>CM074553.1:5461801-6835134 GCA_037305995.1 Sclerodermus sp. 'alternatusi' | reverse complement strand
ATTCCATTTTTCTTGGAGATCAACCCAACATAGATCAGTCCTGTGCAGAAGAAGTTATATCTCAAACATTGGATGCCTGTAGCTTTGCAAAGGAATATCAGCTCTACCAAGCAGCTATTCAACCACCTGTTATTGCCTTGGACCTAATAGAAGTGTCAGTACTATTTTTCAAATTTACTAAACATGTATGAAACATTTTTTTAATTTTATAAACTAGTTCATTACTTTTCAACGTTTACAGATATTCACAGTTCTTAGCCTCCTTACAAGCTTGGTGTCACTGCATAGCAAAGGGACCAGAAAAAACGAAAGAATTATTTTGTCAGCGTTACATCGACGCTTGTTTTTGGGCTGTAACATATACCACGTCCTGTGATCAATTACTGCCTGTGAATCTGATTCATTCCGCCGCTCATCTATTTCAAAGTATCATTACTATTCTCAAACCTAATCTATGGGACCAAATTGCATTCAGAAGTTTAATATGTGTAGGTACTTTTCCCTACTTAAAGCCAGACACCATTAAAGTTTTAAGGAGGGCACTTATCAGTGCTATTATTTTACCGCATGGAGATGGGGTCACAAGGCAAAGATTAATGGGTAATGTTTCCTTATTGATAAAATCAATTTTTAGTTTATATTATTAATTGTCTTCAATTAAATAGGTGTCATGGTAGATGCACTTTCTGAACCATTAGGAACCTTGGATCAGCCAGTACCTTCAGATTCAGTGATATCAGTGACTGTACCACCATTGACTCAATTGATCGAAGATTGTTCTTCTTCATCAATAACAATAAAAAAGATGTTACACACGTGTCTAGACACTATAATCAATAAAATATTGGAGTTATTACCATGTTACATAAGGTATCAGAGCACGTGTGAAGTACTCCTCAGTTTTTTGTATTCCACATTTTTAGTTCTTCAGCAACAACTGGGTCCCGAATTTACGCAGACTGCTGTTCAAACTATGTTACATATATATACAAGGTAAAAGGAGAATTATTCTATTTAAAAGCAATTTTAAAATTGTTAAATAGCTCTTCTTTCATTAACGGTCTAATAATTCTTTGCAGAGAAAACATTTCTGCAGGACCAGCTCTAGATCAATTTTTAGAAATTTTAATATTAGTTGTTTCTGCATCTAGTAATGCATTTAAAGCATTTGTACCTTCCGTTATTAATTTATGCCTCGGACAAGTATGGCCAGCCATTGGAAATGATCTTAGTGCACATCCAGACACTACTCTGGTTTTGCTGAAACTTTTTCACAGGTATCATTTTGAAGCTAGAACATTGATTCAAGATTAACGTTATAATCTAATCACGAGAATGAATGTTTTCAGTATTTTAATGCATCGATGGCAGTATTTCTACAACACTTCTGTGTTGAGGACATTGGGTCAACCAGTCGAAGATGAACCTGTGGAACACAAGGAAGAATTAGTTGCCATTTTGGAAGCTTTCGGTCAAGCACTTCTTCAGCCTGATGTGAATATTTTCAGGCAAAGCTTGCAAAGCCTTGAGCAACTAAATGTTAGGTGGAGATTATATCAACGATTTGTATTCAAGGAACACTTGCTGAACAGATTTTTAATGGCACTGTTTACAGTCTTATTCCAGCAGTAAGTAGTGTAAAAAATAACTCATTTAACAAAACAATTGCTATAGGAATTGCTCCCAATTTTCAGATCTCATAATTTATTAGCGGACGAAATTGCAGCTGCAATTCATAGCTTGGCATCTGTTAGCATTGAATTTTTCTTTTCCCAGTTTCTACCGTCGTTCTTGGCAGGTTGCGATGGCATAGACAATATGCAACGAACAACGTTACTAAACAATTTCGACAAATCAGCTGTAAGTCGTTCATTTTTTAATAAGAAATATATTTTTTGCAAATCGATGTAACATTTAGAAATTTAATAATTTCCTAGGATCAGCCAACTTTGATGAGATCGGTTCTCCGATTGATTTCTGACCTTCGCTGTTATCAACTATGCCGACCTGGCTGAACGATTGATAACTTGTAATTATGGCATTTAGTGAAAAGTGCATTTTTAAAGACTTATTCGTGCCTCTTCGAATTTCGTTATTCCTATCGAGGGATCAAAAGAGTCACTTTAATAACATTCGTAATTGTGTAATATTAATACCGCTGCAACATTGTTAGTGTCGCAGGTAACATTCGAAATAAATGCTTCATTTTTTACTCGAATTGTTGTTATTCTTTCCTGCAATGCATTTAAAAAATGACACATTTATTTATCATATAATATAGTGTAATGTAGAATGTAGATAGATGCTTTTTTACTTTACTATAATTTAGTTGAATGGAAAAAATAACAATGTTAAATTAAACTGTAGTATTTGTTTACACGAAATGCCTTTAAATGGATCTTAGAACTTATCACTTTGTTTATCCAAACATGAGCTATAGGCTTGGTAGATATTTTCGTTGTTTCTTATCGTTCTGCCCCACTCCTGATAAATAAAATCAGTGAGATAACCCTGCGATCTTCGTTTGTACCATCTTAGACATTTAGTGCAAGTCGACAATGTCTCGGCTACTGTTGGGAAACGTCAGCTACGCTCCACGTCTGAAAATGGCAAGGAGTCTGGTAACAGATCCAAAATATGAATTCCTCAAGCAATTAGGGATCACTGCTGAGAATCCTGGTTTATTCGATGGCAGATGGGGTGGATCTGGCAAGGTAAACAATATTTCTTCCATCATCATACAAATATCAGAGAGATAAGGCATTTGATAAGATTGAGAGTGCATTGATTTAAACCGTTTTTAATATTTGAAAAGATAGTGGAATCAATTTCACCAGCTACAGGAAAAGTAATTGCAAGGGTGCGAGAATCTACCCCTCTGGAAGCAAGTAATGCAATAACAGAAGCCAGAAAAGCTTGGCCACAATGGGCAGCTTTACCAGCACCGGCGAGAGGAGAGATAGTACGTCAGATTGGGGATGAGCTTCGAAAAAATTTAAGACCCCTTGGGCGATTGGTTTCTCTGGAAATGGGTAAATTTCGATAGACGCTAACGAGTAGAATCACTCACTGGAAGTTTAATCAATAATTAATATTTCCTTTTTTATTAGGAAAAATATTGCCAGAAGGTATTGGAGAAGTTCAGGAGTACATAGATATCTGTGATTATGCAGTTGGTTTATCAAGAATGCTACCGGGAAGTATCTTTCCATCGGAGAGAAAAAATCATGCGCTTATAGAGAAGTGGAATCCCTTGGGCGTTATCAGTGTCATTTCAGCATTTAATTTTCCCATAGCCGTTTATGGATGGAACAGTGCAATTGCTATGGTATGTGGAAATACGATAGTTTGGAAAGGAGCACCAACCACTCCTTTGGTTTCTATTGCTACTACCAAAATAATTACCGGGGTCTTGGAACGTAATGGAATTCCTGGATCCGTGGCTTCCATGGTTACCGGAGGGGCTGATGTTGGTGAAGTTTTGGCAACCGATAAAAGGTAAATATTTTCTGCGAAAAATATTACTTTTTGCATAAAAATTAATTTAATTTTCCCATAGAGTACCTCTTGTTTCATTCACTGGAAGTACAAAAGTGGGAAAAAAAGTAGCGACAAAAGTTCAAGAGAGATTTGGAAAATCTTTGCTAGAACTTGGTGGCAATAATGCCTTGATAGGTAAAATCTATTTAAACAATGAATCCCCACTATTCGTTTTCTCTCTTCTCGAAAACAGTTTAATTTTTTTTCTTAATTACAGTCGCTCAAGATGCAGACTTGGAAATGGCAGTCAGAGCTGCAGTGTTTTCTTGCGTTGGCACAGCTGGGCAAAGGTGCACTACCACCAGAAGGTTGATTCTTCACAGTAAAATAAAGAAGGATTTCCTAGGTAATTGAAACATTTCATAATCTTATTGGAAAAAGGACGTGTTTTCTTATTGCTGTAATCTTATTTCATCTAGGAAAACTGAAGACTGCGTACAAAAGTATCTTGGAAAGAATCGGTGATCCATTAGACGATGGAACTTTGTACGGTCCGCTGCACAATCAAGAAGCGGTAGATGCTTACAAGGTGCTCAAAGATATATTTTTATAAAAACTAATACGCTATTTGTTAAAATTAATTACTTCATATATTAATACTTTGACTATTTCATAGAATACCATTAGAAAAGCCACAGAGTCGGGTGGTACCTTAGAATTCGGAGGAAAACAAATTGACCGTCCTGGCTTCTATGTTGAGCCAACAATCGTTTCTGGTTTATCGGCTGATCATGAAGTAGTTCAACAAGAAACTTTTGCTCCAATTGTTTATATTCTCGAAGCCGGTTCATTAGAAGAAGCGATCGCACTTAACAATAGTGTGGAGCAAGGTCTGAGCAGCTCTTTGTTCACCAATAGTATTGGGAATGTCTTTCAGGTAATTGTTTCAGACTTGATTCTGAATTAGAATATTGTTAACTTCTTTCAAGGTAAGGAGAACTATTATGTGGATCATTCTTTTTTTTTTTAACTCGTAGTGGGTTGGTCCGCACGGCTCAGATTGTGGAATAGTGAATGTGAACATAGGCACAAGTGGAGCTGAAATTGGTGGTGCTTTTGGTGGAGAGAAAGCAACAGGTGGTGGACGAGAAAGTGGTTCAGATGCTTGGAAACATTATATGCGCAGATCAACGATAACCATCAATCATGGAAATGAACTTCCATTAGCCCAAGGCATTAAATTTGAATAGTCCGATTGGATAAAATTGCTAAAAACTTAATTATTCAATGTAAATCGTACAAAATCTACTTCAATATCAACAGAGCCTTTCTTATGAAATTTGTATGCTCGCGGCAGATCATATCTTAACTCGGCCACTACATCCCCTTTTGCACCAAGTCTTTCAGCAGTCAACAGAACGTGTCTGCGAGTGCTAGTTTTGTGAAGAGAGTATATCGTGTTCCTCGTCAATTTTGTTGCTACTTGGAGAAACTTCATGTCAATACCAGCATTATGTTTAGTCCCAAATGGTGGATTCATTATCACTGTATCAAAAAATTTTTCAAATCTCCCTATAAGAAAAAAAAACATTTTGAAATGGGCTAATTATCTTTAAAAGAACTTTCTCAATTTTCTCGTACCTGGAAGATATTGCGGTATATCGCACTGTACACCTTCAACAAATAAATCAAGTTCTTCACAGTTTTTATACTGAATTTCCAATGCATCAGGATCTATTTCAAATCCAACAACATAATCTGCTTCAAGCATTTTGGCTCCTAAGGATAAAACACCACAACCAGAACCTAAATCTGCTACAATCTTATTTTCTATATCATTAAATTGTGATTCTGCAGTATATAAAAGATGAGAAGCAATATGTGCACTAGTTGGATACTGCTCCAATAATATTTTAGGTTTTTGGAACCCATCTAGCTGCTGCAAATATTCTTCCAATTTACGTAACGGTACAGCAGCCATTATCGTCGGATCACTCGAGTTAATGTTCTTAACTTCTCAACTGTAGTTTATATGAAAAGTCTTTGAAAACTAAATTTAAACACAATTTTATTTACTATCAAATCTTGGAAGAACTGGCAAAATAAGATTGCCAAACGAAGAGTCAGTTGTCACAAAATAACCAAATGATGCAGCATGAGCCGCCCATTGAGAAGCTCTCATAGTTACTCCATCCGACGATTGTGCAGAAGGCTAAACAATTTTAACAAAAACTGATCAAATTAAGAGAAACGAAGAATTTCTGATAGATGCCTTACCAGACTAGGTACAGAGCCAGTCGATGGAACAGTGATAGAACTATTTAGAGTCGGAGAAACACCTTGTTTCAAAAGCATTTGTTTCTTTATCTGCAGCTCTTCTAAAATCTTTCTATTTTGTAATTCTGTCATTAATGAGATAATCAAAAGAAAACAAATTAGCATAGAAAATGAAAATAAGAGAAAACAATACTCTCCGCGACTAGAGAGATTACCTCTTGAATTTGGTTGAGAAAACGCCATCAAATGCAGCTTGGTAATTTGTTTTGAACACGATCGGTACCAAAGTATTCGTAGGTTATCTTTGAGCGTACGACAATATTATCTCATAGAGTTCATCAAGTGCGAGAGCTTGTTCCTGGCAAAAAAATTCAAACCATGGACCTTTGAAGAAAACAGCAAGATTCTCACGCCTAGAGCCATAAGAGGGGAAATCTACATTTATTTTGCGAAACGTTTGTCGAATACGAGCGAGCGTGCATACATTATACATATAGATACGAATGCGGTATAGATTTTGCGCGTATCGTAAACACGTATAAGATTGATAGGTTAAAGTGCGTCTGACAGATGGAGACCCAACCTCCTTGATACGGGTAAGTTCTGAAAATGGCTGCGGTAGAGACCTCGACGGAGATTCTGTTCTCGGTGCGCGGGCATTCCTCGATGGTTTTAGGAACATTTTTAGGGGAATTGCGGCAGTCGGAAAATCGAAAAGTCGCGTTTGACGTAGTCGGCAGTGCCGCACATGCGCCGAGAGAGGGAAACCCGTACGCAAGCGCCACCTCGCGGAGACAGTCAGTGGTCAGGTCGCAGAAGTTCATCCGAAGAGTTCTATCGTGCATTCGCCCGGTTTTCTCGCGATATTTCCAAAGCAAAGGGTGTTCAGTCGCAGCTACTCCGTGAAAAATACGTGAGTACCCAATACGCTCATCATTTTCAGCAAATGTCAGTCCCACGGGGAGGAAATCCCGCGAAATTCGCAAATCCCGAGCCAGACGTGACGGCTCCTGCCAAAATGGCCGTGCACGATTTACAACAAACGGTTGTCTCCCATTTAATAACCGACAATTGCCAAACAAACAGCCGGCGAAGCCTGTCAAGAGCTTCCCGCCCGATTTTCTTCCCGGGGGAGAGTCGCGAGGCTTCGAAACTCCAAAGTCTCCGGCCTTCCCTTCCGCGGCAAACCTGTCAAAAATCCTCGACACCGAATCGATTCCCGTGGGGGGAGGAAGTTTAACCCCGCGGCTCTTCCTCGAGTATTTACTCTAAAACAGTGCTGGGAGCATCGCTGTGGCGATGGTACCCGGTAGCGATGCCAGCGGGCCTGAAAACTCCAGCAAAATCCACCGGAGAGTCGCGGGAGCTCCTCCGTTTTGCGGATACTCCGGACGACGGATGGGGTGGGGGGAGGGCAGATTTCGCGACCGCCCCCGCACGCAGGGTTTACCCCTACGTGTTGCATACGGCGGGGCCAATTGACAAAATTGATTTTCCTCGGACCGCTCGCGTTTCTCCGGGGCGGCCGACGACGAACTTGAACCCCTTCGTCGACGGCAACCTGGGGAACGAAGGGAGGGGAGAGGACGAGGCAACTGCGCGTGGATCTCGGGTCGATCAGCTGTGTCGAGCTTGTCAATAGCTTGACACTTCCCCTTTCGCCTCGCCTCGTCTCGCCTCGCCTAGTCATGTCGCTCATCTCGACTCCTGGTGCATTCCCTGATTCTTGGAGATATCGAACGGACACCGCCACCACCACCACCACCACCACCACCTACGCCATTGTCGTGGTTCCCCGGTGTCGCTTACATAATTTTATCGCGGACCTGGAGAAAAACCCGTTAAAACGACCTCCGACGCATCTCCGGAACTCCCACGCAGCGGGGATTACGCGCCTAATCGAATCTTGAGAGTCGAACGAGGGGGAAGGGAAGGGGAAGAAAAGGAGAAAAGAAAATACGGCGCTGCGCCGATGAAACCGGTCAACGATCCGTTTAATTTCATTAAGTTAAGTGGATCGGTAATGAGACACCGCGGATGAATTTTCACCTGTACGCACACACACGCACACACGAGCGTACCTGCAAACACGCACGAGCACAGCCGGGACTCGAATTTCATTGATCCCGGAAGCGAAGTTTTTCGTCGGACGGATCAATATTTATCTGGCCGAGACGGATTAGGAGTTTTACAAGGCGTGACGTAATCCCCGTTATGCAATCCTCGTGTTTGTTATATTTTACCTGACACGTGTCGCGGATAGCGAGGCGAAGGTGTGTCGGAGGAAATTCTTTCATTTTTCTGCTTTTTTCCCCGGGGGCTATCGGTTCTCGACCGCGGGGTGCCGATTCCTACGCGCGCGATTATCTCTCGCGATTTCTCCTCGTCGCGAGGAAATCGATCGCGATCGGCTCGCGGCATCGTCGAGGACCAGAGAAGACCCGCCGCCATTCGGAAAACCTCCCGGCGCTCGATTTTCCCCGGATAATTTCTCCACGCGGATTCGACGGTCGCCCACGGTCGCGCGTGGGATTCCGCGAGCCGCCGATTTCCTTGGAAAACGCGAAGGAACCGCGGGAAAATCGCGGGGCGCCGTCGATTCCCCGGAGAAATCGGTCAAGTTCGCCGAATTCTTCGGAGCCGCGCGAGTTCCGCGTGACTCAAATGCCAAGGAATTTTATCCGGTGAAATTCACGACGGTCAGAGAGAGGGAGAGGGAGAGGAGAGAGGGAGAGACCTCTCCGAGATTTGTCACGCGCGGCACGTTTGACGCTATAAATCATTACGAGTCGCGATGCCAGTTGCGAAAATGAGCAGTGATTTGATCCACGATGGGTTTCAGGAGCGATTAGCACTCTGCGCAAGGAGGTCGTCGCTATGAATATTTGAGTGCACCGGTGGGGTAAGCGGGGGTGGGTGAGCAACGCACGAGGGTAGCTTTTCCAGGCATCCCCTTATCGATTTTCAGCGCGTCGTCGCGATAAACATCGTCGCGAGGCGTTCCAACGACGACGTCGCGACTGTCAAGGTCTTATTTTGCCAGAAACCCAACCCTTCCCTCCCACCCCCTAGGTCATTAGCGGAAATCATCATTTCGACCCCGTTGCTCTACACTGGAACTGAATTACCGACCGAGAAACGCGCGATGGAGTCGCCGAAGGTTTTTTCTTTTCTTCCTGTGTTCCTCCTTCTCTTCCTCTTCCTCCTCCTCCTCCTCCTCCTCCTCCTCCTTCTCCTTCACCTCCACCTCCACCTCCACCTCCTCCTCCTCCTCCTCCTCCTCTCGTTCCTTTTTCCACTGACATTCCGCGCAGAAACAGCCGAGGGGCCGTTCTATAATTAAATCCTGCCCTACGACGAGTTTTTCCAGCGAAGTTTCCCCGTCGATGATTCAGCGCTGGAGACGATCGATGAAATGGGGGTGGACGGGGGTGGTAGTCGCGCGCGACAGGGTGGACCGGAGATCGGCGGGGCTGGGCGAGGGTCCCCCGATGAAATTCGCGCGTGAAGCAATGAAATAATGAAATAATGAAATAATGAGGCGCCGAGGTGATTCCTCGGCAGGAAACGCGCTGAGAAAAGTCAACGCTCGTGAGAGCGCAATACGCGGCCGCCGCGAGATGCGAAGGCCGTGCGAAAGGAAGAGAACAGAATGCAAAAGGTACAAGGAAGCCTCCTCTCCCTTTCCCTCTTTCCCCCGTGTCCTCCTCGCACCCGGAACCCGCGCCTCCCTTTCCCCGCGTCCTCCGACACCCAACCACTAAATTTATCTCGTAAATGGCGAGTTCCCCCGACGAAGGAAAATCTATGCGCGTCCTCGTCCTCGTCCGGTCGGGGATCAACGTCAAAAATCGAAAAGACGCAAATCAAAATGACGAGTGACAAATTATCAGGCACACCCCCGGGTGCTCGCAAATTTTCTCGGGAACGGAAGATACTGGCTGCAATCCTGCTTTATCTACTGGCTTCCACGTAAATCGTGAGTCATGGATGATGATAATGATGATGATGAGGATGATGATGTGGATGACGACGACGATGAAGACGACGACGACGACGATGAAGACGACGACGACGACGACGACGACGACGACGACGACGATGAACATTATTATTATTACTATGTTTATTACGGTGTACCGATGATGACTCGATAACTTCGCTTCACGGCCCGTTGCTTTCGCACATGTTTAGCGGTTGTGTGTGCGTGTACGCTTTTTTTTTGCAATCCTTTCGAAACTGGCGTTTCGCTCAATATTTCCCCCGCGGCATTGCGTCAACCAAATAAATAAAGTCCGCTCAGAATTTCTTGAAGCGTTAAAGAAGCGCTTACCGGTTCTTTCTCTTTTTCTCTCTCTCTCGCGCTCTGTCCTCTTTCCGTTTGTTCGTCATTCGCATTTCCGCGTCTCTGCTTTATCGAGCGAGCAGCAGCAGCAGCAGGAGGAACAACAACAACAACAATAACAGCCCCCGTTTAAAGGGCCTGGATGACTCTTCGATCAATGGCGGACACCACGAACATTCATCGATTTAGCGGCAGTTTTTGCATCGCGTGAATGCATCCCTTTCGCTTTCGCACATGCAACAAGGGAAGTTTTATCGATCCCGCGAAATCTGCGCGCTAGTTAAACGTGTACTTTCCAGCGGGGTTAGAACTTATAAATATTCCGCGACGGGTGACACTGATTGACCGACCGAGTCCACTGTCGGTAGAAAGTAAAATTTCATCTATTGTGTTCCACTTGATCCATTAAGTGTCATTTCTCAGGCTGTCATTACGCGAATTTCTTGTTATTCCCTTTGTCTCTCTCCCTCCCTCCTACGAATGACTCGGCGCCGAGAATTCCTCTCGTTTCGCGAAGAGAAACATTCTCTACGGCACTTCACTGAATAATGTAGCCCGGAGAATGTTTGATGTCATATTTAGCCTGGAATTGTTGTTTGGACGTTACCGAGTAAAATGTCCAGGTTTTGTGCCACTTAACAATCGATTTATTCGCGTTATTATGTGTGTTTGTGCATGTGCGTGTTTAGGTATAGTAATTTCTTAACCTACTATTTTTATCACGTGAGAAACTTGTTGGTGGCTTCACCATTATGCGTTTCAAATGGCTGCTAAACACCTATTATTTCTAATTGATCATCCTCGTTCAGGTAAATGAATAGCTTCATTAAAGTTCATTGAAATTATTCTTACGCAGCAATTAAAACTATTTACATAGACTGCGCAGAAAGCATTTCACGATGAGACTCATTAAGATAAAGTGACAAAGGATGACAACGCTTCATTTCTTTTTCAGGCTTTACTGATGGCAGATCATTAGAATCCTTGTTCCAGAGCTGACTGGAGGGTCTAGTCGCGCTCATCAAAAACATCACCAGCAGGTATCAGCTACGACTTACACGCAAAGATCATGAAAATGGTGTTGTCTCAACGTCAGAGGGAGGAGTTGTAAGTATCTCTTTAAAGCAGTTCATATATGTATCAAAATAATTGAACAGTATAAAACATCAGATATAGTATTCTTGTTATTACTTGAAGTTACTGCTGAGAAAACATGTTTCGATTACAGAGATTCATCTTTGATATCGGTGAATGTAGTAGAAAAGATAGAAGATATAGTAGCGTACTAGATAAGAATTAGATGATTACTGAATTGAGTAATGATTAATGTTCTATAGTTTGGAAGACATTCTTATCGACCAGCGTCACGACGAAGAATCCTATTTTTGGATTTCACAAAATTAGTCACGTATCGTCGTACGTAAGGGTGAATGTGGGAGTTATTGCAGTTGAGGAGAGGGTTGCAAGGGGATGGTCGAGCAGGCGCAGCTTGCAAGATCGATAGTCGCACGAGAAAGCGTAGGAGAGGTCTAGGAGGAGCGGAGAGTGACGGGGAGAAGGTTTCATCGATCACCTATCCCGTTGCCGACTGTCTGGTTTCCCCCATCCTCCACTTTTCACCACGTTGAAAGTCTTTCTGCGGCAATAACTGCCTTTCCAAATCAGATTCTACACCTTTTTCATGGTCTACCACTGTTATTTGACCGGCAATAATACGAAGATTGCGAAACCTGCCTCGATATCCATGCAAAAGCCTTCCCCAGCCCCTGTATTAAGAGGAAAACTCAATTGGGCTATTTCGAATGGAAATGAAAAGATAGCAGAGAACCGTTGAGTCCCATGAGCCATTGCCACACGTGCAATTACAAGTATACCAAAGCACCTGCGAGTCCATTAGGTCAGTCACGAAGGTTCATTCCTAAGGTACCGTCGTGTTTCCAGCAGACAATGAGGATCTAGATAGTTTATGGAGAGGATAATGTAGGAAATGGGCCCGTGAAAAGGTTGAATTCAAGTGGAACAGGCTTCCAGGCGATTCTATCTAGGTGGTCGATGCAGAACCCACACAATGGGTGCCTTAGACACGTTCGCTGCTTCGTTTAGGCACGTGGGAAAGAGATTGAAAGTCGGGCAGCCAGGGTGAAAGGCCTGAAGTCGGCCGCTCGTCTCTATTCACCTGCCACGACGCGTGATACCGAGTCGTACAGGAGAACATTATAAGCCATCCTCTTCTTTGATCGCCCGGAGAATGTTGCGAGCCATCTTCCTCCTTGCTGTCTCTTGCTGTCTCCGGTAGAATATTCCTCGATGCTAGTAGGAAACATAGGCCATAGGCCATAGCACTGCTCCTCGATGCTTGTCTGAAACATTCAGTGGCATCCTCTTTGCTACCCCCACGCGGCGAACCCTTTCTCTCTCTCTCTCTCTCTCTCTCTCTCTCTCTCTCTCTCTCTCTCTCTCTCTCTCTCTATCTCTCTCTTTCTCTCTCAGCATTCTGCTATCTCTCCGCAGAACTTGATACACCATCTTTCAGTCATCTATCTAGTTTCTTCCTGGCCTAGGAGAGAACCCGTCGAATGACTTTCGACCCGCGTTGCATCCAGCAAAAACTCGTTGGTTTTGCTCGAAAGCCCATAAAACACTTTTACAGGATAATGAAAGTCCTTCCGTGAATGCATTTAATTAGATCTAGATTAGAGTCGAGTATTTTTCCCCGTTGCTTCATTTCAGCGTCATTTAATCCGATGAATGGAGCTCGAAGCGATTATCTTTCTTTGATTTGCGAAATTCACGAGCTTATTATAACTTATGTAATTCGATTGTGGTTGGCGCGCGGCAGTAATGTATTCCAAGGGGAATGTGCACCGGACTGTTTTACATATAAAAGCGTCACCGCAGGCCATCGTGTGTTTACCTTGCACATTATTGTGTGTACATTGGAATAGCTTAGAATCTAGCACGGTCACTACCTGCTGCTGCTGCTGCTACTGCTGTA
Source organism: Sclerodermus sp. 'alternatusi' (assembly GCA_037305995.1). Classification (NCBI taxonomy): domain Eukaryota; kingdom Metazoa; phylum Arthropoda; class Insecta; order Hymenoptera; family Bethylidae; genus Sclerodermus; species Sclerodermus sp. 'alternatusi'. The sequence goes on along the minus strand of CM074553.1, from coordinate 6,822,037 downwards.
TTTATTGGCATGTATTCGTGACACAAGGGCGTAATTAATGGACTCGCTAGCTCGTTTTCTGTAGCTCAGCTGATTGCGTCAGTTTTATCGAGTTACACTCTCTTCTCTTTCTATGACAGATTAAAATTAAGCGTGAGAATAATTTCTTCTATGTACGATACGTTCTACATTCCGTAAGAGTATTCTATAATTTGACGCGAGTATTTTTAATAACATAGATTAAATTGAATTGCAGAAATAAGGCGATTGCAGACTATCTTAGTACGAATGGCTACCAAGATGCTCTGGAAGCGTTCAAAAAAGAAGCGGACATGCCGGGCGAAGTGGAGAGAAAATACGGCGGACTCCTTGAGAAAAAATGGACCTCAGTCATCCGACTGCAGAAAAAGGTGAGGTTTAGAGCTCAGAGAAGAAGGAGATAATAAATCAGAGATGATAATTCTTAAACGTATGTAAATAAACTGCATAATCATTGGGAATTGGCAGGAAATTAATCTAACGCTTTCATTGATGTTTTACGATAGGTAATGGAATTGGAGTCCAAATTGTCCGAAGCTGAAAAAGAATTCATCGAGGGAGCACCAACCAGGGGTAAAAGGTCACCATCCGAGTGGATTCCAAGGCCACCCGAAAAGTTTTGTCTCACTGGTCACAGGGCACCCATCAACAGAGTCATTTTCCACCCTGTTTTTAGCCTAATAGTATCTGCCAGCGAAGATGCTACCATTAAGGTGATTGAGAGGAATGAAGGATTTCCTTGAAATTCCTTATTTCTTATTACTGTTTAACTTTTTATTTGATTTAAAGTGCCTTGCGTCATTCCGTTAATCAACAGCGGCAGTTCTTTCATCGTGATTCATGTATCTTGCATTCTTTCAGGTGTGGGACTTTGAGAGTGGGGAATTTGAGAGGACGTTAAAGGGTCACACCGACAGTGTGCAGGACGTGGCGTTTGATACTACAGGAAAGCTTTTAGCCTCCTGCAGCGCGGACATGTCCATAAAATTGTGGGATTTCACCCAATCGTTTGCTTGTGTGAAAACAATGCACGGCCACGACCACAACGTAAATTCTGTGGCGTTTGTGCCGCAAGGGGATTTCGTCGTGAGCGCATCCAGGGACAAAACCATAAAAATCTGGGAAGTCGCTACAGGATATTGCGTGAAAACGCTAACAGGCCATAGGGAATGGGTCAGGATGGCTAGGGTGAGTCCTTGTGGCGAGCTTATCGCCAGCTGCTCCAACGATCAAACTGTCCGAGTCTGGAGTGTCGCCACTAAAGAAACCAAGGTACGAAATTGAAGGGACTGGATTGAACGAAAAATTATCGGGAGAGAGGAGGGGTGTAACTAATTATTTAATCGATGTTTCCATCGCGAAGGTCGAGCTAAGAGACCACGATCATGTGGTTGAGTGTATCGCCTGGGCCCCCGAAAGTGCCAGGGCGTCGATCAACGCGGCTGCAGGAGCAGACAACAAGGGAGCTCACGAGGGCCCGTTTTTAGCTTCCGGTTCACGAGACAAAACGATTCGGGTCTGGGATGTCGGTGCCGGAGTTTGCTTATTCAGCTTGTTGGGACACGACAATTGGGTGCGCGGTATCGTCTTCCACCCCGGCGGCAAGTTCATCGTCTCTGCGTCAGATGACAAGACCATCCGAGTTTGGGATACTCGTAACAAGCGCGCCATGAAGACTTTGGAAGCTCACGTGCACTTCTGCACGGCCGTCGGTAAGTCTACTTAAGAACCAAGTGTGTATATAAAATTACTCGATGTGTATATTTATCACAACTGGCTAAGCGAGAAAAATGAGAAACTTTCCGGTGTTTCCGGTTTTCTACGGTTAGAAGGAAATTTATGGAAAGCCGTACGTTGTTCGTTGTACTGTTAGGTGAAACCTATCAATTCGATATGCCTGTTGAAAGAAACTTATGAAATTCATCGAGAAAGTTTTTCAGGCGTATAGCTAATCAAATAAGGACCATCGACACCCCCTGCCCTCTCTCACGTGAGAAAGGTCTTTGCATATTGTTTTTGACGTTTTTGCAGATTTCCACAAGAATCACCCCTACGTGGTAACCAGTAGTGTAGATCAAACGGTGAAGATCTGGGAATGTCGCTAGTCACCGAATTACTTGAGATTTGTCTTTATGACTTCGTAGAGAGAGACGAAGAGTGAAGAAAAAAAAGACAAAAATGCATGTCCAATTTCATGGAGAAAAAGAAAAAACGGCCGAAAGAGTAAGCTGCTACAATAGCATCGTACATACTATTATTATTAATATTATTATAATTATATACACATAAACACGTATGGTTAAGAAAGCTCTTTAATTTATAATAAAGTATGATTAGTAATTATTAATATTATATATCGTTTTACGGTAACAAAACTGCACTATTCGAGGAGAGCGAGTTTGCTATTTGTTTAAAGCCAAAAGCTAAAAGAAGCCCAGGAAGCCCGAAGAGGACGCTGCCATGTTTTAATCTTGATTTATTTCTAACTTTAAGCTAGTTTTCTAGACGTGACTAATGGACTGCATATATTATGCGAATGTAGTCTCAAGTTTTGTACATATTTGCTTTTATAACGTAGTGAATCTTTCTTTGTAAGTCTTACAGATATTTTTATTACTCTTCTCTCCTCTTACGAGTTATTGGTATTTGCTTTTGTACATGAGTCTTGTGAATAAGTTAGAACATTGGAAAGAAGGAATCTATCTTCCTCCTCGAGTATAGGATGTAATTATTCATTTCTCCAATCAGAAATTAAATTCAGGACTTGAAATTAGAAAATTAGTAATTCGATTAAATTTTAGAAACTTGTATAAAAAATTAATAATTCTTACCAATCAATTTATATAATACTAATTTATAGATGGGATCTCGAAACTCCCTTCGATCAACACACAGAATGACTAATATATTATTAAATTTTACTTTCTCTGTAATATATAAAACTTTTGGTATTACCTTTTTCTTTCTATCTATTTCTCTCTCTCTCTCTCTCTCTCTCTCTCTCTCTATTTCTCTTACTCTTTCTTTATCTCTCTCACTCTCTCTTTCTTTTTCTCTCTCTCTCTCCTCGAGTGTACTTGGCAAATTGACATAAAATGCTGCTCTTACTTATATATTATGCATATGTATGCATATACTACATGACTATCCAGTACATAAAATAATGCAACGTCACTATACCTATTGCCAATAATTGGTATAAATAAATAACGAGTGCTGATGATTGGTATAATATCGAGTGAATATAGTACGTAGATTTACGAATAACTACTGTACACCGTTGCAAGTCATTATAGGAGTCATGTTTGGTTATAATTGCATATAAGCTGTAAAATAAACAATCGTAGAAAAGAAACAAAGCCGCAACCAGTTTGTGTAAAAGCGACTAATTACCGAAGAGTATTTCCCTAATTTTACCCATTTAATTCTAGATCTCGCGTTGACCATGTTTTCCTATTAATTTCAAGCCTTTTTTTTTGCGGCATGATTGATGTATTGAATGTTTGCACGTATAACAATATTATAGTTTCAGCTTTTGAAAAAAAATTTTTATCCGCAAAAAGAAAAACTCGCTATAAAAAACATTTCGATTAAATTGGTCCAAGCATTGAAGAAACATTCCTGGACTTTTTTGAAAAGAAAATCTTAAGGCTTCCGCCAATTGGCGTCCAGTTCATGTGCATTATTAATAATAATTACAATAGGAAGGTCAAATACAAAATTGCGAATGTAATTATTAAGTGTCGAGAAGAACCTTATCAAGAGATTGGAAGGTTTTGTTAGCTCAAGGTTCCCCAGGAAGGTATTAGCTGTAACTGTTAGTTCTAATCATCATTAATATAACACAGGCATAATGTAGATGGAAAAGGTAAACTATGCAACAAGTATGGATAATATAATGAATTGATAGTTGGTCAAGATTGATTATAGAATTGGCACTTGTACGTAATGTACAATTTGCTGATTATCAACACAAATGCTTATGAATAATTTGCAAAGGTCATATATTATTCTAAGCCCTTCCTAATTTCTGTCTCCAGTTTGTGGTTTAGATAGAGCTGCTCTCACAAGATATTCATTAATGTGGTACTAAATTATTTTCATGGATAATAAATGAACTTGTCACTGGATTATATGGCTTATCTATATCTTGTATCATATGAACATTTACCCACCATTCTTAAAGTGATACTGTACTAACAAAATTTTAAGTTAAATCGTATTATTTAAATTTCCCTCCTATGTTGACGAACTAGTCGAAAAATCCTTATTTCGTGAATATAAATCTTTTAGTCGATATGGAACTCTTTTTTTGAAAAACGCAAACAAATTGACAATATTCATTTTTAAATGTGATTGTTTTTATTGCATGCATACTTTTAGAAAAAGGCTTATATATTTATTATCGTATGTTAACCAGCAGCTCTAAGGAAATTTAAAGGTAGGCATTGATATATGCTTGTGTATATATATATATATATATATATATATAATTTTATTTATTAAAAAGAATATACAAAAAGTTTAATTAAGAAATAAGTATGTTTTTCAATGCATTACAGGAATTTTCTATTTCTTATATTATCATTGATATATTTCAATAAACGTGCTAATAGATTTTTAATATTTTTGGTAAATAGAATATTTCAATAATCATAGAGTCTGTTTTATCGATCCTAGATCGCTAAGAACGCCATTGTTTGTTTTCATTTCAAATTTGATCTTTGATTTTCCAGTTTCAAATCACAGTTTTTCGTACTTCAAGCACTCTCAAATTTTTGTTTTTTTTTCTCAGTAAATAAAAGATTTATGATATATATATATATAGTTCTAATTTATGTTGATCGATGAAAATTATGTGTTTAAATTTTGATGTATAATTTCAAAGACTTTAACAAAGAAAAGTCATGGGTTAGAGCAGGTTATACAATGTAAAAACTTTTTGACGATTATTCCTTTACATTAGTAAAACTATTGTGAGAATTTTTGCATATATTTATATTTATTAATTAACTATAAAAGACCATGACGTCTTATGAAATCATAACACCAACTTTACCGGACACACAAAATGCGGATGCAATTGAATTAACACAATCCCAGGATTTACCAAATACTCAGCTTATGCCAATTGTCTGGGGAAGACTATGCCCAAATAAGATATCATTCAAAACTGTGGGTAAGGTAACTTGATAATATATTATAATTTGAAAAGTATAAGTAGTAATTTTTTACAATAATTTATATCCAGAAATGACCAAAGATGAATACAGTTTAGGACGTTCTGAGAAATGTGAAATCTGTATTACCAAAAATGAAGTAAAGCCAAAATGGCTTGGTGTAATAAGCAAAGTTCACTTTAGAATTATACGGGAAAAGATAAAGGGTAGTATGGTTGATACTGTTGTATATTTGGAAGACTTTAGTCAGAATGGAACTTACGTAAATAAGATATTAGTAGGACGAGGTAAAAGGGTAGTTTTAGAGAGTAATGACACTATAGCTTTGTCTCAGCCCTTATTTGGAGGTAAATAGAAAACATTTTTTTAAGTATTGTATAGAATGTAATTTTTATTTTATGTTAAATATTTTTTAGTTTATATTTTCATGAGTACCACAGCTTTTGAAGGTAATGATTTACCTCCAGAATTAAGGTGTAAATATGCTGTATCTAGGAAATTAGGATCTGGAGCTTGTGGTGAAGTAAAAATGGTTTTTAGTAAAAATGGCTGTAAAAGATATGCTATGAAGTCAATAAAAAAGAGATCTTGCTCAAATGACCCTAGATGCTTACTGAATGATCCTGAGAAAATCATGAATGAAGTCAGAATTTTAAAAGCACTTAAACATGTAAATAGTTATCTTCTAATTAATACAAATTTCATATCTCCTTGAAAAAACTTTAAAATAAATATATTTTAGCCTTGTATAATTAAAATGGAAGAGATAGTAGATACACCAAGCACAGTTTACATAGTGCTAGAATTGATGGAGGGTGGTGAACTTTTTGATAGAATAAAACGTTGTAAAGGATTACGAGAAGATATTGCAAAAATACTTTTTTATCAAGTAGTGCTTGCTGTACATTATTTACATGAAAGAGGTATTACACATAGAGATTTGAAGGTATATTCTTAGATATTATTTTAAAAAGAGAATAAAAGAAATAAAAATAGCTCTTTGATTAGTTTATCAATTTATATCTTTTAGCCTGAAAATATTCTACTAGCAGAACATGCAGATATAACTCTCGCAAAAGTGTCAGACTTTGGATTATCAAAATTTGTTGATGCTGAAACTATGATGAGGACCTTTTGTGGTACTCCTATGTACGTTGCCCCAGAAATTTTATTAACTGGTGGTCGTGGCTCTTACACAAGTCAAGTATGTGAATCAACTAAAATATTAAGGAACATTAAAAGAATTAAATTTCTAAATTATATTCTTAATTTAATAATGCAGGTTGATGTATGGAGTTTGGGTGTGATACTGTATGCTACACTTAGTAGTACAATGCCATTTGGTAATCAATGTGAAAATGTTGGTTTACAAGAACAAATAATACGCGGACGATTTTGTTTTCCACAATCTCGATTTGGTCAAGTTTCTTACAGAGCGAAAGAATTGGTATGCTCGTAAAGTAATAATTTAAAAAATATTATCATAAATATTAACTTTTTAAGAATATTTAAAACATTTCAGATTAAACGAATGTTAACTGTGGATCCAAAAAAAAGAATAACAATCTCTCAAGTCTTGTTGGATCCTTGGCTTAAAGATCGTGATATGCAACTTACAGTTCATTCTTTAATAAAGAAGAATGAACAACACTCAACACCGTTATTGCCTATCAACAACAATAGAATGACTGACATAGAATCTTGCCCAACTATGATCAAACGACCGCGATATGCATAATATCTACTACTTACGAGTATTTAAATAAGAAAACTATATAAATAGTACTATGCAATTTTCAAATTTTATTTTTTGATCAAAGCTTTATCTGTGTTTGTTTAACTGATATTACCTAGTGTAAAATACTTATAACATTAACAATAGTGACACTAATGAATAAAATCACTTTTTAATTTATTGTTAATGTTATAATATCAATGTGATGTTACCATTTTATTCATTATGTGTTCAAGAAGTTATTATTAGTACAAAATACTTTAATTAAACAAATTATAGATTCAGTAATGGATTATATTTCTTAAAGAAAAATTATATAGTTTAAATATACATTGTTAAACAGAATTTTCATTGTCTAATAAATAGAAATGAACAAATACTTGTGTAAGATCACTACCCGATTGCAATTAAAGATCAATTATTGTATTCGGGTTTTTCCTTTTTCTTCAAGCCCGACAACATTCGTTTTATTTCAGCTATAGCTTTTCCAGGATTCAAGCCCTAGCGAGAGAAATTTGCCGATGATAATTAAATGAAACTATTACTGAGCACGTTAAATGAGTTCTAAATCCTGAGGTTGACTACCTTGGGGCACGTGTTTGTGCAATTAAAGATAGATTGGCAGCGAAAAACTGAGAAGTAATCCCTTAGCTTATCCAGTCTCTCTTGATGTGCCGTATCTCTCGAATCAATGATCCATCTGTAAGCCTGAAACGATCAACGCGATTGAGATCAGGAGGATCTACCGCGAGAGAATGCAGATAAGCACCTGCAAAAGTGTGGCTGGACCCAAAAACTTATCTCCCAGCCACCAGTAAGGAGGGCAGGAATAAGTGCAGCAGCCACAGAGAACGCATTCGTACAGTCCATCGAGTCTTTTCCTTTCCCGAGGACTCTGCTTAAGTTCCTTGGTATATCTGCACTTTTGCTCGCCGGGTCTCTGCAGATAGGGCTCGATCGTCTTGTATTGTTCGGTAAAAACCGTAATATCTGATATTAGATCCTTAATCACATATGTATGGGGCAAGGGAAATATGACCAGGGGCTTTGTGAAGTCTTTCAATCTTCTATTAGAGTCAAATAGATTAGTTATTAGCTTATCGGTCTAACGAATTCTTATCAGTTGGCTACGTGTAAGTAAGCGAAGCTACAAGATTCGTTGAAGCAAGCAAGCGCAAGAGTAGAGAAATTTTGATGAAATTTGTTGAAGAAATCAGAGATAAGGAATGGAAAATTAACAAGCAAACGAGGCCCTGTATTCATTGAAAATTACACGATGCAAGGCAGACTGTTCGTTCCATTAATGTTCATGCTGCAACTTCCGCAAATTCCTTCGCGACAAGATCTCCGAAAAGTTAAAGAGGAGTCTCTAAATGCCTTGATATAAATCAAGATATCTAAAACCAATGGTCCAGATTCATTGAGATCCACATGAAATTGTTGGACATAGGGTTTCTTTTTAGGATTGTCTGGATTATATCGATATATTCGAACAGGATATTTCTTCGGCAAAATTTTTTTTTCCTAGTAAAACCAATAAGAGAGTGATGATGATGGAAACTATACTATAGATAATAGATATTGATATTGTTTCTCATTTCTCCTAATTAGAATAACTGCTTACAGGCTTTCTATCTTGCTGGCATATAAAGCTTTTGTCGCTCATGTACTTGGGATAGAGAATTTTCTTTGCTAAATACTCGTATGATTTATATTGAGAGATACAATACAGCCTTCTGTTGAACATTTTTTAATCTGAAATGGAAACTTCTTTTTATAATCTGAATGTTTCAAATTGTCTTTTAATTTTCGGCTTCTCTTCAATACTGGAAGGAAAAAGAAAAGAAGTATTTCTTGACCCCCTACAGCTCGTATTAACTTTATTTCGTAAATAGAACGTCAGTCACATTTGCGCAATTTGTTTTTCAGCAAATATTTATTTTTAAATCTCATTAAAAAATGAGTCTTATAATTACAATTACAGTGGTGCGTTTTTATTTTATCAGAACACACAGCTCCTAATGGCGTTTTGTGAAAAGAAGAATATGTTTAACCTATTATTTCTTTTTTAAAACAGATGAAATTATGCGACTATTTATTTGAAATCTTTGGAAGGTTACCAATGTTATCAGTGTCAAGATATAAAAGGTTAAATGAGTAAATCTTTGGAAATTTTTGTTATTGGTTCTTTCATTGGCCAATGAGAGTCACGTGATTTAATGTTAAGGGGTCCAAAGAAGAAAGCTCTTAGAAATAGTTGGAACATTGTATGAAATTTTCTTTGCCTGTTCATGCGGAGGGTAACTGTATATTTAAAAAATTTAGAACTTCCTGGGAAGCTTGATAAATTTTTTGTAATAAATACATAAAGTGTGGAATTGGAATATTCTTTTATAAAAGTGTTCATCTTGCAGTATTCTAAATTCAAATTCTTTAAATTTAATCAAAGAGGGAGAGAGGTATGTAAGAAAGAAGTTTTTTAAGCCAGGTTACAGCTTTGTAAATGTGCTTTAACAAATTTTATCTCAAACTTATTGAAAATATTTAAGATTAATATATTATTTTAAAAATTTGTTTGTTTTAAAAGAAATTTATTTCTATTTTTCTAGTAAGGTTTTTCAGAAATGGCTGAAAATATTGTTTTAGTAATTGGAGGTGGAGGTAGAGAACATACAATTTGTTGGAAACTTTCTCAATCTCCATCAGTAAAAGAAATTTATATTGCACCTGCAAATATTGGTGCAGGATCATTACCAAAAGTTACACTAACATATATAGATGTTTCTACTAATAAGGTAATTAATATTATTTGATTTTTTTTTATGAGTTCTATGTTAATCAAATTTCTTTTGTAAAATGTTTTTTAATATTCATTTAGGAAATAATAGAATTTTGTAAGAAAAAAAATGTAAGTCTTGTTATCATTGGACCTGAAGAATATTTAGCAAGAGGATTAGCAGATGACTTAGCTGTAAATAATATTTTATGTTTTGGACCTAAACAAGCAGCAGCACGTATTGAAACTGATAAACTTTGGGCCAAAAATTTTATGGATAGACATAATATACCCACTGCTAAGTGGAAAGGATTCGATAATGTAAAAGAGGCAACAAAATATGTTGAAAAGTAAATTTTATCATAAACTTGGTAGAGTAAATAATTGAATAATCGAAAGTCTGACATAACATTTAATGTTTACATATAATTGTTTAGTTCACCATGCAGTGCTTTAGTAGTGAAGGCTTCAGGATTGGCCTCTGGCAAGGGTGTGGTAGTAGCAGCAACTAAAGCAGAAGCCTATAAAGCAATAGAAGAAATATTAGGTGAAAAGAAGTTTGGGGACACAATTGTAATTGAAGAATGTTTAAGAGGAGAAGAAGTTTCTGTACTCGCTTTTACAGATGGCAAGTATTTGTAATCTTAATTTTATAAAAGTATATACTTTAATTTAATAATAATGTATTTGTATTTTAGGCAAAACTATTATACCAATGCTACCAGCTCAGGATCATAAGAAATTGAATAATGGAAATAGAGGGCCAAACACAGGTGGCATGGGTGCCTATTGTCCATGTCCACTAATAAGCAATAATGATTATGATATAGTCATTAAAGATGTTCTCCAAAAAGCTGTGGATGGCTTAAGACAGGAAAATATGCCATTTGTTGGTGTTTTATATGCTGGCATAATGCTGACTGAAAAAGGACCAAAAACTTTAGAGTTTAATAGTAGATTTGGAGATCCTGAGACACAAGTTATTTTGCCACTATTAAAATCTGATTTATTTGAGATTGCAAAAGTAAGTTTATCTGGAAATAATGTAAATGACACCTAAACTTAAGTTAACTCTTAAATTTTTCTAGGCTTGCTGTAATTCAGAATTAGATACTTGCTCTGTACTTTGGAAAGAGGATTATTTTGCAGTTGGTGTGGTTTTGGCTTCCCAAAACTATCCTAAACCATCCAAAGATGGTGAAATAATAACAGGAATTGAAGAATATGTTTTAGGAAAAAATAATTATGTTTTCCATAGTGGAACTTCCTTGTCTTTAAATGGAAATATTTTAACTAAAGGTGAAATTTTGTTTAAATTCAATTTTTCAGAAATTTGCTTACTTAAAGAAACATTGAAAGTTAATTCTATATTTTGGTTATACAGGTGGAAGAATATTAACTGTTGTTAATTTATCACCGACATTAATATTAGCCACTGGTAAAGCTACTTACGGTGCAAAGTTAATTAATTTCAACGGCAAACAGTTTAGATCTGATATAGCGTTTAAAGGAATTCCAAGGTAAAATTAAACAATGCATTCACTTTTCATTAGAGTAGAAATTTAAATTCTCACACTTTCTTTATAAATCAGGTCTATTTTAATACATGGTACAAATACCTACAAAAACAGTGGAGTTGATATAGAAGCAGGGAACCAATTGGTTTCTAACATTAAGCCAATATTATCTGATACTGTGCGTTCTGGAGCAATAGGTACTATTGGTGGGTTTGGTGGGTTATTTGATGGAAAAGCTATCAATTACAGAGATCCAATTTTTGTTTCTGGTACTGATGGAGTTGGAACCAAGTTAAAAGTAATTAATGAGAAATTTAATTTTCTGTTTGTCATTTATCAGATCAATTATAGTAATTTTAATTTTCAGGTTGCAATTGATTGCAATAAACATGACACTGTGGGAATTGATCTAGTAGCCATGTCTGTTAATGATATTATTGCTCAGGGTGCTGAACCATTATATTTCTTAGATTATTTTGCATGTGGACATTTAGATGTAAACACTACTTCTGATGTTATACGTGGAATAGCAGAAGGGTGTAAAATAGCCAAATGTGCCTTAGTAAGTGAATTCTGATTTACAGTTAATATGTCAAGTAAATTTGTACAAAATTAATTTATCTAATAGATTGGTGGAGAAACTGCAGAAATGGCAGAAATGTATAAAGATGGCGAATATGATTTAGCTGGATTTGCAACTGGAGTTGTAGAAAGAAAAAATCTACTTCCAAAGTCAGGAGACATTGCTATTGAAGACGTTGTAATTGGTCTACCATCTAGTGGAATTCATAGCAATGGTTTTAGTTTAGTTAGAAGTGTTTTAAAAAATGCAAAAATAAACTACAATGATTTATGCCCATTTTCCTCAAAAACTGTTGGTAAGAATATAAAAATTGCGTATATTTCTTTAATTAGGATCATCTATGTATATTTCTTTATTTTAATTTAAGGTGAAGAATTGTTGAAGCCAACTAAAATTTATATCGGTGTTCTCAATGCAATAAAAAAAGGATTAATAAAGGGTATCGCACATATCACTGGAGGTGGTCTTTTAGAAAACATTCCAAGAATTATACCAGCGGATCTCGCAGTTGTTTTAAATGCCTTTAGTTGGAAAATCTTACCAGTTTTTAGCTGGCTGTCTACAATTGGTAAGAATAAATTCCTTGCTTTAAACAATATAATACTAATATCCTTGTTCTATAAATAAACACAGGAAATATTAATGAAACTGAAATGCTGAGGACATTTAACTGTGGTATTGGATTAGTTCTAATTTGTTCACCAAAACAAAAGGATGAACTCTTACAGGTGTTAAAGGAAGAAGAGCCAGTTGTTATTGGAAGAGTGACCTTCAGGGATGATGGTAAAGAAAAATATAGTACTTTTATTAATTAATTTGTAGTGTCCAGTTTATGAATTTTAAAATTTGATTAACAGATGACGATCCCTACGTAAGAGTCACTAGATTCAAGCAAGCAATGGAGTTAGAAATGAGTCAATATGTACCACCATTAGTGGAATCCCTGTGCAAGCCTAAGAAAAGGGTTGCTGTATTAATATCAGGAACTGGGACAAATCTGCAAGCCTTAATCAAAGCTACAACAGATCCACTTGAGGATATGAGAGCGGAGATAGTTTTAGTAATATCTAATAAGGCTGGAGTTGAAGGAATTACACATGCTGAAAACGCTGGTATCAATACTGTTGTAAGTCTAATTTTTACATTTATATTCTTCAAGTTGTTCAAACGATGTTTTTGTTAATTCAATCGCAACTGACTTTTGGATTTTAGATAATTAAGAACACAGATTATCCAGACAGAGAGAGCTTCGACGCTGAAATGACTAAATTGCTACACACGTACGGAGTGCAAATCGTTTGCCTTGCTGGATTCATGAGAATTTTGTCATCTTCATTTGTAAAACAATGGAAGGGAGCATTAATAAATATTCATCCCTCATTATTGCCAGCATTCAAAGGTGCTAAAGCACACGAAGATGCTTTAGCTGCTGGAGTTCGTGTTACAGGATGTACCGTTCACTTCGTTGAGGTATTAAAATCAATGAATTATTGCTTTAAATTAATTCATTATTGCATTGAATTTTTTAATTTATTTTTTGATTACTCAGGTGGACATTGATGCTGGAGCCATTATTGAACAAGAAGCGGTTGAGATTCAGGTAGGTGAAACTGTGGAATCTTTGCAAAAAACAGTAAAAGAAGCTGAACACCGTATATATCCAAAAGCCCTAAAACTTTTATCTCACGAATTAATATCTTTGAACTCGGAAGGAAAAATTGAATGGAGGAATCCTTAACTATTCGTTCGTAAAATAGTTTAATCACTTACTTTTTTATAAATGACTTAATTAATAGTTCAATACGCACAATTGTATATTGTATATAAATCTATTTTTTAAAAATTTGTATAAAAAACTGGAGAAAAGAATTTTCATCGCTCTGATACTGTGTTACAGTATTCTTCATGAAAGTCTTTTCTGGAAATTTAGAACATATATCTTTTGCGATCGCCTCCAAATTTATATGAATCATTTGTTTTTGAAGCACAGGAACTAATAAATTGTATTTATCTACTTTTTTATTAATTTGCTTTTCTGTAGATTTATAACTTTCTACAGTTTTTTCCCATCTTGATATTTTTTCAATATCTAAAGGTTCTACACCTAATTCTTTGCGTACGTTGCTCAAGTTATTTTTTATCGATTGCACATCTTCACGAATTTCTTTTGATAATTGAATCCATTCAGGTATAAATCCATTATCAATTAGTATCTAAAATTATCAATCAGAATTTCTCTGTATGTTAAAAATATATTGACTTATTTTGCAAACCAATTACCTCATTTAATTTATGAGTTACAAAATCCACATACGGATTTTGAGAGTTTATATTGGTTTTCAAAGGTTTACCCATACCAGGTAGGTTATCAAATTCCCCTTTATTCATGGCTTCTTGTATTAAATCTTCCACTAAACGATCTATTCCAAAAGAAGTTTTTATATCCTTAGCATGTTTCTTATTCATTCCAACCAAGGTATTGCTTTCACAAGCTTGAATCTTCTTCAACCTGTGTTCCAAAATATTATCGGTTGCTCTTTGAACTCTTTCAATAGCATAGTCCTTCTCTCTTTTACTGGTAGGACCAGATCCTACATTGTAAGTTAAGTAATGTCGATGTTGTGGTACTGTATGCTTTGTTAAATAATATTATATTTAGTTAACGCTTAATAAAATTCATCATTTAATTTCTAGGATTACCTTGATATCTAAATCTTCAACATAATGCAAGTTATGTTGCCTTTCTCTTTCTATAGATCTAATCTTTTGTATTTCCCTATAGGCATTTTCAATCTAAAACAGTATTTATTAAATGCATAATACCAAAGAAATCTTAAAGCAGAAAATTACTTCTGTAAATTTATTGGCATCAGCTTCCAATGTGCCACTGTCAGGGTGAAAACGTTTTGCCAAGTATACAAAAGCCAATCTCAAGGTATCATCTTCACAATTTTCTTTTACTCCAAGCACATCATAAAGTCTCTTAATGTAAGAGCAAATTTAATTATTGCTGTACCAACTTTTGAATTTACTTCTCATTATTTTATAGATGTATTTACCTTTGCTGCTGCATTTGAGTAATTCTGCTTACACTTTACAATCCACCAATTATTATTATATAGAAGAAAATAATTCTCAATAGATTTTAAGGGATTTATGGTTATCATGGTAAATTTCATTAGTCCTTTAAATATTTTCCATCAACATATAATCAACATTACTTGTACTTTTATCTACATTTGTTTATACGAATCTAAATTATAGTTATTATTTTATGATTTATGTAATATCAGTAAAAACGTCATGAACTTGACTTTCGCACGTATGAATTTCAATGTATTCGTGACCACGTGGGTTGCGTAAGTTCAATCAGCTGATATCACAGGTGAGCAAGTGCTATTTAAATGAAGAGTCTGACATTTCGTTTAAAAACCACTTTGTAAGCAAATTACCAGAAAAATATTCGCTTTGTACAAGACCTTTCTTGAACTTCTCTCATTCATTAGATATTTATGCAAATTTCTCTTAATATTATTATTATAAAATGCTGCCTTAATTCTCTTTTTTATCGATTAAATTATTTCACACTGGAAACAAGATAATAAAATCTACATGGATTTAAATCAATCTATATAGTACATAGTAACAGTTTTAATAGACGAGATTAAATTCTAATGATTCTAATTTAATAGAAATCAAATCGCTTGAATAATTGATGAATATTAGGATCTTTAAATTACTTTACTCAATGATATAAGGTATTTCTCGATAGCAAAAAATATTAATTGTGATAAATGTAATTTAGTTTTAGTAAAAATTTTATAAGAAAAAAAAAGAATCAAGATATAATTATAGATTAATTAAATAAGATCTAATTACAGGAAAAAATTGTTGAGTCGAGTTTTATTTGATTTTTGGTGGATTGAAAAAAATAGAGAGATTTATGTATAACCTAAAAATTGATGTATGAATGGATTTGTTTTTTTTTTTAAGCAATAAAATAGACTACGTGAATAAGTTTATGACCCTTTAAGCTTGACTGGAGTAAAATACCGTAAATTTTGTGACGCAGTCGCATCCGAACATTTACAACATGGCGGAGCGCAAGAAAAGTAGGAAACGCAAAGACGTGAGTATCATTTATTATCTCCAATTATTTGCAGTTTCTTTATTTCTTATGGTGTGCCTCTCACGTTGGATATAATGTTCCCGATAATTTCAGACAACCATTTTAATTTCATGCGAAGTAATTCTCGTAGAAAAAAAGGATACACGTGTCAGACGCTGCGTCCTGTTTGTTTTCTCACAACAGATGACGCAGTCAAACACACATCTATCCTGAAACTCATCTGTCTTTAATAAAGATTCTATAGGATTACATAGAAACGTCAAGTCTCGCAAAATTTCTATCCATGATTTCCCCTGGAACCTCTCTTTAGCACTTGTTTATTGCAATTGCTCAACCTCTATGCAATTGAATGTTTTTATTCCTACTTATTGTAATGATACTATGAAATTTCACTTTAGGAACTTGCCAGCTTGGAGACCGAACCTGGTCAGGATAAACCTACGAAGGATGAATATGCTGTTGCAAAATGGATTCGCAATAATGTACCATCAAAGAAGACTAAATTCGATAGAAACCATACTGTAGAATATTTTACTGGAACAAGAGCAGTTGATGCTCTATTGGAGAATTCTCCATGGAGCAAAACACGTTTTACAAGCAGAGAGCAAGTCACAGAGTTCCTAGATATTATGTTAAGACATAAATTCTTTCATAGAGCAAAGAAGGTGGTTATTTCTGAAGAAGAACTTTGTAAAATGAAAGGTATCAAGAAGAAAGTAAAAGAAACAAAAGAAGAAAAGAAAAGCTCCATTGAAAAAGAAACTAAAGAGAGTAATGAAGAGAAGAAGGACAGGAAAAAGAAGTCAAAAGTAATGATTATGAAATAATGAAGAGCTAATATATCTTATGAAAATTTTAATGTTTTAATTTATTTAATATTGAAAATTCTGTTTTATAGGTAAGACTAGAGATGCATATGGAGCAATATTTCAGTGATTGCAATGATGCGTATGTTTGGATTTATGAGCCAATTCCAGTATATTATTGGTTTTTTGGAACTCTTGTTGTATTAGGTGCAATAGGTGTCTGTTTATTCCCACTATGGCCACTGACTATTCGACATGGAGTATATTATTTAAGTATTGCTGCAGCTGGTCTTCTTGTTTTTATTCTAGCATTAATTATAATAAGAATGATAGTTTTTTGTCTTTTGTGGCTACCAACGTTAGGAAGATGTCACTTTTGGCTATTGCCAAATTTGACAGCAGACGTTGGATTCTTTGCATCATTTTGGCCACTTTATCAGGTATTGAAAAAGTTATTACCTTATATACATAAATAATTTAAATAAAATTTAGATAAAATTTTTTATCATGATTCAAAATTATTTTTAGTATGAGTATTTTGGAGCATTATCAGAAAATGATAAAAAAAGTAGTAAGAAGAAGAAAAAAAAAGATAAGGACTCTGACAGTGAAGATACACCTTTTATACCATTGTAAGTTTCATTGCTTGTTAAAGATATTCTAAATAATTTAAATCAATTGACAAATATACTTTGAAATGATACTTTTCACAGTTGCGAAGAACAAAATTCTTTGGACTCCCAACTAGTAGAATCTAAACTAGAAACATCTGTTAAAACAATAGAAAATGAAATTGTTGATAAAAAAGAAGTTTTAACTGATACAAATAATGATAATGAAGATGTAAGTGAAGGATCCGAAAGTGACAAATCGAACACAGGCAAAGATTTTGTAATGCTTTGAGAAAAGAGCTCTCTGGTGAAAGTAAATAAAAACACTACCATTACAAATTTTACTGATAATTATTCACGTATGTTTAGCAAAATTTAAATTTATTCATTATTAAAAATGATTCACTGATAATTGTAATAAAATAATTGTTTTAGTAGTATAACTCGTGTATATCATGATAAATTAAGATGAATGGGTTTGTTATTACTCTAATAATGTTTAGACAGATTTTATTTCTGGGAAAGTTTTGGAAGATGTTTGATCATAGACTTTGATGTCCAGAAATATTTACATAGTTACTTTTATTAAAAAGATTATCAATTTACTTTTTAATTTTATACATAGATATTAGTTAATCTATTAAGGTCTGTAAATTAATAATTTTAATATACAACTTAATTCCTGTATATTTAAATAAAATTTTGATGTAATATATAGACAAAATTCTTGCAAGAGATATGAAGATAAATTAAAAGTTAAACCAATTGTATTACCAGAATTATTAATTTAATTAAAATATAATGAATGTTATCAGTACTGTATTTTTATCTTTGCACGAATATTTATGGTTTAAAAAGTATTTTATAAGGAATATCTTGGGTGTAACAATAAACCTTAAATAAAAATAAACAATATAAACTACATACAGATTATTTCTTAATAAACTAATTAATATGATTAAACTAATTACATTAAATCCATAAATTGGCCAAGAAATTGTATTTTGAAGCGAAACATCTTTCTTTCTCCATTTGATAAAGTTAAGTCATAAAAATAACACTTATATAAATGAATAAATAGAGAACTACACAATTTTAAGGTTATATTCGTGTTTGGAATATTTAAAAACTAATCGCAGCGCCACCGCGAGAAAAAACTGCTCAAACATACGATAAAGCAAACATCTTACTTATTGACAGTTCGATCATTAATTTACCGACATTATGCTACTAAAAATATTTGATTCTGGCAATGGAATACTAGTGGTGTCTTGATCAATTTCATAAAATTTTGAGTAAAGTATCGGAGCGCTTTAATAAAAAACAAAACTTAGAATTATTAGGTTAGATTTACCTGTGTAGAATAACCTAAAAAAAACAATGAGATACCGTGCATTAAAAAATATATTTAATACTACAAAATTATTACAAACATATTCATCTTCTTACAAACCAAATTTACAAACTTATTCTCGTCTACTTCAAACAAGAAAATTCTCATCGAACCAAGATGAATTTGATAAAAAGAAAGAACTTACAGAAAATAAAAATGATAAATTAAGCATAGATCTAGAATCAAAATATGATATTTTTCGTGATGAAGATTCATCTATTATATTTGATATTCATGAAGAGCAGGAACGATTAAAGCTTGGTATAGTTACCAAAACTGAAAAAACTCGTGAAGTTTATGATGACCTAAATTTGGAACGTAAGCTTAAACCTATAATTGTATAGTCAAGATGTTTAATGCAATTGTTAGAAGTTTGTTATTATTAAAATTATCTTAATTGTTTTAGGTGGTGTGACTGGTGTATATGATATTGAAGACTTACTAGAAGTGCTTGCAAGAGAGAAAGCTAAAGAAGTTTTTGTAGTTTCAGTTCCTGAAGAGCTTTCTTACGTGAATTATGTAGTTATTGTGACAGGGAAGTCGAATAGGCATATGTTATCTTTAGCTACACTTGTAAGGAAAGTTTTTAAATTGAAGATGAAAAAAAATGACAGAATACCACATATTGAAGGAAAAACTGATAAATATTGGATAGCCATGGATTTAGGTTGTATAATTTATTCTAATTTAATAAATTTGATAAGCTATATTTTAATGCAAGTATTGTTATTTAGGAAATATTATTTTACATATTTTTTCCAACAATGCTAGAAGATATTATGATTTAGAAACTTTGTGGTCAGTTGGTTCTAAATATGACGATATTACAAATAAACCTGAAGAAGAAAGTATCCTAGATGAATATAATAAGTTTTTACAAGAATTACAACCAGTTGAGAACTAATATATATATACTCTTACAAAAATTTATTGTATATGAAATAAATAATTTTTTTGATCATTGTTTATTAAAACATTGTGTTTGTTAATTTTATGCACTATTTTCTTTTTTAGATATATTTTTAATTACATTGTTAATCATATGAAAAAAAAAAGAAGTAGGAAGTTCGCGCACCTACAAATAAACGAGTGTGACTGACGCGCGAACAGCTGGTCAAGAAATATTTATAATTTTTACTTGTAGAAAAGTATTTACTACTTTTCTTAATAATTTTTTATAAATAATAAATTAAAGATCTAAGGAAACTTTGTTTATTTCTTTGAAAAAATAATTAACATTTTTTCTTATTGCATAAACATAACCTCTATTTGACATCTGTAATATAAAATTAAAAATGCCAGAGTATTATTTCTCAACTATACCTTATCGAGATTAAACAGAACCTTGTGTTATCACATTTATCTACTTAGTTTCACACGCTGACTAATCAGTGCCATACTAAATCCATATAAGTCACTTGTCGCTTTCTATATTCAATTTCGCAAGAATTTATTTTTATAATTTAAGTAGTGTAACCAAAAATATTCACAAAATCATTAAGAATTACCGGTTTTAGTATTATCTTTATTGTGTGATAAATGCATACTTAAATTTTGTGTCATTTTTTCTTAAACTTCCACCAGTATATAAGAAAAAGACTTGGTCCTTTTTGGGAACTAAAAATGTTATAATGAATTCATCGGCTCGAAGGATCTCAAATCGATATTTCTCTTACCTACCACTAATAATTTTTAAGAGAATATATATATTTATATATATGTAATTGTTCTTTTAGGTAATATATCTATAATTTTTTATGTTTGAAATAAAATTTTAATTTAAAATAAATTTATTAAAGTTTTGTATTATTTAAATAATTCAAATTTAAAATTAATACTTTTATCAGTGAATTATATATAAATGACATATATTTATTCCAGAACTTTTAAAGAAATATGATTAAGTAAGGAACTAATTATTACGTAAGAGTAATTTTAATAATGGAAAGGTGATAGATGATCAATATAAAAATGGCAAATGACTTGGATCCTATTTGCACAAGGAAAAGCACACAGTGTTTAAATATCTATTTAAGATCTACTGAACAAATTTACTTGGTTTTCTTATTGCCTATATTAATTAACTGTATAGTGTATATAGTACACTTCTCCGCTGATCTAGTTGTAGCGATTCAGCATTTTAGAGAAAATAATCCAATATGGGCATGCTGTACAATAGGCTTTATGTATGCTCCAGCAATTACTTATTTTATATTGACTGTTTCAAGACCAGATTGGTGGATGACTGATAATGATAAGGCAACTAAAAGTATTTTTATCTGGTTTCTATTTCAACTTTGTCAACTTTTATGGTTCCCATTTTTTGCATTATATAGGTATTGTTTAAATATATTTTATTTTTAAACATTTAATTTAAACATTTACTAATGTATTCAAAATTTCAGATATGCAGGCCTTTTAGTATTAACTATTGATGCAATTTTCTTGTCTGGTAAAGAAAGAAGAGATACACTCAATCTAGCAGCAGCACCGGCAGCTATTGAATTATATTTTTTTTTACAAGCCTGGTTTCAAGCAGCTCCTCAAGCAGTCTTCCAAACACATTTATTTTTCAAGCTAACTTCTTCATTTCGTACTCATCAAACTAGTATGAAGATTTCATTCTTAAATATTGCTTAAATCAAAAATTATCTTATTTCATAAATTTTATTAATAATTAAATCTTTTTAGTGATAGTACAAGGACTATCTGTTTTAATGTCTATTATCGTACTTGCTATTCAAGCTACAGCTTTTCAAAGGTTTGAAAGTCAAAGAGTTAATGGGCGAAAATTGCCATGGGCTATGTGGCTAAAAAAATATTGTTTAGAAGTAAATATATTGGTCATATATAAATTTGTAGTATTCAGATATAAAAAAATATGTTTTTCTTTGTAGGAACTAAGAAATATTGGAGAAGGAACACCTTTACAGTCTTTTAGTTCAGCTGACAAAAATACTGCCATTACTAACACTAGTTCTACAGAAAACCAGTATACGACAGATCAGTCACCAGATCCTGATATTCCAGATGAGCAAATTGAACGAACAGCTTTAGATAGACAAATTTCTGTCACTCCACCATTACCGCCGAAAAATGTTCAAGTGGTACCACCACCAGCCCCACTTCGTGGAATCACAACTGTCCAACTTTTGCAAATACCTGATGCTCCTGCTCCACCAAGGCCAGATTCAGTAGTATTAAATTCAAATGATCAGGAATCAGTAAATTTGCCTGCTCAATCAATATCAATCATTGAATCCGATCAAGCTTTATTAAAAGATAAGCAGGATTTAAAATTGCCTAGAAGAAAACACATTACAAAAGGATTGGAGCAAGATGATCCTGTAGGCAAATTGGTATCATTTTTCTGGTGGTTTTTCTTTATATTTGCTAGAGTACTTGCAATTACTGTAGTTTACGAATTTTTTCCTATCTATTTACTAAGTGTACTTGTTGTACACTATATTGTTGTATTAGTCTACTTATTTTATTACACAAAGTATAACGATGTTAATACTTTTTTTGTAAATCTTTGGCTCGGACTAATTTATATATTTTGTGTTATTGAATATAGGATAAAGTTCATTTATGCTGATAGATGGCTTATGTCGTATTATGTTTGTGTTATGTTGCAAAATACTTTTTTGACAGTGGTATGGTTTGTTTTTGCGGATTATACAGGATTCTGGTATAATTTTACGTGCTATGCAATTTTCACTAGTATGTTAATTGCTATTTTATCAATGGCAGTATATCATGTACTTTTTAAACCAAAGAAATGTAGAATCATTTCAGATTAAAGACAGTATCCTAGTGTATTTATTAGACTGTTAGATAGTTTAAACACTACATTACATTCCTTTTATATATATACATATATATATATATATATATATAAAATAAATTATTAAATTAATTTTACACTTAATGAGGTAGTATCTTATATATTCTTTTATCTACAATTATTATAATAAAAAAGTATTTTTTATAAAGAAATGATTTTAAAAAATGATTTATACAAATAAATTCATTGGCATTGTAGTAAATTTATATTACAATATTTTATAACATTATATATATTTACAGAAATTCTTTTTAAAATTATATATTTCAATCCTTTGCATACACACATGCACACACACACACACACTCTCTTTTGAAATTTTATTTAGTTACACAAAAACTTCCCTAAATTGGTTTAATTTTAGTTTGTTAATAAAACAAATTAAGCTATGAAATTTGTTCTTGTTCTTATGTTATGAATTAAAACTTATTTGCTCTATCTTCATGGCAGAGCCTACAAGTTTTGAAGACAAATTGTAAATGGTTTCACATCGGAACTCTTGAATCAAAAATATCTTAAACATATCTTAAAAATCAATAATGACTAAATTCTTCATTGAATCCATTATTATACAATTGTTTTTATAATAAAACTTTAACTTATAAATCTTAAATGTGAAGATTTGAATCTCTATGAAGATTTCCTAATTGTGCTTCAAATAAAATATCATTTAATAATTTCTCAGCTATAATTCTCTGGTCCACTCTCATATTTCTAAGTTTAGCTGCTACATTTCTGCCAATAGCATCAAATTCGTCTTCCATAAAAAACGAATTATGTGACATTTTTAAATTATCACTAGACTCTGGTTCTTCAACTTTACGTTTACGAATTATTGGAGGCTCATACCACTCTGATGTTTGATCATCAGGCTCTTCATTACCAATCTGACTTATTTCCTAATAAAATATTATAAAAAACTGTTTATTTTTTATCTTTCAAAAGTAATATTTTAAATTAAAATAAATAAATACTGTACTAACAGATTTATAACATTTCCTATATCCTCTCTTTGTTCTAATAATGTCTGGAGTCTTATTTGTAGCTAAATCAATGAACACCACTGCAGGTTTTCTTTGATTTGATTTACACTTTATTCTGTCAATCATAAAGGGATGAAGCCTCTACAAATAAATTAAGAATTAATTTAAAAATTTAGAAAAATTAGAGAATAGAAAAATCAATTTCCTAATCACCTTTATGTGACTAAGAAAATTTCCTGTAGACTTTAAATTGCCATTAAGTAGTTTCTGACACTGTATACATTTAACAGTGACATTTGTATCTTCTACTCTCACAACAGTAAAGAATTCTCCATCTAAAAGTGCAGGTAAGCGAACTGGTGTCAATATCATGTTTTGTTGATTATTTGACTGGATTGGTGTCATCTGATTGGGTTGATCAGAGACTGGAGGTTGTTGGTGCACTGTTGTGCTCTCATGATTTTCATGATTCTCTTGATTTTCTATTTGCACTGTTTGCGTAGGTATTTCTGGACTTATTGCATGAACTATTTCTCTTTGGTCATTTGGCGTGTTGACCATACACGGATGGAAATTGTTAATTTTTTCATCATACCTTTGTTCTGAAAAATTGTCCATTGTCACCAAGAACCAACTTTAATATAAAAAAGCACTTTTTTTTATTCCATTTACTTGTTTAAATTAAAACAATTCTGGTTTCACCTGAAGAAAAAAAAATGCATATGCTATACTGACAATAATGTTGAATTCTACTATTTATCATGATTTCTTATTGAATTTTAGATAAGCATTAGATAAGAATGTCATACTTACAAGAAATCTAGATCAGATAATAGATGAACATTGGAAAATATGCTTGTACAAAAAAGCATAAAAATTTCAATTACACCTTACCAACTTTGAAGGTTGAATCTACTGGGTGCTCACAGTTATGTCAGTAAGCTGAACACTGTGTGCTACTGTGTAAATAATAAAATTCATGGTTGCTTTTTAAGTTGTGGCGACTTACATCTGACACCAGATGTATGTGCGCCAGCTTGAGATTTCTTGTTATTACTCGTGCAATGTTATACGAGAATAAATACGACTTTCAAGTTGCTACCCCCATAGTGTGAAGGGTTTGTTCCAAGTTGTGCATAGAGCATTTAGAGTGCATGGAAGGTCGTTCCGATTGAACCAATGGGCGCATTGAAAGCTCTTTGAAGCATATTTGATTTCCCTAGATAATACTAGCAATAATAAATTTTTTGGCTGTTCCTAGTGCATAGATTGTTTCTATTTTGACTAAAAGCAGTTCATTCAAGGGGAAATGCACCCCTTGGTAAGGCTTGTCAACACTGACTTACCGACGAGTCCAGTTGCATCAACAGTTAGTTCAAAAAAAGAACTGTACAATTCTATTACAGTTTTGTCATTATCCAATCAGAAAAGTGTAAAATTGTGCCTAGAGATATTTGTAAACGGGACCTGATGTAACCTATAATTTCTAGTTACAAATTCTAAAAGAAATCCTTTTCAACGTGACTGAGATCTGGCATATATGGTTTGGACAAAGTAATATTAATTTTTTATTATTTTACAGAAAAATCAATTTAAATATTACTATGAATGGTATTTAAGTGCAAATAATTTTCATAAGATTATTTTCTTTTTTTTGGATTGTATAAAGGAAAAGTGATAATTCTAGATTTCCATGTGTTGAAGTGTGAGAGGTTAACTCGTTTAATGTTTGCACGATATGTAGTTGAATGAAGAAATATTTAGTTTTTTTAATGAAAGAAGAAATTTCCTTTAATTTTTGCTATATATGCATATAAGATTTGTCAAGAGGTGAATATAAATTTTTAATTTTAACATATCACTTTCAGATGCTGACAGCAAATTCAAAAATTATTAAGAGCGGCGGGGCTGAGCCCGACCAGTTCGAGCAAAGCATTGCTCAAGCACTTCTAGAATTGGAAGTGAATAGCGATTTAAAGTCGCAATTAAGGGAACTCCATATTACAAAAGCAAAAGAGTTAGAAACCAATAACAAAAAGGTAATAGAATTGTACACTTCCCTTTATGGAATAAATGTTTCTATTATTCATGTTATTGTTTCTTATTACAGTCTATAATTATTTATGTTCCAATGCCTAAATTGAAAGCGTTCCAGAAGATACAAACTAGACTTGTACGAGAATTAGAAAAAAAATTTTCAGGGAAACATGTGATGTTTGTTGGTGAGAGAAAAATTTTACCCAAACCAACTAGAAAAACACGCACTAAGAACAAGCAAAAGAGACCAAGAAGGTGAGAGAAAGTCGAAAAGTAGTACTATGTCAAATAATAAATATATTTTACAAGTTCCAATATTTTTTCTTTTTTAGCCGTACACTAACTGCTGTATACGACGCTCTTTTGGAAGACTTGGTGTATCCAGTTGAGATTGTGGGTAAACGCATAAGGGTCAAGCTTGATGGATCTCAGCTTACTAAAGTTCATTTAGACAAAAATGAACAAACAAACATAGAGCACAAGGTAAGTTTCAATTTAGAATATTCCATATTTACATCGACACTATCGGTGCTTGATAGATGTAGCGATACGTCGGTCTAGCATCGTGTTGCGGTTATGGAGCTGCTTGATTTTGTGCAGTATGTTCTTATCCGCAGTGTCGTAAAGCAAGGAAACACTAGATAATTCCTATGCTCTCGAGTCCATAGGGCATTGACAAAGGGTACAGACCATATCTAGTACAGTTTAATATTTAAATAATACTTAGGTGCTTTTTTATTTGTTACTTATTCTCTGTATGTATATGAATTGCTTTATTAAACTTAAATTAACTTATTGGAAATGATTTTCTTTGTAGGTGGACACCTTTGCCGCAGTTTACAAGAAACTTACTGGCAGGGAAGTTACTTTTGAGTTTCCTGAAAGTTATGTATAAATTTAACAAAAATAAAAATATTTCAAACTTTTGATCTTCTTGTTACAGCTATATCATTTGCCTCTTTATTATCTTCATTATATTACCTTATTGCTGCGGCAACTTAAAGATTCTTTTGAATATTTTTTTCCAGGATTGTCGGCTAGCCTTATCATTAAGGCGCTGCAAGATCACAGTATAAACAATACCCTAATCTGTGAATCTACTGTGATATTGCTGCACCTTAAGACAGTGCTGACAACCCTTGCCTTAGGTGCTATAGGGGTTACGACTTAGAAATTTTATATATTTTGATGTTATGTTGTATGAGTATAGCAAGAAATCTCGAGCTAGTGAACATTAGTGACAAAATGTTTTATTATATATGTATATATATATATATTTAAGATAAAATATGTGAGAATATTAAAATAGAAAAATAATGATTCTTGAACATACTATGTTCGCCTAAAATCTGGACAAATTCTTCGATAATAAATGCAATTGTATAATTTTATAACATATTCCAAAGCAATCGAATGTGTTTATATCAAAAGTTTACGGTTTTGTCATTTTCAATAAACAACAGTGAGTAATGTTGGTATCAAAGAAAAAGATGACAGCTGTGTGGAGTGATAACCGATTTGTGGTTTATGTAATGTGCTTTTTAGTATTTCAAGCAAAATTAACAAATTCTAGAACCTCGTGGAGACTTAACGCAGATAAAGTTGTAAAGTCAACAGACTTTACAAATTCAATAGAAGATGATCCAATTTTTTATATATTGGCAAGTAGTGTGAGCATTAATAGTGGTCCAAGTTGGAGCAAAACAGCAACGTCCGAGAAAAATGATAAACTGCAAATATACTGTCATGAGTGTAAGAATTTCGTTTCTGGAAACCTTGAACGGTAAGAATATAAAATGCATGATAATTTCCAGTTTTTATTATGCATGAAATCATATATTACAAATAAAACATTTTCAACACTTCTTACACAACTTATTTTGTGTCTTACTTATAAGAGACAGAAATTTCTTTATATTTCATTTTATTTAAAAAATTATGTTGATATAATATTTGTTTTAAAAGTACAATTTGTTTATAACATAATCTTTACAGTAATAAAATAAAAACTTTAAGTTGTTACTTTTTTGTGCACTAGTATTACACATTGTATCTGATTTAGTTTTCTTTTTCTTTTCGTAGTTAGTATTTGTGTGTGGCTTGCTGTTCTTTCAGCATTAAAAAAGCCCTAACTTTCATCCCCTTGGCAGACGATTATCAACATACGCATTAAAGGATACACAAAATGTAACTGAGACTTTTCCATTAACATCACACCACCTGCCACATGATCAAATTGGATGTGTGTCTAGCAAACAATGTGAGGATATAATATTAGATTGTGGGAAACCAGTCAATTTTACATATTATGACAATTTAATTGGGGTTGCTAATAGAAATAAACATCCATTAGTACCAGAACCAAATGTTGCTCTTATGTTTAAAAAAAGTGGATCTAAATCTACAGAAGTTGATATTGATCTTCTAGAAAAGCGTCTAAAAAAAGCAAAACGTGAGGTAATCATAATTATGTATATAGATGTTAATAATCGTGTTAATATTGTACAGCTAATGTATTTGATGACTATATGATTTTATAGATGATGAATTTTGATAATCCAAATATTAATTTGTGTATATATATATATGTATATTTATAATTTACTCCTTTTGCTACAGAAACCAAAATCAGTCCAACTATATAATCAAATTGGAAATTTTTGGAGAATAAAGGGTGATGCACAAAGATCAATTGAATGTTTTAGAAGAGCTCTTGCTGTATCTCCGCATAATGCAGAAGTATTATTGAATTTAGCAAGAGTATTATTGGTTCTCCAATATTTGGATGATGCAACATATTTAGCTAGACGTTCATTAGAATTGCAACCACCAGATCGCAATGCTTGGGAACAATATCTTAC
Source organism: Sclerodermus sp. 'alternatusi' (assembly GCA_037305995.1). Classification (NCBI taxonomy): domain Eukaryota; kingdom Metazoa; phylum Arthropoda; class Insecta; order Hymenoptera; family Bethylidae; genus Sclerodermus; species Sclerodermus sp. 'alternatusi'. The sequence continues at coordinate 6,793,561 of CM074553.1, read as the reverse complement.
TCTTGGACAAATATTTAAAGTATGTATTAAAGAATATTAGTGGGGGATTCATTCCTTTTTATTCTAAGCTACAAATTTTCTTAAATAATTTGAAATTTATTTTATAAGTTTAAAATTTAAAGTTGAAAAATTTCTAAAAAGAAAATAAAACATATTTAGGCATATGGACATTTTCAAGAAGCAGCAGTTCACTTACGTCATGCCTTAGAATTAAAACCTGATCTTTCTGATGCTGCTGAAGCTCTCAAGGAAGTGGAGTCACTTCCTATGGCTAGTATACACATCTATACACTACTAATCATTATATGTTTGGTATGAATGTAACATAAAACTGTTACATATAATTATGAAAATAAATAAAAACTAATGAAAAACTTTAAAATGTATTTTTAGGTTTTAGGAGTGCTACTAGTTGTTTTAAGTAGCATCGAATGGGATGAAGAATCAACTTTAATTAGTGAACAATTACAGCGTCCAGTACAACGACATTTTAGTCGTGCAATGGCCATGCGAAGTTTACGATTAAATGTCGCACGTAATAAACGTTGTTGATAATACTTGATGTTGAAAACATCAAATTGTGATAGATTAACATTTCAACAGTCGTAATGGTATAACTTGTTACAAACTATTATTTATAATAATTGTTTAATTGCACTAATAAACATTAATTTATTATACCAGCAGACAGAAATATACATTACAATAGTCTAAATAAATGTATTCTAATTTACCTAGAAATCTTATTTATATATATATATATATATATATATGCAAAATTTACAGACTTAAATAGTTGCGTATGACTAATGATAAATTTATATAATTTTAATTTTTGATTATGATCTTTAATCTTAAACAATTCTCAGAAATAATGCTTGTAATAAATTTTTAAATAATTTCTGACTTATATAAATAAACAAATTTATACTAATAATATTTTTGTTTATTTAGTATACGCAAATTTAAGCTTATAAATTTGCATAAGAATATAAATAATAAAGACCTATATAACATTATATAACATTTATCCTCTTCATTTTTTCCTTTTTAATCTTTAAAAAAGAAAAATTAGATTTTTTTCAAGTATACTTCCTAAATTATGATATGAGATTTTTTAACTTTAATAGTATTTATCAATACTATATAGTTTAACAAGTTGCATAAGGAATCTTTCCCTAAGTAATTTTCTAATATTCATTTGTACACAGATAAACTTTTTTACATTAATAAATTGCCTTTCATTGATTAATGATGTTTATTTTTGTCTTACTTCACACAAATGACTTCTAAGACAACTTCTCAGTTGAAATATATATTTATTAAATGAATGTCTCTCTTAGGTTTTAAAATTTTACATATATGTGTGTAATATTTATGTATGTATGTATGTATATATGTATATAATATACATATATATTTTTTAATTTTCTACATGTTTACATAAAAATAGTATATAATTATCTTCTTACCTAAGTTAGAGATTTTTTTAGGTACATTTGATCTGTTATTTCAATAAATGCTTTTAATAAAAATATATTTCAAATAAAATTCCATCAAATAAAAACCTACACATAATGCAATGAATCATACAAGAATTAAATATATTTCATATAAAAAATATTACATATAAGTTGTGATAATTATATTTATATTTTTATTCAAATCATGAAAAAAATGCTCTGTATTAATTAAATCATATAGTAATATAATATTTCAAGTTGAATGCTACTCTTTTGCAATATTTTCAAATAGTATTAATTAAAATATCTATTTTATATTATAAATTTTTTAAAATATATATATTTTTTTAACTCAATGCCTTATTAATCGTAGAATCGGTTTGACATATTGCAAAATCTTAATGAAAACATTGAAGTTACTGTTTATAATGCATGAAAAATTCTTTAATATATTTTTTATACTATTTTTTAAAGTATTGTGTACACCACATACACACTTCTATATATTCTTCCAAATTAATATTATCTTCCTTAATTAAAAATAAACTATAGTGTACTTTAAATATTACTGTACAACATTATTCTGCTTATCCTGCATTATAATTTATTTTAAAAACAAGCAGGAATATATTTAACATTACTTTATTATTTATATAAGCCTAATGCATATATTTATTTTTTTATTTTCAATGTCCACTAGACCTTTTACTATATATATATATATATGTATATATATATATATATATTATGGAAATATTTAAAGATATATTTTAAAACATTTTCTGTTGTTTATAATTATATATAACATAGTTAAAACATATAGATAAAAGATAATTTATTAATTTTGTATTCAATTATATTAATAAAAGTATATCTTTATCTGTCTGCAATATTTCTTCATAACTGTAAATGAAAACGACCACTAGAAAAAGAATTTCTATTTTCCAAAATCATACATAGAATATTTTTACTAAATATTGTTAAGTTTTAAATTAGAATTAGGCCTTATAAGTAAACGTAAAACCTTATCATATATACAATTATGGAAAATATGAAGGTTGAACATAAAATAATTATCTATAACTTTTTAAAATCAGAAAAGCTTCATGAATATGTGCACCTTCATATGTAACAATAAATACTGGTAATATCCTACGGTATTTGAAAATATGAGAATAATACTGTATTATAAAATTTAATTTTTTTAAAATACATAACTTAAATTTTAATATTATATATAGAAAATATCTATACTATAATAATATAGTATAATTATAAATAATTGTATTCTCCTATTCTTTTTGAATAATTATATTCTAAATAAACATATTTTTATAAGATAAAGCAAGTGCATCAGAGCAGAATATATATGTTATACTTAAGTAAACAATACAAACAAGTATATATTGCAATATAGAGATAAATTGATGTTCTAGCAGATTCTGATAAAGAAAGATAATTAAATTAAAATAAATTTTAAAATTATTTTTTAATCAAAAAGAAATCTGTGCATGTAAGTGCAGAAACATTCTTGTTAGTATTTATTCTTCAAAGAACTCATGCATATAACTTGATATACAAATATGAATGTAAATAAAATATAAAACTTTTCTGAACTTATATATCCTTTTTCCAATATAAAGTATAAGCATACTCAAATTTAATGAAATACAAAAATTTAAAATTGTACCCAGCTTGCATTAGTTGAGGCAGGTGATGGAGTAGTTGATTGTTGTTGAGATGCACTTGCAAACTCTCCCCACTCAGAACCAGTTATCTGTTGATTTTGCTGAGGCTGACTGGGTTTATGTGCTGGAGAAGAACTAGGTGTTTTTGTAGGTGGTGGTGCAATTTTTATGCTGCCTGGAGGAGGTGGTAAACCCACACTTGGATTCGAACGTTGTTTGGCTTTTGTCGAGACTTCACTACCATCTTTTTTCTGATTAATATGAACAGTAATATAAATATAGTGATATATTAATTTGCATATTGTAATAAAATTTGTTAGAAGCCATTTACTTATATCTTACTGTTATTTTCATGTTGATTTTTATAGTTTCTCCTTCTTTAAACCTAAGATCTAATTCTTGCTTAGGCTTTTCTTTTTCTTTTTCAATTTGTTCACGATTTTTTAGCCATTTAAAATGATCTTGAAGAGCAACATTCAAATCAAAACTATCCGATCTATCTAAAAATCCCACTCCAATAAAAGCAGATCTGCCATTATCATTTTGTATTCTTAAAACAAAATATCTGGATGAATCTGTAACAGGCTCAACTGCTATCCCAGGATACTGTTCAATTGGACATTTAGCAAACAATTCACCAGTAACTTTATCTTCAAGTTTTATAGCAATAGAATCTCCTTGTGATACCAATCTCATACGTCCTGTCCACGAAGGTTCTTGAAGATTCCAATCTGCTGCTCTGTGCGTATCACATAAATATAATTAATAATAATTGAGATAAATAAGCTACAATAGTTATAAAGAATGAATGATGTTAAAATAATTAACTTTTAAAGATGCTTAATTAGTGAATAAATTAAAATAGTCTCACACATACACGTATAAAGAAATATTATAAATAAAAGTTGACACAGATAAAACTACATGACAATTGTACTTTTATCAAAATAGATATTCAAAGAGAAAAATGTGATTTTTTTTAATCATGTCAAAGAATTAAGCAGCTTTTACACATAAATTACTCCCTACTTGTGGAACATAAAAAACTTAGTTAATGTAACCATATGTGAAGAATAGAATAAACATATGAAGTATAAATATGTTAGAAAAAAAAATCCTCACCGATAACCTCTATTAGTTGACCTTGGTGGAATTTTAAAAACAAAGACTTCTGACTTAACAAGCAACACACTTTCATATGTTTCCATCGTTTCTTTAGAAATATTTAGCGAAACAGGTAATCCAGAAACACGTATATAGAACTAGACAACTACAGTTTGAAAATTCGTTTATAATTTCTGACAAACCTATGCCGTGATTTGATAATTTTATCTTCAGTCACGCCTCCCATACTCACATATCGCGCAAGTGACTGACGTCTATCAACCATATATTATGAACGATCTATGTGAGACTTATAATTATGTTCATTAAATACATTCTTGATCTAAATAGAAAAATTAAAAATTATTTTTTATAAAATATATATTTTTTTTCTTCCTAAGAAATAATAATTATTTTTCCTCCTTCAGACGAATAAAAGTTTAATTAAGAGAACGGTACAAAAAATAAGTTATATATTAAATGATTTATTTCCTTCTTGGGACTTTTATACTACTTTATGCATTTTTTATATTTCTGCTTTTTGACGTGATTTTAGTAACTATTTTCAACTAATGGCGGCGCTTATGTTACAATTATTATATTGTTTTTGCGCTTTCTTGATTTTGCTTGTAATTATTGAAAATTGTAAGAATGAAACATTAAATGGTAAAAGCGAGACCAAAGATTTGCTACGTTTAGTAATTATTAGGCTATATCTAAATTGAAACAGACCAAAATTATTGTAGTTAAAGCATGTTTTTTTCTTATTCCATTTTAGAAGGTTTCTATTAGAGGGTCCTAACTTATCTAACTAAGGTAAGTTTTTGGAAAATATAGTGACATCTATGAGCTAGTCGTACAATTAATTTACAGGAACTTTTGCATCCTTTGTGATGAAGTGGTTCGTGGTTGACACGTCAAATCCCTTTTTTCATATTTTGCATTTAACAAAATTGTAATACAAGAGAAACGATGTTTAATGGATTGTGATGTATAGCAGGGTGAGTGCTCTGATTCCCATGAGTGATAACAATGTCTCTATTACTTAGAAAATAACAAAATTCCACATGTCAAGTCTGCCATTTTTCCTAGGAAACAAGCTGTCAAAATTATTATCATTTATTCGAGCATTAATTTTTCTATTAAATTAAATTTGTTCCATCCCATATTTACCAAAGCGTCAATCTGTGAACATTTATCTATCGATTAAAATTGATTTCATAATTCTTTATTACTTTTTCAGGGAAGAAAGCAAAATTTCGAAATGTCCTGCATAGACGACACATACTATACATAAAAGTGTTTAGGTGCGAAGGGTTTTGCTGCGCCTTAAACGTCAACAAAAAGATGAATAATTGTGATAAAAATGTTTCATTTATCCGGCATAATGCAATCACACTATGTCATTTAAACCTTTTCCCTTCCATGATGTAATTTTCATAATGAAGAAGTGCAGTTTGTTTTGCTTCATTTGTCAAATTAACTATATAGGTTAATTCTTATGAAATTCCATAAATAAATAGAAAAATAAATGATAAATGTTCCTCTGAGAGTATTCTATCAGTATTAGTCTTATAACGTGTATATGACTATTATTGACTCTTTCAATGCAAATATTAAGATACATCAATATAGTTTTGAGACGATTGTGATTAAAGTGACATTTGGATTATTTTGTTTACTCTTTAACTATTGAAGTAACAAAATGTTAACTGAGCAAGAATCTATTATTACATCGACTAACATGGATACTGTTCCAATTAGATTTATTACTACTGATGATGGGCGTACCCTTCTTGCTGTTGCAGGTAAATAAAATTAGAAACTAATTTTTACAAGCTTGTTAATTGATTTACCTAAGTTAATTGTGTTATTCTATAGAGCAAGAAGGTGGAGTGATTGAATTTATGACTACACCTATTACATTTGTACAACAAAGTAATATTGTATCACCTTCGTTGATTAAAACAGTCGATGGAAATTTAATTTTGCAACCTGTAAGTATTTATATGAAGTAAAGTGTTTAAATTATAGAGGAGGAAAGAATAATTATCATTTTTACTTTATAGTCAATATTTCAAATAAGCGTCGAAGGAATTAATGGACATAATATTCAACAAACTTCTGTAATACCAATACAAACGACTGAAACATCTACACCTATAGTTACAGAAGAGTTAAGCATATGCAATAATAAAGATGAAAATACTGAAATTTTAAGTAACATTCCTGCGATAATTCCACCAGAGAGAAATGAATTAGTATTTGAGAAGGAACAAGTATTTTCTGAACCAAAAACATTAGTACCACAAATTGATAAAGTTATTGCAAAACGAAGTCCTGGTAGACCAAAAAAAGGAACTATCATAAATGTATGTTATCCAAGGTTGATCTCTAAGTTATTATCTTCAGATCAAGTCAACTAATAAATCAATATGTTTTCATAGAATTCTGAAAAATTCAAATGTGATATTTGTGAAGAGAGTTTTACTAAGCAATCGCTTTATAAAAAACATATGGAGCATCATGCTGAGGAGAAGCCACACAGGTGTCCCAAGTGTTCCGCTTCCTTTAACATTCCAGTAATTATTTTTCCTAATTATTCTGTTTGTGTTTATTAAATTGATTACCAGCATTTCTTATCGGATGATCTGATTATTTTCAGACAAACTTTACTTTACATATGGCGACTCACAACACTGGGGAACCCAAGTGTCCTGAATGCGGCAGGAAGTTCGCTAGAATGGCTAGTTTAAAATCACATATGCTAGTGCACGAGAAAGAAGAAAATCTATTCTGCACCGAATGCGAAGATGCTTTCTCAACAAAGGTAAGTGCCATTTAAGAATTATTCATTATAAATAAGCACTTGGGGGAAATGCGAATATTTCCTACTTTATCTTGTCATCGTATACATAATTTTTCGTGAAAGGGGATTATGAAAAGTTTTATTTTCATAATTTAAGATATTCTTGCTGAACGCGCATCTCGGGTAACTATAATGCTTACTGTGCAAAGGTTCTATGGCTAAACTGGATGTACAATTTTTTAACCTTTATGATGTACTTGTAAACGCAAAATTACGTTTAGCAGAAGGTCGGATGATAATTTGCTTGCAACACTCATTGGTTCCAATCCATTGTAATTTAACTGTATATATAATCAGTATTTAAATAGATACGCGTTAAATGTAAAAAATAATTATCTCGAGAAAGCTAAGATCTAGAAGAACCTAGGATCTAAAGAATCTACAGAAGAGAAGGCCAGAAAGAAAAAAAAAACAATTAGAGAAAATGGAGGAGGCGACAATAAATAATAGTTTTCCAGGCCAGAACTTTCCATGCATACGGCATCCATCGAGCGGCCTTCTTACGAGCGAGATAAATTTTAGACGACAAAACGTCTATGTAACACAGTTGCTGCAGTACGTTTCTGAGTAGTTTGGGCAAGGGTCGAACTCCTTGAACTCCGTCGTCTTATCTCGCCGTCTTGCTAAGATTAAATCGAGAAAAACGGAACGAGTCAGATCCTCTTTTCTGTATCTCGAAACTAACGCAAGTTACGAGGTGATCTACTTTGTTCCTACAATTGCATCTGCCAATTAGGACGATGAAAAAAGTGCATTATTCTAAAATAATTGATCCAAAGTGATCCAAGGAAAGCAGCGTACTGTCGAAATAGGAAGAGACACTAGGGGAAGATAATGGAAGATAATTGACACAAACTTTGAACGACAAGTAGAATTTTGAAGATTGTATCATCATTCTTCAAGCTCTAATTCTTATTGTAGATTGAAGAGGGTAGAAGGAAGTAGTCGGCACGCGACTGTTATTGCTTCTCTTCTTCTTCTTCGTTTCATCCGGTACGTTTGCTCCAGATTTCGCCGACGCGAACGCGAACGCAAACGCAAACGCAAACGCAATTCGCGAGGGATCTATGAGATCATGCGATTCAGTTGCGCAACACGTGCCATTACACGGCCCCGCCACCCACTTGCCGTTTTACAGCCCACATCCCCTCATCACGGCCAACCGAACCAGTAGCAACAACGCGTGAACTACGAATCTAGCCATGTGTGCAATGCTCATCCTTGAAAATACTCGCAGAAGATGATCCTTGTCCTTGTACCGCATGCCATTTTTATTGCATTATTAAGACAAAAAGAGAGAGAGATACGATCTTCCTCTCCACTTCCTCGAGTTTCTCCAACTACCCCACCACCTCTTCCTGAATGTACGAATAATTCAACTCCTTCGCCTGCACGACTTGCTCCCCCAACCACCGCCACCCGTCAAGTTACTGCAGTCATCCTCCTCTTCTCTCCAGAATCTTGCGGTTCGTTCGGTCGATTCTTCCCGAGATCCTCCTTAAACCCGTTCTCTCTCTTCCCTCCTCCACCCACCCCCTCCCACGCCAGTCCCACCCATTTCGCTGTAATGCATTCGATAATTTAATCCAACTTTCCAATTTGTTTAGAAGATAAAGAGCAGCTCTGGAATATTTGTCCACGTGCAGCCATGGCGATTGCCACACGTGTTAGGTCCAACTTGTTTACGAGATGTCTCCTCCCCGAGAGAATCTCAGCCGTATCGATGAACATTTTTGGAAGGAGATCGTTTCTTCTGCCTCTTCTTCTTCTTCTTCTTCTTCTTCTTCTTCTTCGTCGAGTGCTGCCGCTTCTTCTTAGGAACAGTCGAAAGAAGGGATAAATAACGTGACGTCACTGAGCCTCAAGATTGTAACACGTGCGAGCGACTGCAGATGCACTCGAATGGGCATTATGGTATGCGCTTGATACGAGAGACTTCTAGGAAAACGTCGGGGGAGTAGCTATAGAACTTGGAGAGTAGCTTGGGCGGAATAAGAATAGTTTGTACCGAGTCTAGAATAATTAGCTCATTATGATAATTTTCTGGTACCGAGAGAGTCCTACCGACTCGATACCCCCACGTGCGTCGGGGATGCCGGGGTTGTCGGGAACTCGAACTCGAACTCGAACTCGACGGGATGGGACGGACGAGACGGACGAGACGGACGAGACGGAATGATCTAAAGTCGATGAGGCGCGTGGACGAGGACAACATCGAGGAGTCGTGCTCGTGTTCCCCGGGGCCGGGCCCTACTACGAGAGGCGTTAGTGAGAAACGGGATCTCGTGGGGCGCACACGTGCTTGAGCCCGATTGACAGTCCATCGTCCAGTGACGATCCGTCTCCTCCCGATCTTATTCGTCAGCAACCACGATCGTTCCTATTACTCTCGATCCACGCCACGCCACGCGTTGATCCAACGCTCTCGTTCATCCGCGAATGCACCCATAGAAACAGTGAAAAGTGAAAAAACGCGGGAAGTAAGTTTTCCGGAAGATTTCGGGAAACTCTTCCCGGGGGAGCCGGGCGCGGATGATATTTCGTAGAATTCCTCGGATCTCAAACTCTCGGAGTTTGATCGAGTTTGAGCCTCGTGGTGGAGTTAAAGTTTCCGACGTACACCCAGTGTTTCGATTAGGAGGTGTTCCAATGGTTCTCGCGACCTCCGAGGCGGTTCCTACGCTTTTCTTCGCGGCCATCCAAGAATCTGCTTAACTAATCTGTGTAACTATCAAACAGTCGTCACTTAACGGCGTTCAAACACTGTTGCGTCGACACAGTTCCCGCGGCCGTTTGCGCGCTGCGTTTAGCCTCTCGCATCATCGAGAACATTTGCTCAGGAAGTGCCGGAGAACCTGTGAAATTTAGGGAAACCAAGCGAATGGTAACGCGAATTATTGGCCGATGTGTCAAAGGTCGACGACGAGGTGCTCGACGAGTTGCTCGGGGAGACCCGAGGAGGAGGACTTCCGGTGAAAAGCTTCCTTCGAGAATAAATTTAAGCAGGCGGATGAGGAGAGACGCGTACGGATGAGTTAAGAGCTTTTTTCGGGTTTTTCTCACTCTACTATCGCGCTTCGCTTCTCGGAAATGAGAAGCAGAGGTCATTGGTACCCGCGAGAAAAATATATGTGCGTGAAGCGTGCTTGCGAATAAATATGCAGGAGGAGGCGCGAGATAAAAGCTCTACTTGCGGGGGAGGGAGGAAAAGGGGCGTAGAGCGATTCTTTGCATCTTCCCACGTCGTCTCTTCTTCTTCTTCTCCTCCTCCTCCTCCTTTTCCTCCTCCCTGCTTTCGTCCCGTCCATCCGAATCATCGACTTTCATTCAAGAAACCGAAGAAACTTGGAGCAAACGTCTCTCGTCTTCCTTCTATTAAAATGTTTCGCTCGACAGGCGAAAAGGGCCGGACGTAAAATATTAGCTAGCGACTGGATAGTTTTTCCATGGAATGGAGGATGGGACGAACATCGGCACGGGAGGTGGAGAGGGTGGAGGGAATATTAATTTCCCGGACGGGGAGGGAAGTAAGAAAAGCGAGTGACATCAATTCGTCCGTGAGAGGTTTATGAATCATGAGAGGAAAAGTAAATAATTCACTGGTCGAGATGCAAAATATATCATCGGCGGAGAGTGCCACCAAGTTTCTTGTTCCCTGATAAGTCAGCCCCTTTGGGGAGGGAGAGCAGTCTCGGAAGATTGAAAACCGAATCATTAATCTTCTCGCTGAATAAATCAAGTAAATTGACTCACCAAAGTAAACGAAACTGAAGCAAACGTTTCTGGAATAAAGGGAGAGGAAGGGAAAGAGGTAGAGATGGAGAGAGAGAGAGAGGAGAGTCGATAAAGCGAGAGCGAGCCGTATTCAATGATGATTGTGAAAAAACGAGAGAAATTTTGTGATTCCAGCGGTGCCACTGCTACCACCGCTACTACCGCTACTGCTTCTTATTTTTAATGACCAATTTGTTCGGGGCAAAAATAGTTCTAACCATCGGAGTGTAAACTACAGGGGGAGGCAATAATTCTTAGATATTTTTGAATCCGTATAGGAGGCGGCGTTTAGCCGCTACCAGGGAGAAACAAGCTGAAAGGAAACGCTAGGAGTTTACGCGCGCGCAAACTCGTAAATTAGAATCGGGCGAGAGAAATTCTCGAAAATTAAAGCTGACCGTCTTTTCTTCCCCGTTAATCAGCCACGACGCGGATCGAGTTTCTCGGTCGTGCAAAGAGACCTTGGATAAGGACATCCGCGGGTGGATCCCCCGGATAGAGCTTCTCGGCAGTCGCACTCGGAGTTTCTTGTCGGCGCAACGCGAATGCGAGTGAGTGCGGATTTTTGCGAATGATCCGCCGCTTTTGGCAAAGGCTTTTGGATTCGCCCATTTCGCAGCTTTGTCGCGAATCGTGAAACGAGTATCTCTCGGCGTGACGCGCGTTATGCGTACAATAGGCGCAGAGGGAGAGGACTGGGGTGGCGAGGGAGATAAAAAAGAAAAGGACCTCGGGGGTCCTGGAGGAGCAGCACAGGGACCTCTCGGAGTTACGTCAGCGAATATTTGGCGAGAGCTCGTCTCCAGCGGTGAAACCAGTTTTCGCTTTTAACCCCCTCTTACCCCTCCGATTCGTTGCGGACAACCCGTCGTGGATTATGAAACGAGGAGCCGAGAAATAATTGCGCAAATCGCGCGGGTCCACGGTGAAACCCGAGGGTGATAGCCCTAATAAGGACTCGAGTCAATCTTCGCTCTTCCGGCTTTCTTTTTTCGAGAAAATCCCCCCTTCCCCGTGACCAATGCAAGTAACGTCGATTGTAATTCTCGTACGTCTTCCGGTGGGTCTATCGATTCTTCTGGAATTGGTAAGGAGCTCCTCGACCCTCTCTCTCTCTCTCTTCTTACCTCCCCTAATTCTTCAACTTCTCTTCAACGTTCGCAGTTCGATCGAAAGTCGACTTTGCGCTTAGGCGAGAAAAGAGAAAAATTCATCAATTCGTCACATACCTGAAGAGCCGGGTCCCGCGCATTCCTCGAGGTCCTTTTTAGCCCGTTCCTCTTCTTGTACCTCCCGAGGACAACGTTTTTTTGCCGGTCCAGCGACCGCGGGACGACGACCAGTCGACACCCCATTGGTCTAGAACGCAGCATTTATCATCGCGCTGCTTCGGGGAGGGGAGGAAGATTCGAGGAGACCCCACGAACAATTTTCGCGGATGGGAGGGTCGATCGAGGGAGAATTCGCCGTTCGTTCGCAAAGTCAAGAGCGAAAGTTTGATTCGATCGAAGAAGAATGAAAGAATGGTATTGAGAGCGGTGGCTGCTGAGTATATGTGGAAAGAGCGGCGAGTATCGGAAGATCGGCTCTTTTTCATACAGGGGGCGGCTTTCCAGGAAGTCTGCCGATATACATAGCTCGAAGTTCGAAGCTCGAAGCTCGAAGCTCCAAGCTCGAAGCGGATACACCCGGCAACTTGGCATTTGTTCCGCCTTTTGCCCGTTCCTAATTTTCTCCCGTGATGTCAATCGTCCAACTCTGGATCATCCTCTCCGATTCGCAAAAGAGCGTGCAGCAGAGAGAAAATGTTTTCACGGGGCTGTCCGCTAAGAACGACGAGGGTGACGCGATTTTAGCTTGCAATTGCCGCAAATGTCAGAATGAGGTAACGCAAGTGCGCGGCCGCGCTCGCAGCTGCACCGCTGACATCACACGGCAATCACGAAATTGAAACGTAACGGGACTGCGCCATCCTTCGGTTGCCGATGGCGATCAATGACGTTATCTTCTTCGACTCGACTCGATTCCCATTTTCCGTCATTGCATCGTCATTTTCTCAGCGGTGAATCCCACGACGACGACGACGACGACGACGACGACGACGACGACGGTCGCGTCAATAACTCGCAACGCGCTCCCGTGGGATCTAGCCGCTAAATTTACCAACGCATCGTTTTGCTTTTTTTCGTCGGTGTCAGGTTTTCTCTCTGCGAGCTGGTAATCGGAAACTGCGAACGCTGGGGTCGCGATAGCGTTCGTCTTCCACGGAGAGGAATCGGTGGATTTTTACGTAACTGCAAATTCTTACGTACCACGCGCGTTTCATCGTCGTCGTCCGGCATTATTACGTTACCTTCGTGAAAATAATGGCAAATCGAATTTTTCGTTCGCATTCGCGAGATCGTCGTTGCGCTATCGGTCGGTGCAGACGAGTCTGGCGTCATCCCGATTCTCGGAAGTAAAAGTCGTCGACAGCCACGATGCGCGGTGTCTCTCAGCTCGTAATCAAAATGCGGCACACGTGGACGACATTGAAGCGTTCCCGATTAATTCCTCATCGTGCGCGCGCGCGCGACTCTCTTCAAACGGGGAAAAAAATAAAATTTCCCTAATCATCGGCCGGTGGTGGTGGCCCGTCGCAAAAAGAACGCGCAATTTTATCCGGCGAGGTTCCTTCGCTTTTTCTTTCTTTTTTCTTCTTTTTTCACCCGACTTTCGCCGAGGCACGGGAAAAAATCGTCGCTAAAATCCACGAGAGGCTCGGAGGAGAGCCGGAGGAGGTAGGGCCAGATAATTAATCGGCCCCGCCGTAGACCCCCTGGAACCTGCCGAACCCTGGAGGCGATCGCGTAAAAAGTCCCACCGGCAAAACTGCCGCTTAATTAGTCGTTGACGATGAAAACTTGCTCGCTCATCCTCCAGCCCGCACAATTTTAAAGTTGCGGCGGACTCGATCACAGTTTCTTCGGCGATACGAGAGGATTTTTATCGAAATGAAAAACAGTGCGTTGGCTTGGTGGGACGCGGAGGAAGAAAGAGAGAAATCTTGAAAGGTTTCCAATTGCGTTTGCATTTGCGGTGCAATAGCCTTCCGCTCGTTTCCTCGAGATCCCCGCTGGAACAATGGCGCGAAATAATCGCGCCCCCCTTCTTTATCGGCGCTGGCAAACTCGTAACACTTGCGGTAAGACGCGCATAATTGGCCATTTCACCGTAGAAATGCCCATTCGTTTTTCAAGTTGAATCACTCGATAAACGCGAATGAAAAACTCCGAGCGCTCGAGAGAGTCGCGTTGCAATTATGCAATTTAATCGATTGAGAGCAATGGCGCGGCGCCATTATGGTACCGGAAATCGGCCTGCTGCTGCTGCTGCTTCCTCTTCTTCTTGTTTCGCGAAGCCGATCGTTTCCGGTTTAGAGCTCGATTGGTTCACGCTCGAAAATAGAGCGGGCCCGTAAAATTTCCGAGCTTTTTGATGTGTGAGCGAAAGCTCCGTTTAATGGCGCGCTGCCTAACCTAATTCTGGAAAAGTGAGATTGTAATAGTTGGAGGAGAGTCGAATGGCAACCGGCTGAGTTCCAGTGCGGCTCTCGAAAATTTTCTGCATTCTGGAGCGCAGAGTTGCGCGAAAAACTCTACGAAAGCCACGAAAACGAATAATGCGCGGTCAATTTCTATTTGGGTGTCGGAGTCACGCGGCGCGCGTGGTGGTACAACAGCTCTGGTTCACAGTCATCTTCGGAATCTCGGAGCGGCTGATAAGCCAGCCGATTTATTAGGGCACGCCATAATCGAACGGATTTAGTCGGACGTGACACAAATCACAGCGGTATTATCGACTCCGATAATTCCCAACGATAAATTCTCCCCGGATTATCCAGCGTCCTCGATACTCGCTGATTTTCACTGAAAAATAAACTCTTCTCGGGTTTCCACCCTTCGTAAAAAAATCTTGAAAAAACTGTTTCATTCGAAAAGAGACGGAAGGTCTCTCTTTGACTGACATTCAGAGAGAGAGAGAGAGAGAGAGAGAGAGAGAGAAAGTAAGGGAAGAGAGAAAGAACGCGAAGGCGATACGACGATAATTGGCGGAATAAATGGCGGTAGCTTCTTAGAAGAGATAAAGTTGCGTATTTCATCGCGCCTCGTTCCTCGCGATGA
Organism: Sclerodermus sp. 'alternatusi'; assembly: GCA_037305995.1. Classification (NCBI taxonomy): domain Eukaryota; kingdom Metazoa; phylum Arthropoda; class Insecta; order Hymenoptera; family Bethylidae; genus Sclerodermus; species Sclerodermus sp. 'alternatusi'. The sequence goes on along the minus strand of CM074553.1, from coordinate 6,778,500 downwards.
ATCGATGAAGAAAAATTCATAGTTTGCGTCGTAAGCTCCTTATTAGCTTGATTCCCTTGATATCTGTCCGGCCGTTCATCAAGCAATTTCTCGCGCACTTTTCCCTTTCTCCTTTCTTTCTCATTAAGGAGCACGGAGCGAGAGAATGTTACAGCGATCGACGAGAGGTAAACGCGCGGAGACAAATCCATCGCACTTAGCAGTCGCGCACAAAGGGAACGATAAAAACGTGTGCGTTTGTGGCATTGATAAGGGGAACCATTGAACTTTCTCGTAGATAACGGCGATACTCCCATTTCAGTTTCTCTATTAATAGTCATTAACCCTGAAAAGGCGCTCGGCTAGTCTGGACATCGATATCCGAGACTGGAGGGAACTTTTAACCCCGTCTCTCCCTCTCCCTCTCTCTCTCTCTCTCTCTGGAAACACGTGAGAAGCCCGGTTATATTTATTTTTCAAACATGGCTGATACTATATTTACGTGAAAGCTCATCGAAGCTGTCTAGGAGTTATAATAGCCTCGGGAAGCAATCTCTGGAAAGAGGGTGAGCCAGTGGGATAGGGAGGGAGGGAGGGAGGGAGCGCTCTAAGAAAAATGGCGAGAACAAAATAGTTCGCTGCCGGAAAAACAAGCGTGTTGATTTAGAAGTGAGAAGCCCGCCACCGTTTTATTGGCTCTCCTATTATTATAGAGAAGAGGGAAAAACTTGGTGGGGGCGGCGAGGAGGAAAGAGCGTGGACTCGTGCAGAACTTGGCAAATCGGAGCGAGCATTCGCGAGGGGTTCCGCAAAGTTCTCGCGGGGAATGTCGAGACGGGCAGAGGCAGCGTTTGCATCTCGCTGCGCGACTTGACACTTGACACTTGACACTTGACACGGCAATTGTTCGTGGCAATAATTCGCGTCCCGACGTCCTCGTTTCGTCAGAATCTCGCCCGAGATCTCGGATTCCTTCGACTACTACGGGGCGAGAGAGAAAGAGAGGGAGAGAGAGAGAGAGAGAGAGGAGCGCGGCCTGAGAAATTAACGCGGGCGGGCGCCGGGGGGAAACCAAAATCTCCAAACAGGAAGTTCCCCGGAAAGTTCGGAAATCGTCGTTGGCCACGATAAGAATTGGGGGGAGAAGGGGGGGAGCGCCCGGTGGTTGGGCCGGGGGACGTGCATGCAACGCGGATGCAACTTCCTGGATCTCCGCCGCCCCCGACGAGATTAGGAGACTCCCGGTTCTTCCCCAGATACGCGTTGCAGTAAGTCGTAAAAGTCCATCGGAACAGGATGCGTTCGCGTTAGTTTTCTCTCCCGAGCGTTACTTCCGGCGGCACCGTTAATTTCCTCGATAGCCGAAAAGCCGAAACAACTCGGGGGTCCTTCCCCGACTCCCACTCGAAATTCAGGCAGGAGCTTCTTCAAGGATGAACAGTGCGTTTACGCGAGACGCGTAAAATTAGAACGCGCGATTGCAATTCCTCAGCAAAGTTGAATGGCCCTTCGCATCGCGACTTCCGATTCCGCGGGGAGGAGGGGAGACGCGCGAAAGCCCTATCGCGCGCTTTTCGATGTCAACGCTCGTTTCACCGACAGACACGCGCGATGGATGGGTTCTCCTCTTGAATGAAATTCTTCTTCCAGCAGCTGATTTGACGCGTCCCGGTGCTCCCTGACTGTCGGCGAGAAGATGCGAAGCTCCCCCGAGACGTGATCGTTGGTGGGCCAAAACACGCGACAAGGCAAAAGAGAACAGAGAGAAGAGAGAAGAGAGAAAGGGAGAGAGAGGAGCAGGAGTCGCGAGAAAATCCATTAGAGCGGCGACTCTCCCACTCTCCCCCTGCATCCCGAGAGTCATGAATCTTACAAAAATGCCTCTTTCACCCTGCGGGACTCGCGCGAGCCTTTCAAGGACATTTGCCGAAGCTCCCGGAAGGGTTAGGAAGGAGAGACGGAGCTTCTGAGAGCGCGAAAGTCGGAAAGCTTCCCGAAAAGCTCTTGACAAAGGAGCACTGTTACCGGGTGGAACGCATTAATCCTGAGAATCTTTGCGCGAAGGGAGGAGGGAGAGAATCGAGATAAGGGTGAAGGAAGAGGAGGAGGAGGAGGACCACCGTCGAGTGACCGAGCACTGGCGATTATTTTTCGCGGATACCGGCCAACAAAGTGTTCTCTTATTATTTCTAATCAAGTGCTCATCTGTCGTCCCCCTGTGAGGAGGAGGAAACGGGGGGGGGGGGGACTTCGATAAAAGTTCATGCGATAATTGGACTTGATGGAATTCGGAATGATTGTGTTCAGCAAAGTGTTCATTTACTTAAATAACGATAAGGAGTATGAATTGTACAAATTCAAGTATAATGAGTACCAATATCGACGAGAAGTGCCATATTATCTAAACCGCGATTGTGTTCAGAGGGCTGTTCATTTTATATCTTGATATTGATGCGTAAACTGCTCGATATTCAAGTGGCATTTATCAATAGTAACGCATCACTGCCACACTTTGGAATACCAAGTATCCTGGTATCCAGGAGATCCATCAGGATGTCGTTCACCGTGGATTGTTTAAATTTCGCTCTACTTATGATTTGCTCGCGCGTTTTCCATTTTGCCTTGGGCCTAAGCGCCCAGTATTACAAGGTACATACGAGAAAAAGATATGGAGAAATTAGAAAATCCTATTGGATGTCGATATCGAGAAGCACAGAGTGTCCTTGCACGGGTGCGCTCTTTCATGAATCGCGTGTCTCTCTTTTTCAGGCGCAACTTGACGCTCACTTGAAACTTCACAGTGAGAAATGGGGGACCGAGGACGTTCGAAAATGCAAACTTTGTAACAAGCAATTCGCTCAGCCAGCTCTCTATCGACTTCACATCAGGGAGCATTACAGGGTAGGAAAGGATCATGACAATAATAAACGAATAATCAACGGAATGCCTCGAGACCATTTGAGAATCGGAAAATTAGCCGAGCTCCTCAATTTTTCCTCAAGACCGTTCTGCCGGGGATGAGTATGACCCTCGGGTGGAACTGCTTTGGACACTTTGCAATCCAAAGGAGTCAGCTATTTTTCTTCTAATTTGGTCAATGGCTTCCATTCACGCGTGAAAATAATCACTGCAGTTTCTGTTCTGGTGTATTTATGTTTCTACGTTTTCCTTCGCTTACCCATAGCTGCAAACTAAGATAGTCAAACAAACCAAAAGAGGTACGAAGCATAAAACCATGTACAAGTGCACCATATGTCTCAAGTCCTTTCAAAAACCAAGCCAACTGATGAGGCACATCAGAGTTCATACTGGAGAAAAGCCTTTCAAGGTAAATAGAATGGAATTGATTGATCGACTGATGGTCGACTATTAATATCTCGTGTTTCATTACTAGAATTCTGTTGATTTTTCAGTGCACCATTTGCAGTCGAGCATTCACGCAAAAAGGATCGCTTCAAATTCATATGTGGCAGCACAAAGGAATTCGGCCGCACACTTGTCATTTGTGCAATGCTAAATTTAGTCAAAAAGGTGAATCTCCTTTTGCTCTTGTAATTCTTGTAGTCTAAGTTCGCAGGTATAAATGCAAGTAACAAGTTCAAATAACAGCATTGTGTTTTACTGACCCTTTAGGGAATTTAAATGCACACATTTTGAGAGTGCACAATGCTCCGGAAGGGGAGCCCATTTATGGCTGCACCTACTGTTCGTGTATATTCAAGAAACTAGGTAGCCTTAATGGTCATATGAAGAGAATGCACTCAAATGTTGCAGAGGTAAATATGGCAAGTGTACACTCGAGTACAGGATCGATCAAATTTTTACCATTTCGTAAGATGCGCGAATGACGATTCTCTCAAATATTTTCCATAAAGGATCCAACACCGAAATGCGATAGTTCAACGGAAGCAGATATGCGAGCTACGGTAGATAGTGTCATTTCACAGCTTGCATCATTGGAGTCTGGCGCCAATGATCCAGTAGATTCCACAAATTCTGGATCAACCATGACGAAAAATGACATTCTTCAGCAAGCGCTTAAAAATAGTGGTTTGCCCAGTAAAAATAAAAACTCCAATGGTAAGAATTAGGTCCGATCGAATTTGATTCTCTCGAGTACGCGATTATGAAAATAAATGGTGATCTCAAATTAATCTTTGTACAGATTCATCAGAATTGAAAAGAAGTGAATCGAAAACCGCGTACGTGACTTTGTTAGATAGGGCACCTGATGGTTCTATGAGGTATACAATTAAAGATAAAAAACAGTTTTTGGCTTAGTTCAAACGTCTATTGATGAATGAACATTTTTTAGAAAGTATCTAACTATCAAGCAGAGATGTGCAGGAAACGTAAGATGGTACTCGTGTTCTTATTGCCACAAGGAATTTAAGAAGCCATCGGATCTCATTAGACACTTACGAGTACACACGCAAGAAAAACCATTTAAGGTTTCGTACACGATGTTATATATATATCTATATATATATGATATTTATTAAAGATCTTTTTTTTTTAAAAGAGAGGAAAACTGATTTCTCGTGATTTCAGTGTTCACACTGTTTTCGATCGTTTGCGCTGAAATCAACAATGATAGCGCACGAACGTACTCATAATGGAACCAAAAAGTACTCTTGCGAGGTCTGCAATAAGACATTTGCCTGTCATAGTAGTCTTACTGCTCATGCAAGGTAGTATAAACATTTGTGTAATGCAATCTTTATATTAAGCGCGTAACGCTAACAATTTATTTATAGATTACACACAAAACCCCACAAATGCCCTACGTGCGATAAAGCCTTCAGCTCAGGAACTATCCTGAAAAGTCATATGAAAACCCACTCCAAAGGAAAATCTAAGATTTCTCCCGAAGCGGAAGTTCTTGTTCCACAGATTGTCTTGCAAGAACCGCTGATTATCAGTGATGCAGGAAATAAGATTAGTGTTGCACATGTGCAGTCGAAACAACAACAGCAAACGTACGAAAATACCGATGCGGCAAGACCACACAAATGTTGGGTGTGTCAAGCCGCGTTCAGGAAAATCAGTCATTTTAAACAGCATTATCGAATGCACACTGGAGAACGACCTTACAAGTGTACAAAATGCGATAGGTAAAGATAAGGTTTTTCCGACTAAAATTTCTACGCGTAAATTAAATGCTGCGTGTAGGTAGGAGAGTGTGTGACGAAACATTTTTTCTGATCAAATGCTAATTATTTATAGGAGGTTTACTTCGAATAGTGTCCTCAAATCACATTTGCATACTCACGACGATACGAGACCCTACAGCTGTTCTGTATGCAACACTAAATTTTCAACGCAAAGCAGCATGAAGAGGCATCTGGTTACACACAGCAATAAAAGACCATTTATGTGTCCTTATTGTCATAAAACCTTCAAGACTTATGTTAATTGCAGAAAACACATGAAGATACATAAACATGAATTAGCGCAAAGAGTGAGTAGCAAGAATCACTTACGAGCAACGAGTTTACTTACTTGCCTTATATACGGCCTTAGCCTGTTTTAACGTTCATTTTCATTTGTAGCAATTGGAACAGCAAAAGACACAGAAATCAAATGTACAAAAAGATCAAGTACAAGATAAAGTGGCAGTTTCAAGCTTGGAAGAAAATTTAACATTATCGGAAGATATGGAGGTTTCTTTTCAACCACAAATGGCACCTGATTTTACTCAAGCATTTTCCGATCAGTTCCAAAACATTAGCGATGAAAAGGAGAAGTCGTTTTTACCCGATGCCACATCGCAAGCTATTGTCAATCGTACGCATTATTAATTTTTATCGAATTTTACCATTAGGAAGAAGTCTTTAATCGTTGAAATACTTTTAGAAAATTTAACGGAAGTTCATCACGATAATTTGGTGGGGCCATCTCAGACTTTGCATGCGGATGAAACTGGAACGATTACATTATCGAATTATACCGCTGATCAGACTCTAACTCCAGTACGTATTTTTCTTATCTTCGGATCTGATAAGTACTTCGCTATACAGAAATAATGAGTAAATATAATATAAATTTGTTTAATTAATAATTATTCTTCTAAAGGAAAGCATTCGAGAAATAGAAGAAACATTAAATCAGCAATTGTTTAACTTCACATTGGAAAGCAATCTCCCTAAACAAATAGATGACACTAATACAAATACTTTGGGAACAAGGGAACAACCCGTGCTAAATATTATTTATGATAATAGTAAAAATTTAGAATCTTCCACCAGCGCTATATTCCCTTCGCAATTCGATACATTTGATATGAGTCAAATTACATTACAGGTAAAAAACTTTAGTTACAAATATTCGTTCGTTGTGTAAAATTTTTGTCAATGAAACTTAAAAACTTCTAGGCCGATGAAATGGGTATTGGGATTACTTCAGGAAACTCGACAAGCATGGCCAGCATTTTACCCAGTTCTGTGCAAGAAGAACTTGTTACAGTTTCGGCTGCTGATCATATTCAGGATAGTCAAATGAAGTCCAACAGACCATTGATGGTGGTGAATTCTAAGCAATCCTGCATTGAATTGCCAAAATCCACACAGCTCGGCTCAAAATATCCAAAGGTTATTGCAAAAGCAGACACAACCGATGTTTCGGATGTACAGAACAAAGTGAAGCAAAGAACAGCGGAACAAGCCATTGTCGCCGTGCCTTGTGGTGGTGGAGATGATAAAGTTACACTTTCTTTCACGTAAGTTATTTACAATTATCTGATGCACGAGAAAGAATATCATTCGGTTTCAACAAAGATCATTGTTCTTCAGCGAAGATTATCAAAATTCTGTTAATCGCTCGAAAAGTTCATCTTTAACAAAGATTGAAGGTCCAGATACAAATGGATCTGTTAGTACAGTTGGCTGTGATTCACTTTTACAATGTCATATGTGCAGTAAACAAGGGTTTACAACAGCCGGTTTGAAGGTGATTGATTAAAAAATATTACCCGACCTAGTATTACGCATGTAGAAATCATGTAGAAATGTGTACATATATATTTCTATTTCTAGGAACATCTAAAATCTCATCGCGGTACAAAAGAGTATGAATGCCCAGAGTGTTCATTGAGATTTTGCACCAATGGGGGACTCAGTAGACATTTAAAAATACATTCTAACAAGCAGTAAGTTATTTATAAGCAATATTGAAAATGAAAATATATATGCGATAAAACTTCTTTCTTTCTTAGACAATGGAAATGTCCTATATGTCAGAAAGTGCTTAGCAGTAAAATGCAGTTAAAGCTGCATAGCAAAGAACATGACACTAATTGGAATGCTACATTGGTTGAACCTGATAGTTCGCAAAGAGAATCAAATTCGTTAGACGCGAATCTTGCTTCAAAGTTGAATATGAAACTTGGAAGCGATTCATCAGTTTCAGAAAAAGTTTTACTAGATACTGTTGCTGAGAAGGAAATAATGGATAGATTAGAGGTATAAAATAAAATTTTTGTGCATTTCTTCAATTCAATATGATTGTGTGATTTTTCTTCTCTTCAGGTTATAGAGGAGAAGAAGGAAAAGAAGGAATATACGAATAAATGTAAATTCTGTCCAAAAACTTTCCGAAAGCCCAGCGATCTTATTAGACATATACGAACACATACAGGCGAAAGGCCGTATAAGTGTGATTTTTGTAGTAAGAGTTTTGCTGTCAAATGTACATTAGACTCTCATATGAAGGTGCATACTGGCACGAAAACTTTCTGTTGTCACGTTTGCAATAGTCTATTCGCGACCAAAGGCAGTTTAAAAGTTCACATGAGATTACATACTGGTACGTTTATCGCGATCGATTAAAAATGCTTTTTATTTTAAGTCAATATGATTTTATGAAAAAAAAAAAAAAAAAAAACTAAATTATTCGTGTTTTACATTATATTCCAGGTTCCAAGCCGTTTAGATGTCACATATGTGACTTAAGATTTAGGACATCCGGTCATAGAAAAGTTCATTTAACGAAACATGTAAGAGAACACAAAGCAAACCTTAAACGAAAGCCTAAGCAAACAAAGGTAGCGGCTGTATCGGAGGTTGCAGAAAACTTGGAAAAACCCGTCGAAGCCCCAATAGAAACGACGGAAATTCAAGAGACGGAAGTTTTGCAGAATGTGGAGTATCCAAATTTAGATACCATTACAATAGATACCAGCGGACTGACCAATCAAATAACATTCAACACTGACGGCACAATACTAAACAATAATTCCATATTATCGATAAACGAAAGCAACCAATTAGTAGCAAATTTACATTTCCTCTTAGCGAATGGATTGGTTACTATTCAAACGGACGATACTCTGTTATCGCAAGTTCAAAGTTCTGATACGAACATCATTCAGGAGGAACCAAGAGTGACAGAGTTTGAACAAGAAGCTCTTTCTCTGCCTTGTAACAATGTTAATGCCAATCATATAGTGATAACCCAAGTGCCGACTGAAGAACAAACTACCGATCAACAGGAATTACAATTGAGTAACTGCATGACCGTAATGCAAATGGAGCAAGCCTCTCAACCGGCGAAAGTGGAAACTTCTCCAAAAAAGGGCAAAGGGCAATCCAAAAAAGAGTGTGACATTTGCGGTAAGACTTTTATGAAACCATATCAAGTTGAAAGGCATAAAAGAATTCACACCGGGGAGAGACCGTATAAATGTGATCTTTGTACAAAGTCCTTTGCTCAAAAATCAACATTGCAAATGCATCAGAAACATCATACCGGCGACCGTCCTCATCCTTGTCCTCATTGCGAACACTCTTTTACTCAAAAAGGGAATCTGCAGACACACTTGAAGCGTGTCCATCAACTTGATACTTTAGATGTTAAGAAGTTAAGAAGGGGCCAACAAGTTTTAACCGCGAAATTAACTGATAACATTGACGACCTCAAATTACTGAGTTTAGATGATATTTCATTTGTAGAATTTCTGAAATAATTCTGAAATGGAAACTGAGAAACTAAACGCGTGTAATTTTTTAAAAGAATTAATTGGGCTTTAACAAAAAATCAAGTGTTTATCACACGATGCGCTTAATTTTAGATAATTTTAGTACACTAATACGAATAATTTAATGCTATTAGACTGATTTTAATACTATTTGGTATTGAGAAATTATTATGGTTTATTGTAATGTATATATTGTACATGAAAAATATCAGAGATTTATCGGTAGCTAATTAAGTACTTCAGCCTTGTAATTAGCTTGTAATTTAATATTTTTCACTATTTCTTATTAAAAACTGTTTCAATTGAAAGTTGCGTGTGAAATATATTTTACTAAAATATATTGTGTTACACAGAAGTAAAAAATTCTAATAAAAGAACTTCTTTTAATAATAAATTTAAGTCGTCCATTCATTTATTCATTTTTATTCATAATAATTAATGTAGAAAATTACATTTTTCATCACTCACTGGGCACCCATTAGGATGGTTATTAAAAAACCAACAGGGCTTCCTTTTTATTAATGGCCTAGTGCCATTTTTCTTCTTTTTTCCCAACTGCGAGACTCCTGGTATTTTAAATTGTACTTTTCCTCCCGCAACGTGAAATATATGTCCATTATTTTTCAACAAAGTCTGAATGCCCCCGCATTCATTACGAAGTTGTTTCAACATTTTTGGTTCTATTATCCTAGCAATTTCGCTCAGTTCAATTTGTCCTCCTACATTCCAAGTTTCGCCTGGTTTATCGTCTAATTCTATCATTCGAACTTTGTACAACAAATGAGAAGTTACTGTATTAATAATATTATTAATTAATCCTTTATCCAATTGCGTGCAATTTCTAACTTTCTCAATAGCTTCGCGCGGAGTAAAATTATTAGACCAACTCTCTTTATTCGAATTTTGCGAATTATCAGATTCATCTCTTGCATTAATTATTTCAGTAATTATTTCATCTCGTTCTTTGAAGTTTTCCTTTGGATATGTTCTGTCCCAACCAATTAGACAAGTTCGTTTTGTTGATGGGATTCGTAGTCTATCGATATATGTCTCAAAACCACATTTTTCACAGATATCTTTCACATAATATATGTAATCAAGATATTGACTTTTGGAAGCATTAATTCTCTGGTATTTTTTACCACTGAACTCATAAGAACAACAAGGGAGTAAAAAAAATCTACACTTATAAGAACTACGAGCTGCTATAACTGGAATCCATGGAGTTAATTCATCTGAATGATTTCCTATTAGCCAATCAGTTTCAGGAAATAAACTGCTCGAGGATGGTGTAATAGTTTGCACCTTTAAGCATGTTTTTTCAGGGTATAAATCCCAAATCTTTCTTTTTCTTAAATCAATTCCTACTCCTTGATGACCCTCGTTAGTTAAAATGTAAACAAGTAATCCATTTCCACAGCCCAAATCCAAAAATGATTGACGTTGCTCTATTCCTTTTTCGTCTCTTTCTTTCTCCCATAATAATAAAAGATATGTTGCAATAGCAATATCCTCATAAACAAATTTGGAAGCATCTGTGCATTCTGGCCAAATTTTCACGATTTTGGAGCCATATTTTTCTTTTAGTTCATTGTAAAATGTTCCATATTTTTCAGATGAAATTAATGCTAAAGAGCTTGATACGAAACCAGTTTTGACAGGTTCATGTTTCATCCAATTAAGTAAACATGGAAATAATTTTTTTTTAAGCCATTCTACACTTGATTCCTCATCTTTATTTTCTTCCTTTTGAATATGTATTGAAATAAATCCATTTTTGTCATATTGAATTTTATATAGCTTTTTGGGTCCCAAAGACCGTTTATTTTGCAATAAATTTTGACAGAAAAATATAACATTATTACATTTTCCATTTACAAGAGCCAATTCAAAAGTAGATGAAAATAAAGATGAATTTCTAGGAAGTAATTTTTTTATTACTAAATAGATCTTATCGGGTTCAAATCCATGAGAATGAAATTTGTATTGTTCTTCTTTTATTTCTAATAAACTTAGTAATAATTTACTGTTGTCTTTGTCTAGCTGATTTTCAGAAAAATTAAACTGGCTATCCAATTTTTCTACGATCTTAGTAATATCATCAAGCTCACAAATCAATTCAAAACATAATATTTTTATAGATGTTAAGATTCTACGATTTATTACATGGGGATTATTCAACCAGATATTTATTGCTTTCCAAAACTGTTGAATATCAACATTATGTTGTTCGTTGATTATAATGTTAAAATTCATGATTATTTACAAATTAAATAGTCTATAAATAATAATTCTATTGATGAGAGAAACTTACTTTGGTTTCTGCTTATTATACTGTAAAATAACATAAAAGAGTTAAGATAATACACGAATAATGTTAGTTAGTCCGCAATCAATTAATTTATAAAATTACCTTTTCTACAACCCATTTAGCATTTTCTAAAGCTTTTTCCATAATTTGAACTACTCTTTTAGAATCTGGTTCATATACGTGTTGCTTAAAGCTCTGTTATAAACAATAAGTACTATAATGAATTTTTAGAATTACAAATTATAAATATTTAAAGAGACAAGGACTATCTAACATATCTTGATGTATAAATAATTTTGTTTCAGATAGAGATATAAGTTTCAAGCACAAAGATTATATACTAAAAACTTTAAGGTTAAATGGAAAAAAATGTGTCTGATTTTTCAGAGATGATATAAAGGTAATATATAAAATATATAATCTTATTAATAGCACCTGCTTGACTGTATGCTTGTAATATTCATTAGCTCCTTGTGGAAGTTTTTTACATTCTTTTAATAAAAACTTATACAACTGTTTTGGTGAGTTAATTCCAGCTTCTTTCAGAATCTTACTAGCCATACTTATATATTAATAAATTTATATATTTTTATTAATATATATATATACAAAATTAATAAAATCAAATCTTTATGAACTATAAAAATGTATAAAACTGCTTTATTAAAGGATAATATTTTACTTTAAGAATTACATTCTACTGTGATTCAATAGGTGTTCTTTGAAATGCTTTCTTTACAAAAACACATATTTAAAAGATCTAAAAATTTTCAAAACCAACTAGTTGCACACTTTAATACAATGTGTGAACCTCAAAGCGCAGGGATTCTTAGTAAGTATATGATTCTTGGATATCATTTTATATTGGAATGACGATTAAGTATGTGTTTTTAGTTATTGGCGATGAAATATTAAAAGCACAAGTGAAAGATACAAACTCATTTTATATGTGTAATTTATTGTATAAAGTTGGAATTAAAGTCAGAGAAGTAAGTATCACTTATTAAGAAACTTATTAAAAAGAAGAAATTACTATGTCTTTTTTATTTTGTTTTTGGAAGATTTCCATTATACCTGATGATATAAATGATATCGCAGAGAAGATTAATAGATTCTCAAAGAAATATACATATGTAATAACATCAGGTGGAATTGGGCCTACACATGATGATCTTACATATGAAGGTAAAGCTAACTTCTTTTAATAAAGGGAGTCAAATAATTTTTAAATTATACAAATTTTAGCTCTTGCAAAGGCTTTCGATGATACTTTGCACAAACATCCTACTTTAGTTGATATTATCAAAAATAAATTTGGATATATTGACTCTGACTCACCTGCCTATAAAATGGCTAATGTTGGTATCATTAGTACTTTCTATATATTTATAAAATGAAAAAGGGGAATATTTTAATTATTATGTAATTTTCATAGATACCAACAAAAGCGAAATTATTATTCAGTAAAGATAAAAATACTAGACAAACAGTAACTTATCCATGTATAGTAGTAAATAACGTATATGTATTCCCTGGTTCACCAGTATTTCTTGAAAAATCATTTGGAAATGTTTGTGAGGTACACAATATTCAATGAAAATCATATAATGAAAGTAGATCTATGAGACTAAATTCATTAATTTATAGGAATTATTTTCTACCAATAATCCTTTTGTAAAAGATGAACTTTATTTAAACATAACAGAAGATAAATTTGCAGATGCTTTAACTAGCATAACTAAAAAATTTCCAACTGTTACATTTGGTTCTTATCCAGAGAATAATTTTAGGTGAGGAGAGGAAGTTCTATACATCAATGATAAGTGAAATTTGTACTAATTAATTTATACTTGATTTCTGTGCAGATACTATAAAGCACGCGTGACATTAGAAAGTAATAATAAAGAAGAAATAGATAGGGCAAAAGAAAACTTTTGTGAACTGTTGCCTAGCAGTGTTGTAGTAAATTATGATAAATCACCTGAAGTTGATTTGTATAAAAAATATAAAAACCTATTAGAAAAATATCCCAGTGAAACACTTTATAAAAAGGCTCTTCAAAATCTTGAGTCAGAACAATTATTTAGATTCTCTATTGTGGGAGTATAAATGTGGATTAATTTTAACATTCGTTTAATTAAATATTTTTAGATTACTTTATTCCATTCCACGAAAAATAACAATTTGTTTCGACGGAAGTATAGAAACTACAGTGATTTTACATCTTGCTTCCGTAGTAAAGGATAAACTTGGCTTTTGCGACAAAATAGATGTTATATATTATGATTATAAATATGCGCATAAAGATATCGAACGTTTTATTACTAAAACTGCAAAAAGGTGAGAAATCGATTAAAAAAAAAGCGTATATGATTTAGATATAGAAAATGAGTGCATTATATTAAGAGATATATTTTTGTATAGATACGATTTAAAATTATCTATGATCGGTGGAAAACCGCAGCAGACAATAAAAGACTTGATGCTGTTAAAACCACATTTAGCAACACTTGTTACTGGAATAAGGGAAGAGAAAGATGAGGGACTGTTTCATCAGTTATCGAATAAACTCGCACTGGGTCCAGTACTGTTTTATTCTCCTTTAGAGGGCTGGACTATCGACGATGTTTGGAAATTAGCCAACTATTTGCATTTGCCATATTGTTCATTGTACGATAAAGGGTAAGGGAAATAAAAAAAGTATAACTCAATAGTTTAATTTATTTTAACACAATTTATTTTAGATACAAATCATTGAATGAATGGAACATTGAACCAAGCTCCGAAAAGCCTAAAAACAATTAACATTCATGAATTGCCAAATGTACCAGGCATACAAAAATACTGATATTTTGGCCAACCAAAGGGATTTTCTTCCGATTTCGCCAAAGGAGTATTCCGCTATAATAAAATATGATGCATTTGCGACATCATGTACATCGTTAATAAATGTAACAAGAATCGTAATAAAATGAACTTATCAATTGATAAGATTACACGCACTTTTTCTTTAATCCTCTCAAGAAAAGCTTACCATCTGGTTCCTCTTGAAGAAGCCTCTTTCGAGGGAATTCTTTTCGAGTGGAAAGATTGTACTCTTCTCTCTTCTCCTCTTGTGATAAATCATCGATGTCGGCGGTATTGATTCGGCCATAAAAGGCAAGACAATTAAGCAGTGTCCGAAAATGAGATAGGAAGGAAGGAAATTCTCATTCATTGGCATTCAGAGATTCAGAATGGCTAGAAATGGCACCGTTGGGAGAGGCAACATTGGCACTCGTCACACGTACGTGGAGTCGCGGGTGATTCGCTGTTTGGAAAAGCAGTATTGTGAATATGTGATGGAGTGGTCTGAGGTGGAAAAAGGTACCTGAAGCTGAGGAGAGGGTGAGGAATCAATACGTCATTTAGGCTGTTACCATGGTTACCTCCGACCATCCCGAGGATGCAGAATTCTCTGCTATTTTACCTGAGAGATGTTGCCAATTTCATCCCTTTTGTCGAGGAGGTTCGCCAGTGACGTCATCGGTCGATGACGTCACGCCAATGAGAGTCAAGCGGCTGCTTCTTAGCACCTTCTCTCCTCGCTGTGATTGTCGAATGAAAAATTGAGACACTCCGTTCACAATCTCCATCGAAGTAAGTTTGTCACGCGTAATTAAGATATTTGATAAGACACGAACGCTCGACGCAAACTTCGGAGGAAATTGAAAAAAATCTTTCATTTTTTACAAAACTAGTCGAATTCTCCCGTTTAGACGCGTGTGTAGAATTTTCGTTGTCGTTTGCAATTTCAATGAAATTTTCGGAACATCAGACACTTGAGCCTTAGCCAGTGGATTCGAGCAGAATATCTTGAAATTTCAATTTCCCCGCTACAATGAAGGTTTCTTCGGGAGAAAATCGGCTTTCCCAATTGAGATTTGCTTGTCCGCAAGAATAATGAGGAATGTCAAGTAAGGGATAACCGGAAGTGGGTAGGCATCGGCGGAATATCCATGAGACAAAAATGGCCCCGATTCGGGAAATCCGAAAACGCTTCCAGGGCAGAAACGGAAGTCGTTTAATATTCGAAAGGTCGTGCAAAACAAGAAGCATAAAAGCTGGCTGCTATTGTCTACGTGTGCTTTCAATATGTCTGCTCAGCCATCCGAGGAGAAACTCGAATATACATTGGAGGAAGGGAGAGAGAGAGGGAGTTGTAGGAGGAAGGGGAGAAGGGGAAGACAGAGAAAAGAGATGAGAGGAGGAGAAGGTGGAGGGGGTGAGAGGGGACGATAAAAAGTAGCAGAGGGCCCGAAGGGGCGTAAGTTCATATTACATATTTTTCCGAGTAGTAGAACTTAAAAAATGTGCAGACCGTCGTGAGGGAAAAGGGGTGAAAAGGAAAAACGGGAAGAAAATGAAACAAACAAAGGCGAGATATTCATTTAAAATTCTCGACAGCAAAATGATTAACCACTCAATGGAATCCCATGAAATATAATCCAAAAGAGTTTCATCAACGAGCAATTCCATTCGTGGAAAAAAATGGTAGTAATTAACTAAAATTGATACTGGTCCGTAAAAGTAATTTCGTAAACGCGGAAAAGCAGCTACCCCTGCTCCTCCCCATCCTCCTCCTCCTCCTCCTCTCGCTGCTGCTCTCCTATTTACTCGATTCGCTGAAAACCAGAGAGGTAAATAAAGCCGAGTAAACATTTAGGACATTTTAATAGGAAGAAAAATTTATATGCATATTGGGGGGAGACCGGGATGGGGTTGGGGGGTGAAAAGAAAATGGGGTCGGGCGTGGAGGAACTGGAGGAAGGGGGTGGTGGTATAAGCTGATATTACACATTTTTCAGCGAAGGAAGGAGAACCCCTGCCTACCCTTCCCCGCTTTTGAAATTTCATTTCGAGTTAAAGTATTTCTAGCTTTTTTCCTTTGAAACTTTAAAATGAGACTGGGAGGCCGGGGATGGCCACCATCCCGACCCACCCCTGCTGCTGCAAGCCTCGTGAAACTCCGCGAAAGGGACTATTTTTCATATTTTCATTTACTCGTCTTTTCCGCGGCCTGACAGGTTATTTCTCAGTGAGAAACGCGCTTAAACGCATACCTATCTATCGAGTCAGCGTCTCTCAACTAGACAAATAGCCTTGGCTATTTTCGCGCGATAAGTATTTATCGGATTTGCCTAACTCGCCGTGAACCGCTCAATAGACTCAATAGACTCCCCGTCGCCGCTCAAACAGCAATAATACAATGGGGGATAGCAGTGTCGCAATGGCAGTATTACGTGTCGCGGAAAAAAATTCTATTAAACGCAAACCCACGGGTAATCTGTTCGTCGGCCATATTGGACAATCAAAGCGCAAATGTCTCTCCGCGTTCTTGTTATTTGACTTTCCCCTGGCGTCTTCCCCTGGCCTTCGATTATCCCTCAACACTCATCCCTCTCCCCGCTATCACCCACCACCAGCACCATCCCATTTATTTAATCAATTAAATCTCTCGGCTTTTCGGAATTTCCCCAAGTTTTCGTGTTTGAGCTACTACCCGACGAAATCCAAGCTGGTATTGTGTGTTCTTTATTGTGGAAAATCTAATATGGCCGGGCCATGTGGGGGTGGTACGGGGGCGATGGAAAACTTTTAACGATCGTCACGTCTTTATGCGGATCATCCATCTTCCTATCTTCCCATCATTGTGGCAAGGCATAAACGATCGGCAAGATTAACGACGCGAATGCAGATTAAGGCTTAGACAGTTTGTCAAAATTATCAGCGAAAGTTCGACTGACGGACGCCGAGATATTACACGGGTCATAAATGTTCTTGATGAATATTGAATTCTCTTCTCTCCCCTCTGTTATTCTTAACTAACTCCTCTTTCGTTTCGTCAGAGAGAGAGAGAGAGAGAGAGAGAGAGATAGTTTATCGATTGCGACGCGATTTGTAAAAATTAGGAAAGAAAGGGATAGTTTTGCGCAAGGGCGGGGGTGGAAATGTACATTCACGACGAGAACATTGGCGAACGGGGGGTTGGAATGGAATGGAACGAAACGAAACGAAACGAAACGAACGTATATTTCCAGAACAAATATTTATGCGAAAATGGAATAAAAAGAGGGAAAATGTGTTTTCTGTTTGATTTGCGACTATATTTTTCTCTTTCCGCCGACCAACTGAAAGAAGGGTGAAAGGGCTCTGTCTTTCTCTCTCTCTCTATGCGAGGGAAGGTTAGGGTCAAAATGGCTCCTTCTCCAAAGTTTTCCTGTCTCGCGCATTTCCCCGCGCGGCTCATTACACCCTTTCATCCCTTATTTTACGCGCACTAAAAATTCCAAAGAATTCCAAACTTATCAATCCCTTGCTTCGTGGAAAATCCATCTCTCAAAGTTCCTACGGTACTCGGAAAATATTTCCAAATTTCACTCAACTATTTTTGCGAGAAGGAGAGGGGGTAGGGGATGAGGGAACTGCGATCAGGAAACTGAAAATTGGGAGTAATTATACGATTAATGGATCTAACGAGGTTTTCATCGCGATTGGTAAATCCGGCGTTTATCGCCGAGCCTGAAATAAGTTGACAGACTCCATTATACTCGAAATTTTCATTTACTTTGCATAAACGAAGCAGCTCGCGACTCGAGAAGACGAAGTCCTAGTAGCATAATCGAGTTATTCGTCGTACCTCCCTTTTACCCGACGAAACTGGAAAACTTTCGAAATGCAGCCCCCACCGGCCCAGCTTCAGCCCCCTTCCTTTACTCCCTTTGTCACACAACCTATTAAATTATATCCAATCTTGCATAGACTGTTATAATACCCTGTAAATTTACTCTATGAATTTAACATATAAATTTCCCCTAGAAATTTACCGGTTGAATTTCACAGACGCATACAGAAATTTCTTCCCCTTATTTATCAATTATTCAATTGGAAAACTTTGCCGCATCAATAAAGTACCCATCTACCTGTATAAAATTGATCGTGCCAGCTTTAAGAATTTTGCCGCTGGAAAATAGGAAACTGCCATGAGAATTATTTAGCCCCATGAATTTTATATGGAATTTCGTGATATTCGATGAATAAATTTCTTGGCCAAATTTTCCCAATGAATTTATTAAAGGAGTACCATAAAATTTATATGCACGGATTTAGCCAGTTTGTTTTGATTAAAATTAAAGATAGCGGATTGCCAGTATACCTTCGCGTGCGCGCAGTCTACGTGTTTTCGGTACTTTTCGCAACAGACACTAAACTCCCCGAATATTCCCGTGGAAAAGATGAAATTTGATGTAATTCCAACAGTATAATTAAAACGTCTCGAGGTATTACGTTCCGTGTCCATCCGGAATAATGCTCGAAATTAATTTTGGGAATAATAGGTATTACAGTAATTAACAAGTCGTGTGTGTTCGCCTCTTTCTCCTTGCAGCGTACGCGTCAATCATCGTTTCTTTTGTTTGTATGGCTGGAATTTCAATTAGCAGGGTCGCATTCATTGCCGCTCCGATGCCGTAATAATTTACGAAGGCGATTGTTTAATCGACTTTAGGAAAATTCCTCGCTCACCTGGAGGCCATCGATTTTTCACCTGAGAAATCTTTCATTCGACAGATGTGGGGATAGTTGACGCGTCGAGAAGACAAAAGAAAAGCGAAACAGGAGATGAAATTTCTTATTCTCGACGAAGAGAGCAAAATTAAGATAATATTTAAAATTCATTTCAACGAATTCAAATAATGGGATGCAGCTGATAGGGGTGTATAAGTGGTGGTGGTGGTGGTAGGTTTTACCCTTTCCCAGTCGAGACTCCACTTTTCGTGAGTGGCCCGGAAAAAAGGCTTTCTCCCTCGTCGCGAGTTCCGGAAGTGGGCGAATTATCGCCAAAGTGGTGCGTTGGGGGTGAGAGTCGGGAGGGGGCGGGAAATAATTAGGCAAGTTTCTGAATTGCCGAGATAGCAGGGAGATTACTATTGGATTAGGCGCGGACTTTCGAGTGCCTAGGCGAACAACCCCGGCTGATGTACTAGCTAATATTGTACGAAGCCTCTCCTGCTGACTGCGGAGGAGAATTCCGATTAGTGTACCCCTAAGAGAAACTAAGTACCATCCTCCTCGAACCCTCCGCACCGTCTCTCTCTCTCTCTCACCTCTTTTGCGCTTATTCCCTCTCAGCCCTCGTCACGTAATAAAGTCGTACGCGATTGAAAACACTAAGAATTTCATGAGAGAATCCTAGCCCTTATTATTTCGGAATTCTAATTAGCCTGTTAAATTTCAAGATTTACTTTACTCCATCGTTATTTCAAGTTTCCTTTTTTTCCTTTATTAATTAAATTCACCGTTTGATCCGGCTATTAAAATTCTAAAAATCCTTCGAAATGACGCTAAATTCGTCAAATTGGCGAACAAATCGATTGTTTCATTCGGATCTCTCTCTCTCTCTCTCTCTCTCTCTCTCTCTCTCTCTCTTTCTCTCTCTCTCTCTCTGTTCGCCGAACTTTTCATAGTTTTCCCAGAGAATCTATTGGAAAATTTTGCGAATTTTGGATCTCTCCATTTTGGATACCGTAGAGTGTTCTGGACAGAACTAATCGATGCGTTCTCTACAAGTTCGAGAGAATAAAGCTCTGTCAGTTTCTGCCTTTCCACGTAATTTTTCTCTGACACCAGTATCGATTTGTATCGCCTTCGAAACATTCCTTTCAACTTACACTGACGGATTAGCTCGCGCGCACAATAATGGAACACATTTTGCGCGATTGTATTGGTCGGGGGCTCGGCCGTTTAATCAAAAGAGTATTTTTTGCTTGCCACGAGATGGAAATGAAGAAAACAGAGGGAATGAGAAAGGAGTGGAATGGAAATTAATTTTAATTCGCGGGGACCAATGGGAAAAGCGGAGGGGGGTGGGTGAAATTAAAACGGGCGAAAATCAGCGAAGAATCGAGTGCATCTTCGCGGTGGCCAGGACATAGGGAAACAAAGTGAAATTGGAGTCGGTGGCAGGGGTAAGTGGAACGTGGAAGCCGTTTTGCTTATTCATGAGTAAATTTCCCTCTAAAACGAAAATACAGACTCACGGGGAGGCCGAGGGTGGGCCAGACACGGGAGTGGGTTGGGGTTGGGGTTGGGGTTGAGGCTGGGGCTGGGGGGCTGGGGGTTGGAGCTGGGGCTGGGAGCGAAGTATGAAGAGTTGGAAAAAACGAGTTGTCTATGCCAAGAAAAGACACCCCCGTCGTCGTTCGTCCTCGAATAGCGCGCGAACACACAGCGACAACGTTTGCACACTTTTGTTTTTCTCGGGAAGCGCAAACTCCACTCTCTGCGCTAGCCAGAAATTCTCTCGTCCTTCGCAACAACAGCTTTTCCGTATCGGCGGATATTTTCTCCAGAGCCCCGATCGCCATTACCATTACCATTTTACCATTACCTTAAAATTCTTGACAATCGATCCGCGCAAAACAACTCTCCCCCGTTCCTTCGTGAAAACGGATGAAACAGGATGTGGGTTCTCACTCCCTGTTCTCTGTCCATCCCCAATTCGCGAATCTACCGACTCCAGGAGTATTAATTCGATAAATCCTTCTAATTAATCGAGACTGATATTCACGCGCGGCAGAATATTCTCTCTCTCTCTCTCAAAGAAAATCTCTCCGGGGGTTGTTTTTAGCGAGAGTTCAGGGGGTTAGGAGCGAGCGAATTGGAACGGAACCCCTTTAATTGTTAATAAGAGTACCAATATCGGGGAATATCGGGCGAGGTCCTTGGTGGATTAATCAAATCGCGAGATCCTGCTTCGATCTTGATATTCACGATCGGCTTGTTTCAGGTTGTAGCGAATGTGGAGCTTAATACAATGTTGGTAACGAAGTGCAGCTCTTGCCATTTAGGGAATTCGATTTGTCGACAGAGCCCGTCGACCGTTGCAGACATTTCATTTGGTCGTCCGACCGGAAACTGCACTCGATTCCCTCTGCATTATTGATCTACCCCCTTCCCCTTCCACGGCTCTGCCAGACTCATCCGTGGGGTGCACGAGTCAAAGACTCGAAATTCAAATCAAATCTGTCACTTTAATGCACGATACCTTTGGTCATTTCCGCCTTCGGTCTCTCCTCTGGCCATTGGCAAAGAGCCGCGCTCGCGCGCGCGCGCATTGTCCGACAAAATTCAAAAGTCGAGGAACCAAATATCTGCTTCTTCGGAGAAATAACGCGGAGGAGCGTCTTCCCAATTTTTCACTCGTACCACTTAAAGTAGTAGCGACGGCAACAGCAGCAGCAGCAGCAACGTCCCTCCAGAAGAGAGGGAAAAACTAGAATTAACGGCGTCCCGCTATCATTTATGAGGCAGCATTAAGGGTTGGTGGTGGCGTAGGCACGAATCCTTAAGCGGGGTATCTCACGGGAATATCTGGAAAATGGCCTCTGAACTAAATCGAAGCTAGTATTTCAGCGGCGAGTGACTCCCTTATCAGTTATCTGGCACGACCACGTTTTACTAGCGCGTAAAACCACATCCGCGATAATTAATTCCAAGCATAAACGCAATTTACGACACGCGCCATGAATCCAATGCTCTATTTCTACTGGCTGTATTTTTGTTAACTCTCCGAATGTTGGCTGTAATAATGGGACGGGCAAAGGAAAGTTAATAGAAAAAGTGTCAAAGAAAGGGAGGGAGGGAGAAGCGAGAGAAAAATTGTTAAAATAGAAAAAAAAAGAGAGAGAGAGAGAGAGAGAGAGAGAGAGAGAGAGAGAGAGAGAGAGAGAGAGAGAGAGAGAGAGAGAGAGAGAGAGAGAGGATTGACTGAACAAAGTGGCGGAACAAATTTCAGGGAAAAAATTACAATGAAAAATTTGTCAAAAGAAATTGATAGAGAGTAAAAGGGGACATACATTTTTACAGCGACGAAATAATCAGTTTAACGGCGCTCTAAATGGTTTATAAAAGTATCGTAAAATTTGCATTGTACTTTTTAACGATTAGACTAACATAACATGCATTTAGGACTAATGCAATTTCTCCGGCTCTTTATTTTATCAAGTTTCTATTAAGTGCGCAAAATATTCAATATCTCCAATATTTGTGATAGGAGCTTTTAAAATAATACAATGAAATTTATCGAATTTCTCCACTTCCCTCGAAGGTTTTCTTCTCGAAGGACCATAAGGAACTTTTCGATGTGCCCCGATTAATCGATAAATGTGAAATTTTCCTTTTTTCATCCCCACCTCCTTTGATTTTTTTCAACGAGCTCGAGTGTCCTGTTGAAATTCACTCGATACTTGGCGCGAGACTCTACCGACTCTCCTGATGAGTCGTAGGTGCCGCGAAGATATCTTTGTGAGAAGGTTAGGGTAGGTGTCGAAGGGTCCTTAATGGCCGTGTTAAGGATCAGGGTGGTGCTGGTGCTGGTGGTGGTGGTGGTGGTGGCAGCGGCAGTAGTGGTGGTGATGGTGGTGGTGGCGGCGGCGGCGGCGGTGGTGGTCCACCTGGAGAGGTTTGCTGATTCCCGGAGGAAGCCACGGGACGAATCGGGCGTGGTGAGCAAGCAGCAAGTGGTAAGGAGAGAATGAGCGAGGGATGAAGTGGTTAAGGGGGATGAGAACGGTTTAGTGGGGTCGAGGGTTGGTTGGCGCGTGCCATGCTGTTATCGATTCCTTCCTTCCTTCCTTCCTTTCTTCCTTCCTTCTACCTTACCTTCCTTCCTTCCTTCCTTCCAACCCTAACACACCCCAATCTTGTTTGCTTGTCTGCCTACTACTATGCTATTGCCACTCGAACAACCCCTTTCCTACCCCTGATTCTCGATATTACTGACAAACTCATCCCGGTTTCACGACAGAGGGTCAGTATGATTTTTTTGCGTCATCCCTTTAAAGAAATTACTTTCCAGCCATTTCATTGATTGCTAATAATACCGAGGAATTTGCGGAATACTTTTCCTTCATTCTGCTCTTTCATGAAAATAGCTTGTTTTCATGATTTTTTCATATTACTCCTTAGCGATGCTTCCATTTGTAAAATTAAACGTTAAAACTTAATTGCGCAGGAAGCAATATCATTCAATTTTCAGCTATTGAATTTGACATCATTTGATTAAATTTAATTCTGCAAAGCTCAATTAACTTTAATTGTACCTAATTCAAGTGAATTGAATTGGACGTAATTGCATTTCATATCTGACAGACCAGTCTCCCATAACTGAAGTCATTGGCAACTAGATATTCGTGTAACTTCGTTACTCCTAATTAAATGTTTCAAATTCGAGGAGAAAAACGAGCTATCCCGGGGATCCAATGGAACTTAAAAATGGCGGGATTAGCAGGAACACAATCAAAAAGCTATCTCACAGGTTAAATTTGCGCGAGAGAGTCGCGAGAGTCGTGAGAATCGCGGAGGAGCGAAAGGGGTGGGTGGTACAAAGTAGGGGTAGGGGCATTAAAGACAATGTCCAGCGAGAATTATGGAGAGAGCGAGTGGGTGAGAGGGGGGTGGAGATGGTGTCGAGGGTGGATGGGGGTTGAGAAGGGGTTAGAGATGGTTCGGTGGATGGCAGGGGGGTAGAAGGGGTCTGGTCGCGTGCTGGTCGCGTGCCGTAGGCGGAGTTTCTTCCCCCCACAGAAATCCACCCCCACCAGGGATGCATGTCGGTTATTGATTCCCCTGGGTAGCCACCCTCCGAAGGGGGTGGTAGGGGCAGCTTTTTCTCTCGAAGAGCGAATGAGGAAACAATGAAACGTCTTGAGCCAACAACCACGAGGTGATTACTTTTTTGAGCACCCCCACCTCTCTCACCCCCAGCGAAATTCTACATCGCGGGACGTCTAGAAAATTCAGGATTTTCCGCGGTAACGATCATTATTGCAATACTTCCCCTTCTCCTTCTTCAAGTTTTGCTCGGAGTAACGCGAACTCGCGCGCTCGATGAATTAGAGAATCCTTTTTCTCTCTCTCTCTCTTCCCCCCCCCCCATCTTCACCCTCTTCGACTTTCGAAGAAAACGATTAGAGAATTATTTCGCATTTAAGTCGGTTGACTCTATCTTCTCGCAAGTTTGCTCCGAGCTTTCAGCCAGAGGCAAACTTAGATGAAATTCCACTCCATATATTACAAGCTCGTTTAAATATCCATTATGCATGTGATTTTATTTTGCGAGAGTGCAATAGCAGCGTTCGTGTAACGAGAAAACGAAACGCATTACTTAAGCATGCGGTAACTTTATAGCACCAACTACCCCCTTACAGCCTTTATTTTCTAGTTGGCGAGAAGGCATTCTTCCTCCCCTATCCCTGCTAGCCCCGGAAAAATCTGGACTTTTTCCGATACCACCTTTCCCATCTCCCTCACCACCGACACGCCACTTCTATCGCTACAGCACCGCACCACCACTCCCCTCCCTCCTCATCGCCATCCCCATCCCATTTTCGAGACTTAATAGCTCGATATACTTCAATTTGCTGGATTATTCCTTACGCGAGATTCGATAAACCCTCTTTATCCTGGGCACTGTGGTATTTCTAAAAAATTTCTCTTCCGCTCTTCTCCCTCCCTCCCCGAACTTTCTTTGGTCACCGTGAAAATAATGATATCGAGGAAAAATTACTGGAAATTCATTAGCGATTCCTATGAATTTTTAATTCGATTCTCTTATTTCTTTTTCATTCATTATTTAGCTTGATAAATGTTTCAGATATTTTTCTACCATTTACCGCGTTCATCTTTGTTAAAACGTACTTCCCCGAGCAAAGGATTAAAAGCCTGAAAGATCCTCAGATCCCAGCTAGCATTTATTGCATCTATTTTTCATGGGTCAGCGTACATCTTTTCTACCACCCACCCACGTATATGTATAACTCGTACACATGCACACGCGTATACGCGCAAATACAGATATATTATACATACACACAAACACACACACACACACACACCCACACACACATTCGTCGTGGTAAAGTGTATAAATTAGAAAAAAGGAGGGTTTTGAGAGAGAGAACACAAGGTATTAATTAGAGTTTTCCTTTGAAAGGGCTTGATGGATACAAAACGCAATAACGAGTCTGGTCGGAGGTCTTTTATGCGGGAAAGCAGAATTTTATTAAAGCTCACGTATTTTATGTGTATATATATGTATCACCAACGCGTACACACACCACCACCACCACTTCCACCCCCCTCTCACACACCTGCGGATTCACCGACAAAAGAGACAAGTTTCTTTCTCCTTTCTCCCTCCTTAAACCTGCCTCTCCGAGTTTACTATCCCTTGTTACTTCTTTTCATTATCCATTAAATGCAAAGCACAAATTTAACCAAGAACTAATCTATGAATAATGTTATTTGAAACACGAGAACAAATAGGGGCGATAAAAGTGTTTTTCGTTGGAAAACTAAAGTTTCTAATAAAATATCTATGAAACACACGAACGTGTAAATCCATGTGGGTGTATGTACAAGGACGCGCGCGCGCACTTTCGTACCTACATGGTACATGAAAGATTCATGAAACATCCATATAAAATTTCCATGAACCATTGGAAATAAATATCCCCGCGAAGAATTCACGGATAACCCATTCGCGTGATAGGTACTGGAACCATTTGTGATTAAGAATGGAGAAAAGAGAGAAGAATCTTAGAC
Organism: Sclerodermus sp. 'alternatusi'; assembly: GCA_037305995.1. Taxonomy (NCBI): domain Eukaryota; kingdom Metazoa; phylum Arthropoda; class Insecta; order Hymenoptera; family Bethylidae; genus Sclerodermus; species Sclerodermus sp. 'alternatusi'. The sequence continues at coordinate 6,752,593 of CM074553.1, read as the reverse complement.
AGGGTGGATTTGGCGGAGGGGGCGGTTGAGGAAGAAAAGGAAGATTTTCTTACAGATTTGCTTTTCCATCCCCAAGAGGGTCAGAGCAATGAAAGGGGTGTGTAAAGAGACTATTTAAGGGGGAGGGGTGAATGGAGAAGAAAAGGAGGAACGTGTCCAAAGAGAAGTTGGGGTGGGAATGGAATGGAATCGTGAAAGGGGTAAATGTTATGAGAGGAAGGTACATGAATAGTGGGGGTGAAAGGCTCGTAGACACGAAAGTGATAAAAGGGTCGTGAAAGAAAAATAAAATCTAATCTGATAAAAATATAGGAAATTGTCTCGTGCAAAAACTTTTCATTTAAAAAAAAAAATTCATAAAAATTTATCTACGGACATGATTAAAAGTAGCGCGCTATTAAATATCTCTTAAAAATTTTCACAGTAATTTTCAATGAATGGAATTATCAACAAACTTTCCTTATACTTTCGCGCAAGAAGCGGGGACGATATTATCCCTCATCCTTATCCTCGAAGTTGTGGAAAAACACGGGGGGGCCGTGGGGAGAAAATTCTAAATAAAAGAAATCAATTAACCAGAGAAAAAATAAGAAATCTAGAGAAAGCTTGTAGAAAAAGCATAGTAAATAAAACATTTGAACAGGGTACTAAAAATTCTGTATTTGGCTCTGGCAATACACCTAATGTGCAGAGTAAGAAGAGGCTTGGGGGATGGGTAGGTAGAGGGTGGTATGGAAGAAGAAGGAAACGCAAGGGAGAGGGAGAAGCAGGGGTAGAGGGAGCGTGAGCGAGAGAGAATGACAAGGGTTGATACACAGAGTGGAATCGTGTAGAAGGGGATGGAAAATGTGAAAGTGGGACGAGAGGAAAGTGGAAGGGGATTTCACCCTTGGTGGGGGCTTCCAGGGAACAGGGGAGAGGTGGAGGAATATTGCCTGCAGCTTTATGGCTCTTAGAGGACACGGACTTTTACGATTATTAATCCCTATATTTTCCATGGATTCGTTGCATTTTCTTTCATTGTACCGTCTTCTTTTTCCACTGTGCGTATATGTTCGCGCGCGCGCGCGCGCTCGTGCATTTGTATACATAGAAATGCGCATATAAACTTAAATATACTCTTACCGATCCAAGTTAAAATACGCGGTAATACGAGAGTAAAATATAAATGTACAAATATATAAGTAGAAATCTACAAGAAGGGTAGACGCGAGGGAAGAGGAGAGAGGGGTGCTGCGCGCACACATAGAAATAATATTAAAAATTCATACCTGTGTAAATCTATCCAAAGAAAGAAGCGAGCGTGTACTGGTAAGACGGTAAAAACACAATACACCTATAGAAATATACAACAGGAGGAGAGCTTTAAACGCAAGTATACGCGTACACGCACGAGGAGGAACAATCGCAAGTTAAAGTGGTATTTGGCCATTTCCCATATTTTACTTTGTCCCGGCTTTTATCCCGAGAAGTAACGTGGCTGGCGGCTGGTGGAAGGTGAACGGGGATGGGCACGAAGATGGGGTTCTTCACTTTGAGATCGAGTCGATTTAAGTTTCACTGGACATTCAGAAAGGTTTACAAAGTCTTATCAGCTCGAGAGGAGTTTCCTCTATACGTGGATCTCGAAAGAATCGTTTGACCAGAAGGGCCATCGTCATTTTCCAAAGGCCCCTGGAAAACGGCTGTGCCAGCCAAATTGGCTCGATGAAAAATTCTCTTCAATTAAATTTCGTTCGAGGGCCTCGAGAGAACCAGTCGATATTATTAAAATGGAGAAGCGACCACGTTCTCTCCCACCCAACCCCCCCTTTGCCAAAGCACGACAATACGGCCATTTCAATAAGAGTCTCGACACAATGATAAATAGAAAATAGAGGAGGATAAGGAGGGAGAGAGAGAGAGAGAGAGAGAGAGAGAGAGAGAGAGGGACTCGATGAATTTTCAACATCCCACGCGTTTTAACGCGAGTAAAGCCCCATCAAAATCCACTTTCGGTCGTTTAATTATTTCAATGAACGTGACAAATATTTTATGATCGAGACAAGCGTGCATCGTGGAAAATTACAGGGGCCACGGGGTGGGAGGAGGACACGCGTATGACGTCACGGGTTATCTATTCAGTATTTTGGTATTTGCGAATTACTATTGCAGATTTTATTGCCGGTGGACCAGTAAGGGGACTGATATCTCTCTATTATTGCGTCCCGTCATTTTCCCCGGTTCGGAATGGCCGGAATTTAGTGCGGCCTTGATTTACGAGGGCGTTACACCTGTAACGCAATGCCATTGTACGGGAACATCCTGTACCCTCAACCTTGGGAATTACACGACGAGCAACAAAACCCATGAAACGAGGCCCGCTGACTGTGGTGCGTGCGTTCAGCCAGCGAAAATCATTAATAAAACTCGGTGGAAATCAATTGGCTGTAGGGTAAAAGTCGTTTGCCGCGCAATATGGAAATTCATTAAGCAAACCGGACGAGCGCCAATTAACTCGAAAAACTCGAGCGCCCTTTTCGCCAGCGTCAAAGTAACGCGCGCCGAAAACCATGGAGGACCCGAAGAGCAAAAGGGATGGTGGCGATGGTGGAGGGTGAAAGCTAAAAGCTGAAAAACGAACGGTGAAAGTGTTCTCCTCCTTGGACTCTGGAATTTCTCCGGGCGGGGGTGGAGATAGATTTTTAATCGAGCATCGCGACCCTCGCCCGCCCCCCGCAGGATAAACAAGGACGTTGGCCCCACGATTATGACGTTGCTCAATGCGAGCAAATTGACTTTTTTACGCGCTCGCGGAAATTGCCCCGTAATTCAAGTCCCCGGAGGGAGGGCTGAGTCGAATAGCCATTAAGCCTAGACCGAGAAGTTTATTAGCGAATTTTCCTATGGGGTTCGCGCGATTTTATCGATCGTCGGTATCCGAGGAAATCGAATCTCCCCCGGAGGCTGCCAATACCTAGTGGATTTTCGAGCTTCGGAATTTCAAAGGGACGGAGAAAAGCTTCGCTCTCCCCGACACGATTTTCCAAAAAACCTTCGATCAAAGAAATTCACTGGAGGAGAACCGATGGATGGGGATTGCTTTAATTAGAAATAAGGGGACCTGTAGAGGCAGAGCACGGAGACACGTTGTTTCTTTGAAAATGGGGAGAGAAGTGGAAATTGTCCTGAGAGAGAGAGAAAGGGGATCGATGAAGTTTGCAAGGTGTGTGTGTGTGTGTTGGAGTAGGGGAGGCAGTATTCTTGGTTTGCTCAGTTTTGCTCATATCGCGAAATACTTGAGCAGTCATGTATCTTTACAGTCGGAAGAACTCCTGACCCATTTCCCTTTATGGCGTCATTCCATAAAAGTTTCGTATAAATTGCATTTAGCAACGTCGACCGTAGTCGTTCCCATCGTATAACGGACTCGGTTTCGATCAAGCGTATAATACACAATTCGACGGGAAAGAATAGGTTCTTTCTTTTCGACCAGGACACCGAAAAAGAGAAGAAGAAGGAGGAGAAGGAGGAGTAGGCCCAAAATTCACATCATTTCCCTTTCTCTGACCTCTGGAAACAGTAGGAAATATCGCCAAATTTTTCCAGGCAAACAGTCTCTCTCTCTCTCTCTCTTTCTCCCAAAACCCATGGTGACAATTTCTCCGGATAAATCTCCCGCGACAATTCGGTGGCTCGAAAGAAATTCGAGACTTTCGAGCATTTGGAGAGTCTCGTTCAACCCCGGCTAAAAAACTCGGGCCCGGGAGTTGATGGAGAAAATTCTAAGTAGAGGATAATACTTGACAGTTGAGGGAGAGTTGCAGGTTCCAGTAGCTTCATTCGAGGCTGGCCCATCGGTGCAGCAATAGCTGGCATTACAGTCACTCATAAAACGCACCGTAAAACTGAAGAAATTAAAAGTTTGAAACTCTCCTATCTGAAATGAGCACTCGAGCACTGCTAAGGGGGTGGGATAGTGGGCGAGTGGGGTGGGGGGAGCTTAACGTCGGCTAACTTGCATGAATACTGTGTATATGAATTATGCATTAAGACATTTTTTATGGGGAAAATTACCGAAGCTAAATTATACGGATATTTAAAGAGAGTACCGCTAGCGTTGCAAGGGAGGGTGGGGGTGGAAAGATTTCAGAGTAATCTGAAAAAAATCAAAGTTTTGATTATGACGTGGTAGAGCGACGTTTCTCCTCGCCAATTAAGAAAAGGATTTTTCCGTGACCTCTTCTGGTGGTGCGATAAGCGATGAGGAGAAGGGGGATGGATGGTGTGCGAGGAGGATGGTAGGAATAAAGCCCCCCCTCCCCCGCGCACTTTTCCACGGGAAGGGAAAGGAAAAGTCGGACAGAGTGCAAAAAGGAGTATTCAAAGGAGGAAAAGTATCGGGCAAATGAGCGTTTTATTTCGTTCGTCGGAAGAGCCGACAAGAAATGGCCCTCGCTAAATGGAAAGGGAGTGTTTCGCGAAAAACGGACAAAATGATGCGCGGTGGGTAACGCCGGTGATACGTCGGAGTATGGAAAAAGGGGGAAAACTACGGGGAAACATCGTAACATCGGAGCAGCCGACACGGCAACGCACTCCCAGCCACTGTGCGTCTCGCTCTAAAATTATTATCAATGCTTTTGTGAACAAAAATTATCTCTCCGCACCCTCCCTCCCTCCGTCGACGACTATGGCTGACCTTGAACCCGAAAATCGAGTTGCCACTTAAATGCTGATAGTTCGGACCATGGCACAACCCTATCACCCCGGGAAGGTGGGGGACAAATTTATCAAGACGAAATTAGCATGATTTCGATCGAGTGATTAAGGGAGGGGGGGGGGGTAGGACCAGGGGTGAAATGGCGGAATTTAAAAGCTTTCAGCGATCAAACATTTATCGGAATGCGTAGGAAAGGAAATATAAAAACAAATCACTTTTTCCAATAAATTCCTTTAAATTCGATATTCATGACAAACACGTTCCGCGTTCTGATAAAAAATAAATTCAGCATTAGTGCTCTCTAGAATTAAATATTTCACTTTGATTCAAGCGCGAATGAAAAATTCATTTTGCATAGCATTTCTCCGCGATGTTGTTTCTCTTCTCTCTCTCTCTCTCTCTCTCTCTCTTTCTTCCTCTGTGTATGTACGTGCATTTTGTTTTTCCTTTTTCCTACATTCCATTCTATCAGGCTCTCTAGATGAGAGGAACATTCATATTTTACAATTAAATACATAATGAATTTAGAGCACAGTGGACGTATGTTATAAAAGTGATTTATTCCCGTATAATGTTGCGCGCCAACCGACTGACTATAAGTATTAAAACACGCTTACACCACTTATTTTTTGCACGATGAAATCGAGTTCATCGGAGAAATTCACCTAGGGTGAAATTTCCTTCCGTTGTTCATTCCTCGATGATTTCTTTTACTGAAATCCAATTATATCCGGTTTCCGGTGGTTCCCCGATGCGTAAAATTAATTTTGCATTTCCACGAGTTTCTTTGAATCTCCCAAAAATTTCCGTCCGTCGAATCAACGGGAAATCTAAGCTTCGTCAAGCAATGAGAGTTCCAGTCAAACTTTTTAGACTGGCGAACTTTTTCAATTGCCGAAAATTTACGCGCCACTCGACACTCTTCCCATTCCAAGTTTCGACTGCATCTCTGCCCTCGAAAAGCACCTCTCGACGAAATTATGCTCCAATCCCGAGGATTTTTGGATTAGAAAAATTCTTACCCTCCGACAAACTGATAGAGAGAGAGAGAGAGAGAGAGAGAGAAAGTAATTCGTTAAGCAATTATTATTTAAGTTATTATAAAAAGATAAAAGAAGAGAAACTGTCGAGAAAACCATCCTCAGTTTTCGATTGTTCGGCTAGGAAGGGTGGAGGTAAGTACCACCACCACCACCGGGTGTAGAGCAGAAGTCTGAACGTAAAACATTTAATATTTCCAAGTGCATTAGCGAAATCAGCAGGATCAATTCTGGGAGATTTACAGCAATGCGAATTAATATAAGTTCAGTGCTCCCGTGTATGGTGGTGAGTTACCGTCAGCTCGTGTGACTAGTTAGTTTTGTTGAGGCTTGATGAAAAGCCGGAGTTTCCTCGATACAGTAGTTATCCAGCTAGATACCCATTTACCTCCTCTTACTCCGAATCTAAACTACGGCTTTATTTAATAGGAGCTTGTAACGAGATGGTTGCATTTCCACTTTTACCCCAACTCCAATCCCAACCCCCGTTCACCCCCCACATCCCCGCGTGGAAAGCGATTACAAGATTTGTCCCGTGAAAAAATTCATCCAGTCAATTAAACTCGATCCATTTAACGGATTCGCTCAACTTTAATCAAGCTCACCGCACCCCCTCGCCCTCTCATGCCCTCAGCCACGGGTCCTGCTCTTTGAATTCGATAAATTCCCCAAATTCGATGATTAATCGACTTTATTAAAATTCCACGATTTCAATCACCCGTCATTTTTCAAAGAGCCGGACATTATTGATTTTCCCATATAAATTCATCTAATCAATTATTATTATTTCAGCTGGGGGGGGGGGGGGGGGTCTAGCAGGCTCGTTCGGTATTAACGATGATTCGTCCAATTTACGCAACCTGCTTGACAGATCGATTTCATCCGGCGACTCGGAAGCGAGATCGGAAACGGAATAGGATTTTCCTTGGCTAATGATTTTCTTGGTCGAGTCGCGCGAGATGACTGCTCGGAGGGTGTTTGAACGAACAGCGGTGATTATTCGAAAATTTATCGAATTTCGAAGGTTGCGCGATCGTCGGAGGAGGGTGGGTGGTAGCGAAGAGCGGAGGGAAATTTATCGGGCGCTTTGTTTTCGACGCCCGAGACGTATGTGGTCCTCTTAAACGTTTTAAGTGGCCTGGCTGGGGCCACCTGACTCATTTTTCAACGCGCTGTCGCTTAGATACGCTGCCACGCTTGTTCCCCCATGCATCAACCCCTGACGATGATGCATCGCAACTTTTTGCCTACACACTCTTCCCCCCTTCCTCTTCCCGTTCCCGTTCTTCTCCAGGTGTCCGGGAAAATCACTCGTAATCACCGGAAATTTCCAACTTCCCGCAGGAATCCCGCAGTTTTTAACGATTTCCATCAACAACGCGCCGCAAGTTCATCCGCGAAATAAACAGGTAAAAAACGGAGAATCAAATTTTTTTCAGGAAATCAGGAAGAGGAAGAGGAAGAAGACGAAGTATAGAGAGAGAGCGCGAGAGAGAGCGAAATGCGAGAGAAAAGGATAGGGAGGGAGGAGAGACTTGGATAAACCTAATTAAGAAATGGAGAATTCCACGGGAGAATTTATCGAGGGAGATTTCCGATTTGAAACGGCAGAATTAATTGAAAATACAAGGCCAAGTGTGGACGGGGGAGGTTAGAGTTCAATTAAAAGAACTGCACGAGGGGGTAATTAAATGGCAAGGAAAAATTGTACGACGATAGAATGGAGCATAGAGTAGAGAGCTGATAAAATAAGAATGAGCGAGGGGTGGTGGTTGGATGTGGTGAGGGAGAGGAGAAGGAAGATGGAAAAATGGCAAGGTAGCAATTAAAAATGAAAATCCAATGGACCAATGAAGAGGAGAGAGTGTAGGCGAGGGTTACCAGGGAGGTTAATGAAAAAAATCCACGAGAGGGATGAAAAGTATCGGGGTGGGCCGACTCCGGGAGGGGTGAGAGGTGGCAATTAAAAGAAATCAGTGAATTCCAGGGTTAAAGCTGAAGATTAGAAACTCCAGTCCGCTAATGACATTCTATTTATTCAGTGGAGCCGGCGGTGCGGCGGTGCGGCGGTAGGGTCCCAATTACGTAAAACGTATACGGCGGTCGCCGCATTTATTATATAACATATTGCATTAAACTCTTTTCTCTTTCCTTCTCTCCCTCTATCTCTGCCTCTGCCTCTGCCTCTGCCTCTGCCTCTGCCTCTGCCTCTGCCTCTGCCTCTGCCTCTGCCTCTGCCTCTGCCTCTGCCTCCGCCTCCGCCACCGCCTCCGCCTCGCCCGTCACTTCTCTCTAGGCGGAAACTTTGAATGGAGGAAGAATGAAAGAGTGACGAGAATTTTCGACGTAATTAACGGAGCTCTCTCCGGGTACTGTTGATTTATCAAATTTCCTTGATTTATCCGCGACATTATCCGTTTCTCCAACTTTCTGTTTGCGCAAACTCGCCGTATTGAGAGGTATACTCTTGAAAGTTCGTAAACTCCCCACCACCCCCGGCCGCCCCCGTTAGCTACAACCCATTTTACTCTTCGAAACTCTCTCGACGGATCAATACTGGGGAAATAACAAAGGTAAACAAGAGTACGAGATGAATGGCGGATATAAATTATACATTCGTCCCGGCAGGGGCGAGGGTGGGTCTGGGGGTGGAAGAAAAGGCGAGGGTGGGGGCTTTTATACGACTACGGTTATCACCGAAACTTCCTCCTATTGCCCAAGTTATTGGAATCGAAAATGCCATTTCGCCATATCGACTCGTTTTTTTCTCTGGAAAATTTTTCATCCACCGCTACCCCCGCGTATTCAACCACCAACCCCATCCCCCTGTCTCGACCTTTGTTTCTTATCCACTTTTACCGAACGACTTCGGAGGATTTTATCCGAGAATCGCCCATCGTTGAGCCAATTATCGTTTAAACCCCACGTCCCCACCCCCTCACCACCTCCCCCCGCACACATACAGACTCCGCACCCTCCGCGTTGTCTTATTTATTTATCGATACTTTTTACAACGACGTATTTAGTCGAGTCCTTTATTATTCTTGGCACCGAGTAGCTATTTGTTTATTGATTTCCATGAAATTGCATTGTCAACCGGGTAAATTGCCAATCTCTCTCGATCAATTTCGTATAAGGGATGCTACGATTCCAAGGGTGTAACAATGGCGAATCACAATTCCCTTACCAATTCCTGACCTTTTCTTACACGGGGCTTTGTCCCCGAGGGTGAGCAAATATTTCAACTTCAGGTCACTTCCTCGTGCCCCCTCTTCCTTTCATCCCCTTTCAACCACCGCGCGTAATAACCTCCATTATTGTTCCCGGAGGATGCTACTGCCTGGATATAGGATTTTACGTATGTCAAACTCCACTTCCGGTAAATGATCGAGCCGAAGAATCTGGCAGTTTTTTCTGACACGCGAGGAACCAGTTAACTCGGATCGAGTTAATTTGCCTGAAAAGACAAAACGATCGTTTGTCGTCGAGGACCGAAAATACCGAAAATAACGAAAATACGAGGAACCGAATCCCCGAAAAGGTTCTCGAATTTCGTCACGAGGACGACAGGTGGCAAGCAGGCCACCTTTTTCTTGCTCTCCTCCTCCTCCTCCTCCTGTTGTTGTTCGATATCCTTTTCTCGCGCGGTCCCTGTCAAAATTCTTCCTCCACCTCGTTCTCCCTCTCCCTCTAAACGTATTTTCATATTACCGGAAAGACTCTCGTTGTTCTCGTCTCGAGACTTTAATGGGTCCCCGGCCCAGAACGAAAATCAAATATCGCAAATCAGTCCCGTGACAACTGTGTCGTTCTTACGTCATAATCGAATCGAAGGAAAAGAGTACGATCGAGGGAATTTTACTCCGAGTACCGTTTTTATGCGCGTGGATGAATTTCCTTGTTTACGAAACATAATGCTTTTTAGCTCTCTCGTGCCCCTTCCTCCCCGTTATCCCTATACCGATGGACCAGCGGCCACCTGTTTGTCCTGCAGGTTGTCAGGATGTTCAACGGGCTACCAAAACTTTGCGGCTCGTTTCTTTCTTCCAGGGTTTCCTCGCTCGAGTATTTCGTTACCACGACCGTAATCGCAATCTCGTAATCCTCCGCGCAATTCGCACTATCGACAAAATTTTGCAATTACTCGAAAAATTGCCAAAGTACTGAAAATCAGAATCGATCGAGTTTCTCCTCGGTAACGCGCGAAGAAATAGAAAAGAGAGGTGTGGGGGGGGGGGGGGGGGGTTGGGGAGAAAAAGAAGAAGAGGCTATGGGGGTCCAGAGAGATTTCAGGAGCGTTCTCGTTCGTATATTTACCAAAAGATTCCGAGAGGAATAAATTCGCGGAGGACACGGAGTCTCGAAATAGTGGAGGGTTTCGAGCGTGCGTCTCGTTCCCGCATAGTTTGGTCTTCTAACGGGAGAGGGTCAGCGTTCTTAGTCATGTCAGATCCAACCGTAAATCAGACTACGACTGTCTCGATATCTGATCGCTTTATCGGCATTTACAAGTGTAATTTCGACTTATAAATCATGCAAAAAGCGACGTCCGTAAATTCCGACGGGTATCGGCGACGACAACTTTGAAGAAGAAGAAGAAGAAGAAGAAGAAGAAGAAGAAGAAGCAGCAGCAGCAGCAGCAGCAACGACGGCGACGGCGGCAGGAAGAAGGGGAGAGGGAAACCGGAAGAAGACCGAATGCTATCGCCTGACAAGACACTGATTATGCTCGCTACGCGAAAAACTCGCAAGAAATTTTGTGCCCTCGTCATCTTCGTCACTCTCGAGCCCATTAAGATCCCATTAAAAGTCCTTGATGAATCAACGAAAAATCCAGCCACTTTGAGCGGCAGTGTTCCACGAACGAGACTCCCTCACCCCGTTAACTACTTTTCGCTAATTTCAATTAGCGCATTTCTATTCCCGCGATAATTATTCGGAGCATTGACGCCTGAATAATTACAGCAGGAACGACCTTGGGATAATCTGGAAAGTTCGATGGAATCGAGAAAATTTCCATCGAGGCCCACCACCGCCACAGCCACCACCACCACCACCACCACCACCACTACCCTTTCGCCACCGGGGTCTTTTGCAAAAGAGAAGTCGAGGAGGACGAAGAAGATGTAGTTGGAACAAAGAAGAAATGGACATAATAAAGGCACAGGGAAAAAGGAGAAGAACGGGAGAGCCAAGAAGGACTGGTTGAAGGGAGGAGTAAGAGCAAGGCCAGAGGGGGAAAGTCGGAGGTTTCGTAGAAGGGCAGAGGGGGAGGGGATATGACGAGCAAACGGAAAAAAAGGTAGACACGAAAATAGAAAAAGAAAAAAAAAGAGAAAAAGAAAGGGGGGAGGAGGAGGAGGAGGAGGAGGAGGAAGAAGAAGCAGAAGAAGCAGAAGAAGAAGAAGGAGAAGAAGAAGCCGGACTGCTCTTTATCCCCCTGAAACATCATTCTTGCGCGGCGAACAATGCTAGGACATTATTTCTTTTTGCCTTCCACGCGGTGCCCGACGGCTGGAAACATTTGCGACGTCCTCTTTTTTGCATCTCGATTCAAGGCTGAACCTGGCTGCGGCAAACGCTCTCCAGCCTTATTTGGTTTTTTACTCGCGAGGTCGCGATGGAACCGATGAAAATTTATCGCGGGAAGGTGCCCCCTCCCCGTCGCTCCTTTTTCCACTTTGGATAAACGTCGATCGGCGATTTTTTTCCGTTTTCTTCCGTTTTCAGGGGAAATGGAGAAAAGACAGAGTGGTGCGAGAGGGTGGTTCCCGCTCGGCGAATTAATCGTTAAGACGAAAGTTTAGAGGAGAAAAATCGGTAGGTGCGAAGAGACGCGGGCAGGGTTTGCGAGAGGGGTTAACGCGAGGAAAATCAATCGTTTCTTCTGGCAGGCTGGAGGCGTTAACTCGCCAATCGGCTTCCCAGGCAAATTGACGAGCATTACTGTCATTATCCGTCATTTAGCAATTTGCAAAGGGCTCGTAAAGCGATAATCTCCGGCGAGCATTTTTTTCTCACCTCTCTGCTCGTAGCCGCCGAGCGATTTCGCCGGATATTTTCATAGCGTTCTCGTTATACCTCTCCGCCGACTATTCTCCCTTTTTCACCCCGAACCGCCCACTTTTTCCCTCCTGCCTCCGAGCTGTCCGAGAGCTCTTTTAAGTGGTGCAGATCATCGGGTAGCGAAAACGGAAGCTCGTAAAACCGCAGAAAACAGCGCGGGCATCGACACCCCTACCCCCTACCCCTCTTCCTCCCCCCTGCACCGTTTCCACCATCTCTCCCTCCCTTCCTAATTATATCGCCGATGCGAGAGAGAATCAAAATTAGCCGAAGGATTAGAAAAAAGGAGATCGGAGTTACTCGAGTTTCCAGAGGGTGAAATCTAGCGGGGGAGAGACGGGGAAGAAGATTCTTCCCGGTTCCGTCCGCTTTCACGAGTGGTGGTGGGACGATGGTGCGTTGTACAGGAAGATGCTCCCCGGTAGCTCATAGCCTCTCGGCAAATGAAGCGTGTCGTTAAATTAACCGTCTTTAATGCGGCGAGCAGGAATTTTGCACGGCCGCTGCATTTTGCGAGTGCAACTGCAATTTTGCGAACAAGCACACCAGACCGGCAACGACCAACAGATTACGGCAAATTACAGTGTGACGTGGAAGAAAAACTAGCGAACGCAACCCGGTACTTCGAGTTCCAACCAATGCGAAACCGAAATCTCACGGAATCCATCCCCCCCCCCCCCACCATTTCTTCTATTCTGCAAAAGGATGGATCTCTACTTGCCGAGCGACTATCAAACTGCCTGAAATTGTTAATTGATTTTTATCAACAATCGTCTTGTCTTTTTCTCACCCCGCGTCGGCTAAAAGGGTGCATGGCTTTATTCCGCCATCCGTTTCTCTCTTTCGTACTCTTTTCCCCAATGCGTTGTCTCTCTTTTTCCTCTTCTTCCTCTCACTCTCTCCCTCTTTCTCTGTGCTTCCTTCGCCTTGCAGATATATTCCAGATGAAATTCAATTTGGTTCCTACAGTACCCATCCCTCCTCCCTCGCCCACCTACCCACCCCACAAGACTAAATTGCGAGAAAAAGTCCGAGAGTTATTATTCCTCGAAGCATTCGACGAAATAGCGTAACGTAATGAAGTTTTTAATATCTCATAACTTTAAATAACTTAAGCAACGCAGACACGCGCACACGCGCACGCACGCGTACACACTTAGACGCGAAGAAGTGTATTCGTAGACCGGAGGGAGATGGATTCCTCGTTTCTCTTTGGAAAAAATTAGATCCGGGCATCTCGTTTAAAAAATGTTTTGTACGCAATTGTACGAGGAATAAGATTGACCGAATGAAAATCAAGAAGAGAGGAATTATTGCTTCTCCTTGGCAGAGAGATTATTAATGGATTTCTGGGATTCACTGCGAAATCCTAAGATTATTCAGTGTCCCAAAGAAAAAAAAGAGAAAAGAAAAGAAAAGAAAAGAAAAGAAAAAAAAGACAGCGCGAAGAGATATTGAAAAAAGATTTTCGGATATTATTCTCAAGATTGCAAAGAGCGAGGAGAGAGAAAGAAAAAAACAGGATTGTAGAAATGCCGCATCATCAAAGATCCTTCTCTCGGTCAATTAGATCCAGTGGGAAATTTCGCAATTTTCGCAGGAATATAATTCCGCTTTGGGGAAACCCTTCATTTTGAATCCATTCAGCCACCCTCTCCCATCCTACGCTGGAGTCACTTCAATTAAAGTTTTATGCAAAACCTTTAGACCGGTGGTGATTTGTTGTTAAAAAACAAGCTGTGAGAGTAATTACAGGAAGAGATGGGGGAGGGGGAGAGAGAGAGAGAGAGAGAATGCGAGTAGAAAGTAGAGAAACATTTACAATAAACACGTTTACATTTATGTGAGTCAAGGATCGCCAGCTTTGATCTCGCAATTTCATTTCGACGGGTGTTCCGACCATAATGCGTTTTCCCTGAAACGTGTCTATCCTTTTGTAGGCAAGATTTATCTCAATATTTATTCACTGCGAACTGAAATATCTAACAGCGCTCTATGACTCCGTAATAAATTCACGATTCGCGATGCAAACTAATCACGAGCGAAAATCAAGTGAATGGGCGGGGATGATCGATCGATCGTCCTCGATCTCGATCTCGAGACTCGTCCAAGAGTGGGAAGCTAACCCTGAGGAAGGGACTGTGCTCTAAAAGGGATAGCTCTAAAAAATTGCAGGAAAATTTGTCGATAACGCAAAGTGGATAATTAAGAATGTTTTTGTAGGAGCGGAGTTTCCGACCTAGGTCAAGGTAAAGAGAGAGAGAGAGAGAGAGAGGAGAGAGAAGCTTCTAATGCTTTCCTGGCGTGGCAGGGAGTCTTCGGGTCGGAAGTCACGCTTGGCTGGCAAGCCCAGGGCGGGGGTAGGGGATAGAGGGGACCGCCACCCCATCCAGCCAGGCGGCTTGACCCGAGGGAGTTTCCGGAAAGATGAATCAAGCCCTTCCCACCCCCTCGACTAAGTCACCCTCGTGACCAGGAGTCTTCGAGCTTCTCCAGAGCTGCTGCTGACCTTCCCCATTTAGAACCACCCCGTATCACTGGGTCTGGTTCAAGGTCACGCTTTACATCAAGCTTGGAAACTGAAACTGAAACTGGAACTGAAACCGAAACTGGAACTGAAACCGAAACTGAAAATGAAAATGAAACTGGTAGGGGTGTTGGGGTGAGATTGACTTTCTTAAATTGGTAAAATGAATGATTTTTATTAATTGCTCTCTCTTTCTCTCTCTCACTCTCTTTCTTCGGCAATTCCTTTAATCGCGGATTCAATCGGTCTCTCGAGGATAATTGATTTTCTCGAGCGGCTAATGCAAAACGGAAGCGCGGATCTACCCTGCGAATACATTTTTGCGTTTACACGCGCGACGGTGTTATGATAAAACATAGCAAAGCACTATCGAGCCGTTTATTTCAATTTTGCTCAAGCACCGTAACACGATTTTCACGATAACGCAAAACTGTCGGGCACGGGGCTAGAAATATCGATGCGATAATACAATCCATTTGTTTCATCCGACTGGCGAGCAGTGAACATAATTCGTTTGGTTTATCAGTTCCATCGACCTAAACCCCACCCATCCCCTTCGTCTCGTCGAAGCTAGAGCCGGGCAAAAGGCAAGCAGAGGGACCCTTGCTCCCTTCTTCCGGTTTCTTCCCCGTTTCGCACATTTTTTCTTCCGGCGGATTATTCTCTCTCGCGGAATTTTCTGGAAAAATCCTCCTGCTGCTTTGCAAAAAACTCTTCCCGGAGCTACTTTTCCGACGTACTCGTGCGTGTGACGCAACTCCAGCCAATCAGAGATTAATTGATTTATATAATCCTTATTTACAAGGGATAAAGCGATCACGATCCCATCTTGCTCGCTCAGCTTTCACTGCCCACGTATCCATCCACCAGATACTTCGACGACGAGTTCGATCGAGGCATACACACGCTACACGCAAACACACACACACGTACAATCGATTAGTCGATCTACTTCCTGGACGGGTGCCAAGAGTTTGTGATTTGTGGCTGGCAGAGTTCTTTGTCGAGAGAACTCACTGGCGGGGATCCTTATCGAGAATCGACGGCCTGTTCCATGACGCAATTGCTCTCGAGCATAATATTCCGCGCGTCTACGGAAGAGAAAACCATGTATGAGATAGAGAGAGAGAGAGAGAGAGAGAGAGAGAGCGCAAAAGCAAGCCGACAGAGAAAATGGGAAAAAACAGGGAAGAACCTCTTCTTCTCCTTACGATCACTGCTCTTTTTTTTCTTTTTTTTTCCCCCTTCAATTTCACTCTTATTTTCATTACGATTATTACGGGATTGTCGATGAATGGGCGAAGAGAACGACTTCGTGGCTGGAATTGGAGAAAAATGGCGGATGGCCTTGGTTTATTCAGCGAGCGCTGTCATCGTCGTGCTTTTCTGTCGCATCTGCTATTTTCGCGACGTGTCCACGAACGCGGATTGGAAAATACAGCCGTAATCCACTCGACATTCATGGAAATGGAATGTCGTTTAGCGCGCTTCAATTTTTACAAGTTATGAATATTTAGCCGTTCCACCGTTCAAGGTAGCTTTTTTTTATTTATTTATTTATTTATCTCCCTCGAATAAATTGCTATAATCGAAGATGAAAGTTTCAGCGACGACGCAAATCGAAGCTACACAATTTCATGTTAATTAAGAGGCTTAAAACCCCACTCGGCCGAATGCCTTTTCAAATCCAAACAAATTATAATTGATCAAACCTGAAATATTTATACTCCTTCGCCCGTTCGGGGAATTACCCAAGAATTTCAATCCACCCGCTAAGCCGCGCGCGTTAAGCTCCAATCAATTTCTCCGTTAATTTTTCTCTCTTTTCCTTTTGCATTATCTTTCCCGAAAACACGAAGCATTTCTTTTTTTCATCGTGTTTTCCACCGTTCGCGTGTCTTTTCCCTCGTCTGGAATCCGGACAATTTTTTCGGAAAAAACAAAAAAAAAGAGAAAAAAAAAAAACAAAACTTGCACGGCCGGCGGTAAAACTGATAGCCCGTAAAATTTTCCCAAAGTGCACGCACGGTAGTTCCTTGATTTATATCGCGCGTATTCCAAGTCCGGATTAATTAAATGCGACGACAGAGAAATTTATTAGAAGCAATGAGGTGGGTGAGGAGGAGGAGGTAGGAGCGAGCGAACCCAATAAAATAAACAAGTTGGGAACGCAGCTTTATTATGCAGGTGCATTAAAACGCAGCGTTGTTGCATTATTGATGACAATGTTACCACTTTCACTGGTGGGCCGCGGGAAACCCGATAATACAATAATTCAGCCAATTGCATCGCGATATCGAATATTCCTACCAGGACGCACGGTCATTTTTCAACGAGACGCGCTTACTTCCCACCGCCACCCCCCAAAGTCCACAACCCCGATAACGCTTTGACAATTCTACGTGGTTGTTCGCTTAATTTCAGCAATGGGTCGCGTGAGTTTTCACGAGTATTTCAAGGGTCGAGAGAGTCTTCTCTTCGTGCCAGCTCTCCGCCTCCTCCTGGTAATTTTCGATGGTTCTTCTCTCCGGGGAAGATGTTTAGAGAAAAAATAGGAGAGGGAAAGACGCGCGAAGCGAAACCTTGTAAAAGCGTTCGATTCGGCTGAAAAACTTGGAGAATTCTCAGGTGAAGGAAGGTGTTCCTCCTCTACCGCCCCCCCCCCCCCTCCTTATACATATTAGAGCGAAGCGAGGACTGTGCGTTTCTTCCTTTTGACGTCTTGGGCTAAAATCAACCTGACATTTAAATTGCCAACTCGTCAAGAGTCCCGGCTGAAGTTGCCGCGGAATAATCGTCACATAAATAACGAAGTATAAAGTTTCCTCTAATAACAAAAGTAACTGGGAAGCGAGGCAAAGTAAAGGCAGATTCGTAAAGGAAGGAAAGGGGGGGTACTCGAGGAGCGAAGGGGGGAATCGTAAGTGAGCTATGAATTATGCATTTAGCCAGCAGGGATGCTCAACTTGGTCATCCGACGATCTCAGACTCGAAACGGGTTCGAGTATTTTCATCGGGTGGCAAGATCCAGGATGGAGGGGGTGGGTGAGGGGGTTGCTCGCTGCTCCCAACGCGACGGTCAAACGAACTCGAGGAATCCGACGACGGGGTCCTCGTGCGCTAATTTCGATGAGAAAAGCGATGACTCTGTTTGCTCATTTATTGATTTGTCCACTCGTCGAGCGATTTTTCGATAAATCAGAGGGGGCAGAATACCCCTTCTCTGGCGGGGATGGCTGCTTCCGATAAAAATGGCGGCGGGTTTCTGCGCGGCGGCCGAAACAAACGACATTTGCATTCCAACGCGGAATTTATCCAGATGCCGTTTGCGATAACTCACGAACACTCGTCCCGCTCCAACTAATGCGCTCGCGCGCGCGCACGTTCCTTCTCAACTCCAGCAAAAAATCGCTCGACGATACTCGTAAAATATTTCGTTGCGCAAAGCCAGATTGAAATGTTAAACATTATTTAATCAAGCAGATTGCTCGGCTACTGTATACTTATTCCAGCGATCGATTGTATCAATAAACTGTGAAATCAACAATTCCATCTCAATTGGATATACGAGGCTGAATCCGGCGGATCAATGGCGTAACTTTAAGGGGGGGAGATAGATAGATAGATGGATAGAGAGAGAGGAGTGAAATTATGGGAATCGATCGTTCTTGTTTGAAATTTTCAAATGCCTCATCGGAGATTAATCGTCGCCAGTTTGTGAGACTAAAAATCCAAAGGTCCAGGGAGAGTTTGTCTTTTCTCGAGAGTATGTGAAATTCCAAGGGTGCCGATTCCCGATGGTTTCTACGTATGACGCTGGAATGTATTCGTCGACGTACCGACGTGGCTTCCCAGCATTGCTGGAATTCATCCCGGCGTGCCAGCTCAATCTGGCTGCAGGAATTTTCTGCGAATTGGTCGGGAAAACAGCGTGTAAAGCTACGGTGCATTATCCTGGTGCCAGAGAATCGGAATAAAATGCATCCCCCTACTCCGCGAGAACGACCAATAGGAATTATCGAGAACTCCCCCCGAAAAAAAAAAAAAAAAACAAAAAAAAAATCTCGAATTTTGAGTGTCGCTTCAGGGCGGTTCATGCGGGGGGTGAGATGGGGGAAAGGATATTTTTCGTGGAAATTGCCGACGCGAGGGAGTTAGGGTAGTTTTGAGAAACAAGTGTTGCATTGTCGCTACTCGATAGAAACGGTTATAGGATGCGGAAGCAACTTCTCCGACAAAGGGGTGGCTTGGGGGTGGGTGTCTCGGTCTATCGTGGATGCGGTTCCACGCGCACGTGCACCACCGCAAATACGCACATGCAGTCTGCCACGTGCAGGCGCAAGTCACTCGCATTAAATTTCTGAAGAAACTCCCATTATCCTTCTGCAACATACCCCCTACTACCCCCCAGGCTCGAACTCTACGCATCTTCGGCTTCGCGCGACATTATTTTCTCGATCGTTCGTTCGAATCGAATGAAAACTCTGCAAAACTATCTTGGAAAAAAAGAGCGTACCTTTAAAGAAAGGACGTTATAAAGAGGAAATGTTGTTTCACCGGAAAAATCTATCGAGCGAAACAGGGACCACGTAAAAAAAGAGACATTTGAAAAATCCTCTCAATTTCCTTGAGAATTGCAAATATCCGAGGAGCAGCTTTTTTTCCAATTGCACACGGACGGACTTTAAAGTCACGTGATTACAGGCTAAAAGGGTAAGGTGAGAGGGAGGGGAGACGTAAAACTATGCAGATATTTTTACGATGTCCACGATATTACGCGTGGGGGAGGGAACGGGTAGGGGTAGGGGAATGCGCGTACTTTTTTTTAGAAAATACTCGTGTTACACGGGACTTTATGCCGGTTGTAAAGGCATTAAGCTCCCATCGTGTGGCCATCAAACAGCGCAGCGCCGTTTTTTAATCCGCCATTGTTGCAGGTTTCACCGACGATGTCTCTCCGCGTCTTCCAACCTACCACCACGGGGACGGGCTAAGAGAATTATTGGGAAATTACCTCGTAATTGACTCGTGAAAATAAAAATATATAAAAAGAAAAAAAAAAAAAAAAAAAAAAAAAAAAACCCCCCCATCTTCCGAAATTCTTTCGCGAGTATCGCCGCGATAAGTCAATTTCCGTGCGTTCTTCGTTTCAAGCGGAGGACGAAGGAAAACGCTTCGGCTCTTTTGACAATTTGCAAATCGCCCCTCTTCCCCCCTCGTCATACGGGAGATCGCGTAGTCCCGCCGCCGTTTTCCCATTTCCCCTTGTGGTTCCCGTTTTATTTTCCGATCGCGGATCGAAAAGCGCGACAAATAAAAAAAGCTGTTACCGAGTTTTTTCGCCCGACGTAAAAAGTGCCCTCGTTTGTATTTATTTCTCCCACCCACTCTCCTCCTTCTCCTCTCAGCCCTTTACAGCTTTATTCACGGCGCGCGACACGAGAGAAGATCGACTCTATTTGCTTAAACATTTCTCACGGCTAATTGCTTCGGCCGCGAGACATTCGTTTCTTTCTCATCGAGGGCTCGCGCGATAATTATTATCATTATTTTCTTAACGCGCCCCACTCCAGAGCAAATGTTTTTGTCAATGCAAACGTCGTTCGTTAAATGATTTGTCGGTGTGGCAAAATAGATCCCGGAGAGCAGATGCCGCGGCAGCTGTTTATGTTTCAGATAAACATTAGGGGTGGTGGCGAGGAGGAACAAATAATATTTGTGGAAATATATTTTAGCGCGGGGTAGCGAGGAGGGGGTGGGCCGGGTGGGTGGGCGGCGAATAACAAAAGCAAAATCAATATTATTTCCATCGCTCCTCTCGACTGTTTCCTGGCTTAATGGATAAAAGTCGATGCACCTCAATGTATAATTGAAACTATCGGTCTAACGACGTTCATTGTGTCGCTTTGGACGAATAGACTGGCATTGTAGCGAGTTACGTCGATTAAAAGGAGACTCTCTATACAAGCTTTTGCCGCAGTAATAACGAAGTAAGTTTATGACAATGTCCCAGCCTCTCTCCCCCCTCTCCCCCTCCTTCGCCACCCTACCTAATAAAAACGGAGAACGGGGAATGTATAAATTGCCGCTATCGTTCCCACCCACGCACGACTTTGCCTTTTTCACCAATTTTTGCAAGAAGAAAGAGGAGGAGGAGGAGGAGGAGGAAAAAGCGAGAGAAAAAAGGAGCAACGAAACTCACGGAGAACCTCTGTAGCTCCCCGGCTCCTTTATCGCCCCCTGAAAATAACCCCTGGGCTAATTTATCTGCTAATTTATCCGTCGGCCCGCTGAGATTACCGCGCTATTTTTACGTTGGTTTTCCAGCGATTTCACCCACCGTCCGATCGTTTTTGGGCATCGCGCACGTGACGAGAGGAAACGACGAGGGCGCCGATCGTCGACGCGCGTGGTCCAATCGCTGGAATTAGCGGGGGACGAAAGTGTAATTTCGAAAGAGGGACTCCTTCCCGAGTTCGAATCATCCTGAGGGACGCCACGAGAAAGGGTTCGATCGCGAAACGGTGATCCACGACGAGTGCTCGCTTTTCCTCTCCAGAGTCTCTCTCTCTCTCTATCCAGGAACTACCCAGGAATAGAAGAGGAATGCGCTCTGTTACAAATGGCACTTCTCGTCACTTTTCAGCAATCGAATATGATAAAAAGAAGAAGAAAAAAAAAAAACGTACAACAGTCTTGCACGAAACGGCTTATCTCGAAATTTTGTCAAACGGCGTAATCTTCCGTAGGGAGAAATCGTCGTCGTGAAATGAAAGAAACGGTGGTAGTAGAATTCATTTAACGCGCATTATTTTCCAACTGCTTTTTCCATGAATTTTTCGACAGTGAAATTTCCGCGATTTATACTTTATTAATCCCGAATTCTAAGCCGAATATAAACTGCAGATGTTGTGAACAAAGCTTCGGGCGGAGCGGTATATTGGATTGCTTTTCCTGTTTGCCCACTCCTCTCTCTCTCTCTCTCTCTCTCTCTCCGAGCAAAGTTTAATCGATATTGCAGATATTATCATTCTTGCAAACTGGATTTGGTCCGAATTAAGTTTAACATTTGACTTTGGATGAGTTATGATACAGCTGGTGTACGAGAGAGGGTAAGCCACCATTTTGGATACAATACCGCCGGGGGAAGGAGTATCGATGTGCTGAATTCCTGTGCTTGAAAAGCTTGAAAAGAATAACGAGTCGTTTGAATCGCCTTGCCAATTACATTTTCCATTCGCGAAGGTGCCCTTTGATACCTGAGATGAGAGGAATGAAAGATGAAAATTTCCCTGAAAGGATGAAAATATGTACTTTATGCAATTTGATCTTCATTTCTGTTAGCGGGGAGGAGAAATTCCGAGAGGAGGAATTAACGATCCCGATAAAAATTCCTATCAACAGGATACTCTCTTCTCTCCATTGATAAGCTCGATTGATAACCACGAGAAATTTTTGATTAAAAGCAAGAACAAGAGAGGAGGAGAAACCGTAAAGGGAAAACGGTAAAAAAAGTCCAAATATTTTCTTTTTTCCTTTTCGATCGGAGATCGAAAGAATAATTCTTGCGGAAGATCCATCGAACCCTGTAATCGATTTTCATTGAGAAATAAAGAGAAATAAAGAGAAAGCGGCATTCGAAAAGATCTTTTACATTCCATTTGAGAGTACAACGTCTTCTTAGGCGATCAAGCCGTGTCATAAGGGGCGATCGATAGCCATGGAAGCTTTTCAAAGTTGGACGGGGAGAGAAAGAGAGAGAGAGAGAGAGAGAGATTTCGCGAGAGTGGGATGAAAAGGGGACATAAAAGGGGCAGGGGTAGAGAACGAATCATAGAAAGAGGTAGAAACACGTAAAGCAAGACATAACTCGAACAAAGATGCAATTTCGCGATAGAAAGAGAGGAAGAAGCTTTCAGCGGAGCTTGCAACTCTCTGGAAAGGGTGGAGGGGTTCCCGGCCCCCCTCTACAGGGGGTGCGCACGCGTGCACTTTCGAGACAGACTGTACTCACGCTGGAAAATCCATTTCGTTTTAACTTTACGTTCAAATTGAATGTTTTGTAGTTGTGTGTTGGGAGGAGGGTAAGGGATGGGGATGAGGGTGGGGTTGAAAGCTAGTGGAGGGATAAAGGGGATGAAGCGGGAGGGTTGAGTTCTCTTCTCCACCTCTTCTTCCTTCTCTAAATCACGTTTATCAGACAAGGGAGGGGGCTGTAAGGGGTGCCAGACCCCCTGGGGCTTCTGGAGGGGTCAGGGGGAGGGGGTGGGGAACCTCGCGGATATTGATTCCCGCGGGATATGCGCGCGCCCGACGAGACTCGGAAGTCTGAACGTATGTACGGTGCCCTCCCAGACGTTCACGCACACGTTCGCAACCCCCTCCCCGCAGCCACCTTCGCGACCACCCTCGCGCCCCGCTCCGCTTCCACGGGGATACATACGTGTACGTATGTAAATTATTATGCTTGTACAAAATTGATGTGTAAGTGCTCATATATTTGAATTAAGAGCGCGACACACGCGCATGGCCCCTCTACTTTTGCAACCCCCCACCCCTCGGGATCCGCCACCCCCACTGTCTCTCCCGCACAGCCACGTAAACAGGTCCTGGTACATGTATTTGTTGAAAAATTCACGTGCAAGTGCTCGTATATTTGAATTAGAACCATGGATACGCATAGAGGGGTTAGAGGTGAAGGGAAGGGGGGTAGGGTTGGGTGGTGGTTTTTACGAGCTCTAAAATTGAAGCCATTAGGCAAAAGTTCGAGCTAACTAGAAGATTGGCCTGCGTTAATTCGAATTTAGGACCTCCCGGCTCTCCCCCGCCCCCTCCCCGTCCCCCTCGGCCCGGCCTCCCCTTTCTCCGCCTCCGCCACTTCCTCGATCCGTTTCATCCCCCTCCAGAGACCGCAAGGACGTTGAACTTCATCTCACTCGAGGGGTAAAACGTCGAAACGCTCGCGACGACGTTCCTTTATCAATCCTGATTTCCCCGAGTTCCTAATTGTTATTCTTTTGTAAAATGTACAAGAGAGCGATTCCTCTCCTCCCTCCTCCTTAGGCAGCACCGGGGACGACGAGAAGTTATGGCAGCGCGCTAGTGTAATAGTATCGCTCTCCTACGATGATGAAATACGTCAGACGTGTAGAGACACAGGAATGAATTTCGCCTTTCGAGCTAAAAGCCATTTTACGTCAGTTAAATCATGATTGACTCGATAAGGAAGCGATATATCGATTAAAGTGATTTCCCAGTAATTAGGCGGTGGATTTTATGCGGAATCGTGTTCTTGCCCGGGACATTTATGGGCCATAAAAGTATTACGGGCAAAGAAAGAAAAACTTTATTCCTGCCGGGGAAAGCGCGGGGTGAAAAAACTGGTAAATTTTAGTGCCCCAGAGAGGCCCGGGGACCGCGAGACCGGAGAAACTGGTTGATCGTCGGGCAAAACCGCGAGATTGGAAATTGACGTGGGGGGTTGTAGGGTGGTTGGGGGTGCGCGGTCGTTCCGGATCCAGAAATATTCCGGGGGTCGGGTTCGAGGATATTTTAAAGCACCGGCGGGGCAGGTGTGCGGTACAGCAACAGCTTTCCACTTTAACCATAGTATTGAGATTCCAGGAGCGCCCGAGGCTTATCCGGATAGAATTCAATCATCGACTGTCCGACTTCCGGGAGCTGGAGGCAGTCAGCCAGTCAGCCAACCAGCCGAGGATCGTGAAGAGCGAAGGTCGCAGTCGGCACTTATCCGAGAGAGGGTCGTGAACTTGCTCGTGGAGGAGAAAGTGAATGAGGCACTGGAGCAGAAGCCCTAAGGTCGTCTACCACATCGAAGAAGCTTGGAGGAACAAGGCAGGAAGAAGGAGGAGGAGGAGGAGGAGGAGGAGGATTGGCTTAACTAACCCGAAACGAGAGGGTTGTTGCTGGCTGGCGTGCACAAGTGGAGAGAATCCTCGGCTAAGTCAACGAGCTAAATGTGCTAGAACGGACGGACGGATGGACGGATGGATGAGCTCCCATTGGGTAAAACAGTTTGGATAACGAGAGAATCGATTCGATGAAAAAGGACGCCGCGAAAACTCCTGATTAACCACTGGAAACGACCTGGGGCAAGTCTCGCGCGTGTATGTGTGAGAGAGACGGAGAGAGGGAGAGACACGACAGTTAGCAATGGCAAAGAGACTCGAGCAAAGATTCTAGGTCGAAAAAGACAGAAATGTAAGGATGGTAATAAGTGGAGAGGATAGAGCTTGGCTAGACTGGGTAAAAGTGCTCTGGCGTCAGACTCTCGGAGAGGGAGAGAAAGAAGATTAGAGAGAAAAGGAGAGAGAGAGCGAGAGGTAGATGAAAGCCAGTGGAATGGCTGAAGCAAGAGGGAAAGAGAGCGAGACGTTAAGAGGGAGAAAGTAAAAGAGAGCGAAAGGGAATGAGAGAGAGAGAGAGAGAGAGAGAGAGAGAGAGGCGGTCGGTAGAGAGAAGGAAGCGAGAGAGGATTCAGATATCACGTCTGACCCCATGGTCGCCTGGTTCCTCTTCCTTCTGACTCGCTGTGGGGTGAAAACCCACAGCATAAACCCAGCGCGGCCTTCCTCTGGCTGCCAACCTTCCTGTCGGTACTATACTCTACTATACTACTACTACCACCACCATCACCACTAACACCACTAGAATACTACCACCGGCAATACCGCCACCACCACTACCACCACCGCCACTCTTCTCACGCTTGCTGCGACCTACGTCTACCGTTCCTGAATGAATCCACGTGCTAACCACGTGCTACCTTGTTTACTGGGACATTCCACTTGGTGCCTCAGGCGCTAGGGTTACCGGGAGACACCGGAAACTACCTTGGTCTCTGCTTTCTGCCAACAAGAATGGGAATACCGGAAGTCCTCCGAGGGAGTCAAACTGTTTATACGCAAACTTACGGAGTTTCCTGATCATCAAAGTCCAGCAGCGCGCATCGAGCGTCCATTTTATTATGATCCAACCACGTTCGAGGGATTCCCCGGAGGGGTTGCCCGTCCGCGTTCTCACCTTCTCGCGCGCCAGGGAATTCTCTCGATTTGCCCTCGTCGTTGGAATAGGTCAGTGTTCCTTCTAGCCCCAGTCCACAACCCTCGTAACTCTGCTTACACCCCCGCGGTCACCAACCGAGCACCGACGACGCTTCCCGAGGGTCACGGAGACTCTTCTTTCTCAACGTCTCACCGCGATCCCTCGGGGGGTGGACGAGTGGTTCTCGCGAAATTCCTGAGGAATGAGAACCGCTGGAGGAGGGACCGCGGGAGAGAAAGACACGAGTGACGAGCAAAGCGAAGCAAACCCATTGGAGAATAATTTCTGAGCGCTTCTAATTCTGGATAGTGCAAATATTATCATTAAATAGCAGCGCGGTGCTGGCGTGAGAGATGTAATGGAAGAGGGGGAGGGGTGGGCCGAGATGGATGGGAATATGTAGAATCGACGGTAATGAATTATCGATCCAAGTCGAAGGAAAGGAACCCTCGTAAATTGCATATGCAATTGACAAACGCGACGTGCCGCCGGAAGGGCGTTTGCGTCCCCCGACTACGTCAGGATTAACGAGCGGGAGAAGAATATCGCGAAATGGGGAAGATTCGCACGGGGCGCGTTATGCGCGATACTAATAAAATCAATGTCACGCGCGAGGAGTTGGAGAGAGGACCGCGCGGAGTGTCGGGAGGAAACCAAAAAATGAAGAAAAGAGCGATGGAAAAGAGTCCGAGTCCTGAAAACTTTGAGAAAACCTCAAGGGCTGGTGATGGTGGTGGTGGTAAGAGCCGTAATCGGTTTTATCGGGGGTTTCACCCCGGGAACGATCGAATCCCGATCTACTTCCACACCCCCGCGACTTACATCGGGGAAAGATTTCCACGATATATAAATGTCCCGGAGAGAACGCAATAAGCGGAATATCGTGTAAAATATAAATCTTGCGTTCCCAGCTGCGTAATACTGTTGTCATAAAAGCGAGCTTATTGAAAAAACATAACTGTTAATTCAGGCATGCCGGATGAAACATTTATATCATGTCCGTAAACCAGCTCCGACGTACAAGTTGCCCGACGTATCGGATATTTTACAGCTTATGTCTCGCGCAAATACCGTCAAACGCTATAAATAAAATCCAGCGTTGCGCTAGATGCGTGGAATGTGTTTGCTTTAGTCGATGCGTAAAAATTTTAAGATCGCCGAGCCCTCGGGTGATCGCCGCAACGGGCCAAATGGAAGTGCCGAAGCTTTTACCGCGGGTTTTTCGCACTTTTCACGGTTTCCATACGCGGCTTTTCACGGGGAAGCGACGAATAGCATCCTAACCCATATATTACGTGCCAGCTGCCGAAGCGCGGGATTCCCCCGTTTCACTTTTCTCGCGCTTTTGTGTCACCTCGAGAAGTCACTCTCTCTCTCTCGTTTGCAAGCTCTCGATTTCCGGTCCACCCCCGCCCCCAACAAGAAATCGAAGAAAATGGGCGACCACCCACGGGACATGGAAGAAATCCCGTCTGCTCGCTCTTATGGCGTATTTCAGGTAATTCGGTGAGAATCGCCTGTTTTTCTTATTTATTCCCTCATTCTTTTAGTCCAACGCCGTTTAGTCCCTGCAGCAATGCGCTTCTTTTTATCGACGGACTTTAAGAAAAATAGAGATCGGCATAAAATCCCCAATCCCCGCTATACGCGCGCATAGTATAGATAATATTCGCTTCATTGGAATATGGAATTAAGCGAATTTCCGAGAATAAGATGGCAAATCGCATTAGGCGCAAATCGCATAACAAATATTGATAAGTACTCGGAAATACCATGGGGTCTACGGGGTGGCCTGGTATTACCAGACTCCTCCTCCCACGGAAACTTGATGCAATTTAGCAAAACGCATAAATTCAACGTCTCGTTTACCTTCGCTTCTAACGCATTTTATTCTTACGTTAATCCACCGATGATTGCGCAACACACGATTCATGTGAATTTGCGTAATTTGCCAAGCCAATTTCACTCTCTCAACGTGAATTATTGGCTCTGATTCGATACTTTTATTTCGCGTAAAAGCCTTTAATTCTAATAGCGGCGACTCACCGCGAGTCCGCTAATTTCGCGTAATCTAGAAAAGAGAGAAAAAAAAAAAACAAGAAAAAAAAATGTTGGAACTCCAATTAATAAGTATTTTCATATTTGAGCTTGATGCCGGCTGGCCCGTAAAGTAAAAGTAATATCGCAAGATCTAAGGTATCCAAAGCAATTCTTGCATTCCGTTTCAGTAATATCAAGTATCATCGTATAACCACGATTGTAGCGAAGGTAGTTGCGAGAAGCCAAAGTAAAGGGAGAGAAGGAAGAAGAGAAAGAGAAGAAGAAGAAGAGGAGGAAGAAATTGCAAATTCCAGAGTTTTCTGAGATGCGCGGGCCGTGCAGGGTCTAGTTCCGTCTGCGCAGCAGCAAAGAAGGATGGATGGATGGATGGATGGATGGAAGGGAAGGAACGAGAAGTTTCTGCGTCTGTGCGTGTGTGATAGAAATAGACGGAAGACAACAGACGAGAATGGAGGGGATAGGGCAAGTCGAGCTCCCCAGACACAGGGGAAGGTCAATCTAAAATCCTCCACCACCATTTTCTCCAATCCCACTGAGAAGAGGAATCCGTTGACCGGAATTCCTCTCCTCTCGAAAAACCCACCCCCATCCGCAATCGATCGATCGACGATGCCTTGGCGCCGATCGAACGAACGGATCAGCCGTTTATTAATTTCCGACAATTTTCGTTTCTTCTCCAGAGACAGAGAGAGAGAGAGAGAGAGAGAGTGAGAGAGAGACAGCGAGATCGGGGACATGGAAAAAGCTTAGAAGCAAAAAGAAGGAGGAGAGAGGATTCGAAATTCGAAAAAAGGCGGAAACAAGGGACAGGGGTAAAAAAAAGGGGAAAAAGTCAGTCAGGGGCAGACAGACATGCGGAGTATCGGAACGCGCAGTGGAAATAGACGGTTAGACGTCGGACGAAAGGGGCGCCTTGATCGGTGAAGGGGGGAGTGGTGGTTGGTGGTTGGTGGTGGGGTGAGGTGGAGGGAATGGTGTGGTACAAGGGGGGTGTATCGGTGAGCGGCGTTGGTGGGTGTAGGTGGTGGTGGGGTGGGCCATCTCCTGCACTGCATCTACGGCGACTCTCGCGGCAGCACGCACCGTGCGCGCCAACTAACCTAACCTAACACAACCCGAGGGAACGGATAGAGAGAGAGAGAGAGAGAGAGAGAGAAAGAAAGAAAGAGAGAGAGAGAGAGAAAGAGAGAGAACCAACCTAAGCTGAAATCGGCGCGGAGAGCTCCGCCGCGACGCCACCGACGCTGGCTGGCGTCCCCGCCCCCTTGGTGGGCCACCACGAGAGTCACTCGACACCTCGCGTGGCACCTGCCGACCTCGAGACCAGTGCCAATCGACCGTTATCCACGTGTCGTCTGCGCGCCCGTCGTCGTGTACACCCGCGGTCGAAACAACGCGACACGCGACACGCGCCCCTTTCCGCACATTCTGATTCACACATTCGCATCCACATCCACCTTCCTCGAGTCCACCTCCGCGCTTTTCCCCCCGATCGACGCTTCCTCTCCCTCCTCTCCCCGCGCCTTCTTCCGCGTTCCTCCTCCTCCTCCTCCTCCTCCTGCTCCTCCCGCGAGAAAATTAGCCGGACCAAACTGATCAGTGTTTTGGAATTTACGAGAAACACGCGTTTGACACCCTCCACTTTCTTCTTCTCTTCCTTTTCATCTGTCAAACACCCCCCCCCCCTCTCCAATCTTCTCCTCTACGTGCTTCTGTGCTCGAGAGACGACGAAACAACGTGGACGTTTGCAACCGTGTTGTGCGAGGTACAACCCTGCGAGTACGCAGGGAACCAACCCACCCTCCTTGAGTGCGGTTGTTGCCTCAGCCGCGTCTCAACCGCGACAACTCGCAGTCGATGTTGTTCCGTGGGTTTCTCGGAGCGAACAACAGCCCCGTGTTGTCGCCGTGCTGAATTAACGAGGATACAACCTCGGGTATCGTTTCGTTGTTCGTGGCGTGTTCTTGGAAGTTTGGCGAGTAAGAACGGCGGAGTAGCGCCGGGAGAAAGTTCCGCGCGTGAAAACCTGGAAAATTGTATATCGCAGTTTCGAGGAGAAACGCCGGTTGTGCGGTTGTGCGGTTGTTCGCGAGGTTTGCGAGGTCTCTCCCAGCGGCTGTGCGTGCGCGCGCGCGCGCGTAAGGGATTTCGCGGCATTTTTTAACGTGGCGCTAACGACCAACGACCTTGGATCAACCGCAGCTCGTTGGACGCGGTAGTCGCGCGTCGTTGTTCATCCACTTCCGGTTAGGGTTTCGCCCGGGGGAGGTGTGGTCGATCGTTCACCATCGCGCTATAAAATTGCCGATCATCCCTCGTCCTCTTTTTTTAGCGGGTTTTAATCGGGGTGGTAGCGAGTCGCGCCAAGATCGGAACTAATCGGACATGTTCGTGACGCTAACGAGACGACGCCATTATTCTGATCGGACACACTCGCCAATGGGATCTCGTTATTTTCCCGCGATAATCCACGGAGCAACGCGATTCGTCGAGATTCGACTCTAACGAACGCCGAATCATTTTCCTTTTCACTTCCCATGCCAAATTTTGGCGGCGCGCCATTTCTCTAGTATGGAAAAATCGATTTTCCTCAGGAACCACGCGTTGCGCTGAAAATTCGCAATTGTCCAATTCTAATTTTTCTCAGATTCCAATTCCTCCCCACCACTCTCTCTCTCTCTCTCTCTCTCTCTCTCAGTCTCAAAATCCATAATTCTCTCTGGAAAATCCAGGTGAATTTTCACGCGAAACCGAATCAAGCAATTGTCGGTATTACTTCTCACCAACACTCGGTTGTCAGAAAGTTTCCCCGTAATAAGGTCCGGGAAATAGGATTTTTTCGCGAGTGGCGAGTTTTCAAGAGGTTCGTCGACGACGACGACGACTAAGACGACTGCGACTGCGACTGCGACGACCAGGACGAGGACGACGAGGACGACGACGACGACGACGACGACAAAGACGACTAGGAGGGATTCTTCTGTGAAGCTACCAAGGATTCCTTCAGCGAATTCATAGAGATGAGCGACGGTATAGTCGGTGCAATCGCAATCAGTTTGTTCGGTACTACTAGTTCAATGTGTTCTGGTGTGTGTTAGGCAGTTTTTCACTCACGAGCCTCATTCCAGGCGGCGAGAAGAAGCGGCGGGACAGCATGGATGCTGCTTATTCCATTCTCAACAACGATCTCGACTGCAGAATGTTCGACCAGTACTCGTACAAGGTCAGTCTCCTCTCGGACAGTCGTCATTTCTTTAGCGAAACCACCACCACTTAACGCGAACGGAGCAAAAAAATACGAGGCAGAGAAAAAAAAGATGGCGGCTATTTTTGAAAAAGAAAGTGGCGAGCTCTAGCGGGGTTATCGATCTACGGAGTGGCGCAAGGTCAGGACGAGTGAAAAAGGGGGAGTAGTTGAAAATCGCATTATTCCATGGATGTCCGGGGGGGTGGGGGGGGGGGGGGGGAATATATAAGAGGAAGAAATCTCAAAGGACAGAAATGGGTTTCGGCGGATAAAGATTAGAAGATAAACGGGGAGATAAACGGAAGTGGAGTCGACGGTAATTCCGTGGAAGTTAATCGAGCGCGATTGCAGAACGTGGCGGAGGTAGCGCATGGAGGTGGAGGGGAGGTGGGAGAGAGCTATAGCGCACAAGCCAGGTCGCTTTAAATATTACGTTTCTCTACTTGACGCGAGATAATGTTTTACAGTTGGCCAAAGTGGAACAACGGGGGCGATAGGAGGTTATCGTATTACGAGTACGCACGGACGTGCACTCGCGAAGGAGGAGAAAGTGAAGGAGGAGAATTCTTTATCCGCGACGCGGCAATATTGTTGGCAATGTTGAATATGTCCCACATAAAGGAATTCCAGTGCCCTTTTATAGGGGAATGCAAGTCATTTTTAATCAGACCGCAGCAATTTTCAACGTTATTACTCAAGAACCCACCGGACCAGTTTCCCCCTCCCCCTCCTCCCTCAAGACTCCTCTCCTTAAGTTTTTAACGGATTCCGCGGAGAAACGCGCTCGCCATTTTCTATTTCTTCGCCAACTTCGTCCCATTGTTCCACTTCGTTCCTTTCTCTTATACGAGGAAAGTCCCAAATATTTCCAAGTGGCGTTGTCGTAGTCTGGTAGAGTGGTGGTAGCGGTGGTAGCGGTGGTAGCACCCCGCTACTCACGCGAGGAGTTTCGGAAACGCGCGCACCCCCGGGCCTTCCTCGTCGGACATTTCTTTTCCAGGAGTTTTCCAACGGAACGCGCGATTGTCCCGGCGAGTCCGGCGAGTGATCGTAAACCGATCGGAGAACAGGCCGCCGCCGGTACACGATGACGTTTAATTGCGCGTTCAGGCCAACAATAGAAATTCTTGCGGGTTTATGGCAGGGGCTCGCTCGAGATGCACCAAGGCGTGGAGAAACGTTTGCATAAAGCATTCGTATTCGTATTCGTATTCGTATTCATGTGAGCGTGCATAATAGAGTCGTGCTCGTGTATCTGCCGGCCTTGTTCCTCTCCCCGACGAAACTGCCCGATCTCGATTGTTCCTTCAATTTCTCGCTCAATTCTGCTGCTCTACCTCCGCGCCACGAATTTTACCGGCGACTCAACGCGTAGACCGCTCTCTCTCTCGTCTCTCGCAAACATCGAAAACATTCTCGCAACTTCCGATCGAGTCTGGAGAAGAATCCAGCATTATTGCGCGAAACGCGCTAATTTTTCCCATCGACTTGGTCCACCAGTTTTTTCGACCAATTCTCTAGAGGGAAGGAGTCAGCGGGAGAGACGCGAGGGCGGGGAGGACTCCGGAGAAAAATAAGTCGCGAGTAATGAGTTGCGTGAAATAGGAAGTCAAATTGAAAAGTTGGAATTGATTAAGTTCAATCGTGAAGTAAATTGAAAATCTTTGTATAGAGGGACTACTGCCACCACCACCACCACCACCACCAATACTACTGCCACTACTTCTTCTCCTCTTTTCTCCTTTCTTTAGTATTTTTCCTCCTTTCGTTTTCTTTTTGCTTTCCTCCCCTCTTTTTCTTCGAGAACAAGTGAAACAAAAAGTTTAGCCTCAGTTACGGCGAGGTTTATATTTTATCGCGAGCGGAAAAACTTTCGCATATTTCAAGAAAGTAATTACAAGGAGTCGCGCATGAAGAAAGTTTTATAAGACTCGTCCATTATAACTTTCATCGTTCTCGATAAAGAGGGGAAAGAGACAGTTATGTTTAGCCGAGACCATTATAATAAAGAATGCAATAAGAATCGACAAGCAAATTTTCCTTGGCTGTTATTAAGAAAATAGAGGAGTATCCCGCTTAAATGCAATAAACAATTCTGAGAGCGTAGTAACATAATCGGAAGCCAACAACGACGGACCGACGTAAAAATTTCTATCGAAACGTTTGTCAAGTACAAAAATCAAACGACGATGATACCTACCACTGCTCGAGGACAATGGAGATGGTAACGGTGATGGTGGTGGTAGTGGTGTGGTAGGCAATGGTGGTGGGAGGCGTTTCATTTAAAAAGGAAATAACACGGCGATAATGAAATTCATGCAATTTACATGAGCAAATGCTCGCTTGAAAAATAAATAATGTCAAATTTAATTAAAATTCTTGCGGCATTGGAAAAAATATAATTGCTTTCCCCCGATAATGCAATATTAATCTTCCATCGCGAGTAAACAAACTTGGGATATTACATTTAATTCCACATTACGAAATAGCATTACCTCGTGTCGCAATAGTACCGAGTAAATTATACACCCGCTACTTTTACCTTCGATGCGCAATAATAATAATAAGCGTAATGAACGGCAACGGCAACAACAAAAACAACATCAACAATTTTTTATTTAATTGTAACGTAGGATTTTAAGCCGAACTTTGCGACAATCTACACAGCAATCTTCGAATAATCGCGTTTCAATTCCACGTCCCGTGCGTCGTGGATTTGGAGGGAATCAATCGACACTTTTTCATACTATTGATTACATTGAAAAAAACACATTCTTTCTCTTTCTCATCGATTTTCCTTCCACCTTCCATCGCACTTTCTTACCTGGTTTCTAGCGCATATCGCGAAATTTGATTGTCGCGTTCTTATCTGCGGCCCGCTACTGCCGATGTCGTTGTTAATCGTTAAAATTGTTGTGTCGTGCGTCAGGATTTTTCCTCGAATAAAACTGGAATTTCGATAGGAGTCGAACGGTTCAATGGTACCGCGTCCGAGCGAACGGCTTCGGGGTTTAAAAATAAAAATGGAGTGCGCGCGTCCCGCGCCAGCATTAGAATTTCGAAATTTCCTTATTTGGAGCTGAATAATCACCTCGTCGATTCTATCCGGATCGTTTCTTCGGATATAACTTATAACCGAGAGAGTCTCGAGAGAGAAGAAAAAATGGGAAAGAAAAATAAAGAGAGAGAGAGAGAGAGAGAGAGAGAGAGAGAGAGAGAAATCGATTATTCCACCCCCCAACCCTTCGTCCGAAATACCCGCTGTTTGCCACGGGGTCTTTTCGTAATAACTGGAGCTGTACAAGATTTTTCCTAATAATAGAGCTCGCGTCTCTAGAAACGAGGAATTATCTTAACAATTTCCTCCTCCATTCTGTTCGCATGGCATCTCGCTCAAATCGAAGGAATAACGGTTCGCCGTTATTACAGCGTGCGAGCTGTAGTTACGTATTTGCGATCGATGCGAATGATTCGAGTTTGAGGAAGCGCGAGGACGTCGTGAGAACACCACGTGAAATCGCAAAACGCGCGAGAGGAACTACGGAAAAAGTTCTATCGAGCGGAGCGATCCGAGGAATTTGTCGAATTTTTCAGAAGCAAACGACAACGACAACGCCAACGACGACGACGACGACGACGAGTGGGTCAAAAGCGCGCGAGGGCGAAAAGAAAAAATGGCGGGAAGACTCGACGACCAAGAGAAGACATCAAATTCTCTTCCGTGGGCAAAGTTTAATTCTCGTGATTAATATTAGCGGCGATTAGCGCGTGAAATTGGCTGCGAGAGAATCCAAGTGCAGGTTGCATCAGACATTTCTGCTTTAAGCGAGCGTGTGCCGTGTAAGTTTGTAAATTACTGGTCGACCTTTGAGAATTTACTTGTCGTCCCCGTCGTCCCGCCGAGCAACCGGAGAGGCGCGCGTTTCCCACGAAGTTTCCTCTCCCCGATGCAAATTCATTGTTTGACACTTGAACAAATGCGCCGCGCGCGAATCCTGTGATGTAATCATCATCCAACGCTGATTACACCTTTCCGTTTTTATTCGCGCGTTCCTTCACCTTGCCTCACTCTGCTGAAAATCACGCTAAATACGTCCGATGGTAATTTACCATTGGTACTTACCGATCGAGCCTTCTACTTATTTTTTCTTTTCCCTTTCATTTTTAAGCTTTATATTGATATTGAAAATCTTTTGCTTTCTTCTTCTTCTTCTTCTACCGCTTCTGCTTCTTCCTGGACATCAGCGAAAAGCGGAAGTGGTACTCGCGCGGGCGCGTGGTCAAAGGAATCGTAAATTGAATAAATTAGATGAACGAAGCTCGACGGGAACTTAGCGAAAGTAATTAGGTTGACTGAAAAGTTCCAAGTTCGCGTGGAAAATAGTGTTAGTGCGCAGTGGGTTAATGGAGTAATTGGAATGGACGTGTAACTTGTCTCTCGCCGGATTACCCTGTATATTTTCTGCTTAAGAGAAACTGCGGCGATTTCTTTGAGGCTCATAAATCTGGCAGGGAAGAATTTCAATTTTAAACCACTTCCCCCTCCTCCCACCCGACCAACCCCTATCGCGCGAAAAACTTCCGACAGCCACTCTGATGCAATTAAAACGCCATCCTCCACTTCGAATTAATCTTCGCCGCTGTGAAATTCGACTTGCCACTCTCATCTTTTCTCAAGCACGAAAATCACTGCCATTTTTCATATTGCTCGGTCAAGTTCCTCTTCGTTTTCGCAGTTTTAGAATTCCATCCAGCCACCGCCACACCACCATTGTCATCGCCTCATTATTTGTATCGACGATCATTTTCTCTATTTTTATTCACTTTTATATATATATATATGTGTGTGTGTGTGTGTGTGTGTGTATGGAGAAAATAGAACAAAGAGAGAGAGAGAGAGAGAAGGAACTAACAGAGAATAATTGAAGTTACGTTGAACAGCGAGTGGGTGGAATTCCCAGAGTAAAAATTCGGATGTCCTCGGCAGTTGGCGCATTTGCAAAGGATAAATCCTGGAATGTCAGCGGCAACGGATTAAAGGTCGACAACAAATATTATGTTCATTCTCTGTTTTCATATTTATTATTCCCGGCCCGTTAGGACACTCCTTATTTTTTATTTGATTTTTCTTCCTGTCGCGGACAGGCTGAATAATTC
The DNA here is from genome assembly GCA_037305995.1 of Sclerodermus sp. 'alternatusi'. Classification (NCBI taxonomy): domain Eukaryota; kingdom Metazoa; phylum Arthropoda; class Insecta; order Hymenoptera; family Bethylidae; genus Sclerodermus; species Sclerodermus sp. 'alternatusi'. The sequence continues at coordinate 6,716,728 of CM074553.1, read as the reverse complement.
AGACTGGAAGCTCCTCGCCATTTAGCGTGTCCTGGAAAATGGATTAAATATTGCCTGTTCTTAGCAAACTGTATTTTTCAATCTACAGGCCATTACTTCCCCACGTTTAATCCGTAACGGTACAACAATATGAGTTTCCGTCTGTGGTCCATTTATTTTAACGATCCCATTCAGTTCTATTCATTATGGAGATTTCTCTCCCGCCTTTCCCACCTATTCTTCGATTTTATATCTCCAAACACAAGTTTTCTCACTGTTTTCTTGCTAACCGCGTCCCTCGCTTCGAATTTCAAGCGGTTCCTCGAAAACACCTTCTTCCCCCCCCCCCCCTCTCAATGATATTTGGACAATACTTTTCGTAGTCGTTTTTCTTTTCGCTTTTCCTTCTTCGCCTAAGAAGTAGTTCTTAATTTCCGGTTAAACGCGGAGGGTTTAAGGTTATGAGAAAAATAGCGGATGGCCATTTCTCCCTGTTTCGAGGAAAATAAATAATGCTCCTTGGAGGAACTTTCCGCAAATCCACGGGCCATTACTTTTTTATGTTAAATCGGCAACAATGGCCACGCGTGCTCGTTTATCACGGGAAAACCGTTTCGCCATCACGCATCGTAGCCCATGCCGATGTGATTGTGCACAAAAACCGTTATTACTTGTGATTGATAGTGCCGTTGAACTCCATTAATAGCTGTATACTCCTTCCCTCTCACTCTCCTGCCCTTTTCGATTAATAAATATGTGCATGAAAAATAAATTTTTACAATCACCGCATTCCCATTGAATTTTTCCTTTTATTTCAAAACCCCAGTGATAAATCACATCGTCGAACTCGACTTTAATAAAATAATTACCTTTTACCTAAGTTACTCGAACCGAAGGAAAATCCTCGTATTTCAATTAGAACCACAGAATTTTCCTGAAAATGGAGAAGGAAAACAAAAAACCTGGAATCAATCTCCACGAGCCAATTATCCATCCAAAATTTGAAGGATCTTTGGTAAAAAAAAAAAAGAAAAAAATGAAAAGGCAAAAGTTGGAAAAATTGATTTTCCTACACACTAAAAGTCATTTTTTCCCCACACAAGTGACATTTAAAATGTAACAGGGTGCAATTCGCGAACAAGACAAAGAAATGCCAGGCTGGCCATAAAGTTAAAACTCGCGGCAGCAAAAAGAAAAAAAAAAAAAAAAAATCTGGGATATACCAGAGTGAGGCTGCTTCTCTCTCTCTCTCTCTTTCTCTTCCTTTTCCCGTACACCTCCTCCTCAATTATTCTCGGTGCAAGGACAAGTATCAAAGGCTCGTAAGGATACAGCTTTATTAATACAAGCTTGTAAAAGTAATTGCGCAATAGGATTGCGTGCGTCGAAATAAATTTTATACCCTCGGCATCGTTCATGTTAATTTCTGCATACACACACATATTTTTTATGCCCTTTCAATCTACGTTTATTCATCCTTTTATGGGTACGTAGCAGGCTCGCCTTTCATTTTGTTTCACCGGCGAGGAGGACGGAATAAAAAAGTAGAAACTATAGACGAGGGGTTGTTGGGGGAGGAAAGCGGAGGGGGAGGAAGGGAGTGGAAATAAACGAGAGGCTTGCCGGGGGTTGGATGTTACAGTCTGAGAGTATATAAACCGGTAGAAATGCATTAGGTACCTACAGGCGATATTACCCAGGGAAAAATTCTGCTTTCTCAAAGGCTTGCTAGGAGTGCTTTCCAAAGTAGATTTCCGGAACGAGGTCTTTCTCCGCGCAAACCACCCCCTCCTCCCCCGACCGCCTTCGCGAACTCGTCTCCATGCAAAGGAAACAATTTGAGGTCGTCGACGAACCGGACAACTTCGACGAAATTGCCTCTTTTTCACCGGCACCACACTTTTTCCCCGCTTTTCCAGAGCTAATTTTTCCGGATCCACGCGGATCTCGCATATTTTTCCGGCAAAGTTCGCGGAAAAATTATAGGACGAGGGTGCTGAAAAATCGTTTGGCAGCCTGCAACGGTTATCAACCAAACTATTCGTCTTTGGATCTTTGCTCGAAATTCTTCACGAGCCGCTAAATTGTGCGAGTAATTTGCAAGCGACACGCAACCACTTATAAGTGCAGTGAATTTTCCCCCGATGTCACACCCACTCGTGCATACGCGTGTGTAGATGGATGAGGTTGCTCCCCCTCTCTCTCTCTCTCTCTCTCTCTCACCGTGTTTCCCCTCGCGAAGAAGCGCGAGACAAAAAAAAATATCCACGGTACACGTAACTCGAGAAACTGTAATTGTGTTTAACGTCAAGTTCAATGACAAAACCCTGTCGAATTTGATTTTGGAAATTTTCAATTTCTCCTTTGGAGGCGAAAAAAATATCGCTGAGCGAGGAGAGAGGGGAGGAGAGGGTTCGCGTGCTTTGGGACGCGGTGGCGTTGCGTGTAAAAATTCTAAGAAGCTTTCGTTCATTTATATTTGATCCAACGATCACGTTAGGGGCTATCGAGGTATCCTCCCCCTGGCCCCGACCGATAACGGAATAAATAAGGGGGCCCAGCGCCACAAGCGTTTTACCCAGTAAAATTTAATAAATAACCATGTTTCCACGAAAGTTCCAGCCGTTAAAATTTCATGAAGAGACTTATAGCCTACCCCGTGCTTTCTTCCACGTAATATCCGTGATCCACATCGCGTTGCGGGCCATTACAAAGTTTCGGAGACCGAAACTTTCTCTGTAAACGTACTTATATATTAATTGCCATTTTATAAAAAATCCTCGTTACCACGGAGAGAGAGGAAACACCCCCGAACGAACGAACGAACGAACGGTAAACAGGCAGGCGGCGGTAAGGAAATTTGTCGAGGAAAATGAAACGATGCCAAGGGTTTTGGTGTTTTGGGGTCAGGAAAGTGTCACGGGGACCACCGACGAGCAGCAAACCAGTTCGATCGCTCCCGACTCCGATGATCCCAGGGGATTTCAAATGGGTAGAATGAAAAATTTGATATTTAATTAGACGTTGGGCTCTCTGGCATCGCATACCCCCCCACCCCCCGTACTCTCTTGGAATTCTTCGTGCGAGGCAAATGTGAAATACTCTCGCGCGCGAGCGCGCGGCAACTTTGCCGACTGAATTATCAAAACGAGTTCGGCTTGACGTATGGCGGGAAGTTCTAAAACTTTGTCGCATTAAAGTTTCGCCTACTGGCTTCTCCTGAAGGAAATATGGTTGCGATAAATTCGTCCCGATACTTTTTACCGCCAGGGGAAATAATGGGGCCAGAAATGAAACTTTATGGAAATGATTCGCTCGCGCGCGCGCGCGCGCGCCCGCTCGTGCACTTTGGAATAGTATTTTTTTCTTGTTTTTTTTTTGTTGATTTTCTTTTTACTTGAATCAACTAGAGGGAGGATCCAAGAAAAGAAATTTCCGTCTAATGAATGTTCTTCCAGGAGTTCCATAAATTCCTCCAGCAGTCCGGTGAGTCTGATAAATTCAATGTTTCGCTCCGGTTTCAATCTCGGATTATTTGAGTGTTGGAGTAAATTAAAATAGTTAGCGATAGGCGGGGCTTCCGTTATGCGGGGGTGGGGTGTATGAAGAGAGGCAAGTATATACGTAATTACTAATTCAGTTTCATCATCCATTGACAATTAATTTCCTTTCATAGATTCAGAGCTCCATACATAGCGATTGTACACCTCCTAGTCCCAATCAAAATTTCATTTGCCGAGTAAACACAGCGCGTTAACGAAGTAACGGTCGCCGCCATTTTCTCGGTTCATTAGCGTTGCTGATACCGCATGAGTGCTAAAATTAAGTCATCCCATTTAATCGACTCTCATTCCCTCTAATTCGCTATTGTTCAAATTTCCCTCAACAAAAAACTTCACCGATTCACGAATCTACCCACACCCACGCACTTCCGTGGACACTTTCCAAATGTAATTCAGAGAAATTGTCCGCGTGGTACTTTAAGTCGCGTAAATGAAAAGACTATCTTTTTATAAAATTAAAAAGGAGAGAGTGCGAATAGGGAAATACGATTCTGATATTTATGGTGCTCTGTATAGAAAGTTGAGATAAAGGGTAGAATTTGTTTTTGCGCGATAATTAAGAGGAAACGAGTAAGCGAGAGAGCAGGAGCGAGATGCGATAAACCCTCTTATAACACGGCACTTTCATAACACGATACGAATTAATCGCGTTATAGGAGGGTTGAATGTAGAAATATTTTTCGATAATGGCTAGCGATAACCACATGGACAGGGAAATAAATCAAGGAATAATTCTGTAATAAGTTTCAGCTTGTTTTATGCAACGTATCCAATAGCAGCAAACTACTCGAACTATGAAACCGATTTTTCATCCGTTTAAAGATCGCTGCAAGTATACATTTAAATCGACATCCTTATCAATGCACTAACGAACTAGCGTAATCGATTGATCACGAGAATCGAATACTAATTTACGTATAGCGATAAATATGTCGAAGAAATAACGAAGGGTCTAGATACCGGTTCTATGTATATAGCAATGCGCTTACGATATCTCGTTCATTGTGCTTTCACTGAAAATATACAGGGTGTCCGGAAAAAATTGCCGCGGAATTCGATTCTGCTCCGACGCTCGGTTCCTCCCGACGCTGTTCCGACAACTTTTCCCCTTTGGCATTTTGCAAGTCAGGAACCGAATTTTGAATTATTGATGTTTTTCTGTGCGCGGACTGCGCATAGCTGCACGTAACCCCGTTAAAATGCACGTTTCGAACGCGTGACATCGGTATCGAGATCGATTTAAAGCTCTGCAAAAGTTAAACATTGCAATTTAAAGTTACTCCTCCCCATTTATCCCCCAGGGACCTCTCGCGTCGCGTTATTTATATTCAATCCCTACACGCGGTTCTGCCTTTAGTTTCGCAGTCTCTATCGTATTCTCGGTATTTGCCTTCATTATGTATTTTGGAGTTTTCTTCGAAGGAGAACGATGATTTCTTCAAGGTACCATAGAAGAGGAGGGCCGAACGTCGGAGGAGAGAGTCTTGTTAACATTTCGCAAATAGAATAAACATCGAAATCTATAGAATCAACATGGTTGCGTGTCTGGTGGTGCATCCTGGTTGCGTGGTGTTCGTCGCGACGTTCTTTGGTATGCGGTCGGAGGTCAAACGCGGATTCAAGGCTACATCAGCATACTTATGCAGGGACTGCGCACAATGGCACAATGTATCATGGGTATACGAGCTGTTTCAAATAAATTGCATCACGGTGGAAATCGCTCGCTTCTATAAGCGATTGACATTAATTTCGCTTGGCAGCCCCCTCCCCCCATCCCCTCCTCTCCAGCGCTGAAATCGCCACGAGATCTCTGGGCGATCTTTATTATTTTTTCGGAAACGATCGAAGAGACGGCCTTGACGAGAGACGCGAAACACATCGGTGCGATCTGGACTTTCCCAGAGTTTTCCTCGCGTCCGGCAGGGTTGGAGAATTTACCGCTGGCAATATTGCGCGTAATGCTCATTGTTTATGAACTGACAACGAGAGATTTTTCTCCCGATCTGGGAAGGACGTAATAATTTTGCTGGCAGAGACGTACGTTATCAATAAAACATGTGACTTGGCGAAAATCCAGTGTGCGGGGTCCCCACCACCCCTCTTTACTTTCCTCCGCTCTCTTCGCGGTTTCCTCGCCTCGTCGCGACACTCCACCATCTTCCGAATATTTATTTTTCATCTTTATCGCACAAGGAAATTTACTATGTATATCGTTTATTAGTTTCTCGTCGCGTTAGTCGAGAAAGAAGAAGGTCGGGAGGTGGTTAAAATTTCGCTTTATCCCTCGGAGAGAAAAATCGGATTACAATTTATCGCGTCTCATCAGACATTCCTTTCATTCCCGGATCAATGGCGGCGGCGGCGGCGGTGGCGGTGGGAAGAGGAAGACATTGGCGGACGGAGCATAGAAAACAGGATTCGCCGTCAGATATTCCACTTTCTTGGCAGAAAAAAGTCGAGAAAGTTCCATCGATATCTCCCGTCGTTTCTCCAAGCGTGTTCGTTTGTTTTCCCCTCTTTCGTAATATTTATGAAAATCAGTAGACTGCGAACGTCTCTTCCCCATTCGCATCTTCGAGACCCAATTGGGTTCGGCGCTGAACGTTTGAAAAGAGAAGAGAAGAGAAGAGAAGAGAAGAGAAGAGAAGAGAATCGATCGAGCAAATCCAGCGGAGGAGAGAAGATCCGTCGTCGGTACGTCGTTGACCCACGCCGCGTGGATCTGGCGTGTCCGGTCCACGGGCCAGACGTTCCCCAAAATCCAAATGGTCCGACAACGATTCACCCCCGCGAACGAGACCAGAAGAAAAATTGCCAACGTAGGTCGTAAGGGATCGTCGGGGCTCGAATGATCCGCAAGGATCGATCATTTTAACGATCCAATCGATCCCGCGGCTTCCACCTCATTGACGAGAACAATCCCGTGGTGGTGGCCTGGAGCACACGGGAACTCGAGGAGTTTCTGCCGCGAGCTGAAAGACCACCACCACCACTACTAACCTTTGCCAACCATCCACTTTGGACACCGATACGAACGGATACACGCTCGATCGTTGGATCGAATCTGTTTGTCAGAATCATCCTAGAGGCTGCTCCATATAGCGCAAGCTTTCCAAAGAGATGGAAAGAAGGAGTGGGGGGGGGGGGGGGTACCGTACAATATTCTCTCCTCGATGGAGAACTGCTGGCTCGAAAGCATCCTGGATTATTTATAGCCCCGCTAGTTTTGCCAATCTTTCCGAACGGGTATTGCCAGCAGCAGCGGCGGCAGCAGCAGTGAGTTCTGTCCTTTCGAAATTTCGAACAAAAGACGCCTGATTTATTTCGCGCGACAAACTCTACTGAATCACCGAACGGTTCCGGCAAAGACAATGGCCCCGGGGGGTGGTACCAGGGACCAGGATCGATCGATCGATCGACCTCCGCGGAAAATCTCTTCGGGAACGGGGCACATCGGTAGGGTCTCGCGTGATTCGATGGAGGTCAAGGACGTCCCCCGGTCCTTGACTAGAACAGCGAGACCAGATGGAACTTTAAGTTCAACAGCATCGGCAGCCATCGGCCATCGGGGGTTGGGCATGCAAAAGAACTGACAGATGGATGTGCGTGTCGTGCCGTGATGCGACGCGTCTCGTCGTATCTTGTCGTATCTGCTGCGAGGATTTCGGTCCAGGGTAGGACGACGAACGGACGAACGCTCGTAACAAGACGAAGAAGAAGAAGAAGAAGGGCCTGACCGCGAATAGGAGCGGAAGAAGAATGCGAGACAGCGCACGGGGACCGGAGGAAGATGATTTGCGACGTCTTGGCTCGTCGAGGAGCGGCATAATTTACGCATAAATTACTCTCGACCAATGAGAGCGAGCGAGACGGGCCAGCGCGCGTGTATTGGCAGCGCTAATTGCTACTAGTTATCCACTAACGATGCTAATTTACTTCTTGCTCCCTCCCTCCCTCCCTCGGTCCGAGACCTCGAAGATCTTCCCCTTTCTTCCTCTTTGCGGTCTTCGACGGCAGACTCTCCCGAGTCCAAGATCCCGATGTCTCCGGATAGCTTCAAGGTCAGCCGAAAAGAGCGCTGGTAGTCGCGATTCGCGCAAGGTCACGCGAACCCACGCGATGGTCACGCGAGACCAATTACTCCTAGTATCTTGCGAAGAGGGAGGAGGAGGAGGAGGAGGAGAGTGGACCGGAAGACAAAGGAAGTCCATTTGGCAATAGCCGAGGCGCCAAGACAGGTTGCCAATCGCTCTCTCTCTCTCTCTGTCGCTCTCTTTGCGAGTGAACTCTTAAGGGGATCCCGAACATTGGCGAGAACATCGCGACGGCCGTGGTACCCTCTTCCGGTGACAAGTGGCCACGCGAAGCGCGAGGGAAACGGGGAGGTTTCTCCGCAAGGACTCGCGGGTCGCGGGGTTAAACGAGTGTCGTAAAGGGCGGGGAAAGGGCGAAGGGAGGGAAGGGAGTCGGAAACGAGTCAAGAGCAGCCGTTTACGCACAGTGCCAAAAGCAAAAGCCTCGCGCGAGCTTTCCACGAAGCTCCACGAAGGTAACTCGGCACTCTGCATATTGCATACTCAAGATGCTCTCGCACGAAACAACAATTTCCGGCTGCCGTAATTGTACGCCGCGAGCTTTTCAATCAACTCTCAGGATGGAGAAGAAATTCCGTTCGATTTCCATTCCGCAATTACTACGCAGTTCTATTATGGAGAATGTGAGCCGATGCAAATCTCTGATTAATAGCTTTTTAATTGGAATCCTAATTGTGCCGGAGGAAATGTTACGTCTCGCGTGATTCGAGCAGACCAAACACTTCCTGGTTCCGAACGTGTCCCGCCGAACGGACAGTTGTTTCGCGCACCGAGGGGAGGAGGAGGAGGAGGAGGAGAACGGTGCGGTGGGAATGGTCCCCGTTCCGCGGGGGGAGGGAAGGTCAGGAAATTTTGATCCCGACGCGTGCCCCCGATTTTTCTCACCGGGGAAGCTGCTGGAGGATAGCCCAGAATCGCCCGGTAGATTTCAAGGTCTCGTCTCTTTTTTCTAATTGGCCCGAGGCCTTCCGTGTACCTTCGCGGTCGTCCATTAAAAGTCCGGATATTGGATTTTAATGACTGCCTGTGTAGCGAGCTGCGTTCTGCTTGAACTTGGGATTAACGGGTTAACTCCCCTCCACCCCTCTCCCACGGACACTCCGATCTCGGTGTCGCGTAACTAACTTACTTTCCCTTCTTCGATCCAATTGCACCTTGCGTCTCTCGCCGAGTTCCCGCCAATTCCTCCGTCGATCTTTCGCTCTTTTCGCGACCGGGTGTCACGAAGGAAGGAAGGAAGGAAGAAAGGGGAGAGGACGACGGAACGAAAGGAACACGGGCGGCGCCGGCGCGAACTTTGAACTCTCGCGTAAAAATCGAGTGGAACCGCCATTTTTCTCCGAGTTCCCATCTCCCCGCGCCTCCTCCTCCTTCTTCTTATCCACATCGAGAAAATATATCCGGGGGAATGCACGATTTCAGTTGGTTTTCTCTTCGTTTTCCTTTTCCTGTTCCGTTCGGCCGGGCGTCGACGGGTCGACGACCCTCGCGAAGGGGGTGGTGGAGGGGATAGACAATATATACACGTGGCCGAGGAGGGGAGGCTCTCGTCCTTCGGAGTGATTTTTCGCAGACGTGCCTGCCGAGCGTGTCTAATTTACAAGGCGCCCAATATGAAATATACTTCGTCTGCGGTTTATTTGCGATTATTGCCTCGGCTGATTTATACGTGACGCCTGATATCTTTATGTAAGGGTCTGCACCGTGCACGTGTGCAGCCCTTAACGCCCAAACGACCAATCGCGTGCCCTGTTAAACCGATAGGTTTTGCCATTCAGCTCCAACTTGCCCGCCGGAACCCACCGCCCCCAACTTTCTCAGGCTTCGAAGGAGATCCCCCGAGCTCCGGTCACCCTAACAGGCCCATTTAGCCCCGGAAGGCTGCCGCCGCCGTCGCTGTTCCCCTCCCCTCGCACCTCCGACCTCTTCCGCAAAAAGGTCCGAAGGATCGAGAGACCCTGGGCCAAGATCAGGATAATCCTCGGGTGATCCCGAGGGAGCGCGCGTTCGCCGGAAACCATCGGAGTGTGGTGCCACAGTGGCTTCCAGGAGGACGACGGTCATCGCGTTGTCAACGTGGAGATCGATACCGGATGAAACAGCCCTCGACGCGATACTCGGCGATATTACGGGACAAACTTGGACTTTCATGGCTAGTGCACAAAATGAGGAATAAAAGGACGACGCGTCGTGATGTCACGCGGGTGGTCCATCCGACCCCTCCACACCCCCGCGCAGCATCCCTCTCCCAGTTGTTATTACCGAGAGGAACGAGGAGGACTGTCCGTCTGCGCTCTCGCTCTCTGCCTCTGCCCATCTTCCTCGGACCAAACGATACGAATAGCCCTTTGCGTTCTCTCCATTGACAGACCGGTCGTTTACTCGCAGGCAGAACCGGATCCACCGCGCAGGAAGTCAAAGTGTAAACCCCAAGTTTCTAGCAGGCCCATTGTTGCGACTCGATACTAGGATTAATGGTCTTCCCATGATAATGTCTCTGGTTTGTTCCATCTCCTTGCTCGCTACTACCCTCGTCTCTGCTCCTCCCATGGAAAATCGCGATGAAAATCGATCGCGTAGAACATCACCGTTCCACGAGAGAAATGCCTTGGGTCTGAGGAAGCGGGGAAATGTCCTCGCGCAAGGATAGTTAGTCGGGTCAGTTCGATCGGAGAGTCTTTCAGGCCAGGAATGGCAAGGTCCTGCCCCCGTAGACGTTCCACGGGACTCGTCGAGACAACGTCTCTCTCTCTCTTTCTCTCTTTCTCTCTCGTCCCTCTTGGCTCTCCCTCCCGGAGAAAACTGCCTCTCGCGAATAATTACGTAATGCATTTCTCGCCAAGTCGATAATTTTGAAGAAGGAAAAATCTACGATTGCGACTCTCGCGTCCTTGTCATAGTTTCCAACGCGATAACCGCGCGCGCGCAGCATTATTAATTCCACGTTATGGACGTGCCATGTTTCGCTTATGAAAACGCATAATCGCTGCTATTAATTATCGCGTTATTAATTACCGCGCGGGAGAAATTCAATCGACACCGCAACCTGTCGCGGGATCCATCGAGGATCATCAATCGTCCGAGGTAAGGTCGAATCGAGAGGATTGCGTCGTATCCCTCCCCCCCCCCCCCCCCCCCACCCCATCCCGCATCATTGCAGATGTAATTTCGAGGAAGCGCAAAATTTCCGTTTTCCTTTTCTCCCGATTCTTCGTTGGAATTTGAAGAATCAATGGGTTTCCCGTGATAGATGATTGGTTTAGCGGTGCCGGGACAAATATGCTCCGCTCGTTAGCATTCCGGTGGGAATGTGCTTTTCCTCGTGTGTCTCTTCGGGTTCGACGAGCTCTTTAACGGTCTCACTAATTATCCTTTGCGCGGCGATAATTGGCAGGGAGAGATCGCGCAACGGCGGAAACAGAAAGAGAGAGAGAGAGAGAGAGAGAGAGAGAGACAGAAACTGCGATTCTCGCAGTTCCATCTTCCAATCAGCGACTTCCTCCGGTTTTTCCGAAGCCGCTTTTTCAACGCGCGAGTCCCGGAAAATCCATCGGGGACTTTCTTGTGGGAAATTTGTATTTGTCCAGGGTGAAGGGGGAGGGGGAGAGGGAGATCCCCAACGAGCTTTGTCCCTTGACGAGCTTTATCCGCGTTTGGGCCAGTACGCCGCGCGCGTGCCGGATCATTATTATTTCACACGTAAACGCTCGCAGCTATCGCGCGAAACCAGCGGGCACGTTCCGTTGGAAAATATTCGGGAAAATCCACAGCTGGTTGCGGTGGCGAGGGAATCATCGAGCAACAAGTGTCATGATTCGCTTTAGCGCGTTGAAAAGAGAACGGGGCGACGACGGGGTGAGAGGAATTAAACTAGAGAGAGCAACTGCCATTGCGAGATGAATTAATAACTAGCTGCTGGACAGTCGAAAGCCGCTCGATAACCAACAATTCGGAAATTGCCCGCGTAAATCACGCGGTCCCACGCGGGCGTTCGTCGTTGATACCCTCTCGCCACCCACGCGACGCACCTTCGCGATTTTTCTTCGGCCCAAGGCCAAAGTTGAGTCACCCCGCTCATCGTTGGAGCAGTCGCGATGAAACGTCGTCGTGCCTTGCTTCGGCTTTGGAAGGACATTGGTGACTGCCGGGAATTTTTGGATGCGAGTGTCATCGATGGGTCACGCGGTTTTCAACCCGGTGGGAGGCAGGGGCGGGGGCGAGGGTAGAATTTAACGAGGGATTCCGAAAAGTCCGATAGCCGATGGCTCGTGGTGCAATGGTCGATGGTCGATGGTCGATGGTCGATGGTTGGCGGGGCTTGCCGGGTGCTTTAGCGGGAAACCACGGCGGTGGTTGGCCGCTGACAAAATCATGAGCCACTTGTTGATCGGCCGATGACCACTTCGGTGGCTGAACCGGCGTTCGCACCAGCTGCAGTCGCCACGCAGCCGTGAAATACCGCGTGCAACCGCCGCTTTTGTGGTTCCAGATATCGCAGCGCCCCTCGCTCCCTTCCTCCGTCCCAAGACTCCTCTCCCGTGGAGTCCCCCGTGTAGGATCGAGAGCAGCCAAAAACAGAAGCGAAGGACCAGACGAACGGACGGACGGACGAGTAATCACGCGTGTGATCCATTGCGAGGTAATCTCCACCGACGGAGGTGGTGAATTTTCGAGGAGGATGACGCAAGGTGCGACCTGCGTAACTTTCCAAAACTCGTGGCCCACCTCCACCTCCCTTTTTCGAGTTGGGCCAGCCGGCGATGCTCCTGCTTCCCAGCTGGCGACCAACTGGCCCCTTCTCGCTCACCTTTCGCTTCGTTTCGTTTCGTTTCGTTTCGTTCGAAACCCTTCCGATTCTTTTCATCCCTACTCTCTCTCTCTCTCTCTCTCTCTCTCTCTCTCTCTCTCTCTCTCTCTCTCTCTCTCTCTCTCTGTGAAATTATCAAAATAACCGTCTCTCGAGGAAGATTCCACCCAAGTTGATTCTATCCAAACGCGGGGGAGATCCGTCTTCTTCCTCCCCGTCTATTTCTAGTCCGCTCTCGTTGATCTTATTTTACCTCGATAAAAAAATTTCTGATAAAGATTATAGAACACTATTTTCATCTCTCTAGCTTTTTGTTCGAGGCTCGAGCCTTCCTTTTGTTACCCCCACCCGTGTCTACTCATCTAGTCTAGTTTGCTCACCGTAGCATGACGCTCTTCCTGATGTACTTTTATTTTTATCAGCCGACCTCGTTTCTTTCGAAACCTTATCAGGCATTTAATAGCATGCTCCCAGGTATATGATGTAAAACTATCGATTTGGAAGATACTTTATACTATCTCCTTTATGTATCGGTTCTTTATAATAATCAGGTTTCTCTCTTTCTCTCCGGCACACTCACACTCGCACACCCACACCCACACCCACACACACACACACACACATATCAGAACGATTCTTCCCTCAACACATTCCATTCTGCCTTTCACAAATTTATCCAATTCCCCTATCTTCCATCTTGTTCGTTTCATCGGCTCTCGTCTCGCTCCCACGCTTCTTTATCTCTAATCCACTGATTCTGGCATTCAGACTCGAATTAGCAGAGTTTATTAGGTTTCGCTCGAGGATTTATTTATAATTTTCCCACTTGATTTTCTTGCCAGACCCCCGGCCCGGCCCGGTCCGGTCCGGCCCCCAGCCCCCAACCCCCAACCCCCAGCCCGACTCGGCTCGGTTCAGCCCCCTACCACCCTTTGCTTCCACAGCTGCGTTTTTGCCAAGTAGTTTTCCTTCGACGAGATATCTCGCGGTTCAGCGAAATCAATTTATTGTGCAGTTGTTAAAGCCATTTCGCAATCACGATTCTCGCAGACGGACTTTTGTAGCCGCGCCGAAATAGCAATCGTCACGAACTCAATTAACGACTCTGTTATTATTATCCAATTTAATTGCAGACTACGCCATAGGAAGAACAGAACTTTATCGATCGCTCTCCCACGCCGTCTCATCGCGTCACGTTCAAATTGATTGGTGGGAGATCGCGACTGGACGATCCTTTATTCGAATCCTCCAATTTCCTTACGACCTTTGGTTGCCTCGACGCAACCCTGAAAAATCTCACCCCTTGCGATTCGCTCGGCTCCGACTAGACGAGTTAATTAACAAATTTGAGAAAGCGACAACACCGCGATCCCCAACCCCCCTCGCGACGGGGATGAAAATTGCAGGAATGTCATTTCTTTGATTTCTTTGCTTCATTCTCCGGAGCTCTCCGCTCGCAAGAACCGACCCACTTAGGAATGGCCGACTATAAATAGCGGACAAAAGGCGGAACGAGAGTGGAGATTTCATCGGCACGACTTTGGAAACTAGTTCCAGTCGTGCTTGAGACTCGATACGATTAAATATTTATGAGCCGAGCGAGCAGAGTCGGACATTAATTGCGAGGATTCCTACGTGAAAAAACCGTGTTCGATGGAAACTGCAAAAACTTGGATAGACCGATGACGAGTTTTTGAAAGGCAAAATGGAAATAATGAAAAGAAATTTCACAGTGCGCGCGAGAGGGAGAGAGAGAGAGAGAGAGAGAGAATGAGATTCCACTCGAGGAAGAAGCCGATCGTTTCACGAGTAAGATAACAAATCGAATTAGCGAAAATTACTTGAAATTCGATTAATCGATGAATTTCCAGGGTCGTTTCTTGATTCGCCTAATGGCTCGCTTGGTTTCGCCTGATTATCCGATGCAATCCAGTTCAATAACTAAAATAACTCCTGCGCCTAGATAAAATTCCTCTCAGTTGGATTTCAAACTTACATCCAAAGTTTTATTGATCAGCTTCATTGGAATTCATTGCACCATTTCGTTCCAGTATCGTTCAGGTGCAATAAACTTCCATCCATCTTAGCGCGGCCTGCATACCAAAGCTTCGGTTCGATTTTATTGGGAAAATTTGCTGAAAGGGTTTCGCCAAATTTCGACGAAGAAAGTAAATCCGACCCTCCCAGAGTAATCCCAGCTATTCTCTCTCATATTTCGCAACAGGCTTTTATCATCGGGAGGACGGAACACGGACTGAAACTTGAAAGAAGAAGAAGAGGAGAGGAGAGGAGAAAAACAATCGATTAACCCGACGTTAACCGCAAAGAACCACCCAGTAATTCCACGAATTAAACTCATTTTACCTCGACGACAAATCGAGCCAACGAATTTACTTGACAAAGTTCTAATGCAAACTCCGTCCAAGGAGAAGAGCAAAGAAAATAATTTCTGATCAAAGTTATTCTCGCGAGAGAGAGATAGAGAGAGAAGAGACGGTGTGTCGTATATACGGAGGAGGAGAAGGTCGTAATTCGCGGTAATTCGCGGGACGGGCGATTTAATGCGCGTTATTGTCTTCCATTAGCTACCGTTTGTTTCGTGCGTGTGCAGCTGCTCGTTCAGAAAAAGAACCGAAGGAGAATCGAGACAGTCGCAGGTGCGTCCGCATCTGTTACGGACCTGTGCGGCAACCAGAGAGAGAGAGAGAGAGAGAGAGAGAGAGAGAGAGAGATCGGCAGGTCGACCTCGATAGCGCCTCGAACCCGTGCGCGATTCAAATTCAAATTAAAACCAACTGTTTGGGGGGGGAATGAAAATTTTCAAGTTACGAAGGGGATGAACAGGAGTAATAATAATGATAGTGGTAGTAGCGGCAGAAGCAGCAGCGTGATAGTAGTAGTAGTGGTGGTGGTGGTAATAGTATTCAGGACGAATCCTTCTGGAAGAATTCGAGAGATATGGCGGCATCCGCGTTTCGAAGATAATAAAGTGGCCCGATAGTATTGGCAAGAATTTACGCTGCTAGTTCAATAGAATCGAAAGCCATTGTTCGTACAATGGAATTTCCGGGGATGTAGTACAATTCTAGCAGATTGTGGCAGCGTTCGAGCCTGACATTTCATTCATCCTGGAAGAAGAAATATATCGCCCGAGGTTTGTTATTGGATAACAGTTAATTCCGTATCGAAGCTAATATTTATTGTCTCAAGTTTCGCCTGTCATCGCAGTCTCCACTTTTCACCAACATGGAACATGGGAACTTTAATGCGGCCGGGGCTGGCGTGCAGGGAAACCCATTGTCTCTCCCTCGACCATGCACCGCACACCCCCGCCGCCGCCGTCCGCTCCACCCCCGGCAAAATTCCACTCGATCCATTAATAATTCAATTTCGATCTCGCTTTCGACTCTCCGCGAGAAGAAAAATCCATCGTATTCGACCAACGCGTCGTACTCGCGGCGAACAACCCTAATTGTCGGGGGGTGGGGTAAGTTTCGCGACGACTCTCTCGCGGGGAGTGCGATAAGAAATGCTGCTGCTGCTGGTAGATCGCTGGTTAATCCTCGTATCGCGAGAGTACTCGAGGCAAGCTTGGGTGTCAGGATATACGGAGGATCAACCAGCAACAAGTACCTCGTGCCCGAGGACTATCGTACGTGCGTGTAAATCTCGGGAAGTTGTGTGTGTGTATGTGTGTTGGAGCGCTTCTCGAGGTTTACCGAGCACGACGTTGCGTGGACGGTCAGCGCGTTGAAAGCGAGAGCCAAGTGGCGGAAAGCGAAGGGGCGGGGAGGGGAGGGGTCGGGGTGGCGAATACGCCGGAGGACGCGTGCCGGCGTCGAGACGCCCGGGCGCCGTTTTAAGCTTTCCTCACAATAGCGGATTTACGTCGCGATAAAAACTCGTCGATTCTCTCCTCTCTCCTCTCCATCGATAACGATTGCAAATTTTTTCAAAATGGAACTCGTGCCACGTGGCAAAATAATTTTTAACGAGAGAGAGAGAGAGAGATAGGGACTCGCGTCTCGGGGTGAAAATGAAGCAGGTGGGAAAATTTCATATGAAATTTCCACAAGTGGGTGCTTGTGAAGAGTAGCTTTAGGAGGAGAGCGTAGGGGGGGAGGAGGGGATGAGCCATAATCGTGGGAAAGGGCCGCTGGGACACGTTCGCAGTTCGCCAAGTTCCTGGCCTTCCCGCGGGCCACCTCGTAAATTAAAACGCAACGCGCCGCACTAGACACGGCAGACGCCACGTAGACGCCAGATAAACACTCGGCTGCACCTGTAAAACAAAGTGGAGCAGTTCATCCCCGCCACACACCACCGCCCCATGTGACGCAGGACTTTTCAAGAGAAATCAATTTAATTCGTCATAGTCCCTCCCTCGTTCTCGCAAGGAATAATAATAATAATAATAATAATAACAATAAAGAGGCGACAAGGGTTGGAATCGAGAGTTTTGGTAAAATCTTGAGACGTCGAAGGGGTGAGAGTTTTGCCGGGTCCTGATAAATCTCATGAGATTTTTCGTTCGAAGGGACCACCACCACCACCACCACCACCACCCATGTTACGAGCGAGTGTACGAGTGGTAGCGATAGCGATAGTGGTGGTGCAGGTAGTGGTCGAGAGCGAGCAAGTGGCCGTAGACGAGTGCACTTCCGGTTAATGGGGCGGTACTTCCGGCCTCGTGGAAGTCGACCGGAAGGCCAACGGCTGTGTCGCGCTCGAACAAATCACGCTCTAGGCTCTATAAACAAGATTAAAGCTAATTGTCGGAGGCTCACGTGCCTACCTCGAAACGCAGGATCCCATTGGCCGACATTTGCGCAACGTCATGGCGTTGCGCTGTCAAGCGACAGTGATATAATCGCTCGCGACTGATACTCGCGCGCATTCACGGCAAATTCTCCATTTGCTCTCTCCGCATAACGCACAAGGGTTGTTCCAACCCCACCACGTCGTCTCCACGATTATTGATTCTTACTGGAATACCTGCGTGCTTCCCCCCACCCCATCCCGACGCCACTCAAGAATTCGGCTATCCGGCGAAAGAGCGAACCTGACCTACCCGAATGACTGGGGGTAGCCGAGCGGCTGTCCCGAACGATCTCTCGCGAATATTTAAACAATTTCCCGGAGAAAATTCAGCTTGCCGCAAAAGAGCTGCGCGACTCTCGATGAGATCCGCGCGATCCTCGGAACCCGCGAACGATGAATCATTTCCACCTATTATAATCCCGATTGCAAATTGCTACGATCGGTTTGAATTACTCGCTCGCTCGCTCGGTTACTTACTTAGTATCTGGAGTGCAATAATTAGGGATAAACTTTATGCGCGGCTATATTCGCAGCTAGGACTTTTAATTAAGATTGCGTGATAAGCAAGAAGTTAATGCCTCGATTCTGTTTTATGTTTCAGGTGAGTCAGCAGCGTTCCCATTGGATGAGATCAAAAGGTATTTGGCTTCTTTGCAAAATTCGTTAAACATTCGTTCATTGAGCTGCCGCCGCTGCTTCATCCAATAGATTTATCCGTCGAGTTCGTCCGGTTAAATGACAAGAGTTCTTTCGAAGAGAATTTTCTCTTCTCCGTGGAAAAGCGGTTCTCAACCCGACTGCGATCAGCGGGGGGGGGGGGGGGTTGATCGCTTATTAAATGTATGGAATGTTTTTTAGGGAGTCGCTTTTTTTTTTTGGCAGCGACTTCCAGAAGGACCTTGAGGATCCGTTCGGGGGTCGAAAATCGGCTCGGGAGGTTCCTTAAACGTGAAAGTAGCGCCAATTTGCGTGGCGGAGCTCGATCGTAGAGTCCGATACAACCCCATTAGTTCCAAGTTTACGTCCCTTTAAAGGTGCGTTCTTGGTTACTTGGTGCACGCACGACACCGCCAGGACGATTCCGGCTCTTTATCGGAAATTTACGACCCCGGACCCTCCATCGACGCGCCCTGGCGTTTTTCGACGCTCGGCCTCCTCGGCCAATTATCGAAAAGATCCTTTGTCTCTGCGTCTACGGCCCAATCGCGCTGGTCTCCGCGCCACCCACCCCCGCCGCCATCGGCAGCACGTGCATGGACCCTGCCAATTATTATTCGTTCGCTGTTCCAATTATTTTCACTGGGGACAAACACCTTGGATACTCTTCGTTACCTTCTTCTTATCCATTCTCCGAATCATCCTCCTGAATATTTCCCACCCCTCCCCGTCCCTCGTGTTCCCTCCGGCTGGCAAGTTCGATGACTCGCTTCCGGTTGAGAAATCGATAACTCTCCTAAATTTCTCGAGCGTTTTTTCTCGGGAATTCACGCAAGCCTCCGAGAGGAGAGGAGAGAGGATCAGACGGGGGGAAACACTCGAAAATTGATCGTTCGTTAATCTTAACGCGGATAAAGTGCCAAAGCGATAGTGGGCACTCCGAAGGATAAGAGAAAATGCACGTGGTCGAGAGTTGGCGCAATAATCAGTGTCGCGGAACTAATGATTATTCCTCAACTGACACGCTTGCAATTATCATTATTGATGCGATAGGATAGCGTATTAAATCGCGGGGATTGGTCAACGTCAAAATGACGGAACGCCGATTATAAAATGGTCGACACTGCGAGAGGGGTCGAGGGGAGGAAGAAAGAGAGAAAGAGAGATTGCGCCATGACTGATGAAATAATTATACATCGACGAGGTAACTTTGCCAGCCGATCGTTTCTCGTGTCACAAATCTAAGTCAATTCTATCGAGTGCGTTTCTTTCGGGGCACCCACCCACATACACACACACACACACTTTCTTGTCAGTCGCGCGCAAAGAAATCCGATTAAGATCTACGAAGGTGCGCGACCGCGGGGACTATCAGAGATATCGAGTCACGAATTATGCGCACCGATGTTTTATCGCAGGAATCGTTTGAAAATGAAAGAGAAAGTGGCTGGAAATTTGTCGCGAATACGCGGGGGGATGGAATCGTAAAAAATGGCCGATACACTTTCGCGGAACAATGCGGTTCCTCGGAGGGTTCTAAAACGAATTATCACCGGTTTCGCGTACGTGGTTGTTTGCTGCTTCGTCCACGGCACATTCCGTTATCAGTGTTATCAGGCCCTAAATTCGATTATACCGCGGCAAGCCACGGGTTCTAATGAAAAACAGTTGCTATGATATACGGCTGCTCGATTTCACCCCTACTGGCTATCTCCGGCCACGATAACCAAACATTCCAAACACAATTGCTCCCCCGGCCACCCCTCCTGCCCACCCCGTGTCGATTTTATGGATGATACCCGAATTCCACTATTTCTCTCCTTAATCACGATTTTATTTTCATTTCGCTCCCTCTCTCTTTTTTTTTTGAAAATCATGTCTCGAAAAGGAGCGTCTCGAACGTCTTTTTCACGTCACTGCTCCAAACTCGTATGGAAACTCGCCGGAAAAGCGAATCAGAGTCCAGGAGGAATATGAAATAATTAGGGGAAGCGAGCGTGGCCAATGAAAGCCACATTTCGATAAGCGAAAAGAATTCCGCCGTAACGAGCAAACGCGAGTTTAATTTTAAACAGTTAATTGCTCGCCAATTAGCGCATTCCGCGAATAAATTTCACCGGGAGTAGAATGCGTGGCGAGCTGCGAAATATGCATCCGCTATTAATAGACGACCTAAGATACCGAGAGAGTGACGAAATCTCTCCGATTAGAGGTAATTGATCCCGGAGGGCGACGAGGGGGGGTTGGGGAAGGGAGCAGTGACAAATTTCAGCGAATAAACACGATTGAGAGAGGGGGAGTAGACATCGGGAGCGACGACCAACGATGACCATTTTCCCACCACCGTCGTCGTGGACACCCTGGAGCTCTCTTCAAAATTCACTTCTAATCTCGACGACTTCGTTTGTAGTAAGAATAAGGAAAACTTTTCAGGAGAGACCGCGACTCTCGGCAGAATTAAAGGGGGAAGTTTTCAGGCGCGTAAAATGGTATGCGTGAGATATTACCGTGGAATTATTGACGGAATATCTGGAGCGGGCACTTAAATCGAGGGTAATTTTAATTGGATTGATCGAACGAGCTGGGGGAGAAGCCTCGAGTGTGCGTAAAATTAAGAAAACGATGACGAGATCCACCACCACCACCACCCCCGAGCGTTTATCGGCTATTGCTCTTCTCTCGCGATCGGATGTTTCTCGGAATTGCAGAGAAACGAACAGAGAGAGAGAGAGAGAGAGAGAGAGAGAAAGAGAGAGCGTGATAAATCTGGCGAGAGAGTCGCGAGAATAAACGTGGCCACCACCAGAGCTTTGCTCCCCTGCCCCGTTCCTCAGCACCATCCACGTCCACCCCATTGTTACAGGAGTACATCCTTCCACTCGATTTATGTCCAGCCCCTTCCCCCCGTCGCTTCGATCAATGAGCAGCCGCTATTTTTCAATGTCCCTCCACCCCTGAAAATTCCCGTGGAAACTGCCGCGTGGACAAATATAAAAATCCGTCGAGACTCCTCGGGGGTGGTTGGCTGTGTTGATAAATAATTGTTATGTCGAAGAGGGTCGAGGAGGAGGAGAATCGTTGGACTTTCCAGAGATAAGAGTGTCACGACGACAATTAGATCGCGCGTCAAAGTTCGAGGGGTAGAGGGGTGGTGGCAGCAGCAAGAGTGTACAATTTCCGAAGTTTCATTGGGTCCAGCGACGTCGGGAAATTTCCTGGCGGTTTACGAGACACTCGCGCCATTTACTAGCGGCGTTTACGAGGCAGCGAGTCAAGGTGGTCCACGCGCACGCGTATCAAACGCGTGTGTGGGTTGAACGTCCTGCAGGACATTCAGGTGCCGGTGCCAGGTGTCCTGCGAGAAAACGCGTGAATGAACGATGTGGAATAAAACTATCGAAGAAATAAAGGGGATGAATCGTTCACCGATGGAGCGTGTACCACACAGCTCTTGATGGGAGGAGGAGGAGGAGGAGGAGGGGTAGGAGGAAAGTGAAAACTTGCGAAAAGCGTGCGACCGGTCAACTAACGGATCCGCAGGGAGAAGTTGCGGAAGGAAAACTGAGATTGACGGACGAACGAGGAGAAAAAGAGAGGAGAGACGGTGCAGGCCGGGAGTTCAGGGAAAACTCGGTGAAACAGAAAATAAATGGAAAACCAAGAGAAAAAATGATAGAAACGGGATCAGAGGTTGAAACCCGATTAAAACACGAATTCCGTTTTTTCTTGGAAAAATTGGAATAAAACCATACGGGGGGGGGGGGGGTAGAGAAAGAGATAAAAAATGGCGAGACTCTGCAAGAATGGAAGCCGTTGGGAGGGGTGGGGAGAGGGAAAGGAGAATAGAGAGAATCTCATCGTGGTGCAGGTGGTGATGGTGGTGGAGCGGTGACCTTGGCAGTCAGGAATCCGGTCTGGCAACATGGATCGACACAACCCACTGGCGTAAGAGTTGCCCTCTGATTTTCGTTAAATTGACGGCTCGCCCGAAGAACGTACATCATGCAGTTTCGATTTTCGCTCGTCCGTTTCAATAAAGTTTCTCTTCCCCTCTCGCCCATAAATTCCGGCGGTTCGAGAGTGACGTCATCGCTCGGCAATTTTCGACTATAAGCCCACAGTCGCCACTAATCCGGAGGTAGGAGAATTTTTCGATGACGACTTTTCCAACGTGGAAAATTCGTGAAATTATTTCTCTCCCCCCCCCCTCCCCTCGTCGCCGTGTGGAGAGAGAGCAGCAGCAACAGCGGGGGGTTAAAGCAAATTTTCATAAAAGGCAGTTTGTCGGGCTCTCTCGAGTCACGCTGGGATTTCATGGTGACGGTGCATGAAAAATAATTATGAGACGCGGGGAGGAAAGTTTTGTTACTTGTACAAATATATGCATAATTTAGCGGCGGAGAAGTCTAACGAGTTCTTTTCTTTGGCGCGCTCGCGTGAAATGATATTCAGATTTAATAAAGCCAATAAAGAAAACTCTCGAATACACTGTATAAACTTTCGCGTCATTCTGACGCCGTACTTTTCTTGCGCCGCGTGAAATTGCAGCTCGGCAATGGATTTCAGTGACGCTTTCCTTCCTTCCTTCCTTCCTTCCTTCCTTTTCTTTCCCATCATTGGCAATCTTGAAAGCTACGCGCCATTACAGCGACTTATCATCGAAAGATTGTGCGGGGTGCATCATACTCTTCTCTCGCAACGCGCTACGAATTAATCGTCGACTTCCTTTTTCGGAGGAATCCTAATCCGTCGAATGATAAATATTTGGAAAAGAAAACAACGAGTCATCGAGCGAGCAAGATTTTAATTGGCGAATCAACAACGATATCGATTAAGATTCCTGCGTGGGTCGTTCGCCCGGCTGACGAAGCGCGAAGGATAATTCTGTTTAATGGGATAATTCGTGGAAATGATCGTCATTGATTAATCCCGGTGAAAAAAAAAGAGGAGATGGTGCTTTGGTGGGTTAAATGAATTTTCTCGTAAAGAGCGGCCGCGGGGCCACCACTTAATGGCAGAGGTGGCCATTAAAATTTTTTCCCCGGCTACGCGAAGTGCGCCCTTCGAATCTCCATAAATTCTAATGCGAAACAATTTGTTGCTCTTCTTCTTGCATAACTCGGGATGGGATCTCTTTCAAGGACGACGGACGGACGTTCGGATGGATGGATGGATGGATGGGCGAATTCCTTTCCGGTTGTTATTCCTCGCGTTTCCTCGCGGGCAGCGCGTGCAAAGTAAATCATCGTGGAAGCCGAGAGGTCTCTCCTGGACAATTCTCACCGGTGAATAAACATAATGAGACCCGGGGGCCTTGAGCGTCTCGAAAAACACTTGGCCTCCTCGCTAATCAGTTTTATTCAAAACGAAAAAAAAAGGAAAAAAAAGGGAAAAAAAAAGACAGCTTTGCTTATCGCACTCGTGTCTCGTCACAATATTTCCTCTATCAATACTCCGGTTGATCCACGCGGTTGGGATGTTTCTGTGAGCGGACATCGTCGGACGTCCGATGATGACGTCGATGATGCTGGGAACTCCGAGGATGGTGGTTTCCGCAAACCACCCCCTTCCCCCCTTTTGCCAATAGAGTCCGATCGAATGGAAGCGAGTGGACGAGAGAGAAGCCGGATGACGGCGCGATGACGGCCGATTTTCCTCGAGCCTTGGGTAGATTTTCCTAGAGTCGCTCTGTCAATTCTCCAGAAGGGGTTGGCCAGTAAATCTTGGTCGGACGATTAAATTGCAGCGAGCCCGAATAAATTAGATCGCAATTAACGTGGGGCGCACGAAGTATAACCCGGAAATATAGGGAGAGCGGAGTGATCTAGAGCGAGATCCATCATTTCGATAAATGCGCCTTCCGCTGATTAATCGCCCGCTATTAGATCGATCTAGCATAATCATTGCTACCCCGCACCCTTTGCCCCTTGGCCTCCCTCCTCCCTCCCTCTCGTGAGAATAGATTCGTTTCCCCGAGAATCACGAGCGAGTTGGATTCTCTACTATCGAGATACTCCTCCGCAGGTGAATAACGAGCGTTTCTAATTTCCGTTAAGTAAGATTATGAGAGAAAGGGGTGGGTGGATTTAAAAGACACCCTTTCCTCTCGGTGTATCGAGAGAGGAGACGAGACAAGGAGAAGGTGGTGGAAGGAAGGAAAACGCGGGGAAACGCGTGGGAAAGATAAAAGCGCGAAAATGACAGGGCCGCTGTCTCCTCGGTGTCTTAAAGCTTAAACTGCGGAGTGGGGGTTGTGGGGCGTCGCCGGTATTAATTAACGTCCCGATGGCCAGTAATTAAAACGAAACTACGACTTTGTAATGTCTCCGGCTAGGAAAGGGTGGGGCGGGATAATTAATATCCAGAATAAGCAATTATGCGATTTCAAACGTAATTACGTGCACCTCCGACCCCCTCCAGGCGCAGCCAGCCACCCCTTCCTGTCGCTGTAGCATTTAATTACTAACGCATAATGCGGTTGCATTACGATTGTACTCTTCCTCGCATTCTGAATACCCTCTTCTCCCTTCGATATCCAACCACCCACCCCTCCCGGAATACCCTCCTTCCCAGCTCCCCGCCTCTCACCCCTCAGCCCGCAGCAGCCCCTTTGTAACTGGATTGGTGGTTAGAAGGGTGCACTTTGCACTGAAATTCACGCTGCTTTGTCCCGAGGTGCTGGAGGCTCGAAACTTCCAATGAAATAAATCGTCGTCCTTCGACGAACTATGGCGGCTCAAGAAAAAATTTCATGGAAAAAAGACGAGGGGGATGAATCTCGACGAGTCATACGCGCGCGGGGGGTTCTCCGCGAGACGATCCAAGTGAAATTGGCAGCTCCAGTCTGGAGAACCAACTCCAGAGAAGTCTATCAATCGGATGGAGAAACAAGAGGGGAGGGTGGTGTTTCGTCACAATCGATAATCGGTATGAGATTGCGATAAAATATGCAAACGACTCGATTCGGACGCGGGAGTTTCGACTTTAAAGATGGAGCCCGCGCAAAGAGCTTTCCATTCCAACTGTGCTATAAGAGGGTACACGAAGGCTTATTGATTTAACGAGAAAACGGGGGTAGAAAAAGGGGGAGGGAGGCACGAAGAGCGCGCACGGTGAACGAGGAGAGGAGCAGGGCTGGAAAATGAAGAAAATCCAAGAGAAAGAAAAATACGGACTAAAATGGATTCCCCCGTTGTTAACTCCGTCCCATTAACTTGAAATGCCAGTTCCCTGTTTTACAATGATTATTTTCGGAATAATGATTAATCTTAACACGGTGGACGCGAGCAGTCCCCCGCTTCGTTCTATCCAATTCTCCCCAGTCATCCCCAGTGGTGGTGGTGGTGGTGGTGGTAGTTACCGGTATCTCCGGTGTTTTTTCTACTAATTCTTGTGGTTCCTAGAGTGGACTGGGCTCGAGGTTTTTCCTCATCATTTCGAGGGATTAGCTCAATCAAGGGTTAATCACAAAGCGAGATGGAGAGGGTGGAAGAGAGAGAGAGAGAGAGAGAGAGAGAGAGAGAGAAGAAGGAAAAGCGAACGAGGGTTGAACGTATAGCGGCAAGTTTTGGCATTATCGAGTCTAGCGGTAGCTCGACAAGTAACTAAGTGCGGTTAGTTGAAGCCGCAATAGTGCCATGATAGGACAGTAATAAGGAATCTTGAATATAGCAGAATTGTTGGCAAGCAATTAATATAGTGGAACATTGTCGAGATTCTACCCTCCACTCCCGGTCCCGATCCCTGTCTCTGTCCTGGTCCCACCTGCAGAACGCAACTGCTCAATGTACCCCCATTATTTGCTTGTTTGGCTAAGCATAATCGTGAAATTTAACAACACCCCCACCAATGACCCTCTTACCACTCGTAGATAAAAAAAAAGGAACGAAGGAAAATCGAGACTACAAAAAGTTTTCATCCATTTTATTCGTCGTCTCTCCCCCTTTATTATTCCCCTTTATTCACTCCCGAGACTTTAGTCACTCGTTTAATGCAGCTGCTTAATTTATCTTCCGTCCCGGTCCCACTACCACCACCACCACCACCCTCGGCAATCCAACCCCGTGGAAAAGTTGGAATTCAAGTCTTTCGAATAAGATTCAAAAGTTTTTCCAAGATATTCATAAATATAAATGAATTTTCCTGGCGGCGAGTTTTCCCGGCGCGCGGAGTTGCAGAAAGTTCTATCGAAATTCAACTAATAGGTCCAACAAAGTTTCGTAGTAAGCAAAAGGAAGTTGCCTAGTTAGTTTGCGCGCGAACCGCCATTAATTCATTTCAACCATAAGAAATATCCAAGCCGAGAAGCCTTGAGTTAACTACATACGCAAACACGCCTCAAACATTAGCTCCCGTTGACTTTAGACCATTAGTTTCGAAGTTAAACGAAGTTTATGCCAGTATTTATCCCACCCTGTATATGTATAATGGAACCCTTTTTTCCTCCCCCTGCAAATATCCTTTCTCGAGTGTTAACGATTATTCTACAAAATTACCAGCGACAGCACCCCCTCTTCTTCCAAACCCTCGACTATTCGTTTCTTACCACACGGTGTGACATCGCTAGAGGGGGTGGGGGGGACACGACGACTTTTGTAAATAAAACTGTAAATTGGTAGAAGGGCAAAAGAGAGGAAAAGGAAAAAAAAATCGTCCAATTTCTACCAATGGGCAAATGGCAGTTTCATCGAGTGGTTTATTCATCAAGTTTTCCGGATGAATATTTCATTCCCAGGTGGCTGATCAGGTGGATTCATCAAACTTTTAAGGGAATTCATGAATTATTCTTGGCGGACAGGAATTAACGGAAGAGACAGTTATGACTATTGATACGTCTTAATATTCGAGCCGTCATAATTTCAGTCCTGCGCGGATCTTATAATGATCCAATTTACCTGGCGATCTCATATATTCAACCCTCCTCCCTCTGATTCGCCCGGAGTTATAATTGATAGTTGATTAAGGCGCAAACTTTGAAGCAAGAACTATCATTGCCAGCCAATATTCCCCTGGTAACGTTTTAGCGAAAATTCATGGAAGCCAATCCACTTAATTCTTTTCTGCAATCTCATTAAGAACTTTGCCACTAATTAACGCCCACACCCCCCGGGGTCCCCCGAAAAGCGCCCCATTTATCCATCACTGGATAAAATTTTTACTATTCCATGTACCGCTCCTCCCATTCCACTTTTTCTTCCTTTTCTTCTTCTTTTCCTTTCGAGCCAACGTTTCTCGCTCCTCTACTTTTCATGCTGTTTCTCTCGACTATCATTATTATTATTATTATTATCGTTGTCGCGGTTGCTATTGAGTTTGTTTTGTCACTTATCACGTTGATTGGTGGAAAGGAATTTATCCAGTTCTTTATTTATCGCGAATCTATAAGGACTGGTAAGCATCGGAGGGAGAAATTTAATATAGACGTACACTGGCAGCTTCGGAAGATAAAGCGTGACGTGTTCATTGGAAAATGTTGCTTATTTATGCAGAGATATAATCTCACGATTACCTCTAGCAATGCAAACTTTATGAGTGCTATAAAAGTTATTTTAAGTTTCATACTTGCGAGCGATAAAACATTGCTAAATAATCGATACAAAAATTATACCTATATACGCCTGTATGTGCGTACAGAGGAAATTCTTTTTACCGATTATCTCTAACTAGTTTCATTTTATTAGGCAATAAACGATTCCCCCCGATGAAAGTGAAAGACAAACTGTAATGATTTCGCAACATTTCTTAATCCACGCAATATCTCGACCGATCTCAAAGAATCTCGAAGGAGAGTCGTATTTTTCGAATATTTTTAAAGCCCCGAGCCTTTAGCCGCCCCCCTCCCTCATCCTCCTGCTCCTCGCCCCCTTGAGAGGATTATAATTCTTGTGCGTACAGAAATGGATGCTGGAAGTTTGCGGAAAGAATTTTCATAAGTGGATCCCAGAATCATTTCGGTTTTCTGTTTCTTCTTAAATGGGGAATCTCCTCTGCTTTTTGGATTATAATGGAAGGGTGGGATCCCATAAAGGCTGCTCCCTCCAATTTGAGTGAAACTATATGCTGATGCGTACAAGGGATCCCAGTATGAATTTTCTGTTATCGGCTATAACTCACATTAAGGGCACGGAACTAGCTCCGGAATGGGGGAGTAAAAAATTGCTTCGCCTTCAAAGCAACGTACCCTGGCTGAATTTGATAAAGATAGATCGAGCAGGAATTGCCGAATAAAAATACACAAAAATCCACTCGCCATTTTTTCACATTTATTAAACCTGCGGTGCCCCTTCTAGAAGCCGCCGCCGCCGCCACTACCACCACCACCATCCCCATCACCATCACCTTCCCTCCGTTTCACCTTTGCTTCTAACGCTTTCATTAATTCACCCACCCTCAGCCCTCATCGACTCATCCCCGCTGTTTCCATCGTCGATACGAAGAAACCTTTCGTTTTCATTTCCAAAAAGTTTCTTCGAGTGTGTGCGCGCGCGCGTGCGTGCGCTTCGAGCTCGATTATTTTCCCGCCGGAAGGTTCGCGCGTCTCGCGTCACGTGACTTTAACGTGGACGCGCGCACACCGGAAATCGAAGATTCGGCTGATACGTCATGGGGAATTTTCATGCAAATAAGGTCGCACCGAGTGAAATGAAAGAACAAAAAGTCCAAGGGATATCGAGTCGAGCACATCGAGATCAAATTCCGAAATACGAAAACGTGTCCCGTGCGTTATTTCCTCCTACGCGTGAATACATTTCCCTTCATCTGCGCGCGCGTGCGTTTGCGAGGGTGTGTGGGTGAATTGAAAGCGAGCTGTATTTACATTGCATAATTAAAAACGCTGCTTCCTGAATTTATTTTCGAGCTCTCGTTTTATCGTGTACTTTCTCGTGTACCTCCATCAGGTCCGCCACGATAAATATTGTTTTTCATTTAGTCACCCCCACCGCCACCCCTTCCCCGCCACCTTCCTTTCTTCCTTTCATCCGTTGGCGCGTACGGTAAATAGAAAATACGCACGCGTACCAAATTTTTCCCCGTCTGGTCGATATTTCAGCACTCGGAAATTTAGCGACGACGACGACGATTTCAGCCCTAATTTTTGCCATTCGCCGTTTTTCCCGGAAATTCCTGGAGATTTTTGCCAAGTGGGTCAAGGGTCACCAGCGAGCTTCCGGCGCGGATTTGTTTACGGGAGTTATGGCTCTCGAGGATTCCAGGAATTTTCTATGTAGTCCTCCCTCGGGAGAAAGGTGTGGGAGAAAAGATTTAAAGATTTTGGACGACAGGGGCGATGATCGGCGATAAAAATTTTTCCGGATTTTCAGCAGGCGCGGGGCGGGATGATGGCGGTGGCTGGAGGGATTTAAGTGGCTGTCGGGACTCAGGCCGCATTCTTCGGAGGATTCTCAGGTCCAACCCCTTCCGCTCGGGCCACGCTGGCAGCAGCGTGGCAAAACAAGCGAATAAAGCGTAATGGGGAAGTGAGTTCGTTCGTATTCGAAAGTTTCGGGGCAAACTCGGCAGCGCAGCAGTCGAATACAATGGCCGGGCAGAAGTTTCCGCGGAACTAAACAAGTTTATTTAACTTACCTTAGTACCCGGCATCCCCTTCCGCCAGCTCACCCATCCCCGTAGCGAGATCCCCTCCCCTCGTTCCTTGCCCCTTGCCCACTTTTCACCCCGCATCTTCCACCCTCCATCATCCACCCCAAGAACCGCCCATCTACCTGCAATAACGCCAAGTTTTCCAAAGTTTCCGACAGATTAACGACTATTGGAATTGTTCAAGTTATGGCTGAGAGAAAGGATGCAAGGCTCAATGGGGGGATGAAGTTATTGGAAGCTGAAGGGCTTTGGGGGAAGCGGATCAATTTACGACAAGACGTCACAGGGATGGATTTCTGATTCCTCATCGATTCACTCTCCATACGCGCGTTCCCAATATTTTCACGACTCCGATATTCCACCCCACCCCTCTCCCCGTGATTTTCTTCGCGAGCGAACGATAGTCTTACAAGTACAGAGTCAATCGTGGTTTTCTCTCGGTAGCCCGTGGCGTGGTCTTTGCCTCGCCAGATTTTAACTAAAGAGTTTTTATGGTAAATAAACGAAGATGCGGCAGATTGGAAAATGGGCCTCATAAATTTTCCGCGAACTGAAACACACGGAAGGTGGGTGGGAGACTGCGGAAGGAGGAAGGATGAGAAAGAGGTGAGTGGGCTTGAATATTGGAGTTTCTGCCGAAGAGAGGAGCGCGGGAGGGGTGGAAGAAGTTGGAGCGAGCGAGAAAACTACGATATAGCACAGTCAATATCCGAGAAGATTGGATCTGATCTTCGGAGAGATTGACCGGCGTTTCTCTTCAACCACCCCGATGCTTCTCATCGCCATTCGTATGCCATTTTATCGATTCCACTGCCAGAGGAAACGGCACGCTCTGTCAAATATCCATTGCCACTATCGATGTTTATTCCCCCATTCCCCTCCCCCTCACCAACCGCCAAAACCATCCACGCAGCTCGAGCTGCTTCGCAACCCCCTGTGATTTTTAACGCGTCGAAGACGCTCGACTGATTGATAAAGCGAAGTGATAAGTTTTTCGTGGAGAAGCGAAGTGTTGGCGAACCCTTGCAATTATCGAATTATCAGGAATAACGGGGAAAGAGCGCGTCGGCGAGTATTGGAACGCGCTAACAAATAAGATTCTCGTCGAATTTACAGGGTGAAAATTCTTATTGGCAAATTTTGGCACGTGCGCAACCCCTGAATTAGCTATAAATTTCTTTCTCTGGTTTTATCTCAAGTTCGTACAGTAATTCACCCTCGGTCGGCCCCTTTCACCCCGTTTCATCCCCCTTTTCCCTCGGGACACGAGCTTTCAAAGCCTCTTGTGAGAAAGGGCTCGATCTGCCCCAATTTTCATCCCTCTCCACTTTTTCCTCTACACCCCCCCCATCCCTCCCTCCGAGAGGCTTTAGCCAAGAAATTACTTGACCTTTCCTCCAGTGGTCCTGATCTATAACTTAAAGTTACTTTCAACTCTCCAACAATCCACTTAAATGCAACTCAATTTCCCTGCAATTTCTTTTTACGAGATCTTCCGCCCCCACCTCCTACTTCTTCTCCTCCAGCCCCCGAAGCTCTTCCTCCGTTATCAATCCAATGTTAATTGAAATTACCTTCGACCGAAGAAACAGAGGGAAAAACAAAAACAATGAAGAAAAGAGTAGAAAAGCAAAACCAGAGGAAAAGAAAAGGCAAGATAAAGAGAACCGCCACAAGCTTCTCATTAATTCCGCGGATTACGCAACCACCACCCTCCGAGACTCGTTGTATTTCGTTAAATACAACAAAATAGAGCTCCCTCAGACTGTTATTCCGTATAATCGATGGATTATAGAATTTTTCTAGAAAAATAATGAAATAGAAAAAAAAGGGAGAAAAAAAAGCAGATACGAGAAGGAGACAAGTATGCCGTGTGCCGTATGCTGCGCGCGGATCACTTATAAATAAAACTCACATCTATGGGGGAAGGGGGTGGGGGGACATGCACATACGTGCACACGCATAAGAATGACCTACTTATGGCAGCTGCAAATCATGCTCCAATAACCGCACGAACACCATGGCAATCGCCACGATTGAGCCGCTGTAAACGAGAGTTTATAATTTACAGTTTACAAGTCTCTCCCACACCTGCGAGTTCCAAGTACAAACTCTCCCACCCACACACGCGCGCATTTATGTAAGGAATAGCTCGTAAAATTAAATCACGGAATGAACTCGTGAAATACAATTTATAGAAATGAATTTGGGCGATAAGTCGCTCAGCGCAGAGTCCATAAAGTTTATTCGTGGGGAAGCCTGATTGCTGAGAGAGAGAGAGAGAGAGAGAGAGAGAGAGAGAGAGAGAGAGACTATCAATGGTACTGGTGAGTACCAAGCGGTGGTTCCGCTGATAGTTTGGGTCGATGGAAAATGATAGTTAAAGAGAGTAGGAGGAGGAGGAAGGGCAGAAAAATGAATCGATCGCGCCAAGACGCTTAGGAGGAATTTTGCAAGTGGCCACGCGGAGGAGGAAAAAAGTAATCGCTCGTATCGCGGAGAGTAATCGCCATACCGGAAGCGTTAATCGCCCGGCGAGACAAGCGGGTAATAAAATGAGTCAGCCGAAAGTGCAACAAAGTAGCGAGAGTGGCGAAAAACAATGGCCTTGCTCGATGTAAATCACGTCGAAAAACACGTGGGCGTTCCACGCGGGACACTTAAAACACCTACTTTCCCGTCATTATTTATTTTACCTCATTACCAGCCTGTGAAACGAGGCTTGCGTGAATTAATTCCACCGAGAATGCTCATTGGTGCAAAACTTATATTAGTTCCCGCGAGGGGTGGGGGCGGATGAGCTCCTCTCCATCCCTCGTTTGAAAAATTGATAAGGCCCGAAATGCACTTGAACGATCCTCCGAGTTACGACGATGATAATGATAATGGTAATGGTAATGATTATGGTTATGATCATGATTACGATTATGATGATGATAAGAATGGGTAGCAAGAACAATAACAACAATCATGCGTAGTGGCACGTCTCACCCCTCGGAGGTTTCACCCCTCAAAGGGAATCTGAGGGTATGATATAATCAGAGCTTAATAAGAAGGACGAGGTGAGTGGGTCCTCGAGAACCAACAAGGTGTGGGGGAGGGTGGATTGTGTTTGATAAACATTCAACTCGTGTTGTTTCGTGCCATTAATTGGTAATTGAACGATAGGCCTGGCTGCATACTGCCCAAACTTCCTCGGGGAATAGGCGTCCCCCCCTTTGGCATCTGTCGATTTCAGGCTAGAGTACCTCCAGAAAATCTGCAACCCTCTTGGAGAACCCCTTTGTATTTTTTTACTCGCGATAATCTCTAGGATCCCCAACCCCCTCGAGCCCCTTACCCGCTTAAGGGTCTCCCGAGGGTTTTAATGAACTCCCAAAAGACCTGAGAAATTTGTTGATTTTCCCGCCCTGATTTAAAGCTGCTAATTTAATTGCAAAAACACTTTTGATTTATCTCCTTTGTTATTTTTCCTGTTTTTCCAGTCAGGTTAATGGAAATCCTATTTTTTCTCTCCGCCGCAGAGTTTCGTCAGCTTCGCGTGCTTCGTTTCACGCAGCTTTGTTTTTCTTAATTAAATTGAGCTTTCTTTTTTAACGAATGGATTTGGAGATGGGGGGGGGGGGGCTAAGAGCGGATGAATAGATTTTTGAGTTATCGATAAAATTGTCAGTATCGCACCACCCGACCACCGTTCATCGTCGCCACACCGTGGAACACTCGTGTTCGAATCCATCGAACTTGTAAGCTTTCCGCTTTAAGGAGAACGCCAACAACCCCATCGTTGGTTTCCGGGTATTTTTGTAATTACCACCGCACACAAATCAAAATATAAAAATGCAAAAAGTAGCGGGGAGTTATGCGCGCGGATGAAACTGCTGGTACAAATGTGGTAAAAGAGATGGGGGGAGGGAAACCAACCCCACCTTCACCCCCGCCACTCTTTGATTTACGGTCATAAGTTATAATATTTTCGCTACTATTGTATGGTAATACGTGGGACAAAAAATATGTTAATGGTTGCCATAAAGGAGATATACAGCTTATATAGCTCATTCCGTGCCATATACCCGGTGGCCGCATAAAACACCAGCCCCGTACACTATTTTTCCTATTCCCATCTCTCCCTATTTCTATTCCATTCCCTTACTCCCCCGACTGCCCTCGACATTTTCACTCGATTATTCATCAAAATGGCCAGCGCATTTAAGATTCTTAATCAATCACGCTGATTCATTCGAAGCCATCTTCTTCTTCTTCTCCTCCTCCTCCTCCTCTTGTCTCCATTCGTTAAAGCTGATCGTTTCGCGAGAAGAATCCGACTCTCCTGAATGTATTCATAGAAATTTTCCAGGCTATTTTATTCATTTCTGCTAATAGCCGGGGAATGGGCGGAAATGCGAGGAAGCGAATCCACCAATCGAAATTGCTTTTAGCCGACATTTCCGTTTTTGTTTTCGACTGGGAATGCCGTAACAGGTTTCGCAAATACATACGATGCTGTTGCACGTGAAGTAATTAAAACCCGTTTTTTGCCCCTCTCCAGCGCCACCTGGCAAGATGGCCGCCTAATAAGGATGAACGTGCGTAGTAGCTTCGTGTTTGTACGTACAATGCGTCCGTACGTGAGAATCGGCTGGGAAAATGCGATTCTTCTTATTTTTCATGATTATTATTCATTGTTAACCCCGGGAAACGGCGTTGGAAAATAATGTAATGTACGGCCAGCGTGTGAATAATCATCGAGGCGTCATTAGTCCATTGAGCTACTCGTAATCCTTAACCGGAAGTGGAGGATTCGCCTAAATCTTTGATGTCTCCTACCGATTCCTACGCGTCTTTTGACGAATACGCGAATTATTTAGCGAGGGATGAATGGTGGAGCTGGCGAGACAAGTCGAAAAAATGACCACTTTGCGAAGGACAATACGAGAATCGCTGCGAGAGAATCGAATGAAAAGAATTTCGTACAAAGAAATACAAAGAGGCACGATAAATAATAATGAATTTAATGCACTGGCAGCAAGCAGGAGAGAAAGGGAAAGGGAAGAGAAAGGAAGAGAAAGAGAGAGAGAGAGAGAGAGAGAGAGAGAGAGAGGGAATAAATAAAAAAATAAAAAACAAAAAGACTGCAATGAAACATTGCCAGACGCGATCCACCGTCCAATTGATTTACGAGCAGAACGTTTTACGATCGATAAACATCTGGATCGACTCGATTAACGAGAGAAAAAACAGCTGAATCTAATTTTAAGCACAATTTAACGAGCGCAATAATAAAAAATCATCTCCATTATAATTCCAGCGCTATTAATTGCTAATCAAGCAAATTACATATCAATTATTGGTCTCGAGTCGGTAAGGAGGGGAACGCCCTTTCCCAGGGAGATTGATCGAGCGCCAAATCAAAAGTAATTTCATCGACTGACCGATTCCCCTTTGCTTCTCTATTTTTCATCGATTCTACGGTTTTACTCCTGCCGAGAGTTTGATCGCTCGTTGTTGTCGAGGATGAAGATGAAGATGAGGAAGAAGAAACCCTTGAAGGAATGGAAAAAAATGACGAAATTACAAAAACGAGCAATAAGACGATGCGTGCGTGCGTGCGTGTTTCCCTGGCAAAGTGGATACCGCAAAGTAACGGTAAGCAGAATTTCGTAGCGAACAATGCTAATACTTAATGGCGTACAATTATCCTCTGAAATATGGATGCGAAATTATCGACGTGAGATCTTAATTTATTTCCATTCATTCTTCTCCCCTGGCGCGTTTCCTCGCGATCTTCCAATTCCTCCTCAGATTTAATCTCGCGTTTCTTCATTTACCCGACGCTTCTATAACGCTAATTACTCCCCCGACTCTTCCTTCATTAAATCCACTAGTTTTTTCAATCCTCCAGCTCCGCCATTAGCACTTGGGTCGTCCAATCGAATTAATAGAAATAAATTTCGACTGGTTCGTGCAGCCTGTGCCCACCCTCCTTTCTCACTCTTTAGAACCAAATTCGAGGTTTTTCGAGCCACCGCGTCATTTTCCCTTGCGAGAAAATTCCAGAAAGAGCTAAGAAAGAATGAGCTAAGGAATTGCAAATATTAAAATTAAATTGGGTGGAGCAAAGTCCAGGAAGAATGAGGAGAAAGAGAATGAAACGGAAGAAGCAGAAGAAGTAGAAGAAAAAAAGTGGAAAACGGTGGGAAAGCGTAGGAAAAATCTGTGGAGCATTTCTCACGTAGAGCACGCAAATGTTCCTATAACTGGCAAATGAATATAAATAGAGAGAAGTTCTTATCCCTAGATGAACATAAGTTGAAGAAAATATCGCGTAATAAAAGTTTGTCTCAATAACCGTAAAGGTAGTATGTAAAGGAGAAATAAGAGTAGGAAAAAAGAGCGAGCGGCTACCTGAGATTATTATTATCGTTTCTACCCTCCCCCCAGGGGGTCCGGTAAACGAGTTCATCGACGCTAATCGATAGTATCGAGAAACTTGTTAAACAATCAACCTCGAAAAGCCTCTTAACACGGAAAACTTAATTTTCCCTCCAGCAAGGAAAATATTCCGTGGAAAGGCATTTTCCAACCAACAAATTCAAATCCACCACCACCATCACCACCACCATCGCTTTCCCAAATTCCTCGCGAACGGATGGGAAAAACGTGGCAAAATTTGCCGCGAAACCAAGTTCGAAACCCCCTCCCTCCATCCATCCACCTCCGCGCCTCCCCTTCATCCGGTTATTAGCGATTCTTAATTAAAGTTTCGCCTCTTAGAAATTGATTAGAAAAACTTGGCCTCTCTCACAATTTTGTCATTTAACTTTCCAAATGAATCTCCGGGAAATTCTCCCGGACGTGGATCCACCGTGGTCG
Organism: Sclerodermus sp. 'alternatusi'; assembly: GCA_037305995.1. NCBI lineage: Eukaryota > Metazoa > Arthropoda > Insecta > Hymenoptera > Bethylidae > Sclerodermus > Sclerodermus sp. 'alternatusi'. The sequence continues at coordinate 6,680,336 of CM074553.1, read as the reverse complement.
AGGGAAGTTTTCCCTGGCCCCTCCCCCGCCCCGCTGGCTCCCCCGTCAATTTTTGAGTTGCTCAAACTTGGCGCAAGAATCCTAAGAATCGCTTCCTCAATTAAATGGACGTTTCTCCTTCAGGCATCCTACCCGATAACATTTTAATTGCTTTTATTATCCGATGAACAATCCTCCGGTCGATTTAATGTTTCTCCGGTCAATCTGGGAAATCGTTTTAGCCGATTAGCCGGAATCGGTGAATGTACAGTTTCAGAGTTAATATTCTTAAAGGCTCGCAGGTATGAGTGCACGCATACGGACATCCGAGTAAGTCCGAGTAAGTTCTGCTGGCGAACGATAAACTTGGGAATTACCAAGAGGATGACCTCGACCTACCGCGGGTGAATGACCCCTCCCCTCCCTTCCTCCGATTTTCCGAAGGACTCGCACCTGCCCGTGCCGCGGATATGCATACCTATGTAATTGAGATGTACGAACGAGAGTGACCCTCGTCGTGGTTCTTCTTATCAATGACCAGAGATTCGTCGTAGGGGGTGCGCGCCTGTCTCTCCTCCCTCGCTCTACCCACTCTCCTCCACCAGGTAAACAACCTTGGCTCGGCTCGGATCTTATCGCCGCGTATCGACGTGAAATTTAAGGGACTTCCTCCCTCCCTCCCTCCCTCCCCGAACAAATAGAACCCACCATGGCGTTATCGCCACCCCTAAAAGCCAAATTCATTATTTTCCAATAACTCCTGAAGAGGAGGGAAGGAAACACTCGTGGCCACGCCAAACACTCGAGGCTGACAATACTCATTTCGCTTCTTCTTCCTTGTGTCTCTGGAGGGGGGAAATTCTCCAAGCAGAAGGTTGATCGGTCGTGATCGGCTACGGAGGGGCGAGGCGACACGGGGGTGGGGAGTAATCGGCGCGATAAGAAGGATCCGGCATGGCACGCGAGAATAAAGGGAATAAGAGGAATGGGAATAGCTGCGAGGTGGCGAAAGAGTCGGGGAGGTGCGGGGGAGGTTTGTTCCGCCGTGTTCTCGCACGTTACGGTTGTTACAAAGTCGTTTCTTCCAGTAAAACCGGCTCCTTGCCGACTCACTGACCCAACATCCATTTAATCCGACGCTCGCGTTTTCGACGAGACGATCGACTGGAAATGATTTTCCTTTCGCGTTCTCTCTCCCTCTCTCTCTCTCTCGCGCGCGCTTCGTAAACCTCTACACCACCACCATCACCGGTTTACCCAACCGAGGCGAATACTACTTTCAAGTTCACTTCCCACCATCTCTTCGCGCGTGACGAACAATTATACTTCTTTGCATCATCAGCTGTTTTCACGCACTCGTGGAAATTTCGTCCGTCTCCGAATTTGATCGGAGCAAAATATCCGCGCTCGGAAGATGTTAATGAGAACGATACGGCTCTCCGAGAGTGTCGGACGATAAAAACGTAGAATTTTCAACGGACACTTTTAACGGCGGAACGTGTCATTTCCGTGGCTTATAATTTTCCTAGCCCATGGCCCCCTTTAGCGGTGTGTTGCTCTCTCTCTCTCCTTCCCACCCCTCCTGTTCTCCTTATCCGCGAAGCTTGGCCCATTAACTTCGATCCGGCATTTCAGCCTCGAGATAAAACTCGGCAAAGTTCATAACAGTTTCTCAACTCTAATAACGCGCATAATAAAAGTTGAAATTGAATAAAATATCGATAGGCAGCTCGTGTAACGCGGAAATATTTTACTTTCCAATTGGTGCAGAGGAAGCGTAAGCACGTGATCAATCAGGAGCTGAAATTGCTTTTGGAAGAGAACTGTATTGGATTGCAATCCTGAATACACGCTTCGGAGTAGGATGGTGTGATGGTGATGGTGGAGGAAGGGGGGGAGGGGGCATGAGAGGTACGTATGTGAAACACGATTACACGCGTATAAGCGAAGAATACGTAAGGATGAATGATAGATGAAGATATTTACGCGGGAAGGATCGAAGGAGGGGAGAGAGAGAGAGAGAGAGAGAGGCCAAATGGACGGCTGGCAATTTTTGCAAATTTGCCAAAAATTTTTACGCCTTTTCTCAACCGATTACCATGTACGAGTAATCCTTCGGTACAGCCGGGGGCAGAAATGAAGTTCCTGATGTCGCCGAGAGTAAGGTTCGATGGTCCTCGAGTGACTTGGTCGGAGAGTCGGTATTATCTACCTCCGGCTGTACCTGTGTAAATCCTTATCAGAGAATGATCGAACGCAATTACGTAGGAGTGACAAGTGGGAAAAGGTATATCCTTCACCCAGAAAACGTGTTCTGCATACATTAGCGTTTGTTCCGATGGAGAACATTTACCGATCCAAGCAGATAACGAGATCCACTATATTTCTTTAATCTGGACGGGACATGGAATTTGCGAGCGCGCTAATCCATATTTATGCGAATATTAGATTTCTCGCTGGTCAAAGTGGAAAGAACGGTAGGAAAAGGTAACGCAAAGCACTCTCTCCGTAAAATTTCAAGAATAATCCCATCAACCCCGGTGTGGTTATGTAAAATATTTTCCACTCTCCTTTCCGGAATTATCGGGAGAGAGGGCTAGAGAGAGAGAGAGAGAGAGAGAGAGAGGTTCGATGCGAAACAGAAGAGAATCGGATGGCGACCTAGTTAATTTGGAAAATTTTCGCTCGACGAGAATCTTCCAGCGGGGGTGTAGAAATTCGACAGTGTCCGAAAGGATTTTCGGACGCGGCGACGGTGAACCGGAGGATCCCGTCTAAGAGAGTTCGCTAATATATTAAACCGTCTATGAAAATTCAAGTTGCGTTTTTTGCGGTGCCACAGGGGGAAGGGGGGGAGAGAGAGAGGAAGGAAGGAAAGGCAAGGCAAGAGGTAGAGCGTCGGCACGTAAGTCGATTGGCCAGAAGAAAATTCGGTCGGGTCCTTAGAAATTCCATCCACGCGACGTCACTTCAGCATTCTTCGCAATGCCGTTTGTTTCTACTTCCTTTTCCGGCCAGCGCGGATGGACTACGTGTGCCCCTTAAAAATTCCATCCACGGCATCCAAGTCATTTTCTGAAATTTTAACGCCCCGCAAACTCATAACGTTCCCCCGACAAATTCCTGCGGATCTGGCCAACCAAGCGCAACAATAGCAACAGCAACGCGATTCGCTTTAATCCTTTGGAAAATCCTCCAAAGGGTAAATTGAGCTTTTCCGACAAAAGTTTCCGAGGAAATTCCGGCGCGGTCCGTCCGTTCGGGGCGGGTCGTCATCACCACCGGGACCGGATTGACTTCTGCTTATGGGGGTTGCTGAAAAATGCGGAGGGGGAGGCACAGCACTCGAGCGACGTTTATCGCGAAGAATGGACCTGTGTGCTCGGCTCCTTTTGTTGGTTCCGCCCACGCACGACTAGTCCCATAAATAGTGGACATCGCAATCTCCCGGATTGTAAATAATCATTCTCGTTTCTCGAATATTCCGTGGCACGGCGGATCCAGCTCCACCAGCTACACGGCTCCGATTTATTAAGCAATTTCATCCGGCCGGAATTACTTCTCAAACTAGTTTAACCGCGCTCGTGAATCAGATTTCTTGCCGCGCATTTGTATCCCCGCCCCCACCCCCACCCCCTATTTTTCCAGCCCTTTTCACCTGCCGCGAGTCGAATATTTTCCCGTGCGCGAGAGATCGCGAGCAGAGCGATAAGACTCGGTGGTTGGGGTAGCCCCCGACGGAAGATTAAGCAAAGTTGCGCCGTCGTCCTCCGCGTCCAACGCGACGAGGAAAGAAGAAGAGCCAAGAAAACGCAAAGTGGGTAGTACCGATTGTTATTGCATTCTTAAGAAAATGGCTTCCGAGTAAGTTTCGATATAAATTGAAGCACCGGCAAAAGCGTTGGGAGCCTCTTAACGATATTTATCCGTCTCTCGGCTGAAAGTGGAGCGAGTTGCCTGAGCCTATTAACGTGATTTAATTAAACTTTGTCCACTTAATTGGGATTATTTACGAGGCACGACTAATTGGCGCAGGCCGCGAGAGTCCCGGGCAGATCGTCGATAGTGATTTATCGATCGTAACTCGGCTAAGTAAAACTGGCCCGCGATCTTAAAAGCAACTGTGGGATCTCGGATACTCGATTAGCATTTATTCGATTCACTTTACTCCGTCTACCGTTGCTGCTGCTGCTGCTGCTGCTGCTGCTGTTGCTGCTGATGCTGCTGCTGCTACCGCTGCTGCTACCACGGCTACCATCATTTCCTTCTACTCTACAGTTTTAAACATCCCGAAGAATTTGCGGGGAATGTCCGGGAATTAAATCGATTCGGAGGACCGTACACCTCTCTCCCGTCTAATGTCCCCCTCGATTCTGCCTACCGTGCGTGCAAGTTCCGCGGTATAAAAAGAGGAGAAAAGGCAGAAGAAGCCAGGGGAAGGAGGAGGCGTGTTGAGCGACGGTAATCGAGCGTGAAGAACAAAACGGGATCTTAAATTGTGGCCCGCGCACACTGCGTGGTATCGCTGCCAGCAGTACCGGAAGCACCAGCTGGAAGCTTCGAGAGACTTGAGAAAGAGAGAGAGAGAGAGAGAGAGAGAGAGAGAGAGAGATCTGTCCATTTCCCAACTCACCCTCTTGTCGGTGACGATCGAACCATCGGATTTCGGGAAATCGGAAATTAGTGAGCGGTGTGTCCGATTGTCTGGGAAATCCCCAGTGCGATTCGATCCCTTAATTTGGCGAGTCGATAAATCAATGGCCGTTCCTTCGACCGCAAAGTTTATCCTCCGACCATAATTGCGGAGGTCGAGGTCTCGGTGATCGCGGGGGGAGGGCGACCGTGGGGGTGGTGGTAGGAAAATGCTCGAGATTCAAAGAGACCGCAGCTTATATTGGATCTCCCATAAGTAATCCGGGTTGGGAGAAGTCGAGTGGCGTAATTCCTGTTAGGTAATGGAATCGCAATGGCTGTGGAGGAGGGCGCAAGTTTCGATAAGGGCCCCCTACCCCCTTGTGGTGCCCGCACTGGAGGACTCCGCAAGCGCGAGTGGCAGATAACAAGGGCTTACGTCACCTGCATCCTCGTCAAACTACAATTTGCCCCTCTCCAACCCTCTTCCCGGAAGTGCGGACCCAAAACCCATTCAAAGAGAAACCTCGCCTTATCGGCCGAACGTTTATATTTCTTGCGATTTTTCTCATTCTACGAATTTTCTGCAATTTCCCCCGCTGGTGGTGGTGGTGACGGTCGTCACAGGTAGTGGTAGCAGGAGTTTAATGAAACTAATTGGAGTTCGTCTAAGAGGGACGGGAATGGATAATCGTTGCGAGGAATTCGAGCGTGCCTTGCTGGGCAAACAGACGGAATATTAAAAGCCTTCCTCCCCCCCGCCCCACCCAGCGATCCTTGATCCTGCGAGTAAAACGCGCGCGCGGCGCAGTAAAGTTCGAAATATACGAGCAGCTTCGCGGAGATATCGTTCGATTGAAAAGCACATTTTATTTCGCGAAGAGAAGACGCCGGAAGAGCGAAAGGGGGGTGAAGCGAGGCGAGGTGGGGCAGGGCCCAGGAGGGAGGAGAGATAAAGCCGAGGCAAATTTGCCGAAGAAATGGATATTCCTTTCGAAAGTAAATCTCCGAGGTAAGTAATCTCGAAAGGCGAAATGAAATGATTCCGAAAGACCTTCCCGAATCGATTTCGTTTTCGAGCCAAGACTAGTTTTGCCCCCGGAGGAATAAAACTCTCGCTAAAACGCGCGAGGTTTCTTCTTCTTGTATTTGCAAGTTCCGCGAGGTGGAAAAGATGGAGGGGAAGGAGGAACAGGCGGAAACATCAGCCAGCGCGGTGGCAATGGAGAAACTTTTAATGATTTTATAGGTGATCCGTGCGGCAACCATTGGCTTCCGAGATAATCCCAATTTTCGAAACATTTTCTCAAAACGAAAAAATGATAAGAAAGAGAGAGAGGACGTGGACGGAAGTCGCGAAATTATTTCAGTGTCCGACGACTTTGTTCTCCCCCTAGATTTTCCTCCATAAATTGTCAAGTTGGTGAAAAAAAAAAAAATTTCACGGACATCGTCGCTGCTCTGGCTACTATTGGGAGGTGTAAAAAAATCTTTTTTCACCATGAGAGAAAAATTAAGTGGTGTGATTTAAAGGGAAGGGGGAATTGGAGAACTCTCTCTCTCTCTCTCTCTCTCTCTCTCTCTCTCCTTCTCTCCGGCGGGCGTAATTTCACATTATTCCGGTAATTCCATCGGTTTAATTGACTCGCCGGAAGTGGGTCAATGTTTTTACCGGAAACATCCGCGTAATCCGGTGTGACGTCACGCAATAGCTGCGTCTAATGAAAATGCAATCCGGGCTTCTCGTAAAACTCGAGGAAAAAGAAAAAGAGAGCAAAGCACCTGGATTTCTTTGGACGTCGGCCGCATTCTGCTGGAATAGAAAGTGGTTACGTGCCTTAAGTGGTTCTACGGTGGGAGGGGTGGGGCGGTGAGGGGGATTCGATGTAAAATAATAGACCACTATAAACGGGAACACACACAGTATTCTCTCCGTAAAATACACTGCAATTTCATACAGTGTCGGTACTATCATTGTGTCTGATTTTATCCATTTATTCCCCTATAGCGCACTGGCGTAATACTGCACGAACATAACCTAACTTTATCTCCAAAGATATTCAGAAATTATTTTCGTGAGCCCTGTATCACGGTCCGCCTTTTTATTCGAGAACATTCGACTTGTTTATATTTCCACGAGATACTTGGGAAACGTATCGTTGACTATTTTCCCCTTCTTCCTTTCGGTTCTTCGCGTTTTTTTAATTCGAGAGAAGAGAACGGCGAAGCGTAAAGTAGTTTTATGACCATAAGGAAATCGCGAGCGACGCATCAATTTCTCTAATAATTGATTCACCCTCGTCGCAGCGTCTCTTCTTCTTCTGTCTAGCAAATTATTCTCTCTCCGAGTCAAGTTCCAGTTTAATTTATTTACAATTGGCATAAGGAAATTAGAAATTCCTAACAGCATTGAGAATAATCAGGACCATTCACATTCTCATTCAACGCGATAAATCAGAAATCAAGAATTTCGACGTTTTTCCAGCAATTCGTTTAATCGCGATTATTTATGTATACGTTAGTTGGAAAAGGAGAAGTCGAAGGTTACTCTCGACAATCGTTAATCAAGCGCCATTCATGCGTGGCGAGGTTTTTAAAGAACCGTCATTTTCCCGCCCACGCAATCGTCTGCCGCCAGGAATTAACATCCCCTCCGCCGCCGCCGTCGCCATTTTTAAATCGAGCAGCCCCTTCCGGTTGCTCCATTTTCCTCTCTCGCGCCAACTACTGCCCTTTTACTTTTGTTTTTGCTTTTTCTTTCGTTCGATGCTACACCTTCGAAGAAACTGTTGTTTGGAAAATACTCCCTCCTCCTGGTTCTCCAACCCCTCCTTGAGAGTTTCTAATTATCTTGGACAAGTTTTTCGAAAGAATAAATTCGCCGGATGTGCCTGATGCGGCTCAAGGTATACTTATTTTGCGAAACGACTTAATTATTTAGAAGTCGCCGCCAACCCCCCCGCAGCCCCCGAGAACTCGAGTCGTTTGATTTCGAGATCATTATTTTTCTCTGGCCATTCTCTTTTTTTCTTATCTCTGCGCACCCCTCCCTTTAACTTGGCCGATTCGCATTAACATAAACATGAAGCAAAGTCCGTATGATTCAGCGAAACTTTTCAACTCATCCAGAATGTTATTCAGAGTTTTTCCTTTTTCCTTCGGTTTTTCTTCTTTCTCTGATTTCCCCCATCCACTCACGGCCAACAGTCTCGAGACTTTTAACGACTTTCACAAAGGAGCGGAATGTATTTTAACTCGGAATGCGTTCATGCAGCTCAGTCCTATCTTTCCTGGAGTTTCCGGAAAGGAGGGAGATGACGCAATATCTGGCGATACCCCACGCACCCCCTCGATATCATTGGGAATTTCTTCTTAATTTTCCTGTTATCCCCGGGGGATCGAATCGCGCGACAAGTAAAAGTTTGTGGTTTTTTCCAAGTCCGGCTGAATCCGAACAGGCGCCATTTTGGAATCTTGGAATTTTCTAAGGCGGAGGGAAAAAATGAGAAATAAATGGGGCAGTGCACCAGCAGTGGCGGCCTGTTCTTTCTCTCTCTCTCTCTCTCTCTCGGTCTCTCTCAGTGTTCGAATGATAGTAAATAATATAAAGCCGAGTTAATGCGCCGATAAAAGTAACGAGCACGGAACACACTCGAATCGATAATTATTTATGAGCCGTATACCGCAATCTTGGAAGCTGTAATGCACGCATTAAAGCAATGATATATTTTCCCATAACTCATTCTGGAATTGCAGAGTTCATCGCGGTGGACGACGCTCAATATTTGTTCAATTATCGTTTATTCCGTCAAGATGATTACGGGCCACCATAAATCCCGCGGATTTACAAAATGGAAGCGATACGTTCAAGGAATTAATAATCGGAATGACGAGAGGGGTGGAATCACGCGCGATTACGTAACCTCAAAGAATTGAGCCAGTGTCATCCTAAACCTTTTGGATATCTCCATGGTTCCCTAAGCGGACCACCTCCGTGCCACCGGAGGATAAATCGGAGAAAAATCCTTTAAAGTATCACAAGAGAATTTAACTAGGAGCGCAAATTAAATTGGATAAGGAGAAAAGTCTGCAAGAATTTCGATGGTTCTTCCTCCGAGATACGTAAAGGGAGTAATAAAAGTGGAAGAGGGAAAGAGAGAGAGAGAGAGAGAGAAAAGAGTGGTTTGCTGCAAATGTTCCACGGGGAAAGATATAAATTGCCATATAAATTCGAGTGGATGGCAATAATAATATGTAATTTATAGGATAAGGAGGAAATACTTCCGTCTTCCTTATTATAAAGCTATGGATAGCTCTTCATACTTGCATTATTGACATAGGTTATAGTACATAACAGTTACTTCGGGTACTTTGAGCAAAGCTGCTGCGAGGAGAGAGAGAGAGAGAGAGAGAGGTGGAGCACAACACACGCACTCACACACGGGCAGAGATAGCGCAAGCTCGAAATGCGGGTAGTCTACATCGCGGACCCCACAGCCACATGCATATTCCTATCTCATTATGATAATGATGATTGTACACTGGCAACGTGTATTTCGTGGGAATGCATCCTCTAACATTCGACCCTGATATTACTACGAGTGATTAAAATATTCTTATCCTCCATTCTCACCATTCGCCATCCTCCTCTCTCTCTTTCTCTTCTACCTACCCACCCACCCACCTACCTACCTACCTACCTACCTACCTAATCTTCGGCAACTTATTTTACCCAACTACCTCGCAAATTAATTATTCGAACGAGTTTGCCGAATTGGTTTCGTGAATTAATTCCACGGACAAAGTTCCTGAATCCATTTCGCGATTTCATTCTCCACGTCTATTTTCTAACCTGATTTTCAAGTTTGCCGGGATCGATAAGCCTCGGTGTAATTCTCTCATCGATATTCGCGATGTATTCCTCGATTATAATTTTTCGCTCCGTTATCGTCTCTCGAGGCGAAGAAGTTTCGTGAATTTTCGGATCTTTAGACCTCTCGACGAGTTTCGCGAGATTCTCAAAGTCGCTGGGATTTTTATAGATGGTGATGGTGGTGGTAGTGTGGTGGGTTAGAGGGATCTTTGATGGTTTTCATGGTTTTCGAGCCGTCGTTTCTTGCGCGATTCAGGCAGAAGCGAATCATCGACTCTCGCACACACGGACGCGGTCTGAAATGGCAAACATTGAAAAGTGAATACGTGCAGAGGCACGCGTGATTGTATCCGCCCTTTTAAGTTCAGCAGTCGATCGTAAATTAACCATGCGGCTAAATTGGACATGAATTTCGCATGAGACGCGTTCCATTATTCAAAGGTCCGCTGCTCTCTGCAGCACTACTGAGAGAGGCAGGAGAGACTCTCCTCCACTCGAGAAATCGCCAAAAGTGCTGAACCCGCTCGAACAGCCCGAAACTTTCGGCCCAAATTGCAAATGGGACTTTTCCCTCCACCCATCTCCCTCTTTTCTCTTTTCTCTTTTTTCTTTTTTCTTTTTCTATTTTTTGTTTTTTCTTTCTCCTCGCCACTCAATCTCGATTATTGCATTTATTTCTTCGATTTCTTTTCTCGATTTTTCTCGAAAGAAGATGTCGTTTTTCCCAGTCAAATCTGGCATGACCCCTCGCGAAATCGAATTTATTCCACACATACAGGCGTTTAATGTTTAATCGAAGCTTTCCTATCTGTGGAAAAAGTGAAATAAGTTCTTTAGAACGGTGCGGGAACACGATTGGCTATACCAAAGGATTTATGCCTTTCACTTCTTAATGGAATATATATCTTTCGAATGGGCGTGTGATACAGCTATCGTAATTTATGTATTAGTCCTAACAGCTGAACTTTTTATTCGATGCAATCTACTTTCTACGATCTATTTCCGGTGGTTCTTGCTGATTCGTCTTATCATACGAGCTAATTTCATTGGAAACGAATATTTCATTTGGTCGATCAAGTGTGCTTGCTCGCTACCCGCAATTAGCGTGTATCGTAACGCATAAGTTTTACGTAATGTCGCTACCCACGCGCTTAAGGACCATCGAGTTTCTCGAACCCATGAAAAAAGCTACTTTCAGAAGTTAAAAGCTATTGCAAAATGTATTGCTTCTGCGTCTGTGTGAGAAGTCGAGAGAATTTTGCAAAGGGGATGGTGGTGGTGGGGTGGTGCAGAGGATCGAGAGTCCCCTCTAATTATGTGGCGACCGTGTGGGGTTATACTCGTATTTAGCAAAGATTTAACGTTGGAGATTTGGGCTCTGTGTTTGTGTGCTGTATGTGGTCCACCAGGGGCAAGTTTGCAAGTTTTCGAGTGGCGTACGAACAAGAACAAGATACCCCGGGTTTTCTCTATCGCTTTCCTTCGTGTTATTGTAATTAATGGAGCGTTTCTTCTCTCGGCCAAGCGATAACGTCGTGTGCACTCCACTGAGAAACAGATTATACAGGCAAACATGCCGCGCGCGGGCCCTGGCCACCCAACAAAAACCACCTTTAAATCAATTTACGAGCACTTCTCCAACCCCCTACGACCAACCCCTACACACAGGGCGACACGTTCTCCGTCCGCAAAAACCTTTCGAGTTTTCGCTTCTCAATTTAGTCGGATTGCGTAATAGAGCATATGGGAAATCACGAGTTTTCTCACGAGCGTTTTTCCTCCTCGCCGATTGTGCGTGAAGGAAACGTCGAGAATTCTCCGGGAGCGCGGGATTTCCTCCGACTCTGACTTTGACTTTGAGCGGAACGCGCGAAGAGCGCAAACAGCGCGAACAGCGACCGGGGATTAATTAATGGACCAACGAATTTATCGGTGGGATTAATGGATTCAGCCAGTGAGATGATTTAAAGTAATGAAAATTACTTTAATTCTGGTCTCGATAATAGGATTGCTTGGTGATTGTTATATTTAGCAAATTACAGCCCTCTTGAAATATAGTTATCGTAACGAGCTTACTCGAATCCCTGAAATACCCAATAGGGCGTAAATTCGATTCCCAATTTCACGCATCCAAAGACTTATAATTCGATTTCCTGATTTCAATCAAATACGCCCGATATTTCTGTCTAGTCACCATTATCAGTTATGTTGAAATTCACGTGTGTGCATATGCACGTAAATACATTGACAGGCAGACGTTTACATTGACACGCGTGCGCACGTATGTGTGTGTGGGTGTGTGTGGTGTATCTGGATATATTTATATATTATGTGCTGGCCGACAGTCGTTAAATTCTAATTTCAGAAAGCAAAGTACATGTTGTCAAAGCTGGTAATACATTTCAAGTGAGATATAATGCATTTAAGTTAATCCGATATGATTTTGACGTGAAATAATAAAACGTCAAATTAGTCGGATAATTTTAGAACGTCGTCAATTCCCCGCTGGTTGAATTTTCCAATTTTACATGAATATTTCTCGACTGGTCTTGGCCAAAGTACAAACTGTGCGCAAGTGTCTCGTTACCAAATTTCACGGGTTTACTACCCCTGCACTTCAGGTGAATTCGATATGAAAAAAAAAAAAAAAAAAAAAAAAAAAACCTACCACTACCACCAATCAGAAAAAAATTACTCTTTCACAAGCGAGATTTCCCCATACATTAATTCCCTGGGCAAAAGCATTTCTAGTGATATTTAACGAATTTTATCGCTCGGCCGATGGTATTTTGGACTAATGGATATTTTTTTTTTCAACTTCTCCATCGAAGCATGAAGCTTCGAACATTATAATCGAAAAACTATCTGATTCAGGGGACTAATGACGCAATTTCTGATTCGTTCCAATCGTTACTGCACGCTAAACACACGCACACGAGGAGCATCCGATGCTCGCCTATAAATATGTGTGTGTGTGTGTGTGTGTGTGTGTGTACGCGCCTCGTCATAGAGAAAATCACTTTAAGAGAAGGGCTAGAAAAAATAAATAAGAGCAGCGGTAATAACATAATTAGGGAGAAATTACAGGCACATTCTGCTGGTAGTAAAACAGAAAACGTCAGAAATTCAGAGTAACGCTAAATGATTTAGTAATAATAGCGATATCACTGCAATTTACAGTAATTACTTGGATTATAGTGTTTCGTGGGTTACAATGTTATTACTAATTTCCTTTTCGCATTATTGATACGTGTCGCGTATAATTACATATTGATCGAGCCCACGGAACGATATCGCCTTCCATCGGAAGAAATACTTGTTATTTATCATCTCCAGTCATGTTCCATTTCCGCCTGCTTTGTATTTACATTAAATTCCATGGTAAAACACTGGGGCAACGTAATAATAGCTTAGGAAAATCATTCCTTCGTAAATACTCTTGTGCCGTGGCCGGCCATTCAATTATGTTTACTCGAGATAACGATAAAGCTTTATCCAATGGTGGAATCTGGCCAGGCAATAATCCGGGACTAAATTGTGAAATGGGAATCAATCCTTTTTATTGGAAACAATAAATAAGAGAAAAAGTCGATTGTGGCAACTTTCTTGCTTCATAGCAAAACACGATTATAAATTCCATCCAGCCGCGTAATTTTATCCTTGACCAAAATAGTAACTTTCTCTATTCAGCGCTGCTCCGTAGTAGTGGATACTCCAATTTTTATAGTCGGTTTACATTCCACGGAATAAAAACACTTTATCGGCCAATAGTAGTAGTAGTAGCAGTAGTAGTAGTAGGCGTACGAGAAGGAACGACTCTGCTTGATGAATTTCCACGATTCGCGTGTCTCCGTGACCTTGAAGAAAAAGGTTTTCGCGTTTCTGGACTCGCGTCTTTTTTCCTCTCACGGCACTGTTTTAAGAAACCGCCGAAGAACTCTTGAATCGAGAGCGTCAGTAATAACCTTAAGGGAGTGTCAGGTGCACCTGTCTGTATCACAGGTGTACTCTTCTTCGCCATTCGCGACGTTATCGACCGATTCGAGATCGGCGTAAACATCGGCGTTCACCGATGCGTTCACGCACGTGGGGAGCCTCTGCGTGGCTGAGTTACACAAGGAGAAACCGCAAACTCCTCGACAGACCCCTCCCCCTCTCCTACTCCACTCGTAAATCAGCTTAAGCAACTTGAGCGATTTATCTTAATTCCATCGGAGAATTCGCTTTACCGACCGAGCGATTTCCTTCTCTCACCTCCACTTCGGCTCGTCTACCGTACGCTTCTTAATCAATAAACCTGTATTTTCTGCTTTATTTGCTATCGCAGAGTTCTCTCCAGCCGATTTCATCAAACACCGTACTCTCTGCCCATCTCCTCAATTATTTACGTCATTTTTACGAGGGATGCGAAAGACCACGAGATTTTTCAGTCGCGCGTTGCGTTAACTTCCGTCGCGTGCAAATTGGAAAACGCGCACGCGCGCAAACAAACGAAAGTTCCAATTATATTATTGACACATCCAACAAACAACTAATCTGTCGCTCATAGAGGGGAATTCGCCGCTGCCGGTGCTGGTGCTGCGATGCTAGTTTATAACGAAACTGCGCGTTAATATCGATGTACGTGTAACAGGAGAACACCTGTAACTACGCCAAACAGATTTAACATTGGAGATTACAGCGATCCAACGGAGATCAATCTCGGAATCCCCGATATTATGCAATTATAGACGATGAATCAAGGATCAATGTTGATAGACTTTACGTTCAAACATTTCAGAGATCCAGGATGATAGTATATTGCGCAATAATGTGCTTTATCCCGCTTCGCGAATCCGCTCAGGGGATCTAATTAACCGCGTTAAAAACTTACGTTAATTTTCTCCCGCAATTAACTGCACAGTGGAAATTTAATTGATTCGCCCGAATCACGTGACGATTAGAGGCGACCCGAGTTTATCAATTAAATTTAATTGGACGTGGAAGGGGAAGGGGAAGGGGATAAGGATCGCTATCGCTATCGGGATTACATCGATAGTTTCTATGAATAGCAGAATCGAGGGGAGAGACCACACCTGTGATCGTTAATAAGGTTGTTTTTAAAAAATTCTCCTTCGCTCTCTCGCTCTCTCGCTCGGCCGGTAAAAGATCCGTTCCGAGTTTATCCATCGAGACCCATTAACGTCATACCCACGACCCTTAAACGTTTCATAGAAAAAGAAACGCGGGAAATCGCTGTAACGGAAATCTCTCCAAGAAACATTGGCTTTCCTCGGAGGTGCGGGGGGCAAAAGTGGATCCGTAATGGGAATCCGATCGAGCCAATTCTAATCACGCAAGAAATAATTGCACACTCGGCCAAAGAAAATGGTACACGCAGATAATGGCCGCATTGTTCAAACCGATTGTTTACATAATGAGCTAACGACTGGGTTCTGATAGGATGATGGAAGTGGTATCACGGTGTTCGAGGGTCCGTGTCGCAAGGGACCTTGCATGGAATTACAGAGCCGCGAGAGAGTCTCTCCCTACCTCTCTCTCTCTTCCACACCCTCTCCAAATAGGAATACTCTCCAGGAATCTCGTAGTTTTGTCCCTCTTGTATTTTCCTTTTTCCTTCGAGCAGAGTCGTCGACTAAACTCAATGGAATCAGAGAGGGAGAGAGAGTGAAAACACGAGTTTCGGTATGGAACGAGCAAAGTTCGTGGGGCCAGATCGATCTCTGGGTCATCGACCACCACCACCACCAGTGGGGGTGCTGCCATAAACCAGTTATGATTACCGAACGTGAAAACGTCCGGTGCAAGGTAAACGACGTGCCAGTTCGATAACCTAACGACTTACCTAACGGCAAGGGAATTCCTCTCGGGAGAATGGACCCTCGACTGATAAAACCGTCCCCGTTCACCCCTTCCCACCCCCGCGTTGTTGTTGGTGGCATCGCTTTAGGCATAGATCTTTACAATGGAGTTCCCTATACGGGTCCATCTTCGCCGATGATTTTCCACTTTTCCTCGGACTTTTCCTTTTTCTGTAACGGCTTCCTCCAGGCCTGTTTCCAGGTCAAGCCGCGTTTCGCATAACTGTGCGTGATAATTGCACTCCAGCGAAATGCACCGCTGACAGCTCTCCAAGGCCAACGACGACGGCGGCGGCGGCAAGTCGTTCGCTCCCACCGGAGCCACAGAGCGATCGGGAGTGTGTGTTGGAAAAAGGCGCGAAAATGGAAAGTGGGAAAATGAGGGAATCGGAATTTGAGGAATCGACCTTAGAGAAGTTGACTCTAAATGGTCGGGACGTAAAAACACGCTAGGTTAAAAAGCTCTCGAGGAATTCTCGAAAAGCACTGTTTGATAAAGAGAGAGAGAGAGAGAGACTATAGTCTGTGTTTGATAAACCGTTGCAGTTTTACACGTGTTTAGATTGCTAACCAACTGAAAATGTTGATACAGTAAAATTAGATTAGTTCGCAGCGCTTCTGTTATAGGAACAAATATATACCGAACTATCCGGTTATATCAAGATTCGGCATGAATATTTATCTAAGCTCCGGATATACATTACCTCACTCAAGGACTATTTCCGGCTCCCAGGATCCTCTTATTCTACTGCCAGCAGCAGCCCCCTCACCCACCACCCTTCCCTTCCCTCGCATCGACCACTCTTTTCTTCTCGGCCAATCAACTAATTCCGGAAGTTTCTTTCTTAAACTTCTCGAATGGCATTACCACCGGCGGCGCTACTGCAACGACGGATCAGACTTTTATCGAAGAATCCTGGGGATTTCCCGATGAAATTGAAAAGTAATTTTCGTCGCTGCCAGAGCGCGAGGGGAGGGAGCGCGTACGCGTGTACTTAAACTAGCTGTACATTGATTGTATAATTAACGTTAATGGGACGCCAGCTTGTTGCAGCAAAGTAATTGCGTAATTGCAGCCTACCACGACTGGCGAACAAGCCGATACTCCGGCCCGATGACGTCACACCACCAAACGTCATCGGGCCATCCTGCCGGGACTCGGTTCCGATTGGCCGATTCCTCCATCGCGATTTCTATCGGCCTACCCCTCCCTCCCATCTCACCCGTCTTCCACCATTGCTTACTTCGAACGAGCAAACAATTACGCAATTATGAGAATTTACAGGAATCGGGATTTTGCGCAAAAGACGAGGGCACGGAGGAATTGCATCGTTGTTGCAACCATAGGAATTCCATGATTGGATTTTGCAGGAGATGCACGCAGGGACACCGCGCATCGCGCGTACCCGGTGAAAATATCGAAAATGATTTTATTTCGCTTAATCAGCGTGTATCTAAACTCGTTAGCCGCGCACCTGTCGGGTACTTCGTGTAACGAGGCACCCTGCGATAAACTACTCTAACAAGCTATATAATAATACGCTACGATAAATAATCACCGGCACAGCAATCAGTCCGCGAACTGTATCAACCACAGGAGAGGTTTCGCAAGAATCCCGAGGAATTCTGGAATTCCTCGGGACTGAGAAGGTCTCTCTCTCTCTCTCGAGCGCGCGGAAATTGGCGCGAACTCCCTCAGAAAAGTGTGCTGGTGATGCGCCGTGTGGGTATTGGCCGATTTTCTCCCGTTTTTACGATTTTTTACCCCCCTCGATACTACGCTCCAGAGCAAGCCAATGCCATCTTCGCAGTGGGGCTGGAAAGCATCGAATCGATCTCTCATTAGTTCGGTTCTATTAATTTCTTTTGACATTTTCGACAAGCGGCAGGAGGCGCGCAGAGCTGATCGGTGTAGCGTCCCTCGATTAAAGTTGAATCATAGGCTGTGCGCGAGATATTGTGTTGGAGGCAAATTCATTAATTTCTCTCGTCATTAGTAATTGAGTAATTGACATCAGTCGCGCATTATCTTTGCTTTCAGCGTGGAGAAAGTTTCTCGAAGGAATTAGTCAACTGGTCTGACTGGCCCCGTAATTTATGAGCCCTCTCCTCCCTTCCCCGTCGCAGTCTCTCCCTCCCACCCTCATCAAGAGTATTAGTCTCCCGATAAATTATCGACTTTGCAAACAAAGCTTTCTGCAAAAATAATTGCCGTGTCTAATTCCAAAGTCCAATTAAGCAAATAACCATTTTTCTTGGACGTCCATTTTTATCGGTGGCCCAGTCACGAAGCGAGCAAGCGAGAGAGAGAGAGAGCGCGCGCGCGTGATACGAGTACGGAGAGAAAGAGAGAAAGAGTCCCAGCCCTTTCCCTGAGCACGCACCTATTTTTTATGGGACCTTGCGCCAGTTCGACCGTTATTTTTTATAGTACGTGCTATGCTAATTCGCCCCTAGTGGAATATCCTCTAATTATTCCCGGTGAATCGGCTGAGATTAGAAGTTTCCTCCCGGAAAGTATAACTCATCTCTCTTTGAGAAAATTTTCGAAAGTTTGGGAAAACAGTTTTACGCAAGATTTCGAAAGTCTTGCGTAATCTTTGAATGTGAAAGTGTGTTAAGTGGAGACAATCCAAAGTTTTCAAGGAACGAATGACTCATAAAACTGCTTCTGCTTCTGCTTCAGCTTCTGCTGCTGCTGCTGCTACTGCTGCTGCTACTGCTGCTTTCGTCGCTTCTTAAGCGAACCTTCTATTTTCGGTACAGAGATATCATTGTCTCTCTGGAATACCTATATAGCGTGTACCGGGAACCGGTGATTCTCCAAGGTCATCGAACTTGCCCTCCTCACGGATACTCCTCATAAATATGAATGAACTAAGCAATAAAACGAAAACGGACGATAAGGAGGAGCGTATGGGGACATTTTCCAAAAATGTTTCTTCCAACCTGAACCGTGATGAGAGGCAATGGCAAAAGGGTGGCGTTGGGGTGGAAAACGGGGATGAAAAGGGACCACCGAAGGAAAGGGTGGAGAGGAGTTCTCCCGAGTGAGTCCCGAGGCGTCGCAGCGGGCTACGAGATAATTACGAATCCATAAATTCGTATCCTTGAGAAATGGGAATGATGAGGGGGGTCGTCAACAAGTACGGTAAAACTGGCTCCATAGATATTTTATTACTGGGAGGAAGGGGGTGGGGGCCGCGCCTGCGCGAGCCGTCGAGTGCACGGCACAAGCAAGAAATACAGCAAGAAATACAGCAAGAAATATACTCGCTTATATCCGGACGCGCATTAAAACGGAAACGTCGGAGAAATTCCAGATAATGCCCAATAGTAAATTAAGATATAATAACTTTCGTGAAAGTTGTACGATGAGGAGGTGGAGGTGCTGAAGTTGGAGGGTTCGCGGGGGTGGAACAAGAGGGAGGAACTCCATTAACTTTTATTTCTCTGGGAAAGTAACTTTTCTCCTCCACCTCCTCTTCCTCTTCCTCCTTTTGCTTCTCTTGCTCCTCCTCCTCCTCCTCCTCCTCCACCTCTTCGTTTTCTCTCCTTCTTTCAACCAGCGGCAACTCTCGTTCCATTTCTTTTTCCTCCTCTAATACTCTATTCTGAGCCTGTCCCTTTCAGACTCACAGATTTCATTGCTTCTCTCTTTTTCTCCGCCTTTTCTTCTTCGTCCTTCTCTCCTTGTTGGCCTCTCAGAGGCTCCGCTCCGCTCTGCTCTGTTCTGCTACCCTTTTGCGTTTATCTTACATCCACCAACTTCCCTCCCTCCGTCCGTCTTTCCTCTTCTCGGATTCTTTACTTTTCTCTCCTTGTTCACTTTCTGTTTATAGTACATCCACTAACTTCTTTATCTTCTTTTATACCTTACACTTTTCTCATTTTCAGACTTACAGATTCGATTCGTTTTCTTTTTTCATCCCCTTATAGAGGGTGGTGGTTCTATCTCCCGTCTCCCTCTTTCCTCCGTAATCTCATTGTGTTCTCTTCGTCCTCATTTTTTATTCTTCTTGCTCCAGCACATTCTTCTTTATTCCGGGCATATTCCGTTTAAACTTGCAAATTTGATTCGTCTTCTGTAATGTTCCCTTTCAACGTTCTTCAGCCGTTTTTCTCTCGTTTTCCTATCCCTTTAAACTCATTCTCCTCCACATTCTCGATCTCGCTCTCTCTCTCTCTCTTCCTTCTAAGTTTCAGCTGTTTAACTTTCTTCCCAACCTTATATCTTCCTTTTCCATGTACTCTTACATTTTAGCTAATGCTATCTCATACTTTTTTATCTCTTTATCCTTTCTTCTATTGCTACTCTCAGATTTTAACCAATACTCGTTTCTCTCCTTCTCTACTTCTACTTCTACTTCTGCCTCTACTTTTACTTCTTCTTCTTCTTCTTCTTCTTCTTCCTTATCCAACATTCCCTTATATCCCAACTAATACTGCTCCTTCCCTCTCTTTCGTTCTCTCGCTTTCTCGGTTCATCCTCCCTTCCTCCATCAGCCACCCTCCCCGTAGACTTCCAAGCTCCGGCAAAACTTTGTAAAGCGACTTAGTCAAAGTTTAATAAATTCCTTCGTGGAAGTTTCAAAGCGGTTCTACGCGGGATTGCAAATGATTATGTTTCGTGTGAGAGGGAGTTTTTGAAATGAACGATTACTCAAGTGTTGAGAGAAAAAGCAGGTGGAAAGAAGGACGCGAGGGAGGAAGAGAGAGAGAGAGAGAGAGAGAATTACTCTCTCTACAGGTTCATTGAGAAGGTCAGCGCCGTTAGGATACAATGGACGGATAAAGAAAGTACCCCGAAACTTAATTAGTGTAAATCAAGCGGGATAAGATCTCCGTTAGATCGACGTAAGAACATTTTTCTGATAAAAACATGCAAATGGAAGAAATGGAGGGAAAAAGAGAATCGACTGAAATCTATTGAGCTGGTCAGGACCGTACGACCTTGGCAGAGTCCAAGGACCAACCATGCTACTTTCCACTCCTTGCCTTGTCTGCCTTCTATTGCGCAATTAACTTTTTTCAACCCATTTACTACCTTCCTCGCTAACTACAACCTCCAGCTTGTAGATTTTTCTCCGTTTAAGAGGATTTTTCCAACTTCTCTCTGCTAGTATTTTTTAATGGGTCCCTTTTCCCATTATTCCAGGTTTGAAAGGATTCAATTAGAGAGGCAGAGAAGAAGAGGGGATGGGGGGGGGGGGGGGGTAGAGGGAGGACTTAGAATTTTCCAAGTCTCCCTCGTCCAGGTTTATTGTTATGTTACTTTAATTTATTAAGAAACACGCGAGAAAATTTCTTGGAATCCGTTCGCTCGCTCGCTGGTTCTTTCGTTCTTTCGGTGAAAGCGTATCTTCATAAGGAATCCTTTACTTAATTCCTTCGTCAAATTGTTGAAGGTGTCTCCATAAATTTCTAAGGACAGTGTCGGGATAAAATTTATTGGAAGGACGCCTGTTTCTTAAACGTCCCATATTATCCCAGCAGTGAAATCCATGATAATGATGTCCCTGTTATTATTTCTCGCCGGTAAAAAGAAATTTCGCAAAAGTTAGTCGGCTGTTTTTTCTCCCTGATTTCCGGTTCGAAAGAATTTCTTGAGAGAATCGCAGGGGGAGAGGAGAGACGAGGGGGCGGGGCTGCCTCGTAATTTTCGTTACGACGGCCACGTGGATTTAAACGAGTTTATAGCCGCAAAAATTTATGCCCCGCGAGATTACATAGACGAACTTCATGCAAAGGAGGAATTGCAAATGAGAGAAAACAGCGGCGAGCAACTGTTCAACATCCAATATCCGTTTGCCGTATCCTACTGTTGGGGGATATACTGCCTATTATCCGGAATATACGATCCCCTTGACTTCCTAAGAAAACGGACCTCCTGTCGGACGCTCGAAATCCCATCAAAACGGCAGCTCCCCCTTCCCCTCCCCGTCTCTCCGATGCTAAACGCGATCAGAATCACGCGGACCTTTGACTTCCGGTAACCCCGACACCGCTTCCCAGAAATCGCAATTTCCAAAATATGCATTTCTAAATAAGAATTGCGTAAGCCCCCCGAGTATGGCGCACAAAATATCCTATGGTGGTGATCGCTCCTCTCCGAGCTTTTTCCTTATCCGAAACACTGACTCCGTGTTCTCTCCTGTTCATCTTATCTGTCGCGCGATATCTTTTTCTTTTGTCGCTCGTAGCCTTTTTCTCTACCTCTTTCCCTTCCCCATCCCTTTGCCCGTTACCCTTCGATATTTTTTTCCCCTTCCGTTCGACCCCTCTTCCCGCAAGGAATCCACCATTCGAAGCCACCCTAGTCGCGCGCGTTGTATCTCTCAACATTTTTCTTCTGACTTTTTTCTTTTCCCTTTTTTTTTGTCCTCTATTCCACGAGCAACGTGGACGCCGCTCCCCTCGTCCAGACGATCTATGACATAGTACCGGGAGAAATCTTCGGCTCGACAGACGTACAATCTCGTAATTTAGTTTAATGTTCTCGCAGCTTGCACAACTCACGATCGGAATCGACCGAGTCACGATGTCGCAACACTTCGTCACGTATTCCCGCTTTCTGAATACCGGAACGACGTATTTCCCTTCCTTACCGACTGTGAACGGAGTAACTGGATATCCCGGTCCCGATCAGGTTCCCTCGAGGAACCTATTAAAACCACTCGATCAGCCTCCCCCCCCCCACATCAAATGAGAATACCCGAGCAAAACCGTCTCTCGGTGCTGAAAATATCTCTTCTCTGCGTGACCTTAATTTAACCTTGGGGATAAACTTGCATTATTTAAGAAGGCTTAATATCGCGCGGTGGTAATATTTCATTTCCTCTTTAATTTTATTTATCGGTTTTGCATTAAGAACATTCTTCCTCCCGTTGCAGCATTCCATTTTATATTTTACGAGTCTCAGTATTTCGTTTTATATTACGGTCCATTATTTCCTTTTATATTTGGAGGGATGAGGGTGGGGCAGAGGGAGGGCACCACCACCACCATCACCACCACCACTTTGTATTATAATACAATTTTTCATTCATGCAATTTTTCCATCGAGCATCTCATTTCCATTTGTTTTGATTTCTTTCGTTCTCTCATAATCATCCGGTACTCTCATTTTTAGGTAAACGCGTTTAATACTTTATTCTAATTCTTCCTTCTCATTTTATTACGAAGTATCTAATTACCATTTTGCGCGGGAGAAAATATAATTAAACTTGCAGGGTAAACGAAGAGTGGGGGAAGAGGGTGGCGGGGGAGGAAAGAGGGGGTGGGGGAGCAAAGCAAGTAAAATCATTTGGTGTCCAAAGGTGTAGCGATTAATTATTTAGTTAGTTAAATAACATTTTCTTTGAAACTAGTTACGGATATCTCTCTGATAATTAATTTACTTAATTAAACATTCGTTTACAAGATTATATTCAGCGGCCCGGAAAATGCTATTACTAGTTTCCGGGAACAGCTAATTACTCTAACTGGATGTTTGTTTGGAAAACCTTATTTGCGAATTGAATGGTCTTGATAAAAGTTTCTTCCCGTTGAGGACTAAAGCGTTTTCCAAGTCTTTCCCCCCGTGTGTGCGCGCGCGCGCACTATCCCAAACCCCTTCTCAACATCCATGCCGAGGAAATCGATCAGCTAAATATTTTTTCGAACAAGCGAAAGTTTTCAAGATTTTTCAAAGAAGAAGAAAACGATGAGCCTTTTCCCGAATTTTCCTGGAAAAGCGCAAGAAAGCTGATTCGTCTACGGGGACTGTTCGCGAGGCTGGCAACGATCGGGAGCATATCGAGGATCGCGTTTTAGGATCTTCGTGGGATCGCGGAGTGTTCCACATGGGCCCCCAGTGAGTTTCGTGAGCGAATAGAAGTAATGCGATACACCGAATGGATTCCGGTTTCAGAATTGTACAACGCATAAAACCGGAGTGGAATGGAAATACGCTCGGTTCGAGTAAAGATCCGAACGCGAAGGATCATGACTACAAATCATGAACTTAAACTCCCCGGGCCGCGGAGGGAGGCCGGAGAGTGAGAGAGAGAGAGAGACAGGGAGGTGGAGGGAATGGTCGCGGAAGATCCCCGGTTCTCCGCGGATGCCAAATTTATGGGACAAAAAGAGCGAGGAAGTCAGTCCTGACGACCGATCGTGTCGCCTTGAGATTTTCCAATGGGTCACGTGACGATCGCTCAGAAACGATCATGGATCACGCGAGAGGGCGCAAACTCCACGGCACTGTGCGATCCACGCAGAATTTTCCTCCTTTCCAAGCGAGATCATGCCGTGGTACCAGTGTCGAGTACATTCCTCAGGCTATTTTAATTAACGATCCACAGATCGCTTTTCACCCAGGCATACATCGGCGAACGTGTGAAAATCGTTTAGCGATCGATTTCAGGTAAGGTTGGGCTTATCTTTGCAGGTTCTCGCTGCAGGTAGGTACATACGCGGCAGCAACCTTAAGAAACTGAGCGCTCTATGATACTAATGCTTATTCAGTGCTGGCGAATGAATAATGGGCTGCTAGTGAAATACGTCGAGACATAAATATTGTATCTGGAGCGCTATATATTACCTGTATCGAATACATTATCCGCCGTGTTCCCTGTTCTCTGTTCTGCTGACTCCTATCTGATTGAGATTGTTGCCATGGGAATGGCCGGACTTGCTCATTTGTTTGCCTCCTGACGGCCATTTTCTGCTACCCCGCTCCCTCGAGCCCGTCACCCCTCCCCCACAGAGGACTCGGTTACGGCAAACTTCATCAAGCACCACCAAATTCATTTTTCTTCGTCGCCCGCAGCAGCTCGCTGACTGGCGGCCATTTTGGTTCCCGCAAGAAGAAGCACCCCCGTTTATCGCGATTTTCCGATGGATTATTTTCGGAAGCTAACTGATCTAGGTGTTTGGGTGTCTAGGGGTCTGGGTGTCCAGGTGTCGAGGTTCGCGCGAGGTTGGGTCTTCCCGACCGTATCTTCGGTACCTCTGACGGATCGTACCTCATCCCCGGCGCGCTTCTCGCTCCATTCGAGAAAACACGCGGTATATAATGTTGTCGGGTTACGATTAATATTAATTAGAGCCGCGATACAAGAAGCCGGGAAACGTTTCGCATAATGACAAGGACCATTACGCTCCTATTTCAGAGCCAAATCCTCTTCTCTGATTGGTTGGACGAAATTTCCTTGGTATCTGGATGAAAAGGTGGGGAAGGGAACTAGGACTAGGCGGGATGACTAAAATGACTACTTGGAGTTGGAAACGAAGAAGGTGGAAAGTCCTTGAGAGATCGTGCCCGAATTTATCGAAGGAGGAGAACGGAAGAACAATTTTCATAATAAACTTTGGTCGAAGGAGAAGGGACCGAAGGGGTGGGGGTGGGGGATTGCTGGAGGTTAGACGTGGAATATTCGACGAAGAATTTCTGATTTCAGACGGCTCTCCGGCATTGTTTGGCGCGCCTTGAAATCTTGAAACAAAATGCTGGGGCGGAGGAGAGAGTGGGCGAGGAGGAAGAAAATGAGAAAGGAGAGGGAGGGCGGCTATAACTCCACACCCCTTGGACCCTTCGAAGTTAATTAATGAAAACTCATGAACTCGATCCACTCGCTTTAATTACACAAGTACTTAAGGCGTAATACGAACGAAGTTATCGTCAAGTTAACATCGTGCTTACCCGATTAGTACCGAAGTGCTCCCTGCACTCGGCGTCTTTAAGGAGAAAACTTTCCTCGAGAAAACGAAAGAGTGTTTCGATCCTGCATTATCGATATCATGTCTACCAAGAGTAATCCGTTGTAAACTCTTTCTCTCTCTCTCTCTCTCTCTCTCTCTCTCTCTCTCTCTTGGGAAATATTTCCCAAGACCTTTTATTGGCGAATCTCGAAATTTCAACAAAACCCCCTTAATGAGTTTCGGGGATACTGCAACAATATCTCGCGGGAACAACATTTATAATTAGCAGTTAAATAGTTTGTTGGGATAAAGGAGGAAATTTTCTTCGAGACTGAAATTACTGTATTTGAAGAAGAGGATGACGTGCAGGGGGTGGTGGTGGTGGTGGGAGAGTAAATTAGATGTAATAGCTGCCGAGTATCATTACCGCTACACGGATGCACACACGAGACACACGCGGGAAACGTATAATACATTATATTAGGAAAATATTTACTCTAGCTACGCAATTACTCGATACATACTACGAATGCAAGAACTCAAGATCTCTACGCGTCATGTTTGCTCGATAATTAATAATTCACATTATTTTATCGCATTTATTTCACGTCCAATTTATTTCACGTCAAAATGAAATTCTATTCTCGTCTATCTCGATATAAACTGTGGGACGATATTGAATTTATCATAATATAATATATCGCACAAATACATACACGCAAGAGTTTGCACACGTAGTAGAATGCGACTAGTAAAGAGCAAACCACATTCAAGTTTATTCTAGAGCATATTTTGCGTTAGCCCCGTATCAAATTTATAACAATGTACAGTTTCCTCCTGAAATATAAGTTCGGGCTAATGTAATTACAAAAAGAAACGGGGGAAAAAAAGAAGAAACGCGAGAAAAGAAAGAAAGACGAAAGCAAAAGCATTCCGGATGAAAAAAGATGAGCGATATGCTCTCGCATTTGTAAGTGGATTTTGCATTATCGGTGTGCGCGAGTCGAAAATTAAATGGAGGCTGGAAAGAGGAAAAGTTGGAAAATACAGTTGGAGAAAAATCAACACAATTAATAATCTTTTCAGTAATTGAATGGAACGAGTTAAAACTTGGCGCTCTAATTCAGCGGCCCAGATCTCGTCTGGGAGATTTATGCCGAATGAAATTAAAACGCGGAATCCTTTCTTAATAACGAATGAAAATCCAACAAGAAACGCGATGATCCCCCCTACCCTTCGCCCTCGATATAATTCAAGCGTGAATCTGCTCAACCGGAAGTATTGGTCTGGCAAATAGAAGAAAACGAAAAAATAAAAAAGTAAAAAATATCGTTTAACGCAATGTTTACCTTGGGGACTTTGACAAAGCAGAAATTCAATTGCTTTGAATTCATTTAATGTCTTCGTCAGTGGTGCGTGATCTAATTTTCAGAGAGGTCTGTTTTACCCCCGTCGAACTAAGCCAGGAAGAAAACCAATGGGGGAGGAGGAAGGGGGGAATCGGCAAAAGAAATGTTGAAACGATATGCAATCTATGGGTAAGGTAAAGAGTACATTGTGTTTATAGGGAGTCTCGTAAAGCTTGAGGGAGCGAAGGGGGAGGGTGCAATAAAAACGAAGGATGAGAATAAAACGGCGTAATGGAATTCAAGCCACCCGCCCCACTCCCCCTTCTTTCCCACCTTTTTCTTCCGCTGCCAGACTTCATTCATATTCAGCTTTATCGGACTCTCCTGCCGTACCATAAATTCTCCTTATTTTAAGATCAGTTTTTCGATATAGCTGTGCGAGATCGCCCTAAGGTTCTTCTTTGCCGGCTGTCGGCAAAACAGGTAGGCAAAAAACTCGGAAATCCCCTACGCCACTCGAACGCCATAATTCAGAGTTTTGCGATAAGCAATGAGATATCCGAATAATTCTGACTGATGAAAATATTTGAAAAATGCAAGCCATTTTGTTGGTCGATGAACTTTGTTGAAATAGCGCTGGAAGGTCACCGGTTAATTCCAGCAGATGCTGCCCAGGTATTCAGCTAGGTAGACGGATAGTTTAGACAGCAGGTAGAACGCGCGTTAATAGCTAGTAGTGCGTGGGAAGATGCGAAATAATTATGCTTGCCACATGTCAACCTTGCAGTAAACATAGCGTAATTAAGACTTGTAGTGCAGTAATAGATCTGCGCACAGCAATTAACGATACCGCCAGTTACACATACACAGCCAACGGTCGCACGAACCACTTCCGCTTTACCGGCCCTTGAATTACTCTCCCTCTCTCTCTCTCTCTCTGCCTTGAGAAAATTTTACCAATAAACTCGTTTCTTCCTCTCTTGACATTCGGATATCTCATGGAAAAATGCCCGATCGTTTTTCCCGAAGGGAAAAGGAAGGCGGGTAGGAAATCGGTAGAAAAAAGAAAACCGATCAACACTATTATTCGCGGGAATGATTAAAAAGATGCGTTAGAAGAAACCTGGTGTTTTGATAAATGACATATAATTAAACGTCATAAATAATCTCTCCACACAGATATTCCTGCATAATTAGCTT
The DNA here is from genome assembly GCA_037305995.1 of Sclerodermus sp. 'alternatusi'. Taxonomy (NCBI): domain Eukaryota; kingdom Metazoa; phylum Arthropoda; class Insecta; order Hymenoptera; family Bethylidae; genus Sclerodermus; species Sclerodermus sp. 'alternatusi'. The sequence continues at coordinate 6,652,758 of CM074553.1, read as the reverse complement.
TCTCATTACGGGACAGAATTTCAAGTTTTATTACAAGCAAGTTGTTTGCAATTAGACGAATGAAGGCTATATTAAAATCGAGCGAGCTCTGGGAGAAACACAAGGATTTGAATTACATCTTTAATATATCTTCCTCCCGTATCTTTTGAGAGTTATGCTTTTCTTGCAGCGAACTCAATTAATAATGAATAAGACTTTGCTCGGTGTTTCTGAAAGGCGAATAATGTAAAAGTGAATCGAATAGCTCTCCTTTCATAAAAGAAGGAAGGAGAGACGTAAAAAGAGATATAGAGAGAGAGAGAGAGAGAGAGAGAGAATCGAGAAAAGTTATAATGTCGTGCAAATATTTTTTTCATCTCGTCGCTGCTGCGCTAATATCGATCCAGAAATCCATATTGCTTGTGAATTAGGAATTTTATTATTCAAACGAAATATTCCACCAATATTTATTCGTCGGCGTTCGCTGCTGCAGCTTGCCGGGGGTCGATGGTTTAATGTTTGCACCAGCGCTACTAAACCCGAGGACTTTCTTTCGTGAGAATACTATTATCATCGATCCTCGCGAAAATCGATCTTCCCGATCGCTTTCAGAGACTCATCGCGAAATCCATGAAAACTGCTCGAAAGAAATCACGCGATCTCGAAAAAGGGGAAACCGTTGAACGGCTAAAGGGATGAAATTATCCCGTGAAAAGATCATGATCAAAGCTTGCTAGTGGTTGGAGGAGGAGGGGGTGAGAGAATTGGCGCGAACGGACGCCGCGCGATCAACGTCCAATTTACAGTTTAACGTCGATTCGAAAGAAAAACCTGTTTGCATTATCGCTGGCCAATTGACACACGGTGTGTTTTCCCTAATATCAATAACAAAGTATCCTTAGCGTTTTACCGTTTTACCGCACTCGACATGTTTTTTACGATCCAATGAAAATTAGTAAAACATGCTAATCTCGGACGGTGGAAACAGCGTTCTTACATAAGAGACGTAATGTGCCGATAATTACGAGCGCTGTTTAACCAGTTTTTTCACTTGACCTGCAATAATTGGCAGTCGGTCGGCAGAAAAGGGGAATAAAATGTGTCATTACGTTGATTAATTGGTTCAATGAGAGAGTCGGTCCGCAAGAAGATAATAAATGATTGCCTCGTCGCCTAACGAAGCTTTGATTTTTCCCGCCTTTTCTCTTTTCTTCTCTTCGCTCTTTTTTCTCTCTTTCTTTTCTTTCCTCTCCTCTTCTCGTCTCTTTCTTTTTTTGTTTTTTTACGCAACAAAAGCGGATCCCGGATTTTTGCAGGGGTTTCCAGCGCCATTAAGGCGATTCGAAATAGCGATAAGGGACGAATTGCCAGAAACGCGACATTGTAACAAAAATATTGCCAACCGGTTTCGCTAAGCGCGCATTGCATAACTTAATAACTGGATCTGAATTATTCATGCGAGAAAACTGCAGCTGCGACCGTGATATAGTACTGTCCAATGTAACATATGGAATATGAAATCACGCTGGAAAATCCTTGAGTGCTTAAATAAAAATCTTGTTTACCTCTGCCCGTAACAAGCTGGGATGGAATAATTTGATGAGTCAACAATGCTCATAAATAAACAAATAGCACCGGCGCGCTCTTTAAGATTAATTAATGTCGCTGTCTAATTAAATTTGATTAATGAACGAGGAATTTACGATTGTAATCAGCGGGTATCATCGACCAATGAAATTCTTGCGCAAAAATAACGCGGATCTCCATTAAACTCGTAAGATAACGAGCAGCCGAGGAACTCGGTGGATATTGATAGTAAAATGGAGGAGGAATTTCCGGAATGGGCGTAATAAGTGGGAGTCGATGAACGTCGGTCGCTGGGGTACGCGTGAATTTTCCAAATTGACTGCTTGCGCTTTTTTCACTTCTCTTTAGCTTTTTCCTCCATTTTTTTATGGACTAAATTGAAAGAATGATGAGTCAGACGAACAAAGGAGGCTACGAGGAAGAATATATTTCTTGTTAGGCAGCCAAAGGGAGGATTGCAGGAGCATCGTGGCTAACGGCTTGGAACGATAGGGGATGTTGTCAGGGGGTTGGAGGGGGTTCAAGTGAAATAAGAGCTTATACGTAAGACCCTCCTTGGAATACAACCACTTTGCCACTTTTCTCCCTCTTAAATCATGCCATTTCAGTTCTCCGGAGATTATCTATCCCCCCCCCCCGCCGTTTCTCTACCTACCTACACACCTACCTACCCCAAACTATTTTCCACTTCTTTGATCCTGATAAAAGTTCGGGGGTCTTGGATAATTCGGAAATAATTGTCATGAATAAGCTTACCCCCCTTACCCTCATCCATTGGTTGTAGTTGGTTTTCAAGTGTGTCCTTTCCCCTCCACCCTTAATATCGATGAGGAAATTCCTCGAGCGAATGCATGGGCAAATGGTAATTTCGTTAAATCAGACCTATCGATGTGGGAAAGTCTACTAGATGTTTTCCTGAACGGCATCACTTTCAAGCACACGAGAGACTCAACGACTAAATTACGGCGTATCCCGGAGAAAATGGTGGGGGGAATCGGAAGAAGTCCAAGTTGCCGATTATGCCTCCAAGTGAAATAAAAGTTTAATACGATTTCCGCGCAACCGGGCAATCGGGCAGCCGAGCAACCCTATTATCTGGCATAGTTTTCTCTGTCGGAGTTTCATCGAACTCATTTAAGTTGAACGTTTAGTCACGCGGCCGATTCCTACATGACAAAAAGAAAGATGTCGACGAAACGAGTCTTCCGCTGAGAAATCGGGCCGATTTATTAGCGAACTGTTGTTAATCGATTAATCGTCTCCAACGAGAAACAGAGGGGAGTCCTCGAGATCTTGGAGTGTGCATGGAATTGCCAGGAGAATTTGATATTTTCCTTCGAAATGATCGGTGGGAGGAGGAGGGGGTAGGTTTTGAATGGACACCCCCTTTAATCCGTCCCGGGGCTCTTAATGAGTCCCTTTGATCCTTTGCCAATGAAAAGGGATCCTCCGGGCCAGATCGAATCTATCCTAATCTTTATGATGGCGATTTATCTTTTTACCTCTGGCTCTGGCTCTGGGGCTGCGCAACAATGGCTCTCGCCAAAGAAAAGACCTTTTATCATCCGGTACCAATGTTCTTCGTGTCAATTTCACGATTAATCGTCCATGTCCCGCTTTGATTGTGTTCCATTCTTCAGTGTCATCAACGCGACTCCTCTCCCGCATTATTGCCATTTATTAGCATTCGCCTTATCATTCTAAGCCTCCACCCTCGCCCACCCCCAAACCAAAGTCAAATAGAAAAATTGACTCTTCGTTTTGCTTTCTTTTACGCGACCTCCGATCCTTCTCCATCTTTCTACTTTGGCTCCCCCCCCCCCTCTGACCTATTCACCTTTTAATCCCTCATTCACATTTATTTATCGCTTACACCCCTTCGACCGATTCGCTACTTCATCGTTACCGTCTACAATCCCTCGAATGTGAGCTTTCTGAATTCTCCTCAGCCTGTTACCTAACCGAGAGAGGCTAACTCTTAGATGGTAATTCCATCGGTTTTAAGGCGAGCGCATAATTTGCAGTGATTAATTTAGCGAAATCCTTCGGCCAATGGATTTTATATAATTTCTTCTCTATTATCCTTATATAATCGATCATTGTTGCTGTATCGAGCAATTCCTATACTATCGTTAATTCTACAAAACTTTGCTCTTGCTAATTACTTTACATAATCAGTCGTTATTATTAGTTTTATATCATTTGTTCCCATTGTTCCTGCCAGGGTTTTTATCGAAGCTCATTTGCGCGCATTCAGTCAATTTTTAATTAAATAATTAAAGCCATAATTATAAATGTTTTAATTAGCTCAGCCAGTATTTCTGGATTACATGCAATTGAGTTATTCCCAGCCAGTAATTTATTTCGGTATAATGAAATGTATCACAACTTGTTTAAATAGCTGTTTTAATTAGCGCTCATTTGTACGAAGTTTTCGATAGATTTTCCGAATCAAATTGGCGACTGCAGCTAATTTATGATGATTTATTAATGCGATATGGCTTTATTGATTTACAAGTAACGATTTGATACACGGTTGCGCGGCGCTTTCCCCATCGATTTTCTTCCAGCAATTTTCCTCCACATTTCTTTGCTTTACCATTACGTTCTCGTCACTAGACTCGCGAAAATTTTTCTAAACACACATAGATCTAAAAGATTTCTCTTTACCCCCTTAACCTTTTCCTGAGCTTTGTTTCTCTCTTTTTCTTTTTCTTTTTTTTTCCTATTGTGCTACAGAAAAATTTATCGTTTCCATTCAAGCAAATTCTTGCCATTAATTTCCAACTAATGCGGGACTACCAAGGATATTGAAAGTTTTTCGCAGTAAATCATCGTGTAATTTCGAGTTTCTTCGCGAATTTCCGAGCAATTTGCGGATGAAGACATTTATCGCTTGCCTATTGCCATAAATAACGTTAATACGAAAACGAAACGACCAAGTTCTGCGTCAGCCCCTCCGGCCCCTGCCGCCCCTCCCTCAGATGCTTGTATCAACATATTTCGAGATTGATAACATCAAGTGGGTGAGGGTCTTTTATATCAGCGATATGTTTATGTGTAATAATGCAGTAACATCGTAAATATACCAAGCCCTGCCAGGAAGATTTAATAAAGCTGGCTTAATCGTGCATGTATAGGTGAAGGAACTGGTGCAGGTGCACCGAGCCAAGTACCCCTGCACTTTAACAATATATAGTGACGAACTCGTGGTTGCAATACGCTCTCCATATATTTATACATGTATTTATTTATTTATTTACTTAAATATACGGGAAGAGTCCACCTTAAACAAACTAATTAAACAATTACCGAAATCTTTCTATCGTGAGGGAGTTTGGGGAGGTAAAAAAGTGTAAGATCAATTAAAAGCTCGGAGATTGGGAGCAGGCAAGGAGATCTCTTCATTACCAACCGAACAGCTTCGGGATCGTCTTAATTTGTAATTTCATTCAATTTACGTCTTCCGCGTGTATTTTCTAAATGTTTGTCAGTAAATATTAAAAGCGCAATATTTAATATGCAATATTTACCAGTGAAATTTTTATTACAGGGGTTGGCAGACTTGCATTTAATACCTTTTTATAAACTGATGTAGCCTGGGCACGATTTAATATTCATTAATAAACTTTTAGAGCAGAAACTGCAATAAAATATCAGTTACATAAGGGAGAAAGGTTATTAACGGTAATAAAAATGTGATTAAATGAGACTTGAGATATTTCAAGCAGCCTTCAAGTAATTTTTTCATAAAGTTTGCATTATTCGTGAGGAGAGACACGTGCTTAGTGTAGCCTCTTAAATAAGGATCCAATTACTCTTGGCGATATTAATCGAAAAAGCAAAGTGCAAGAAACCTACAGCACTAAACAACTTGCAACTCTACTTTTCTCTTTTTTTTCTCTTTCTCTTTTTCACAGACTTTTATTTTAGTCCGGATCTGTCCGTGCTTTTGTGCGGTGTATTACGTGTGTATTAGCGTATAAATCAGAGCTGATAAATTTCTTTAGCCCTGCGTTTTATAAGAGGAGGGGGGAGAGAGAGAGAGAGAGAGAGCGAGAGAAAGAGAGAAAGACACGCATAACGCGGCTATTCAATATTTATCCATTTCGCCGTGGAAAAACTTATAATCTCGTGGGTTCCCGTATCAAATATTTCTCTGGAATACACGCTGGATTTCACGAAAGGTTACGAGTAGCAATATTAATTCTCTGAACATAGAGACGGCGATGTTTGTGCTCCGAAGTTCCCTATTGGCAAATCAATTGGACGCGGGCAAAAAGTTGTGTAAGCTGCTTTTTACTTGGGAATTTTAATTCGTTACGAGAAAATAACGAGTAATAAATAGTTGAATAATGGAGAACCGCTGGAGTTTTCCCTGCATTAACGAGTCTCATTTTTCACGATTACCTTATTGCTGCCCCGGCTGACTCATGTGCGCTCCGTGTAAAATATTTACGATTGGAATCAAGAGATCTCAATGGGAGCTTTGTAATTCTATCAAGCTCTGCACTGGATATCCTTTTAATCGATCGTCAGCGCGAATCGTCCAACTTCCACCATTCTCCCATTCACCCCTCGATTCCCATAAAAATTTCCACATCCGCGATTCTTTCTTCTAGCGCCACTTTCTCGCTCACCCTTCCTGCTACAATTTTCTTTCGCAAATTCCAACATCGGTGAAATTCATTTTTTTTTTCTTTCTTTTTTAATTCCTTGAGAATTCCGTTATTTCATTGCAGAATTCCGCTTATTCGAGCCCATCCGCTTACATGGAAATAACGCGGCCTTTTATCGGGCGTATTTTCTCATTATCCCGATAGAATTTATTTCGTCCAATGGTGACTGACATTTATTTGTGAAAAATATCTTGTTACGAAGCCAAGTTTGACATTTTAGTTACAATTATAGTCTGCACGAAAGCACACTAAAAATGCATTCATTTTTATCACGCAATGCCAGCTATAAATATAAAGTTTTACGGCGCAGCCTCCAATCTGCATAGCATATTGCAGAATCTGTCCCGTTTTATGATCTATTTATTAGATTTAATAATCTTTTTAAACACCATAAAAGAAGGGGCTTTCGTTTCTTCTGGAGAGCATTGGAAACACATCGAAAAGAGAAAGAGAGAGAGAGAGAGCGAGAGAGAGAAACTAACGCTCAGCCAAATGAAGAACGTGCCTAAATTTTATATAATTCGTTCGAATGAACTGTCCGCGGCAAGCGTTTCTCGTGCGATTACCAGAAATTCTCCGCCATCTCGAAGATTAGGGCATTTGCTCTTAGCCCATTGTGGCCCTTAAATCTCGCGCGTTCCGGATCTCATTCGGTATTTTCAATCGCGAGCAATAACTCGAGCGGCAGATGTGAATTATTATCGAATCGCCAATGGTAGCGCGAGATAATCCCGCGCGACAAATATTGATAGCCGAGCAAATTACTGGCGAGCGAAATACAATTATTAACGAGTGATCAGCGACAATTAGCCGTGGTACTTTCAGTACATGTAATATCATCATCGGATTCTCAAGCCGACCTCGATAACCCGATAAGATTTTTCAGCGGAGATTTCATATGGGTTCGCTGGTGGTGGCTCATTGGTTGGTCGGTGGTTGACTGACTAGTTGGTTAGTTCGTTATTGACTTCGTTGCCTTGACTGGCATCACCGATTAGATATTTACATGACGCAAATATGCACTGTCCGTCGATGCTTAATAAATAAAGCAGCGATCGGGCAGCGGCTAATTTGAAATTACGCCGAGCGAAATTATCGCCGGGACTTATCTATGCATCAACTTCTATACTTTATGTCGGCCGAAGAAAAGTAGCAGCAACCATGGGAAAATGATATCTCCAGCGGCGATGCCGATAAAACGGCCTGCAATTAAAAACCACCGTCAGCAGTCTCCCGTAATTAGTCCGGATAATTTACGAATTAATTATGGAAGCCGAGAGCCGCCATATCAATAAAGACCTTTCGTACTTTTCATTGGAGCGCATCTCGCGTATAATCCTCAGCTCTCTAATTGGACTTCCGGAAAGCACGTGGTGCTCGAACTTCTTTCACGCCTGGAATTTACAGTTTGGCGAGTAACCATCGAGTGGCGCAACGATACTCTACCCTTGTTCAAATTGTATCAAGAGAACCACCGCCATCACCCGAAGAAGAATCAGGCCTTTTTCTTTCTTTTTTCTTTTTATCGCGCACCATGCCATGAAACATCACGAGGAATCTCAGGAAATTGTACTTTGGTGAATGTGAAAATTCGATTGGAAAACGTAATGAAGTACATATAATAAGGCGATTACTCATTTCTTTGTTCATTTGACGAGAGTAAATTGCACAAGATGTTAGAATGCAAAGCTACGGACAAACGCGCGCACACGTATAGGTAGTACGAACGAACACACTCGCACCACCTTTCGATTTTCCAGTCCCACGATAATCCATTCTCCTTCGCTGTTCTGCGCTGGATAATTTACTTTCGTCGATTCATTATGGCCGACTCCATTATTGCGAGGCTTTTAATCAATTGCCAACGCTCAAGCTGCTTTCTGCATTTACCTTCTCCACTCTACTCCCCTCCTCTCCTCTCCTCTCCTTTCCTCTCCACCCCTCTCTTACTACTCTACTCTTGTATTTGTAAATATCTCTATGCATGTATATTTACGCCAGATCTTTAAACTTGCAAAATGGCCCGGAAGCTAATCTGAAACGTTACACTATGAGTCTTGATTATTCTCGATAGTCTACCTATTGCAAAGCTTGATATCTTATTTCCTAATAACTCTATTATCCTCCATTCATCGAGAATAAACTAAACTCATACCGATGTGCATAGGCTGTGGCATGTTCCGAGGGAGGAATTATGAACTTTGATTTTTTTGTATTTTTTCAAATCAAACTATATTATAGTGCTCGTCGAAATAAGAAAAACACCGATATCATAACATACGTCGAAACTCTTTTTCACCCTTGTAATAAAATGATAAAAAGTTTCAATGGATACATCCATTTTCAAAAATAGTCAACTCTGGTTACACCGACGTTGAGAGAAATTTGTAAAATTTGCTGTCATCGATCCCCCACGAAAGAGAGAGAGTGGGAGAGAGGGAGAGAGAGAGAGAGAGAGAGAGAGATCCTGAGCTAAAGTTTTTTATTAACGAAAGGTTGGCTAAGCTACAATTTCAATATTTCCCCTAATCGTTTGTTAATCCATTGACTAGAAGAAGATTCTAGTCGTTTATGGCTAGTGAAGTACGACGATATTTCCTGTTTCCCATTTCGTTCCTTTGGGATGAAGGAGTCCAGGAAAGTGTTCGGAATGGAGACAAACGATAGGCACTTTGGGGACACTGGGACACATCGCACAAAAGGCACTATACGTGCGCGGACTGTGTATGGGACTTTTATTATCTCTCTCGTTTAAAATTCAGCCGGATGCACTTTCTCCTCTGCTTTATTTCAGCATTATTCTTTTAATCCCACTCAGGCCATTTGTACGGAAACATTTTATTTATCATAAAATTTATAGGTACGCGATTCCTTAATTCCTCCCGGCGCTCACTTATTTATCAGCTTACCTCGATTCGCCATACCGTTGAGAAAATCTTGGAAAAGAAGAATAAAAGAAAAACTGCCAGACTCCATATCCGTCCATGGCTGTACAAGAGAAGAGAGGGGTGTTACGAGAAGGCTGGTTAAACTGTAGCTAAGTTGTATCGGCTCGTAAATCCCGGCGGAAGTTCCAATGGGAGGGAATGGGATGGGGGGCCGGAAATCAGGCTTTCTCAAGCTTATTTATCGAGAATCGATGATCAAAGTGCGAAAGGACACGCAGACTTCGGTATGCAGCCACCCAGTTGGCCCAATGCCAAGTCGAGACATTTGCTCTTTAAAACGTATCGCGCCATAAAATATTGCCAACATTATGCCAGGAATTATGTCGTTGCCCCTGAAATTTATCATTCTCGGACCTGCCAGAATTGACCGAATCGCTCATAACGATTCTGTTTACTCTCGAAAATAGCAAACTTTTAGAATCTACTCGTCATTTGTCAAAAAATCAATTTGGAAAATGTACGCTGCCCCCCCCCCCCCCCCTCCCCGCACGCTAGTAGCTTTATTCAGAATTTCATGGAGTGATTCATGAAAGATTTTTCGTTAAATGGGCTCGAAAAATATTTTTACAGGCATTTATTTGTATCGAGCAGGAATGAACAATTCCTCTGTTCCATATAAAAGAGAGCGACTGATCTATCTTTCTATTCAAATATTGAAGTTTGCATTCGTATTGAATTTAGAATGGACTGCATGAAAAATAATGAAACTTTAAGGGAAATATTCCATTTTTCCTGGACCTTCGAACACACGGGTTGATTTTTTCGCTCCTCCGCCAACAACGGAATAAATCATAACAATAACTAATAGTTACTCCCCGCTGGGAGTAACAAATAAACGAATAGTATTCTATTTTTTACTTGTAACGATCAATGTTTGGGTTAGCAGGAAAAAGTTTGGCTATCTACCAAAAAGCGATACACGAAAGCAAAAATAAAATGCGAGCGCGTATATCAATCAAACTAAAAGGTGAACTCGATATACTTGATAATAATGGCCGCCGTTACTTGCAAATTGGCGGGAAACTTTCTTCAAAGGAATTACACGTTTCTCGGGGTAAACCGATCGACCCCACCCCTCCTCCTTTTTTCCTGCTTCTCTTCTCTCGAGTGATTAGCGCGCAACATCCATATTTACGAAGATTTACGGAATGTCCTTGAAAAACTCACCCATTTACCGCCATGCTCGAACGTCCAAAGAAAAAGCTCCCCCGTGTCCGTCGTCCATCGTCCATCGTCCATCGTCGTTTCCTCCTCCACCTGTCACCTCTTTCCTGTTTCCATTCGTCGGAAGACTCTCTTCTTTCCTCGTCGTTGAATCTTCTCAAATGCTCAAAAGTCCTTGCACTCTTACAAAATAGAAACACAAAGTTTCTAGGCTCTCGATCAACGACGATTGTTCCACCTATCTTTTTCTCCCGCGCAATATGCGTCTTTGCGACGAACCCTATTGGATAAGTTTGCGCCAGCGCCACCCGGATCTATTAGCAACTAATTAAATTATTAACTTTGCACAGTGAAAATTATTTCCACCCCAATTATTCCATTAATTTCACCAATATTGCTCGTTTCTCAAATTATCGTAGATTTTGATCAAAAGATGATAATCAAAAATCTTTTTCCACGAGAATAAAATTATCGCTGATAGCGATCTTTTGAACTTGGCAGTGATTGATTCGTTATTTCTGCCATAGATGGCGATAATACGATTAATTTATGTGTGGATTATAAATGTGTTGGTAGCGTCATTTAGAAATTTCACGCCTGCCTTGAGAGATTCCTTTGTTAACTCTCTCTCTCTCTCTCTCTTTTGTGTATTTCTTGGAAAAAGTCATTAATAATTAGATTATAGAACGTTTCGTGATACACGATGAATACTGATTATGCAACTGGTATATCGTTAATAACGTATTGTTTGCTTTACGAGGGAATGAAAAGATTAAGAAAATGGCGGGCGTCTCCGCGCCCTCTCTTTAGCGAGGAGTGTGTAAACGGTAAGTGTTTCTAGAAATTTCCTTACTCTTGCCAAGTTTGTCTTGTAGTACGTTTAACGTTGATTATGTAACGAATGTATTATTAATATTAGATCGCATCGATAAGACGGAGAAACACGTGTGTATATCTGTTTACGAGAGAACGAGAATTTCTCCTCGATCGAGGACAAGTGGTGGTGATCTTCCTTAAAGACGTATTTTCTTAAAAACGACAATAGAGCTAGTAATAATAGACGATATCTCTAACCAAGAAAACCAAGGTCACTCCACTCTTGACTGGGTGTAAGCGGTAAGTTTATTACTGGAACGTTTATTACTTTTGCAAATATGCCTTGGTGTTTGCGTGGGTCGAAAATATTTTTCAACTGTTTCGCCAATTCGAACTGATTTGAGTAAATATTTTGTAATTCCAAATAAAATTCCGCGCTTTCAATCCCACGGAAAACTTTTCCTTCTACTCGATCAATCTGGAAAATGCGAAACTTTCCTCTTTCCTTAATCATTTTACGGGAGTCATGAATTATTTGATACTTTCGAATATGGAAATAATTTAACGACTGAAATGTCAAGAATTCGAAGAATCGCTATAGTTTCATCTCATTTTTCTATACAAATATTTGATCGATGCAGAGACTTTGATTTTATTCCGTTCTTCGCAAGAGAATAATTTAAGGATCCCCCGATACCCCCTCCTCCCCACTCAGGCTTCTCATCTTTTATATCAATACGGAAATGTTAGTGCGGAAACTTTGGAAAATGGAATTGAGACGTATGGGCGCTGTAAAGTTTGAATCAGAAGTTCATGGATAAGTTGGATTGGCGACGGTCGGGGTAGGGGAGATACAAAAGAGTAAATTCTCTACCCCCTTTCTCTCCCCCGACGTCTCTCGAATCGATAACTTCGGGATTCTCGTAGAAGATGAAATTATCTTTTTAAATCTTATATACATTATACTTTTAGTATATATATATATATATATATGTATATGTATTTATATATAAAATCTGTCTCCTCGCAACTTTTCTGCAGTCAATTCATGGAATTTTTAATTTTATCATCACCAATGGATTGTATAAATTTCCTCAGCGAAATAAACAAATTTTTTGAATTTTATCAAATCGTTTTATGGCGTCCATCAAATCAAAGTCGAGCTCTCGCATAAGCATAAAATATTCATTCGTTCTGGAAAAAAGTGAAACGAAGAAGAAGAAGAAGAAGAAGTCACATCGATCGATGTTCGCTTCCGGTTTATAACGTCGGATGTCGTTCTCATGAATTTCAAGCACGACCTGAATTACCTCCGGCAGTGTTTAATAATCTGACTTTTTCATTTCTGGCGCAATAATGCAAATTAACTTTAGTCGGGATTAAGAAAAGGAATTACAGGAAGAAATGGAAGAAACGGTTGGAAGAAAGAAAGGGAAAAACGTATTCCGGAAAGAGAACGCGATACTTATTCAAAACGGGAACGGGTGGTAGAGTATCAAGAAGAAGAAAGAAAAAACAAGAGAAAAAGTCAGTTGAACTCTCACGAGTAATAATACAATTAACGGAAAGGTAAACGTACTGAAAAATTCGACTAACAAAATTGCGGTGATTCAGGAAAAATGGCAAAGTCTTCTACTAAGCGCTCTTCTTCTAAGCAAGGCAAACAAACTAAGCGGCAAAATGATTCATTTCTGTATTCCCATGAATAGCCTGGACTTATTATTATATGATTTTCGCGCGAGTTCGCGGTGAAAGAAAAAGATTTCTGAAAATAGAAAGGCTAAAAATAACTAAATGGGTAAAAGCATTATCGTTAAATGGAGAGTGTAGACAAAGAATTCTCTAGCAGAATAGACGCGGCGGTGCCATATAGTATGTGAAAAGTAATTATGAAACTGACATCCGAGACAATAGAGCATTTATGACATGAGCCGTGGGATTCTATTAGACAATGTTCCCAATTTTCTGTTTTAGAACTTGTCCTTTTCAGTTGGTAAGCGGGCTCTTGTATCGTTTTAATTGCACGTAGATCTAGCGTTTCTGCAAATAATTATTACAATCGTCAAGATTTTTTTCTTTTTCTTCTTCTTTCTCTTTTTCTCGAGATGGCCCAATTAAATCAGGTGCGGAGGGAAAAGATACTTGTCAGACTTGGTATTTGCACTTTATAAGAAAGAGAGAAAAGGGACGACTGACGGAGAAGCTCTATTGAAATTTTTCAAATTCTACGAAATGGAACGTCGTAGTGCCTGGGGAAGGAGAGACCCGTGTAGCTCGCATGATAAAAATTCAGATGACGCAATCGGATAAATAGGGGGAGAAGAGCAATAGGAATGATTTACAATGTTTTCTCCTTGTTTATCGGGATGACTAAAATGATTGGAGAGGCGAAGCAACGACGGCTGACTTTCCTTGGAGGAAATAACGCAGCTGCACATTTATAGTTTCTCGGCTATGTAAATATGTCGACTTTATTTGATCACTGACAAAGCGGTTCGTTCTAAGTAATCGAGATCTTCTTTTTCTCTGGAAAAATACACAAGAGTCATAAATTTGTTGAGAAGAACAATCCACCCATCTATCTATCCATCCATCCATCCATCCATCCATCCATCCATCCATCCCAACCGTGCACTTCAGCAGGAAACTTTTATGAATACAACGGCTTACATAATTTCCTTGGCTTAATTAATTAATTTCTACCTTTACGTCGCTGAGCTTAAACTGGTCGCTAATCAGGGGACGTTAATTATAAATAATTTCACGGGTAATTCGTGTAATTGAGAAGTTCCACCGTAAGAGATCGAGTGGTTAATTATATAAAAATTTCCTAGTCTGGATATACGGGTGCAATTTTCACTGTGGAATTACACTCATTCATCCTACTTATTTAAATGATTCCTATAAATATTCATTAGACTCGACTGACTCCGTAAATAAATAGAAGGCCGGGACTAAAAGTTGAAAGGAAACGCTCTAATGGCTAAATAGATAAATTAGGAGAGAGGTCGAATAACAATTAGCCGGCACACGAACAATAAGTTGGATCAAGTAAATAAAGCGTAGGGGAACAAGTGAAATTACACAAGTGACCAGTTCCCTCGTGTAAATACTCACAAACACACACATGAATGCATACGTGATTAATTTCCAACAAAGTTGCCCCATATTAAATTTCTTCATTTAATTATTATTGTTATTCTTGTTGTTGTTATTGTTGTTGTTGTGCTATTATTAATGCTTTGATAAAAATGTGTAACTATTAGGAAACATTAGGCTTAGCTTCGCATTTAACGTGCGAGTGAGAACGAGCGTGCGTGTGGTGGGTCGGTTTTGTGTATGTGCGTGCGTGCCAGTATTATATTTCAAAGTACATTCAACTGCAGCCACTAATACTTACTCAAATATGGAAATCCAGACAAGTAAGTTGAAATGCCTTATGAATGTTCTTATCACAACTTCCAGCTAGTTTCAAATGGCTCAGGTGCAGACTACTAAGTATAATACAGGCGTGCCAGTGTACATTTAGAATAGAATACAAGTCTGCACTCCGAGGAAAATCCATTTTCAGCCATTTCCCTCGAATGGCACACCCTGGCTCGCGAGGTTTTTCCACAAAATGGAATTCGAGGGATTTTCTTGAAATTGTCGAAGCAAGGTCGGTCCTCGATCGATTTTCTTCTCCTTTTCCTCCTCCTGCTCCTACTCCCTCCCCTCCTCTTTTTCACGGAAATTCCTCAATGATTTTATGCTTGAGAAGTTATTACACCAGTGCCCCGCAGTCGAGTCATTATAAACGATGATATCGGCTTTATTGTTTTAGAATGCTATAATTTACGAGGATGTATAATTTCATTAACCGACGGTGTATGAATTACTTAAGACAATCCGAGTTCTTGCCACGAAAACATTTATTTCGTGATAAGCCGAGTGAAAGAAACGCTGGAAAAAATTATACGGCTCATAAAGTCTTTCAAGGCGTGGGAACCCATTTACCAGGAACAATAGCCTTTTCTATGGGAAAGACGACACTCGAGTTTGACATTTAAGTCGCAAATCTACGAGAGTTCAATCACGCATTGTTTCACCGGAGAAGTCGCGAGCCGAGAAGAAACACGGAATCCGCGATTAATTCACGGAGGATCCGGTCCCCCGGCCATCTTTCAATAAAAATCCTTCGAAAATGGAGAAGGACGCGTTTCGCGAATAGAATTTTTCTTTCGTATTTTCGACCAAAAGTGAAAATCGCTTTTCCCTTCTACGCCACCTAACTTTTCCTTGCACTTTCGTGTTTTTATATTTTTTTCCTCTCCCGTTTTTTTTTCTTTCTTTTTTTTTTTTTTAGTTTTGTTTTGTTTTACTCTTTTTTATTCGACTCTTTCCCATGTACACCGGCCGCCTGTTCGACATGGCAAATTGTTTTTTGAATAAATAAAAGGCAAGAAAATTGGAAAATCAAAGTTGCAGCTCAAATCGCAGTTTACAAGCGGGGACTGGAAATCCCAAGTTTACTAGTTGGAAAGCTTTAAAAGAGTTCGCGTACTTTCTCACGCGCGTGAAAAGTTGCGCTCGATAATTTTTCAGGTAGTTTGAGGAAAATATGAAATGAAAAGTCTCCGATATTCGCTCCAAGCGGGGAAAAGTCATCATCGTCCGACGTTCGATCGGGGCGCGTCCGACTTGTTGAAAATTCGAAAAAGAAATCCTGCGGGGTCTTCCGGAGGATGACTTCCGGTCGAATTTCGAGCAGTGGTTCCCCCTCCCCTTTGAATTTGATCGATCGCCGGAGAATTCACCGGGTGGAATAAACTAGCGTGCTAATTTATCGACTCGGCTGCGTTTTGAAATTTCTATGGAGCGTAACGAGGAAAGAGGTGAAGTTGTTACGGCATCGAAAAAAAAAAAAAAAAAAAAAAAAAAAAATCGCTATCGTATCGTTAAGCGAGAGTTATGCTTCCGCTATATGGAACTTCCACGCAGCCGCCGGTCACATTACGTATGAAATATACCAGCCAAGATGCATAACAGTAAATCCCGTTTAGCGGACGTTTAGTCCAACACAGGATTACCACTGGGTCCCCTCCCCCCACCGCCATTGTTATGTTTCGGCCAGCTTGATTAGAGGACCTCGTGTACCAAGGAAATTGCCACCCCTACCCCTTCTCGAAATTCCTCTCGGGCGTCGATTTCACTCCCCTCCCCTCTGCATTACCATGAAACTCTGAGTTTTCCACAAGAAAATTCCCAGACAATGATCATTTTTTTTCTCTACCCTGTAAAGTGTACGCACCAGCACACATACGCACGCTCTATATTTTCATCCGGCTCGAGTTACGTTTATGTTTTCGCGTATCGTGCATTGCGTAGATTCACTTAAGCTGACTTTCGAGGAGTTGAAATAATCGCTGGAAGTGAGGTGTCAGTGCAAACATAAATCTCAGGTTTAAAAATGATTATCAGTTAATGTTTTAAAAAGCAATTAGAGCTCCGCGAAGCATTAACAACGGGAGATTATCGTACTGGCCGCTCATTATATAAACGTTACATATACTTATCATCTTGCACAATTACACTGGAGTCAGCGATTAAGAAGCTTCGTCAAGTATAACCAACGAGAGAGAAAAAGAGAGAGAGAGATTCCCCGATAAATCTCTTCCTTTCTCTCTGTCTCTCCTTCTTGTTAAGTGTGTTATTTGGCATTTTTTTGCCGGTACTGCCAAACCCGATTCACTCGGTTTCCGGGCGAGGAGCACTAAGACCTTGAGACATCGCCAAATTGAGACGAGAGTAGCAGCCGGATATTCGAAGGAAGTGGAAAGCGAAAAAAAATCGTCAATTATCGAAAAATCTATGATTGATCCGCGAAAGGAGATTCCTGTCGAGAAAGACGCGATTGATTTCAACTAAGAATCAGCGCTATTAGCGAGTAGCGAGTACCGATTAGCGATTAGCGATTAGCGATTAGGAATGGCTGGAATAACGAAATTCGTTGAAACACCGAGGAATTATCTTGGAAGTCACTCTCGGAGAGTTTATCAAAGGAATCTTGTTGATGATTGAGCTGTACTTAAGCTAATTGGCGAGTGACATAATTCAGCGATGAAAATATCTCCTCCAGATGTGATGACGTCACGTCGCGTGGCATGTGGCGCGTGCCCACCGACCGAGCCGCATGAAATTTACCGTTCGCGATTCTTTCCCCCGTGCCTCCGCTCAGTCCACTCTCCTCCCATCGGTTTTGCCATTGAATTTATTTGCACAAGTTCTCGTCCCCTCTCGTTCTCGCTATCAGTTTCTTCCAGCCACTTATTTTTCGAATATCAATGAAAAATAGGCGGAGGAGTGGGTGCCGTCTCTCGTAACTTTGCTTTCCGTAAAATTCCTTCGATTGTAGGCGTGACGCGACTTATTAGCGTTGAAAATATGTCGACCAGATACAGGGTGACATCGCGTCACGTCATGTGGTGTGGCGTGTGGCGCGTGCCCCTCCACTCTTCCTCCTCCTCCGGTGAATATCGCAAGTGGCTAACTCGCTTGACAAGCTAACGCGAAAAATGTGTCACTGGGCTTTAATGTTTTCCACGCACACGCGCCACACACGCACGCGAGAGGTACACGCGCGATTAACGTCATCGGATAAACGCGTGTATTTGTGCGCGCGTGTGTGTTTACCACACAGCTGTACACGTATCTCGGCCGAGCGTACAGAGAGCGCGAGTTACTTGGACGATAGTGACGTATCGATGCAACGGAGGAATCGCATTCTCCATTTTTCCGAGAAACCTCCAAATTTCTGTCGCTCCTTAGACTTCAGGGTCGCGCACAGGAGGAGAAAAAAAAGTGTCGGGAGAGGACTGTAAAAAGAATGTTGAGAGAGCAAGGGGGTGATGGAGAGAAATGAAGAAAAATAAATGTAGTCGGTTCGCGCTATAAAAGGATCCCGCAGAGTATCGGTCAGGGGGAGGGGGGTATATATTTGCATTAGCAATCGCGTTTCGAGAAGGGAACGACAGAAATGCATCCTGCACCACCCCTCTTCTCCCGCCCTCCCCCTTATTTCTGGTACTCGCCGTCATTTATCAGATTCTATCTCTTTGTCTTGCGCGCACCCCCGCGCGTACCCCGGGACCCTCTCATTTTTCCACCTGTGCCATTCTAATGGAATCAGATCGATTCCTTTTCTACCTTTTCCCTGGCATGGTGCTCCTTTGTATCTTGGAGAGGAGTCGCAACCTGTTCCCTCCTGGAAATACGCACGAGCGAATTCTCGTCGAAAAAGAGAATTCTAGATTCTTTAGCGAAAATTCTCGGCGGGGTATGCGAGAAAATCAGAAAAACCTGAATTTTTTCGTCGTAAGGAAGAAGCACAGCGATAGGGGCGAGAGGAATATTTGCGCAGGACCAAAAGGAACGTGGTGGCGTCCCTTTTTTTGGGCGCCGGGGTTGGGCGGGCAGGGGCGAGCATCGAAAATCCAGAGATCCAGAATGAAGCGCGCGCTGAAAGAGGTTTTAGCGAGGATGCCCGCGCTCGTTTTCTCCTCCGTTGGAAGGAAGAAAGTGAAATGGAAAAAGGGCTGGAGAAGGGGTTGAATTCCACGGTGGTGGCCCGCAGGTCCTTTGGACCGTAGAAAATTCCCGAGGGATACTCGAGTTTTTCGCAAGGAACTCCGAGAGCAACAAGTGGGATCCCCGACGCTTGGCGTCGTGACGCCTCGGACCGCCGTACCTCTTGCTCCTCCTCCTCCTCCTCCTCCTCCTCCTCCTCCTCCTCCTCTCCAACCCTACCACCACCTCCGGCGGCAGCCCCTTTTACTTCCTTCTCCAGCGGCCAACGTGCTCCACTCGCCTTATTTTTCCCCCTGCACGATCCCCCATAAAAGCTCTCGAACAATACCCTTGCGACTCTGCTTCGACCTTAATAAGATCCTGACACGATAGCCAACACGAATCCAAGAATAAATGAACCGCTAGGATGGAGCAACTGGCAAGGTCAGGCTCCATCTGAATTCAACGAAGGAGGGAAAAGGGGGAAATTTATAAGAAACCTTGAGGACTTTGCTTTTCTCGACGCGAATCGAACGCGGATCCATATGTATCCTATTTGGAAAAGCCCGATAGAAAAGGAAAGGGGATATTGATTCGCGAAGGGTTTTCTAGGAAAGGTCGTAAGTGCGCGATCTTTCACGCTACACGAATAAGGGATTTTCCTCATTTCCCAGATGAAGTGCGAGCGGAGAATAAACAAAGAGGATTTTACGGCGGAACAGTTTGTAAAAGACGTAAAAATGTTAAGGCGCGCTGGATTTTAGTTTTATCTCCTGCGAGATAGCGAGTACTCCGGCACTAAAGAGTCGACAGTTATATTTACAGTTAGACAAACATCGTGGCTGACTAGAAAAGGGGAGGAAGAACCATTCCAGAAAAGAGAGAAGAAGAATGGGGAACGCAAACAGACGCGTACCCACACACAGAGACGCGTACTCGACCTATGGGTATCGACTCTATGGGAAAAATGTCTGATCGATCGATCTCGTCTCCAGCCAATTGTTCGCGCGTCCTCCCCCCTCGGGGAGGGAGATGGAGCAGATTGCATGGTTACAGCATCATGATCTTCTTCCTCTTCTTCTTCGTTGCTCCGTACAATTTGCGTGAAATTAATCGTAGTTTCGTTAGTTTCGTTATGGCATCGGGAAGCTGCGGGAACTCGATTCAATCCCCATGTCTATCCACTCTCCTCCGTTCTACGGCCAAAGAGTAAAATGCTAATTTCACGTGGTCGACAGCCGAGAACTTGCTCTCCGGCTTTCACGAATCTGCCAATCTGGCCAAAATTCAATTTGGACGTACGACGCCTCGTGGCCGTCCTTGGCACACTAACACACATCCCCGAAGCGAATATAGAAACTTATTTGGCTGATCGATAGCTCGCCTGTTCCGCCTGCCGGCTCCCTTCAACGGTTTCTCCCGGTTGCCTCCTATTGACCCGCAGGCGAGGGTCGACGTCGACGTCGGTGTCAAAGAGTCCAAGTGTCTTTTGCCGCGCTGGAAGTATCCGGGGTACCGGGGGCTGATGGTCCAGAACCACTGGTAGCCAGCTTAAAGGTAACCGAGAAAAGGCCTTCCGCTATGAGACCTTGAGTATTTCGCTTATTGCACTCAAGGTCCACGCATCTCGACCGATTTAACATACGAATCAACGAAAACCCCAACAACCACTTCCATAGAAATCACAAGTATTTCGAATGATCCGCGGTACTTCTTCCCCCGCTGCTACTTCCGCAGGTACTCGCCCCGAATAATTCATCGACGATGAATATTAACGGAATCTTCGACTCGCCCTGTAAGAAAACACGCGCACAAGTGTCCGGACTATTATCCTAAACGAGGAAATGCATTTAATTAATTCCCCGCTCGAAGATATCGCAGTTCCCTAATGAAATTTTGATGGACTCAAAACTCTAATGGACGAACCACCCCCTCCTCGCTAATTTCCGTGTTTCTTTTCAAGAACATCGATCGTTTCTATTTTAGCCTAGAGCTCCGCTGCGTTCGGTTTAATAGGAAACTCGGAATTATGCACGTCGCGTGCTTCTTACCGTTGGCACTCATCAAATATCAAAGTTCGTGTGTTCGTTATGGCATAAGGGCCGAACTGAATTTCACTCGTTATATTCAGAATAATATTACTATTATCGGCTGACCTTCGCGTGAATTATTTACTTTTGCCGTCCGATTCTGCTTCGCGGAATTAGTCGGCTTACCCTCTGCTACCACCCCTGACCCTCGCAAGGAAACTCCTTGTTTCTGGGGTAGCAGCTACTTCCGATTGCGGGAGGTTTTTGGCTCTTGATCTCGAGGAGACCACTCGGAGAGATTTCCAGCTCTGGATATTATATTCGTATGTTATTTGTGGAGCACGGCTAAATGAATATATTGTAAAAATGAGAACAGTGGCGTAGGTTGCGGCTGCGGCTGCGGTCTCGAATTGCACTTAAATATTTGTAGAAAGTCTCGTGTCCCCGGTACTAGCTGCCTTTTATTTGAATACGATTGAATTTCACCGCAGGTGCATGCCAAGTATCGAAGAGGGGGAGGGGGGTTTTACCCCTCGGGACATCTCAAAACCTTTGGATAATTCGCAATTGCTCCCTCTCCATGTTGCATGCTACTGCCCGACTCTACCACCCCCGACCCCAATTTTTCATCCATCGGAATAGTCACGATATCGCCATTAATCATCTCCCGCTGAATTTTTTAGCTTGAAACATTCTCCTCTATCGCTCGAGATAGTGTTTCCCTTCAATTGATTCATTTGAATTTTTTCGGAAATTATCTTTGCTTTTCTCTCTCTCTCTCTCTCTCTCTCGGATTCTCTTTTCCCTTTTTTTCGTAACTTTTCGCTCGGTCTTTGTTCGGAGAAGTTCTGTGGCAATTTTTCAGTTTGGCAATAAGTGGGAGTGGCCGATGGTGGGATTTCTCGATAGGCATTGAAACGAAAGAAAAGTTCAATCTGCAGCTTGTTAAAAAGGCCATGAATGGGGATGAAGGGGTGTGGTGGGAGAGCACATATCGTAATTGCAATTTCTCGGTGCTCACCTTTCACACGCACGTAGCTCGTTAGTTTTCGTAGCAAAACGGGGCTCCGAGCGAGTTTCGATCCCTCTCCACTCGTATTATCTTCACTCTCATCAACCCTCATCAACCCTCGCAGAGAGAGTTGCCGGAAAGAATCGTAGAGAAATTATCCTAAACTCTTTGCACGAAATTAGCATCTTGGTTCAAAGAATTATGACATTGCTAGAAAATAGTAGTTACGCGTACGTTGCGTGGTTAGGAGTTTGGGGGTGGGAAGTCAAATTTCAATTCAGTTCCATTACTCTTCATCCCCCGATGTATATCTGGAACGAAACTCATTAATATTTGACGAATGTATCGAGGGTTTATCCGAAGTATCAGGATCAATATTTGAAGAAAATTTCATAAGGTAAATTCTCCGCTTAATAGAGAGAGGGAGAGAGGAAGAGGGAAAGAGTGAAGGAGGGAGATAGGGGATGAGAACGGAGAAAGAGAGAAAGAGTCACAAGTAAAATTTCCATTGTTAATGATCGCAATGAATCATTTTTCCCGCTGAATTATTATCGTTTTCCCGGTTCTTCGTTAGATTCTCCTTTTTAAATTATGAGCCATTACCAGTGAATAATTCCTCTTGTTACTCACGTTATTAATAACTTTTGCACGCTACCATGGCTAGAGCATCGAATCCATAAATGTTTCGACCTGGGAATTTAATAAATTACTTAGCGCATTTTTCGAAGCAAAAGTGGCGACAGACAGCGGAGAAATAAATAAAAGGATGATGCATTTGTCTGGCAGAAATGTCATGCGATAAATGTCAAATATGAACGCGGCATTATTCCTCAACGAGTACTCGAGAGAATCCATTTCCTAGCAGCAGCAGCAGCAGCAGCAGCAGCAGTAACAGCAACAACAGCAGTAGCGACAGCAAGAACCCTCTTGTCAGCAGCCATTTCAACATATTAGAATTTGGCAACGTCGCTTATCGCTCGAGTCGCTCAATATTTTCCGCTTTTTCTACCTTTTCCCCGCTCTCCCTTATTTTTGTCACTCGCCACTCGTATCGCATCGTGTCGTCGTGACGCGTCGTATCCTCTTTTCGGTAAGGCTCCTCTTATCGAAGAGAGAGGCGGCAAACTAAAAATTTCAATTGAACGACGAAACGATCGAGATGCTTACATTTCGACCAAACTCGCATGTGTTCCCGTAATTGCCGTTTGAATTGGCAGCTAATCCGGTTCGCGACTCGATTTTTAGCGAACTGCGAAAATCCGCCAACCACCCCCGGAGCTCCACCCTCGTGTAATTGTCCCGGTTCGATTCCAGGTAATTTTGCACTGGAATTTACTATCCGTTATGATTCAATCGTTACTATTATCGAGAAAGAATGAAAAGTGCCCCTCCCCCTTCCACATCCCCATCTCCACTATCCATTTGGGTCGAAGGGTTTTACGGGTGATCTCGCGGTAGAGGCATCAATTGTAATCGGTTAGAATTTTTGTCGTTGCATGATCCAGGGAAAACTCTTGCTCTCAGGTGCTCGAAGAAGGTGGTCGCCCCAATTTTCTTTCGACCATCGACGGTTCCCCCGGGACTTTTCCATCGGCTGCTCGTAAGAAAGATTTTCCACGGTCCACTGTACCGGAAGTACCGCGTGCGACCTTTTTATCGGTCTTCTTCGACTTCGTGAAAACTTTGGCAGAAATCTATTTTCCCCTCTCCCCCTATCTGCAGAGGTCCGTCCTGCGAAGGTGCGGAGTGGAGTCTCGGGCCAATGTCCCCCTGACTCGCGGAATACACGTTTATGCTAATCGACTCTGCTCCTCTTCCCGAGGGAATGCGAAAGTCGTGCCAGGAATACAGGAAGACCCCGTCGTCGTGCCTTCCACTCCCCCACCGTTTTACCCTACTATTTTACCGACGCAATGGACGATGGGTTTATTCTCTTTAGTGAAAAACAAGGAAAAATCGTAGGGTGCTTGAGAAGCTATAGAAAACCGGTTGGATTTTCTGCCGATACACACGAGAAATGGAACGTGTTCTTGAGGACACTTGTGGTTTCGCGCAAGCATTTCGTTTTCAGCATTGCATCCGGAAGAAAAGTCCCCTCGCGATTAATCGGATTAACGTTGATTAAAAACTTTTCAGAATTAAACGATCATTCTCCAATACCTCATCGCGAGATACAATATTTTCCCGCGTGCACGAGGGAGAGAGAGAGAGAGAGAGAGAGACTTTTTTCTCCCCTCTGCCCCTCTCTCACTCCCTGCGCCTTATAAAAAAGTTTAGTGGTGTTAGGCCAGTGGAATTATGCTGGGATCACTTTAATACGACCATTGATCTTGGCTTGGCGTATAATAAAGTGCTGCTTGAAGAATTGCCTTCGTGATTTAAGAGCGGCTATTAAATTTCAACGAAGTTGCAAAGTAATAAGTTGATTCGCTAATAAACTACGGATATATTTTACAAGGCAAATGTTTAGAAAAAAATCAATCGAGTGGGCAGGAGCGAAGCAGCGGCTGGGTGGAGTGGTGGTGAAGTAGGGGGTGAAGGGCGAGACTGGAAAATGTGCATTAAAGTTGAATAATGGGGGAGGGAAATACGTTAGCGGGACCGGGAATAAAGTTCCCTGAGGATTCGACTGCTTTCGGGGTTAATAAAAACGGGTTGGAAATGTTTTGTTTACGGAAGAATGAATTTCATTGGATTCTCGCGGAGGAAGAAGAAGAAACGGTGGGCTTGGCTGGGAAAGAAGGGGCGAGGGGCAGGGAAGGTACGGCTCCTCGCTTCCTCCCCTTCCACACTCGGCTAGAGAAAGAAAGTCGAATCGGTTTACTCGGACGTCGGTACATCAATCCTGACGGGATGATTTACTCGGCAGCCATCAATTCCAGAATAACTCGGTAATAACTTCCCTAAAATATTGACCCGCGAGCCCTTCCACCTTCGGATTGGCTCGTGCATCGTCGAATAATGGAAAAGTCACCCTCGCCTTTTTTACACTCCTGCCCACCCCCAGCCCTCTTCCGCTACACGATAAATACTCCACTACCTCCTCCGGATCCACTTTATTCGACACGTTTTCCACCCCCCGCCGTCTCGCTCCATTTTTTATTATTTTTCCATTTTTCCCGTCGTATTTACGTTCATCCCCGAATTTACGGGGTCCCCTACCCCCGCGGGCTGTTTTGCGACTCTGCGTTAAACCCACCCCACACCCCCGACATTCATTTGGATTGTAAAAATTCCAGACATCCGAGCGGGTCCTCATATTTTTCCAGTCGAGACCTCGCGCCGAGCCAAACAGAAAGAAAATGTCGCTAAGTTGCCAATATCGCACGGCCGACCTGGTTTCCTTCCTGGCCCCCTCCTCCTACCACCGTCGACGATGACGATGACTCTGCCAACGTTGCCGACGTTGCTTCCCTCTTATGTAATATTCATAATCTTAATTTATGGGCGCGCGCGTGTGTACGTGCGGTGCGGAGGCTTATGTAATTGAGGAAAAGTGGATTCCAGCATGGTTCAACTGATTTCTGTCAGTCACGAGATCGATAAAAGCGCCCGGAAAGAAGAAAACTGACCGGTCGCGCGGCTCTCGCCGGATGGGGTGATACGGGGATGAGGTTGGGGCTGGAGCTGGAACTGGGTGGGAAGGAGGGGGCTAGCGTTTGCTCGAGAGTCCATTAACAGTGTTTTTTAAGTGCCCGCTCAAATGTTGATTTTACAAATTTCTTCGAGCGCCAGTTTGCACAGCTGATAATCACCGAGGCTTATCGGGAACCAATGATTTTCTTTCCTCCCTCTCGGACCCCCCCCCCCCCGGTTGTCTTTCTCCCCAAACTGGGAGAAAGTGTCCCCGTGGCAAAACAAATTTTTTATCGATCGATCGACCGATCGTTCGATTTTCCGACCTTTCCGAGCCTTTCCGCTCATTTAGGAATTCCACCCCCTAATGGCCCTCCGAGAAACTTCCGCTTCCGCCGGACGTCCCTGAAGGAGCTTGCAACAGGCTCGGGGAAGAAGCAGAGATGGAAGTGGAGAGACCCGCGGAGGTTCGGTTTGGCCCGCGTACGTTTTCACGAGATTTTTCTTAAACTGCGCGAGAAAACCAACGAGACTTTCGTTATCTCCCTGACATTTCCGTCTCGGAGAATTTATGGGATTCCTACACATATTCTCTACCTCTCCACAGTTCTTATCGGGCAACGCGTATGTCGATGTACCCATCACCGAACCGCGCCCCCCTCGCGCTCCTCCCCTGCTCCCGACACTCATAACCAGACTTCAGAGGTTATTGCCTTCAGATTACCAGAAGAAGAAAAAAACGCCATTTTACGGCATCTCCGGAGAGGAGCCCGGCCACTTGGGTCAGGGAAAATCTGTCGACCGAGCGATAATGAAGAATTCCCATAGAAACCTCATGAGATCTCTCTCGAATTCCTCGCGTTCGTTCCACTTTCAAGGATCCCTACTACCACTCTCCTCTCCGAGAATTTTATATTTTCATTGATTCGAACTGTCCTTCGGAGTGTCAGCCACCCTTCTTCCCCTACCACCGACGCTATCTCCTTGGATCTTGCGTTTTTTTTTTTTTCTTTAACTCTTCATTGTTCTTTCGTCGATTTATTTATTCATTCAGTACCAATAGCGTGTCAAATTCGTGTCGAAAGTTCTCTTCCTCATTGAGCGAGCCGAATGCCGGAGAAACAAAGAGGTGGAGGGGAAACTCGGGAACTTGAATGCCGATCGATAAATGAAAGAAGCGACGAAGGATCGTTTTCAAAGCACGTATAGACTTCCTTTCTGCAAGGGACAAAACGCTTTTCCGCGTCTTCTTCTTAATTTAACGCACGCTCCTACGCATGCACGAGCCTACTCGTTTTAACACACGAATGCATCAAGTTCTTAGCGGTTCTTAGCGTGCAAAAGGTCAGGAATGGGGGGGGGGGGGGAGTAGGAAAGAAGGAAGAAATCGAGCAAAAGGAACTGCTCCAAGCTGAAAACTGACGTGAAGAAATATCGATGCCCGCGAGGGGAGGAAAGTGGAAATATGTCGAAAATGTTATTTCTTTTCTTTGTACTCCCACGCTTCCCCCTTCCCCTTCTCTTAATTCGACAAAGCTCCATAGACGGAATACTCGTTATTTCCTGGCTGTGCGTAACTACGCGCGCGCGCGCGGGACTCTGTAAAGAAAAAATTGAAATCCAGAATAATTGTTATTGTGGAAGTGATGGCGAGGGGTGGGGGGCTAATGAGTAAATAAAATGCAAATCGAAAGTATACGGAAGCGGGCGCATTCGACTAAGGCAAACAGACTGGAAATTGTTAAGAAAATAGTATTGTTAAAGGAGGGTACTTTCAACTCTCTCGAGTTTCTTGTTCGATGAGAGAAAGAGTGAGAAAGAGCGAGTGGGCGGGATATGGTAGGGAATAGAGGAGATGGGAGACAGGAGAAGCAGGAGACGCGAGAGGAGAGCCGAACTTATTATCCCGTGCTGATTTTATTCAATTTTTACTCCACGATGTATTTCCAGCGAAGTTTCCCTGTTATGTTTCGCCGGGAAAGAATGAGATATAAATTCAAGCTGGATATGCGCTTTGGAATAACTTAAATTCGAGCGGGACGAGTTTACGAGGAATAACATAAATTTCACGGGCACCAGCGAAAAGTTCCTAGAGATGGATTTACGGAAAACAAAGAAAAAAGGAAGGGTAGGAGGGAAAGGAGGAAATAAAGAGACAAAGAGAAAGAGAGTCGAGCGATTGCGAAGAGACGAAGTTTATCAGTTTTTTGTTCGTGCGAGAGGCGAAAGATGGAGAGGTTTTGAAAGACTTTCGCCAGTGCGGAGGAACCAAAGGAAGCAAAGTTCAAAGTGCAACTAAAAATGAAGGAGGGAGGGAGGGAGGGAGGGAAGGAAGGAAGGAAGGAAGGAAGGAAGGAAGGAAGGAGAAAGAATGAAAGTGGGAGCAATCGACGAATCAAGGGACCGAATAAAAAGGGGAGAAAAAAAATCCCTGATAAAATGAGTGATAAATAAATTTACAAGAGGGCACTCGTCCAATACACATACACAAATAGATGGATGAAAAAATCACATTGGGAATGGAGTCCGAATCCCTCGGGGTATCAATCTTTATGCCCCCTCTAATTAACAGAAATTCGAGGGGCTCGGGATTCCCTCGTTCTCCATACACACGCATACGCGCGCGCACACACACACACACGTATGCCCATACTGCATTCGCGCGTTCGTATATGAGTGGGTGGGAAAGGTCGAATGAATGAGACAGTGAATCCAGCTACGTATCTGTAAATGTGTGTAAATATCTGTATCTTTAACGTGTATTAGTTCCTGGCTTATAAAAGCAATCTCATCTTTTCCTATCTCGTTAGATAAATATGTGTTGAACAAGATTAATGCTTGTAATATGATTCCATGTACCTAGCCACACTCCTCTTCTCCTCTCTTTCTCTCTGATGCAACACACTTTATTTCCATAAAAAGTTCCTCCACCACCACCCCCCTTTCAAACTGGGATAAAACAATATATAAATGACGAGTAAAGAGCGCCAGAGTATCAACTTCTAGCGGAGTATGAAAATAATGTTTAATTGAAATAAATTTATAAATATTTATACTCGGCCATCAGAGTTTTTATTTAGATGCGGAGCTCCCGGCTTTATGAATAGTTGCGTCGAGATTATTCTCGTTCGTTACAATTATTGCTCTTGCTCGAAAGTGAGGTAAAACTTTCTTAATTTCGCAAGCAAGCATCGAACAAGCTGTTTGCTTGCTTTTGCTTCCTCTCTACTGCCTGTCGGCTGCTCATTGTTATTCCAGCTGCGTCTCCCCTAGTGTCTCTATGCTTTTTTTTAGGCTTCGGGAAATCACGATTTAAGGGTTCTACCTGCGGATAAAAATCGAAGAAACGTGCAACCCTTTTGTACCCGCGGCTTTTGCCATCAGGAATTCAACCGAGGGTGGAGGAGAGGGAGACGACGAGTTTTCTTTTTGCACTTACAGCTAGTGTTGGAACGCCGAAATTAGGCTATCCATCGGATTAGAAGAGGGTGGGGTACATACATGGGGAAAATGGGACTACGCGTGTTTGTCGATAGTTCATCTCCAACCGTCCCCTATTTCTCCCTTCTGTGTCCTCGGACTTGCGTCAAAAGGAAAACATTAGCCGAGAGGCTTTTGCGCGCCGCGAGGGCAATTTTTACATGTTTGGAAGTGGGTTTTCTCGAAATAAAGCGGATGATCGATATATTCCTTGTACTCACATCACGTGCGGTTGCAGTGGGGAATACTAAGAAGAAAATCGCAATTTCGACCGATTACTTCTTATATAATGCTGCTTAGGGTCGTGCAGGAACAACGTCCTCTCTCTCTCTTTCTCTCTCTCTCTCTCTCTTCGCGGGGACGTGTCGTGAATTTTAATTGCAGCTTTTCGCTGGATACGACGACCTTCGCGATGATTTATGCTCTCATTTTTGCAAACTGTGCCGCTAAAGATAGGCATTTCGTGGTTCTGAACTTTTCCACCGAGAAAGCTGTACGTGTTCATTGAAAGCACCCTTCGGTGGAAGTCTCGGAAGTCTTCGCTGTCGTTCCTTCCGACCGCAGGACCACTCGAGTACGCCCTTCCTCCGCGGTGCTCCAAGTCGAAGGTCATCGAGTAGGGACGCTCGAGTGATAAATGGCGATCGTAAGAAGGGAGGGTAGAGGAAGGTGTAGTACGGTTGTGGGTTCATTAGGTCAACACCACCGATAATTCCACGTGTTCTCACCTGCGCGCTCCAGTACCGATATATAAATTCTATGTGTCACGCATACCTGTTCCATAACGCAGGAATTTGGACAGCTGGTCGGTGCCGTTGAACCCTCGGCAATACCCACGAATTCTTCTCCGACCGAAAGCAACGCTCCTCCGCTTCTCCTCGGCGGCTCCGCGCGATATATGGAAATAACGAGAGGGGCGAAACTTAACGTCGGGGGTGGTGGACCAGGAAAATTCAAGGAAGAGTTCAAGCGGTGATTTCCAAGGTGACTCTGGCTACCACGTCGAACCGAAGCGCGAATGGAAATAAAATGGGATCGAGCGAAATAATTGAATAATTTCCTCCGTAGCGAGTGAGTCGGAAGGGGTGGGGGGGTAGAAATCATTTCCATTATCGAATTTCATAAAAAGGCCAGCGGAACGATATTCCCCAAGAAGAATGGCGATAATAAAAGGACAATTACTGAGATACGCCGGACGAATCCTGCATAATTTTTCAAATGCACAAAACCTCCTCTCTTCTTATCTACTGCGAGAGAAACAGTGGTTGCTCGCCGATGGGAAGATGCTGCTGCTGCTGCTGCTGCTGCCACTGAAATAAAGCTCCGGAATTGAAATCCACAACGCGGAACTCGAAATAAACTAATATTCTTATTTCATTACTTTGCATTCCTGGCAAGGGGCAGGGAGGGGAATGAAGGGGGAAAAAGCGAGGAAACGGCATTGCGAGATAAAACTTAATATTTATATAGGCTGTGGAGAATCTGAACCCTCTCTCTCTCTCTCTCTCTCTCTCTCTCTGGCCAGCGATAAAAGCGTAAGATCGACTGGAGCATAAAATATTGTTAAATAAAACAGAATTTACGTTACGGAGTGTAAAATCAGTGGACTCGTTCGGCAAAGCAGAGCGGGGTGGAAGAGAAATAGGAGGAGGAAGAGGAGGAGCAGATGAGAGAATAGCAGAAAAGAAGCAGCAGCAGAAGAAGAAGAAGAAGAGGAAGCATAATAATGAATAAAAATGAGTTGGTTCAAGTAGCAAGATCGATGGACTCGATGAGTGAACGAAAATAATGGGGCAAACTCTGATGAGTGAAATTAATGGTTTACATTAATGAATAAGAACAATTAAATTACGGCAATGAAAGGATGGGGGGACGCGTAACTAGAGAATTACTTCGTAAGAGTTACAGTGTAAGAGAATGAGAGAAAGAGAGATGGAGGGAGGGGAAGAGGAGAGAGAGGTTCTCGCTCTCAGAATATTCATTAGCCTCGTTGAAATTTTCTTTCGAAACTGCTGCTAAAGTGCAGCACTTAAGCCGTACAATAAACTAGTTACTTATTTTCCCTCGGCGGGAACGCCGAGATTGAACTTTCTATATTTGCATTATATAAACGTTACTTCCGGCCGGTATTGTGCCGCATCCTTTCGGCCGATGTGAGAATGCCGCAAGTTGTGTTGCGCGTTTGCGCGCGCGCGCGCGCATACGCTCCCGTTCCCGTTCCCGTTGCCGTTCCCGGTGAAAACCGTCCTAATTAACTCGGCACGCTAATAACGTTTGCGTTACTCCCTTGATCGCGGGGTTTTTGCGCGTGAAAACTGACGGGACAACTTGTCCAGCCTGTTCTCGAATGATGAAGTGGCGTTCCTACTTCCCACGTGCGTGTACGTACCTCTGCCGGCGTAATAATGTCCGCTCGGAAATCCACGTGACGAGCATCCGAGCAAACGGACAAATATAGCCGCACGCTCGGAAATAGATCGCTAAACCTGTCCCCGTGCACTATTCATTCTCAAGCTCCATCTTTCCTAATAGAACACCCCCCTTTTCTTTGCTCGGCGAACTTTTACCCCCTCCGTGCGAACGTGCCAAACGGTTGAGAACCACTTTTTCGAGAGTTCTCGATACTTTACCACCACCACCATTTTTATCTCTCGTCTTTGGAAAATGGAAGCCTCCTCTCATCGCATCGATGAGGAAATGACATTTCGCGCCCGGCAAACTTATTAATAATGTCCGCTTCGAAACGGATGTGCATCGATAATCCGATGCATATCAATCGCAGCTGACTCTCCGATATATAAATAATCTCTGGAAATTCGCTGTAACAAGCAGTAAAACTGCCAGAGTATCGACGCGTTAGTGTTTTTGCGCCACGGATTTATCAGAGTCCGTGACATTAATTCAGTTAATATGAAGACCGTCGACAGCTCTATTAAACCCTGACCACTTTTTAACGCTGCTTTATAAATAATGCAGTGGCTTTTTAAATTCTACCCGGTTACCATCTAATCGATTCATTTTCCTTTTTTCTCTCTCCTTTTCCCTCCTCCTCCGCGATTCGCCCTCCCCCCTTTTCTTTTCTCCCATTTTTCACTTCCCCCTGTTGGCAGAAGAAAAAAAAACCCTCGAAACATTAATAATCCCATGAAAATATTGTCCGATTATTATTTCCAACGGTCGAGCTTGTCCATTCCAACAAACTGGAAGTGACTTAATTGACGAGCGAACTTGCCTACTCGTGAGTAAAGTTGACGAGTAACCGTTCCACTCTCTTATAATTAACCGGCGATTAATATTAACGAGCGTCCACTTAACGAAGGAGAGTAATTAACGTTGAATGATATTAATGATTGGAATTAACGAACAAGACCGCTAAAGAGCAATTCGACGATAAGAATTGATCAATTTCAGCGGATCTCATCCCTTGCTCTCTCGGGTTGTACCCGAATAGATGGGAAAGGATGATACAGGAAGGGAGGAAGAGAGAGAGAGAGAAAAAACATAGGAACAAGGTTAGGGATGTGATTTTACGAAAGGACAATCAACGAGCAACGTGGTTGACTGTGCGAGTGACGTCAGAGCAACCATTAGCATTGATCCACCAATCCGATTTACGGAGTGGAACGTCGTTCAATCTCTATCTTATCGATTATTATCGATTTTCGCTTGCACAAGACTTCTCCGAATCATAAACTGTAGTGGTTCGCGAGCCAGTGTACGTTTGTACGTATACTCTATTCTACTCTTACTCTGTGCTCTACGCGTATATTCCAACATATTTTCCGATTTACTCTACACTCGAGATTCTCTCCCTTTTCTCTGGATTTATAGGAAAGATGTTTGAACCGATTCAAGCAGACTGTTTATTCGATCTACTGGAAGAGGTAAAACTCTATTGTTTTTCTTACTCTTCGCGCGAGGCCGCGTGCGTCCGTTCCAAGTGATTCGTTCGAATGTTCGATCATCGAACTCTACGACCGACGAAGAAGAAGCGTCGCTCCATGCGTCGTCGTCCAATCGACTTCCGGTTCCTTCCTCCGGATGATGATTCCAAGTCGATTCCAAAGTCATCGTGGGTCGCGGAGCAAACCTTCTCTCCATGGATCCCTTTACGAGCGAGTAATATTCGCCACGCCTTATTTGCCTCCACCCCCCCCCCCCCCCAGTCCCTTCGTAACTTCGATTAATGCTGCCTGTGAGAATATTAAATGGGATTTACGCGTAATACGTAAAGTCTCG
This sequence comes from Sclerodermus sp. 'alternatusi', assembly GCA_037305995.1. Classification (NCBI taxonomy): domain Eukaryota; kingdom Metazoa; phylum Arthropoda; class Insecta; order Hymenoptera; family Bethylidae; genus Sclerodermus; species Sclerodermus sp. 'alternatusi'. Next base: position 6,619,703 of record CM074553.1, on the reverse strand, counting down.
TAATAATAAACACGCCAGCTTTACGACTTATACGCGCGCCACGGCTGGAAAACTCCAAGTAATTCGCCAGTTTAATTGCGCAATCCTTGTGTTAGCAGTTGATTTTATTTATCGACACGGTGTCGCGTGTACTTTTCTCGCTGTATTTACAGCAGCGATTCGTGTCGCGTTGTGTCGTGTCGCACCGCGCCGCGCCGTACCGCCGGGAAAATTACCTTAGGTCGTTCCGCTCCCTCCCCCCTTTCCCGAGAGCAACCTCGAATCATCACCTCCCCGCGAGATCCTCCGTAAAATAAAGAGAAAAAGCGGAATTCCCGCGACGAATAAATTTCTTCGAGTCGAGTCCTCGAAACAGGTGAGAATCTTTCGATTCGGAGATAAAAGTTTTTCAGGTGTACAGCTGCGAGCGGATATGGAGTCTCCGAGTCTCGTGTGTCCGCTGTACCCCCGAAAGAGAGGCGCGCGCATACACGCACGGAATCTCGCGCGGAGCTTTACGATAATCGCCTTAACCTCGAAACTAACAAGATTTCTTCACGCTAATGATCGAAGAAGATACGAGCGAGCCACTTCTCCCTTCTTCCCTTTTACTCAACTTTTTTTCCTTCTACCCCGACGCACCTCTCCTCCTCCTCCTCCTCTTCTACCCTTTGCCCAATTTCCACCGAAAACAAGAGACGAGCAAAATAAATTGGAGAATCGTTTGATTTGCCAGCTATCCAAGCGTTTTATCACGAAAAAGAATCGCTCTCGTCGAATCTCTGAAAACAGCGTCCAGAAAGTTCCGCGAAATGTTTCTGATATTTTCGGATAGGGGTTGTTAATTCTTGTCGCCTGGCTTGGCTCGCAACTTGTTAAGGACAATCCGGCCAACAGGAATATCTCGTAGCTCGTTAACGCCCGCATAAAAGCGCCGCGAGTTCCTCGGAAGTTTCGAGCAAAGTTCCGCGACGTCAGCGCGCGGATAAATTGTCAGTGCCTTTGGCCATTTTGGCAACTCTCTAAACTCGCGCAAGGTGTATCGTCAACACAACCCGATAATGCGCGCGCGCGCGCCAGCAAGAGGCACGGAACAGGTGTCACGAAAACGGCGAGTCATGAAAAATCAGCAAAGATCGATCGATCGATCGATCCGTCCTAATCCCTCGGCTTATCTCGCTCGACTATCACTCGATCGAATTCCACCGGGAAAATTAACGATTCCAATTAGCGAAAAGTGGGACCCACCACCACGTGGGATCACCGCTGCCGGAAGGAAATCTCCCACTCGGCGGTAACCACCGGATGGATTCACCGCTTGAAAATACACCGGAGTCACTCGGTGAAATTGCCGGATCAAATTTCTGAATTCCTGAAAAAAGAAATTGGTCTACGCAATGTGGCTACCGGCTGTAATCTCTCCCTCTCTCTCTCTCTCTATCTCGCTGCGTATACTCTGTGATTGAATAGAATCGCGTTCCTGAGTTTGTATGCGTTCGTGCGAATAAACCGTCCAGCAACCTGATTCATCGGGCAGCGCGGGGGGAGGGCGATCGTTGATAAGTCCGGGCAGCGGTGAATGGACAACCGAGCGAATTATGATAAATCGCTAAGGATCCTCTCGTTGTCACGTGACTCGCCGGGAGTTCAATGGCACCGGTTTTGGCGCATCGCCGGGGTCCCCTCGTTACAACTTTATTTTTAGCGGCCGCCCAAGATTTGCATGTGAAAAGTACGAGAGTATCGATCGCCCGGCCGATTTCGCTCGATTTCAATTCAGCACCGCTCCTATCTAGCACTTACATCAAATTACAAACATAAAATCGAGTATCTCGCACACGTGTACCACCACCACCACCACCACCACCGGCCATTGCCACATGCAAATGCGCAATAAACGCCATCGAGAGTCATTTTTATTATTAACTCCATTTGCGCGTGTGCGTCTGCGTGTGCATTTTACATACGCGCACACGTAGAAGAGGCCGTTCACCAAAGTTCTTCGCGCGATACGTAACTGACCTTCTCGAATGGACCCCCTCCTCCCTCTGCTCGCAGATTCCTTCGAATTCTCGCGTAATCGCGAGTTGTAGATTTTGCAGCATTTTCAAGGACCGGAAGGGAGAAACGACAGTGGCTGACAAATAGAAATTTCTCGTCTAACCGAGCGTCGCTCTATCTCAACGCGAAAATGATGGTTTATTCTATAATGCAAGTTTTAAGTTTTTCGCTGTATCTAATTTAGTGGATAGGGGGCCGCTTACGTAGCGGCGTTAATGGCACTTGAAACTTTAAAGTTACTCGTTACTAGAGAGAGAGAGAGAGAGAGCAAACTGGCCAGGCTCTACTAAGAGAGGAGGAGTAGGGCTGAAAGTAATGCAAGAAAGATGAGGCCAATAAAACTTTCAGATAGAATCCGCGTGAAAATAGAATTTGTAAGCAAAGCAAAGTTGTGAGATGGCGCGCAATCTGTCAGGAAGATCGTAAACAATCAAGCAGGACACTCGATCCTGTCAGGTTTTATCGGTCGACACTCCTCCACTTCCGGCATGCGCTTGCTTCATGAAGAATCTAACGTGACTCTTTAAAGTTTCACGCTGTTTTCAGAACGATTCGAATGGGACGTGTGAGATCCGGGGGAATTTTTTATGGGGCTCCTCCCCAAGAGAACCCCCACGTAACTAATCGACCAGCGGAAAAGGCATCCCCTCGCGAGTGATCGATAGAAAATCGCGTGAAATTAATCACGAAACCTTCTTCTTACACGGAATCTCCTCGGAGGTCATCGAGGTCTGCTGTAAAATTCGAGATTGATCTTTTTGGGGAAGGGGAGAGGAGTTCGGGGCAAAATGATGGGTATAATAAAATAAAGCAATCTCGATGTAAAAGGAGAAAAAAAATTCCTCCTGACGAACGTGGTTGAGCAAAGATTCAGGTTTGAGCGTTTCGCGTGTTTATACCCTCGAGGCACACAAATGTTTGACCAAAGCACTCTTTTAAAAGTCCTCATTAGATATTATATAATATACGCAATCTACAATGTATTGCGTAATGGTGGGGGCACTCGCGCGCGCACACAGAGAGGCGGTAGATGTCGCGGTAATGATGTAAATCACGTATTTGCAAAAAACCTATATCTGTGATCCTTAAATATTTATTATTCCTACTTCCGCCATGTAATGCTTGAAATAATTTCCAGGCACGAGCACGTGGTAGGAAAAACGAGAAAAAGAAAGAGAAACGCGCTCGTTATTCAATTACGCTATGGCGACGTTACGTCACCCGATCGGATGATTGCGATCGAACCTCTTGCTGATTTTCATTCGAGTTATTTAACGAATCGCTGATGTCGATTAAAAAATATCTTAGAACATTGTTCCGAGCCAAGAGAGTTGCTGCACTTGGTTGTGTGGAACCTCTGCAGTGCTATCGCCTTGAACGATAATATCTATGATCTAACTCGGCGTAATACATTCGCGGAATAAAATTCTCGAGAATAAAATTTGCAATTAAACGTAAAGCATTCGTTGAATTATACCGAATGTCGATCGGAGTCATTTTTCATTGAAAACTTTTTTCCCTCGACCCCCGCCGACTTTAATTCATTTGCGACGGTGTTATTTGCGTTGTTTCTTCTTCTTCTTCTTCTTCATCTTCATCTTCTTCTTCGGGTTCACCTCTGGCGCGCGGCGGCATTCACCAGTTAATATTTTAGATTAGGTACACTTTCTGCTTCCGAGAGGTTAAAATCGCGAATGTTCCGCGAGTACAAGTTTTTCTGGAATTTTTATTAGAATGTGAGATTGCCTGTGTTATTTGTAGTGGAATAACAAACAAATGTTTTCCATGGAAGATATTAATTTAGCTCGGGGGCAATTAACGTAACTCATTTGCTTTTCTGGCGTTTATACGTCTAATGCGTAACGGCTTTTCATTCACATCGATTCTTACCTCGTTACGTTCCTCATTAACGCGCTAATTACTTTTCTCAAATGCTTGATGAGTTTCTGACTGGTACATGCAGCGGCAGAGTGTCTTGCTGGAGAATTCAAACCCACGCATATCATTTGCCGATGAATTATTTATCGCGTTAACCCACAATTATACTCGTTATTCCGTACAACTCCCTTTTTTCATGCCATTAGTTTATTTAATGATTAATTCATCGAATCGTCGTCAAACCGCAATTAACTTGAGCATGGATTTCATAAATTTTTGTTGTTAATAAAAGTGAGAAAAGCGGGCGCGCCCGCGCGCACTGTCGTAATACGGTTAAGATAGAAATAAAATTCAGAAATTTATCGACGACTCGTGAAATTTACTATGGCTTATGAATTATTTCTTTACCCCTTTTAATCCAGCGATATATCTTTCTTTGCTGCTACTGCTGCTGCTGCTGCTGCTGCTGCTGCTGGCCGAAAATTTAAATTGCACCCATCGATTATGAAATGCACAATGAAACTAATAAATTCCATAGATTCTGCGGAAACCGGGATGCCCTGGTGAAAAAAATTTGTTAATTCTTTATAAAGTTACTACTTCTCTGGTAAATAGAATTAATGAGTGCAACGACAAAACAGCAACGCGCGGTAATGCATACGCACACGGAAAATCAATAAAATTGTTATAATTCATTCAGTCGAATCATGGGAAAATAAATATAGGGATATGGAGAACGAGAAAGAATTCAGATTAAGAAATGAAAAATACATAGAAGCAATGTTTTTCTCCTGGCAAGTTTTAAGTGTTTCAATTTGCGGATGCATTATTGTCATTTGACGAGGCGAATATGTTAATGCATTTCAAGATGGAGAGGCATAAATATTGCATTCGGAAGTTTCCGAGCACTTACGGAGAAAATTCGATGCGGAACGACACTGGAGAACCAGAGTATTTGCCTTTCTTCCATCTAATAACATTGGAAACTTTGCAAATATGTATCGACAGAAGCACGAATCTCCGCGAACTTGGCCAAAGAATTTGATTTAGAGTTGTGTTTTCTAGCGAAATGAATTTTTCCACGGAGAGTAGCAGCAGCAGCAAAGTAGTTTTCACGAGGAAAATTCCCTCGTCCCGAACTGTGGAGGAGGAATGTCCCCCCTTCCCCCGGTGAACCCCTGGAGGGGAGAGGGAGGAAACAATTCGAAAATTAGCGAAGAAATTAGCAGCGAGCAGCCTTAAGAAATTCGGAATGATCGATTAAATGGAATTCCAGGGGGTATTCGCTGAATTTAGCCCGGTCGCTGGAATTCGCGAGATTCGCGAAGAACGCAAGATCCATAAATTTCCTTCATTTTTTTGTCGATCGACTCTACTCTGCGCCGATGCGTGTCTCTTCTCTCGCGGAGGAAAAAGAGAAGGAGAGACGGAGTGGTAAATTGACAAGAAACAGGATAGAAATGAAATTCGATGGGAGTTTTTGGGGAAGCGAAGGGGATATGCCCCGGCGGTGTCGATAGATATTCGTAAAGTTCCCCCAGTGTGTTATTAGAGGTTAGGAACGCAAATACTGCTAAGCCCGTGTCGTTTCGCATCGAATTTTCTCAGTGAGAACAGTTGAAAAGTTCGGAATGCAATATCGCGCATAGTTTCCGAGCGCAGCTTCAAACTAATATGTCGTAACCGCGCAAAAATATACTATGCATCTATACAGATAATATAAACGCGTCGTAAATCGATGTTACGGGCTACAAAACGGATGAATAAATGTTTACAGCGTGTTCCTTAATTTATTACCCGAGCACGTTACGTTCTCCCAAGTCGAGCCACTACTGGCGAACATTTGCTTTTCGAACAGATCTGCTTCTTGCGAAATCGTCGGGGATTTACCGTCATAACTTGAAATCATAACCTCGAGCGTTCTCTCATCAAATCACTCGAATCCCCCTAAAAGTCTAAAAGTCTCTCTCCGTACGTGCGTGCGTGCGTGCGTGCGTGCGTGCGCTTCTTTTCATCCACTCTCAATTTGCTAAATAACCATGGACCCAAGACGTGGAAAAATCATATTGGATTACCGACACTCTACTACACACTACCCCATTACCAAACTACCAAACTACTGTTACTGGGATTTCTAACAGTTTATAAGCTTTTTCTACGCCAATTTTTCTGCCTCTTTTTCCGATGGTTGCAAGATTCAAGAGTAATGACAAAATTGCCGCACTAAGAAAAATCATGCCCGTGACGAATTGCATGATGGCTTCATACCGCCACTTTTTCTATTTATGTGTATTATTTTCTAAATTCGGCCGCTTGTTCGTTCACTCGCTTCTTGCGTTATGGTGGATTATGAAGGAGTTTCGCTGAACTTCTCTCTCTCCCTCTCTCCAGATTTCACGCATTTCCTCGATTCTCATCAATTTTCTCCGAGCTTCGTAAACGTCGTGTTTGATAATAAGCAGAATTCATAAGGAAGAGTGGGTGGGAGTTGATCGTTGTTGCTTTTCTTCGTTTTCGACGACGACCACGTTGAAGCGGAAGAAGAAGAAGAAGCAGAAAGTCTTACATCGGTCGCGCCGGAGTAAATGACTCGCGCCAATCATAAATCCTTAAGCATCATCCACAGGGCTGGCCACGAAAACCAGATCGCCCCGGCCTTTCTGCTCCAGCCGACATTTTAACTTTTAACAGCCGGCAGTTAAAACTTTTATCGTTTCGCCTTTATCGCGTATTTGTTCCAACGTCAAATCAGTTTCAACTTTTGTCGTTTAAACTCCACCCGTACTCCGCGGCCTCTCCATTCTCTACGTGTGCGTGTGTATGTATGCTCAAGAGAGGGCTATGTTTCTACCTCGCACACACGTACGCGTTACCTATTGGCTCAAGACCTGTGTGTGCGTGTGTGTGTTCAGAAGAGTTGTGTTACCGTACAGATGGCACGAAACCTCCTGAATACTTTGCCTTTCAGCAACATTACAATTGCTAGACTATACACTCCGTTATTCGGTAAATAAAGTTGGAATCTCGCACGTATGCACGCACGCACGCACGCACACGTATTCCCCAGTATTCTTCGGCACTTGTTATTTACTCGAGTAATTGAAACCTTGCTTCGATTCATAAGAACGAATTATCCAAGATGGCTTCTCTCACAATGTTCCAGGTGTTATCCCTGAGGAATTTTCTCTCTCTCTCTCTCTCTCTCTCTCTCTCTCTCTCTCTCTTTCTCCTCTCGTGAGTCTGGACTCATGGGATTTCGCCAAACGGGACGGTCAGTGATTTCAGGCAGATCGGGAAAATCGGTGAAAACGTCATTTTACGAAATGACTGGAAACTCTTGGAGACGCAGAAACTGAGATCGCAAATAACCCTACCCTACCGGCGAATTAACGCCAATTGGTCCGAATACGAGATATGTTATATTTCTAGAATATGTATATCCGGAGAGTAAAAACGGCGAAAAAAAAGGTCAGTTTAGTCGGGTAACGTAATTCGACGAGGATTCGTTGAGCGAGAATATCGCGATATTTCCTTATCGGTGAAGAGGTTCCCCGTGGCTCTCGATTTATACGGTTCATTTATGTGTATTTATTTATATATTCTTCAATGAAGTGAGAATTCATTTTCGAATATACTCCGCCGTGTATCGGGGTCCACGCCATTTTAATACTCCGCATAAATATCAATCTTCGGATAGCGGCCGGTGCTGGATTATATTTCTGGTTACGAATGATTTCCGGCTCTAATGAAATTCGGTCCCAAAATTTATGGTCTGCGTCAAGATAAATTAGGTTATATAGATATTTCGCCAGGCGAATAATGCGATGTTTTTTATCGAAATTAATCTTGGTCCCTTCCTCTCTTCGTCTTCTCTCGACGACGTCCTCGTCACAGCGCGCGCTATGACGCACCTGACAAATATTCTTCAATTATAGGCGGGGTTCGCGGAGGGGGGAAAGTCGGGAAATAAGATGGAAAATTATAAACGATAATAAAGGTGATCTCGATCGATTGGACGGTCTTTTTCGTTGACAAGAACAAACGCAGAATTTACCAACGCGCAAATATAAGAACGTACCACGAGACATTCTTACATGTTGTTTCGCGATCCACTTTCCAGGGGAACGGAACGATGACAGGAGTCCGGGATTACGTAATAATCTCGATGACAAAGATCGGGAACACTTGTAGAAATATAATATGAATTTCGTCGCGAAAGTTGTTCCCGGGCAAAACGGTCTCACGTTTTTGTCGGAGTCTTTCGAGATTTCTTACGCAAACCACCTCTCCGACTTCTTTCTTCCGTGACCGTCACCTTTTTTTTATCACTCTCCGTTTTGTAACGTTTGCCACTGCTTTTTCCACGATTGGTTCTATTTAATAATGCGCTCGATTGAAATTTTTTTTTTTTTCTTCAATTTGCCTCGAATGTGGTACAAGCTTTTACCACGATGTCCCCCCCAAATTTAAACTAGATCGTCTAGATGAACTTGTCCGTCGTCCTTATGACTCGCTCCTTCGTTGTGAATTCCTCCCCCTATTCTCTCTCTCTCTCTCTCTCTCCAGTTTTCTTTTTTTCACCGCGATTTTTCTCGTCCTCTATACACAGGCTAGGATAATCTTTTTCATGGTAAATACCGAGGCTGGATTCCCTTATCGAATACGTAACTTCAATTATTTATGGAAACTAAAAACCCTGGATATCCAGTAATCTCGGTAAATTCACGATTATTACTCGAATAGTCGTAATCCGTCGTAATTGTAGCACACAAAATTGCAGCTCGCACAAAATTCTATTATACGCTATTCCATTCTTCAGGAGGAAAATTACACGGACGGTGGAATGCAACGAACGGACGAACGAATGAACGAACGAACGAACGAACGAACGAGCGACGAACGAACGAACGAACGAACGAAGCAGTCACGTTTTGCTTCGGGCAATAAAAATCACCGAGAACGACAATTGTTAATACGCGTATTATCCTTCCCCCCTTGTACTCCAAAATCATTTTTGGATCTCCATAATTACTTACGAGTGGCATTACCATTATTCTCGACAGGCTCTTTCTACCTTTCCCGCCTTTTATTTATTCTTTCTTTCTTTTTCTCTCTTTTCAAAAAACCCAACAATTCGGTAAAGCGTAAAATGCCAAAATGACGTGTTTTACGGAAAATCTATCGAATGCGCGCACAGAGATAATGGCGAGTAAAAAAAAAAAGAAAAAAAATGTAACGCGAGATAAAGAGACATAACGGCGACGGGGATCATCCGGTATAATTGTTGCTAATTCCAGTTTATTATCAAACCCGGAATAAAACGGCGATGACCCCTTACGTGATTCCCCTCGTGTCAATAACAGTTCTCGTTTAATTATAGACGCGTGCGTAAGCATTCGTGTGAAAATGACATTCAATTCCTCGAGGAAAGCCCGGGAGAGAACCACGGGGAATTTTCCTTAGTGATTTGCTCCAATCTAAACTAATTAAAGCTCGTTTCTTTATCGGACGAGAGGGACCCTCCTTACCAACCGAGCAGAGCCCACCATGGCCCGCATCCAGATGGATTAAAATCGCGGCGATATCCTATCGGTTTTTATCGCTCCTTTTTCTTATCCGAACCCCGTCAATCATGATCGGGACTCTAATTAATTTCGAGACTACGATATAGGAGCGTTCGATGCCCACGGAACACGGTAACGTTAGACAGCCACGACAAAGAGGGGCAACGGGGGGGAGGTCTCGGGTTTTAGCAATTTTTCTCATTTCTGGCGAGAAAGCAACGAGATACAACGAAAGCATGGACGTGGACGGATCTCATCGATCGGGCGAACGATCGGAATTTTCTGGTCCATTTTTCAAGCGAGGAATAATGAGAGCGATGCGGAGCGGGGGTGGAGACTCGGCATATCCAAGGAAATTCAGTGTCCCAAGGATACGCGAAGTGAGTGACAGGACTGCTTGTCGATTCTCTTTCCCGTGACACGCCGATAAATCTTGGCAGAAACAAGGCGGAATGCACTTGAACATGCGCGTCCCCGCGCATTGACGATCGCGTGGAGGATGACGATGACGATGACCGTGATAAAAGTAGCGATAAGGAGAAACGGAATCGATAACGATTGGGAACCTCCAGAATTCTCGGGAAAAAGAGAGACGAGCCCCCTCCGCTGCTGTCTGGCTGCCATGTTGCTAATGAAATTTGAAAATGCCGCTTAAGCAGCCAATTGGATCCGCGTGACTTCCTTCACGAGGATTCTCGCAATTTTCTGCGCCGCGATGCGACGGTGAGTGGTGACCGGAAGTGGGGGTATCGCGTTCTCGAGATCAATCGCGGTTCCAATCGGAAAAACCGTCGAGACTTCCGATTGTCCTCCTAAATAGTCGCTTAACAATAAAAGCGATTTAAAAGCCGAGAACTTGGCCAACTCCTAGTTCCACTTATGCCAACACGAAGCATGACTCACCTGGCACGTGATACGTTGCCTGGCATAGTTACCATATCTCGAAGTCATTGTGGACACAACTGTAATTCGATCTGATAAGAATAACAATAAATGGTAAATTAAAAATTAAGACATTCAACGAGCAAGATCCATTAATCACCACGGAACTCGTTTGGATTAATTTTCAAATCAGATCGATTTGAAAAATGTCGATATTCGGGCAAATGCGCGCGAACGCGTTTTCTACGTGTTGCACGCGCGCGTGTGTGTGTGTGTGTGTGCGCGCGCGCGCGTTTGTCAAGCTGCATATACGAGCGTTGCCCGAGATTCGAGAGATAAAGGGGGAACGATATTATCATTGAAGTTTCGAAAACTCATGAAAGTCTTAGAATTCCTGAAACTTCCGGAGTCTCTCTCTCTCTCTCTCTCTCTATATATATATATATCTTCCCCTCTCTCCTTCTTTCGATATCGATGAAACTTACGACGAATCTTTGATGTTAGCGAGATTTATGAACCTTTAGGCCTGCTCCCTCTCCTTTTGGCATTAATGGAGATAATAAAAATCAGAGAATTTATGAAATGTGAATAAATTTCTCTCCGTGGAACTTACGAGATCGATGAAACTTGGAAAAAGCATGAAATTTATGAAAGGTATAAACTTTGATGATTACGGTCTATGATCTAGGAATGAAAAGAAGAGAGAAGAGAGCAGCGGGCATTTAGGGAATTTGGAGATTCTCGAGATTCAATGACTCGACTCATGTTTCATTCATAAATCACTTCCGCTGATATTCCCAAATAACAAGATTGCCTTTTGAAGAAGAAGAAAAGAGAGCGAGAGAGAGAGAGAGCGTAGAGAAGAAAAAATACGAAGGAAGTCTGTGCGCTTAGCCTACATTGAAATTGCAGCAATTCCTACGCCCAAGGTCCGCGCAAATATTTCTCACGATCTCGCAGAGCAATAATTTCATGAATTTATGCTTCTGTCACTTATTTAATACAGCCTGGACAAATATGGATGACCCGTCGGCCACGGGCATAATATTAATGGCGGATATTGACAGCGTAAATAGTCCAAAGTTAATTCTGCTATTTCAACTTGAGCGCTTCAAACATATCTTTCCTGTGTTTACAAATCATTAGTTTTGTTGAGCCAATTGTGCCTATTTTAAATGAAGTATGACTTTATCCGAGTAATGAAATAATTGACTCGGATGACTAACCGCAATCTACGCTATCTCTGGCCGCTGGAGTTATGCAAGAATTTCGCGATCATCCAGAGGGACGACGACGACGACGACGACGACAGCGACGACGTCGTCGAGAGTTCAAGAATTCCGTAGGGCTTTAGCTCTTCTTTGGGTGCTACCACATCGACAACATCGTTATCATCGTCATGTCCATCGTTATCCTAAGCAATTTTTCCTCTTTCACTCAAGACCACCCTCGAGAACCCCATGGAAATTGGGAAATTCATCTGGAAAACCTCAAGGTTGCATCATTTCTTCTCGTCGAGGAAGAACGTGCATCGCGTTATTTGCTCAAGATTTGAAGGTGACACTCCCGCACACGCACATACGCAAATACATGTTTCTCCGTTATAGCAATATATCATCCGGTGTACTTGCCACCGACGAAATTTTCCAGCACGTAAATCTAGCCAGTGTGCGATAGACTTAAACTTGTCCGACCCTCGTGATAAATTACTCGATAACGTCACTTATTAAACAAACGAAAGTGTGTCATTCCACATTCAAAGAACATCAAAGATAACGTCGTTGTCGTCATCGTCGTCATCGTCGTCGTCGTCGTCTCAACTTTTTCCAGAAAATTACAATCGAGAACTCTACCGAGTTTTTCTCTTTCGGTAGCACTCTCCCCTCCTATTCTCTCCTATTCATTGATACCTTCGATACTTCAAGGAACTCTGTGTGCGCGTGTGTGTGTGCTGAAGGGGATAAACCATAAAGAATGACTAGGGAGGGGGGAGTCAAAGATAATTTCACCGGGAATTCATCATCCATCAATCCTTGTCCGTGCGTGCGTGCGTGCATGCGTGCGTGTGTTGGTTCCTTTAAACGACACGGCCATAATTGGTCCTATTAATTACGCGGACAGACTGAGACGCGCAGGGGGAGGATGAAGAAATAGAGAGACGACGAACACATAGGAAGGAGGAATAGTATTATCGTGACATAATGCAGAGAAGAGGCTCTCATTCAAGTATACGCTAGCGCATATTCAAAGCTACTTGATTTGAATAGCGTTAAATGTGTTGACGTTCTTAAACGAAGGTTGTCAGGACGGACCAATGACCATGTTATTCAGCAGCACACGTTTCTTCTTCTTGTTATTGTAGCCCTGGATTCTCTGTATGCGTGTTGCTGGAGGAGTACCACCAATGGGCATTGAGTCGAATGAAAAATCCTCAATAGATCGTTTAGTCGTTCTTACACATAAAGCTAAATTCTATTTGGCTCCTTGCATACACTGGAAGCAATTAGAGGGGTACGATAACAATGCGTTGCTGTTCCTCGCTGTGTTGATGGTGGTGGTGGTGGTGTCACCCAATCGATGACGAATAAAAATACCTAGGGAAATTCTTGAGAAATTTCTTGCGTGGGAAGAGGACGTGGGCCTAAATCGTTACGATGGTATTTTCTCCCTTTTTTCCCTCATTTTCTTTTTCGCTCGAGGAAGAGGATGCTCCGATCACGCGACCCTCGAGTTTTTCCTCCGTCAAGGCTATGGCCGCTTTCTCCGTGGACCCGATAGGGAACTGCCCTTCTCTCTATCTCTCTATCTCACTTCACTCCTTCCCTCCTTTCCCGAGGCTAATTAGCATCGCGTCCTGGCCAATGCCACCAATTATCGGCTCTCTGCAGTCACACCGTAACGACGCCAGTAGATCTTTGATGCGAGAGCCGCTGCTCCTCCGGTAACGAGTGCGAATGAAAAAAGGAGGAAACGTTAACCTTGAGCCGCTGCCTCCCTCGCCGTTCAGGGAACCTGAACCTGAACCCGCCGAGTCCGAGGACTCTCGAAAGAATCTCGCTCTGGTACGTTTAACGGTTTCCTCACAGGAAACACTGGTTTTCCTACGCTTCCGTTATTACGTAACCCCTCGATAACGAATTTACCACGGTATCAAAGATTTAGGTCCGTGGGTGGGGGTAACTTTAACGAAGCCAGTAATAATTAACTGGCTCGAGCTAATTAATAACGAGCAATGTGGGCCACGATGAGAGAATATTCCAGCGATTTTATTATCAGAGTCAGTTTCGGCCTTTAAATATTGTTCTTGTACTTTGAACTTTAACCTCCCCTCCCCCCTCCTCCTTCTCTTCTTTTTCGATCCTTCCAGTCGAAGGAGTATGAGGAGGAGGCTGCGCTCGGAGGACCGCGGCTCGAAGCTTTTTCGTGGGCGTTGACGCCTCTTTCCTGACACGAGTTTTAAGTAAGAGTAAAAATACTCGGAGGCGCCTGGTAAATATTTGACCGGAAACTCTGACCTTTCTCGACCCTGACAACGAGCATTTCGTGAAACAACTCGGCCGCGTATCTTCGACGAATATTCTGAAATTTGGTACCGCGAAGATTCGATGCCGTGTTCCGTCGCTAAAATGAAACTTGCAAGGAGAAGAGAAGGGAGGGAAGGGAAGAAAAGCACAATAATCAAGCATCGAAAATTAATGTCTGTTTACGTGTTTTTTGTTGCAGGTAAGCAAATTGAGAAAAATCTATAAAAAAAGAAATCATCTTACGAGATGGTAATAACGGAAATAAGAAATAATGAGAAGGGAAGGTTTCAACCCCCCCCCCCTCTACGCGAGTCCCGAGGGATAATGACGTAAGTATAAGGTCCGTTCGATGAAGCACGTATCTCTCCCCCTGCCCCTCTCCCTCTCCCCTAGTTTCTTTTACATTCTCGCAGAACTATCATTATTCTAGCCGAAGGATACGAGATAGAAACCAATGGAAAAACAGGCATTTTCCTCCCCCACCCTCGAAATATATGCGTTTGAGAGTAAATGAACGAAACTGGCCCAAACGACATCACGTTTCACCAGACTCAAATTTTTCTCACTCTCTCGCTATGCAATACCCCTTTTAAATTGCACGTGTATACGTACGCGCGCGCGCGTGCACGCCAAGTGTGCGTATGGGTATTTAATCCATGGCTGTGCGCCATAGATTTTTATTTACCTCATCTCGCAGGATAATCACAGTTATTGTTTTCCATCCCGGAGAGATTCTGATAAGCGTGCCGCATTACCTCGATATTATTTTCTATTGGAATATACAAGGGAATATCCTTAAGCTGAAATATTATTATTCTTCGCAAAACTGCATAAGGTCGTTCCGTATGCAAAGTGGACTATTTAGTATCCCCATAGCATGATAGAGCTATACGCTTCTCTTATGAAGCTATTCTACAATTTATGGCAAACATTTTCCTTTTATGACAGGTGCTTCGTACTATAAGGTAATCCCCAAGGAGGGGAGGGGGGGGAGGCAAGGAGGGAAAATATTCTTTTCTCATCACTCGTAAACATTATAATTTGACGAGTTCGACTTACTTAGCTCGAGAAACTTCATCTTATAAATTAGTTAAAACTTTCGGAACACTAAAGATTCGTTCAATGAAATTTCTATGGGTTTTCTTCTCCTTCTCCTTCTCCTCCTCCTCCTCCTTCTTCTTCCACCACCTTTGTTTCTGTTTTTTCAATGTTCTCCATCGCAAATGATCGAGCGAAGACGATTGCTACTTTCTTTTAAAATTCCCCGTGGCAACCCCCCCTCCACATCATTGGGCAATGATTCGTCGTGGTCGATCTAATCGAAAGAAATGAAAGTTCCAGGAGGAACCGCGAGGAATTGGCTTCACGTCGGGGTAACGCGGAATCCGTTAAGAGCTGTCTGCCCGCCACGTTTCAAACTTTCACTTTGATCTCGAGAGGAATTCATGACATACGCGTAATATTAGATTCGAGATAATTATCGGACTCGAATGTCAGAGTACGTACGTGCACTCTGAATTCGAGTAGAAAGAGAAAGGACGGGGGGGGGGGGAGAGAGAGCGAGGGAGAGAGCCGAATTCGTAACAGGAAGAGCCACCGGGAACCGGTTGACCCTGGTCTGGGCCAATTTACAGTCCGGTATCGTAAAACTCCTAGAAACTGAACCACTTGGAATCGGTTAACCTGTTTCCAAGTAGAGCATGAGAAAATCAAGTAGTTTGTTCAAAAAAGATGCTTATCTTGATCTCATTCGAGCTAATTAATTCCACATTTCCGCCATTTCTCTCTCCGCCATTCGTTCCACCATCCCCCTTACCTTTTCCCCGTAGGATTTCTTCGATGCTTCAACGCGATTATCCTCGAGATTTGAAAATCTCGCGAAAAATAAGAAAACTCCCGTTCGTCTCTCGTGAGCCCTCCACTGCTTTCCCATTGGGGAGGCGGAACCAATTAATTAGGAGGCAAGTCTGTCCGTGGAATAAGCGAGAAGACTCGAATTCGAAATTCCAATCACGCCAAGAGTCTGGAATCGATTTCTTAGGGTTGGAGAGTCCTGCGTGGGAGGTGGTATGGGGTGGTACGGGACGAGGGGGTGGTTCTTAATTCGCGCGGGACACTGCGGATCCGAGGTGGGTAAATGGCTTAATTGGAGCTTCTAATCCGAGCTTGTTTAGAGCGGGCTTAAGTTATCCCAACTAGTTAAGTCCACAGTTAAGTTTCCGCACCCCCGCCGCGCTACCCCGTGCTCTCGATATAACCCCTCGAAATCGTGTCTGATCGGATTCAATTGTCCGTGTCCCCGGTATTCATAGCGCGAGCAACTTCGCCGCGGTCCTCTCTCGCACGGATCGACCACTAAAATATTTCCTCAAAATCCCACAGGATAATCCCCATATTTCCATCCACCCCCCCGCGTGCGCATTATCCACGCCGATACATCTCTCCTCCTCCACGTAACGAGGACGAGCCTGCAAAATATCCTATCCGGGCGCGATCGATTAATTAGTCGGTTAGTCGCTCATTCGGCTCGCGCTCCGTTTCCCAATAATCATCTGGCTTAATTAAGAAATGCGAAGTCACGCGGAAATTGGACGCCGACTATTTAGGCTCGATAAAGGGATCGATAGGTCCCCCCACCCCCGGGGCATTAACAGTCGTGGTTAACAGTCGCGCTAATTAGCTGGTACCGGAGCTTCCTGGGATTTGGAATGGCCTTGAAAAAGAAAAAAGTCAACTGGAATCGAGCACGAGGAGTCTTTGATTCTCGCTTGTAAGTACGAGGCGCATGGGATAAGATCCTTGGAAATACGTTTTAGTCGATTGCATCGGACATTTGGCACCTTTACTGCCTTTAACAGCAAAGCTACTAACGTCCAGTCATCAGCGAGTTACTATAAAAGATAATGACAGAACGAGCATTACACGCATTCCGAGCATTCGCCAATGTTATTCATAGCCGCGCCGCGATTACAGTAATCGCCGAGTGTGCCCCCTTGCCCCTCCCCTCCCACTCCAGCAAGTGGAATCGACGAGAAAAAGAGAAACAGAGACCCGAGAAGTCCTCGTCTTCCTCCTTTCTCTCTCTCTCTCTCTCTCTCTCTCTCTCTCTCTCTCACTCTTGGGGCAATCAGCCTCGGCTAATATCCACTTTTTCTCCGAGAAAATTCCCAGCCAGGAATTCATTCGATGTCCATAGCATTCTTGGTGGTGGTGGTGCCCCCATTGCTTGAGAAATAAAGTAATGGGACTCACCGATCATCATCGGAGGATCCGCTAAATTTACTGGAAACGACCAAAGTTTGTCGCGGATCATCCAAAAGGGTCATGAAAGTCAACTCTGCCTTCGAAGGGGGCTTTTTGTTTTTTTTTTTGCTTTTTGCAAAAGTTCAGAAGAGAAAGGTCTTCTCTTAGGGGTCTTAGGCATAGTCCCCGTGGAGGCACCCTCCTCCAACGGGTTTTTCTCGCTAAAATCGCTCGCTCGGTGATTTTTCTGGATGTTTCTAAGAAGATTCCGATAGAACGAGATAAAATAGGATGAGGCGACAGGGGCTGTTAAGATTGAAAGAACGAAAATATGAGTATAATGGTGAGATAGATAGAGGGAGAGATAGAGGAACTCGGTCTAGTGGTCCTAATGCCAGAACTAATGCTAATTGTTAGCCGGTTGGAGCACTTCCAGCTAAGCTGGCTTAGGTAGGCAGTAGTTGTTTAAAATGGTCTTTACGTTCCGCCAACTGGAAACCTCTGGCTCGCGCCTTTCTGTCGAAGAAAAGCAAAGGAACAGTTGGAAATTTGTTCTCCATTCATGAATGCCCTAATCGTTCAGTTTATTTCGTCCCTTTTCCCACCCCTCATCTGCCCTAATCCTCTTTGACGCCGCAAATAACTCCGATGGCACAAAGAGACTCGAGATTATTTCTTTTCTCACAATTCCAGGTACATTCCTTCTTCACCCCTTCCTTGCTCCTTGTTCCTTACCCCCCCCCCCCCCCCCCCCGAACGATTTCGGGAGTCTCTTCAACAATTGCATTTCCATCGCGATTGCATCGACGCCATATTCCTCTTTAGAATTTTTAGCCAGGGACACGCGAGATTTTTTTTCGGGGGTGAGGTTATCGATGGACGAGAACACAAGCTCTACGTGTGTGGAATTAGATTAAACGTGAATTTCGCTGGGAATATCGATAGTTCGATACAGTCAAGTGTGTTTTTATCTAATCTCCTTGATTTCAGGGTGCACTCGAGGTATCGCCATTATCGTTCTCTCTGTTCAAGCTGTATTTACGCGGGAACGCGCAAGTAAGCGTGAACTTGTTATCCGAGGTCACGAAGTGATCTCCACTCCAAGCCAATTTTATCTCCAGTGTTGTTTCTTCCTCTTTGTATTATTATTTATGTCGTTATTTTTAAGCTATCTACTTTAGATAGCTAAAGTGCCCTCTTCCCCACCCCCTCCCTCCCCTCTCTGTCTATCCCTTTTCCCACCAATATTCTAATAATCGCTTAATCAAAGGAGAAGAACGTGCCTTTCTCTCTCTCTCTCTCACTCTTACTCTCTCTTTTTCGAGCGAGCGATAAATCGCTCAAGATAATGGGAAGCAATATAATCGCGAGGAATACTGGAATTATGGAATGATGCCTCGTCAAAGTTACTTGACTTTTTACCGTATTCCATCAATTTCTCCGTTTCCGGCAGAACTTGACTCTTTCGCGGATTGGGCTTACGCGTAATGACAATTCCAGTAATGAAAGAGAAATATTTTTAATCCGACGTTAATAATTCGAGGCATCAATTATGCCAAGTCTTTCAAGCGCTGTTACGGGGTCGTTACGTAAATTACGTTCATTTGTCAATAATCCCGGATGCTGGCAACTCGGATTAAGAATATTAACCGGTTTCTGTCAGCTGCTATTAATTGCTTGCTTGGAAATAACGAACTGCCTCGGTTCACCGTATCCTTCGTTGAATCGCCATCGAATATTTATACCCTCCGCGCGATACCGTCGTCCACGTGTTCCTCCCGCCAATTTCCTCGATCCTTTATGGGAATTCACTCGACTATTCTCATTACCGCGCTATAGGGTTTCGATAAATGACGCTTTGCACAGGGTTTGTTTTTTTTTTAACTTAAAAATTATTTTATTGACTTAGATGTATAAAAAAAATAATAATAATAAATTACAGTTTAAGAGAGTCATGGGTCACAAGTCGTGGAAGTTTTCTTGAATTTTCGATTTAGAATTTTCCGGAAGGAGGACGTCCATGTGGAACGTACAAACGGAGTCTTAGGGGTCGTCTTCATGGTATCGTTAATTATCATAGCATATTCAACAACTTCGGGCTCTTCGTTACTCTCCTTTGTCTCGTTACCATTACCATCATCATTATCGTTGACGGCCAACGGTTCGTCCCCCTTTGGCATCTTGTCAGCATCCGTCGTCGCATCCCCCTTAATGGGAATTTTGTCCAGTGGTTCTTTCTCTTCCGTATCGCAATAGTCTTCGTCGAACCTTTCGTCATCGGCCAAAGGTTTCACGAGCAATTCCAGCCCAGGAAATTTAAGTCTCGCGCCATCGCCGTTTCGACTCGTCGTGTCCAAGAGATCGCGGCAAAAGCCAAGGGAGATTCTGGAGTTGTTCAGGATCTCTCTGAAGGAGGCACAAGGTTTCACGGGGGTCTTTTTGGAAAGCGGAGTGCTGTGACACTGGATCAACGTTTCACTGAGAGTTTGGGTCTCATCGACGATGGTGCAGTTGCCGTAGCAGTCAATAGCGTCGTCGCCGTCGCTGTCGCTCTCATTCTCGCTCTCGATCTCGATCTCGAAATCGTTAAATTTGAAGCTCTCTCCGCTATAGGCGCTAAAAACATTCGAGTCGTTTACGCTGAAGATGATAGTGTCGTCGATGTAATTGGCCACCTTCTCGAACATGGACATGACCGGTTCCTCCAGGAGGATGGAACTGGCGACAGACGCGACAGACAAGACAGATCCCTCTGTCGCGTCATGAACCGTGCCGGGGACCCAGAAGTTCTCCGTGGGATTTTCCAGACATTGCAAAAGTTCCGTCTTGTCGGTCTGGCTGAGGCCAGCGCTCGCGAGGTTCCTCGCATAGAGGCAGAGGTTGCACTTCCGGCGATTCCGACAGAACATCGCGTGGACCGTGGCGGCCTGAAGACGACGCACCGCGTGCTGCAACGTGATCGTCTGCTGCGCAAAGGCCTTGAGGGCCTTCAGCTCCTCGCACTTCTCAGACTCAACCTCGTTGCTCTTCTTCAGCAACCTCTCCTTGAGCACCTGATTCTGCCTCCGGAACTGGTTCCGTTCCTTTCGGAGGTCGATCATCTGCTGCGCGGCCTCCTGGCGGGCCGTCTTCAACTTTTTTTTGAGCATCTGCTCCTCGACGCACTGCAACTTCATTCGCCGGACCTTCTGCTCGTGTTGATCCTTCTCCTCGCTCAGCTTATTGATCCACCTGATCTTCTCCAGATTGAGGAGCTCCAGCTCTTCCTCCAGGAGAAGATTCTTCTCCAGCTTCTCGAACGCGTCGTCGTCCATGGTCCTCAAGTCTGCCTCGCATTTCTCCAATCTCTCCTTCAGACTACCTTGGATTTTCTCCAGTTCCTCATTTTGCACTTTCACCTCGTGATATTGTTCCTCGAAGTTGTAACCGCCGGCTTTGGCCTCCTCGTGCCGCGACTCGAGTTTCATGCACTTGTCATGGTGGCGTTTGAACAGGGTGTACTTGTAGAAATTGTTCTCGTTGACCATATTAACCACGGATTCCTTGGGTCTGTCAACTTCGCGGAGAATATTCGAGCTATCGAACTGGTCGGGGTTTTCGTTGCTGAAGTCGACCGATTCTTCTTCGGGTATGGTCTCCAGGGGTTGCCATTTCCGAATAGTCACATAGTCATCGATAAACGGCGACTCCTCCAAGTAAACGTAATCTTGGAATTCTTCCAATCGCTGCAGCATCTCGTCCTCTTCTCTCTCCATCTCTTTCGTTTCAATGAAGAAATTTGTTTCACTCAAATTATTTCCACCGGACTCGCTAGACTTCGAAAAATATCCAGAGTCAAAAGTTGAACTGCTCGTGAGAGATTCCGTTTCAAGACTAAGGGCCATGGTGTAACGAGACCAAATATATATGTACCTATTTTGCATTGTACTTTCTACAATATTTACCTGTGTTAAGAAAATCACTTTCTCGAGTGATTTTGCCTTATATTATAAAAGTGTGCACCATTGTGAGGGTAAGGGCTTTATTACCTTCGTTCTGTAGGAACAAAGAGCTTCGAAAGTGATCAATGTCTCCCTAATCTGGGGCTAGCTGTTGCCGTATACCTGGAAACTAAGTACTCGAATTCTACAAAGTATAAATAATGTCATGACAGAAATACGTGCAGAGAATCAAGTTTAAGTTTGAGATAAGATCGAGAAAAGATTTTTCGGAAATTGCAATTCTTTGTTCTTGGTTTTCAAATTGGCTTGCTGGCGTTTGCCGATCGATAGACAGTAGAGTCTCTACGAATAGATAAATCATCTTAATTGGCTCTGTAGTCCGGAGAGAGATCTACTCGATCTTAATTGCGCCACTTGATAAAGCTTGACTTTAATTCGCTTACACTCGTGCTCGCTCCTCCCCCCCAACCCTTTGCAACCTTAGTCCTTGGTCCTTAGCCCCCCGCCCCCCTCCTTATCACGCCTTTCCTTTGATCCAGATTTTCACTAATGGAGAATTAAATTCCTCCCCTTCGCGCTCCTCCACCCTTCAGCGATAACCTTGAGCGATCGACCGATTTCTGAACGAACGATTCGAACGTCGAAAAGAAAAGCGCGGAGTCGCGTGTCGCTCGGTAAATCTGTAAAAATCTCAGCTAGGAAATATTGCTTGGAGCAGCAGCAGGCTAATGCCACCGGATAAAAAACACGAAATTAATGGAAATTAGCGGTGGACGGGCGAGAGTCACGTGACACGAGGGAGTGATGCCCCGCAGGGAAAAGCAGGGGGGAGGGAGGGAGAGAACGCTTAATCAGTCAACCGTGATTGGTAGATAAAAAGTAACTAATTATATAAGTTGCCAGCTCTAAACTGTCACGATAAGAGGGCCGCCGCGTGCAAAACAAACTCGAAATATTGAATGGCGAGCCTTATCTCCCGCGATACCACCGTGGATAACTCGTTATTAATTATTTAAACGCTCTTAATGGTACAGCCAAAGCACTTATTTCCCAAGTTTTTGATAATTGTCTCTTATTTTAAGTGCTTGTTATAATTAAGCGATAAACCAATTGAAATAAGCCGAGTAGCGGAGGGCAATTTCACCAAACTTGACCGGCGGGCAGCCATTGTTGCTATTCTCCCCGTATTTTCTTCACCTCGAACAAAGAGAGAAACGCGAAGGACGGAGAAAGGGAGAAAGAAACGACGTTTA
The DNA here is from genome assembly GCA_037305995.1 of Sclerodermus sp. 'alternatusi'. NCBI lineage: Eukaryota > Metazoa > Arthropoda > Insecta > Hymenoptera > Bethylidae > Sclerodermus > Sclerodermus sp. 'alternatusi'. Next base: position 6,597,378 of record CM074553.1, on the reverse strand, counting down.
ATTTAGTTGATCCAGATAAAATTCAGAGCGGAAACTCGAACGTGAGAACGAAATACCGAAAATATTTCAGACTGCGCGCGTTGCGTCTCCTTCGGCCGAAATTTGTCGTTTCTAATTTGCCGCGCGATTAATCCAATTCCGTTCGCTGGGTTTTTCTCGAATCGGCTGATAGAGTGTGTCGACTCGAACTGTCTCTCCAACTCCTCCCCCGCACAGTTCGAAACTCCCGGGAAAAAATGGCAACCAACATAATTTATTCATATCGCGCGATAATTTCGTATTCCGATAATGAGATAATCCATATAATTAAAATTGCTAATTCCAGTTTTACGACGTAACGTTATCGTAAAGAAACTTGCTGAAGTATCGCATAAATATAAATCCCATCGTTCGCATAATAGCCACTTTGCCTGTTTAATGCTATTTTCTTCACACTATAATATACTATGAAATTCAGGACACTGTTTTCTAAAGCATTTACGCTCGGAGAAATAGTATGTATCGCTTTACTGACGTAATCTGAGGTTATTAACGCTGGAGAAGTGCTTATTAACGTCTCCGCTGGTCTCTTACTTGTAAAACGAGCTTCGCGCGCCGATCTTGGGAAAAATATCCTTCTTTCTTTTCGCCGGCGCACAAGAAATCCCAGGAAAGACCTGGCTAGTTGGCGGCTGGGGTAGGGCTGTTGTGGTAAACGCGAGCGGTCCCTGTCAGTTCGAATTAATTGCTGGCCGATTGCTGGATTTTCCTCCTTTCCACCGGTACGGAGCAATGACGTCACGACGCGTCTACTCGCTCACAGGTGCACCAACGACGACGATTACGTTGACGTTGACGAGGGGGGAGCGTTGACTTTTCCGCGCGCGCGTTGGAGGCCACCGAGCGTCCACCCACCTTCACCACCCTCCGTAACCTTGAAATTCCCGAGAGAAAAAAGAGTTTACACCTGTTGGCTACTGGCAAAAGAAATCCTCCACTAATTCTCGGCGAATCCGCCAAAGAAATCCAATTGTTTTCCACGGATGGACCCGCTTTCCCTCCGCGGAAAACAATAACGGCGTGACCGGATTAAATCATTTCCGGGCCGCCATGCAATTTTTAGTTTCGCCGAGGTAATATTGCGCAACTGGCAAAGGAGGAGAGGTAGAGCCAGTTTGCGCGGTAATTGGCCGAACGATTTATTGCGACTTTCCAAGTGCTCATCCATTCTTTCGCGAAAACTTTCACGATAGAATTTAATTGCCCGGTATGTACAGCCGCCTCTCATCCCACCCTCTTCGACCACCCGGCAACCCACCACCACCACCACCACCACCCCTCCAACTATCAAGGATCAGGACTAATTACCGCGACGAGAACTTCTCATCAGGTAGACAAAAGTTTTTACTTGTTAAACTAAAGTTTAACTCGATTATCCCTATCCTGCCTTTCTTCCTTCCCTGTGTATCCTCTTCTAGTTCTTTTCATCCCCTATCCCCTGCTACCCCGCGCCATGAGATGCCTCCCACGTCATTTCCTACGATGCTGCCTTAAACATCCCATTATTTACTTAAGCGTGATTCATCCATCCACCAGAGATATTGTGCAAATGCTATGTTTCATTGTTCTTACCAGACCTGCCAGAAACTCGGTGCTGGAAGCGGAGAAACCTGTTTTCTTTTTCTTTTTCTTTTTTTGATTTTTTTTTCTTCTTTACCTTTCTTTTCTCCTTCTCGTCCGCTCCCTTCCTTATCTAAATCCTACCTGGAATTTTACTAGATCCGTTTCTGTTAGGTTCGATCATTACACTCTCCGCGCGTGACCCTTTTCTTACGCCCCTTTCCACATTTTTCTCTGGAATGTTTGTAAAAATTAATTCCAGAGCTGCGCGAGGAAGAAATGGCCGGTTCAATCGTTAGAATGAAAACGTTTGGAATTTAGTGGATGGATTAGAATGTCAGCTGCCATGTTCGAGCAGTAATTTCCTCGCGAATATCGATTACTCGCGTTTAATACCGGCATTCCGCAATAACGTTATGATCGTTGATTTGAAACATTCCTCACGACCCTTATGTTATAAAGTATATTCGTGGAAAGTGCGAAGAATGCCAGCTATCTTCCAAAGGAATTCCCCTCTTTAATGTTATAAATTATATTCCAAGTTGTGCGATGCACGCGATAAAATATTCCAGCATTCTTCGAGAGTTTCCTTGGGAATATCACGGAAAATTCTAGGCCCCCATTTTTCTTCGGCCAGCTCTCCGGAAATCGGCCGATTCCTCGGGATATCGGAAAGTCAAGTTCCAAGGGTAGTGGGATTAAGCCTGATTTGGGCTTTTCTTCGCGAGAAATTTGGAAAAAGTTTCAAAGGACCGACTCACCTCCCCCCTCCCCCCATGCGAAACTTCTCATTCTCCCTTTCTCCATTTGGAGTTTCATTTATTTCACCCGATGACGAGGGGGTTGAATCAAGTTTTTCGCTCAGGAGGGAATTCCCTGTATTTTATGGCGGCGTTGGAGTGATTTACAGTGAATTTCTTCGCAGGGGAAATAATTCCTGAAAAATAAGCACTCCGTCATCGTCATCAATCGGATTTAGAGAAATAGCAGCAGTACATTTGTGTGATTGGCTCGTTCCAACGCAGCTGCCCGGTTAATCGCTTATGGCTGTACGAGAATTCATCAATCACCCCAAGATGTACGAGCATTTCCCCATTTCCGAACGCCACTTGTCTCGAAAAGTAAAGTTATTTTAAGGAAATGGCGTATCCCCGACGAATTAAATCCAAGTCGGTCTCTCCTTGAGAAAAATCTGCTGCCAAAACTTGGTGGCATTTGCCGATTTCATTTTGAGAATCGGCCGAGTAGTTTTTTGGCATTTCACAGATCTGTCGTTAAAAATGGTATAGAAAACTATGGAACTGCATTTGAAGTGCAATGAAAACTCGTGATTTTTTAAAAATGTTTTTAAAAAAGCTGCGACGACTCTACACTGGCGTCCCAGCAGCAGCAGCAGCAGCAGCAGCAATAAGGACATTCTCGGTGAAAGTTCGAATGGAAAGTGTGTACTCTCTTTCACGGCCACATGTACAAACACATGCTGTAACTTTTAATGAAAAACACACCAGTCATTATTGTTTCCTTTACGAGATGTACTTGTGCCCAATTTATTTTCCCTTAATGGATGGTCCTTCCTCTAATGGGTTTTCCGTCGCTGGTCCATTTCCATAAATCAACGTAATGACAAAAGAACGTAGTACGCGCGCTTTTATTCTCTATACCTTGGCGCAGTACACACAAGCGGGTAATTAAGCAAATAATTAAATAAAGACGCAATCGAGAAAGATTCATCGATAAATAGCAATTAATAATCACGAGTGAGTATTAACCATTTGAACTTGGTACTATTCATGAGTCGAAAAAAGTGTGGGTACTGGCGTGACTCAGAAATAATGAGTCGACGTAACGCAAAATAGAATGTTTTTCTAGATAAAACTGGCTGTTTAAACAATTGATCAGTTTCGTCAGCTGCGGCCTTAACATTGAAACTAATTATTGTTTGTCGTTCGTTTTGCTTTCTTTCGACGGACGAGAATTATCCAATTCGCGCTACTGTTACTCGAAAAACCCAGCCATTTTTCTTATCGATAATAGCTCCGGAGATATGGACGAAGCGCAATCAACATTTTCTAATAGAAATTCATCACGTAAAAAATCAATCCAATTTCCAAAGTGGCCCGGCAAGATAAACAGGTCGATTAGAGCCGGGGAGGAGGAGAGGCCTCTGCTGCCTCTTCGCCTCTCCGCCCCAAGGGGTGGGATGGGACGGCGAGAGAAAAGAGCTTCGGAAGAAAAAAAAAAAAAATAAAATAATTGGCAGAGAGCCAATTATACCTGACCCGACTCTTCTCTCCCTTTTGATCATCACGACTTGGTGGTGATTTTTTTAAATCAATCGAATTAATTGAGGCAAACAATCGTTTCCTTCTCTTTCCGCTTGCTAATCTGTCGCCATGTTGGACGGTACTCTGATAACTACTGCCTTAAGGTTCCGCCGCTAAACTAAATCGACCTAACCTTCCACAGGTCGGGTTTGCACAACCGAGTGAATTTCTTCTTAATAAAATCGCATGAACGCGACAGGATTCGTTTGAGCCCGATTGCAAACGCAAGATTGAAATCAGAGGGTCGCATTTACCTCTAAATGCTAGCGGTGAATAACGGGCTTTACGAGTGTGTGTGTATGCGTATGTGTGTTAATGTCACACGAACGCGCCTTTTCCGAAGAATCGAGGTGGATCTATAAGTGTGTGTGTGTGTGTGTATACGCGCGCACCATCCAACCAACATCCAAGTCTTAGGTTATTATAATAAAGTAGGTCAGCGAGCGGGGGTGGAGGAGCGGTTATGAGTTACCGTGGCCGGGGAGTGGAAAGAGGGAGGAGAGGGGGGTGGTGGGCATCGAGCACTACTGTTACATTTCTGTGAAAGGAGCCTTTAATTTCAATGGCATTCGAAAGTATTTATACCGGCCGCTCGGAATTACTTTCTTCGTCCACGAAATTACGCATTTCTTAGATAACTCCGATGAATTTTTCCACTGGCAGTCCGCTTTCCTCCCCACCAACCCCTCGCACCGAAAAGCCTTTGGAGGTTGGCCTCGCGAAATAATAAACGCGAGAATATTCAAATAATATTTATGCTCCGTAAGCGGCTAAGCCGAACATTATATTCCGAGAGATGTGCTTTGCATCGAATATCTTTGCACGGTATCTGTTTGGTCTTGGTGAAGGGCGAGGGGGTGGATTTTATCTAATCGATCGGGGGTGAGGAGGAACGCTGTGTCTTTTAACGGAAGCGCATCCCCCTTTGGCGTGGAGTCCATTGGAATTCAAAGCCGTGGAGGCGCGAGAAAAGTTTTAAGTGCATCACGCAGAAACTCCGATTAAGGTGACCTTGAGGAGGCTACGTATTTTATTTCCTGTCCCACGCAACAATGTTCGCTTTGCATATCAGCGGAATGCTGATGATCCGGCTTGTTCTTATATAATAAAAAATCGGGTTCGCGCTAAAATTAGTTCGATGAAGATGATAGCCCGAGGAATGACCTTGAGGGGAGCCAATGTATTTCATTTGCACGCCCACGCAATCGCGTTGGAATGTTGACGGTAATCCAAGTTAATGGCGTGCGAGAAAGAAACGGATGTCCAGCTAAAAATAGTTTGCCGAAGATTGATGGAAAAATGGCCTTGATTGGCCCAAGTTTTTTTTTTCCCCCTTCCTGTGGTACCACAGTAGCGAGGTTTTCACGTCGGACCAAAAGTCTCCGGGAGAGCCTGCATATGTCGTCCCGCGTGGCTTCTTCGATCTTGTGAAAACTGCTCGGAATAATCTAGCCGAAAGCCATAAAAAAATTACAAGTTTTGTCGTAACACGCGAAGCGAAACTTTTAAGCAGCAGAATGCTCTTTGAAAAATCAGAGAATACACTCGAAGAGTGAGCGAGAGAGAGAGAGAGAGAGAGAGATGAGGGGGGTGGGCGTTGTTGGTAAGGTAGGGGCCCCGTGTTTTATCTTTCTGAAATTAGAGTAGAAGCCTCCGCTCCGAATTGGAGAGTTCCTCAACGGAGGAGAATCTTTCCTGTCTGTTTCTCTCTTTTCTTTTTTGGACCGCCCGAAATAAATTGCAGAGCAGAAGAGGAGATACGAGACTCGGTCTAACCGAGTTTCCGAAGAAATTCGAAGACTAACGGTAATCCAGCGCCGTCCAGGGATTAGATTTTGGCGAAACTTGATCGATTTTCAATAGAGAAAGAGAGAGAGAGAGAAATCGAACGGGCAACGGGACCGGTTGGATCAGATCGTGACGATAGTGGAGGAATCGCGATTAGAACGTCCCTGACCACAAGCGACATTTTTCACATCCAGCTGACGAGTGTATTAATAAATATAACGGCATTCCTAGGGTGTTAATCGTCGTTTATTTTCGTCCTATTAACGAGAAAAAGTATAAAACCGGAATGCGCCGCTCTCTGATCGGTAAACTCCAGCGGTGCCCCAGGAGAAAACGATCGAGCGCACGAATATCGTACCTCCTGTACGATCTCGTAGCGATGCTGATATTCTTGCTTGATTGTGTGCGGTGGTCCTGAATTCTTCCTCCAAAGGACCTAATAATTGGATCCCTCTGCTACTGTGAAAACATCCCGTTAGAAATAATTCCCAGAATCCAGTAAATTGTTTCGCCAAGTCCATTTATGTGACAGTCGTTTTAAGGATAGTTGAGGGATGGGGTTGGGGTGGAGGGAAGAATTTATTTAAGTTGCATCTCCCACTGGAAGAAGAAAAAGGAGAGGGAGAACGCAAATGGATCCTAGAGAAGTCTAAGCATGTGGAAAGATAAACCTTGCTCGACTGGCTTCTTGACAGTCATGGTATTTATAATGAAACATGACTAATCTCTCCCTCTTTCCTCGTCTCTTTTCATCATCGATTTGTCCTCCTCATCTCTCTGTCAGAGCTCGTTATCTGGGCCAACAGATGTAGCATTATTTACATGATCCCCGAGTATTTCTAAAACAAACTTGAATCCCAGGCGATAAATAAACAGGTCGTATTTAATGTTATCATTTCAGAATCTCATAAAGCATCCCCGACTCTCTGGAGATATTTTCTTTTGCCACCCCCAAAGTTCTCGGATTGTTTCCATCCTTTTCTCAAATTCCATTTTACTCTGTAAAACCCTCTTTCTCTTTCTCTGCCAACATGTCAAGCTTTAACGGTGACTGACTTTTTGTTTCTCTATCCTCTCTCTCTCTCTCTCTCTCTTCCCCCCGAATTCTTCTTTTTCTTCCCGGGGATGTTCCTGGTGCTTTTCTTTCCAGTTTACAGCCCCTTCACGCATGAAAGCAAGCAAGCATCGGCCAGATTGAACGATCACAGTTTAACAGCTCATGAATTTTATATTATTAAGTATTGTGTAAGAACGGACAAGTCTTTCAGACCATGAATTTCTTATTAAATTTTGAAAGGGGAATTAATTAAAGTCGATCTTCTTCTTGATCGAAGATATTGTTGTAGCTTGATTTGACAGTCCCGGTTAGGAAAATTTGATGGAATCGCTTATTTGAGGAGGGCAATATCCGGATTTGGGATTTATAATTAAAATACTTAGTTTAGAGGATGACAGACTGGATTATTCTTCCCTTCCAATATTCCTGGATGGATGGTGGTTGAAGAGGAGGGAGCAGGAGAGGGAGGAGGAGTATCAGAGCTTCGAAGACAGATTGAATTGTTCCCGTTAATTGGAATCAGAAGGAGCTCGAGGAAATCATTTATAACGCCAGATTGACTAAACCCATTCAGTTCCCATAAGGAAATTAGAAATTGATCTTATTGGCTGTGTCATCGAGAGGGAACTTTTAATTTCTTTGTAAAACATCTTCGAGTATGCGTCACATTTGCCCGAATAATGAGGTAAAAAATTTTCGTGATTGGACGTTCTTCCTACTCGATCGGGGGAGTGATCGAGTAAAAGATAGATAGATAAATAGAGAGAGAGTAAAAAAAATTAACGGAATAATACATTAATTTGTTGAGAGAGAATTTAAAAGGGAGAATGGAGGATGAGAGTTCATCCTTTGATGTAGTGAAAGCTGATGGAGGAGCCGGAGGCTTTCCGGAAAATGATTCATGATCCGTTGTTTAAATGTGAAGGTAATTTTCCGATCGTTGAAAAGACCTGCAGGCAATTACTTCTCTGTCAATCGAGGTAATCTGTCAGTTCTGTCAGATCCAAGCGGACCGCGATATCGCAACCCTCGATATATCGAGCCACCCTCCAAGCTTGTCGGACCCTTCTCTTGCGCGGAAAGCAAAACGGCAAACGGCAAACACAACGATGCGGAGTCAACGATCAAAACTTATTCTAGGATCTCTCCTCTTCCACATCGCGTTAGAAGCATCATCCGTTTTTTCTTCCCGGCAGATTTTTGCCAGATTCATCGCTGTAATCAAAGAAATTCCTCGCAGCCCCATTATTTTTAATGGGAGAAACTTCATAAAGAATTCATTAGGAGAATTATATTATGATAAAGCTGGATATCTGAGCGAAAAGCATAAAAATGTGAGTTTCCATTAAAAAGTTTTTGCCAAGCTCGCGAGCTGGAAACAATTTCCTTTTTCGATGAGCCAGATATAAAATTGATAAGCCTCGGCAAACTCGATACGAAGCCCAGCAATAATACATGAAAAGAGAAGAGAAAACAGCAACAACAACAACAACAACAATAATATAATAATAATAATAAGTCGATAAAGCAGATACACCACTAGTTTCCGTTCGACCTCGAAATTTGTGTCGTTGCTTGAAACAGGATCTCCTCCACTAGAACACACACAGTGCGTTTACTTTTGTACTTTGAAACTCAATAACTGTGTTTGCTCACTCCTCGGGCACATGCTGCCTCAATCAACATGAATAACAACGCTTTTGGAGTTCTTACGAACGCTACTAATGTATCTTCCTGTCCCTATCAAAATGTTTGAAATTACATTCACGCATATGTGCCAGTATGGCAGAAATACAGAGTTTTCGATGAACGAGGCGATTGTTGGGAGCGAGTAAGCGAGCATTTTACATTTTACACTCGATCCCGTTGAAAGGAGATTGTATTTAATGTATAGAGAGAGAGAGATCATCCGAAAGCTATACGCGAGCATCGAGATTTTAGAGACGCATTAGTTTGCGTCTGGAGGAAAGCTTATAGGCGATCGAGCGATTAAATGTTTCGAAAAAAAAAAAAATCTTTGCGTTTCTCCATCTTCTCTTCTCTCCTCTCCTCTCCTCTCTTCTCGGATCCATCCGAATCATGTTGAAAGAAACGACGAATATAACGCACTCATTGTTTGGTTGTATTAAAATCTACCGGCTCTTTGCATGATATACGCTCAATTATCGCGATTTAGAATTCATGGCCACTGCGAAGAATGCTTATTATAGCCGCTAAGCTAAATTATAACCTCAATAATAACCACGTTCACTTTACTGCTGCTGCAAGAAACTTCCTGAGTTGAGTTTTTTCCAAACCTACAAATTTGCTTTTATTTCAATCTCGCGAATCTGTTACTTCGCATATTGCAATTTAAATATTTAGTAACACAATTAGCCAGTCTTACTTATATTACACGTTGTGCAGGGTCTCTCTCTCTCTCTCTCTCTTTCTCCCGTTAATATAATATTTCGCGCGTATATTAAAATCAAAATTAATTGGACTCTCTAAATATATGCATTGGAAAGCTGGAAATTAATATTTAACCGTTCGAATTATTTATTTTGTTTACTGCCACTGTGATAATTGGAAATGAAATAGCATTGTTTCCCGTTGAAAGAAGCGATCATTTATTTTACTATCTCGTACATTTGATTAAATGCTAATTTCTTTTTCGACGAATAAATTACAAAAGATGGATATTAAATAATAAGCAGCTTATTTGCTGCCATTGTATCGAGAAATTATGAAGATTTATCGTAACTCTGAAATATAAAGTGCTCGGGGAGCTTGTAAATTAATAATTATAAAAAACCTTTTAAAAAGTCACAATGTAAGTGTATTTACATACTCATTTGCATATTTTCAATGAGAGGAATGTATTTAGAAAAATCATAATTGAATTTTAAGTTAATGCATTTACATATTATTAAACATAATATTACATTCAAAGTAGATTGCGTGTTTGGCTTGTCTATTTGCCTGTGTGTGTGTGTGTGTATGTGTGTATATATAAGTGTTTCCATAGAGGCAAACGCGCGCGCGCACCTCTATGTCTACGTGTTTAGCTTTCACGAGAGAGAGATGTACTACTATAAATTCATTGATATTGTAGCAGGGACTAATCTCGTGAACGATGAAAATCCAGCACACGACACACACAAGGAAAGCTAAATAAACCCTTTTAAAAGTGACGCAAGTTACTTTGCGCTGAATTATAAGAATTTTCAATTCATGGTAGCTCTAGGAAGAGGAAGACGTGTCTTGCTAGAAAAATTACAACGTTAATAAATGGGGCATTTAACGCGAGATGTGAAACACGCTCTTCCCTCATCGAGAAACAAACGAACCCCCTCCTTATCCAGCCCCCTCCACACTGCGCTCCTGAGCATCCCCACCCGCCAAAGCTTCCCCCACCACGTCGCAGTCTGTCGATCAGTTTCCCCCACTCTCCGCGAGTTATCCCCACTCCCGCTCATCCCCACCACTCTGGGAGCCTCGAACCGGTGGTCGTCCACTCATTCCCGCGCTAACCGCCGTGAGGAGCGCGTGTCGTTTTTATTCGGTGCACCACGAACCTCGCAACCAACTGGACCCTGTCCACAAACTTCCTAACCTCACACTGTGACAGTCTAAACGACTTTCCACAAGGCTTTCGCCTTATTACAGATTTCTCCCGGCTGGTCTCGTGTTCTGGTCTGCCCGATTTCTTCAAGTCGATACGATCCCTCGTGTTATTCGGACAAGTTCGGGCGAAAGTGAACAGTGAAATAGTGCGTCAAACAGTCTGTTTTTTTAGTGCCAAGCAAGGATTATCCGAGGATACCCCAAAACCAGATATCGAAAGTGGAATTGTAACATCTCCAACGTCTGTCCAAAGAGGTTTCTCCGGAAAACTGAACCTCCCCTCCCCCTCTCCTCCTCTCCCAGAGGTTCTTGAGCTTTTTGAGCTTTTGCCACATTCTTGGATCCTTTCGTATTTGGCACGTGTTCGCAGCTAAGCTGGATTACGTTCTGCCCAACTGCCTCGCTGCGCCGGTAAGTGTTTGTGATTTGTTTCATCGATTTCTTTTCCTTTTCATTTTTATTTACGCTACGCGTTTTGCCTTTCGCGTTTTGCCATTTGCGATTTTTCCCTTTCGTTTATCTACCCTCTCGAGGGTGTTTTCCCTTCAGTGACGAGTGAGACGTGAAAGTTTTGAAAAGTGAGAGTGTACAATCTGCCTGCCTGCCTGCCTGTCTGCCTGCCTGTCGGACTGTCTGTCAGAACCTTGCGAGAGAGGTTTCATACACGGGGAGGGTTACGAGAGTCGTTGCATTTTCGAGTTTGAGTGCATCGTGTTATACTCGCGCTGTTTTTTCTCCCTACGTTTCACCGGTCGTCGTGTGACTGTTACTATTCTTGTACGGTGGCGCCATCTCGCGACTATATCCGATACTATTTTGACTACGTGGAAAAATTCCACAGGACCACGACATTGCCGCAGCTGCTCGAGAAGTTTCAAAATAATTCCTCCTCTCTTACCCCTAAACCCCTGCTCCGTAAAACGCGATGACCTTACAACGATACACGAAATCATTGAGAAATTACACGAGGACACCCGTGTGAAACACGGGGAAAATCAATATCTACCTGAGGTCGCTCCGAGAACAACCAGCACGACCAATTGAAAAAGCAATGAAAAATGAATTATACATTACTCGAAACTGATTTAAGTTTTGCATTAAATCAGCAGCGCCGCGATATAAATCATTTTCCTAATGACAAGGATTAATAGTGCAGCATCAATATTCATTTATTCTAATATTCACCCAGAGAGAATCTCTTATCGAATTTTCGCATTAATTCTCATCGAAAGAAAATCCTTAAGAGAATTTTTATCAACGATTATCGGGTTTTCACGTTTCGCGCTCTTTGAAATTTTCATTATCTCCTCTCTTAATATCGTATAAGAATTTTCTCTCGATCAAAGATTTCCGACGGATGAGAGAGAGAGAGAGAGAAACTTTCGAGTGTATTCTCGAATAATTTATTAAATGGTTCAAGCATTGAGGAGGGAGTAGGAAAAGTGGGTGGGTGGGTGGGGGATGGTGACCTCTCTCTATTTCTACATAGTGAAGCATTTACGTATTGTGTAAAATTTTCTATCCTTTGCGCCAGTTGTGCATTTTAAATGAAACTTTTTTGCAATTTCAACCAAGTACTCTGGAATACTTTAAGAGATTCTCCGAAAGACTCCTAGTGTTGAATTAATTTAATCGCTCGTAACAACGACTCCATTCTGCCGGAGAAGTCGATGTCCAACTTTTTCTTTTTTTTTTTTTTCCTTTTTTCTCTCCCTCTCTCTTTCTCTCTCCTTTCCTTTTCTCATCTTTCTCGCTCGATCATCGTCTCCGAATACAATTACACGGTAAATCGTTCGGTGCGACGGTTTAGCATTGAATAACGGATAGCATAACGCGCTCCAGAACACAAAGGAACATAATTCTGCAAATCCACCTGTGTGCTCCCGTCCCCCGCCCTCCGCCCCCGACACCGAGGACTTGTTCTTTAATCAAAATTCTTGGCATTTATTCGAGTGACTTGCAACTTCGAGAGAGTCTCGGCGCCGATGAAACTTTTTTTCCGCACGGGCCGAAACAGCCGCGGGATTATTCTTTATCTGACGTCGAATCACGTTGCGAATGATGCAACCGGCGCGATATTGAATCATGTTAAATCATTCTCAAGACTCGCGTGACAATTTATTGGATTTCGGCCGTGAATGGGATACGGAAATAGCGATGGAGTGGCGAAATAGCGCGCGCGCGCGCGGAAAGTGGTTCTCAACTGACTTTCGAGAATCTTCGCTGGCTTCTTTCGAGGAGTTTCCAGGGTTTTCACGCGAATCTCGCGATGCAAATTGCGCGGGGACAAGGAAGAGGGAGGACGCTCGTTGAAATCGGAGCGATCTCGCGCGTGTTAACCGGTAACGAGGTCCGAATGACTTCCAGCCTCGAATTCTCCGGCGTTTTGCGGTTTTGCGGTTCGCCAACGTGGCCCCTCCGGAGAATCCGAGAAGTTCCAACCTCGGAGGAGAGAAGAAAAGAAAAGAGAGGAGAGGAGGAGACAGACCGAGAACAACAGCAGGCGTTTAACTTCATTTCGACCTCCGGACACGTACGCCGAGTTTTTCTTTCGTGGATTGCAATCCTTCACTCCCGATGACAGTTTTCGAATAAAAATGTCTGGATGAAGAGAGGGGGGAGGGATGACAGAAGTTCTCAGAGGGGAAACTTGGAGCGGATCACGCGTTCTCGCCGTCGGCCGGCGCCGAGTTTCCTCTTGGATTCTTCCGATCTTTTCGGGGACTTTACGCGTATTTTCCTCGCGTTAAACAACACGCGCGCACCTCCCTCGATGAAACACCGAGCTCTCCCTTGGTCCTTCGATTTGCCCTGAACGCGCTTCAACGATTCACACACACACAGCTGAATCTCTTCGCGCTCGAGGGCATAACTGTGGAAAAACGGCTGGGACGAGCGCGCCCAATTTGTTTAACGGGCCAGAATGAATTTGTTCGGTTTCCAGGAATATTGCAGCGATCAATTCGCGGGGATTCGGTTTTGATAGTCTCCGCGCCGCTAGCTCTCGGCCAACTAGGATTACAAGTTTGTCAGGCATTACGGCTATCGCCGCTAAATCCTATTACCTCGAAATAGCCGCCATACTTTAATCGCGTCAAGTATCGAAAACGGACCAAAACACTCGGTGTTTCGTCATCGCCGTTTGCAATCATTTTTATACCTCTCTCTCTATCTATATATATCTATATGAATATATATATATATACATGCCAGTGACGACTGATCGCGACGGATCGACGGGGAGAGAGAAAAGAAAGTAACGCGATCGCGTCCCGTTCTATCTGAAATGAGAATCGCACGACCGTTTGATTTTTATCCCACGACCAATTTACGGATTTTTGTGATTCGCGAGATGAGCGGAAGTCATCGAAATAGATCATGGCGACTGATAACGACGGCTCCGAGCACCGTTGACAGCTCGTTACGGCAAACGAGTCTGTTCAACTTTGAAGAGCGAACACCGCGAAAAGTGCCGTTTGCCTCAAAATCTCTCCCGCTAACCGCAAACCCCAAAGAAATTCCAATATGGCGAACACCAACCAACCCCCCGGGTATTTTAACGCTCGACACCGATACTACGCGAAACAAGAGCGATTCTTTCCTCCATTTCCAAGAACCTTCCTACAAAACGCACACACACACGCGCGCGCACCACTCGTATCCCTTGTAAATTTAGAATGATCGAACGATGCTCTTAGCAATGGAGCAGCCGAGGGGCCCCGGGGCACGGAGAGAGGAATAAAAGTAACTAATGAATTTTCTCTTGAGATAATCGCGCGCGAGTGGCATAAATCAAATAATTATATTGAATTGTGCGCGCGGAGTGCGTGATGAAGTGCGCGATAGGTTTTGCAAGTGGCAGGTGCAAGAAACGCCGGACGAATGGACGAATGGACGAATGGACGACGGAGGGTTGGGGGCGAGGGGAATCCTTGACGCAAGTGAAATATTAATCTCATCGCAGTGTTCTCTTTCAATTCGATTGAATGTCTGTCGCCAATTTTTTCAAATCCGACCGGTTAATTATATCATAGGCCAACGGCACGTAACCGATTAATCTTGATTTATCGACTCGCTTCTTCGCTTTTTTTTTTTCCTTCCGAACGGAGGTGAAACCCGTGGGTCGGAGGGGGGTGAGAGGAGAAAAGAAAAATAGGGTGAGAGAGAAGGATGAAAAAGTACGCACCTGCGATAAAGCGACTGAGCACTAACAGCAACAACAACAACAACAATCTAATTATCGTTAATTCCCTCTCTCTCTCTCTCTCTCCCTCCCCCGGCGCGCCCATGTAATTATAGGATCTGAAATTTCTGGGAACACGAGAGGAGATATCGATCTTTCCGATGGAAATCTCCTCCACCCTTAATTGAACGGCCTGCTCGGCCAGCAAATTACGGGCTTTAGCCTTTAAGTAGGTTTCATTAAAACGAATGTCGAACGCATTAATAAGCTGGAATAAATTTCGAGCAAACATCCTCGACCGTGCGCGCTTGTCTTTTGACCCGCGGCGGACAATTTTTGCGTTTGTGTTTTGCGTCGGTGCGCGTCTCTCGCGAGAAAATAAGGGGAAAAAAAGGACAGCGGGCACAATTATCAAAATCATTGTATCGCATTGATACCTTCGGAGCATTTAATTAGTTGCGTTCGATTAAAATGAATGGACTTTATTACGTCACTTGTCCGACGAGAGGGTTCTCGCTCTCGGAATCTCATTGGCGGAAATTAACGAGACGGATGATGATGATGATGGTCATCCGCGCGCCGTTGCCCCCACCGTAGATAAGGCCACCCCTCCTTCTTCCTTCTCTTACGAAGAAATTCTGACACCAGTGCACCAATGCTATTCCGTTAATCACTCTCATTAGTCCGAGGTGATTGGGTTTAATAATACGGAACACATAATCAATGTGCTAATTGGTGCGTGAATCGAAGCGCGTGCGCGCGCGCGCGCGCTGGCCCATACCCTCGCGGAGAAGGGGTTTGGTAAATTTATTATTATTTATTATATGTGAATTCTGCGGGTGTGTGGACAAAATTCTATTGACAAAGCCTCGTTGTTGCAATTACTTTGGCTAGTGGTGTATACGCGCGCGTGTTGGAGAACTTGATCAATGTGTTAACTGGTGCATGCACGAACGCTCGTGCATTTACGATAAAGCACTTTATTTTTGCCCAACACTTTTCCCCATATATTATTTGCACAATTATAACCTATCTTTCCTCGCTATTTTTATTGGTGGCTCGATGGTGTACGAGCACACACACACACACGAGCAACAAGGAACTTTTTTGATATTCCCAACGTTCTCCTTCGGTATTGGCCTAACGCGAATTAATTTGATGGATGTATGCAGATAAGAGATCTTGGATGGTACCCCCTGAGGTTATGGCTTTTTTCTTTACTTCCTCTCTCTCTTCCCCATATTTCTCTCTCCCTCTCTCTCCCTCTATATATATATATATATATATATGCATATACATATAACTCCCTCTCTTAATAAGAAACTTTGTAGTGGCGAGTTATCGGCCGATAAGCGAATCCTGGAAATGTTTTCAATATACGTTTCCGAGAGGCTCGTAAATTCAAGAATGGCGTCAGGAGTTTTTTGCGCAATTTGATTTATTTTCAATTTTCAGCTCGGTAAATAAGCGGTCGCGTACAGTCCGCTCAATAAATCGTGGCGGCCCGTGATAACGTGTCGCGATAACAGAGAAATTGTCGGTGACGTGTCAATAACATCTCCAGCGCAGCCGCCACTACTGTGCCAATTATTAATCGCGCGCGAATAGAAATTCAACGGAGCGAGCAAAGAGAGTCCAGAAACTCCGGACCCCTCCCTCGCCCCGCAGCTTCGTCTCGGGCTTTTTAGCGGGTAGACGTTAATTATGCAGAAATGACTTGCTTGCCGTACCTCTCTTCTTGCACGTTCTTTCTTACTCTCTTCTTTTCCCTTTGCTCCCGCACCCACCCCCTCTCCCCGTTACTTCTTATCTATCCAAAACGAAATTCTCTGCCCTGACGGCGGAGGAGGAGGAGGAGGGAAGCCGTCGTCGGAGTCTCTGATAATGCTAGCGACGCTCTGATACCTGTAAATTTCCTTTCGAAGAAACATGTCGCTTTTTGAAAGTTCAGCTGGCCCCCGGGCTATTAATTATAATGTTCTATGGATCGGTTGAAGTTTACTGGAAATTAGTCGAGGGGTTTCTCGAGGGTGATAAATTTTCACGCGTGTAATGAAAGTGGGATCTGATAAATATTTCAAGATACTCGAGGTTCACATTGAAATCGTGGGACCTGCCGCATTTAGTTTTCCTCTGGAATTACAGAAGGATGACGAGAACCTGGAAATGGGAGAGGGAGAGAGAGAGAGAGAGTGGGGGGGGGCATGGGGAAGAGAGAAAAAAACCGGTTGGTGGTGAGTTAACGATCACCGAAGGGAACTCGACAGGTACATTAGATTTCTCTGGTACTCCATCCACCCCTCCCCCCTACCCCTGGGGATTCAGGATACTCATTCGGCTCTCAGGTAGAAACGAAAACATCTGTTGCCCTCGAATTTTCACTATGAAATCTCCCTGGAAAAAGATTTTCTTCTTCTCCTCTCTTCTCTCCTCTCACCTCTTTTTCCAACGCCGACGTCGTCGTCGTCGTCGTCGATCCTCTTCTTCAAAGCTTGCACAGTTTCTCGCGATAACTCGCCAAAGGACTTTTCCCTTCATTCGCGAGGCAATTTATTATGAAATTGCAGGGAGAGTCGGTAATTTGCATTAAAGTCCAGTTTTGGTCGTTTAGAGCTTGCGGATGAAATGCATGGATCGCTTTAGGGGAGCGACGAGAAGGTTGGAGCGGAGATTTTTCTAGGGGGAGAGGGGAGAGAGAAAGGGACGAAAGGGCCAAGCGAGATAATTAAAGGACCGTATTAATTGGACAAAAGTCCAAGCGTGGACTTTTGTCATTATAATACATCCTCGGATAATGACTCCTTCTCGAAGACGGTAATTATTTCGCCGGAAATCGATAGGACGTAATTACGTGGGTGGATCTGCATCGGTAAATTGCATTTTCGTAGAACGCGGTTTCCAAGACGTTACTCGACAGAGACGGACAGGTGAATGGATGGAGACAAGTAGCTCATCTCGAACAAGTGGTTTACGGGGGCTCTGTTATTAAATATTCGCCACGAACAAGAAGAGCGAGAGAAAAACGCTTGCATTTCTCCAGAGACGATGCAATTCCAAATTTCTTGCGCTCGCCGCTCGCTCGCTTCCCCTCTTGAAAAACATTCAAGAATATAAAAAGTTTCAGCCACAAGAAAACGCGTTCTCCATCCAGAGTCGATTCAGTCGAATGCTAATTAATTCGATTACTTCGTTAAAAATCAATCGAGGAAAATCAATGAGATCCAATTGCCTGATGCAAGAGCGATCGCAGCAATTAAATTCAATTGGTCGGCCGACCGATCGACCGGCGGCTGCAAGATTACCCGAGCAAAAAACAAGAAAAGTCGTGGAAAAAGAAAACGCGCAAGAAAAATAGAAGAGAAGCAAAAGCATCGGATGAATAGGACCTTTAAAAATCACCGTGGAATCATCAATTTTATCAAAATATGTTAACTAACGCGGCGGCGCACAGTTCTTTAAGAAGAAAAAGAGGATAATAAGAGAGTAAGGGGAATTACGAAGGAACGTGTTTGATAAATGATTTTTCCAGAAAATTATGTTGATGATACTCGGAATTTATTTAGCTGAAATTAATAATCCCCGACTTCCGCTAGTGTGCGCATACTTTACCGAGATAAGATACCTTGGATAAGTTATCTCGAAAGTTTTTCGATTTTTTTTCTTTTCCTTTTTTTTCTTCTTTTTTTCTTCTTTTTTTACTTATTATTATTAACGATAAGATACGACTGGCCGCGCCCGAGAAGAAAAAGCATTATCGTAAAAACGCATATTAATTATAGATTAGCCGATAAGCGCTGTAAAACTGACACCGTGAATCAATACTTTTTTTTTATGATGTCCATCTCGTGAATTAGTTTGAAAAACGGTATTTTGTTGCTTTTCATTTTTTTCATTTTTCCTTCTCTCTCTCTCTCTCTCTCTCTCTCTCTCTCTCTCTCTCTCTCTATTTCTATTTCTATTTCTATTTCTATTTCTATTACTTTTTATCAGTCGGTGTCGTTATCGTCGTGGTTGCTATTATTCTTTTTCTCTTTCCTTTTTCCCATGTTTTCGCAAAGTAGACGCTTGTTACGAAAAATGTTAGTTAGATTTTTCGTGAAATTTCTCGAATGGGACGTTATTAAAACATCTCTCCGCCAATTTTCATACGTAACACTCGGAAAAACCCGACCGTAAATGTCGCAGCACAAATTCACCGTCCCATTTCTCCTTGGCGGCGCATAATTAATTTTTCACAACGCTCACGTCTACCTTATCTACTCGACTTTTAAACTTCTTGGTATTTAAAGAGAAAGAAAAACAGGAGAAAGAAACATAAATGAAGAAGAAGAAGAAGAGGAAAGAGTTAAATGACCAAAGCTATAAGAATAGTTTTGCTTCCATGCCTGAGAGACTTTGCTTTTTTCTCTCTTCCCCTCTCTCCCTTTCTCTGGGACAGCCAATTTTTTATTCCGACGCCGTTTGTTTCTCCCACCAAGTTACTGGCAATTAATCAATTAATTACGACAGCGCTAAGTGGGTTAATTGCATTCTACGTGGACCGTTGCTGGTGCAACCCGAAGACGTTGGAAAATGCTGATTCTGCTCGTATTGTGTTTCTCCCTGTATTTCTACGCGTATGCGCGCGTGTTTGTACTTTGTTCTTGTGTGCGCAAACGACGCGTGCAGTTCAATAAATTTATGGTCGATTTGCATGATAATTCAAGCAGCTTGCCTGCTGTTTTTCACCAACTCGTCTAATTAACCGGATAACCAGTCGCCGTTAATTCCATTGTCTAAAAATAGTCAATTATCAGTTCTCAGCCGCTTATCTCGAGTAAACTCCAGCCAATTTCATTTCTATTCTTCGAAAAGATTCTACTTCCTCCTCTCCGCTTGTTAATAGTTTATTTGCCTCTCCTCCCTCCGCTCTTTTCCTCTGTCATGCTAATTCCTTCTACTCGACATCATCGAAACTTGGCTAAACTACCGATGGGGAGAGAAAAAGCTCTCACGGGTTTTGCTTAATCCCATTAATAGACTGCGAACGCCATGTTTCTTTTCCCTTCGATTAGTACACCTTCATTTTTCTTTTCTATGTGTATGTAGAATTTTTTTTTTTTTTTTTCTTAAGCATAGAAATAAATCGTTTTCACGTGCAAATCTTCATAATCTGCATGTTTCGTTTGCGCTATATATGTGTGCGTGTATGTATGTTACGAATAGTTTGATCGAATTCAATTTTCCTAGGTCTCTAAGAATGTATAATGCATTTGTTTCCTGAATTTCAATGAGCATTTTCACGCGGCATGTTTTCCCGTAGAATTAAGTAACGGTTTTACAAAATTCGCCCGTCAAAAGGGAAGATCGATGCTCCATCTTGTGCTTTCCAATCTTCTTTTTCTTTGGTCGTCATTCCCCTTCCTCCTCTCGCTTCCCATTCCAGCGTGAGATTCTTGGGCGATAGACATTTACATTCAGAGTGCTTTGTTGTTACTCCGCCCCTCGCATTATAACCTAAACGTGCCTTTGTCATTCCCCCACTTTCCTCCCTTTCTCTCTCTCTCTCTCTCCTTTTTTCTTTCCCGTAGAGAGAAAAAAAAAAGAGAGAGGAGAAAAAAGCAACAATAAAAGTGAGATACGACATGTATACAAGGCGCAGCACAAGCTTTCAACTCGAAAATGGGTTTAGCCCCAACTTAACGATCATTTTTGTTGCATAATATCAACTCGGGCTCCTTTTGTGCCTGAAATTCATCCTCGAGGGCATTCAATGAATTTTCATTGATTCGCGGCGAAGAATAAAATACTTTAGCAATCATCCACGATGGAATTCCTTTACATGAAATCACCATCTTTATCAAATAGAGATTCTCTCCTCGACTCTCGCGTTATTTTCTTTGGCATCGGCTTGGAAATCTCCCCCTCCCTCCCTCTCCTCCTCAATATCCAGAATTTCACCGGCAATTTTTCCCCGTTTTCCAATCGTAAATTGGAGTAAGCAAATTCGAGATTATTGAATTTTCATTTTATTCTATATTTCAATTTGCCGAGCGATGTTTCATTCAATAGGTTCATGTTGTTTCTCGCTTTATTGATTTTCTCCGGTAACTTAATAATCCGGGGGGATTGATTTTCTATTCCAATCTATTGATTTCGTATAATTACAGCTTTCGTACGCCGATAACCAAATTGATAGAAATCGTGTTTTGCCTGGTACACGCACCACGCCACCACCACCATCCCTGCTCAAATTTATGTTTCGCATTTAAATTCAAAGTTCGTTATCTTATCCCACGGCTGGAACATCGTTATTAACTAACATTCTAATCTTGAGTAAGTGCATTAATACATCAATGCCAGGCTGACCCACGAACGGGTACTTTTAAACACAGACCTTTTTACCTTTTATCTCCCGACGCTGAATTGCTTTCCATTGCAAATGGCCGCGAAAATGATTATTGGCTTTGGCTTTTCGAATATCCGAGAAATGTGGTCAAATTTAAATGCTAATCGACACCGATAAAAAGAGGCAGGCAGGGTACCAACACTCGCGCGCGCGCGCGCGTTGTTACTCAATAGAGAGCCCCTACGAAACATTTAGCAGCGTTTTCTAATTAAAAGTTTTTCCTCTCTAACGCCGACAATCTCCTTCGCGCGCAAAATCACATAAATTTCCAATGTAGCGAACATCCAGCTCTCCGTCACCGTGCGTTTCGCTATCCGTGTATTCATGATTGAACACACACACACACACAACTGGGCCCGCTGTGTTCCCACAAATGAAAACCCCTCTAAGAGAGTATCATTGAAAATTCTAATAAGCGCATAAATTGTAAATTGCAGCAGTGAGTTACTCAATTATTGTGTAGCAGAGAAATGTAAATTAGAAATGCGAGTAAATAAATGCGCCGGCTGCGGCAGATCCAGTTTTTCTTTTCTTTATTAATTCCTTCTTTCCTTCCCTTTCTCTTCTTTTTTTCCCCTCCTCGAATTCTCTCCTCCTGTTGCTGCTGCTGCTGCTGCTGCCGAGGCCGCCGCCATGTCTCTCTTTCCCTCTCTTTTTCTATCTCTTCTTCATCTTCTTCTTCTTCTTCCGCTTCTTTCTCACAAATGTAACGGGCGACTTTGCATTTCTCAACGGGAGAGAACTTATAGAATACACTAGTACACACACACGAGTACAGCTGGCATTTGTCACGTACACGTACACGAACGCGCAGTTGTGTGTGAAATGCTATATGAATGCGATGAATATGCATTTAAAAGAGCGCGGACAATGGAACTGGAATAACATCTATGTTTTAGTTTGGAGGAGCAGCATTTTTCCGCTAAAATAATAGCTCCGCCGTCGATAAATTACTTCCAGCGGTGGCATTAATTTCTGGATAATGATGTAAGCTTTTTTCTCTCGAGTAATTCGATACCCCGAGGGTCCACGGTGAAAAAGCCGTTCGCCATTCCGCTCGTTCGTCCGTTCCTTTTTGCGCGGGAACACCCGCACCCCCGCCCCCCTTCACCTCCCACACTTTTTCTCGGGGCCTTCTACGAAATTGGAAAAACACTTTTTCCCCCGATGACTCGAATTGCCGCGCTTTGCGTAACCCGATATCAAACGTGAATTTTCAACGAAACCCTTCATCCCCTACCCCACCCCTCCCATTTTGGAACGGTTGTTCCAGCTTTTTTGCGCGACTCACTTCCGGTGGCGGCGAATGCGCTCGAGAAAAAGTCCGTTCGCGACCCTTCTTGCACTTTGATGTCCCGACTTTGTTCTTTTCTAAATCTGCGTGATAATGTGGTAAAAAAAAGGGGGGGGGTGGTATCCATCAATTTTTGGATACCTTGTAGAAACGTGGCAACGGGTCGCAGGAGAGAGGGAAGTCGAGGACGATAAGGGGAAGATAAATTTCCACTTTGTGTATCTTCCGACCGCAGCATCCGATGAAAATGACTCGATTAGTTTCGTAGGTCGCGGCGGCTTTTTAATTAAATTACGCTGAGAGCAGAAATACGAGCAAGGGTCTCCCCAAAGTCAAACGAATATACTGTTACCGGCGATGGTTGGATGGGAGGGAGGAGGGTTGTTGCCTTTTGAAATTCTATCGAATTCCACACCAATATCGTTTTTACAATGCTCCGAAGTGACAATTAGTTGTCATTCTATCCAGAATATTGTTCGGCGACTTATTATTCCCTCGGGTACTGGTAATCCTTTCCTGGAATTAGGAGCAATTTCGTGCTCGAAAAAAGTGGAATCCGAGGAGGATAAAGGAGAGAAGGATCGCCATTATTTTCTAAACTGGACTCGATATTGGATGGCAGTTTTTTCAGAGGAAATTCCCCCTTTTTTTCTTCTTTTTATTTTCATTTTTTCTTCTCTTCCTTCCTTTTCTTCTTCTTTCTTTTCTTTTTTCTTCTTTTCTCTCTTTGTCAGTTACATTTCGATACTCGACTTATTCTTCTCGAATAATACCGGACCCTTTCAATGGACTGCAACTCGATACTGATAAGAAAAGGGATCCCCACCAGATTCCATTATATCGCATTATGAGTTTAAATGAATGTTGTATTATTTTTTCCGACTTTTCTCTTCTTTCTCTCCCTCGGTTTGCCTTTGTCTTCCGTCCTTCCATTTTTAATGAATATCGACTAGATATTCTCTCTTTTACTCTGGATCATTCGGATACTTTTCTGTGTATCGCTTTATCCTTTCCGGGAATAAGATTTAATTTGAGATAAGGTTCAAATGAGAACGGCAAAAGGAAATTCGAGTAGCTTTTTCTAAATTGCATTCCATATTAAACTTCGGTATTGAATTGCAGCTGTTTATGACTTTTTTACGGGTGACTTGTATGTAACTGCATCCCCTTAATGAGAATAGTAAAAGTTAATGTACAATATCGATCGAGGGAATATTGCAAGCAATACTTGATTAAGTGAATTAGTTACTCTAAATTGTTGCTCCAGATATTACATTAAACTTAAAACTTTGTTGTGTGTGTCTGTGTGTGTGTGTGTGTGTGTTCAAAGGGGAATATTACTATTTAATCTCATTAGCCTCAATAAAGCTCGCCATTATTAATTGAATTCAATTATGCAACTAGGACACTACTGGCATTGAAAGTAAAATAAGCTTAATATTCGTAGCTGTAATTTTTCATAAAATCGCCATAATTTATTAGAATTGATGCATAATGGCCTTTCAGTTGTAAATTGCCTTTAACGAGCGCATAATTTCGCTAAATTAAACTTTGCATTGTAACTTTTTATCCAGGTCATTCTACTAAAGTATATCCAGAAAAACTCTCTCTTTCTCTAATTCTTCATATTTTTTTTTCTTTTCACGGAACAAAAAAAATTGTTAAAGCAGAACCAACTGCCAACCGTGATTGATTTTCCTCCTTGATCATTCTTCTTGATTATTCTCCTTAACAATTTTAAAACTGTGAAAAATATTCGGCTCTTCCGCGCGCTACCAGAAGTCAAAGAAAAAAAAAACAAACAAAAAAATGAATTCTTTCAATGTTACTCTGCCAACTTCGCACACATGCGAAGGGCAGTATAATCCATTTAGGCTGGGAAAATTCAACTTTCCCCTCATGCGTGACGAGTTGGAAACACGACAGGTGTCGATGACTGACATACATCGGGGAAAGGAAGAAGGGGTGCTGGGGAGCGGACGAATCTCAAAGTCAATTTATCAGCTTTCCCCGCGAAAGATTCG
This sequence comes from Sclerodermus sp. 'alternatusi', assembly GCA_037305995.1. Taxonomy (NCBI): domain Eukaryota; kingdom Metazoa; phylum Arthropoda; class Insecta; order Hymenoptera; family Bethylidae; genus Sclerodermus; species Sclerodermus sp. 'alternatusi'. The sequence goes on along the minus strand of CM074553.1, from coordinate 6,573,115 downwards.
AAAATCCGGATAAACCGACTGAGACGAGTTAATCCAAAAAATCTGATCCGGACACAACTTAATTAAGATTAAAAAGAAGGAAAGAAAAGTGCCGAGGAGGAGAGAGATCGGGAGAGACAGACGAAGAAAAACGTAAACGAGCCAGAGAATCTGACGAGGGGATTTCTCGCGAGGAGGAGGAGGAGAGAAACGAGGAATTTCTCCTGAAATCGGATTAAGGAGCGAGGGAAACGTGAGAATTTAGTGGAAAACGATAGAGACGCGATTTAAGCGAGCTCTCTCCCAGTGTACACAAGTAAAGTATTAATGTATTCGTGATTAATCTGGCGGAAAGAATCTCTTTAACAGCGAGTAGGCAAACTAACGTTGACAATGGGGCAGCCGGGAGATTATCCACGAGTAGACCAGGTATACCTCCCCGCAAGATCTACGCGCGCGGGACCCTTTGTCCTGTTCCTGGCACACCGGCTTAAAAACTACTTAATTCCGCGTCATTTTCTATTCCCTCCTGAATTTTTCTCCGAGGCTCCTCTGTGTCTCTCTGAATCAGTTACGCGGGCTGTCTTGTTGCGGTGTCCCGTAACGATCCCGAAACTCTGGCTATCCGCTAGGACGATGATGCGCGTGTTCGTCCACCGATTCTTATCGTCGAACCAATTTCGATCTATTAACGAGATTAAAACACATTGTGGATTTTTTCTTGTTGTCATCCTCCCTCTCTCGAGTTCTCGTCGCTAAAAGCATTCCTGAAAAAATCGTTAGTTGCGAGGGGGTGGTGTACAAACTGGTAGGAGGAGGGAGAGACGGGTCTCCGAAGAAAGTGGAAGGAATCGGTTGGCACATTAAACGTGAAATAAAAAGGCTTCGGCGCAAATGTCTCTGGAGTATTGATCGAGTTCGGTCGCGTGCGCGTTATCCGGCACTCGATCGAAGTTGCTGCAAACGCGCGATATACGCTCTGTCCCACATAGTAAAAACCCACGTAATTCCAGAGAGAGAGAGAGAGGGGGGGGGAGGTCTCTTCGATTTTTCTTCCTCCCTTCGTCGTCGTTCGGGACAGAAACGAACAATCGTCGTTGAAAAATTTGCTGAAAATCTCAAGCGAGGCGCGAGATCGCTAAGGTTAAGGGCGCGTGCTGATTTTTCCCAGTGAGGGCCTGTGAAGATCCGGAGGAAACCACCACGTGGCACGAAGGAATTTAAACGACTTCCTGCGAACAGATTGCACGGGGGCGGGCAACAGGGGGTGAGTTGCTTGAGCGAGAAGCAGCTTCTTCTCCCTTGACGTCTCGCGTGTGGTCTCGCGCGCCACGCAAATAGACCCTTTTCTATCCCGAATCGTCTCTTCCTCCTCCTCCTCCTCCTCCTCCCCGCTGGCGAATCCACCCAGCAATTTACACGCACAGTTTAACAGCCCGTGGCTGCAGCGCGCGCGCGCGCAACTGAACAAAAACCAATGGGAACTCTCGGATCAAAGTTAACGCGCGAAAATTATTGGCCGACATTTAGCGATTTCCGACGAAAGTAGGGAACATTGACCACTCTTCCCCCATTATCGTTGCCGTCGCCATACTCGGGTTGGCGGCGGGGGAGGAATCGGCGGAAAGAAGAATAGCCGACTTGCGTATTCATGATATTCAAGCGCACGCCTCCCTCAACGATATAATTGCTCGGCGCACTCTTGAAAAAATTTCGCGCCGCACCCCCTGAACTTTGCGAGAAAATTATGCGCCGCTTTACCTTGTAGCGAGATCACGGAGGGAGAGAGGGGGTGGCTTTTCCACCGGTAGCGCACTACTGGGGCTGTGGTAGCGTTTTTATTAATTGCTCGAGTGATTCTCAGGCACGTATCGTCGTCGTATCGACGCATTTCCGGATCGAGATTCTTCCCTAATTGTGGGAAGTCGCCCTCGTCATCGGAATCTCTGACCCATTTGAAAATGGCGCCGAGTCATTTCCGGTTCCAGTGAGAAAACCCCGCGGAACGTCTCGCCGTAAACGATATCGCGCTCTCCTAGCGCCCGCTCGCCTTAAATCGCTCAAGGTCCCGGCGAATTTTTCTCCCACCTCGAGGTTTGCTCCCTGGAATTCTTCGATGACCGTTGAATTGCGCCGTTGAAGAAGCTACTTCCGGCGGGGGGCGAGCAAATGCTAATGCGCCAGAATCCGACGACGAGTTTTCTTTGCGACTGTTTGGATTCTCCGGATCTCTCGTAGCCTCGGGGAATTCCGCGTCCTTTTCATCCGCGGCTAAATAAAAGAATAAAAGCGAGATGGAGGGGGGGGGGGGGAGTCATCGGCAAGAGGGAACAAGAGGGAAGCTCTTATCGCCGGTTCCAGATGAAAAAGTGGAGAATTAGCAGCGGGGAACGCCGGGATCGGCAATTATCCCCGGGTAATTGCAGCGGAGCGAATTAACGGAATTAAACTTACTTTCTCTCAGTGGCGTGTGGTATCTTATGAATTTTCCGCACGTAGATACTCGAACGATTAAAATGTAGAAAGTATGTTATTTAAATTAATCCCATCGCCAATAATCTCCACTTACTGGGCAAACGAACGCGCGAGTGCGCGCATACACGCGCACACACACACACACATACGCGCGCCCGATGCCTCTCTCCATACAATATTCACTCCATTTACATTTCAGATTTCCCATTAAACTAATTAAGCCGGCTTTGAATTAAATAGCGCGGTTCAATTATTCTTTAATGCTCCAACATATTTCATAAGTAAATAGTCCCTGGGAACCTCATTCGGTATGCCGACCGCGCACTTTTTATGCTACCTGAGCACATTAGCATACGGTCACCGGAAGAAGAGAGCGATTGCGTCATCTTTCATTAGTCCTCGGGCCCTTTCTTCCAGTGGCCGAAGTTTCGGGGGAATCCCCCAAAACTTTGAGCGAGAATTAGGGGGACGCGGGGGCGTTCTGTGGTTGAATGACAAATACGCGCATCGTGACTGAAACAAGGAGGAATCTTTCGCGTTGATGGGGTTCCAAGGGTGGTAGGGCGTGGAGTGTGGGGTAGGTGCTTTGTATCGAACGAAATGGAATATTTTCCAAAGGGTTTACGCGTGTTGGCCCCCGACCGACCTGTACTTTATCCAGAACCGGAGATAAGCCCTGGAATGGAGTGGTGATGAGAGAGAGGGGGAAGCGGGTAAGTCCCTGGGAGGGAATGGCGCGAGGATGATAATGGCCGTTTGAGTTTCTGTGGGTAGGAAACGCCTTTATCGCCACGTTCCGTTTATTTAACAGGAGACCGGCGGGACTCTCTGGATATTATAATACAATTATAGTGGCCCTAGTCACGCGAAAACCAAGCAACTCCTGAATTCTATCGTGTCTAACAGTTGCTAAGTGAATTCCCACCTGCTACACGCGTACTTGGACATTTTTTCCAAGGTATAATGGGCCTCGTTAAGCTAACAACGCGCCGTTGCTACTTCCACCACCAACACTATTATTTCATACCCTCGTTGCCACTGGCCCATCCAGAAGATTCTCCTCTCCCAGATTTTCGCTCCCCTGATCTCTGACAAACCTCCTGACTCTCCGACCCTCTCGATTGAGACCAGCGACAGATGCAGGGGGCGGAGGATCCATCTCTTTCGGCCTTCATTATGGAGTGGCACTTTGCTAGTGGAAAGGAGAGAGATCCTCCTCCTCCTCCTTCTCCCCCGATCTTGCTCTCCCCCATGCTTAGAATTTTACCTTATTTTGCCACTCGCGTATAATACGTACCGGGAGGAACCGGGAGCAATATCGAGACTGTTGCGACCGTATCTCGTTGTCACGTTCTCACGGGGATTCCGTCGTTAATTCCAGCGGTGGAGGCGATAAGATCGTTTTATTATTTCCGGAAAAGCAAAACGGGCCCCTCGATATAGCACGAGTGTGTGGTGATGGTGGTGGTGGTGGGGTGTCACCGGTCAGCCATCGAGGTCAGCTTCGACGTAATTGCGGGGATTTCTTTTCGGTTCGCTTGAAGAAACTCCCTGCTGTTGGTTCACGTCTCACCATCCGGTCTGACAAGTGCGGAAACTTGCTTTATCATCTGGTGGTGGTGGTGGTGGTGGTGGTGGTGGTGGTGCTGGCCTGCCTGCTGTGTTATTCAACGTGTTATGCTTCGATTAGCAGGAAACAAGTGAGCCGTCGAGCGAAACGTTTTCATTTCACCTCCCGCTCTATATTTTCGTGTACGGCCCTTCCAAAACGTCCCTTCCGCGACATCCGGATGCACCCTCGTCGCTACTCGACAGCAACGCCAACAACCCCTCACCACCCCAATTCGTATCTCCGGAGAAGAATCGAAGCTCCGATCGATTTCCATAAATGATTCGCGAGGTCAGGGGGTTGGGGTCGCGGGGGGAGGACCGCAACTCCGCGCACGAGAGTATCATTTGCATTAAATTAGACTCGACGTATTTGGGTCGTGGATGCGCTCTCGCTAAGGACGCGGCTAATATGCCGGTTGCTGAATGATGAATGTCAGCGTGATGCGGGGGAGGCGTAGGGGGTGCGGTACCAGATGCCAGGGACTGCCGGGAACACTTATTAACCGACTTTGCATCTGAAACTCTAGGAAAACGGGGTTAATACCCTGTTTACCAACTCCTACGCCTCTTATCGCGACAATAACTAGTTAGGCGAGTTATCATTGGCCGCTCGCGACCCCAGCGTGGAGCAACGATCCACGCGGTCTCGCGCCATCTTGGATCTTTGCGGGAATTTCGAGGTTTTTGCTTTTTTCTTTTTCTGTTTCTCTTTCGTGCAGGAGATAGAGAGAAAATCAATCTCGACCATCAATTAGAATAGGAATCGCCGTGGGCGATGGCTCACCACCGGAGAAAAGCGATACTTGATTTCTCCGGGACTGAGTACCGAGGGAAAACCTTATTACAGATGCGTAGAAAGGATAATCGAATACGCGAGGTCCCTGGTTCCTGTGTAATTACATTATCCAACGAAGAAGGCGTGTCGATCGGTTATTGGAAAGTGGCCTTTATTTATACTAGCCAGCGTTTCCTGCCGTCTTTTATACGTTTATACGCGTTTAATAATTATTTGCGCGAAACACTCGCGCGGGATTTATGCGCGCGACCTCTCGATGAAATTCGATAAGCCATCACCATCACCACCACCACCACCATCAGCCCCCTTCGCGCAATCGCTCGTTACCCGAAGACCCAGATAAAACGCTCGTTCACTCTGATCGATTGATAAAGTAAATTTCCAAAATTTCTCCGATCTTTAATTTTTTTTGTCCATTTTCTCGATACTTTTTTCTCCCGTATCTCGCGGAGAAAGAGAAAGAGTCTTTGAGAAAGTACGGATGGTAAGATATTTATGATACATCGATACACAGCGATGACGCGATAGTGGTGGTAGTAGAGTGGACATGCAAATGCTCTTTGGTTTTCCGTGAAACTTCCGGAGAAGATCCGCAGCTGCGGCGAAGCTTTCGCAAACTCTCCCCCGCTCCCCTTCGGGATTCGCGCACGCGCTGGACGCTCGACCTTTCGCGCGGGCGACATTTGCCGCAAAGTTCAGACCCCCTGCAATCGGCAAGCAGCCTATTTACCTCGTTATCTAGATCAGATTACAGTGCGAGTCCGCCATTTATTAGTGGCCGCTTTTATTGCTCAATTCCTCTACTCCGAACTATGTGAGAGTACATTAAAGCGCGTCCATGTGTGCTCGAGAGCAACAGCTAATTGAATCCGCCGTATAAATTTCCATTAATGTTTTACTATCGCGAAACGCTCATTTATTCCCAACGTTTCGACAGATTTATTCGTGAAAACTCATAAAAAACCCAAAGGAAACAAGGAGGAGAGAAGCGATAGCCTCGTACCACTTTGGAAATCTCCATCTATCATCGTCGTCTCCCATCGCGTCTCTTATCTAATCTTTATTATCTCGGATGTTCTTTCTGTTTTTTCCTCGTGATTCTCCGCGCCATGGTTTACATAGCTAACCCTCGCCTGATTTCGGGGGGTGGGGGGTGGGGGAGTGCTCGCGAATCGTCATCATCATCGTCGTCGTCGTCCCGACTCTCCAGCATTATCGTCGTCATTCTTTTATGGATCGTGTCGTTAAACGCATCATCCGACGAGAGATATTTGCCGAGAGAAATCTCGCTGTGAGTTTGGGGGGGGGGGGGTTCGAGCGACTCTCCGCATCCAAGTGTTGTCCGAGCACATGGCAACACAACCACCCTGAGCAAAACTCAAACGATCTAGGAAGTTGCCGCTGTTGCGTCCTCCTCGTGTCTCGTCTTCTTCGCCCGGAAGTTCCGGGTTCACCCGAGGGTAACCGGAAATGAGTTTTCGCGAGTCCCGTCATTAGCGACAATTACGCCAGAAGCAATCGGCCAATCAGCGTTTGGTCCCTGGAGTAAAGGGCGATCAACCCCCTCCCCGATAAGATTACCCTAATAAATGAATGGGAATTCATCCGATAAGATTGTCGTGACGCACGCTCGCACGCATATGGACACTGTGTGTCGAGTAAATCCGACAGAAGAAAGTTTAGCAATGAAAACGACACATCGATCGGTATAACCGATAAGACTCTACGAAGTCCCATAGTTGTTTTTAATGAAAGTTCAACGGAGATATTATCGGTTGACATTCGATCGCAGAAATATCAGGCGAGGGACCACCGAGGGAGAGACGACGAACACCACTACTACTACTACTCTCTCTCTCTCTCTATCTCTGAAGTCAGTCGTATTTTCTCGATATGCAGGCCTCGTAATTGTGTCAGGGGTGCGGGGGAGGAGGGGACCGAGCTCAGAAGGAGGAGGAATGTTGTGTCATTATGAGATCATAGCTAGGAATTCTGAGGATAGTGCGCAATCCTACCACGCCAATCTCGCTGCATTCCTTCGCTGGAATCCCCCCTTGCCCCTTTTACCCCTTCTACCCCTGTGCCAACTCGGGGTGCGTACTCCCAGTTATTTTTTCTTTGAGAGAGAGAGAGAGAGAGAGAGAGTTTCGTCGCGCGAGGAAATTTGTTGTTTCGTGGTCGTCGTCGTGGTTTTAACACGTGCTGCGCTCGCGTGCAGGAGGCCGAAAACGCGGTGCCGAAAACGCATCCGGCGAGTTCCTGGCTAGCCCCGAGCTATAATTTCGCCGATAATGGCCGGTGCACGCTTCTTCTTCTTCTTCGGCCGGCGTTTCTTCCTTTCACGCACCTGTTCAATTATTTACTTTGTACCGCTTCGACGCCTGCTGCCTGCCCGCAAATAATCGCCCGCTTTTCTTCCCCCGAGCCTCCCCGAGTTTTGTCATTAAACTAATTGACCCGGCGTTTCCATCGTCGGGAACATCGAGAACCGAGGAAGAAAGGAACGACGAGCGTGTTCCCGAAGCTAAAACCTGAAAGAGGTGAAAGAGGAACCAATAACGCGAGGGAGATACCTACCCACCACCAATGGGGGCCCTTTGTCAGGAGAGGGGAGAGTCTCTCCCCCTCTGGTAATTGTCCCAAATGTAACAGTCCTCTCTCTTCCTTCTCTCTCTTCTTCCCGCTTATTCCCCGGGATTTTTACATTTCTTGGCTACGTGGAGTATCGAGAGGAAAAAAGACCGCGTGCGCGGAGAATGGCTCTCCTCTCCAGTTGTTTTTTAATCGGGACTCTCTCTTCTCTCACTGGACTTCGATTATTGGATTTCTACCGGGACACGTTTTCTGGTGTGTGTGTGTGTGTGTGTGTGTGTGTGTGTGTACGCGTGCGCGCATGCTGAGGAAAATGGAGTTTTATCTGCGAATAGAATCGGCGAAATTTAATTAAACCCTCCTCCCTCCCTTTCTACAAGCCCCGAAAGAATTAGCGAGCGACGATGGATTTGCAATAAAAATATTTAAGCGGCCGGCTTGTTTTGTAGTATAGGAAATCAATTTTCCATGAGAAAAGTAATTACTCGCAGCCAGAGCTGTTTCACGTTTATTTATCAGCCGCGCCGATCTGTTTATAAATGAAAATGTTTTCCCCTCGTTAAACGCGCTTGCCGGGGATTCTTGCTTTTATTTTATTTCCCGGACTCCAACGTACCAACACCACCACCACCACCACCACCATCACCATCACCACTCATGATTTATGGCTCTTCTCTGGATCAAATTACATGTTGCCCATTGTTATTATTATGATTATCATTAATGTTGGCATGGCGTGCTTGCCAGTCACTGTTTGCTGGACGCGAGTCGTAAATTAAATCACCTTCCTACTTATTATCACGATGACACTCGATTCTTGAGTCATAGAAATTTTATCCCTTCGCGAATACTCGTATTTGCTTTTGTTTTTATAGATCGATCTCTCTCTCTCTCTCTCTCTCTCTCTCTCTCTCTCTCTGTAATCTTATTTATCGCCCGACCAATCTCCATTCTTATTTATGAGTATAAAGAGCCGTCGCCATTGTTATTCATAAGCGCAAAGAATTTGTATTCCCATTTACTTGAAAACGGCCATTGTTTGCCCAAGTGCGCGTATGTGTGTGTGTGTGTGCAGGGTGACGAGGTGGTTTCCTCTTTTTTCTCTCTTATCGGCTTGGATAACTCGTCATTTGAAGTTTGGTGATAATTGGATCCTTTCTTTTGTAATCCTCCGGATCTCTTTCTCTCCCTCCCTCTGTTTTTTCTTCCTTCGTTTTTTTTTTTTGTTTTTTTTTTTGTTTTTTGTTCGTATTTTCTTGGCCCACCGTGAAGGCCCAGTTTTTCCTTTCGCCAGAGGAGACTCGACGAGCTCTTCACCGGAACACAATCGAGACTCGAAGGAAAAAGCCACGTGGCTTTTCGAGGGCTGGAAATAAATAATGAGATTCAGCTGCCAAGGCAACTCTTGTATTTCTTGTCAGTTATTACCCGGCGAACTGTGAAGTTTACAAACTATTCAAGCAAGAATCGATCGTCGTGAATGCACACGCACGTACACACGTACACGCGCGCGCGTAGAGAGAAGAGAGTGGAAGTTGGCGCGAGATAGCACGAGTTTCTGTCTGAATATTTATAAACGCTTTTAATTATTATTACGTGCATAGTTCTGCGATAAAGTATCTTTTTAATTTTGAGTACGGAAAATTACAAAAGACTGAATATACGAAAGTCATAAAAATAAATATATGAAGCATAAATATAAATAATACATGAGTAGAAATAGTCGTAAAAAAGTAATAAGACACGTTCTGGACGTAATAAAGTGGCAGAGCTGAATACAAATATCGTAAAAATATCTAAACACGAAATCTCCAGAAAATATTTTAAAGATAATGAAACACATTTGAAATATAATGACGTATCGTGAGAATAATGGGAAATATTTTAAATGCAATAAAAAACCAGTTAATGTCCTGAGAGACCTGAATATTAATGGAACGTATAAATATAAAATCTCATTAAGATATTTAAACGATGATGAAATACATTTGAAATGTTGCCGAGTGTCTGGGAAATTTTTTTAATGAGAAATATTGCTGCAAGAGAAAGATATATTTAAGTGGAAATGGTCGGGGGGAGGCAGCGGCGGGGTTTGGAGGATGGCTCTTGGCAAAATTTTCGCGTTAATTCTGCTTTCGGTATAAAACGAAACTATGTCGTATGAAAATAAGGAAATAAACTTTACGTGCGGCAATAAAATACGCAAATCCAAGATAAATCTAAATAAATTAAAATATTCAGCTGTGGTAACAAACAAAGTATAACGAAAGCACGTTGCATGAAACTTTAGATAATAAGGAAATACATTTTACATAAAATAATGAAACGCGCGGGTAGAGAGGCCAGGTATAAATCTAAATAGGTATGCCATAAAAATACTTAATACATGCTATTGCACAAGTATACTTGGAAGATAATGAAAGCAGTTTCAACGGAATATAATAAAACAACTAAGATAACTGATATCTACTCAAATAACATATTCCCGGATACTTATTGTTAGATCTCTCTTAACGATATCTCTATACGTGTGTGTATTTATCTATCTCGGTGTATGGGGGGGCGCGCGCGCGCGCGTGGGCGTACACCAATACCATTAAAGACACTCGAGTTTACACAAATCCAAACACCGAGGCTGGATGTGGAAAGAAGAAAAAAAACCAAACATCTAGCCGTGGATAGGAAAAATGGGAGCTTTCCGATAAAACAGTGTGCACGTATGTGTGTTGGATGTGTGCGAATGGTTTGTAGCTTCGGGAAACAAATAAAAACCGATTGTTGGAACATTTCACAAAAAAGGGGATTTGCATAATAAGAAAAGAACGCTGCTTCCACCAAACTATTCTATGCGCGCTCGCGCATTTACAAGAAACTTATTTTTATTTTCTCTCTTTTTTCTCTTCTTTTTGGTGTATCCTCTTCGGTAAATATTTCTTCAGCGCTATTCTTAGATGAATTGAATGGAAAATCTAATAAATTTCTAATCCATGATAAATTACCATCAAAGATGATTGGATATTTCTGAATAAATTTCCGATATTCCATAGAAGAAGAAGGAGGAGGAGGAGGAGGAGAAGAAGAAGAAGAAGAAGAAGCTTCATTAAAACGCTTGCTGGCAAATAAGTGTGGTTAATCAATTCCGAGAAAGCAGGCTATAAGGTTTATGACTGGTACAAGAACCCCTTTATAAAACGAGATTGCCGTGCATGTTTCTTTCGATAGTTAATCGTGTTCTATTTCTGCGTCGTAAGTTTTTGTTACACAACATTCGGAAGCCAGAAAAATCCGGATAATCCAATTTCTCATCGGAATAACATTATCTCTCCATTCGTTCTACGGATTATGAATATATGGATGAAGATACGGCAAAGTGGCGGGAGGGAGAGAGGAGCAAATAGAAAATTAGGCCATTCTTTCGCAGCGGTACATTCATTCGTGCGATGCACTCGATTCTGATATCCGTCATTCGCGGAACACCTCAGATTTCTTCCTTCGTTTAAAATCATCCTCCCCCCCCAATTAATTCCGGCAATTCATTTTCCAGCTATACTCGAGCGAATTTCAAAAGTGATTCGCGCGAGCCAATATTTGCAGGAAAAATGTTAACCACTGGTTTCGGCAAATCCGAATGCAATCTTTCTGCAATCTGTTTATTTTTGGAGATTATCAAGATTAAATTTCCATTAGACACGTGGACGTGGTGGAATAACAAAGAGAACGGGATACATAGGATACAGGAAATGGATGGAAAGGGGTGAAGCGAGAAAGGGAAAAGGATATTTGTGAGGGGGCTGTAAAGGGGATGAAGGGAAATAGACAGGGGTTGGAAAAAGAGGATCACATGAAAATGGCTTGTGGGAAAGGAGGAGGAGGAGGAGGAGGAGGAGAAGCGGAAGGGAATGGGTAAGGCTGGTTGTGGAAGCTTAACTTGCTTTTATTTGGAAGAACGAATTTTTACAGGCGAACGAAAGTATATAATCACCCCCTCAGCCTTGTTATAACAAACTTTTAATTAATGCGAAATAACGTTTCGTACTTTCGATACCCACCCCTACCCCCCGCCCCCATACTTCTCTCTTCGCAACCTATCCAGCTGCAGTTTTTAATTACGGTTTATTCCAAACGATAATTGAATACTCCCCCAGTTGTCTCTGCTTGGAATTCATTAAAGCTTATTACTAATGTGCCGGCATAACGAAAAATCACTTCATTTCCGCTACTACCCCTATGCGCGCGCGCGCATGTTCGTTCAATTCATTTGCATTTCCACGCGCGTTGTTCGTTGAGAGATCTCGGAGAAGCAACGTCATCGTACCCTTCGACTGAAATTCCCCTTCCGTTTGATCAGCATTTTGGTCCCCTGGTAAATACCTGGCCACGCTATTGGAGAAATTAAAATAACAAACGCTCCACTGCGCGAGCACATTGATTCCCGGATGAACGAGAAATGAAATCAGCGATATAAAGCGGATAAATTAGATTGGAAACGTAATGGGGATAAATGAAACATCACGGGGAGAGTCTCCTCCCCCCCCCCCCCCCAATCCCTTTCGCGCGGAATTTACGAAAGTGGATATTTCACGATTAGAGGCGAAATGTCGGTGGAGGTGAAGCTGCCGGGGTATTTAATGAAATTATCAACATGACCGAGTAATTGTAATCCGGCGTCGCGTGTCCCTCGTCGGTGCATCGGGCCTCAGCGAGGTGGTAGAGGTGCATCTCGGGCGCGAACTGATTTTAACCGGATTTGCATGATTATTAGTCATCGAAAGTTCGGCCAACCAGGAAATTGCCTCTCACGATATCTATCTCGACCAGCAGCGGAGGCTGACCTCGAACACCCACGCAATTTGCATTTCGGTCATCTTGCGAGTCTCCCCCGGGGGAATTTTCTTGCAATTTCTCTGCAACGCACCCCTCCCCCTCCCTTCTACCACGCTCCATAACGTTCTCCGAACGATCAACGCAATTTTTAGCGCAATTTTTAACGGGGTCTTTCCTCCCACCGTCGCGCGAGTCATTCGCTTTCCTAGCTCACGCGTCAGCCTCTCCCAATTGAAACAACAAATACGTTTTGACAGATGTTCCGCGTGTTTCTCCAAATAATATATCGCGCGGTTGACTTTTCCTCCTGCGCAAAACCGGTTCCAAATGTTTATTTACTCGTACCAGAAATATCTGACGCGCGCGAGGATAATCAATTTCTTTCTTAGCAAATTGCAGCCGCTCTTGCGCCGGGTTCCTCGAGTAGTTGATCAAACATCGCGAATTCCTGCAGCGGAAGAAGTTGCCCTTGCGGGGAAACCCCCGGTGGGGAGGGAGGGAGAGGTGGCGCGACGGGGGGTAGCTCGTGCATAAACAATTGGGTTTTGCTATTATTTCGAGGTCCTCGGGACCATAGCGAAGTAGCGATAATTTCCACTACTGGCACGCCGTTCCAGAATCACACGCGTATGGCAGAGGGCACGCGTCTCTGCGTTTTCCTGCGTGTGCGTGTGCGCGCGTATGCGTGTGTTCAGGAAATTCTCTGGAGGATAGGGAAGGCTGGAATGCACGTTTGCATTGTTCCCGTTCCGTTCCCGGTGCTCCCACGGGCGCATTCCGGCCGAGCAAAGTCCGACGGAAAGAGAATCGACTAAATATCCTGGAAACTCGACGGCGGGGGAGGGGGGACAGAGAGGGATCGACGAAATGTAGGAAATGTCAAACAATGCCATTACAGAGGTCCGCTATGATGAATTCTTCGCTGGTCTTGTCCACTCCTCCGGTGAGAATTCTCCGAACCCAGCAACGATCGCCAGAAATCCGAAACCGATTCGCGCGGGGATCCGCTGGATTTCATCCCCCCGGTCCACCTCCACCTCCACCCCCGTTGCACATTCCTGTATATCTTTGCGAGGCCCGTATGTGTGTGTGTGGGTGGGTGGGTGGGTACCGCACTGCTCCAGCCTGGCTACCTTCGACTAATTAAGGTGGGAAATTCTTATTGAAATCCTTGTTCGGCGGTATTAGGGGAAAAGGTGGATGGGGGAGGGGGAGGGAGGGCACGGTCAGCCGATATATTAAATTCTTGAGGGAAAATTACTATGTATGCCTCGCAGAGGCCACCGCAGAAGAGACGGAGGGCCATTAGCTTCCCTGATTGGTTCCCCCAACGTACGAGCACGTAGGCCTTGTCTCCCTTTTCCCAATGCGGGGGAGGGGCCACGTGCTAGAGAAATAAAGTTTCTACTCGCTGGGGTAATGTAATAGAGATAGACGCAGCAATTTCTGCGTAATTGCGGTAATTTTACCTTGCCCGTTCAGTTTAGTTGGAAACTAAACTTTGTATCCCTTTAGGTGCACTTGTACACTTACCCCCTCTCTCCCTCTTGCCACCGTCTTAAGAGGAATAAACTTGGGAAAGCACGCATCTTCCTCAAATTAAACGTCTTCCCGAAATATCGCGATAAACGTCTCCTCGTCCACTCGCTAATTATCTCTTAAGATATCTTGGCGATACTTGGTTTTTTTTTTTTTTTTTTTTTTTTTTTTATTCTTTTTCTCTTTATTACGTTTTACTTTTTTTCACATTTTCTCTCCCTGTACAGAGATTTTGGAACAATCATGAATTTGGCGTGTTGTTTTTTCTCTTTTTTTTTGCAAGTAAAAGAGGGAGATAATGAATTCGATATAATTTAGAATGAGACTAGGCGAGGCTCTGCATGAGATTAGAATAAAAAGATCAGGCTGAAAATTTTATGTAGATTGATTCGGAGCGTCCATTGAAATTAATTCGGTAGGGCGGAAGGAATGAATTTATGGTAACGTTTATTCAAATTATACTGCGCATTAGATCGAAACGGCAGCTTATACCACTAAAGATCCACATTATTAACAACACAGTTATTCAAATTCAACGGAAATGTTCTGCGCCGAGGAAATTTGAGGTAGAATAGGAAATCGTGGAGAAAGAATTATGGAGAATTTTGTTATTCCGCCGGAGTATATTAAATTTTTCACTGATTCAGAACGAAATAGTAATATCTTTAATAAAACTCGGGCACCCCTGGTTTTATTCAATTTTTTCAAATAATCCTCATGTTTATTAAAATTCCGTCGGAATATGAAAAGTTTTCGCGAGCTACCAACAATGGCAGATGAAAAGAATTTCATTTGACGAGTTAATCAAATTCTTTAATTTCAACCGAAGGAATAAAGCAATTCCGCGGAATTGAAAAAGTCGAATGGAACATTTTGTAAATTGGTGATGGTACGTGTGTGAGCGAGATTGGGAGATGTTGGAGGATGAGGGGGTGGTGGTAGATGTGGCGATGCCGGTAGTAGAAGGGGATTAATCGGAGAAAAATCGTTGCGCCTCCGGGTGTTAAGTTAAGTTTCGCGAGAAGCAATAACTTTCAAGTTTCGATTGGACTCTCTGAGGAATTGCCTCGGAAAAGTTTCATCAGTAAATTCATTTATTCCGTAAATAGGTGTCTCCGAGATAGACGAAAGGGAGAGAGAGAGAGAGAGAGAGAATAGCCAGGGGATGGCGAAGGAATGTGATAGGGTCGTAAAATCAAAGGATTTTCTTTATTGAAAAACGCAAGACGGTCTCTTAATAAGCTTGAGCTGCAGCTGTGCACACTGCAGCTGAGTCTATTGACTGAGAACATTATTTACTTTGGACACAAGATTGCGTCGAGAAAAGAAAAGAGGAGAACAGAGGAGAGGAGAGGAGAGAAAAAAAGGCAGTCGAGGCGTAGACAAATCGTGCGAGGCTGTCGCCGCAAGAAATTCTCGGTAATTAATAATACCACTCAAAATGGCGGCTGCGGGACAACCCCTCCTCATTCTTAATTAAGTAGAAAAAAGGGTGAAGAGAAGAGAGGAGAAGAGAAGTGAAGAAAAGAGAGAAAGGGGGGAGGGAAAAGGAAGAAATCCAATTACAAGAATGAAAAAGCCTTCGGCAAAGTTTCAATATCGCTTGGAAAAATATTGTGCCACCATATTAAAGTAAAGTATCATAGCCATTAAATGTCTTGCGTTGCGCGCAAGAAGCATTAGGATAGTCCCGAAGTAACTTAACCTATAAAAAGCAACGTTGAATAAAACATGTTGTACAAATATATCGCATTGCGGCATTATAAACTTAATCGTAGGCAAGATAGATGAGTTTGCACCATCAAGAATGATGATTTAAGAATATTAGCCGATGTCGGAAAAAGCAAGCAGGCAGGCAGGCAGGCAAGCAGGCAGGCAAGCAAGCAAGCGAGAAAGGGTTAATATCCGAGCATAAGTTGTCCGACCTCGGCTTTATCCCTGGCCAAGCTATCCTATCTCATTACAGCTATACGTGTAATATACATAAGACACCTGACAGCCGACATACATAATTGCCAGATCGTAGATACTCCGAGTTACGATCGGTAAAGTCATCAGAGTCCGTTATCAGTGGCTCCGTTCCAACTTTATTATTATCCCATGTCTCACGATTACGTTCCACCACCACACGTGGGAACGAAAATAAATAAATTAACATGTAACTGGTCCTGAATGCGTCGAGATTTATCTCTCTTGCCCAGAAATTCCCTCGAACGTTCCTCATGCTTTTCGTCGAATTTGACAAGCCGAGCACAAATCTCTCCCCCTGTGTAAATATGTGTATGTGTGCGTGACTGACTACGTTCCCAAGAAATAATCCTTGGTGGCCATCTTTCCTACTTGATTCATTTTCCTTTTTCTTTTTTCTTTCTTTTTCTTTCGGATGTCGTCTCTCAACGAGATAACATTGTCTCTTTCTTCTTCTGGTTATATTCGCTGAATAATTGAATGCAAAAAAATATCGAGTGCACCATGAACAATGGCCTGATTGGGAAACCGGTTTTTTTCTTGGATCAAAGAAGAGAGAAACGAGCGTGTTTGTGTGCCTGCGTGCGTGCGAGCGTCCGCGTGTTTTTGGATATTGGAGAGGATTTCTGAAATTTTGAATAATATTTGAACAAGTTTTTTTTCTCTCTCTTTTACAGAGAAGCGACCATCTCGACTTATCACTGAGCGTGCCCCAACATCATCAGACTTCGTACCATCACGACGGATACAACATGACCGACCAGGTAAGTTGTTCTTCTTCAATTAATTTGGTGCGTCGAACGTTTCTTGAGACTCGAACTACCATCGGTCGATGGTGGTGGTGGTGGTGGTGGTGGTGGTGTTCAGCGGAGAATAATTCTAAAGCATAGAAAACCGGTCTTTTCCATTATTCCTACCGCCTTTCAACGCACTTTACGACCTCGCATTCCTCCGTGTAGGGACCTCCCTACTCGAATTCTAGGCCCCCTGAAACAAAGAAGGAAAATCCTCCGTGGCGTCTTTCACCATCGATATATTCCCCTAGAAACAACTCTGAAAATCTCCCACATCCTTCGTGACATCGCAGGAAGTCGACATTCTCGAGAAATTTGGCGTTTCTGGCTAGAAAATCGCTCGCGCTATCAAATCGAGCAATAGCGCGCTATATATGTATATATAGAAAAAAGAAATAAAAAAAACTGTTTAAACCTATTCTCTCGGGAATTGAATTTTTCGTCGAAAATAAAACAACGAGGAATGTACAATGGTGATTTAATCGTCGAGCGAGAGTAATTGGAGGACGGCGTTGGCAAATAATAAGCACCAATCACGCGAGAATTATTTAATAACGTCGTTTGTATCCGATTACACACAAATATATAACATTAATGTAAATTGTAAATCGCGTTATGCAACTGCTACAACGCGTTATATAATGTCATCGATTATACAATCTCCCGCAACTGCTTTCCTATTATTTTAGAGTGGGTGGAGAACGAGAGGGACTGGAGGAGGGGGGTGGAATTATTGTAATTTCACTTCGATCGTCAGTCTGAAATATTAAATCCAGCACGCAACGTGAGTAGAATGCTCGAAATAAAATGAAAAAAGATTAATAAAAAATTTATTCCATTTTTCTGCGAGAGCTTGATTGAATCCATTCTTGTCTGCTGGGGGATATTTTCATGTACATGTATATTTATTCATCGGCCTGATAGAAATTTATGAAAAGGCATAATCCAAAAGTGTATTGCCCCATTGAAATAAATTCATGAAAAATAGTAATCCAAGGATGCGCACGGAACCCCCCCTCCTCCCCGGCACCCCGGAGTTCCGGGGAATATTGAGTTTTCCGCGGTTGCTCAATTTTCCAAGAACAACTGTATCAAAGAGTTATGATGATAGAGAGTACAGGTTTATTCGCGAGCTGACAGTAGCGAAGTAATAACCAAATGGAAGAAGATATTAGGTAGAGATGTGTGATAGAGATAGATGGATAGGGAAAAGAGAGGAGGGCACACTTCTTATTGGCGTTTCAGCGTTGAAATCTCCAAATGCTCGAGTTCCCCAGCGGGCTCTGTAATCTGACTATATCACCCACGTTAGTTACCCAACATCCCCATCCTCCGAGTACGCGCGCGCGCGCGCGGAGGTACGCCGCCGTCTAGCAGTTAACGAGAAGCTTAAGCTTCGGCTAACTAGACTCCAGGATTAGAGGAGGAAGCTATAAACTGAAATCTATCGACTAACAGATAATTAGGAAACATTAGCAAAGCCATCGGACGGAGCGTTTTAAAGCGGGGAAATTGTCCCGGGCAAGAAATCCATGGAGAACCATGAGAATCTTCGGACTCGAGGGTACGATGGAAAACCAAGGGAAAACACACACACGGTGCAATAACATCGCGAGGAATGTCAGTGGAAAAAACTTGTTTATCACCGAAGAAATAGTAAGTGGAGAGATAGAGAGAGAGAGAGAGAGAGAGGGATACTTCTTTCTTGCCTCTCTCTATCACAACCGATTAAAGAGAAGCTGAATAACTCGTTTAATGGAGAACAGATAGATAATGACTGGAGAGAATCAAGAAACTTAAATTAGACATAAGTTACAGACCGATTGAAATGGGATAATGCGATTTCACGAGAACTCCGTACTGTTGTGTACGTGCGTGCGTGTGTGTGTAAAACACGTTGCCTACATGGCTGCTGCACCGTGAAAAGGTGCAGTTTCGTAAGAAGAAATAATTTTTCCCCATGAGATTAAGCCATTGATCGAATATACTGTCCGTCAATTAATATTTTCAATCGTGATGATGGAGTGGTGGTGGTGGTGGTGGTTGGCGGGGGCGAATAAAATCGAAATTGACAGAGTCTGTCTCGTTTTCGCTCTCGGAACGTTTTCTCTCCATAATTGATTCGCTCGCGTTAGGAATAAGAAGAAAATGTAGATAAAATTTGCGATTTGCACTCGTGAAACGTGGAATGGCGAAATGGCGGAATTTCCATTTGGCCGAAATATCTCATTTTCGAGACGAAATTTGTTTCGGTAATCGAATCAGGGGGAGCTACGCCTCCGTAATGGGGTCTTTGATTGAAAATAATAGCCATCCCTCATTACTTCGGACAAGTTAAGAGGCACCGAACACACACGCGTCTTCCTAAATTATTCATGAGAACCGTCAGGCAACGTTTAGTGCTCCCTCCCCCCTGCGGGACCGAAGTTCTCGTTAAGCGACCTAAAAAGGTTTCCCGCCATACTTTCTTCCTTGCCAGGATAATTGATTTTTTCCTCTACCGCCACGAAATTTCTTAATAAACCACGCGAGTGTACGCCAACCTCTCTCCCTCGCTATTCTCCAAAATTTCGCTCATAAATTCATAAATTTTCTTTTCCTCCCTCGAGTACGAAGCGACGACGATGCCGCTCGCTGATACTGCGCTTTTCCAATATCGTTTTCAGGATTAAAAGAAAAGTCTGTGATTTGCGCGCGCGCTCGGCAACTGACCTTCCGGCGACAAGAAAACAAATACCGAGAGCGGGAGGAGGGTGGTGAGTAAGTAAGTTGGTGGGGAGAGAATTGCGAGAACGAGTACGCGATAATGCGACAGGTGTACGAGGTGGAACAAAACGAAAGGCGAATTACTGGAACGGAAAGATCTCTCGCATCGATCGTGTAATTTCACGGATTAGCGTATCATTACCGCTGTCTTGTGGAAACTGATCGCGGACTTCAAGAAAGAAAGTTGATGGCCTCCTCTCCTCCGGAAATCATATGCTTTTCTGTATCATTATCGGCCGCGGAATTACTGTAAATTATGTGATTACATTTTGGCGTACGGGAACTCTAATAACATCCCCGTTGCCAGCGTTTTGCCTACGTTTAACGGAAACGGTCCCGACAATCTTTGATAACTAGCGATGATGCTGGAATATCGACGAATCATTGTTATTATTCTCACCCCTGCCCTGCCCTACCCTACCCTACCCTACCCTGCCCTACCTCACCTCCTTCTCCCGGGAGAGAATGGCCAGAGAAAAACTTTCATCCGTGCGATTGTGGACTTTCAGTGTGGTCCTTCCACCCCCTCCAACCCTCTCGCATCCCTTGTTTATTCAATCGGTTCCGGAAAGTAGCTGGCAAATACATGGAAATGCCTGGCATCGCCAGCCTTGTTTTCATTCATTTATTAAGCGCACCGCCATTGTTGTTCCGTTGTTTAATCGCACGACTCGATCGTGTCTCTGCCGCAATTTTGCCGCATCCCTCGCCAAAAGTGCGGTCGCCATTTTGGTGCTTTTTCCTTCTTGACGACAAGTATTTTCCTATTAATTGTATTTTATGTATCAAGTGGTGTACGCGCGCGCGCGCGCGCAGAACAAACGAACGTATCAATTTCAGCAGGTAAATACGTTTAACGGCAAAGAAATACACCGAGCACCCTCGTACTTTTTATTACCTGCTCCCGGGAATTATTTCATAAAAAGCAAGAACGCGAATAAAGCGAGAGAAAGAAGGAGGAGGAGGAGGAGGAAGGTGGAATGAAAAAGCGTCCCTACGAGTTTTCCCTCTCTTTTGTGAAAAAAGGCACTCGAAACTGTCGGTAAAAAATCAAAGCGGCCTTTGGATATAAAGGCGGCCATTTTCATAATAATTATAGCCATTAAGGAAAAGCTGTTTGACCGAAAGTTTGCGGGGAACGGTAGTCCACGTGTGTTCGTTCGTTCGTTCGTTCGTTCCCTCGCTCGGAGGGAACGGGAAACGTCCACGGCGGTAAAGAACATGGTGCGGGGGCGGGCAGCGGAAGACGGTGGGAGGGGTGTTTGGACGACAAAACGAAATGCTCGTAAAAGACGCGGAATTGGATGAACTTTTTACGTTGCCTAAGTAAAACGACGTCGTAAAAAGTCTCGGCTGGCAATAATAATGTTCTGTGTACAGCTCGTGTAACGGCGAACTCGAACTCGAACTCGATCCCATACAATACCCCATGCCCCCGTGTGCGTGCCTGCAAACTCGACAAAAAACCCCCCATAACGAACCGGCCTCGGTTTTCTTCCAGCGCGATATAATTTACGATAATTTAGGCGACTAATTAGTCAGGATTAATTGGCGAGGATTCGATGGATTCGACGACGACGACGACGATCAGCAGCGGCTGAAAAAGACGCTCGTCGATACACCATATCGGTTACGGGGTGGAAGTTTGGCGAGGGAACGAATAAAAAAAAAAGAAAAAATTGGTACAACCAAAAGAGAGAAAGGCGATTCTCCCCCGTGGAAAAGACTAAACACAATGGTCTTCAATCGCGTTTTCTTGCGTTTCTTGCCGTTTCTCTTGTTGTCATTAGCATCGTGCGCAGTCAGCAGCAGCAGCAGCAGCAGCAGCAACAGCAGGAAGTGGCCGGGTGAGAAAAATGGACGACGAAACCCTCCCCCCACAACGACCCCGTATCAATCTTCTGGCATCTAATTGAACGAAATTAATCATCGGGAATAAAATTGCCGATCGATAATTACGATAGCGATACGCGTCGCGCCCGTGAAAAAATCTCGCTTCCGAAGGTAGAGCCGGTAATTAACGGCGTTATTAGCGAGACTTTTCCATCGACAATTACGTAAATATACACGGAGAGATAGTCGCGTGAGATGCGGAGAGCAAGAAAACCCCTGTCGATTAATCTAACGGCATTCCGGCAGAAATACAATGCTGACAGTTGCTTAATGAGAGCTGTCGCCATTTTCTTCGGGCCCTCTCAAACGCTCTCTTTGTGCTCCCTTCCCTCTCCTCACCCCGCCGAACACAACTCGCAAAGTTCATTAATTATTTCGTTTGATAAACTTTCACTTTTTCTTCATTAACGCATTTCTTCGCCGCCATACAAAATTAGGAGGAGGCTGCTACATTTTGCAAATAGCCCTGGCTAAATCTTTCTTGTTTGTGCCCACTGCTTGGCCGTTCGCCGCCGCAAATAAATGTATCCGCGGAGAAGGAAGGGAAAGAGTCGAGATTTGTGACGTTTAAGGACGTCCACGTCGTCCGTATAACGCGCGAGCAGTGTTCTGCTTTCGAATTTCACTTTCGCGCTGCCGCATTATAAATCGAACGTGGGTGGACGGGCGGAAATTGAAATTCCATTCCGTGCGAGAGTTCGCTTAATTGCGGGAGATCCTTCAGCGTCCGCTGGCTGCAAGGACTGAGCGAGCACGCGGGGGGTGGGGTCGAGGAATCGGCGGTAAATTTTTCAATCCCGATCAATCGTCGAGAAATCCATCGCGCGACTGTTCGTGTGCGAGAGTCGCGATAGAAAAACGCGCTCGTGTGTGTATGCCAGCTCTGAAATATCGATTTCTAAAGAGATTATAACACTTGTTATTGTGACGTTATAAATCGCGAGACTCTCGGGGCTTTCTACGTTGTGTTTCCCGCTCGTTAGTCGATTTTATATATGGCGGCTCTTGGGGGAAGAATGTTGTATGGTAATTCAGCTGTCACCGGCCAACGTTCGCGGGGCCGTCCTGTATATCATCGCCCGAATAAAATGGCCGGTGAAAGTTCCCGCGCGAGGAAATCGAATTGCACCTGCGAGACGTCGGCCATTTTTCCGCGAAAATATATCCCCGTTAACGCGTTACTCGATAGGCCTCCGACTCTGACTCGCTTTCACGAAAATTATGCCATTTGCCAGAGAGCTTCCAATCGACCTCTCCCCTTCTCAAATTTTTCAGAAGGCCAATCGTTGACAATCGTCGAAGACGCGCAACGAAATTCTACGATATTTCGCTGAAAATATTTTTGGAGAAGGGAGGTGAGAGGAGGGGTAGAACGATCCAGCCTGCAAGTGGAACGTATAATTTTCGGTAATTTCACTGGCGCCATTATGCCCATCCACAAAGATTCCAGTCTTCCTTTCGACCACGTTTCTGTTTCTGTTTCTGTTTCCGTTTCTCGTCGAGTTTCAGGCAAAAAGCTCGTGGAGTTTGGGGTGGGGAGGGGGTGTAAATTTTGGACGGAAAACGAGGAGAGAGCGGGGGAGAAGAATCCCAGTGGTGGTGGTGGTGTTTGACGATGATTCGATTTGGTTTGGTTTCTTTTCGCTGGTAACGAACGCGCTGAATGATGTGACAAATAGAGAAAGCTTCGCGCGAGCTTCAATTTATCCTAATGCAAACTGTGCAGTGGAATATATTAACAGCGAGCGAGCATAACGAGCCTTGTAAACCTCGTATATTTCGCGGACCTTTAATGGGCTTCATTGTATCTTGTTTTACTCACGAGATTTTATACTTTGACAAGTATTTTAATCTTCTTAAAATGGCCATTAATCTTCGTAAGTGGCTAATTTATTATTATTTATTGTCCGCTCGCAAACATAGCTGCCTGAAATTCATAAGGTTTCCGCAATAAATTTCATCCCCCTCCCAACGCTACACCACCACCACCACCATCATCACCATTACCATCACCATCTTTGACTCATCGAAGAAATTTCTGATAAATCAGAATTAAGCATGAAAATCTCGACGACTCTCTCCCACGTTTTACTTTGGCAGTGATGCAACTCGCCGACTCGCCAAGCGAGCGACGCCATATTGGTTTTCCAACTGAAATGGAGTGGTCTCCTTGTTTCCTTTGTTTCTCAAGGAGGAAGGGGAGTGGTGGTGGTGGTAGGGTGGAAATTCCTGGCTATTCTGATATCAATCACTTTATTTCTACGTTAAAGATAAGGCTCCGCCATTGAGAAATAACATTTCGCTATCTCGGGGGTTGTTTCGAACTTTGCAGATATATCAAAATCAGGGCTGGGGCTGCAATATTGTGCTGGCGAATTCTTTTTTCCTTCATCAGCGGGATTCCCGTTCCTCTATCTTCGTTGATATTAAATCTCTCTCGAAGAATCATATAGTAGGGACTGCGCGAGGGGTAGCAAGAGAGAGAGAGAGAGGGGAGAAAGTCGGGATATCGTCGTTCCTCGCCATTTTTCTTTTCCTCGCCGAACTAAACTCGTTTCGCCATCTCGTTAAAACTTGCGCGGCTCTTGTAACTTACTTCTTTCCAAGGAAATATTATTTAGATGGTTTCCTAGTTACAACCCTCCACCCTCTGCCACCTACCCTCTCTCTCTCTCTTTCTCTCTTTACAGCAAAGTCCGGCGTCCCCACCCGCGCTAAAACAGATTCCGAAACAATTCGGAACTATTGGAACTTGGAAAAAAATCTACCTTGCCGTGTATGTGTGAGCGAACGAGCGTGTGTGTGTTAGTACGCGAGTGTTTTCTTTTTATCGCTCCCAAGTTTTTCCCCCAGAATTAATGTTATTTATTTATGGTGCAGCGTAATATCGGAAAAGGGGAAGAAACTTGGCAAAAGAAAGGTCCCCGGGAAACGGTGGGAAAATATAGAGTGGAGAAAAACGCAAAGAGGAGGAAGAAAAATGAATTTATCCATTTGTACACGGGCTAAAGCCGCCGCGGGGTTTTTCCCCCTCCCCTTCTCCCTCATTTATACGCGTTCCTCGCGAGAATTGGAAAAGTCCAGTTTATCACTGCAGTTTATCACGCAGTGACCTCGTGTTTCGTTTCACGCGGGTTCAACCGGAAGCGATCGGGCGAAATATTTCAGGTCCGATTTCTCTCGCGGGGGTGAAAGCGCGACGGAGAGGGGCGGGGGAGAAGGTGAGCGAAACACGCGTAACCAGCATCGAGAGAAATGAGAATGGGTGGGTTAGGTTATGAAAAAGAGGGTGGTTTCCAGTTGGCAGGTTGCTGGCAGGTTGGCAGGGCGATTTCTTAGTTGGCAGTGCCAATTTGTCATTGGCGGATTCGCGTTTATGCCGTTGCACGGTCATGTATATGAACGGCGGCGGCGGGTACCGTTCAACGTCAGACAGATTTATACGTGCCATTAATCGTTTTATTACGTCCAATTCTACAGTCCGTTTATCGTGGAATCCATTTTACGGCCACGCGCACGTGACATCCTTGCTTCCGTCACTATTGCTATCCTAGTCCCGAGGGATATAAGGCGCGCACCAAATATTATCCCTCCTCCCTCGTGGACCTCGACCTCCTCCGCGTCCACGGAATCGCGAGAAAGATCGGTAGCTCCTATCAACGGGGGTGGAGGAGAGGAGAGGAGAGCGCGAACGAGATAGAGCCCCAGGATCAGAGTGGAAATTACAAAGTGCGTTCGTTCATTGTATAATCACGCCGGTAATTCGCTTAATTAGTGAAATGACGCGAGGTACAAGTTTAAACATGGCGGACCGGTAGCAATTAATCGAGCTTACCGGTTAATTAAACGAAACAACGGTTCCAGCCAGTTCCATAAAATGATATTACGCGCATGCATTTTCCCCGGCTAATATTGTTATTAATAACGTTTAATCCGACAATTGGCAAAATTCATTGGCTAACGGGGGGCAGCTGTGTTCCTCGAGAGCTAACCCGAGGGATTAACCATAAAAACACCCCCCGAGAGCTCGAAAGTTGACCGCGCGCGATAAAAGGAATCGCGGCTGATTCTGATGTGAGAAAAATAATCTCTACGTCCCCTCCTCGACAACGAGAGGGGAATCTCGATTTTCGCGAGTATCGAGCGACGACGAACGTTTCGCTATCCTCTAGGGATTCCAGGTTTCACCCGGGGGTTTCTAAATTATATAAATTTACAAACTATGGCGCGCGCAGAGATTCGCGTTCGCTGATTTACGTTACGAGGCACTAATCATTTTCCTGATTTTTACAGGCCCTCCCCCATACCCCTCCGACACATTTGCGCGCGTGATAAATGTTAGTGCGAGTTGTAAAATAAATACGGGGAGAGATTCTAACGAGCATAAACATTCGCAACTTTACTCGAACGTGTAACGAGTCACTCCCAGTTAGATAAGAGTAAAGGTTGACACATGGTACTAAGAGGATTTTCCACATAACCGTATATTACTATTTTATATCGCCATTTCTCCTCGACGAAATTAAATTGTCCAAAGTAACAGGCTGACTCGGGGGAAAAATCGGAATTCCTCAAAGCTGCGCGCGTTCGACTGTGTTGCGGCAGCCATTGCTGATCTGCGACGATGATGGTAGTGGTGGTGTGTGTGGTCGTTGAAATCGACTAGTTTAATTATTTATAGCGCGAATCGAGAGAAGATTTTTCTCATAGAAATTGTTGAGAAACATCCATGGAGGGAAATTAGATAACGATAATTGGTCGAGGAGGTCGCGAGGAAATAATCGAATACCGCTGCGTCGATGAAACAGGAAATTCTTCTGGGTCTTGAGGATCGGGGAGAAGGAAGGGAAGGGAAAAAGGGGTCGTGGATCGGCAGGAGTCGATGCGAACAGAGAGAGAGAGAGAGAGAGAGACGGTAATCGGCCAATGACATAACGCCGATGGAAAGTTGAGTGAACTTGACAGAAAGGGGGGAGGAAGGGGAGGATTAGCTTAATTAAAGAGCGCTTATATTAATCAACTACAATTATTCGCACGCACATCTGGCCTATTCCGCAAAAAGCAATCGCGAAATCTGAACATCTGGCATCTTAAAATATCCGTGAGACAGGTGTGACGATATATTAAAGTTGGCCGGCGGGAAGGAAGCAACAAACAGCCTTTATTAATGCCCACCAATCACCAATCACCAATCCTTCTTACCAGTCGACAAATTACTCCGGACGGTTAATGAGAATTCGCTAATGTTAATTAACATTTTTCCACCATTCGCCATTCGCCATTTGTCTCCCACTCTTCAACCTTTGGCTATTAGCACACATCACGGCCATTGATATTTATCGTAGGCCAATCTGTTACAGACCGTTATTAAATAATTCTCGTCGATATTTTTCAGCGTGTGGTGGTGGTGGTGGTGGTGGTGGTGTAGTAGTTCGTACACTCTTGATTCTTTCTTGCTAATGGACTTTTTTAATTCCTTCAAAATCAATATTGCCCGTGAGAAAGGAATATTTATGGTTTACGGGGGGGGGTTTCGTTCATTTTGCTGACGTCAAACTAGTTAGTCCCGGCCAGCACCCCTGCCCCCCACCACTCTCCCTGTTACAGAGTTTGCACACGCAAACTGCATGTCTGCTCTCGCCATTAACTAATGAAATTCTGCGATTTATGTAAATACCGCGGTTCCCATTCTGCCAATTGTCGCTCTACGCCCATAAGGGATGTTTGTCTTACCCCTAACTTCGCGCACATGAATTTTCTCCCAAAACTTATTCGCCCTGGCTGTTTCACTCGTGGGCGCGTCCTCTACCAAAAGAGACAGAGAGAGCTGGAGAGAATTTTTTCAAATAATTTCTTACTTTTCTATTAAAATCATCCTCTCCATCCCTCTCCTCTCCGAAATCCCTGGAATTGGATTGCGTTGTTTATTTAAACCCGTTTCGGAGCATTTGTCGCCGCTGCTCCAAGCTTTTTCCTCCTTCGTTATTTAGCAATGGCAATTTTTTTATTCATTATCTTATACTATAAACTTTTCCTTCGGAAGTTCGATAACAACATTCCACGAACACTTTGCCGTAATTTTATTTAATTACTTCATTTCGATGCTTTTAGTAGGTTTCGCCTCGAAGTTATAATTACTTAACGTTGTTATACAAATCGATTCCCGAGAACTTCCTCAAAAGTTATTTGAATATTTATTAGCGCATTTCAAGTTTTACGGGCCGTCCTATATTTCTTCATGTAACGCTAATCAGCCAGTCTTTATTTGAGACTAACTCGATTAATCATCAAACTTTACTTTTCCTAACCAATCTTTTGTTTTTAATGCGAAAGCGCGAGGCGAAACTACACACACACACACACACACACACACACACACCTTGTTACTGCCGTCGAGTGGAATCATCATGGAAAAATTCACGTTTGATAATAATTTATTTAGGTGGCGGGGGTGACGTAATGAAATTTGATCGGTGGAAGGAGTGAATAATGGATGAACTCTCTCTCTCTCCCTTCCCTAGCGAGGAATCTAGATAAGTAAAGGGAGGAATATTGAAAAGTACTGGCTGCGGTCCTGCCTGCCTGCCTGCCTGACAGTATTGGCCTGCGTTAATGGGCTGTTTAATCGTTGAATTTCATTGCTGGGACAGTGCTCTGCTGCACCGGCGGCACACAGGTTCCTTTCGCGAACGCTCCTAATAAATTATGAAAAATACTCGATGCTCGCTTCTTAAAAGGGAAACTAAATCAAACGTAGATTAACTCGCGAAGTGAGTCAGAAAGCTGTTTTACATTTTAATTGCTTGCCAACTATATACGGCGTTCAAGCAGCTCCGGGCATAAGTGCTTTTCATTATTGTGCACGCTTTATAGGGTGATTCAACAGAAAAATTTCAGCCAGGAAAAAGTTCTCGAGCGGAAAACTTTAATGGAGTGATTTTCAAGAATGAAACTCGTTTGAGAGGATAATTGAAAAAATTACAAGCAATTTTAACGGGCAACGAGCGGAAAACAATAACGAAAAATTCAATGGAAACAAATGAACTCCGAAATGTCTCCTACTTGATTTTAGACGTCCCGCTCCCCCCTACGACGGGTTTCCGGTTGATGTTCTTTGGTCTCCTTGGTTTCCTCCTTCTCCTCCTCTCCCATCGGATATCTCGCGAATGAAATTCGCTGCTTGACTTTGATTCTCTCTCTCTCTCTCTCTCTCTCTCTCTCTCTCTCTCTCTCTCTCTCTCGCACCATCCTTTTGCTACTCTTGGAACTGTGGATCTTTTCTTCAGATTAGAATAGGCGGGGCTAATTACGAAGAAATAAGAGGGATTGCATTTTAATTGGTAGGAAATTACGGTTTCAGTCCCGTGTACCCATTATTATTACTATGCCGCCAGTTGGACCCTCTCTTTTCCTCCTCTCCCTTTTTGTTCGCAGTGACTCTGGAAGAAATGGAACAATGGGGTGACTCACCGAATTCATTCGTTGTTACATTTTAAACCATGGAATTCATGACAAATTCTCCCTCTTTATCGTATTCCAATATTTTTCTCTCACTTCTCTTTCCTTCGCGCGAAAACAGTTCTTTCAATTCTCTTATCGGTTGTTCGAGGCTCCCTTGAAATTCTCTAGACTCTCATCTGTGTTTGAGATTCCTTTTTCTTTTTTTTTTTATAAATGACGATGGATGGAAGTGGGTCTGGAAGAATCGAATGACTCCTATATATACCGGGTGTTGAAGAGTTCTATCCTGGAACTCTTTCTCTCCCTCTCTCTATATCTCTTAGCAAAGGAGAGAGTTGCGCGACTCCAGTAAGTCCAGTTTATGATCGGAATTTATCGGGTGACGTAACACCGTCGATATAGTCCTTTTAACAATGGTGGAGAATCGTTAAGCAAGTTGCGGGCAGAGGATAACTTGAGAAATAGGGTTATAAAGTTGCGGTGTAACCACAGCATGTGATAACC
This sequence comes from Sclerodermus sp. 'alternatusi', assembly GCA_037305995.1. Taxonomy (NCBI): domain Eukaryota; kingdom Metazoa; phylum Arthropoda; class Insecta; order Hymenoptera; family Bethylidae; genus Sclerodermus; species Sclerodermus sp. 'alternatusi'. The sequence goes on along the minus strand of CM074553.1, from coordinate 6,543,913 downwards.
GATCTCTCTCTCTCCCTCCCCGGTCTCCGTCTCACCCCCTCTCGTACCCATCTACCTTGAGTAATAATTTTCCTACTTAACCCGTTATTTATATCCGACTAATAATCGCGCGTAATTGTACCGAAATTGCGCAAACCCCATGAAAATTTCGGGAAATTTCAGCGTCCAATTAGAAAGATTTATTTTTTCACGCCCCGCTGATTCGACACGGGCAAATAACGAGTCTTGTAATGAAGTGCTTGTTAATTGCTAATTGGCCGTAATTGCGCGTGGTCGTTGGGTGCCCGGTAGGAGGCCCTCACTCCCCCACCCCCCATTTCAGATTACAACAAATTAATCGTTAAGCCTGGAAGCATCGGGGTTTATTCTTTTTGCATTTGTTCGTTCGTTTATTTGCCTGCTCGTTCGTTTCTTGTAGTTAACGATAATCGCGCGTGTAACGTTATATCGGGGAGGGATGGATCTGGATCTCTTTGGATATAGAGGCTGGTGATTATTTATTTATAGGAGTCGATGGGATCAGGAAGAAAACAACGTGGTATATCTTTAAGGGAAAGTGCTCGGTTATTTAAGGAAGAAAGGCAAGGCAAGGGGATTTCCCCGAGTGACAATTTCAAGTATTCTCCGACGTCGAACAACAGCCGGAATAAAAAAGACTCGTTCTTCCTGCCCCTGAAAGTCGAATCAAAGAATTCCCTCCTTCTCTCCTCCCCCCGGCCCACCGTCCTCGGTCGATGATAGATAGCGCTATATTGTTCGAAATCCTTTTAGCAATTTATTCCTCCGCACAAAGGGGAGCGAAGGAAAATAAATTTGCCGTGGAAGTAGCGGTGGTAGGGAGAATAAAAGTTTTTAAATTGGATTTAATAGCGTCAGGAATTTTCCTTTGAAGGAACCTGCCTGCCTGCCTATTGATCGAGTTCCCCGTTCCCTGTCCGTCGCCCCCCCCCCCCCTTGCCTCCAGCCATTTCCTTTCTCCTTCCAGCGCGAGTTCTCCACCCCCAAACCTCCTCCCCTTCGCCCCTTACGACCCATCTTTCTCTTTCCCGAAAACTCCTCTTCTATTTATTCTCCACGGTTGATACTTTCCACCACCCCCTTATCCCTCTCCCCCTTTACCCTTACGGGAATTTTCTTTCTCGCTTTAGTTAGAATTTTCTCTCTCTCTCTCTCTCTCTCTCTCTCTCTCTCTCTCTCTCTCTTCAAGAGAGATTTCCCTTCTATTTATTTTTTCTAGTTTATATTTTCTACCCCTCCTCCCACCATTCGTTGGTCTACCTTTTTCTTCACCTATACAAGACCCTCCAGTACTTTACATGGAGCTTTTATATTCCAACGGTTTGTGTGCCGTAAAAATACCCTCTTTTCTCATAGAGCAGACAAATTGTTAGTTTAGGACTCTTATCTGATGAATTTCTCTTGAAATTTTCCTTCGTCCCTTTTCAAACGTCGAATAGTCGACCTCCTCGTGTATCCTCATAGCGGGTGGTTCGCTATTCATACTCGAAGCGGAAATGGCCGGAAGTGAACATTTTCATCGGACCTAATTCGTTGGAATTGCCATGATCCGAGGAAATCGAACTACCAGTTTGCAAATGATCGTCGTCGTCGCTTTCCTCCCCGGTTTCTTCCGCTTCTCCTTGACCATTCTCGCGCGTCCAGAAAGATTAGGAGGATCCCTGACTGACGGAGTGCACGGACCTAACAAAATTTTCTTCGGGAAGGCAGCGACAGTAGCAGCACGCGCGCGACGTGACCCGAAACTCGATATCTTTTACCGAACGGAAGAACCGCGACTGGTCCGAATAAAACGTGCATTTTCATCCGGTCCAGCCACCCGCCACCATCGCCACCATCGTCTCACCTATTATTTACTCCCGGAAAAACTCTACTTTCCCCGCCACCCGCTCACCCATAGCCCATCTTCCACAGCGACATCGATACCATCGAGAGGCGTGGGCTCTCTCGTCTCTTTCCAACTATTAACCCCCCGACTCTCTGTTTTCTTTTTCAGACCTTTCATACGCCAAGTTTCGGCGACGAGGATTTTGACATTCCGTCGATCCACCCCCACCCTCATCAGCAACACCCGCAACAGCAGCAGCAGCATCACCAGCAACACGATCCAATGCACGCGTACCAACCACAGGTATTTACCGATAAATCGTTCAATCATTTATAATGCCACGTTTTCACTTGACATTTATCGCGTGAACCGATGCTGATTGTTGAAACTTCTCGGCCTGTTTCTACTTTCTACGCTATAAACGACTGCTTAAAAGCCGATAATACGTAATTCTAGCGAGAGGGCGCGGACGCGGACGTGGACGCGAACGTGGACGCGGGTTCGCATTTATATAACGGCTTCTATCGAGATCGATTTGTTTTTTCGCCGACTTTCTATTTGGAATCGAAGCGTTCGCGATCTCACTCGGCATTGTTTTTCTCCCATTCCCTTTTTTCCCTTTCCCTTCGAGCCGATTGTTTATCGAGAGAGCAGGAAGACTCCGCCGGGGTTCTTGCTCGGCGCGGGTATCGTGAAATTAAACACCCTCGTTAATACCGCCGCCGGCTTGTTTTTCCTCCGTAATTCTCTCGGTCGGCGGTGAGCGAAGCTTTTACGCGTCTCTGAGAACAATCGATCGTGTGACCCATTGGGACATTAAACTTATTCTGGAGGCCGGGGGTTATGGTATAATCGGCAGGGGGGAGTAGGATCGCCGGGATCGAAGCGGAGGTCTCGCCTTAACGGGATTCTCCACAGTAGCGCGCGCACAAAATCTAATTTAAGGATTTATTTATGTGCGTGCGTTCCTTCGTCCCTTCGTTCGTTTCGTCAGTTTCCAAACAACCACCCGGAAGAGTCCCGAGGCCAATTAGAAAGGACACGACGTTCCTACGATTTTTCCACCATTCGCTAATCGATCGCACGGCGGACTCTCCTCGATGAACACAGCGATGAACGGTCTTCCCCCCGTGTGTAAATCCACTTCCCGATGGGACCGTGACTTTCCTCCTTCGCGTAATCAAAGTTCCAACGCAGCTGAGAGAATCCAGAGGATACGCGGTGGACGCGCAGCAGCAGCTTCATCGAGGGACAAACGTAAGATCCTCGTAGTCCCCCGGTACGCGTGTGTTAAGAATGGACCTAATGCGCCTCTTTCCCCTTTTCACAATGACTCGCCGCGTCAACTCTCAAAATCCCATAGAATTTCTGACATTCTCCGCTCCCCCGTGTAGAACTCGATTCTTCGATTATTTTTGCGGGAAAATAGAAAAGCTTGAATTACGGCAACGCGAAAAATGTCAAGCGTGATTACGGATGGCCGCCATTTTGCATCTGTCGTCTGGCGCGCGCGCGAATGGAAAGAAAATAAATCGGAGAACAATCTTTTCTTTTGGTTTCTCTAACTCTTTCTCTCTCGGATTGTTGGAATACTTTTTTTCTTTTTGATATTGGAATCTGACGAATCGCGCAAAGTAGATTATTGGGCGAAATTGAACGCGATGGCTGGGGAGTTGTTTGGTGGATGGGGGTGAAAATAGCAACAGGAGGGTGGTGTACACAGGGGGTGGTGTTGGCGGTAGGCCCGTTTGTCCCAAATTTGGTCGCGAATGAATGTTATCAAAAATATTCCACCGTCGACGTTCAGCGACTCTATGAATAACCCGATCGAGCGTCCCACAATTGACACGGGAGAGCATTCGCTGGTTCTCAACTTGGCGCGCAACAACATTATGTAAGTTGTTTCCCGGGGCATACATTATTAAAGTTGTATGCAGCTCGAAATTCTATAACATCGCAGCAATTAATTCTGTTAGAAAAGCAATCTGAAGTTTGCAAAGCGAATATCCGGCTCTGGCAAAACGAGAGCTTTGATCGTCGAGTCCCCCAGGAAAGCCGCCCCCCTCGACCTCCTCTCCCGTGAGGGTTTTACCCCTCGGCTTTCCCGGAGTTCCTTCCTCGCTAACAAAGAAACAAAATCCTTGTCCTTTTGCGTTCCTATTCGAGAAAAGATATGAAATTTTAGAAACGAAATGAATTTTTATTTCATTCGCTCTCTCTCCCTCCCTCTCGCGAGAGAGATCTTGCTTCGGTTTTGGGATGAGCTCTCGAGACACGAATGACCCCTAAAGCACGCGGAATGGTTTCGATGGACGACGGCCACAGTGGTTCTCAAGTAGTCCGCGATCAGAGATCGGACATCTTCCGGATAAGTGCAGAAATCGTTGTTGGATTTTCGTTGAAAAATCACGATGGAATTTCTATCCTCCAATTTCGAGGCCGTGAAAGAGAAGAAGACGATGAGCGAGCTTCTAAAAATAAAATACCGACGTTACATGAATAATGCCCGAACACGGAAGTTGTTAAACGGTCGATACATCATCCCGACGTCGTTCTTTGCTCGAGTCGGTGTGTTTGTGTTCCCATCTACGTCTCTGTATCCGTGTGCATGGAATTTTAATGTTACGCCAAACTCGGCAGACTCGCCGGATGAGAACATACTGAACTCGAGAAATATTTCCCTTTTCCGTCGCTCAAAAGGAAAACCTCTCTACCCCTCCATTTTTTTCCACGGGCGAACGATGGAAGCTCTCCATCTTGCCAGTGGTTCTCTGGACTGGGCGAGAGCCGCGCCGCGTTTTATTTTTCGATGAAAAGGAAATAAAAGGAGATCGCTCTAAAGTGTCTATTCCGAGAGTTTGTGCGTGTGCGTGCGCGTGTGCGTCCGCAGCAATAAAGCGAAATGCGCGTCAAGAATCGATAGACACGGCGTGACGATGTTTCGTGCTAACGACGAGTTCCGGTTGTTGTTGCAGTTGATGCAGGGTGCCGGAATGCAGCAGTCACCGGATGGTTTGAGTCTGGATCCTGGCGGGTACCAACAGCCCCTTTACCTACAGCAGGAACACACCATGCAGCCAATCAACGTCAGGTGAGTCCATTCGACCTTGATAACTCGTATATTTCCAGCTTGATAAAGAAAAGAAAAAAGAAGAGAGAAAAAATCCTATGGAAAAAAAAAGCAGCAAATGGCTTTTGCTCCGAAATCTCATTAAAAACCTTTTCTAAAGTATCCTAGTTACAAACCCCAGGGGTGAGTACAAAAGGTCCTGCTGCTCAATATCCCGGATATTTCCTTAAAGCTGTTGGGCAAAGGACTCCGCTCTCCTTAAGGGGATCCGCAGGGTCCAAAGTGTTGCTCAAACTCCTTTCTAGCAAAATCAAAGCTCTCCCCCCCCCCCCCCCCCCCCCCCGGTTATTTCCAGCTGATTAAAGAAATATAGTTTTCTCTCCCTCTCTCTTTTCGAGATTTTTCGAGCAGGAGACCCGGGACTCTGGCGTGATTTTTCACGGAGCAATCGTCCGTCCGTTATCTGCGAGCATAACACGCCGGGGTCTAATTGGAACGTTGCTTCGCTAATGTGAGTCACGCTCGGTGAGACACGTTTCGGAGTCACGCGTCGACAAACGTTCCCCGTTCCCCGAGTCGGTGCATCGTGAGAAAGGATGTCGTAAAACCCCATTGTTTTGGTTTCCGCGATTTTTTCAGACTGCCCAAAACCGCGACGTCAAACCCGAAGGCGAAAACGTCGTTGAGTTTTCTCCCGAACGCGCGGGCGATCGCATGTCCCGCAGGAAAAATTCCCGTTTGTCGAGCAAAAATCGCGAGCTATTCGTGGCACGTGCGAAATCTCGGTGCCGGTGGAGAACCACTGGTGAACTGGTCCCAAGCGCCAAATCGAAAAGCGAAACGCGGAGGACGCACGAGTATCGCCACACGCGATTTTTTCAACTTTCGATCTTCCGACGAGAATGGCCGTGTTTTCCCTTCTCTCTCTCTCTCTCTTCTTTTTCATTGCTCAAACCCCACCGTTGGGTCTCTTCGCACGCTGGAATCGTTGGAATTGCCGATAATCCTCTTGGAGAATTGAAATCCAATTAATTTCCATCAGATTTTTCTTCCTGCGTGTACTTCCCCCCCGCGCGCGCGCGCGTACGGAAAGTCTGAATGGAGAATAATTAATATTCGCAATGACCCGTATTTCAGGAATATTAAAAGGAAATATTATTCAGCCGCCATATCCAATTCCATGAATCGCAGAATACTCTACCCCTCCACCACCCTTGCCAGCAGTAATCTCGTGAATCTTTGCGTAATTCACATTCATATTCATTGCTTATTTTCATTAATTTAATGCCTGAAATTCCCCCGTCAAATTTTCCTCGCATAAATTGATAAATCTTAATTGTAAATTGAAAAAGTTGGAGCGCGGAAAGCAATAACGAAGGAGCCCGGATAATTAATATGGAAATCCAGCCGGGGTTATATCGCTTAGATTTATTAGCCTAATTCCCCTTAATTATTTCAATTATTTTCATTAATCGCCGCACCCCCGCGTCACGAGCTCCATTAAGTTTTAATTGCGAACGCTACTATTTCACCATTATATTTTGCGGTTGGTTTACATCGTGTTTTCAGGAGTGGAAAGGGCTACTCCGTCTCTCTTTCTCTCTTTCTCCACGTAGAATTCAATTCCGCGTATCACCGACGGAATGACGACGACGTCCATCGTCGTCGTCAGGTGTGTATCGACCTTTGGGGGGGAGGGGGAGAGGTTCCTTCGCGGTTAGGAAGGTTATGGTCGTCGTGTGGTGGAGGCCAGCAAAAAGAAAAAACGTTCTTCTCCTAATTGTAGACGCAAGACTACGTAATGGACGGTTCTCACGGACGTTACTCGGTAGGCTTAATACGTGGTAAATCACAGACTCGGTAACCCTGCGTGCACGCATCTGATTCCAGTCCTTCTCTCCCACCCCCTCGCCAGCGGTATTAAACTCTAGCTACCCGATGATTTTACTTAACTCCTTTCTACCCGTCGAACAAAGAATCCCCCCCCCCCCCCCCCCCCGACTTGCCAACGATCCTCACCACGAGAAGAAACGAAAAGAAAGAGAGGACCGGAAACTCGCAAACTCTCCGATACTCCACTTCCGGAAATTCCTCGAGTTCTGTCCTGAAGAAAAGCTCCGAACGTCCTTGAACCTACGAACCTACGACATTTTCAGAGAGAGAGAGAGCTGAGCGAGAACAACTCGGTTCTCGAAAATAATCGCAAGTTTCGTTCCGCTCCGGAGTCGTTCCTCGGGTTCTCTTCGGGTTCCGGCACTCGATTTTTCCTTCCGAGTCTTTTCCAGCGCGGAGAACGGGAAATAAGCTGAATGCGCCGCGTGATTCGCGCGAAACGATGACTCGAATAAATTCTCGAGGCTAAAATGATTTTGCTGTCCTGAAAACTGTCTTCGTTTCTCCTGGTTCGCGTCGGCACTCGAACAAGTGGCGATGATTGGAGAATAAGAAGCTCCTGACGCAACAAAGGAAGATTAATGATCGCCCGACTCTCCGTTCTTTATTAAGGGATCCATCCTATAGCGGCGCGCCAATAACGTTCCGCTAGAATCGGGAAGACTTTCTTTCGCTTGATTCATGTAATCGTAAATCAACTATGAACCACTTTTTTCCATTCTCCGTTTAATTCGTTCATTGAATCCCTTCATCAATTTTATACCTTCTAATGCTTCCACTTCCTTCTCTCCCCGTCGCCCCTCTCCCCGTTGCTCGCATCTCGAATGCGCTCTCTTTCTCTCTCCCAAGATCGGATTCTGCAAATGTCGCGTTGCTCGTCGTTGTTTCTCGATTCGGTGTTCGATTCTCAGTGGCCTTTTCTCAGAGCTTAGGGGGCGAGGGTGCAAATAGGGTTCCTTGCCAATTTCCAGGGAAATATCTCGCGTGTCATTGTATTCGGCCTTCGCGAGACGGAACGCAGTCTGCCACGGCCCAAGGAACAAAGGATGATAGTCCCTTTGGAAATTGGGGGTGGTGGTGGTGGTGGTAGTAGTAGTAGTAGTAGTAGCAGTAGTAGAAGTGGTAGTGTGGCCCCTTCGAAGAACCTGTTTCTTCTCGCGGTTGGACCCGGGGGTCAGCGACCCCCTCAAGAAACTCCTCGATCGATGCAGAAGAACTCTTTTGCCCCATATGTAACCCATATTTTATTCGACTCCATTTAAAACGTCCCTGAGTTACCGCCGATCTTGCTCCATAAGATTTTTCACTCGCTCTTTCGCCTCCTCCGGTAGTTCCATCAAACTCCTGAACTCTCGTTATTAATTAGACAAGGATATGAGGGGTGGGGGGGAGGGAGAGACTTTGAACGATTTAATTCAATTCGATTCGACGTCAGGACTAATTTCGATGGTGCATACGAGATTTATCGAGGTAACTTTTTTCCTTCTTCTTTTCAAATTTCCCTGCCATATTCCTCTCCCTCTCTCGAAAGAAACTCACTCCCCTCCGAAGTAATTAAACCACCGAAGGGATTTCACTTTGGACGAAAATATCCGAGTAGTCTCCTAAAATCAGCAATAAAGTGACTTTTAAACTAGATCCGAAAACGAGAAGGAAGACGGAGAATTGATGCAGCGGATGTACGGGAGTCGGGCCGAGCAGTCGGCAGGGGAGGGGAGGGGGCAACATCTACAGCGAATGCTATTTTAACACAAATTGGATAACTTTTGAGATATGGCTGCCGCTACGTCAGCGTCGGAGGATTTACGGCCTACTCTACATCTCTCCCTCCTCCAGTCGCCCCTTCCTTCCCATCCTTTCCTCTCTGCGAATCCGCCTAACCTAACCTCCAAAATCAAATTTACTCTCTGATAAATTATCCGACGACCGTTATCTCTTTTGAATAGCTGGAAATGCGATTTTTCATGCACTTCTCCTGAATTTCAGTCTTCTCTCCTCTTGCTGCCGCTGTCCTTCTTCCTCCCTCTCTCTGCTCTATACCCGCTCTCCGCTTTTCCACCGAGCTCCGATCGGCTTATAATTTGTCGTTTGTTTGCAAAATTATTCTGATCCGATGATTCTATTGTTTCGCGTCGGAACTCCAAGTTGCCGAGTGGATTGGATCCAGCAAATATTTCCCAGAGATTCGATGGATTCGCCTGTGGTTTTCACGAGGGTCGATCATCGTCTCGATTAATCAATAATTCCAGCTTCTAATCTCAAATATTACAATTAATACGCCACTGCTGCTCCTCCGTCGATGATTATTTGGTTGGTTGGTTGGTTGGCTGGTCGGCTGGTTGGTTGGTACATACATCCACGATAAATCCATTGCGTCGCATTATAAATTCCGCTTGCCCCTCTGACAGAGGCCCGTTCTTCCGTGTACCTTAATTTACGTGATCGGATATTTCAATGATTCAGTAACTCGATGACTTTCAATAATGGCCGGTAGCCCTTTGTTGCGCCGTAACTTTTGTCCGAGGCAATATCGTCTAACGTCGAAAATACCCTCGAGCCCTAATTTCAATGAGCAATGATATATGTATGTACAACGCGCGTACAACGACGAGGGGAAACTTGATATGAATGACATATTTTTTCATGCCAGCATCGGTTGCTCGCGTTAAAGGGTGAATGGAAAGTGGCTTTATTATTTCGACACGTGTTCGCCAACGAGATATGCATTACTTTTCTATAATGCAAGCTAGAATAAATTTCAACTGGGATGTACGCGGTATCTCGCATTCAAATTGATCTCCCTTCCACGTGATGTTATTCATTAATAAAAACTCATCTGGCTGGGGAAGGAAATGAGAACTCGCTTACTTCGCGATTCCCTTGATGATAATACTCCGCCATCTCTCCCTCCTCCCCCCTCAATTGGCAGGAAGCTTTTCCTAGGATTTCCTTCTCGATTCTCTCTTTGCGAAATAATGTATAGAGCGCGTGGTATTGCGTGGTCGCACATTGAAGAAACGCATGAATTGTCTTTTGCAGTTCTGCGTACAGTAGCCCCCAAGGCTCTTACACCACGATGAGTTCTCCGCGTCAGCAACACAACGGGCAACAGCAGCAACTGTTGTTGTTGCAACAGCAGCAGCAGCAGCAGCAGCAACAACAGCAGCAGCAGCAGCAACAACAGCAGCAGCAGCAGCAACAGCAGCAGCAGCACCAACAACATCAGCAGCAGCAACATCAACAGCATCAACAGCAACAGCACCAACAGCAGGTGCAAATGCAACACATGCAGTACATGCATACACAACAACAGCAACAGCAGCAGCAGCAGCAGCAACAATTGCAGCAACAACAGATGCAGTACAGGAGTCCCACGGGTGGAAGTCCACCCGCTATGCAACCAAACGCTATTCCTGAAAACAACAACAACACTACGACTAGCGAGGACAGCGATGATTCCACACCTCATTCTGGAATGGTACGTGTGCGTGTGCGCGCGTGTGCTTTCTTCTCCATTTCCTTCTCGTTGCACTTTCGCGAGAACCGCGAACGAGTTTCATGGATTCGCCAGCGTTCTCTTATTACTCGATAATGAACAAAGATAGAGTTTTTCTAGCTGATATTCTCGCCGATCTCTTAGCCGAAGGCGCTCACGTAGGATTTCTTCTAGTAGCAATAAAGATTTATCATCTTCGGTCAGGGCCGTTGGATTTTCCTTTCACCCACTTGGGCACTGCGTAATTTTAATCTTTCATGAATAAAGCCTTTGTGCGCCGCGGCTGATTTTACAGGGAATCGAGCGATTATCGCTGAATACAATCGGCATATTGCATTATTGATAATATCGCAGGCAACACGTGCGCGGAACACGTGACACCGGCGAATACGCTGAATCGATGTCAAGAATTGATTGATAATTGGCTGAAATCGTGCTTCAATTATGCGAGCTGATTAGTCGGTGATTCATTGTCCACTGGTGGAATGTGGTCGGAAACGCGGAACGAGTCCTCTCTCTCTCTCTCTCTCTCTCTCTCTCTCTCTCTCTCTCTTTCCCCCGCGACCACCCGGGGTGGTTTTCTAGGTATTCCGTAAATTGCCCGACATTTTCGAATTTAACACCAGGCACGCGAATACCTTGTCGCGCGTTAGATCCGATTGATCCGTTTTGCAGTTTGTCGTCGTTCATTTAACGATCGTGGTTTGATGGGTTGTTGCAGATCGCTGGAATTAAACGACCGTCGCCAGAACCAGCCGACGCAGGTGCCAAGAACCAGAGGAAACCGAAGCCTCAGAAGAAAAAGAAGAAGCGAGATCCTAACGAGCCTCAAAAGTAAGCTAAAAGTGTTAATCATCGTTGGAATCGTGTAACCATCGCTTGTCAACGACTAAATTCCTCTTGCGAAAGATTTCTCGAGCGAATCGCGTTCCAAGCACGAGAGGATCTTCATTTGTGCTTTGACCGGCGATTCGCCAATGAGAAAGCGAGCAAAATCGAAGATTTATCGCGGCTCTATCGCTAATCCCGCAACAACTGTGTAATCTAGCTCGGCTATCGGGCTGTTATTACTAAAGGATATCTGTGTTTAAATATAGTTGCTGTACACGTTGTATCGTTCCCTTCATCCCACTCCTGCACATTCTCCAAAACTCATTTTACATACATACACGTACGTTCCTTCTCTCTCTCTCTCTCTCTCTCTCTCTCTCTCTCTCTCTCTCTTTACACACACACATATACATATACATATATATATATCATCTTTATCTCCATTTCTCTTTATCTCTCAAAGCCAATTATGCATCTCATTCTGACGTTGTGTATCTCTAAATACACAATTTTCCATCTTACTCTCCTGACACACACACACATTCAATTCTTGATCTCATTCTAACTTCATATTCCACTCTGCATAGACAGAGAATTTCGCATTTAGTTTTAATATTGTGTCCTCTCTTAATACAAACTCTCGTTTTACTCTGTGTGCAAAGCAAAGTATATTGTGCTTTCCCTCGCACTCACTCAGTTACACAAACTCGCACACAAGCCGAGTCTCTCTTGCATCTCGCATGAAAATGTAACCATCTCTCTTGCACACTTATTTACCCTTGCATATCTCGCACACAAATACTAGTGGCTTCTATTTCCACGGGAATAATGCTTGTAGTTCCTGCAGCTGGACCCCTCCCCCTTCCTCTTCTTGTCCTACATTTACTCGGGGTTGCAACAATAACGGTAATTGCCAATTCACAGCGGTAATAACTTACACCGCACCAACACCATTCCAGAGAGAATGTTGGGCTACGTGTGCGTGTCTGCGTACACAGAGCCAGTTGTAACGTTAACTCGATTAAACCGAAACAATCGGGGCTGGAGAAAGGGCCAGTCTTATTCGCTTATGCCGGATCTGGGGTGTAAATGTTGCGATGGATGGCTGTTTGCTGTTAGAGCTGTAACTCCCTTGTTTATGTTAAACGAATTAAGTCCCTAGGCTTAATCTCACTCCGCTCGCCAATTTTATCTATAAATACACGTCTCTCTAATGCGAGCAATTTCATAAAATTAACTCTATGCAGTCCAAGTTCACGCATATATCAAATGTATTGCATATACGCGTGTTGCGTTGGCTATTCGTGGTGTATGGCCGTCGGTCTAATAAAGTTCTTCCTTCTCTATTTTCAGGCCAGTATCAGCTTATGCTCTATTCTTTAGGGATACACAAGCTGCGATCAAGGGGCAAAACCCAAATGCTAGTTTTGGAGAAGTCTCGAAAATCGTCGCTTCTATGTGGGACGCCCTTGAAACAGAACACAAAAACGTAAGTACCCAGCCGGTCAACGGCGTTTCACTGGGATCTCGATTAAAACTATTGGGCTAAAACTGTGACGAATCTTGGCGAAGGGAACGGAAGAGAAAAGCGCCAAAGGCATCCCTTATCGAACATCTGTTCCTCCGTGTAAAGCGTAAAACCTAAAACGCGGTAAAAGTCTGGATGAAAGGAATCGTCGCCGTCCTCGTTGTCGCTTAATCGACTCGTCTAGCTTTAAATAGGATAGGTGGATAAGAAAAAGAAGGAAGCCTTAGAGTTAAAACAGGCGAGAGAGGTGTGACGTAATAATTCTATGATTAAATTCAGCGAATAAAAGCAGCTTCGCGATAGGGAGGAAAATTAGAAACACGTGTAAATTATCGAGTAGACGGAGTGTAACCAGGCGCGTGGAAATTCAGTGAAAGAAATGATAATGCACTCTTGAATTATTGAGAGAAACTTATGCCGCTCCTTAGCAATAAACTTGCAGGAATTATTAATAAGCTGTAGTTATTTAGGGATTTTATTCCCTTTGTGTGAAACTTGGCCCACTGCCCGGAATTCCTGGCAGGTGTTTGGGAAAATAGAACATCTGGTTTGTCTACCTGCTTTAAGTAGGTACCTCGAGCAGTCGTTTTCAACTCGTTTCAAAATTTACAAATATTTCAGCCTGCTCTGTTCTCTTCTCTTCTCTTCTGTTCTATTCTGTTCTATTCTATTCTATTCTGTTCTGTCTTGCTTGCTCAATATTTATCTCGTGTCCGAGATACGAGGAATTAAATGCAAAAGTTCTTCATTTGATTCAATCGTCTTCCCCCTCGTAATCAGTAAGTAAGTAGTTGCAAGAAAAACGAAGAAACGAAAGAAATAAAAAAAACATTGATTCTGCTTAATTAGCCGTCCATTGAATCTCTTTGAAAACTCCCGAGCTCTTTCACGGAGTGAAAGCGAAAATATCGAAGAACCTCCACACACCACACAGTTGCTTTATCCCGCTCTCGGTCAGTTAATTGCAGTAATAAAATCGTCTCGTTTCTCATTTTTTCTCGCTCACCCAGTTAACGTCGTGATACAAATGTGAAGGACATGTATTAACGCTTAAAAGTGTCTTTGTCCGATGGTGGAATGCACCTGCACGCCGTTTATGTATAATCACGTAATGCAATCTTCTTCCGAGAAGCAGTAATGATTCAGTTTCTTAGTTCTATTAAAACTAAGCCGGCCATTAAATACCGAGACATGGAAAAGTGAGTTTCTCCTAAGGTTTATGGCCGGGGTTACAGTTTAGTGTAATGTGATCCTCTCGAATATACAAATAATGGTAACCTGAAATGGAAACGAAGGCACGGAAACTCTCTTTCTCCTTTCAGAGAGCCACCGAGTAAAGCGGCAGCTGTTCATAAAATTACATTTAACAGTAAAGCAATGTAAAGTAAAATAAAGTAGAGAGTAGAGAGTGGAGTAAAGTAATGTGAAGTAATGGAAAAAGAGAAGTGGTGGGTGGGGGCAAAGGGGGTATAAATTTCTAAGAAAAAAACTCATGGAACCAATGAATTATCATGCGAACTCTTTAAGTAACATTTAATTGAGTGTATGCGAGGAAAAGCAATTAATTAAAGAAAAGCATTTTAGCTAAGACAGGCAGGCAGGCAGGTAGGCAGGTAGTTAGCGTCATTCTAATGGGAGTGTACGTATTTTCTCTGGCACAGCGTTTCTTGAACTTCCATCAAGGAGATTTAAAATTTGAATGAGCCAGAGCTTCTTTGTTGGAGAAGGCTAGTTTTTGGCGTAAAACTCCGGGAGAATAATGTATCCAGAGGCGCGACGGAAATATTAACGATCCTGGGGCCTGAATAGAGCATTTAATTGTAGCCGTGTACAAGCAAGACGATGACGGGGACGAGTCATTGTGCGCTGGTGCATAAAAGCAGGGGGGAGGGGGATGGCTTTTAACTCACTAAGTGTGTGTATGCAGTTCCACTTCGACTATCCCATTCGAGTGAACGACCATCCCCTCCACTCCGCTTCTAGCCAAGTGGAAGTTCTAACTCACTCAAGTTTAGTCGTTATGACATGCTGCTCTATCTTTACCTTTTCCACCATCTTTCTTTTCTACGGAACTATAAATAACTCTAAAATATAACTCTACAATTTTCCAAAATAACTTTTATACACGCGTGAATCTCGACTCGCGTCTCTTGACCTCCGCTACAATGCATTTTCGTAAAACTATTTTAATTGCACGAAAAAGAGGGAAACGAAGAACGTAAAGAGAGAAGAAAAAAGAAAAATAAAGTAAATCCGATATATCTTTTGAAGGAGCGAAATGAGAATCAATTAATTTCGTGGCAACAATTCGTGAATGCAATTGAAACAAATGGGGACCTTAACTTTCTCTCAAGTTTGGACATTATACTGGCACGTCTTTACTTTATCCGTCCCCTCTACCCTGCCCCTTTTCACATTCTACTCTATATCTTCCTCCATCATCCTCACTCCACCTTCATTCCGCACTTTCCAACAGTTGTAATGTCTTCGCTGCACTACTTCGGCCATTAACGTAAGTTTTTATCGTTCTCCGGGTACTGCGGAGCTCTTCTTGTCTTCCCTGGCCCGCGGAAGAGCTCTCATTTTCTATTTGCCTCCCCTGGCACAACTGCCATCCCACCACTATCGCTACCATCGCGTTATGGATTAATTATAACGACGCATCGCTAAATACTCTGCATTAATTTTGGATCGGTCTTTCTCTCTCTCTCTCGCTCTTTCTCTCTTGCCACCGCATCCCCCGTTTATAATCCAAAGAATCTGGCGATTTCGCTGAATACTTCAAATTCTATCGGCGATTCAATTGTACGTGCTTCGTGGAGCCATAAAAGTGGTGCTTTTAGCACAGTATATCTGGAGGGATCGTCTACTAAAATGTTAACGTGGAGGACTTCCCATTCTTCCTGCCCCTTCCTCATTTCCATGGTGCTTGTATCGCTCGCAGATCGCTTATTCATTCGAGCCAAGAGAGCGTCGCTCGCTACCAGCAATTGATAGTGTAACTTTATTGCTACATTATTCTAGCAATTTATGGCACAACCACGCAGAAACCGGCGAGATACGACGTCCGCTTTCGGCTCTTCCTTTTTGGTGCCAGCAGCCTTGGCTGCCTTTAGACTCCTCGCACTCGTTTCTTATCCTGCATCCGGGATTCGGGAAAATGTTCATCTTTCTCATCGCTATTTATGATCCTGAGCCTCGAGAATATTTAGCGTCCGGCGAGTTTACGCCGATAGCACTCAATATGAAATCTTAACGACTCGTTTCTGATTATGCCCCCCAAAGAGCATTAGGCGGAATAATCGCCGGGGAGACGTTCAATTTACTTGGAACGCGCGTTAGATGTGTTTATTGTGCACTTGGATAGGCTCTCGAGCGAGAGATAGCGTTTGGTAGCGAGGATCTTGCCGTAAGCTTTATTTTCATTGTACGCTTTCAGGTTTACAAGAAGAAGACCGAGGCAGCTAAGAAGGAATATCTGAAAGCTTTAGCGGCATACAGGGCGTCGCTGGTGAGTAAGGGTGCTGGAGAAAACGAGCAGCAACAGCAGCAGCAGCAACAGCAGCAGCAGCAGCAACAGCAACAGGTTCAATATGCAGCGTACGCAGGCTACGGTGGCAATGGAGCTCCTGGGAACGTGGCGTATCAGGTTTACAGTCCTCAACCTCAACCTCCTTCGCCTCAGCAACATCAACAGCAGCAGCATCAGCAACATCAGCAGCACCAGCAACATCAACAACATCAGCAGCAACAACAACAAATGACCATCAAGAAGTCGCCTCATCATCTCGCGATGCAAAACTCTCAGCAACAGCAACAACAGGTGAGGAAGAGGAGGAGGTGAAAAATGGATAGCCAAAAAAGAGAGAAGAGCTTATTCCAGATTCTCTATGACCAACCGTATCGTACCGCACCGCATCGTAGAGTCATGTTCATTCAATTATTGTTCTTTTAGAGATAGCACTTTACAAGTTCCTTGATATATTACCTTAAAAAGTGTCGAGTAATTACGTTGTTGGTTAAAAGAAATGAAGGATCGCCCCTTCTTGCCTTCTGCGTCTCGTTTCTGAAATGGAGACGATAACGACGTTTCTGCAATTTATTTTAAAGGCTAAGAGTTCATATGTAATAAGTATGGTAATGAGGGAGTGGAAGGAAGCATAGAAACCAAGTGTGTGTTTTTCCAGGGCTTAATGGGCAATCCAATGGCACCACCGCATATGACGCAGCAGCAACATATACAGCAACAGGTCTCGCAACAGCAATATATGCAGCAGGTCAGTGAACCTCCCCTCGATTGCGAGTACTCGATTGCGCGCCTGCGCTTATTCTGGAGGGAAGAACAAAACCTCCGGGAAAGAAATAGCAATTCTGAGTCATAAGGAAAACTTTGATTGGCGCGCAAACACAAGGAAATAAGCTTTGATGATATCTACTTGCGTTTCTGTTACGTTCTTATGGTTCTATTCCCGATTATATTATTTCTGCGAGTATATGATGCGTATACAGATCTTAAAGTAGACTTTCGTTCTCTTGATAAAATCATATGTAAATACATATATAATATATATGCTAATCTCTCTTAATCGCATTTCTGATTTTTATTGACTTGAAATAATTTATGATTCTCGACGGAAATCAATTTTCTCTTCATGCTCCGTGTAAAATATCAGGGGGAAGGGGGTGTTAGCTCGAGGATTATGTTTCATTTAGGAGATTTCAATATTACGATTGTAAGTGTGCACCTGTAAGTGTATACGAATGCACATGTTGCATTGGTACATGCTGATATATGCGTGTAGCATAGCTCTGTAGTATTTATTAAACTTTAAGATGGCTGATAGGCAGGGTATTAGCGTGAAAGAGAAAGTGTACTCGATTTTATGTATAAAGCAACCCGTAGGTTACTATTTTGTGAGTAGACTAAACATATTCTATAAATAATTCATCTTCCAAGCTGAGTTTATTCGTGCACAAGTATAACATATCGAAATCGTAAGAAACATAACCTCACATTTTTCTGGCTTTTACTGGTTAAGTTAGAAATTCAATGTCTCACGATTGACACTTTATTTTTGTTTTATTTATAAGTGAAGCGCTTCTTACTTTAAATAGATGCGATTTAAATAGTTAAGATTTATTTCTGTAGAGGAAATGATATAACCACGTTAGCTAACCAAAGCCTTTGTTTTGTCAATGCAGGTCCCTCAGCAACAAGTGCAGCAGGTTCAGGTGCAGCAGCAACAACAACAAATGCTTCACACAAGTCCACCCAGAGGAGATTCTTTATCGAGTCCACCTCCAGTAAGTGGTCCTCAGGCTGCAATGGTTGGTCAAAGACCATTGGCAAATGCTTGTATTCGTCATGGATGCCCCAATCCTGCTGTAGCTAATAGCGAATGGGAGGATGAGTATTGCAGTAATGAATGTGTGGTTAGCCACTGCAGGTTTGTGTGAGCATTCTTTTTAGTTTTTCATTTTTCACTAATATAAATGTAAGAGCATTGATCTCTGAGAATTTTCCAAATTCCAGAGATCCCTAGAATCGCAACTCCATCCTATAAAAACTTTCTAAATTTCAAGTAGTATTCGAGTCAATAGAGAGAAAATAGATAATGTGTGGGCATCGGTTTGTCATTCGTCGTTGGTCATCAAATTATTATACTAACAGTGTCTTTTCTTTCTATTACAGAGATGTTTTTACCACGTGGGTATCCTCGAATCAAAATCCACAACAGAATTTTTCAACAGTGAAATAAGTTCATTGGCACAAATGAACCAAGGTGTTACATTATTTGGAGGCCTTGCAACTGGAGGCTCGTTGTTGAACTGTTAGATATATCGATATATCGACATGTATATAGGCTAGCAAAGTGAGAAATTTTCGGGTCGGCAACAGAGCCCTGAAAGAGACGATCAGAAAATCGGACAATGTTTCAGGCCACTAAAAACGATTGTTATTCCCTGCAAAGGAATTTAGGAACTTATTACAAGGTCTTGTCCGAGATTTTTCCCTGTTAAACTCGAATTGCAAATAGCATCAATTAGATTTCGGAAGTAAGTAATGATAATCGATGGCACACAACACACCTGATTACTTTACATAGATATTTAATTTTTATACGAACCTTAAAACTCTGTACTACTCGGTTCCACTTTTGATTTGAAGGTCATTATTTACTGCCGAAATCTACGTGGACTCTCGTTGGAAAGTGGCGCAAATTTTTCTCTGCTGCTCGGGGACGAAAGGGGGAAACTTCCACAAGGAACTTCCTTGTGACTCGGTATATTCAAGGCTATACATGAATATTAGGCAAACACATAACAATATTACATTTGCTCATTCCTTTATTCATTCATTCGTTCGTTCGTTCGTTCATTCATTCATTCATTCATTCATTCATTCATTTGCTCGCTCGCTCGCTCGCTCACTCACTCACTCACTCACTTACTCACTACGTTCACGTTGATACACTGTACAAGCGTGGGTTTGTAAATAGTACGGGAATAACGTATAAAATGAATGATTGGAGGTGAGAGGAACAGTCGGATGGCGAGTTGTAGAGAAAAATTACTCGGTAATGCTGCAACAACCGATTGTCGCATGTTTCCCTTATAACTTAGCTAGGAATATAAAATGACTATTAATGTACTTTTAAACATGTACATGTAATTGCGAGGACAATTTCGTGTAATTGTTTAAATCGAGGGGTTAGTTGCTGAGATAAAAACCACAGTTCCTGGTTGCTCTCACCTCATCCACTGTCAAAAAGTGAATTATGGCAGTAAATGAAATTCTTTCTACCTGGTATATTGCCAGCAAAACAAACAGACGTGAATTAAATTAGACATTCTTTTCTCGGACACGATAAATTTTTATTCATATATATTTTTCGTTCAGTTAATACATTTTATATTATAATTTTAATCCATTCTGAAATCGTTTGAGAGAATAAATATACTAGAAAATTATAAAACTTTCGTAAATTATTTCAGTTTACTACTTCCAGTAACCAATGAAACATCGTCATTTATTTATATGTATATCAGATTCAGAATTTAGGGAAAATAATGCTGGAATGTTTTCAGTCTAGAAATCAAATAGACCAATGTGAGAAGGGCAACGGGGTGGTAATGCAACTTATTTTTATATGAATTCTAGTAGCAGTAAATGACATAGTAAAAATCTTGTACAACTTTTTTCGTATCGCTGATATAATACGTCCTAATAAAGTTTCCTAGAGAAACTTATGGGGTTACAAGTTGTAACAAACTCAGCAATAATGTTACGTGAACTATTATATTCGATTATTTTTTATACGAATAATATTGCTATTAAATTTATATGCATTCCTATGTGACGTTTCGAAATTAGTTTTGGTTTCATTATTGATACAATGATCAATGAGATAAACTGTTTTATTGTTAGCACACACACAAGTGGCAATCAGTTTTTTATATATTAAAAAAATAATTAAAAAATTAACATGTTCTTCGACTAAACGTATTTTATCAAAAAACAGCAATATATCGGATAAGTTTTCTAGCGCCTTTTGCCTCCCCTCTCCCCCTCCCCTACCCCTGATATAATATTACGAAAGCAAATTGTTCTGAATCGTTCTAGAATATTTCTAAAAATCAATTTAATTATCATGTAATTACTCGGCCATAGTATTTACTTAGATCTTTACTCGAATATACCACCCAAATCATTGGACGTATTCGCGTTAAATTGTTTTTAAACTAGTTCTTAGTTAGCGTTCACAATTTGGGCTCTGAAACCATACCATAGTTTAGTAAGGAGATATCCTCGCGTTCGTAAGAAATGTACATTTTCGAACCAAACGCAAAGATGGAAAACTTGAAGATTATTGTACAACACACATATATATATATATATATATATACGTATCATCTGTTTTTTTATACGTATGTATATGCGTTAAAATTTCTTTGCGTGGTTACTTAAATATATTTGGTCTCAATAACGTTAGGTGCTATTGGCACCAAATAATTGTTGCAATTCATACGAACGCAATGACAAGTTTTTTTTGATAATTTGTTTTTAATATTTCTATGTAAATACACTTATATATTAAGTAGATTTATAGATTACGATGTAAACATAATCATACTGTATTATAATGATAATGATTTGTGGTATATCACGAAAATATATAAATATAAACATATATATATATATATGTATATGTATGTATATATATATATATATATGTATGTGTATATATATATATGTATATATATATAGGATATAGATATTAATTATGAAATGTGTGCCCGATAAAATCCCTAATAATGGGAAAAGAAGAATGGCACTTTAATAGGATAAACAAAGAGACACAGAAAACACAAGAAATCCTATCCCCCTTGTTCATGTACAACCACCACACTCTGACATGGAAGAGAACACTTTTACAACATTAATCATAAATACATAAATCTATATTAAAGAAAAGAATAAATCTAGGAGCTATCAAGCGTATATTGTAGCACTAGCACTACGCATCAAATGCTAATATATGATGGTGATTTGCAATGAATTTATGTTAATTTTTATTGTTTTCTGTACAAAGAAATAATTAAACGATTTCAGTCCCAAAGTCGTGTCTCTTCTTTATCATGAAATTACCTTACAAAGTACCTTGTAATAAATATGTTTGTACTTCGTACAAAATTTTTTTTGTTTTTGTTTTTTGACAGGTGAGGAGGATCTGAAACCAGACACCTTCGATCATCGAATACTGAAGAGAACTTCTGTGGTCAGCTGGTCGAGGGTAGTGTGGGATTCGACCCACTAAACTCCTCACCCAGGCATTTTCTAAATCACCGAATGGAATCGCCTCATAGCATGCTTCTTTCGATGGTTCTGCCTCTATGCTGTACTTCCTGGTCTCTAAAGAAACTAGGAAGCGCCATAAAAACATGACCCGTTTTATTATGTTTATAATTTAATAAGTATTGTTTAAAAGAACAATATTAGTTTGCATCTCAATTGAAGACACAAGAAATGAGTATAAGGAATTATAAGAAATGAAAGAAAAAATTAAGTTTTTGCAGAAAAGGTTGAAGATCTGCCAGGGAAAATGTAGAAAATATAAATCAAAAATTGATTTCTTAACTTACATATCTCAGGAATAATTCCAAAATATTAAAAAATAAATGTAGTAAATGTAATAAAGTTATTACATCTAAGAGTCAATAAATTATTTACACAATCAAATGTCTTAATATTTACTTACGTTATTGTTTACGTTATTATTTAAATTCTATAAATTTTATAAGAATGAAATAGCACTGAGGAAGATCTACTTTCTCATTCTTTCCGTTTTCGGCTTCACTTCCCTAATCAAGAACTTTGAGAATGCTTGGTCTAGTTATATATGTCATTGGTTTACCTCTTGTGCATTTCGCATAAGTACAATTGTAGAATTCCTACAACTTTCTACTATTCTTCTGTAAATGCAATACATGAGAAAATAAAGACACGTATACCTTAAAATAGTGAAAGAGTTCATTCAATATAGCAAATGCAAGGGCGTTTAACACAATGACTATAGTTTTATTTAAAATTAATTTACGAGGTACATTTATATACATAAAAAATTTATAACTATAATATTAATCTTATACAATATAGACATTATGTTCGTGCACGTGTAACAACGTAATTGTAGATCTGTTATTCCACGTTCTGCTTAGCATTCAATGTATCTTAACCATTTACATATCTATTTCATATCAATGTGCTACGAATGATACCGGAATGTTATAAGTTCTCTCTCTCTCTCTCTTTCTCTCATGTTGAAATAAACACGGAATTTCAAGCGATCGCATTAAATCACTGGTAATGAAATGAAAAGTAGTTCGATTAATAAGCGAATCAATTGAATTTCATTAACCAATTTTCAATGACTTTCTATTTTAATGATTAAAAGAAACAAGAATTACAAAGACCAGAGTGGAATTGGTAGGCCTGCTAGAGCATAATTGAATTAACAATTTGTCAATTAATATCATTTAATTAACAATCCTCGCATATTATATGACTGGGTCAGCAATCGCAACGAATTCTTCGTCCTTAAATAAAATATGCTCTGCATTCGAAAAAAATTGGCTGTAAGATTACTATAAAGTTATTTGTACAGTGAATGATACACTTAAACTTGATGTGCTTACGAGTCGTCATTATTTTAACTACTTAGATTATCGTTACATAATGTATACACACATAGGCTGGGCTCGCGTTTGCAATATATAACAAATCGATTTTTTCTTTACGATTTTCATCCCTCAAATCGCAATGTTTTTCGTTAAACTTTTTCTTCTTCTCAGGATTAACATTTAACAGACACTTGAGATTCTTGCAGTACAATAATATATCGATTTTTTCCTTTGCAATATATATGTATATATGTATATATATAGTATACACACGCGCGCGCGCGCGCACACATACACACAAATAAGCAAACGCAACATGTATCTACATCATATGTATGACATGTATCTGCGTACAGTATATATGAATGTACGTGCGTATGTATGTGATTCTTTCTTTATTTTTATTTGTCAAAAAATGTCTATATGTATACATATATACGCGTATATATGTATATATATATATAATATATATATATATATTTTTTTTATATAATTCGTTTATATAGACTTCTCTCTTATATATTCACTTTTATTCTCGTAAAATGCATGACACAAAAATAAATGCTTGTATCTGAATTATATTTGTCTCCCCCTCTCGTTCACGCGTATATCCCTTAATTAACAGTAGCTTCTTTTCTTTTTACAAAATATCACAAAAATCGCACCAGCCTTTGTTCGCAGCAAAGAATTAAAACTTTACAAAAGTTCCTCTTCCTCGTGTAATATCAATCATAGAATTTTTTCATTACCATGGATCTCTGGATAGAGTTGTCATCATGAGCAATAACTTTGAAAAAAATTACATGATTGATATCGAAAAATAATTTATTCCACTATCTTTATTCAATCGACGAGTTTTCAGCGAAAGAAAAAGAAAAAACTACATATCACACCTTTCCATGTACAATTTTTTTCGCCCTAGGTTCTAAACATTAACTTTTATGACGAGCGAACGTACTTGTTTACTCCATTAAGGAATTCGCGTGGAAAATGATCGTCTAGGAACAGCAAAATATCGTCTGAACATTAGTGGAGGAAAGAAAAGTGAGGATTGTGACAGCGTTAATGAACCAGCACAACGCTGCAGCGTTCCTGCGACTTTTAGTCGGGAAGCTGGAAACGAAAATCTAACACTACTGTCTTTTGTAAATTCCTCGATTGAAGAATTGAACTGATTAATTGAATTAATTTACTACAGCATTTAATTAGGTATCAGTAAAGTCACTGAATCCGAGTCTGATTGATATTAATTGAATTCATAAATTGGAATTATACAACAAAAATGATAAAATCGTTAAATCTTCACATGATCCGAGAATGCAATTCATTCGTTTATATAGACAGGTGATGCAATTAATTCGATTAATTAAATTCAATCGCCGTCCATATCTAAAGTTTTACTTTTCTATTCTAAAAGATACGAGCAGCTCGTACCTCGACAACATGATCACAATAATGGCTCTACTTTAAGTAGTTTTCACCATTCGCATTTCGTTAAAAGGGAGTAATATATTGCAAAATCATCAAATTATATTCCATACAAGCTCTCTAACATTTTTAAAGTCAACGTTCACTTTTCCTTAAGCTATTAAGGTACAAGAATACGATGCTTCGATAATAATAAAATTCTCAAAGAAACCAAGAGTGACAATTTTTTTTTGTTTTTTGTTTTTGTTTTTGTTTTTTTCATAGAAAAACTACAATTGATTCCATATTACTTCATCAACGCACTTTAGGATTTGCTACCTGCGTTTTCTTCCCTCTATATCCCATTCGTTGTTCTCTTCTAAGACACTGGATTCAATTTTCAATCCATTTTTCAATTGGAAGAATTTGCCGCCAAGAATATTTTAAACAACACAATTTTCAAAGAAATTCTCGCAACCGCTACGAGTGACAAAAATTTCATGGAACAACAATTGGTTCTCTCGTTTTAACCATTAACAACGTAGATACGGCATGTTAATTGTTAACATGCAGAATAGCAAGAACAATACAATTTAACTTACAATTTCTCTGATCTTCTTCAAGAGAAAACCAAAAAATCAAAGACCGTTGAGTCCTCGAGTATCAACGCTACGTTTATTATGGACCTATGCAGATCGAGTCTTCCCAGTACATCCACCTCTGACTACTTTAATCCATTAATTATCCACAGCATTAACTCCTAAAGAGCTATTTTTTCTGTTTTCGAAAGTTTTTATGGAGAGGAATGCGTATTTCGGCGCTAGTTTAGCTATCACATTCCGTGTTTCTCCTACTCCCAAATTTACTGTGTAATAAAATGAAAAATATTTACCCACAAAACGTGCGAAGGACTTTTTTCAAAATAGGAAAGCTACGATGACTTTCATTTTGCCTCATCTTGCTCCATTGGTTCCTCGGAAACTTCACGGGAATGTTCTGGTGTAGTTCTGGAAAAAGGAAAAATAAATAAATAAATAAATAAATGAATAAAAAGAAGCTCACTTGCATCTCTCTTTAATACAGTGTAACGAGAAATACTTACGTAAGATTGGTAGGCTGCTGCATGGACAGAGAAGCCATAGCAGACACAGTTTCTGTCTCATCGTGTTCCTTCTGTCTCGCTTCTATTGCACTCATGCCTACTGTGTGGGCGGCTAGTTTAACACATGGCCAATGTGACATCTGTAACAATAGTTTATAAGTTACATATTTACTTCGCGCAGGCAGTAACCACCCACGGCTAATAAAGCCAGTGGCTGTTTAAAAGACTCGTATAATGCTCTGGACTGACCTGAATAGCAATTGTTTTTTGCAAAGTGTCAATAGCATTCTGACAAGGTGCCCTAGTCAATTCCTCCTCCCTGAGCGGAGTGGGTTCATCCCCGAGAAGAGCCCTGACACATTCTTGTGCAGAATCACAAATGGCGGCAAGATCATATCCACCTTCCAACGCTAGTACAACTTTGCCATCGGCAAGTGTCAGTAGTTGCTGGGTCATCTTGCCGAAACAGGCAGGACTGACCTTGTAACCTCCCAATGGCGCCGGATGACCAATTGCAGCATCGAACCCAGCGGATACAATAATGATTTCAGGATCGAATTCCTTCGCAATTGGCATGACGATCGTTCTGAATGCCGCGAGGTATTCAGCGTCACCCATGGGTGGATTGAGTCCACCTGACCAGGCTACGTTCACATTGTAGCCCAAACCCTCGCCAGCACCACATTCCGTAGGTCCTCCAGTACCCGGGAAAAAGTTCCCTTCGTCGTGTCTATGAATCGACAGGTACAGTACACGTGGGTCGTCATAAAACATTTGCTGGGTACCATTTCCATGATGGACATCCTATAATCAATGAAAGTCATTATTACGTGCATTCTGACGGACGATCGTTGTCTCTCAATCCGACATTTAAACTCACCCAGTCCAGGATCAAAATCCTCCTTATGGTAGTTTTCTGCTGTAGAAGCCTAGCAGCAATGGCAACGGAGTTGAAGAAACAAAATCCCATGGCTTGATTGGTCTCTGCATGGTGTCCAGGAGGTCTGACGACCGCAAATCCATTCTTAATATCACCCATAGCTGTTTTGAATGCAAGGTCCACGACACAGCCAACTGCCATTCTAGCTGCCGGTGCTGTATTCAATTCGTTCCATGTCGTATCAGAGTCTACTCCTACACCCCCACAAGGTAATCGCACAAAACTCTTTATGGGTAGTTGAGAGAGCTTAGTCATGTCCAGTTTCTGTCGGTTCAGTGGATTGGTTCCTGCCAGGGACAATTGAATAATCAGTACTATTCAATTTATAATTAAATATCTCAAGTTATTTGCATCCGTGAATGCTTTTATTCGTATGCTCCGCTTCTCTTACCGAATAAGAGAGCATGAGCTTCACTATGGCAGGTTTGAATCTCTTCAAGCGTGGCTTTCCGTGATCGAACACGGTCACATCGTTGGAGCAGTCCAGTTTCCGATAACCTTGCCCAGACACTCTGAAGACGACCGCCGTGCTCAGGATGGCCACGCACCGTCTCGCCACAGACGCACGCGTGTTTCAGCATCAACTGATCATAGGCCAAACCTGTCGTGGGCCGATGCGGAGAACCACGTGGAAACATTTCTCCTCCTCCACCCTGAGGTCCTTCAAGAAAGGGAAAGTAGTTCCCATCAAAACCGAATCAAAACGACCAATTGCCAAGCGAGATTCGCGAGAGTCGCATTAAAACTATCCCTTACCTAGATGAACCAGAGGGCTGGACAGTGCCCTGGACAGAGGTCTAGCAGACTGAACGGTTCTACCAGAATAGGCCGTGGATTCGTTCGCTTGTAAGGTATGCCTCATCATCAGATCCCTCTGTTGCTGGAGAAACTGTTCCCTGTCGCGTTGTTGCTTGGAAATTTCACTCTCTTCCGGCAGGTCCTTCTTGCCAGTCAAATCAATGACTTCCGACTCTTCGCTTTCCGGTGCCTCGTCAAGTTGATTGGCCTGACCACGAGATCCAACTCGAGTGAGCACCGTTTGACGGATCTGCTGCTTGAGGTAGTTGTGCGCTTGTTGCTGGTCGTGCAGTTGCTTCTCCGCCAGGTACTCCTCGTAATGGGTCGGTGGAGCGATCATGCCGCCCTGCAGCATTGGGTGACCCAGGGGCAGTGGCGCGGATTGTGTTCTACCTACGTTCAATGATTTCCGTTAGCACTGTGACCCCACTCACGAGATTCCTTACGCGTGTTATGTCGCATTATAAAGTGGTCCTCCAGACATTTTTTGTTTTACTCTAGCGAGGATCTAGCGGATCTACACGAAGAAGGCAGGTTTCATCGCACACTTTGCACAGACTAACAGAGACATTGGTTTCGATTGACTCTGACTTTGAGCGTTTCAAAGAAACTCCGCAAAGCCCCAAAAGTGGCGGTACAGGGACCAGTTTCCAAGACATAACACGCACGGGAAATGGATAGGCGGTAATAAGAAAAGAGAGAGAACATACTACCTAAAGGCCGGTGACCAGCCTTATGCAGTCTTGCGTGTGCTACTTGTGTATCGGTAATCGGTGCGGTATGATACACCGGATGCTGCCTATTGCCTACGGGGGACTGTTCTAGGTTTTGCATCTGCTTGTGGATGTAAGTCGGCTCGCCCTCGATCACGGTAAGCGATGGATAGAAGGGGAGGGTGCCAGGTAGCATCTGTCCAGTCAGTGGCATACCCAACCGGGCAGTGAAGGCTGCACGAACCTCGGCTTCTGAGACTGGAGCCAGTTTCGTTCCACTCTGCGAAAATCAACGAGTTCCTAGTTAGCATTGAGAAAAGAGCGTTACTCACTGGATTCTCCATGGGGGTGTAGGGTGGTTCGGCCAGACTTACAGCTGAACTGGATGGTACGTGTGGTCTGCCCAAGGAAATATTGGGCATGGACGGTGAGCTGAACAGTGACAAATCAGAGAGACTCCCCTGCTGACTACTGCTGGTTAAAGCACCACCATAAGCTGTGTTCTCACTCTCCTGAAAACAGCGAGAATTATCCTTGGAATCACGTACTTCGTATTGAGCTTCCAATGACCAACCGAGTATACTATTACTATCATTATTATTACTATTATTAATGTTATTATTATAATTATTATTGCTCTTTTTAGCAATTGCAAGCTAACGCGGTACTACAATCCTGTTATAGTTAATTAAGAGAGTAGCCAGAAGAGTATTTCGCATGCTTTCAACGTTAGACACAACATTCTTCGTTGTTTATAGCGAGCCACTTACTTCTTGTATCGCCGTGTTGCTTCCAGCTGTGGGACTGGCCTGAGAATTGCTAGCGGTGGGTGGAGAATTAGGCCCGGATTCAGGATTACTGCCAGAATCTACAAAATTAGTCGATAACTCTTTAATACACTGGGACCTCCAGTTTTGCTCCGCTAGAAATCTTTGCAAACTGTGTTTCTGTGTATCCTGCAGGAACCGAAATTTCATTTTTTCTCAAAATCAATCTGTAATACTTTTCTAATAGCGAAACTTTTCAACTTTAATCTTTTCTTTTCTTTCCTTTTTCTAATTTTATAAACTTAATGGAGAAATTTGGAATACTGCGTAAAAATAATGCATATAAATTCGATGGTTAATTAGATCTTTCATGCGGTTACTAGACACTAGCAAAGTCAATTCAACAGTCAAATTAATTGAACACAACAGGTGCAACAAGAAATCAGAAATTAATGGAAGTATCGCACGTTTAATTAAAAGGGGACATCTGCCTAATCCTTGAAAATGAGTATTCGGATTGCGCCGTAGGAATTAAAGCGTGTGCTCGTGTGTGTGCGCGTTCATATGTGTATAAAGCACGTATAAAAGGTATCGCGCAAAAATAATAAGGAGATGAGACGAAAATTTCTGAAAACTTGTCTCGCGACGTACAGCCGATAATCGCGTGCTATCTACGTCGTTGAGTCTATTTGAACAGTTAAGAATTCCGAATCAGACCCAATTAGAGATAGGAGATTTTTCAAGAGGCTCGGAAAGACCAAGCTCGAAGAATCGAGAGTTTAATAATTAAAAGCGATAAGAAACGATGCGAAATAACAAAAGATAAAAAGGGATCGTCGATAGGCAGATAAACCCCTTAAAGTTGAAGGTTCCACGTACTTGCTAGGAGTGACTTCCGCTTGAGGTGCGACAAGAGGCGGTCCTTCCGGCGTGCCATGAACGGTGAATTTCTCGAAGCTGCCATGTTCCTCTCCACACGCTGTTTTAATCGCACCTTCAGCAGGTTCGGCTCCGAGGCTGGCCAATTTTCAGCCGGGGTTAGTCAATCTCATCGTCATACAGGGTCAACGAATACAGGCACACCGATCGTTCCAAACTTTTCTTTCTGTTTCTCGCAACATACACACTCCCTCCCCCCTTCTCTTTCTCTCTCTCTCTCTCTCTCTTTCTCTTGCGCACTAATTTTTCCACTTTTTTCTCATCCATTCATTCGATACATTCACTCACGCACTCACGCATGCACGCACGCGCACGAGTTTAAAGACAAAATAAATTGAAGCCACCAGCTCGACGAGTGCTCCCTTCTAATTATACAATTTATCCCAGCCTGTTAGAGGAATGGAGGAAGACTCCGACTCTGACTATGACTTCTCCAAAACAAGAGGGAGACAACAAAAGGGAGAACCACACCACTAACTAGGCCAAAATCTACTAGACTATTCTCACGCAGAGAGTAACGCAGCGTGACGCAATGTTTCTTCCGTTTTTGCATTTTTCGACCAAATAGTAGAAAGAATCGTATCATCAACCAACTGGTAAAATTCACGAAAAAACACAAGACTGTGTAGTAGGAGCAAACGTCGAGTTGGCGAATGTTAATTCGATTTTCAGGACTCGAGTGGCTGTAACAACCGATAAGCGGTTTTTTCTTTTGCGAAAATCCATGCTTTAGTAGGCATTCTACTGACACACATATAGACTACCTTCACGAGGTGTGCATCGTTGAGTGTTCTGTTATCTACCTGTTTTCCTCAGGGGGAAATCGTCCCCAAACTTCTCCTGCAGCATCTGAGGCATCCTGTACGGATGGGAGGCATTTGTCGTGCTGGAGGATTCCGACTGTGGCTGTAACCTGAAAAATGCATGAAATTTCTCTTTTAATTTCAATATGTTTCGATACGATATAATGTTGAAATTTGCTTGAAATAAAGGAAAAATGGCAACGACGGGGAGGAAGAGAAGAAGAATAAGGAGGAGAAGGAGGAGGAGGAGGAGGAGGAGGCGGAAGGTGAAGAAACGTGTTCTAGAGAGTAGCCGCCGTTGCTAAATGGATAACTGGGCCAGGTTGTGCTATAACCGTTATACTCCGTCGCCCCGACGATGACCAGAGGACGACACATTAAAACTGTAGCGAATCACCAACTTCGTCGCCTCCCTCGATAATCAACTTATTATTATGAAACATCTAGTTAAAATCCACGACGAGCTCTTTAATAATACAAATCATGCTCCTCCTTTTTCAAGTACTCGTCGTTTATACAAGTTACTCAATATAGGATTTTGTTCGTGTCTCCAGAATACGAAGGGCTGAGAATTTTACAAGAAAATATAATTTATTTTTCAGTTCAAAAACCGTGCGCGGTCCTTACAATCAACTCGATAAAAGGCTATTTCTTTCATTGAAAATAAAATGGCTAGTGATAAGAATCCTATATTTCTTTTCACAAATAGCTCTTTTCCAAGGGAGAGGGAGAAATAAAGTTTCTTGTGATAATGCAATTAATTTATATTTAATAGTGATAAATATTTTTCAAGAGATTTATCGATAAAAGCTACTTCTTTTTTTTCTTTTTTTTAGACGATGATAATAATAAATGTGTCCTGAAGTAAAAAATTATTAATAATAAAAGTGATTTACTTCTATCGAGTGTATTTCACTTTTATAAGTATTTTAATAATCAAATTTCTTTCATTTAACGAGAATATAATTTAGGGGTCTAAACCAACGGTGTTTGTCTTCGTTTGAATAGATTCGAAGAATGTTTGGAGGGATTACATTGGTTGCTCGAGGTTTTTTCAACAATACAATGGTAGTATGGTTGATATCTATGATGATAATGATGATGATGATGATGATGAATGTGCCATGCAACGAAATCCTTTCTGTGCCAACGCAATCAACTCTTCCCCACTTGC
Source organism: Sclerodermus sp. 'alternatusi' (assembly GCA_037305995.1). Classification (NCBI taxonomy): domain Eukaryota; kingdom Metazoa; phylum Arthropoda; class Insecta; order Hymenoptera; family Bethylidae; genus Sclerodermus; species Sclerodermus sp. 'alternatusi'. The sequence continues at coordinate 6,512,424 of CM074553.1, read as the reverse complement.
TAAAACAATATATGGAATGGTACCAAGGCTGACTTAAATTTTCATGCTAGCAGCGACCGAACTTGATTATTATACGGTATTATCAGATCGTTTTATAAGCATGGCCTATTGATTTTCAGAACCAGTTGTGATGAACGCGAATTTATCATGTGATTCGTCCAGTTCGTTGAGTGTAATAAAACAAATTCAAGAGAATCATTAAATTCATTAGTGCGGAGTTCCCTAATTAATACGCCAATTTCATTCCCATTCGATTTGAGATATGCTTAGAATTCTTTCAACAAAGGCAAGCAAGCGAGCGAGACGCTAATCAATGAAAATTCATTTGCCATTCAAGAATAACAATTGCAGAATAATGACACGTTCTAGTGGCCAATTTTATTTACATAAATATTTGAGGGCTTGGATCAACGTTCCTTGTCCTAGATCCATTAGCGAGAGACCATTTGGGTCTCATTTGAAATTAATCAAGCCAACTTAATGAAATTCATCTGGCGGAACTTACAATGAAACTGAATCATTTAATTGAATCTATACAATTAAAAGCATTGATGAGTTTAATGGATTTTATTCAATTAACTTTAATGGAGATCGATTCAATTAAATAAATTTCATGAAACTCTCATGTTGAAAATCACGAAGGTTCTTCTTCCAACAGAGATCCACAGCTCGGTTTAGCTAGTTATCAGGCAACATTTACCGGCAGTCACAATCAGGGACCAATTCTCTTTCGAGTCCTAGCTGAATCCAGCAATCAGTTTCAATAATAAATTATTCGTCTTTCTTTTCATTAACCCAGATTCTAACTGGCTCGAAAAAAGAGGTAGCGCAGGACGATGAATTATGATATTCCAGGAAAAGCTCAATAATCAGGTAGTGTGATGGCTCTGCGTATTATCGTCCGCAGTATGTAAACATTGATATATCTCTGTACGTGCTGCTCCTCGTCCGTGTACGTGTGTGCAAGTCGGAAAATGTCTTTGCGCTTGTCATGTGCGTCACGTATGGATTTATTTAGGGAAATTGATGCGAACTGGATGAAAAACTGATGTACGCGGATCAAGTGAAAAAGCCACGTGAATAGAGTGAAAGAGTCGGAACCGAGGAATCCATTTAGTATAGAGTGAGCTCGTGTAGGTGAACCAAGCAAATGAATGAGAGGAGGGGGTTGAAAAGAGAGAGAGAAAAGTTTCCAGACGAGTGCGAGCCATATTTCTAATGATTTGCAATGGCGGCTAGTGGGACACCAGGAAGCTAAGAGAGTTCACGCACAATAAATCAAGTTAGGCTTCAAACGCGACGCCAGTTTTGTAATTGAGCGGCTGCTGGTTGTCTCGAAGAAATAATTGAGAGAAAAAGTAGAACAGCAGCGAAATCGATAGCAATATCGAACCACTTCTGTCGTTGGGGGACGAGAAGAAGAAGTGAAGGATAACCAGACTGATCTTGCTAGGCCAATTCATTGCAAAACTTAATCCCGCCTAGCAAAGTGGTTAATTTCTCTCTCGATTCCTAATTCGCCAGTAACTTCCGGTGGTCCACTTGAGGAAGGGGAAGATACTGGGAGAAAAACATCTCTGGGAGATAGAGGAGCGAGGTGCCGAATGAGCGAGGGAACTTTTGTCCAAACAAACGCATGAATCCTCACCAGCTTCTGTATCCAGGTGTTCCGGGAACAGCTCCGTTTGCTGCTGCTGCAGCTTCCCTCTGCTTCTTGTTCACCAAGAAACTCTGAAAGTAAAGAGCAAAGAGTTCTTAAGTAGCAGTAAAATTCCTTTATCCGAATGTGCCAGAACTTTTCATAAATAGGGTAGGAAGGGTCTGATTATAATAAGGGTAAGCGATACCATAGATGGAAATTCTCATTACCTGGAGACGCTGCTTGACCTCGGTGGAAGCGATGGCACTGTGATCGTGTTTGTCCTTCTTCCTGAGGGCCTCCAGCCTCTCCTTTTCCCTTCTCTGTTCCTCCAGCTGCTTCTGCTGCTCCCAGAGCTATAACAAAAGATTCGATTGCCTCAAAAAAAAAACACACGACCACCATAACCGAAGTAGTTTTTTCTATCCCCAATCATCCTATCTCTTCATCATCTTTCGTTTTTACAGACACAAGAAAATCTTTTATTCACCCCCCAATTTTTCTCTCGAGCTAATGTCTTCCTTCATTGGACGAGAGAATCTAATTTGATTGGTGCTTCAGATATAACCGTAGAATCTTCATGGAATTTTCCATTGTGCTCGACCTTTGAGGGATCTCGCGGTTACCGCTGGAAGGCGGGAATACGAGAGTGGAGTATTTTGGCCGCGAAGACATGGTTCTCTCGAGAGTCGGTAGATTTTTCATTTTTTAGAAGGAGATAGACAGGGCGAGGAATCAGTAGAAGAAGAAGAGGAGGAGAAGAATGGTGGAATTATTTTGGACAAAGCGTTATGTAGGCGTCTATATGTAAATTTGATCTGATGGAAAATTACCGATCGACCCGTCTAGAGCACCGGCGACGACAGCTGGTGCCTTCTTTGTGTTGGTGCCACCCTGACACACGGCTTAGGCCACGATATAAGGAATGCCATTTGCGTCATTTGAAAACCACAATTGCCTCGCGGTACCGCTCGATTCCCTTCGGGCTCTTGAATTGATTCTCCATTCCTTAATTCAACTTATCGCGATAAACAATACAAAGTCTACATAGAAATTCATCTGTCCGGTTCATCTCGTTTGATTATTTTAATGAATTATTCCATTCATGGGAGGACGTCCCTCGCTCGCGCTAAGGGCTGCTCCTCGGCGGATCTATTTATTTTTCAGCTTTTCCTCTTCTCTCCTGTACTCTGCGTTTTTTAAAAAACGAGCACTCAATAATTTATCCATTTATTTACACATTCATTAGCGAGAGATCTTGTTTTTCTCTCGAGTCTCTCGACCTCGTGGAATTCGACGAGTTGAAATCGTCAGGTCACCGTCGGACGTTGCGGAAAGCTTCGAGGGAGGGAAGAGGGGCGCGCCGTGTACAGTTCAACGCGGTTTTTCCAGAAGCGACGTTCTTTCCTCGCTATCATTCGTATAGAAATTCGATTTCCAGAGTGAGGAAACGTCCTTGCGCGCGAGGACGATGCTTTTCCCACGAAACACCGCTGGAAATTTCTTTGCCGCTCCTCGGGCACGTATGAGGGCCCGAGTGGAAGAATTCAAGATGGCGGAGGTTCGATGGAGGGACGACGTACGGGGAAGGACTCGCATTAATTTCTGGAAAATGCAATTTTTCACCCAGGCATTTTCCATTTCATTTCCACGTGTCTTCGCTCACGGGGAGTGACCCTTGACATTTCGCGTGGCAAAGGACTCGCGAGTCGAGCGAATTATCCACACACAGCCTTATATTGGCTGGCTGGTTGGCTGGTTGGCTGGCTGGCTCGTTCGTCGCGTATAAATCTTTCAATCGAGTATTCAATATTACGAGATACAATTTGAAAAGTCTCCTAGGAAATCTGCGGCTATTCGATTTCTTCCGAGTTCCATGCATATCGAATCCCTCGCGCACTTGGGAATACCTCATGGTGGTACCGAAGAAGAAGAAGAAGATGGAGGTGGATGTGATGGAGGCGAAGGTGGAGAAGATGTCTCTTGAGGCGGCTGGAACGGGAGAATCGTCCAGCGAAAAAAATCAATAAACACTGCTAACCGCGCCGATGTATTTATAGAAAGAGAAATAGCCAATGCGAATGGAACGATGATGTCAGTAGGAGAGGTTGCCGTTAAAAATATTCCTAGTTCTCCGTGCTTTATCGAGAGAGGCCTGATAAAAATATCTATTATTATTACCGCGACCACGTGGCGCGGACTTATTTATAGAAGCAATCAGCGAACCTTGAAAATCCATTCCCAATTCCACGCGGTGAACTGCTCGATTTACGGGGGGGAGAGACAGAAAAGGTAAGATCGAATATACTTGGATGAGGAATTTCCCGGAGTTTCCAAGAGATTCCTACTTTTAATCCGGAAATTCGTTCCGACGAGAAATTTTATAATCGAGCGTAAGTCGGATGTATCGGTTTCAATTATTTCCATTAAATTCCATGCTACTTTTTTTTCCGTGGAAAGAGGGAGAGCGCACGGGTGAGAGGGAAGGAGCGCGCGAATGGCTTTGGGGAAAACAACGGTAAAACTGATTTATACGATTCGAAGGAACGGGCTACGCACCACCGTTAGCCCTGTGTACAATCGAGCTCCATCCAGTAAAACTTGATTTGCCCACCATCTCTAGATTTACTACACCATAAACGAGGCATTCGCGTACGTAGGAATGGCTGAAATTCGTCTGGCTTTAACGCTACTTCCGCTTACGGGCTAACGCGTTCCTCTGTTAATTTCCACGATGATAGAAACAACAGCGCAACGATGACGACGACGACGACGACGACGGCAAAACAAAAACGATGAATCTATCGTTGACGAAAGCGAAGGAGGAGAAGGTAAGAAAAAAAAAATGGCGGATGCGGCGGCAAGAAGTTTCGGTCAACGCTCGGAATTGGGCCAGGTGCATCTGAGAAAACAGCTGGTGGCACCTTCCCACAGCTTTACGCGACGAGAGGCCAGAAGGGATTTCCAGATCTATTTTTAGAGCGTGGAATCGATAAGAGCGCGAGCGGGAATAATTACAAGGAGCCGAACGGAGTGTCCGGAGGTAGATGGAGGCTAGAGAATGATTCAAGAGAATAGCGTGGAGGAACGGGGCATGATCCATCGGGAGTCCTACCGGATTCCCGCAGGTTTCCAAGCGGATATTAAAAAGAGGGAGCAACGGCCTCCGGAAATGAGACCGAGGAGAAGAGGAAAGGGAGTTCGAGCACACCTGTCGTCGAGGAGGACGCAACACGCGAGTGTCCCGAGGCGCGCGTGGCTAAAGGTGAAGGGAGTTCCAGTAGTGGGCCACGGTCAAAAATAGTCGTCGGCGACGCGGGGTGACTCCAGGATGACGCCAGGGTGGTGGGTGTCGCGAATCAGCTGCGACGCTTAAATTCGACACCGTCACTACGGGGAGAGAAAGATGCAACAACCCCCGGAGAGTGTCGAGAAGGATGCTCGCGCGACTGGGAAAGAATTTCTAGTTGCTCTGTCTCTCCTCTCCTCTCATCTCCTCTCCTCTCCTCTCCTCTCCTCTCCTATCCTCTCCTCGTTTAAACGATTTCGTTGGGATTGCGGGGAGAAGGGGGAGGGGAGCCAGAGATAAGATCCATTGCGTCACCCGGTGTGCCGAGCTGATCCATTTAAATTCTAAAGGGTTCGCACACACGCACACCAAAACACCCACACACATACACACATTCGTTCCTTAGCGCGTGGAGTCGTACAAATAAGATAAATAGCGTCGTCGTCGATTCCTCCAGTGAGCCGGGGGACCGGTGGTCTCTCTAAGCGATTCCAGTTTTTCGTCCGGGTCGTAACCTCCTTCCGAAGATGCTCGCAGAAGCATCCGGAGCCGATTAACGAGCCTAATCGCGCGGACGCGGGTATTCGTCGTCGTGGGCGACGGCCCGCGAGGGAAGAAGAGGATCCACCGTCACTGGGAGTGCACGACGGAGGTTCGAGAGTAAGGCGAACGCGCGACGATGATCCAAGATGGCCACCACGGGGATCCGCGCCTAATTGAAGATTAGCTCGCAGACGAACGAGAGGTGAAAAAAACCAGTCATGGCAGACCCGGGTGGAACCGGACCGGGTCGGGAGAGAACCGGGGAGAGGTCCGAGGAGCAAAACTGCGTGGAAGCCTGGTTTATTTTTGCAATCAGCATTATTGTTATTATCGTTTGTGTGACGCAAGCGCATAGACGGCGCAGCGAAGACAACGAGGGGAATATTCCGCTGGACTTTCGACCGTATTCACGTGAATGGACGACGACTCCGCTGGTAGACGGGATACATCCATCTGCCGCCACCGTTGCCATCGCCATCGCCATCGCCGTCGCCGTCGCCGTCGCCGCCGTCGTCGTCTCCTTCGACCATTACCGAACCGGCAGCGCCGAGCCACTTTGGAAGGGAGGAAAGAAGAGAGAAGAGGAGAGGGGAGAAAAGAAAAAAAAAATAAAAGAAACGAAAAAACGAGTAGAACAAATCGACCATGAAACCGACCGGCGCGACTGGGAACCCTCTGACGTGGCAGGTGAAAGAAAATTTCATCCAGAGTCAGAGGGAGGAATTCGCCCGGCGCCATATTGGTACCACTTGCCATCTTCGCAGCAGCTTCCGCTAAACGCTCCTATCGATCAAGAAGAGACTTCTCCGCTGAGTAGAACTCCGGCATTGAACTATTACTCTCGACAGCCACTTGGAACTTTTCCTTTCCAAGGGAAAGAAGCTTCCGTTTTCGTTTTCCCCCGTTTCTTGCGTGGCGACCTTTGGTACCGTTATCTGGCGTGCGCGAATTCTCCACGAAACTCCACCAATTGGACTCGCTACGTTACTGATTATTCGAGGAACTTGATAGAATCGAGAAAGAGAGAGAGAGAGAGAGAGAGAGAGAGAGAAAGGAAGGGAAGGGGGATTTATACCGATTAATCGGCTGTTTATTCTCAATTAGGCAAACTGGGCAAGTTTCTCCGTGAAAGCGATAAATTAGGCAGGAGTACCGTACAAAAGTGAGCAACCGAGTTTCTACCAGTGATTAAGCCTACGACTCACCTTGAGCTGGTTCATTTGCTGCTCGTGGAGTTCGGCCAGTTGTCGTTCCTGGGCCTGATACTGCTGGCGCAGCATCTGTTGCTGAAGCTGATGGTGCTGCTGTAGCTGGAACCAAACCCAGATATCTCAAGGCCAAATGTTCCCAGACAGATTTCCATCGGAAACCAATCTCACCACCCTTATTTCCCACCGCGCTACCCCAAAACATAAACAAACGAGAGCAATTGCGACAGATGTGAAAAATCATACATAAAATTATCACGGGAAATTCGGCGATATGATAGAGAAAGAGAGAGGAAAGAGAGAGTGCGCGAGGGAGAGGGGAAAATCATAAAGGGAGAGAAAGAAGCCGAGGCTCGAGACTCTTGGCAAAAAGCGAGCAATAATTTCTCAAAGTTTATTGTCGCGGCGTGCTCGGTCGGTAATTCAGAGAGGCTCGTGGAATCGAGCCGGATCTCGGGCGATTTTCTTTGTCCGCCGGTTGAAACGTGGGCGACTTTAGGATTCGAGGAGTCAGCGAGAGTAAGAGCAATCTTTTCGTAGAAGGATGTGCGTGGGTCGACGGCTTGGCGGACAAAGTGCTTTTGCCAATTGGTTACGTCCGCAAATGACACTCAATGCAAGGCGTTCCGTGGCCTGCATTCCTCCCCCCCCCCCTCTTTTTCGCGACTAATACGAGCCCATCCTTTTCCTCCTCTTCTTCGAGAGCGAGGAAGCTCTCGTGGAGAAAAGCAAAGAAAAAGCTTGGAATCCGCGAGAGAAAATCCAGCTCGACCACTTCCGTGCGGCGACAAAACCGAGAGAAAATTCCCCTTAAGGTCGTGCACGCGCTCCGTTCTCTTTACCGACCACCGATAAAGGAGGCGCGTATGCATGTGTATGTGCGTGTGTGTGTGTGTGTGAGAGTGCGCCTCCTCCCTCGTAAGAATTTTCTCAGTTTTCACGTGGGCTACGTGTTTCCTGTCACGTATCGCTTAATCAAATGCACGGAAACGTCCTGAAAACGGACGGCAAGTCACCGTACAATGTCTGTGTGTGACTTGCAAGTGACAGTCATGCTAGGCCTATTTATAGTCATAATTTCAGCGCAAATCCTAAGCGTGGATCGCCGAGTTGGAATTAGACTTTGCATGCCGTTTATTATGCACGACACCCCTAGATTCCAGGGCCTTGGCCGGTGACTTAATGCCACGGTGGGCATGCACGTGCCGTCTAATATGAATCATAAAATGGTACCTTATATCGACGAACTACTTTTCTTTCTTCTCCTTCCCAGAAACGGGCACAATGAGAGCACGCGGCAATTGAAATTCTTATCTCTCCCTATCGGAGAGAGAAAAAGCGAGAAGGAAATTAGGGAATAACCTGTTTTACCGACCGCCGGCAAGGAGGGGACCCGCTTACCTCTTTTCCTCGCGAACCACCACACCCACCCCTTCCCTTCCCTCGGCAGCCGCCCGCCGAACTTGGCACGGCGAAAACTTTACGGGATCGATACTTTTATCGTTATTCGTATAAAAAAGTTGGAGTCACTGTTTTTACGAGGAGCCTTTATGGATTTTTAATCTCTTATGTAAGTGACACATGTTACGTTTTATTGCGAATAACCGCACGATCTCTTTAAGCTCGACTCAATTTTATTTCGAACGTGCGACCCGTTTCTCCGATTGTGCAACAACAAAGGAGTCTATAAATATTCACTTGGAATTGTAACACGTGTAGGCATTTTTTCCTCCTCCTCCTTTTTTCTCCGTTTGATTGGAACGATATAGATCGCCAGCACAAAACGCCAAGTCGATTAATAATGCTGATAAGATTGAGCGCTAATGACAATATAAACAAACGCGGCAGTGAAAATTTTCGCGATTAGTCGCGCTAAAACCGCGTGCCTCTCCGAAGTTTTCCGAAGAAAGCAGAGGGAAAATACGCACGATTAATTCCGACACATTCGAACTTGAAATCAATTCCGGCGTGGTGGAATAAAATTTTCCACGATTTCGCATGCGTAGGGTGCTGCAGCTACGTGCGCTGATAAAGAAGCGTTTGATTGTGTAGGTATATATCTGGCAAATACGAATTGCCGCTTGTTTACAGCCGTTACTGATCTCGGCTAAAGGGAACTGTAAACATTAAATGAGAGCGCGAAGGCTTTTGCAATAAATGCAGATAACGCCAAGTTCGCTCGCTGACACGTGCAGTCCGCCATGTTGCACGTGTCGACCGACTGACAGAAATTTTCCCGCCAAAAACATCGGGACTGATCGTCCTCGCTCAATCGTCCCCGAAAAAATCGGAGCTTTCTTCTAATCTCGATCGAAGCCTAAGCCTAAAATCCACTTGTCGCGAATCAGAGGAAGAGCTTGCGAAAGGCGCAATCTTGGAAAATAAAGTTCTGAGCCTGACTAGGACGGGGTAGGAGGGGGGGATGAACGATGCTAGGCGAGGCATTGCATTTCCACGAGTTCATTCAGCGAGTACGCGAAAACGCGTGTGAGTACGCTTTATATTATTTATGTCCAAGGCGAAAAAGGAACTAGTATAACAAGCGTTATTTTTACGCGCAGCGACCTTGAGGGCCGGAGCTTTCGGTGCCCTCGAATTAAAACCAGTTCCGATCGATCTGAGCCACAGACAGAGTGACCTTGAACTTGCTTCCAACTGAACTATATTGCCTCTCGAATCGATCGTAGACTCGAAACCTATACGCGAGCGCTCCTGACTTTTCATTTCAGACGCGGAAATATCCATCCCACGTGTCGTTCGGGTACAAACGCGAGAAAAACTCTGATCTGTTTTCGTGATCTCTAGTGGCTGCTAATTCTCAATTTTCCATGATCTCAAATTGAGAGAGAGAGAGAGAGAGAGAGAGAGAGAGAGAGAGAGAGAGAGAGAGAGAGAGAGAGAGAGAGAGAGAGAGAGAAGGAGAAAGAAAAATAACTGCTGGATTTTCGTTATCGTAACCCACTTTTTCGACTTCCGGTATTTGCCAATTCTCCTGGAATCGATTCCTCCGGTTTTATCGGACCGCTTGATTGGGTTTCCGCTCGTATAATTTTACACTCGAGTAGAAAATACACTCGCCCGTCCAATATTAATTATTTCTCCTATTCGATTGGCTATTGATTTCTTATTACTAATGCAGGAAAGATTGCGATTGTCCGTGACTGGTGATTTCGTTCTCTTTTCAATCAGGAGAGGCCTATAATAAACCGAGTGTGTCACTAAATATGCGACGACTACTTCTTCCCTAGCTCGGAGCGAGTAAAAATAATAGAAAACTTGTCGGAGCTATTGCACTTTCGAAAAGCTAAGTATACCACCACGCTACTATCATTAAATTAAAGCGGACTGAAGAAAATAGCACAGGCTACTTTTTATTAGTGACATTTCGTTCGTGCAAAGAAAGTGACTGGATATCCGCGTGTAAACATTGCATAATAAACTAGTCTATAAAGCCTGCTCCGTGAATTCTCGACGTAACGGGGGCCCCCCGTAAGGCTTCGAATCTCGAACGATACCACAAGCCGAGGCCAAGAAACTGTCGAAGGTGAGAAAAACCCTTGAAATCTCGGATGTTGATCAATGTTGTGAAAATTGAGAAAAGGATGTAGTTCGGGAGAGGGGATGAAGCCCGGAGAACTTCCTTTACCCTGATGATCAGTGAGCAACGAGTGATAAGGTTCGTAAGATCACGTTACCTCAAGAATCTTCTGCTGCAAGGCGTGTCCGTGAAGGGTTGCGGGATCGGCGGTTGTCGCATGATAAGCGCCGGAAGTGAGGGTGGCCGTGGCGCCTCCGCCTCCAGTGGTGCCCAAATCACGCGGCCTCGACATGGGCGAGCCCTGCGTGTCCCTGGCCATCTCTATGCACATGTAACAGCAGACGTTAGGCAACATCCCCGCCGTCGTCTCCATCTTAACACCTACGCCATCATCCCCCAGGAAGTGCCGCCCTATTTTACCCCCCGCGCGCACCCTCGAGTACCGCTCGAACGCACTAGCGTGCTCCACGTACACATTCATCTCTGGTCTCTTTCTTCTCGAATTGGCTGAGAGTCACTGGGTCGACATTAAAGTGACGCACGCGGGGCTAGAAAGTGTTTCTGCGTTCGGAACGGTATCTCTTTCTACCGAGTCCACGATCCGATTGATATTGAGAACCACCGAGATTGAGAGTCATTGCACCGAGCCGGTTTCTTCGCCGGCTTAAGGAGGTTCGCCGGTGAAACGAGTATTCGCGTCGTACCAGGCACTGCGCGCGGTCTCTCCCAACGTTGAGAGTCACTGACTCGCGGAACCTTAAGGCGATCCCGAACACCACCACCACCGCATCGGGATGCTACTCCTGAAGCACTGGCACTAGGTTCGCGTACATTACACGCCTTTGTTCGGCTTAATCGGGACTTTTAAGCGGAGAGAGGAAGGGGGAAATTAGCAACAGCAAATTCTTATTCCTCTCCTGCTACTGCTTCGAAGCGCCGTTGTCACTGCTCCAGAAAAGAGTAAATTACGGTTCTAATCTCGAAATTGGCGTTTCGCAATTTCCCCGGCAAAAGTCAATTTATGCTCTTTTTTTTCCTCGCATGAATATGCAACCAGGAGATTTAAACTGCCGGTACACAATAACATATTGTTCCAGGTCCAAGATACTCCGGGGAAAATGACGGAAAATGGCTAAAATTTTCCAAAAGATAATTTTTGTCACGAGTGTCCGATGCAAATCGATGCGAAAAGAGAGAAGGGAGAGGAGAGAGAGACATAGGTTTAGAAAATAGCATTACACATAAATCAGGAGATTATTTGTCTTGGCCGTTTTTTAGGTTAAGTTTCGAATTAACGAGAAAACACGATTATCGCTGCTGTTATTGCCTCGCTTTCTAGTTTTCTGCAGAGACACCTATGCTAATATTGGTTAATCTTTTGTTTCTATCAACAGTCGTTGAATTCTCATTCCTTTCGAATTAAGGTTTGCGCCTGAAAATGGCTTCCGGGAATTTCGAGTTATCTCTCTCCTCTCTCTCTCTCTCTCTCGGTGGACAAAAATCTGTTTATCGCGGCGGAACGTGATTTTCAGTCGAGTTCCGTCGATGCTCCGGGACGCACATAATAATTTTTGTTTAATTAAATGCGTACGTGGTTTTTTTCGAAATATCCAACTGATCCTGAAGCATCGCTGACCTTCGCTGACATCATTCGACTCTTTTTAGATATTAATTTTGCTGGCTCCAACTAACCAACACGCTCTCACCGGCTGTTTACCGCTCGCGATATTACGTTACTGCATATCCATTTAACAATTTATGGCGAAATATTTATTACTCGGCTTGTCGCAATCCGCTCTAATTTTAGACCACCGCGGGAAAGTGAAACGGCAAATTTACGATTGCATTTAACTCAATAACGCATTTATATTTACCGAGACCGAATTTATACGAGTGTACTCGCGAGTTTTCCTTTAACGCGCGGTGGAGAGCCCGCGACCCATCCCAAAACTCGACCGCCAATTTCTTCCGTCGGCGATTCGGGAAATGTTTCGTCGTATCTCTTCTGGTACCAGATGAAATTTTCTCGAGGCGTTCCATTAATTCCGAATCTCCGGGGATTCTCCGTGCTTCCCCGCGGTTCTCATCGCATTTTCCCCGAAGCTTTTCCAAAAGCGGATCCCCCAAAGCGATCAAAGAGGAATCGAAAAAGAGGGTGGTGGGGGCGAGGTGGTCCGGGGGTGATGGTACGGGAACCCCGCGGAGTTCCAGAAGAAGCTCGACGCGGTCGAGACGACAGGCTTATCAACGGGCAGATTCGGCGCGTTTCGGGTTCTCAACCCGACGGTGGAACGCGAGAATTTAATGGTAGCCGAGCGCAAACGGGACTCGGCGATGCTTATCGTGAGATATTCACTGGAAACGCGATAGCGGTTCTATTTTTAGCGTTTATTACGCGCAACATACGCACAAGCAGTCCGCTTATCGTGCGTGTCCGCGGCGCTCGTTGGTTTTCGACGCCTGGAAAACTTCTCGCCGGCTGAAAACCAACTGGATTTTCCCCCCACCCCGGAAGCTCCGAACACCGAAAAGATGAAGGAAACAACAACCAGAGACTCGTAAGATCGACGCATCGATTTTTGAGTCTCGGTGACGAGACCCGGTGATGAGAGGAGACCGTGACGGCTCTAGCGAAGGGGAATGGAAGTGGGGAAAGATGACGCTCCCGCACCGGGACCGTCGGATGCGTCCCGATGACGCGTGATGAATTCCGGGTACTCGAAGGAAGTAATCGGCGTTAAATTTAGCACGGGCAAATTACCCGAGTGGCGAGTGTAAACTCTAAAAATACAAGAGGAGGTGGTGCGCACCGGCTCGGTTGACATCGGTGACAGCGGCGACGGCGACGGCGACGGCGGCGTTTTACGAGCGGCCGCGGAGCTTGACATTCACGAGAGAAAAATCAGCAGTTTGCGGACTAAAACCGGCGGTCGAATCAAACGGTGCCGGCGAGCTCAGGTACTCGAGGGGGTTGGGGTTAGCGGGGCCCGCTAAATTTATCCAGACAAAGGTCGCCGAGGCCGGGGCCGAGGAAACGAGCCGATGACAGTCCGCGGGTCGGGGTATGCGCGTTCTGGAGCGAGTTTCGGTTCGCGCAGGTGGCGGAGGGGTCCGGTGGTCCCCCGGCGACTCGCGCGCTCATAAAACTGGCCCATAAAATCCTACCGAAAAATTCGCGAGAGGAGAGTAGAGGAGAGAGGAGGGCGGTAGAGAAGAGCCGCTCGTAAAACTGACGAGAGCATCCTCCAGCCAAGTCCCTTCAATTTGCCGATAGCGTACGAATAAGGCCGAGGAGCCTCGTCGAGTTTGCCCTTAAATCAGCGGACTGCGCGGTTCGGGCTAATTAATCGACGACGTCGCGGGTGGGCATCGCTGATATCGCTCGGAGCTAAGTAACGTGGACGTGGACGTGGACGTGGACGTGGACTCAGCGATTCTCAGAGTAGCGCGCGTTGTATGTGAAATCTTTACCTAAAGCTAGCTTAGTCATTGGTGAACGACTAATGGTGCGTGTCGCGCTCTACTAACATCCAGAAGAGTCGAGCGAACTCGAGGCGAGGATGGAGGAGAGCCACTTGGGTTCCTCAGGTTCGCCGGCGGCCAGAACGGGACCACCACACTTGGTAGACGGTTCTACGATTTTTCACTGACAACGCGACAACGCGCGCGAACAACGACAATAACAATGGGTGTGCGACGAGGAAAAGAGCAGTCGCGTCACGAATCAGAGGGGAAAGTGGAAAATCGGGCGGACAGCCTCCAGAAGAAGGTTCACACGCGCATTCCTGCGGAGCTTTGGGACTTCGAGAGGAAGAAGAGACGGAGGAGGAAGTCGGGGGAAAAATTAGGGACGACGGCGCGTTGGAGCACTCGAGGACTGGATAGAGACTGACTGGAGCAACGAGTGATAATCGCGAATCTTTCGTCGCTGTCCCCCACACGCTGGATCCCCACGGTCCTCCTCCGCCTCCTTACCCTCCTCCACTCTTCCCTCGCTTTTGGTGGGAGGAGTCTCGCTACTTGAGGAATAATGCTTCCACTCCGATGCTCGCTCACGTGTCCCCTTCTCACTTGACATGTGTTGCGTAATTAGCTGGTTAATTTTTTATTATTTCTCTCGATCTTTGCACGGAGGACAAGGGACCACTGGACTCCCTCTGGCTGAGATTTCGGCCAGGAACTCTACTCGCTACTACGCTCCGCTCCATTTCTCGAGGAGCTAGAACTCGCTACGTCATTATTGATTGTCGCTCCGAGAGAGCATTGGTAGCATCGCGACTCCTCGCATTATCTGCTTTTCCCTTCGCTCATAAAGAGTAATTCCATTCCGGGGAATTGTGCTTTCGAGCAAATCAGCTTTATCGATAAGGTAGATTAGGGGGGATTATTGAATCCGGCATTTTTGATTCACCGCCGATACCCGATCATCAGATTGAAAATATCCGCCAATTAATTTCTTCTTATTTGAGCCCTGATGAACTTTCGCGGATTATCAATTATTGGCAAACTGTTGTCTTCCGGTTTGGCCGAGGGATTGCAAAAGAAGAAAGAAGAAAACGGAGGAACGGGAGAGAGAGAGAGAGAGAGAGAGAGAGAGAGAAGATCGTGGAATCCTTGTTACTGCTGTTGCTGTTATTGTTGTTTTGAAAAAGATTAAGCCGATCTCGGGTATATTTGCCGCTATTATCATTGCCGCAGCAGCATATTCACCTCAGAGTTAATTTTGTCGCGGTTACCATGCGAGTAATGGCGCGTGCAACATCGATTAACATTATCGATGAATAAGAAAAAAAACATTGTTTTAATCTTGACCACGTGATCGCTTGATATTATTAGCCGCAAAAAACCTCAGTCTTGTGTATTATTAGACGCTTTCAAGTACATCGATATTTCCACCCATAAATACGCGCGCGCTCGGCTTAAGGATGAAGAATGTGATAAAGTTGAACAAGGCAGTCTCAACGTTATTACATGCTGGATTTATGTGTTTACTTTTGTTCGAAAAGATGACAAAGTGGCCCTGCTAAGAAAAAGAGAATATTTTCTAGCGTCAGGAATTTCCTGTCAGTGGCTCTCAATTTCGGACCCCGGGTGACTCGGTCGGTAATAATGCGCTGAACGGAAACAATTCGAGAAAACCATATTCTCATTAAGGCTCTCGCATAATTATCGTATTCGCAATATACTTCGTAAGATCCGTAATGCATATGCGTTTACGCGTATAAACCAATAGTACAGATTCCTGCATTATAGACGGAGTAGCTTCGCGATCGCCTTAAGGACGGAAAACGAAGTTAGTAGCGCGAACAGAAAACACTTTGTTCTCTAATTCTAACGAGCATAAATCAATCGAGCGCGACTTATTTATGTAGCATTGTTTGTCCAATTTTCTTTACCTTTTTGGGGTAGATGCGTGAAGGCGGACGTAATCTCAACACTTCTGTAGCCCACGTCTTCTGAAACAAATGAAAAATGTTTGCAATAAAATTCTCCGGTGAAAAACTTTTTACCTCCCATCAATGGTTTAGCAATAAAAACTGGAAATGTAAATGCCACTCGTATTTCCTGTCCGATCGCCCATAGAAAACGGACTGATTAAGCAAATTTCTTTTAAATGAAATTCTAAATGTGCTTTGTAAAACGAGTCGGGTTGTTTCTTTTTCTAAAATAAGGCGTTTTATCAGTAGTGTAATGCACAGAAATAAATGTCATGGGTAATCTCTCGTGGCTTATCGTGCACAACGTAATAACTAACGCTGTAATGAAAAATTCCGAATCATCATCGCAGTTTCTAATCGACGAATGGCGCAATTACCAATTAACGAATATATCGGTATTTTTTCGTGTTACCCTTATGCGCAATTCGATAAAGACATTAAGTAAAAGCGTTTACTGAACTTTACAAGGCGGCTCAACGAATTTCTGCAAAGCAGATAAAGAAGCAATGTTACAACAAAGTTACAAAAGAAAATCAACTAATAGAATCGAGTGTAAAGCGACAGCGATTATCAGACTAAGTGGCGAACAAAGTGAAGTTGGACTCTAACTTGACGTATGAGCACGTTTAATGAGAGATTGATAAATGGAAAAAGAGAATGAAAGAAAGGAGAAAATAAAGCGCGGTAGTCGCGGAGAGAAATTTTTGTTATTAAACAAATGACTAGTGAATTTCCCGAGTGAAGATATGGCGAGGGATTATGTATCGGGCATGATTTTTCAATTTTATTGAATAGCCGATCGCAAGTTAAGCTTGTATCTTGGAGAGTATACGCGGACGTACACGGACAAAGTCATCCAGCGACTATTTTTAGACGAAGGTCGTAATAGTTAAACGCCGCGGCTGCTAAAGTCATCGTGATGACCTTAGGATTGCGTTTGTCTACGACCTATTATTATTGGAGATTAATCACTGTTTTATCTCATGCAAACCGATATTATTGCTGGCCCCTCCCCACGCTTCCAAACTCTAACTCATTTACCCGTGCAGCTAATTTCATAAAACGCGAACGAGACTTCTTTCTGTAAATTCCATTCGCCCATTAAAAATCTCTGGATCCCTTTCGAGAAATTTGTGATCGAGCCTTTAATTTGCTCTAGCGATCGAGAGCCAGCAACATCAGCATCAGCATCAGCATCAGCATCAGCATCAGCATCAGCATCAGCATCAGCATCAGCATCAGCATCAGCAGCAGCGCCATCTGGCAATGCTCGAAATAAATTAGAAGCATAGGATCCGCGAGAGAATGTGTTCAAAACTCGATGAATGATTTTCTTTAAACTCTCCTCGCGTTCTCCCCAAATACATGTTAAAGCGCATACTGTCTTTTTCTTGATTTCAGTTTTTACAGAGTCGGGGGAACTAAAATCCGAGTAAGAGTCGTAGATAATTCGTGATACGCGAATATCGAAGGGGGGCATTTAATTTAATTGGGTATACTCATCGATGATTATGCGAAATTTAATTCGCTTCGCAGCAAGCATCCATCGGTAATGATTGATCGAAATAAACGAGCTAATAAAGACGATAAATTGCAATTATTGTTTAATTGATACCTATGCCGTAAATAGAGTTGGCAATCCCCGCCGGGTCATCCTCGTCTATTATCCAGTCGCCTAGTTTTTGACAGACTTGCTCTTCCAGCTTTGTACATGTGACTTCTGATAATTCCAGGTTGACGAGGAGATAAAAATAGAGAGTGAAAAGGAGATAGGATAGTCGACGACGTGTATTATCGATATTTATTGGCTCGTTGGCTTGATAGAGTCATCGTTCTATAAATACTCCGTAACAAAGGTGGATCCGCCAGGATTCCTGCCATAATTCTTCCATCATAGCTCGCGTGGACAGTAACATAAATTCATAAAGACCGTTCTCCAATGGTATTCGATTGCCCTCTCGCCCCGTACCGCTCGCAAGAGATCCTTGCACCGAAAGCGAGGTGAAGAAATCGATCAAACTCGAAGAAACTGATCCGGGAATAAGAAGGGAGAACCATTATGGGATTATGAAAAAGAGCGTTCGTTCCACTCGTTTGGTGAATAAAAACGGAAGTTTAGAATTGGTTAAGTAGGGAGAAAGGTTCTCAACAGGTCCGTAGAGAAAATGGTCCGACGGCTGGCGAAAGAATGTAAGAGAATCGAAGCGCCCACGGTGAAACGAAATGGGCCGACAGTGGTGGAGAACGAGAAGAGAAGAGAAGAGAAGAGAGGAGAGGAAAAGAGATAGAGAGAAAGAGAACAAGAAGATGCAGCGAAAAATAAAGACGGAAAGAAGAGAGAAAGAGAAGTACAGAGAAGAGAGGGGAAAGCGGGTGGTTGGAGGGGAAGGGTGGGGGAGAATAAGTGAGTTAGTGAGTTAGCGAGCGTGTGAGTGAATAGAGGTCACTGCACGCCACATTCCTTCGAGTCAAGTCCAAGGTTAAAGCGAAGAAGGCCCTCTGCCGTTAGTCCTCCTCTTTACCTTGCTAGCCTGTCTCCTCCGGTTCTCTCCTTCTTCTCCTTCTCAATCCTCTCCTCTCGCTACTCTCTTACTCTTTCACTTCCATCCGCTGCTCCACTGCCTCCGCTGCCTCTATGAAACTTTTCCCTATTTGCGTTCACCATCCCCTCCTCCGCTTACTTTTTCTACCTTTTTTCTTAAACAAACTGCACAACTAGATTTTCTCTATGATAAGAGTGGAGAAAAAGTTTGGTTGCAGGAAAGGTAAAGAGAAGTGGCGATGGTGGTGGTGGTGGTGGTGGAGCTGGCGGTGGTCGATACGTAGGAAGAAGAATAAGAAGCGAACGAGAGACAATAATCTTTTAACGAAGGAGCGTTCCGCTTGGCAACCAAATGACAAAGGGAATAGAAAAAACGTGATGCACGAGTCGAAGTTTCTCTCCCCTCACCCTGTTGAGCAGCGGAGCAACAGCGGTCGCTACTGCGGCAAATGGAGAGACGGCGAGTGAAGAAACGGAGATAAAAGTGGCGGGTAAAACGAAGTCTCGGTCGAGCGAGCCAATTATTAAATATCCAGACGCAAGCAAACTGACAAATCTCCTCGCAGAAGCTACCGCGACATATTTGTTGACGCGGGGGCTGCTGCTGCTACTAGTTTTCATGCCCCGCGATGAAACTCTCGGCGACGCGGCTCAAAGAGCTCGCAGAATGGCGCCCGAAGAATTTCCGCAATTACAAGTTCGCCGACACGAAAGGAAGTGGATCTAAATATAAAAGAAATTGCGCAACTCGCGCACACCCACGTGCGGAACCTCGTGCACGCACGGGCCTCCGCGCGTACGTGTGCGCGCGTACGGAGAGATACACCTAAGCAATTTTAAGGCAAAGATATCCTATTCTGTACAGGATTTGAATTATTCAGGTAGACCCAGACACGCACACACGTACAGGGATATTCTTGGAAAATGGCCGATCGATTTGCAGGTATTCTTAGTAGAGTCGTTGCATAAGTAATAAATCGTGATCGAGCGAATCATAAGCGTCGGGACGATCGTTACGGCAACGAGAGAAAAATAAAAAGGAAAGGGGAAGGAGAGAGAGAGAGAGAGAGAGAGAGAGAGGGAAGAAAGAAAAAAAATCTAAAGCCAAATTAAATGTGCGCTTAATTGCCGTTGCTCGCCGGTCGCATGATTTACCACCCGGCTCTAATGAGCTATAAATAAATTCTGAGGAAATCAATTAATTTAACAAGGAATTCATTGGGATCGTGTGAGCGAATTCATTATAATAATAATGAGAGTGGAGTGGACCGGAGCAGACCGGAGCGGAACGAGAGGCGATCGCGAGGGTCCGTGAATTAGAAATTTTCGCAAAATCGCGAGTTATCGCTTCTCTCTGTCGGGAAAGGGAAGGGAAGAGAAGAGGAGAGGAGAGGAGGGGAAGCGCGCGTTAATTATAAATGAGCGCAACGCGGAAGGGTAGGAGCGGGAGAGGTTCGCGTTCTTTATACTCTTGGGAAATACGCGGGGTTGCAAGAAACTTGAGAAAAAAGCGAGTGATATACTACGAGTATCTGCGCGATGTCTGACTTTTTCTGTCAAGTTTCTTTATCGAGCTAATTGACTTTGAACCGACGTAAATTTCGAAAAAGAGACATGGCGGATAAACGCGCCTGATTATTTACGGCAAAATCTAGGTAAAACGACGGCGGCCACGTGACCGGGAAAACGCAGCCGAGACTCTCATAATAGATTATGTAATGGATGTTTTTGTCGACAGGTGGCTCCTGTTAATGCCAATCGGCGGCCTCCGAGTCCTCGACTTGCGGGTTGCATACAAAGTTTTCGAGTACGAAAAGCGAAGCGTTACGCGACTGGCTCGCATCAAACGAATACTTGGATAAATATAGTGCGCTTTGCGACAATAGCACTATATAATTGTGATAATGGTAACGCGGTGGTGGAGCACCGCTGCTGCTGCTGCTGCTGCTGCACAAGAGTACCACCAGCAATTATCCTGTCTCTTTCCCACAGGTGGCTACTGCCCACGCGAATGTTCTTTCGTCCCCTAGCGTAGAAACGCGCGCGCGCGCGCGCCAAATGGCAAAGTTCGGCACGTAGAAAATGGGGAGGAAAAAGCGAGGAACGACAGAGAAATTATTAGTCGATAATTGGACATCGGCCGATAATGCTGGAAGAGCATTTTATCCAATTTTAATTGGGGTGAGGATAAAAATAGCGACGCGCTAACGGGGCTTATTATCGTTTGGGCGAGCAGCGTCTCTATTAGACCGTACGGGATGGGATGGGATGGGATGGGATGGGGTGGGGTGGGGTTGGGTTTGGCGATGCTTGCGAAATAGTCGGATGCAAATTTTCGGCGATTTCAGCGGCGTTATAAAAGCCGGGGTCCCGCTTCCACGGACACTTCACCGGAAGCATAAAAGCTGAAATTCTAAATGCAAAAGCCATAAAACACTAGAGATCTTCGTATTTCATCCCCGGGGCGACGCTATTTTCGAATATTTATTATCAGGCGGTGACAAACATTGAAAATACACTAAAGCGAGCGAACGCGTTGCAGTTAGTTACACAATTCGGTTCTTGCAGGTGCATTTGCCAGGGGCTGACTAGGTTATTAGATATTAAGTAACGAGGAAGTTCTTATTCATGCTTATTTTTAGAACCTACCGCAGGTATTTTCCTTAACGCGATCTTTCAATCACTCGTAATTATGCGCGGTATAAATAAACGCGGGATCATGATAGAAAAATTTTATCGACTGAGCACCGTCGACGCTTTCGCGCGCACCAACACACACACACACACACACACCACTGAATGCCGAGCTAGATAATTTTCACTGAAATTAAAGCACACAGTCGGTCGGCTTTTTATAACCATGATTGGATTAATGCGAGCTAATCGAAATAAAATAGGAAACAACAAATTCAGTGGCTGTCTGATGCGCAGATAGAACTGATCGATAAATGCGCTAAGAAGAAATTTTATCTCGAAGGGAAGGGAATGCGTAAGCGCCGAGATTAATCATTAAAATTGACACGGTACACCCTCCTCCTCCTCCCTCTCTCTCCAATGATCGCATAACGTTATTATTTGTCTAGAGTTTTGCGTGAAATGAAATAGTTAAGATTTGTGTTAGGTCTCGCGCGCGAGTCACGCGACTAGCGTCACCGTGAAAATTGGCACGCTGTCATAGTCGACCCACGCGTATACAATGCGGTCAAACTGCCAAAGAAACTTTTCGTAATAACGCGACAAAGCCAAGACTTTCCCCAGTATCATCCTTGGCTCGCTGGCGAACGGTTTAAATCACTTGTCACTCCTGGGCATCGAATTTGGTCCGTTGGAAGGTTTGTTCGTGTCGGTAACGACAGTCCCCTAATTACCGACAACGTCTAATCGAAATCGCGTTATCGTCTCTTATTGGCCTGTCAATGTACTTCCTTCCCGAATAATCAGAATTAGCAGAATTGGGTCGAATGTTAAGCTGACTCAATTCCAACTCTCTCCCTCTCTCTCTCTCTCTCTCTCGATGAGGTGTTAATATTCGAAAACGCTCGCGGAGGTAACTTGGCTACAAATATTGGCTAAACGTCGTATCACAAAGTGCGATAGTTGAGAGACAAATCAA
The DNA here is from genome assembly GCA_037305995.1 of Sclerodermus sp. 'alternatusi'. Taxonomy (NCBI): domain Eukaryota; kingdom Metazoa; phylum Arthropoda; class Insecta; order Hymenoptera; family Bethylidae; genus Sclerodermus; species Sclerodermus sp. 'alternatusi'. The sequence continues at coordinate 6,490,614 of CM074553.1, read as the reverse complement.
TTTACAGTTCTTTTCCACGAAATTGACCACGGTATTAACGCTATTACGATAATTTAGCGAAGGGGAGAGGGCTTGATTCTCGAAAGTATAACGAGAGAGAAAGAGACACCCTTGAGAAAGGCAGCAGGAGTCGCCGCTTATAAAATCCGGTAAATCTGGAGTATCGTATTCCTTCGGCGAGTACAAGCGTAAGTACGAACGTCTGGGATAAAGGAAGATTAGTATAAACGAGTTATTTGCGAAGCTGACTAGACGCTGACACAGGCTGGTTTAACGAGAGCGTAGACAGTCTGCGTCCGGGGTGGAGGGAACAAGGGGATGAAAGGGGGTGTCGTGCCGCGAGGGTATTAAAATTCATTGTAATTAGTGGTTAGGCGGGGTTTAAGTGCGTACATCCGGAGAACACTTTGTGGGAGGTTACTCGCTCGGTGCAATTACCTTAATTAATGTGGGCCCTAATTGTCTTCCCTCGAACCGAAAGCACTCTACGCATTTTCTGCCAACCAGCCAGCCACCGGCTCAAATTGCATCGAATAAAAGAGACGGTGAGAACACGGATAATTATCATAACTGGAACAGGCGACAGAGTCTTGAAAAACTCTGTCTGTGCATTCCACCGTCATCTCGCTCATGTTCCTCCGGTCTGCGAGCACCGGGACGACTCTCCTCCGTGCAGTTGGGGGAATATCGAGTGCGCTCGTGACGGAATTCTGACGGAAATTGAGCAGCCGGCAAGAAATTCGAGGACCCTGCCAGTTATTCCGTTGACACTGATGGAACAGTGGGCGAGTGGGACCTGGCTCGGAGACTTTTGGCGGGAATCGCGAGGTGGATGAATCAGGCCGCGGACAAATGCGCGAAAGCGGCAGAGGACGTTGGAGTTAAAAACCCTCGGAATCTCTCGCGGGCGAGCGAGAAACGTCACGACGATCCCGACAGACGTTTAGTCAACCGGCATTGGCACTTGTTCATCTCCCAATGGCAGATATCCCGGTAACTCCGGATTTTCTACCAACGTTCTCCTCCTCCTCCTCCTCCTCCTCCTCTTAACTAGGCAATTTTCACGCTCGATCGACCTCTTCATTTTTCGTTGTGGCTTCGCCATTTCGCTCACTTCATTTGCCGCTTTCAATTTCCATTGTTCCTCTCATCGCCACATCAGTGTACTACCACTGACACGGTAGTGTACCACGGTCCAATAACTCCTGTTCGTAATCTATATCCCCCACCACCCTCCCTCCAAACCATCTACAGTTTCTCAGCAAGAAGCTGCGAGGGAGATATCGCAGGTGTCGCACTCCTGGAAGATCCTTCCGTTTTGAGGGAGAATTCCCGGCGACTTGTCCTTAACTAACGAGAGCATTTCTAGCGATGGTTCTACTCTTCGTGCGCCATCGGCTTTTGGGTTAATTAAACCCGTGGTGATCTCGTTATCGAAGCTGCTCTCCCTCGTTCTTTAGAACCGTTCCCCCAGAGAAGATTTCCGCAGTATCGAGAAAGCAGAAACCCGAGAGGAGCGAGCGCCGAGACTTCGATGATCGATGATCGATGATCGAGATCGAGCAAAGTTCGACCGGTGGGAGCGAAAAGCGCGGATTTTTACCAGCGGGAACAAAAGGAGCCAATGGCAACTCCTCCGGCTAAGTCAGCAAGCTTCTTGGCAGGGGACGTGTCACGGTTCATTATACCTGGAGGCTAGCGTGGATTTATGCGCGTAACAGCGCTGTCTCTCGAGATTATATAATAACGAGCCGGATCGTAATATCAGTTACGATGACTAAGTCGCACTTAACCCCTACCCACGCAAGTAACTCGAGACACGCGCTCTGCTACCTACTTGCCTGGCTGCTGCCTGACTCTGCCTGACTCTGACTGACTCTGACTGACTCTGCCTGTTTGCTTAGCTGGCTACCTCTATTATTTCGCAAATAACAGACGCCGCTACTCGCTTCTGCTACTGGATTCGCTGCCGCTGCTCGCTTTTATGAGGCTTCCAGCCGATCGCCGCCGATCCGCTCCTATATCGAGCAGCGACGACCACCACCCACGCCCACTTACAGCGAAATGTCATTACGCGAGTTCACCCTCGTCGAGAGTGCCAAGTTTCAGTGAAGCTTTGTCTCGAGAACGTCGGCCGTGCTCGGAATGCCCCCCCCCCCCCCCGAGCTTCGAAACACGAGGATTTCCCTGGGAACCGCTCGATCTCTCGCCCTTCACGCGGTTTGACGAAAGAAATCGGGGGGAGTATCGCGGAAATCGCTCGATTGGTACTGCAGAGTCGACGTTGATCGATCGACGGAGGGCGCGCTAAATTTTGGCGGGAACCACTCGAGCTCGCTGATTTTCGTGAAATATCACGCGTTTCTCCTATTGCTTTTTACTTTTTTTTAACTCCGACTCGAACGTGGACTCCCTCCAGCGTGGCGATAGGTGCGCTCGCTATTATTGACACACTCGACAATATTCCGAGCGCGTGCAACTTCCATTATGCCAGAAATGTCAGCCCCGGGTTGGATGTCTATTCAACTTTTACACGTAACGCCGGCGAATGTGACATTTGCGTACGCTCCGCTCGCCGCGCGCTTGCCGTTATATAAAGCCACAAATTCACTCTGGAAGACTACGCAGTACTCTATTAGTCACTCGAACGTCTGAAAAGAAATTCAATCGCTCACCCGGTGAAAGGAAACTACTCTCCCTTTACACCACACGCGCGTCTCTATGTACACTTGGAAAAATATCCACTTGGAAAATTTACGGGACTTTCTCTACGACTTCGAATATCGATGGAGAAAAATTGTGGATGGATGATGGTAGTGGTAGTAGAAACATTAGCGGTAACGATAGTGGAAGGTAGTGGTGGTGTGGTAGCGGCCGCAGCAACAGTAATAGCAATAATAGTCATAATAATAGTAATGATAGAAAAAATGAGAAAGAGAGGGAGAAAAAAAAAAATGAAGAAACATTAGTAACCCTCTGGGTTTTCCTCTCCTCTTATTTTTCATTTATGATTTTTCTCTCCGCAGCGTTGCCAGCTCGCTATTTTTTTCCAAATCGATCGCGGCTGCTTTAACAAAGTAGAATGTCGATATTGTGGCAATCCGAGAGTAAAGACAGCCACACGGAGAGCCAGCCTAATATTGAAACTCTGCATTGAATCTCCGAGTCGCACCGGTGCCAAGCAGACGGCGGCGGTCTGTTTTCCTCCACTATATTTAATCCAGCGGCGAGACTTTTTATTTCTATGAATTTTTTGTCGGCCGAACAAACGTGAGATCGTCGCCAAGTGTTACGCGATACCACGCCACACCACGCAATGCTTTTTCCTTCTAGCCAATCGCATTTCTTTATTTCCCGCCTTTTTCAGCGCGCCATTTTGAACGAGCTCGTATCTCGCTATTCCGCGCGCGCCTTCTCCTCCCTTCCCGACGGTAGATTATATTTTTTTGCGATTCCTCGCGCATTTCGATGAAAAGCGAATAACGAACGGGGTAAGAAAGGGCGAGAAAGGGAGGAAAAAGATTCCCAATCAGAGAGATGCGAGACAGGCGCGACGACGCATTCTTGGATATCGTTCGGTCTCGCGTTTCTTTGCTTATTGTTATTGCATGCTTATAAGGAGGGATTATCAAAGTTTCGCTGTCACGGAATGCTACGTGGCGATGGAAAAATAAACAAACGTTCCTGAGAACGAGAGAAGCGAGAAAGAAGGAAAGAGAGAGCCAAGTAAGTGTCAAGTGTAAACGTTTTCTTGGAGAGCAAAAGTGGCGCCTCCACCACCGATTGAAGGAAGGAAGAGAAGGTCCGCCCGCAAACATCGCGAGATTCTAGAAAAACATATATATGTGCGCGCGAACGCGCGCGCGCGCATCCAGTACAGAGTGGCGCACACGACAGTCCACTCCGCAGACATGAAATGCCGACAAGCGATACAACTCTCTGCCGCTGCAACAACAACGCATTGACAACACGGAAATAAAAATAAAAAAAATGTGTTATTCCCCAACAAAACACATTGATAAAATTCCGTATCAATGCGGAAGGGAAACAACAAATGGCTGAATTTGTTGGTTTGCCTTGTTCTCCCTCTCCACCCTTATTTTTATTTTTACCAGCTCGTTCACCCCACGAACAATTCAAGCTTCAAGCGAGTCGAGCTTTCAAAAGCGAATAACCATTGACTAGGAATGACTAAAATATTGAGCATTTTAAACTAAACTAAATTTCTCCATGAAACGATAACAGTCGTCGGTTCTTTAGCGCACTGGCATGAAAAGTATCTCCCAAGAACTCTGAAATTCCGTGTATATACGCGTATCTGAATTCATTCGCGCGCACACGCGAATTTTCCTTGAATTCACACACGCACGCGTACGCGCGTGTACAGTCGAGGGCAGATATCGAGTCCCTGGCTCCGTCCGGGACTCCATATCTGTCTCTGGCTGTACGTGTTTAGCAGACCTATTATTAGCGAGTGAATATCGGTGTGTAGGTCAGTCCAGGTTCGTCGTACGCGTTCTGTAAACACAAAGCAACGACGAACGCACAACAGCAGACTCCGATAATTCTCGTCGCGAGTGCGCATGTATGGGCGAGTCGCGTGTATCGGTGATAGAAAAAGTTGGAGACTTATCGCCACGCCGAGTTTGTTCCCCTCGTTTTCTGCTATTGGCAGGCCATAAATGACAAGGCGACGCAGCAGGCGAGGCAAAAATTGGAGAAAAATCAGGGGGAGAAGCAGAAATTCAAAGAGAGCTCTGAAAAACCGTGAATCGCTCGTGTGAAATGTTCGCAAAAGTTTTCGGGAGAGGGAGAGAGAAGCAGGAAGAAGAAGGGTGCGTTATCCAATAAAAACGGGGATAATTCGTTTTCCCGGAGACAAAGAGCGAATGTTGCATATCCGGGGCTAAAATAGCCAGTCGAGCGGGGTTAAGAAAACCGCGCGCGATTTACCAAAACTATTAAACGAGTGACACAGTGCGCTCTCGGCACTCCACTTAAATTATGCAAGCGCAGAAATATACTGCGCTCGAGAAACGCGTTCGCGCTCACGCTTGCGCTCGCCGGGCTAAAATTCCATCGAAATCGATGGTCTTATGTTCTATAATCGCTCGTTCTCGACGGACAGGTTCAGTGACCCGCGGGACACATGTATTATTCCTAATCGGCGTCTCTAGGTATTCATCGACCACGAAGCTTCGATGCGACGCTGCCAACTTGTCATTTTCACAGATACAGTCCAACCCCCGTCCTGCTCAACCCCTCCTCCACCCTCTCAGTCGTCGCGCATTATCGCGCAATTATTACGAGCTCCGACCGAGGAATCCAGTCGGTGAATCCGGTAAAAACAATATGGCGGGAAGTCCAAACTCCGGGCTGAACGCTCGCTCGCCTCTTCTTTCGAAGGTTAATTTTCACAATTAGGGGGAAGAGGAAGAGGAGGGAGGAGCACAAGTCGTGCAAAGTCGTGGGGTTGGAACGTGGCGGTGGCAAAGTTCATGTTGTTTCCACTCGGTTCGAGTGGACAAGGTGGAAAATACAATGGGTTATTGCGGGGAGGAGCATTTCGTAATGCGGAGAAAATCCCGCGGCCCTTCTCGCTCGCTCGATTTAGCCGGCGACGCTCCTAAAAATACCCGAAGCCACTGTCGGCCTTATTTCCGTCGACGTGCATGCCCGTGTTTATAAACGGCCTCTGCGCGCCACCGGTAGATTCTCCCAAAGGGTTCGGAAATTTCAAGATCCAACACTTGTCGCGCTTGACGACGACGCAACACGGCGAGTCGATGGTGACACCACCGCTACGCCATTACTACCATCACACCATCATCATCATCATCATCATCGCTATCATCATCAGCGACGGATACACTTCGCTGCTTTTGAGCTTTGTTTACCCCCACTCCGTTTCCTCGCGGATTCGAAGGTAAATCAATACCCTACTTACCGGCTATCGATCGGTAAAACAGCCTGTACGAAAAATTCCCGTAAAAAAAACTCAGGGAGTGGTATTTCAATGAAACTAATCGTGTTCGCCAATATTATTAATAGAGGGCAACTTCAGGTACCACGCGTCGCTACAATGTCACCGGTACTATCTAATCGCAAACGATGCATTTGGCATTGACAGCTAAATTTATTTTATATCAACGGTTATAAGCCCTGAATACGCTCACGGCTCTATTACCAGGTAATAGTAGTGGAAATAATAATTATTATTATAAAGCTGTTTCTCACCGTTCTTGAAGCAGTTTGCATTAGTTGTCGAAAAACGTGCAAGTTCAGCGAAGAATCTATTTGAGAAAGTAAATAATTTTCAGGGAAAGAAAAATGAAAATATCGAGGCGATATCCCGAAGACAAAGGGAAAGAGTTAGGAGAGGGACTTTTTGCTCGTATTTCTTGGCTGGTGGCCGACTGCTAAGATTAGACGGACACCCGCTATATATAGAGTGACATTTGTATACGCGCTCTCTTAAAACGTGAACGCACATCCGCGGCTGCCCTGAGGCTTCCGCCTATCGCCAGATATTCTAATTCGAACATGCAGGATTTCTAGCCAAATTCGAGAGATAATTTCATTGAAATAGTGCTGGGGCCAATTTCGAGATACTCCAATTCGAGCGCCAATTCAAATCTCCACGTTCCAGATAATTTCCTTCTGTTGCTGCGCACTGAATCGCGTAAATGCAGTTTCAGGGCCAAACTCGGTTAAGTCATTTTTTAACGCTAGATCTATCATGCGTCAAGCAAATGTTCAATTTTTAAATTTGTCTCGAATGTGAGAAACCGTGAATGTTTTAATAGAAAATCCTAGACAACGCGCAGCTCTATCGGGGATTTATTAATACAATTTTTCCAGACTTTCAGAATTTTCTGAGAAAACATTTTCTTAGCACGATAAAAATACTTTATTAACCTATTAGATCTTGTGGATTTACGAGGGCTCGATAAGCTAGTTAAAAAAAAACAAAAAACAAAATAAAAAATAAGACACAACAATAGATTTTCTATTTAAAGATAGGGTGGAAATATTATTCGTAGGCAAGAATCGCCTTGGATTATCGTGCTGAGAAAATGTGATGTCTAGGATTTTCCTGATGAAAGTATACAGAAATTCTTTGCACGTACCTAATTGATTCGTGTGGTGCATATTGTAAGTGATAGTACCATAGTCCAGGGCCATATGAAACCCTTGATTAAAATCCACCAATCTCAATATCCGTGGAAAATGCTCGACCGGTTTTCCGGTTACATTTAATCCCTCTTCTCCTCCTCCTCCTCCTCACTTTTTTTGTCCGAGACGAATAGGTCACTGGTCAACAATCGTAGACTCTCCATGCACAATTTTCACTGTTTATGTTCACATCCGGAAAAAGATCTGAAAAAATAAGGGAAATCAGTGCCTGTCGTTGAAGAAAATGTTCACTTCGCATAAATTACTAATTGATTTTGACCAAGCGGTGATCGAGGGTTTTTGTTAGTCTCGTAGAAGCAATTAATTTTCCTCGACAAGTAGATTCCCAATGGCAAATAACGATTGATATATCCCGCGAGAGTAGCACCCATGTATATTTTTCACCCCCCGATTTCCAACAGTTTGTTATTCCCCGTGCTAAATTCACGCTCGCCGCTCGGAATTCCGCGGAGGCGACAAGACTTACCGTTCCATCTGGAAACTCGTGTATTTTTTCTCTCTTTTCTATCGGAGACTGGACTATTTTTGTGTTTCGACTACAATATTTTCACGGGCGACGCCGAATACAAAAATAAGCCGGCGTAGTTTATTTACACCAGCGAGATAAAAGAAGGAATTCGTCGCTAGAAACTTATAGATTCAGGGAAATCTTGAAGGAGGATGGGAGGAAGGCCAAGGTACAGATATTCTTCGAATTTCGCGATTTTCGCAAAACAATAGTACTTATCGTCGATAGGCCCGAAGGCTCTCGAGATCACTCTCCCATAAAGAATGGGCGTAATAATGCGAATGATTCCCAAGAAGAACTCCGAGTTTTTCTCGTGGATAGAGCAAAATGCAATACTCTTCTTTGTGCTCTTATTCTGGAACTTCCGTTAGTAGCGGGAGATTGGCGAGTGGCAGAGAAGGTGTTAGGGGCGAGACGGTGGGGGTGGATGTGTTTAAATTTAAAGAAATGCGCCGAAATAGAAAGTCGTATTCCACTGGTTTGTGGGCTAAAAATACGCGAGACTCTCTCGGGGGCGTGCATTTGTTCGTCGCGAAATAAGGAGAGTCGTGGAGGCGGTAGAGGAGGTGGGGATGGGGATGGGGGACAGACGAGGTCAGACTAACGAGACTTCGAAATCGGACGTGACACGAATCTATCAATCAGTACGCTCTTCTCCGTTCCCAGTTATCGCCGTTTCTATCCTTCATCTCTTCCACCCCCACTCGCCCTTCACTGCCAGTCAGTCCTCCACCCCTTCCTCCGCCATTCGCCGCTAATTTTTCACCCATCTTTTTCAAACAAGCGAACAATAACCATTTTAATGCTCGGAAAGTCCTTCCCTCTCTAAATTTCATTCAATATTCCACGTATTTGAAAGGTCTCCATTTTTCAAAGAAGATCCTGAGGGCGAGTTGGAAATTGAAAAGTATCGATACTGGGACGCGGGTAAATACGTACAGACACACACACACACATACACGCACAGAGGCTCTGGCCCAGTTAACCTCGTGACAAAAAGATGGCCGCCCTAGCCTTGGACAAATCAATTTGTCCCGATCAATGACGTCATATCTTTCTACTCCATCACGGTTTTTCCCATTAAAAACTATTCCTCCAGAAAATCAGCCGGAAATTTACTTATCCTCCGGACTAACGTGGCATCGATATTCTCACGATTAATATTCGCCAACCGTTCCCATTGATTTCTCTTTAAATTCCGTTCTCCGGTGCTCGTCGACGGTCAATCGAACGGATGGATATGGAATTCTGGGTCTCTCCATTTTCTTCTTCAGAAATATTCGTCAAATTTTGATAAGCCGCTGGTAAAGAATATTATTTTCACGCGTTAATGGGGACCGCCGCTATCATCGTTGCTTATTCACGGAAATTGACCGCCATTTTGGTAGCAGCCGCGTAATCGGTGGCCATAATTGCGAGAGACTCTTAACGATTTATCAAGTAGATTAATCGCGAGCAAGACGTGATTTTAGTGTTCGCTGATAATATTGATATCGCATAAATATTACAAGCGTATTAATAATATTGTGAAATCGGGAAAATTTTAATAAGACACACTTGGAAAATCGCTTTGCCATTGATTAGACGAGTAACTTTACGGTGGGATTTAACGGTCCTCCGATGCTTGCATTGTGACGTAAGACTATCCCACGTGAGTTTGCGACGCGACACGACGCGACACGATAGAAACTTCATTCAAGCTATTCGTTTTCGTCCCGTACCTTCCTCTCGAATCACGAATCACGACATGAATTCTAATAACTCTAATTACATTTTGTTTGCCGATCACGCCACTGGCGAATAACGTTCCTGGAAATTCGAGTAAGCATGAAAAATTGGAACGCGTCGAATTCGAATCCGTGAGTAACCGTGGGGAGTCCCCGGTGAAAGTCGACGAGTTTATCGGAAGAAAATGAGAGAGAAAGAAAATTGGAATTGGGACCGAGAAAATTCAGAAAAATTTGATAAAAAAGGATCAAAAGAGGGAGAATAATAATTGCGGATTTCCTGGTTAAAAGGAGTGAAAGGAAATTCGGCTGTTGATAATCTGAGCGAAGTTCGGTGTCGTTGTATGGGGAGCCTCTGGGCCACGGATCAAAAACCGTCTGGAGATAAACGACAGAAAAAGGCAGTGCGTCGATGATGTCACTCGAGTCATTCTCACCACTTAGGCGAAGTCAAGGGATCAATCTACGGCGTGAATACTTCTCGCGCGCGCCTTTCATCTTTTAACCTAAACATATCCAGCAGATTCTCCTCTCCGAGTGTTCCCCGTACGATTCTCTTCTCACCTGCCGGTTTTTCCCGCCAAATTACTCGACGGTCCGAAAAATTTCGATCCAAATTTCTTGGTCCCAAAGTGACCAATCGGTAAGACAGGAATCTGCCGGGTCAACGTTACGCGACTGGCGAACTGATCGATTAAGATCCGCGCGAGGAACCATTGACCGGTCAATCGAGGTGGTACCAAATGCCGCCCTTTTCTCGCAAGGGGAAAATCCCTCGATTTTCATTTCGGAGTAAGGTCAAGGTCGTAAATAAACTTGGTTTTCTGGAGCAACGCGTGGAGGACCAAAAGTTCACTTCCGGTCCCAGTTGCACTTCCACTTGCAGACTCCGGGATCTTCCGGTCCTGATTCCTTCCCAAGGGGGACTTTAAAGAGACCGTAAAGAGATGCCAGCTGTAGCGATTTTTCTGGCAATTCCTGTGGAGAGGAGCGAGGAGCAGGCGGAATTCAAGGAGAGGCTAACACGGGAACGTTCTCCGATTGATATTTATTTAATGGGCTCCTGTGGCCCGAGGCGGGTCCTGCCTCGGGGCTTAACGGTGAGCGAGGCAGCGAAACGTGTCCGACCTAGCATGACCCGAGACTCTATATTTATCGTAACGCTTCGTCCGAAAGTGGCAAATCCTTCGGCACGTGTACCGGAGTCTCGCCCGGCTGGATCATCGATCTGAGTCGAGTCACGTGACCAGACGTGGTTCCACTTGGCGTTCCGCGCAAAGTACCGGAGCGCTGCACCTCTCCTCTCCCATTCCCGTCTGCCTCCTCCGGTTCTCCGGGGACCAATCCAGGTTCCTCGGAAGACCCCTCCGCGACGGAGGAAACATCGACAATGCGAAGAAACAAAAAAGCTGGACACGAGGATCTTGAGGACACGAGAGAACTCTGGAACTTGTTGCTGCAGAAATTTCTCCCGGAGCTACTCCCGATGACTTTCAGGAAGTGGCTTTCGCATTTTTTCGGTAAACGCGCGATCGCGTGCAATCGTTAAACCTGACGCGTACTCGAGAGCGGATCGCTGAGGCAGCCGGCGTGCGTGTACAACGTACACAAGGCGCGCAAAATGCGGAGGAGTGCGAAGAAGCCGGGGAGAACCCGCGCCACGTGTGTAAATATCAGAAATCAGGGAATTCTCTTGAGGTGTCGATAATCGAGGCTGCGGCCAATAAATTTTTAACGATACGATGAAGACGACGACGACGACGACTTTCCCACCCCTGGGAATTGGAGAACACCGTTCTGGTATTGGTTCCGTCTCGATTTGCCAATTTTTCACGCAAATCCTGAGAAACCCCTCGAGAAACCCAAAACCATCGTCAGCGTTTCGAATCTTATCAGAAACAGTTCGCAGCTTCCTACGTTACCGACCGACTCGCGCGAGCTTCGGAATCGCCTTAATTGAGTCGAATTTCCGTGTCCTACCCCTCTTTCCCCCTTCTTCGTATACAGCAAACCATTCTAAATGCATGTGTGCCATGTGAAAAGTGGCGGAGGCGTGACAACGACAAATTTAGATTCTTGGCGCCTACTCAACGGGAGAAATAGATCTTCCTGGTAGCCAAATTCACGAAGAGGAGGGACGCGCACAGAATCGGAGAAAGGGGAAAGGGAAGGTTTCTTAACAGGATGTTAATAAAACTGTTTTGTTCCACTGGACCGGTCGGGGTTTAGGAACTCGACACTTCGCCTAATTCAAAGAGAATCGAGATACAGATTTCAAGGTAAAATGGAAATCCCGGTGGAGGATGCGCGGATGAACCCAAGTAAGAGAAACTACGACGTTCCGGAAGTTCAGGGATAGAGAAATAAGAGCGCTAGAGTTCGCGACCAGGTTAAGGCTGCAAGTACCGCAAGTTCCGGTGCGGCTCGAGCAAATTCTACGAACAGGGGGGGGGGGGGGGGGGGGGGAAGATCGATGTTCCCCCGTGGAAAAATCGAAAGCCACCCCCTCTCCTATTTTGCCCGTAGTTTCCACGACGAAGTCATTCACCGCAATTACAAGTATACCATCCCCTAGAGACTTACCGGAAGTGGTCGTGGAATACCTGTAGATACTCGCTTCCCTCATTTCTAGTGGAAAGGAGGAGAGAGGGTATAGGAGGGTGCTTCAAGTTCCACCCGCTTTAACGATCGACATTTACTCTTGAAATCAGGCGCCGAGGTAACGCGATATCAAAGAAAATTCAAATCTCAAGGTCAAAGAGCAACGCGCCGGGTCGGAGAGAAACTCCGAAATTTCCCGTACACCGAGCGGGCTGAGCACCCTCCGGGCTCTGAACTTTCCCGAGGGAATTCCAAAAGTTGCACTTTTATCAATAATAACAATAACAGTAATGCACTCGACAGAATTGCAACATTTTTCTAAAAACACTCTCCGCTCTAAAGGTGTCAAGGTTACAGCTCCCGACCCGTTATCATGTGTGGCAAGAATATGTATTGTAAACATTCCTATCTATCTCTTGGTTTTTCACGTAGCGTGACTCTCGCGCGGTTTATTTAACAACGCGAACTTTTGAGCCGAAAGCGTGTCCGGAGACGAATTAAAATGACGGCATCTTCGTCACGTTGATAATTCAATTAAATTCCTCAATTGGAAATGTTTGCACCATATTGTTTTTTTTTTTTTTTTTTTGGAAAATCATGCAGTCGTTCTTGAAGAATTTCGACAGTGATGATCGAAGAGCGGGGAGGATATATCAAGCGGAATACTAGGAGGAAGAAAAGGTCAGACGAAAGGAGGGAAGAAAGGGCAAACGGGGAGAAAAGAGAAGAAAAATTATCAACCGGGGAAGGCCAACAAAATGGGAGGATTCGGCGGGCATCACCATGATCGGTCTTGAGAGATAATTCTCGAGGAACAATTGGATACCGTCTCCCCTTTCCCCGTTTTCCCGCTGCTTCCAAACTTATCTCCAATTACTCCGCCGCTATCTTGGATTAATCTTAAAGATTCCTCAAGATATTAGATAAGGAAAGACGAGTTGAGAATTTGACAACGGGACGCTCGCCGTAGTGGAATATAAACAACAGGTGTTTTCACGCGGGAGTCGGAGTCGATTCTATCGGGGAGAACCAGAGATTCGAGGTAGGAATAAAACGACGAAGAAGAGGATGAAGATGACGAGGACAATGATCGTGATGCTGTTCCGATAATTTCGAAAGAGAAACGGAGAGGGAAGAAAAAGAGAAGGGAAGAGAAGTAAAACAACAGGTGTTCCGCGAGCACCGGATAGAATTCCAGGAAGCCATTGCGCTCCCGGGCGTTGACGGGACGGTCCAGCCTCGAAGGGAAAAGGATTTGGCGGTGGTTAGAACGCGCTGGACGATTTATTTCTCGTGGAGGATGGGAAGTGGAGGCAGTGGAGGCAGACAACAAGGGCTCCGCGAAAACACAGGAACATGGCGGCCCCCGGCGTTTGGAGCGTTCGGAGCGACCAACCTCGTTGAAGCGAAGCACCTTTTCCTCCCTTTTTCCCTTCGACCAATCCCTCCCCCCCTCCCCGATTAATATCGCTCACCGTTCCCCTCGCGAGTCCACTCTCTATACGAAACGATTCTCTCCCACCTCCCTTTTCTCCTCTTCGCCGCTCTCTTCTTGCTGTGACTTGCCACATTCCTCTCTCTCTCCCCCCTTGCCACGTCCTTTATTTCTTCTTTACTTCCACGTAATTCCTTCTTTCCTGTTCAAGTTCTCCAAGTTTTGCGTCTATCAGATATCTAACAATTATACTCGTCGTTTTATCTGCTCCTGCATTTACCGATGCTGCGCGTCTGCGGGGGATATCAATTGGGTCACCTAATTCTCCCCACCCCGTTCTCTCTTTCCCTCTGTTTTCTTTATTTAACTTGAAAAGTATAGTTCGACTCTGCAAAACGTAGAAACGAGTCGGTGGAAATGTCGACGGGCCATGAAAATTCAAAGAAAATCTGAAATTTCCTCTCTTTATTTGTCGATGGAGCAAAAAATTCCCAAGTACACTGCGACATTCCGTGGAAGACGTGAGACTTTTCCCAAGAGAGGAAGAGAGAGAGAGAGAGGAGGAAGAAAGAAGCAAGGAAAAAAAAAAAAAAAAAAAAAACTCGCGTTCTCCCTCACGAAGAACTCCACAGGTTCCTTATGTACGAGACTTCAATTTCCACGCAACATTCTCTAGCGGCGTGCACATTTGTGTTTATCCCGAGATACACAGATAGACGCACATGAAGATGCGATTGTATACAAATAGTATTCATGACAATAGCACAAATAACAACAACAATAACAACAATAATGATTCGTGCTCGAATATCGTAAATGCAGCTTCTCCCTTTAATTCATCAATTAAATTCTTACCGTACGCGTCACTGAATGAAAATTTCATAGATTTTTCGTAATTACCATGATCGTTTCGTCGTTGTTTTCCTTCTTCCTCTCTAATTCTGATCCAATGCTTATCGACGCGGTGCAAATTTATTATAAAAATTTCCAGGATTTTTCCTTTGGCTCTTCTCCTTGTAAATCCAATTTGTTTTCGTATTACTTGGCGTTAGATTTACTGGACAGCCGTTCCTCTCTCTCTCTCTCTCTCTCTCTCTTTCCCACTCCGCTCCGCTCCATCGCTCCCACTCAACTCCATGTTATTATTTATAAATCAGTCATATCGCGAGAGTTGTTGTTTTCCTGAGTTATTGTAACAAGATTCCCGCGTTACCGATTTATAATACTCATCTCTCAACACGTACTTGATAATATAGCGCGCACAATTGAGATTCGCGCGTAACTCGATATGTACATATATATACTTACAAAGTATACTACAAAAGGGGTACGTGTAACTTTTGACCATTTCGCGAGATTTTCCAAAACACGTGAAAAAGAGCGTTGATGTTTTCTGGAGCAAAGTCGATCGGTCTTTGAAAAATAAGTCGCTTACAAACGCAACGTACATATTCATCGTTTAATTATATCCGCTGACTTTTTTCTTTTATCTCCCTCTTTATCTTCCTCTTTCTTGATGGAAAAAGAACGGAAATGAAGCACCGTCGATATCGAGAATTGGAATTTATGGGATGATCTTGCAGTAGGACACACATGTTTGGTAATTCGCAGTGTGGTTATGGGATAGGAGGAGAGGAGAGGAGAAGAGAAGAGAAGAGAAGAGTAGAGAGGAAAGGAGAGGAGAGAGGAGAGAAGAGAGGAAAGAAGGGGAGGAGGAGCAGTGGCGGTAAGAGGAGCGCTCGCTCGCTCGCTCTCTCGCTTCTCGGTGGATTTTTCCGATGACATTTGGCATTTTCGAGAACGCATGATAAATTAAACGCTGTCGGTATTGTAAACTTACCTTCTGAGCGATTCTTAACCCGATCCGTCGGCGAGCGAACGGAATTCTTGGATTCCACGAAGCTTCACCTTCGTCTTGCCACGATCGTCCACTCGTAGCACGACGCACAGTCACCAATTTCCGTTTCTCCGGGCAAACTGTCATCGAGAAATGCGAGCACGGACCTTGAGAAGCCGAGCTGTTCTCGACTTAAGGGAGAAACTCGCGACTTTTGCGGGAAAAATTGACGCGAAACACGCACAGCACGAGGGGCGAAGGAGAACTGCGGAACTCAACTCGCTCGTGGCCTCGCGCCCTCCGTTCGGCGGCACTCGGAGAATCTCGGTGAGCTTCGGCCACTCTCGGCCTGATTCGCTCTGATCCGCTACGGACTGCCGAGCTCCGACGAAGGGCCACGAGTCTTCCCGAAGAGTGGGGAATGCGCAGGTTTCGCGCTTCGCGACCCCAGCGCCGCCATCGGCCATTTTGCCTATCATTTTATTTTTAGACCCTTTCACAGTGGTCTTGCTAAATGCGAAATAAAAGCGTTTATCAAACTAATTCGATGTATTCCTTCTTCCAGCAACTTGTTTCGCAAACCACCTTCCAGGCAATTCCTCTCGCAAGCTTTTCGTCCTTCATTTTTTCAAAGTCTCCACACCTGCATGGAACAACCTGCTGCTGCTGTTGCTGCTGCTGCTGCTGTCCCACATGACATACGAAGAATCCCATTGATTCCTGTTACTGGTACTCTCTCTTTCTCTGCGTAACTGCGACGCTTAATTAAAAGCTTCGCTTACGGATTAATATGTAATGAGTTTGAAACGAATCCGAGGAGGTAAGTTTCTATGTTAAATGTTCAGCGAATGGGCATCGATCAAAACAGCTACCCTTCGCACGGTAACTCTGCAAATATGTTCGGTGACTTTGATCTATTTTCCAACAGGTGTTTACTCGAGTAAAAAAGTATAAAAGAAGGAAACAGGAAGGGGGCAGTGTGTGAGAGTCGCGGTAAAGGGCTGTAATTTATCAACTATTAGCAGGCGTGCGGCGGCGAGACCCTTAAAAATAGTTTCGCCTGACAAAATGGCGGCTCGCTCGCTAAAGCGAAAGAAATTTCACAAGTTTTTCAGTACAAGGACATTCGCCTCTGGAACGAGTCGCGAATAGAATAGAGCATCGAGCCTACAACAGGCTTGGTAAATAGAGGGTGCACGGTGGTAAGGAATGATGCAAGGAAATCTTTTGAGAGGTTGCGTAGAGGGGGTGAGAGAATCCCCCCGTGTCGTCCACAGCCCTCTTTTTGCGAGGAAGGTATTTAAAGCTACAATTGTAAATTATTAAATCATGATTTTCCGCGTGCGCAATGTCATTGGCTCTGGTGATACGGCAGAGACAGTTGACATCAACCGCGGTGACGTTGCGTGGAAACTTATTTCAGGAAAGACGAACGTTCTTCCAATATTTTCTTATCGAAATTTATCTGACTCTAGGTAGTAAAATTCAAGCAGAAAAATCGATGCCACTTTGAGAGACTGGGAGAGTCTTTAACGCGTAAGCTCAAAGAGCATAAACTAATCCGGTCTTCGATACACGGCTGCTGGCTAAAGAGAAGTCGATACCATAGGATGATTTTGAGAATTCGGTGCCGAAAGAAGTTGACGAGTGTCTTTTGGCACGAAAATGAGGATCGCATCTGGTTACGTCTTACTAGAGAATGCGCAGAGGGGAGAGACATTAACGGAGGTTGTTGGCACCGCAGTACCAACCCCGGAGTCCCAGAATCGTCTGTCAACGGGTTTCCGGGAAACTGCACTTCCGCGGACGCCAAAGACTACCGAGAGTTTGTTTACCAAGCGGGAACGAATCCAAGGACAGCAAAGGTTTTCGCGGGATATCGAGAAAAGCTCGAGGAGGCCCGGAAAAAAAGACTCGATGATCGGGTTTTCCTTCGACTGGATCATTTTCCCAGTACGGTCCGCATTGCGGCTTCTGTCCGGAAGAAATCGAGGAAACGTTGCGCAACGCGCCGTTTTTGCCAGAGCGAAACTTTGAAAAACGAGAGGCGGTGGATCTCCCCGAACGGAAGAGAACCATCGTCCATGGTGTGGACGACTAGGCTGAAACGGGCCTTCTCGGAGTTCTTCCACGGTTCGTCCAGTGGCAACCGTGGAAGCTGCGCAGGATAAAGCGGAAGTCTCGCGGAGTAAATGTCAAGTTTAAAGTGGCATCGAGGAAAAGTGGGCGTTCTGTTCTCGGGTCGTACGTCATCGAAGGAGTCTGTTTCCTTCTGGCAAATAGCGGGGTCAGCTCGCATAATGGCGCAATAAAAAAATCGATTTTTTTCTTCGGTCCTCTATTTATAGAAGCAATACTTTCATTACTTCCACCCACGCGCTGGGTTAGGAATCGATTTTCGCCTAGCGGTCTTAATTCAGGAAACGATTCAATAAATAAATTCGACAGAAGTCAGGGTATTAGTTCGGGAAATTTAATCCACGAATAAATCCCGAATGGAGGTTCTCATTCATTCAATATGGGGGAATTCCTTTAATAAATTTAGCGGACGAACGAGTTGATGCAAAAGGGGGGATTTATTTATAGCGCAAAAACTGATTAATTCCACCCACGCGTCTGCCAGTGTGTTCTCATAGGTGCTATTTACCCTGAAGAGGAATATCGCTACCTTGTGGGTGGAAGCCTGTGTGATCGAAGAATTCGTCTTTGCGAACGATTTCTTTGTCCGTTCCCTACCTTTTAATCTCGTCCGAGTTACAACTGCCAGTTTTCAACTTGTTACCCGTGTCCACGCGATAGGATACCAATTTATTTAGCACTTTTAGATATTCTTCTACGAGAGATAACGTATCGATTACACACGCGTACACCTACAAAAACAAGCGTGAATTCTTCATATGTTTTCTATTCCTTCGCGCCACTTTTCATTCTCTACTCTCTACTCTCCTCTCTGCCATCTAAGATACGTTTTTCCCGTCTTCTCTTTCCCATGAAATTTTCATATTATTGAAAAAATTTAACTACTTTTCTCCCTCTTTCCGTTTCGAGTGGCAATTTGTGGAAAGTGATTGTTTCTCAATTATTTTTACACGCCACTGAGGATATCTCCCTATTATCTATTTTTGTAATAAAACCTTGCCATCTAGAACGTAGCGCAAATGCCACGGATATTTACCGCAGAAAATGCACTTTTAAAATAGTCCATCTAGAAATAGAACGCCTACATGTGGCACCTAAAAATATAGAATGTTAATAGCCAATATTGGCTCTCCAAAAAGTTCAGCTTCTTCGGGCTAATTATTCTCTCTCGTACAAAAAAAGTAATCCAGAATAAACATACAATGTAGCCTGATAAATAATTATTTCCTGAGCGCTTTAAATCGAAATATTGACTCTCGAAAAGGTTCATTGGCTAATTTTCTTGTTGTCCTCGAAATAAAAGAATCGACCAAAGGGCTTGTTGGCTTTTCGTCCGAGCGAAACTTTCCAGCCACCGCATTATCCGCTTTTCCGTGAGTTTTTCTGTATTCTCATTCGAATTATCCGAAAGATATTCACGTGGTCGGAGAAAAACGGAGATCATCGCTACATTTTCGTAAAGTCAATAGGCTTTCTCAGTCGGTAAGGTAGAGGCTGTCAAAAGGATTAAAAATGCAACGCGCTTATCGGAAGCCTGTGGGCTGGCAGTTCCGGAAATGGCGTTATCGCACGGTCCTTTGTTTCCGCGCGCTTTAATTCACCGAAATCATCGAGTAATCAGCGGATTCACCGCATGGCGTTAATGACACTCGGCCGATTACGGTTATCTCAAGTTATACGCCAACAGCACTCGCTACAGGGAAATAGAATCTGCGTCAGAGCTGTGTACGTTGCGTTAAATCGCTAAAATCCTCAGAATTCTGACTCGACAAATAGTTTCGGTCGATAAAAGAAAAGCCCGAGGTTCGAGTAACTTGAAAAATTCTGGCGGGGTAACGTCTAATCAAACGGCATGGAGCACCGGAAACGTCAAATACTCCATTAACCTATCGATTGTCGATAATTATCTCTTCAGCCAATTATAAAAATATGAAAAAAGCACCCATTACGCGAGTACTCGAGGATTCTCTATCTAATTGATAAATGAGAGTGTGAATCATATTTCCATCGGGCATTTCCAAAGATTTTTTTCTTCCAGCCAAAATGAATTTCTTATCTTTTTATTGGCTTCGTTGGAGGTAAGCGGATGATTTAGGATTCTGGCTAGTGTTTTTGCCAGAGGCGGTAGGTTCTCAGCGACTTTTTCCTCCTTTCCTTTTTTCTTGGTTACAGGTAAGCGTTCGAGCCGACGTTTCGTGTCTGGCGTGTACCGGAAGGGGTGAAAGGGCCACAGGCTAGGTAAGTCGCTAAAAATAGCAGCGGCACATCATATCGAGCGGTGGTCTATAAATAGTCGGAAGTGACGAGAGAGACCCTGGACAGATTAGAGCCGTAATGCGCAATCTCCTACCTGCGATAAACGATCGGTTCTCTATCGCTGTCCTTCCACTTCCAAATTTCTTCGCCGCCATTATTAGCGTAGACTTCTCTCTTACTTTTTCTCCTTCATTTCTGAAGATCGTAGTTTTCTCTTTTCATTACTATTATTATTATTATTATTATTATCGCTTATTGATAATCTCAGAATTCTCTTTAACAAAAACAAATTTAAAGAGTAAGAATAAACATTATTGTACAAAATCTTATCCGCGTCTTCGATATTCTCCCTGAGTTTTCCCATCGAATTCTTTCTGAGCTTAAAAGCTCCGGGGCTTATGAAAATTTTTCAATTCCCTATTATCGCAGCTTTTATCAACATCGGAGGTCGGCTGATGATGGAAATTTTTTGCACGACGAATGAAAAAACGGGGCTCGGGCCAATCACGTGCTGCGACCGTAAATAGTAGCAAGGTCACCTGAAACCTCCCCCCACGACCCTCGAGCTTTCAGCACCAACCCTAAACTCTATCGATCCATCGAACTAGATACCATTAACAACACGGTCTCCCGTCGATATAACATCTCAAATAAATGCTAAAATCTCTCTCTCTCTCTCTCTAATAAAATTAACCTAGTTTCCTAACTCCTTTCAAAAGAAAAAAATGACTTCCCGAAAGATCTGTGATTTCCAGCGCATGTTGCTAATTGGATCTTCTACTTGAATTTGTTCAGCTTTATTGGTGACCTTCGTTACGACTGGAGTAGGAGAGGATTCCCCAATTCGCTGCTGACTCGAGATGAAAAAATGGTGAGAATGAGAATGTCGAGAGAAGCTACCAATTTTCTTGAAGGACTTCGCTAGCTGTCGAGGAGAAGGAAGGAAAGGGACAGTGAGAAAAGAGAAAATGAATAGGAGGAAGAGAAAACGGGGAGTTTCCGGCACGCGCGTAGTTCTCGCAGAATCTGAGCAGGGTTGGGGGTGAAGGGTCATGAAAAAGGGTGAAAAGTAAAAAGGCGGAGGAAATAGATGCGAGAAGCTTCAGCCTCGGCATGAGGTCTTGTCGTTGTCGAGTATATAAATACGCGTCCTTAAAAAACCGTACGCGTTCCAGTTTTACGAAACGACTACCCCCTCCCCCTCCTTCTAACCCATTCCCCTGCTTCTTTCATACTTGGAGCCCTTTTCCTTCCTTGGTCTCTCCTTACCGAGAAAGAACCTCACTGCCACAACAAACTATAAATAATTCTGTAAACTGTTAGCAGCAGCTCCAGCGAGTCTTAACAGCATTTTCTTTGTTAAATCATTAGAATAGTCAATAGGCTTGATCATCGATTCCTTGGTATTTCGCAATTATACCTTTTTCCCCGCAGCATTATCTCGGTGTAAACAAATGGTCGTGGGTTCATTCAGGTTTTGCTGGCTAAAGTTGAAGTTTGATGAGGAAAAATATAAATAAGAGAAAGAGAAGATCAGGAGAAAAGGAGAAGACGGAGAGAGACAAGCTGAGAGAATAAAGGAAATCTGTAAGAAGAAGCCGAGGAGGAAAAAGATGATGAAGAAGAAGGTGATTATGATGAAAATGGCGAAGACAATGAAACGAAGAAGATATGAAGAAAGAGATTAAGAAGAAGAAATATGTGAGGTCCATCGGGTCGTGATCGCTGTAGGCGGCCACTCGCTTGTATACTAGTACGAAAATAGTGACCGGCTCGTTCGAAAATACCGAGCGCTAAAAATACGGACAAAAATAAACGCCCGCACGTGTAAAAACACGCATTAATATTCGCCGCGAGTCCAACGGTGAGAAAAAGATATAGCAAGACAGACGAAGAGAAAAATTTCGTCGAGGACCATTCGTTAGGGAGGAAGGGAGAGAGGAAGGAAGATTGAGAGAGAGAGAGAGAGAAGAAAGAGAAAAAGAATTCCTCATAGAAAGAAGAAAAAAGTTCTAGGAAGAAGAACCAAGCAAAAGGAAAAGAATCGTAAAGTTTTATCAAAATGGACAGGGAGAAGAGAGTACGCGAATAGAAAACAGGAAAGGGGATGGGGAAGGAAATTCCTTCGGCGAGAGAAGAAGGAAAGGAAGAGGAAATATTCCGTGGGGGATAGAGAGGAATCTCCGTGGTACTAAGGTTCGAAAGTACTTTGATTCGCGAAAGGAAAATGGAAGAAAATAAGGAAAGAGGGAATTCCCCTCGAACGAGGTACCAGCGACAAGTGGAACTCGAAGAGGCAAGGCGTTGATAATTTTTATGTGTGGGAAATGGAATAACATGACGTTTAACGTGACATGCGCTGTTACGTCGAGTAGTTTATTGCCTTTGGTTAATCATAGCAGTCTATTTTTGGACCTGATTTATACTCTCGTATTTTGATTGCCGCGGGATTTAGGTACTACGACTCGTTTCCCCTGAAATATGGCGCTTTTTATCTCTCACCTTCCGCCATCTCTCTCCTCGCCAAAAATTTCTAGCCGAGGAATCACCGGAACTTTCGAAACCACCACCGCTACCACCACCACCAATGGGAGCCGTGCTTTTTCTCTATCTCTTTTTCGAAGCACAGCGACCAAGTCAATTTGTGCTATCGGTGCTATCGGTCCGTTTCAGGAATCGATATTATCAACTATTCCATTTTTAACCTTATCGACCAATTTGAAAACGTCGCACGACCAGGCTTTTCCCGATCAATATTACGAATACGATGTTTTTCGATTGGAAAACCAAAGAAACTTTCGGGCTCTTATCTGGACGAGTAACCGAGAAGTCAAGGGGCAAGAAGAGAGGTTTTAATGACTAGCGAGAGAGAGAGAGAGAGAGAGAGAGAGAGAGAGAGAGAGAGCGAGCGCCATTTTTTCAGCAGTGGAAATCAGAACGGCTGACGAGGAAAAAAGTATCTATCCTATTTCCGTTTTATCCGTTTTATCCGTCTGCGTCGTCAGGATCGTCGGCGTCGTTGCCTCCGTTATATTATGACTCAGAAAACGGCGCCGATGCCGCGGTGGCGCCACTCTCTCTCACGCTCTTTCACATTTCTCTCTCTCGAGCGAGCGCGCACACATTTTTCACCCGTTCTTATCTCCCTGAGAGCGTTCCACCGAGCAAGATGAATAATTTTTATGAATTCAAACACCCGTGGACAAATTGATCAATATAACCAGCGATGAATTCGATAAACGAACGCGATAAACTTTGATGAACGCTATGATAAGAAAAAAAATGCAAATAGCAAGAGAGAAAAGAAGAGGAAGGCGGACACTGACACCGATCGAGTTCTCCGAGATACCTTCTTCAGCTCCAAAATTGACGGATCGGTAGAAGTCGCCATATAGAGTGGAGCGCTCTAAAATACTATTAGGATTGACTTTGCCAGAGTAGGGGGTGGTGATTTTGCGAAATCGAATTTACGAGAGCTAGACCCGGAGGCCCTTGAACCGATTTTCCTCGATCGCCGAGGAAGAATGATCGAAACGCGATTGAAAATCATTGTTAACGGGCAGTTCTGGAAAAATGGATCGAGAGCGAGTCGACTCGCTTGGTCGAGACGGAAAGGTATAGTTCGGATTAGGAGAGCCGGTGGATGCGTGCGTGGACGCCAGGCGTCCCGACGCAGGCGCTTTCCGGCTGGAAAGTAGTAAACATAACCCAGATTCGAGTATCGTGACGTTTCGAGGGTGCGGGGTTCGGGGAGAGCAAGAGAGGGACGGCTGCCGAAGAAGGGGCGAGGTGAGGTGGAAAGAGAGAAGGGAGGGAGGGAAGGAGAACCAATAACCTAGCTTAATAGCATGGTGAAGCCGACAGTAGTCCACGCAAAGGTCAGCCTAGAACGGTATCGGCTCTATTTTTAGTCGGCACCGCCGCCACCTCCTCCAACCACCCACCGTCTCACCCACACAGCCATCGCTTTCTTACTACACATGCACCCACCGAGACAAAATCGGCGGCAACCTTCCTCTTCTTTCTTCCCAGCCACTTTCCATCATCCATCATCCTAAAACAGCGGTGATCCACAAAATTTCCTCTCCTCTGTTTTTTTTACTTCACTCACGCGCGTTTCACCAGTCAAGTTTTTCCTCGACCAGGGATAATCGCGGCTCGCAGTAATATCGCGATTATTCCTCGTTCTCCTCATTACAGCGGAGGGAAGGAAGAATAAAGGCGAGAGGAGACAGAGTGGGATTCACGCATTCAGCGGTTTCTACCTCGAGTCATAATTGGAGGAAAAACTTGTCGAGATCCTCGAGAGGCCAAAGATCATTTTCTCAAATGATCCAAAGTTGGCAGGAGAAGAGAAGAGCGGGGGTGGCGATGGTGCCGATATGGAGCACACTCAATTGGACTACGCGTAATACGATAATTTGCCAGAGAAACGAGCCAAAGTAAATCTGAGTTTACGTCCCGTGGTGAATGGCGAGGCTGAAATAATGAAAATTGTCGTTGACACCGCAGCAACGCAGCCCTTGCCACCACTCATTGGGCAGATTGCTCAGAAACGCCTCGTGCCGCGCGTTATTTCTATCGCCTTAGCCGAAGACGCAAACACTTGATGTTACTCCAATGGCTGTGGAGAAGATAGATGGGTCTTTCGATGCTCGAAAGAATTATTGCACCGCGACAATTTCCCAATGAATTAAACGAGTTAATTCATTCAATGGATTATAGCCAACGGTTTGATCGGAAACCGAATAATTCCAAGTTTTTCCTCATGGTAGAAATTCAAGTGATGCGGATGTATGCAGGAGCGCGATTACTCTGCATAAATCTGATTAATTAGGTGGGAGGAAAACGATCGACGAGTTCGCTCGGTTAAATCGAATGAATCGGCGGTAGTGGTCGCTCTGATGAAAAAATGGCTGCTTCACTTACTTGGATTACTGGAGTTTGGAGGTTTTCCAGATGAGAAGAGGGCGATAAAATTTTCCACGACGTATCGCGATACATAAGAAGGCTTTTGTCGTAACGAATACACTCCGCAAAAGTTGCCGCCGAAGAAAACGTCTCTCTCGAAGAGAAAATTCGAGGCAACCGGGGTGGAAGATCGATGTCGGACTTTTCTCCGGGGTCCTCCACTGGTATTCCAAAGTATCGCAAGAGGATTACCGAACACATCCGGAGAGGGTTGGGCGAACAGCTGTGAAAAAGAGAAGAGAATGAAAAATTTTGAAAAAGCATTTTTTCTCGATTCTATTTATAAAGGTCGCTCGAGTTCTTCGCGGTAAGGATTTCATGGTGGATTCTGGGAAATTCCGGAAAAGTCCCATGACGACAGGGGAGAAAAGCGTGAGCGGTCACGCGTGACGCAATTGCGCATTGGCCCGTCCTAGCGAATTTTTCCGAGAAAGAACCCCGAGACTCGTGGGAGTCCTCCGGGTCAGCGAGACAGGGGGTCTTCATATGTGCGGCCATCAAAATTTATGGCGTGTCAAGCTCGGTGCATCTGTGGCAAAGAGGGTGCTGCAATGTTCTATAATTAGAGGTATTCACCAACCACTATCGTGACTTCAAGCCGACGCTCTCTACTACGGCTTCGTCCGAGCTGAACGGAAAATGCGAAGGAACTCTCGTTTTCTCCGACAAGACACCGGCGACAGATTCACCAAATTCGAGAAACTCGTAAACTCCATTTTCCCGCCAAAATACCTCGACGGCGCCTCTGAGAATCGCATGAATTACGCGAAAAACATGCCCGAGAGTTTACCGACGACGGAATTACGAAGAAGAGTCGGAGAATTGCTGACAACCGGAAGCGAAATATTGGAGCGAATGCGAGATATCCAGTTATACTCGTATCCAGTTTGACTGATATTCGCGACTTGATTCGGCGGGACTATATCTGGAAGGAGTAATCAAGGTGCATTATGTTTCCTCGATGTATACATTGTCGCCAACTGTTTGCTAAATCATTCATGCATTTCAGATTCCCGACGCGACATTTAACATAATGCATTAGTAAGCATCTGTCTCGCCTTAGTTAAACTGGCCTCACTGTTTTATCGACGGAGCTCGATCGCTTAATCAAGAGACACTACCGGAAAGGCTATTTTCCCCGTCTACGGTCCGTCGCTACTCGCTTCTGGAGCACGCGTTTGATTTGGGAAATTAGTCGCTCTCATATTCCAGAAAATAACTTGAAAATTACTCCGGTACTACGTGACCTTTCGTATCTGTGTCCAGGTCGCGACCTGAAAACTTAGCGACAAAGTCCGGTAACTCCTTAAGGCGATCTCGAAGTTGCTAGCTGTTAAATAACTTGAGCGTTCTCTTCCTTTGATTCTGGTTCGCACAGCCTATGTATATTTTACTCGAGTGCCTTATGTCACCTATTGCGTAGTAGCAATTTTTATTGGTCGTTCGATAATCGGAAAAAAAGTTGTTTATCTCTTTCTTGTAAAGTTTTCTTCAGCGAGAGATTATTTTTGTATCTTTATCTACCCCTTCTCTTTCTCGCTCTCTCTCTCTCTCTCTCTCTCTCTCTCTCTCTCCTCACGACCACTGCGTCTTCCTTCAAATAACTGTTTGCTATTTTTATCTCCCTCTTTTGTCGATTTCCCAATTTTCATTAAGGCAATCTCTGGAGAGAAGGGATTTGCAATAATCGAGAAGCGTATGAATCGACACGTCCAAAGCTCGAATAAAGCTGAAAAGGACGAAAGGGGAGAGGACTGTGAAAAACGGGCAGAAAATTCGTAACAGCTGAAAAGGGCTGAAGAGCAGCTGGGCACAGGTGGAGAAGGGTAAAGTGACGAGTAAAGCGACTAGGTGCAGGGAGTAAGCGCGCAAATATGTGCGCATGCATAATGCCAAGCATAACCAAGTGGTTTATTTATAACGACGCAGAAATATACTCGATGCCTTATTGTAAAACCTTGCGTAACGAGCGTTGTGTAACGTAATACGCGATAAGTACACGTAGCTAAACGAGAGCCGCCATCATTACGTGAGTTTTATACTCGGCGACTATTCCATTCGATGATTTTCCGCATCCCCGGAAATAGAAGAGAACTGCTCCCCCCCTCTCTCCCGTCCGCAGGTAAAAAAGGTCCCTGAGGGAATTCTAGCCGACGTCGAGGATTTAGTCGGAGAATTATTAATTCGCGCTGGCAATTAAAGAAATCCCTTGGTTTCCTCGAGTTATTCGATTCATTGAATGTTTTAAGTGGATGAATAAGTGAGACCCTCGTGTAATTGCAGTGATGGGCATATTTATCGAGCTGCCAGGAGAGGACGGCTAAATTTAGGAATGGCTGGAAAGGCGAATATATCCAGACGAGCGACTAATTAGCGGGACGATAAGGGACAACGAGGAGGACGCGCGCTCAGCGTTTCCCGCTCCATTCAAATAATTGAATAAATCGCCGAAAGCCACGAAAACCACCCCCCCGTGGCAACCTCCCCGTCCCGGCCATGACGCCGTGACGGGATCCGCGCATGAAAATACAAGCAGCACCAGCCCAGGCCAAACTCGATTGGCAAACTAATCGTTAAACCCGACAGCGAACGAAATTAAATCCCAGAAAAGCGCGACTCTGGCGAATTCCTCATGAAATCCCATTACCCCCGTTGCCACTGCGACTAGTACCCCATGCTCCAACTAGACGTTTCAATTATGAATTGGTCAGGCTTCCCGAGCTATTTTCATGCCGTTTCTTCCGTTGCTCGCTACTGTGCACCCCCGTCATCGTCCAACCCTCGTCCCTCATCCCTCATTGGGGATTTGCCTTTACCTTTCAGTTTCTCAGTTTTTTACCCTCTCTCTCTCTCGATGGACCGAGAGACCGAGTGGCGGGCTGCTCCTGCACTTGCCAGCAGCAGAGCCCCACTAGGGTGGTGGACTATATTTATAATGGAGGTTTAATAGGGGGCAATCCCCCACGGGGATGAACCTGCTGAAATACTTTGATAGGGTTCCGGATCGTGAAAAGCACCCTTCTCGATAATGATAAAAATATCGCACGCGCCGTTATCGGTACCGATCGAACTCCCCCCATTCCTCGCGCTAGCTCCCCCCGCTAATTCGCTAAATTGATTCTGGGGGAAATTCTGCCGGTGAACACATTTCCGCGGTTCTCGGCAAGTTTATTTATACCGAGAGCGGGGGGCAAGAGAAATCGGTATTGATTTTTGAAAAGGAATTATCAGCGACGCGCGCTACCCCTCCCTGCCTCCCCCACCCTCTCCTCCCCGAGCAACCCCTCTCATCGCTATCTATGTATACCTGGACGTATCTATTCTGGTTTCTATTTTCAAATGCCTCGAAGAGACTCGGACTTGTCAATTAGGCAATCAATTTTCCGACAGGCTACTCATGGCCGAATACATTATTCACGGTCTACTCGGCTTTAGTATCTCGTGTATAAGTACAGGAAGCTTCCATCCCTATCGGAATACGTGTATTCTGGAAAAGCGGGAGATCCGGGGAAATCGGGTTTCGAGCGCCTCCGGACTTTTCCCTCTATTTTTCTCCAATTAATCGGCTAGATTGTGGAAGGCGCTGAATTAGGGAGGGGGTGGTGCCCCACCCTCGGCGACCCCCACGTAACTATGTAGTGTTCCCATAGCAGCATTGACCGCTTCTATTTATATAACACTCTCGTTCCACCCCACCTCAACCCTTTCCCATCACCAGCACCACCACCACCAACGCCGCCGCCACCACCACCACCATACTCTACCATCTCCACCCTCGTCTCTCTTCTTTCGCACCACCCCGTTGTTTCTCACAAAAATATCAGAACTCCGGGGAGGACAAATCAATGGAAATCCCCATAATTTTCCCCTACGCGGGTTCAACGATTAATCTCTGTGTCTACCTTAATCCGTGAGGAGGCTACCGGCAGGAAGTGCTTCTCCCGTGGTTTCTCGTGGAATTTCGCCAGCGAGTGGCTCTCCCCCAGATCCGCGAGCGGGACTCCGCGAATCCAATCTATTAATAAGTTTGATTGCTCGGCCGAGCGATTTTCCATTTGGATTTCAAGGGGCCTATTTTTGGGTCCTATTTATAAACCCGTCCGCGGAGCTTGAGCCTCGCGAGAGATAATGGCGAATAAATCTGTGTCAGTCGGGATTGTCAGCTGTCAGTTCGCTCGGGGGCAAGGAGAAGAAGGCGAAGGGGGATTCTGGCGGTGGAATTGCGCCGATTCCGCGGAAGAGAGGTTGCCCGGTGCCAAGTCGCCGGTTCTCGGCTGTTCGAACGCCGCGCGGGCTACCCCGTGGTGACGGCCACCCCCAATTTTTCCACGGAACTCGAAACTGGCAATCGGCCGATTCCCGAGGGAACGCGTACCTCCTCGTCGTTAATATCCTAAAGACGATTCTGACGAAGAGCTCGGAGACGCGTCAAGGTCACCAGCTTTGGAATTCTCGCGATTCGAAACGTTCTCCGAAACCCTGTTTTTCCACGCTGGAGATATCCTGCGATTACTCCACCGAACCACCCCCCGAGGCTCGATTAGGACGAAAAGCTTGGAGATCCTGTCACGGATTTTCAATAACGACGCCGGTGATTAATGGATTATAATTCCGGCGAGGGAGCGAAAATAGCGCACGGCATTAACTGTAACAGCGCGCCGTTAATTCCTACACGTGTACAGCCTTAGTTACGTATCTCGAAATGCTCGATTCCGCGAATGCTCACGGTACACACACGCAAATCCATGAGAGACACGCGGCGTGCGGGGTAGTTCCAACGCGTGTGCAACACGTGCGTGGGGTGCGTGAAAATTCGCCACAATCGCACGGACAAGGGGTTACAGAGCGATTTTCGTTACTGGGATACGCGCGTTAGAATAATTATACGCTCAAGCGCGAACGCTGGAGAGAGGAGAGAGAAGCGAAATATACACGCGCGCGCGCGCGCGCGCTTGGTATTTATCGGGACACGCGTGTGTTAAATAAAAATCAGAGCGTTTGTACAGCGGGAGCAGCCGAGCTGGTGAAATTCTGCGAGCCGCGTGAGATGCGTGCGTGCGTCGTTGATCAATCACGGCCTGACCTTGACCTTTCCAAGGCAGGACCTCCCCCCGCGATGTAATCGGCACGTGTTCGAACGTACTCGTGTTAGGATTTCTAATTAGCCGCGCGAGCCCCGCGTTCTCGCAGAAATAAGGACTTTCGCCCCCGCAATGGAAATAGAGACTCCCAACCCCAACCCCCATCTTCATCCCTACTCCATCGCCGCTTCGCTTCCGATGCCGATCGACTTCTCCGCTTCTCTCCCTCTCGCTCTCTTCGGAAAAACGCAGTGATTAGCGACAACTCTCTTGGGTAGATTTCTCCCTCTTTTTCCGGTGGTTATGGAAGTTCCATCTCCTTCCTGGAACCCAACGACCTTGAGGACACGCCAAGGCCGTTGGGGGTGGAACGAGGCTCTTATCGGGTTTCTCCGGTGAAACTGCTGCGAGGGGAAATCCCGGAAACTGGTGGTGGCGCGTTCTCGGGTAGTGGTTGCATTAAGCGAAATAATTCGGTGCGATTAGCCGGCACCGGTGCGCTTTGATCTTGTCACGCTGCGAATTTACTTACAACCGGGACTCCGCTCGCTGATCAAAGTAATCACGCGACCCATCGATAGCGGAAAGGTCACTAATCAAAGTAGCTCTGTGACTCTCGATCATCCTCGCGTGTTGTTCGGCTCACCCCACCGGTCCCACCGGCAACCCCTTACACAGGACCAACCACGCGGTTTAGGAAATCCGGAGCATCGGAACAGGCCGAGGATTTTCCGGAAGCGCTGCCATGACTCTGACGCAGACTGGG
Organism: Sclerodermus sp. 'alternatusi'; assembly: GCA_037305995.1. Taxonomy (NCBI): domain Eukaryota; kingdom Metazoa; phylum Arthropoda; class Insecta; order Hymenoptera; family Bethylidae; genus Sclerodermus; species Sclerodermus sp. 'alternatusi'. Next base: position 6,460,096 of record CM074553.1, on the reverse strand, counting down.
ACTTCCGATGAAACGAATTATCCCAGGAGACAAGTTGCATCACCGAAATACCTCGGCGGTAGTGGGTGGACGCGTCGAGGACTCGGGACTCGGTCCGGGGAGAGGGGCAGAAGGATTCTTATAGCTGAAATCTATTAAAGGCCCTGCTTTGGTATCTCGCCAATTCTATTTTCTCGGGCGAAGGCGGGATCGCATTGTGCCCCCGCTCTAATTCTGTTACGACCGCTGAAAGAGAACCTCCGCGAGGAGCTCCACTTAAAAATAAAAACATTTCACCGAACCTTGCGCAATCACTCTTCTATTTTTTCCCGTCTCCCTCCACCCCCGCTTCCTTCTTCCTTCCCTAATCTCACCCGCAAAAGTGCGAGATTGAAGCGATTGAATTTGCAGCGATTTGCCGGACTCCGCGCGAATCGAGCGTCGACTAGGCTCCCGACTGTTTTTCCTGACGGTTATCCAAAATGGCGGGCGCGTTGATGAGATCCAGGAAATTCACACGGTCCATTCATAGCGAGAGCCGGTCGTCGGGAAGCGATGCCAGATTCGCCTGGACGGGGCGAGTCCTTAATGTTGTACTAGGAGCCTTCGGGGGTACCGGAGCGATGCTGTACTTCCTGGAGAAGTCGGTGAAGGCCATATCAGCGGAACCTCTGGATCCGCCGCATTATCCCTGGGGGATTTACACGAACCCCTTAAGCTTTTACGACAAAAGGTCTTTGCGGAGGGGATGGCAAGTCTACAAAACCGTTTGTCACAGCTGTCACAGCATACGCTACATCCCCTTTTACAAAATGGTGAACGTCTTCCTCACCGAGAAGGAGGCGATGGAAACCGCCGCGGAGTTTGAGGTACGTCCAAATCTCCGCGGAATCGGTGTCACCCGCTGCTGATCCGAGAAATGATCTTGAAACAGGTGGAGGATGGTCCGGACTCTGACGGGAACATGTTCATGAGACCGGGAAAGATAACGGACCTGATTCCGATGCCCTTCCCCAATGAGGAAGCCGCAAAGGCGGCAAATTCTGGCGCCACTCCACCAGACTTGACCTTACAAGTGGATGCCAAGCACAATGGAGTGAATTACGTGTTCTCTCTGTTAACCGGCTACTGGGACCCTCCCGCGGGAATTAACCTAGAGCCCTGGCAGTCCTACAATCCTTACTTTTATGGCAACGTCATCTCCATGCCCCAGGTACACCGGATAAAATTGCATCAAGGAAAAAAGTCTAATGATCCTCTTAAGCAAAGAATAACGTACCGCAGGTTCTTCAAGACGGAATGCTGGAGTTCGAGGATGGAACCCCAGCAACGGTCTCGCAGATGGCGAAAGATGTAGTGCACTTCCTCTGCTGGACGAGCAAACCTCAGTGGGAGGCTAAGAACTTCGAATGCCTAACCATGCTCGGAGCTGTGCTCATTTCCCTGATCTGTACGATTCTTACGACAAAACGGACCTGGTCCTTCATACGGAGCAGACAAATTCACTTGATACCCAAGCAAAAGTGGTAAAGGGCATCGGACTCACCAATAATCACTCTGTCATAGATATAAATAGTTTTCCTGCTGAGTTTCATTAAATTCTGTACATTTCCTAGCAGTCCAATGTGTTATCCTATCAATAAACGTTTCAAACTTTGAAATATCTTGCTGCGTCCTCAAAATAATATGTTTGGTAGTGTCTACGGCGACGAACAACGAGGAGGGTGGCTTTTCTGATAAAATCCTTTTGCAATAATTGGAGAGTAGCGGCCAACGCCGAGAGAAACGAGGTGACCGGGTCATCGAGGAGGATCTACTACCCCCCTTTCGATGGCAGACGGCCACCTAAGAATAAAGTCCTGGATACTGAAGAGGGTTGCGCTGCTTAATAACTGAAATAGCGCGAGTAACAACCGACGACGACCACCATCACCACTACCACCATTCGAAAAGTTAACGACTCGAAAGAAACCCCATTAATGCCTCTTGCCACTTCCTTGTCTATTTCTGGCCTTTCGACCACGATCATCTAGGTGCCACATCAAGGTCGCCACGAAGACACGAGAAGACGAGGGTCAACCGAGAAGAGCTTGCTTTTCGACTCGTTCCCCTCTCCCTCCTAATTTCGCCGATCACACTGTATTCTCGCTATGGAAAAATTGAAGAATAGGGGGAAAAAGGTCGTGGGGCACGGGAAGCAGGAGCGGTGGTTATACAACGAGCAATCTCCTCGACGCAGAAACGGAAAAAGATCGTGGGAAGTCGCGAAAATAGCGGTGGTCAGTCGAAAACAACTCGCGACACGTAATCCAGCCGTGAATATTCAGCCGGTACATTAAAATACACTTAACGCGTGGCGCGCTAGTGAACGTCCACGAGGTTCCTGCATGAATGAACAAGAGCCGAGGGCCAGATTACGGAGCTTTTAGCCCCGTTTCCAAGTCCTTCGGATGCATATAAAGGCGGGAAGGGATTCTCTGCCTCTCGCACTCGGGTATCTCGCTAAGAAGCGATTTCCCGATGAAGTATCTCAGACGGTGACCTTACGAGGTTCAACTTGACTAAAAAATTGGCGATGTTTGATTAATAATCAACATCTTCCCCCTTTCCCCTCACATCCTATTTCGAACTGATTCCAAGTATTAGACGGAAAATTTAAGTAGATGACTTGACACTCGTGACGTAACGATTTTTCAATGAGTTTTGCAGAATTGTGCGCAAACTTTTGAATGGGACCTTTTACTTCAATGAAGAGGAAGAGAAGAGGGGAAGGAAGGAATCAGGTGGAGGAGCTAAGTGCGACGATACTCGGCATCTATTTTAATGTGTTTTCTCTGATTCGAGGCCGAAGGACGTCGGGAAATATTTCGGAAGCTCTTATGTTTGCGCGTAACTTGCGTCAAAATAAGCAAAGTGGCGGCTCTGGGCCAGGAGGAGGGGTGGGTCGGGGGGCCCGAGGAACGCGAAAATAATACTTCCGCGTGTCGAGACCGGAGAGTTTTTGAATGAAGCCTCCGCATTGACGTCAGTCCCCCTCCCCTCCCTGCTGGCCAACAGCTCTTTACCTCTCCGATCCCTCCACCGGGAATCCGGTGGAGGCGGGCATTATCTAACGAACGCGTTTTTGGAATCGTCATCCTTGTTGCCAGACTGCATGCGTTCTAATGGAAAGATTATGCGCAATCCGAAAATAGTTCGGCTAGACCGGAAATAGACCGGCCGCGGACGAAATAGAAATGGCTAATTATAATAAGAAGGTTGAGCGAACGTACCTTTGCTCGTTTCACCGATACCTCAAGGGATCCTTGCGATATTGTTCCACATTGAATCGGGACAGTTCTCCTGGAGAACTCGACTACCTCGATATCCTTGAGTTTTTCCTCTAGTCCTTCTCCTTCCTTCCCTGACGTTATCTTCAAGTTCAGCCAAACGCTTAGCCGAACATTGTATCACTCTGCTCAAACTTTGTCCGTACAGCCAATTTATAGGGGTTCCATGAGCGAATGTGTATACACATACATCAATTTGTCTTTCCTATGGAAAATTGCAATTTGTTAAGAGATACTTTGTTTGGTAATTGCGATAGAATATTTCATTTGGAGCTTTTTAGTGGGCGTCCGAGCAATTTCGCTCGTGTGCGCTCTATTACAAGTACGTGAAGTCCGGGAGGTACGGGAAACTATAGTATGTATAGCTGGGACCAGATATGCAATCCCTGGCATATCAGTAACAGTTATGATACACAAAACAAAAATGTATAAAAAATACTCGACAGCGAGCAAAGGCATTCCAAATACCAAATAATCCACCAATGTGACGCGCTTTCGAGAGTGGAGTGGGAGGAAAATCGGATCAGAGAAAGCTGTCGAAAACGATTGCCAGTATTTCATTCATATTATTATCCTGGCGAGCTTTGCGAAGTTCGCAAGTTATTTTCGTATTTCCCGAACGAACAGGCGTCGCTAGATCCGTGGACACGCACAGACTCTAGCACACAAGCGCAGACGCTTTACACGTTACACGTGTTTCCTTCAGCGCTCGATTAAACTCTAATCCTCCTGGCCCTTTATTTATTAGCTGCGACGAGAACTCGCGTGGCCTAATTTATTAGGCAACAAAGTTCCTCGTTACGACACATTTCCTACTCACCTGCTCTACTACTGCCTCCTACTTTCCGCCTTAATGATTAGCATGAATATTTCAATGGATAACATTTCAAGTATTTAAACTGTACTGCTCTCCGGGCACAAGGAATCTTTCAAGCTCCGCGAAACAGCCTTGACTTTGTATCGGGCTCACCTTGTGCAGTGTTTACGTTTCACCGTTCGCTGGATTTCAGTGGAATTGTTTTTCTAGGTCTTTATCGGTCCGCTCTTTGGATTTTCTATCGGGGAGTAGTGGAGAGCAGCTTCTAGAGAAACGGAGTCACGTGAGCAATAGACCGGTAGGAGTAGTCATTGCTGCACGGGTACAAGTGCAAGTACAAGAAAAGAAGAAATAGAAGTAGTAGAGGCAGAGGCAGAACAGCAGAAGCAGAAACAGCAGGAGGCACGCGCGTAGCGTGCGGGCGTATTAAATAATGAAGATGAGAACGGCGTAATGACGGTTGAAGCAGTAGGGAGTGTTTGCACATGCCGACAGTGCACTCCTATTTTTAGTCACCGCCATATTGAGCCTATTATGTGTTTTGTAACGTCCGATATAGCCGGCGACTGGCGCGCTGTAACCGAGTCATCAACTCCCTTGATTAGTCAAATGAAATGACTATTTTTATCAATCCCCCATACGATCGTGAAGGAACCCACTTATCCTCATCGGGAGAAATTAACGTTCGATGAAATTTTTCAAAAACCTCTCATACCTACGTGTTTGGCGATCCAGGAGAATCGGTTGCTCGATGTTCATGCAACGTTGTTCAACGAAATTGTGCAATCTGTCAAATTGTATCATTAGAAGTCTTACTCTGTTGATTCTGGTAGTCGGCAGTAGAGAATCATCGATCGCGGTGCTTGGGAATATTATGGAACGACGTTGCGAAGTGAAATTTCGGGCTTCTTTCTCTTCCTTCCCTCCGATGTTGGTTTTTCTTTCCTTGGACTCGCGGGTATGCAGGGAATGCTGGAACAGACGTAAACATTCTGGAATAGTCTGATCTTCGAAAGGTGATGGGAGTAGCGGGTGTGCCTGCGTAGGAAATATTATTGTCCATGAGCAAAAATAGTTGCGCGCTTGCACGGTTTATGCATGGCCCCCGCATTCGGCATTAATAGATCTGCATTTTCGACAACGTTGCGGCAAGTAGTGCGTGCGAGAGGAAGAGAAGGGAGAGAAATACTTGAAGAACGCGTGCAACTCGCGAAGCGGCCATCTTGGTATACGTAAAAATTCTCGTCGGAATTCGCTAGGCGCGCTGGCGTTATCCGCGCGTTATACGTAAACAGTTTGGGATTTTTCCTTCAATGAAATACTCCGAGTACCGAAGCGACGTCGTGGAAAAGTTACCCTGAATAATCCAGATAGAGAGGTTCATGCGATATTGAGAATCCAGCCACTTCTACCTTTCGCTATTTGGGGAAGACTCGACAATGAAACTTCGACGTTCCTCCGCGGGACTTTTCCTAACGGGCCAATGGTTTTTTCATGATGTCGCGGCCAGTAGACGACGCAAATAAGTCGTGACGTCGTTGATAAAAGCTGAATAGAGCAAAACTTAGAGCCGCCTGGGAAAATTGATTTCGTTTCGATTTTTTGCGAAAGCGTTCCCACTCTCGCCAAAAATATCTTGAACGCAAGATTAATAATCGGCAATTTCAATGCTCTGACCCACTTGTCGCCACGGATTATTCGTAAAAATAGAACAACAACTCGAAGAGAGAAGTCATCGTGCCCCTCCCCCCAACTCCCCTCCTCATGGTAACGACCGTTTTGGAAGTTTCTTCATTTCTTAAGCTCTCGCGGTTTTTTTTACCGCTTGTTCAGGCCCTCCACTTGGCCGTGTGCTGTCTATCGCTCGATCAATCGCCTTAATTTACCTTCCCCCTCCAGACTCCTCCTTTATCTCGCTTTATCACTTAACATTGCTGCTTTATTTCATCATCTCGCCTTATCGATTATTTCCGCAATTCTAATTGATGACCTTTTTTTAATCGGCACGCCAAACGCTCTGACCCACTTGTCACGAGGAATAATTTGCAAAAATAGATCGGCGCTGCTTCGGGATAAATCGGGATGAAGACAGTCAATAGCTCCCCCCCCCCCAATCAAAAAAAAGATAAAAATTCATGCCTTCGGGGGCTTCCCGTTATTCTATGTTTCGGGACTTTCCTAATCTATTTACTGCGCATCCCAACCCCAACCACGACCACGAACACCACCATCACCACCAGGATAAAATAGCATGGCGTTGTTGGCTTAGTCCTGGAACATTTACAAGAGGGAACACTCGACTTTTGTCAGTTATTCCCGGCCGCTTCTATTATTCCTTTGACCATTGCCACACCAGCATCCTACTTTTTCTTTCCGTTTCTTAGTCTTGCCGTTTCTTTTTACGATTACGTAATGTTAGCGAGTTTCATTGCGAGCTATTCATTCCTGATAGCGAGAGATACCTGAAGTATTTTCAGCGAACGTTTTCCTCGTGTATCCAATTGAAAAGCAGGAGAATCCTCGTGAAAAAGAATACCCGAGTCTTCTGCCACGACTAAATTTGGAACCCTGTGGAAAGATAATAAATTAACGATCGACGCTTCTCAATAAGTGGCTGTCTATCTAAAATGAACCGAACCGTTAGCACCCCTTCCCTCCTCTTCCACCCCAACCACCCACTGAAGTATTCCTGAGAAATACTATTCCTAAATCTTAACCTCTTAAAGATTTCACTCAATCTCATTTTCCTAGATAAAATTCAATTCAGCCTGCTGATATGGATCATAAACAAGCTCTCATCATGAATTCCAATGTTTTCAATGACCCTGGTATAAAGATATGGTCATTATTGCTCCAACGTTTTTTCTCAATAATCTATCGGAGATGATAGATAATAGATATAACGTAGGATTTCGATAATCTATTTAAAGAGAATAAATCATAGATTCTCTCGCTGTTTTTACACTTGTTTTCATTCTTTCTCGAGTTACTTGACTTTACTTACACACTCCAACGTGCAACTACTCCCATTGCTTTGTGATTATTTTAATTATTATCGTTATTTGTCTTACCTTTATTAATCATCGTTACGCGATTTCAAGATGGTTGGAAGGTAATGGAAAGCTGGGGGGGGGGGGGATGCGAAATTAAGTAGCAATCTTAGTATTTTTAACAGTCTGACGAAAAAACCGATAAAAAATGGTAGAACGGTGGATGATTCTGGCAGGACCGAGCGATAAATGAATTATCAAGGAGGAAAGAGAGGGAGGGAGACAAGTGTAGAAAGAAGAAAAAAAGAGAGAGAGAGAGAGAGAGAGAGAAAACAAGTAACACAGACACCGATGGACGGAGTTAATGATTTACTTGATTTTGTCGCTTGAAAAAGTGCAATATGAATCTTGGCTATTTTTTATTTTCATTCTACTTTTCAACGGACTCTAACCACCATTAATTATTTAGTAGGGACGATCTATTTCCCACATAATTGATTTCCTATTCGGATTATTTGTGTATAATCTCTCTCTCTCTCGCTCTTATTCTTTCTTGATTTCTTGGACATTTTCCACTGAGATCGATCGTTCGATACTCAATATTGCAAATAAGTGTAAATACCTCTTTCTTATTATCGATGAATTCTTCAAGGGGCGGCCGTCGAAATCTCCCATGGCACGCAATGCGATCATTAAATTAACGTTTTTTTTACGAGCTAGGCAGTAATTCATGGAAACCGCTGTTCAAGATTTGTAAACATCCGTGAAAGTCTATAAATAGCGTGTGCAACTTGTTCGCGTTCTTTTCTTAAAGTTTATCAATTGTTTCTTACTTACCGAATTGTGTCAGGTTGCGTTGGCGCGAACATCCGCCATTTTCAAAATGTCCAGAGGCGCCAACACTTTTTGCGAGTACTTGCGTAGAATTTGAAAATCATTCGATGACAAATTCCGACGAAACTTAGCGCCGAACGTACAATTGTCAATCGAATGTGTGTGTGGATGCTTGCGCGAGCACATGCATATACAATATACATAAGCATAAAAACAATACAACCGACCTGTCATCTGACAGCAATTTATGCAACTAAACTGATATAACGAAAAACATTATGAATGAAAAATAATAACGAAAATATTGAGAATTGACTCCTAAAATTTCTTTGGATCTAATCGAGTGTAATTGCTGATCAAATTAATTGATAAAAGGATTTATTTGCAAGTGAAAACTTTTTGGATAAAATACTTTTACTTTCGAGATTTGGCAAGCCTGTATCAGAAGAATTTGGGATGGCAGTCTTGATTCTAGAAACTCCAGTATTACCAATTGCAGCTTTTTAATGGATCGTTTAAACTCGAATAACATTCAATTGGAAATATTAAATAGATTGTATCAAAGATGGTAATTATTACTCTTATTGATTATTATCTCTTTAAAAATACAAAATCATAGAAATTCAAAGTGTTATCAGTGTTAATTCAGATAAGCACAAGTGCATGTATCTCGATTAATATTACATGTTTGTTTTGATTTTTTGGTTATCTTTTGTGGTTTTGGAAGAGAGAGTTTAATTAAGTTATTTAAGTATTGTTCGAACCGTTTTTAGGCTTCTAACGATGGAATTTCGCCAACTGCTGCTGTAACAAGTTTTCCTCCAGCCACTCCAAACATGAGCTCAAGTTTTGTACCTCCAATTATGCCTACGGCTCCTTTTATACCTCCTCCAAGTCTACCACCTGGACCACCAGGTATTATGCCTCCACAATTTTCAATTCCACCTCCTGGGTTTACTTTTCCAATGGCTGCAGCTCCTCCGCCTGAAGCTGGTGTTATAGGTTAAATATTTTTTAATGTTTTTCATAGATTTTCTTTTTATTTAAAAACTTAACAATAATGTGTATGTCTTAGCTGCTCCTCCTCAAATAACAGCACCAGGAATTCCACCACCAGTTCCAATGTCAAGTGAACCTGGTATGTCTATGTCAACAGTAGAAAAAAAATTAGATTGGACAGAACATAAAGCACCTGATGGTCGAACTTATTATTATAATAGTGTTACCAAACAATCATTATGGGAAAAACCTGACGAACTAAAGACTCCAAGTGAACTATTATTATCTCAGTGTCCATGGAAAGAATATAAGTCAGAGAATGGAAAAGTATACTATCACAATGTCAGTACTAAAGAATCAAGATGGACAATCCCACCAGAATTAGAAGAATTAAAAACAAGAATTGCAGCTGAAGAAGCAGCAGCTATTGCAGCTGCTGCAGTGGCTAGCGCAACCAATACGTAAGCCAATTTTAATGTATGCAGATATTTTTTATAAAATCCTTTAAATAATTTCATTTTTTTGTTTAGAGGTGTGATACCAGTAGCTATACAGCACTTATCACCAAATATTGGTACAATGTCACAAACTAGTACACCAGAGTCAGCTGGAAAATCAGCAATTGAGCAAGCAATGGCAGCAACTTTAGCAGCTATCAATATACCAACACCACCAGCAAAACCAGATGACGATAGTAATTCTGGAAAAGGATCTGCAAATGGTAGTCGTACGAGTACTCCAGAACCAAAAATGCAATTTAAAGATAAAAAAGAGGCAATTGAAGCTTTTAAAGAATTATTGAAAGAAAGAGATGTTCCTTCAAATGCAACCTGGGAACAAGCAGTAAAATTAATTCAAAATGATCCCAGGTATCCACAAATGAAGAAATTAAATGAGCGAAAACAAGCATTTAATGCTTATAAAACACAGAAGTTGAAGGAGGAAAGAGAACAAGAAAGATTACGGTAAACATTGTAAATATAATTAAAAGTGAAACAAGTTTCAATAAATAAACTTTCAATTACTATAATTTTAATAAATTAATAAAATATTTTAGATTGAAAAAAGCTAAAGAGGATTTAGAACAATTCTTACTTTCAAATGAAAGAATGTCAAGTACAACCAAGTATTATAAATGTGAAGAAATGTATGGAAACTTAGAAGTATGGCGATCCGTTGGTGATTCTGATAGAAGGGACATTTACGAGGATGTCATTTTTAATTTGGCAAAACGGGAAAAAGAAGAATCTAAACAACTGAAAAAGCGTAATTCCAAAAGACTAGCTCAGGTTTTGGATACCATGACTGATGTTACATATAAGACTACTTGGCAAGAAGCGCAAGCTTTATTGTTACAACATCCGGCCTTTGCAGAAAGTGCAGATTTACTAGAAATGGATAAAGAAGATGCTTTACTTGTTTTTGAAAATCATATTAGACAACTCGAGAAAGACGAGGACGAAGAAAAAGATCGAGAAAAGAAACGTAGGAAAAGACAAGAAAGGAAAAATCGAGATGGATTTATCGTTAGTATTCCTTTAATTCATTTAATTTTTTAATTTTCATTTACTCACTAATGTTCTCAATCAGATTTCTGATTTAATGTATGTAATTTTAGAGTTTATTGGATGAACTTCATGAACAAGGCAAACTTACATCTATGTCACTTTGGGTAGAGCTATATCCAATGTTATCAGCAGACTTACGATTTTCTGCAATGTTAGGCCAATCTGGATCTACTCCATTGGATCTTTTCAAGTTTTACGTTGAAGATTTGAAGTCCAGATTTCATGATGAAAAGAAAATTATTCGAGAAATACTTAAAGATAAAAACTTCGAAGTACAGGTTAATACAACATTTGAAGAATTTGCTACAGTCGTGTGCGAAGATAGAAAGTCAGCAACTTTGGATGCGGGTAATGTCAAACTAACGTATAATTTATTACTTGAAAAAGCTGAAGCGAGAGAAAAAGAGCGAGTTAAGGAAGAAACTAGGAAGTTTAAAAAATTAGAAACTAGTTTTAAAAATCTATTAAAAACTCTTGATGTTGATTATCAAGTATCTTGGGAAGATATTAGAGTTAAAATAGAAGAAGAGGAAGATTTTAAGGCTATAACACTAGAGAGTGAAAGAGTGCGAATTTTCAAAGAATATCAGCACGATCTAGAAGAGAGTTGTAGTCATCATCATATTAGAAGTAAAAAGAAAAAGACAAAAAAACCTAAGAGAAAATCACGATCAAGGTCACACAGTGTAAGTAAAGCAATTTTTGAGTTTCCTTTTAATGTGATATCGCGATATTTTGTTTGGGTATTTTTTCTTCAATTTTGCTTTTTATAGGAGTCAGAAAATAGTGAAAAAGGTTTAAAGAAAAAGAAACATAAATCAAGATCACCCAGTATTCCTAGTAAATCTGAAAGCTCAGAGTCTGATACTAGGAAATCTAAAAAGAAAAAGAGTAAAAAGAAGCGAGGACGTAGTCATTCCGTAAGTTATCATCGAGATTTCTATTAATTTTGCAATTGCACTTATAAACTCTCCATTTACTATTATTTGAAATACTTTCAGCGATCACACTCTAGACTTCCATCGTCAGAGGAATCACCGGAACGAAGGCGAAAGGAAGATAAACACAGAAGACCATCCGCTCACAGTGAAGGATCTCTGAATGAACATAACGAGCAACATGAATTATCCGAAGACGAATTAGAGAAACAACGAGCACAACTCTTACGAGAATTACAGATGCAACAAGAGGACAATTAATACTGTTTAAATACAAATTATTCTAGATATATAATAAAGATACCAATTTCTAAATTATTTCTTCAGCATTTTCATGCGTGCCGTCCATTTATTTCCATATCTTGACCTTCGTCATTTGGAATGTCGCTACTTCAAAATGTAATAAATACATTTGAAATCTTGTAACCAAGAAAATAGATCATACGTTATGTAAGAGAAAATCGCGCGAAATAGCATATTTCTAAAAATACCTTCGGTCAAGTGGAACAGAATAATTATATTTAAGACGAAGCGTCCTGAGTTTTTCAGCGATACTAGAACCAAGGAACCAAAGACACGTTTCCTCTCTCTTTTCCCAGCAAAGCAAGATAAAACTCATGAATTCGAATGACCTCGATAAAACCATGTGGAGGAAAACCTGAAAAAAATCAATTTCTCAAGGAATTCCAAAAATAATGTGAAAAAGCACACGATCGTTCGTAGTGCGATAAATTCCATCGTTCATCTTCCTGCGTTTTCCTCGGTAAAAACGGAAAGGCGATTAAAATTGATGAATTTTCTCCAGTTTGTTACGGCCCTGGCGGAGCAAACCCGCCAAGAGAAACGTTCGTTGCTCATTTGAACAAAAGGAAGGTCACGCTTCGGTATAATTAGAAGGCTCCAGTCACCGTTGGTCAAAGAGATACGATCGAAAGAAATAATTAAGTAGGGGGAGAAGAGAAATATCGCTAATCCTTATATTTATTTACAGCGGAGTCTCTTCGTACAGCCCTGGCTAAGTCGAAACTAGAATTGCGAGGTGCGAGGTGCGAGGTGCGGGGTGAGAGGTGAGAGGGGCTCGGTGTCCATTTGTTTGATGGTAGTATAACTTCTCAACAGGCGTTCACTGTGCAGTTTCGCGATTTGCCTCGACAGTCCGTTCCATTCCGACAGCTCGATAGGTTCGAAGGTGTGAAAGAATTATCGAAACCTGACACTTGGCCAGGACCGATAGAAAAACAGCATAAAAATATCCTGCGTGCGTGAGTGAGTGTGTGCGTGAACAGCTTGACAAAATCAGGATATCAGTATGTTGAGCTTTTGCCGGCAAACCTTAATATCCAATAGCCAAAAGTAAGTAGTGGCCAGATCGCGAGGATTTTGCCAGAACGAAAAAAGAAAAAAGCACGTGTAGTGCATTTATAAAAAAAAAAACTTTTTTGCTTCTTCCTCATCTTCATCCTCGTCCTCGTTTTCGTCTGCTCTTTTGTTATTTGTCTGTCCTTCCTCGCGGGATCTTAAAACACCTTGAAATTTGCTTTACGTTCTTCCTCCTTCCTGTTTATCGATTATTCTCAGGCAACCGCAAATCGCTAATTGCTTCCATATGATACCGATAGTTGGAAAAATGTCATCTGATCAACACTGACAATTCTCTCCTTTTCGAGCGATCGCGTGATCGCGTGGATTTCAGTTAGTTTCCAAGGAAACTTCCGATACCTGACAGATGTCCGTTTCTCCTGCTCCTTTTCGCGATTCCATTCTTCGTAATTCCCAAAATTTTCCACTCGGCGAAAATCTGGGGCGTCCCCTACAAGGTCACTGACCAACCTCTTTTTCTTCTCATTTTTCTTTCCGCACACACCCTCCTTAATCTTCAAATTGACGTTTTTCATCAATTTTGAGCCCCTCCCATTAATCCCCCTGAAGTAATTATTTAAATTTCTACTCATCACGCATTATGCGCACACACGCATAATCTTTGTAATATTCCATTGGTAGAGAGCGCATGGATTTTAAGCCTTTCAGCCATGTTGATGAAAAATATATGCTTGTTTCTCATACTTCGATCAAAGAATAAATCAAACCTTCCCTGTCTGTACATGCGCGAATGTTCAACATTTCGTTTTACTCACGTAACACATTGCTCATGTCCAAAGTATGTGACAAGTGTCACCCAACTTTGTTATTTTATCTTTCACCTTGATTTCCTATGTTCTTGTTTTTCTCACTCTCTCCTTCTCTATTAATAGTTAACTAATATATACCTATTAGCATGTACTAGTAAAGTTGCTGACAATAATACATACATACATAACACGTACATATGCAAGTGGCCTGTACTCTCATTTCGACTTATTCTTATTCGTTCTATATTTAAATCTCTTTGTAAAGAAAAATACAGGTCAAACCTAGTGTACAGAATAATTCTTTATCCTTTCTATACATATACACACACATGCGAAAAAAGGAATTAGTTAAAAAAACCTTGATGCTTTTTACAAGAGAAAACTTAAGCTTCCAATTGAATTTCGTTTTAATGAGAAATTCCTTGCACGGATAAGCTTTTCAGAGACAAATAATTGAATTGTGTGCCAAGTATTAGCAGCTGTTTGAGAATCCTTGAATAATTCTTGAAACCTCGATAATTTCCGATATTAGACGTGGCGACTACGTTAAGTGACCTAATTGAATTAAATTAAATCGATTAAAGGACTTGTATATAAATCTGGATTTTTTTTGTTTCATGAAATCAATTGGGAAAAAAACTTGTTAAGGTTAGGCCAGAAAGCAAACAATGTTTTCACGTATGTTTATACGAATCCATACATATATATATATCAATATGTATATTTAGATCGTCAGCAGTTTTTATGGTAATCGTAACAGTAATTTAATATGTAAATCATCGTTTTTCTATGTTTAACACTTTATTGATTTCGTGAATATTACTTATCTTTACCTTATAAAATTTTTCGGCGAGACGATAAATTGTCTCTGTTGTTTAATGACATAATGAAATTATTATAATTATCAGTGGTTATACGTAACATTCTGATAAGCTATTTGAGGAAATAGAAAAGTCTAATAAAACATTTGTAAATCTAGTTAATTGTAATTGCAATTGTGATAACCGTAATAACAAGGGTCAGTAGAAATATTATGTAACGTAACGCGTGTAACTTTAAGAGTATTCGTAATCACGTGCTACACTTGGATCAAACATGGTGGATAAGAGCTACACACACACACACATAGAAAAAAGGAAATATAAGAAAATTTATTCAACTGTGCATAGAAGAATTCTTTTACTTTTTTAATAAAAATAATTTTTGCTTTCTATTTGTTTTCATTTCTTTTTCTCCCTCCTTTTTTTTCTTTTTTGTATGCTTACAATATTTTATTTGTTGCATTGCAAATGCTAAAAAATGCTATAAAAAATATTTTTATATATACATGAATCACATAAATAACAGGTGCATTATAAACTTCCTTCCTATATCCCCAAGTCAAAGATAAGAGTGTAGATTTAGTACTCGATGCTACTTGAAGATAAACAGATAAATATTTACCTCTGATATAAGCCTTCATACTAATATTTACTTACTGATATAATTTCCTAATATTGAAGGTGGTTTTTAGTCATTTCTTTTTAAAATTCCTATTAAAAATTTGTTTTAGAATAAATAGGTAACTTTTGTTTAAAAAAGGAAATATTGTTTCACTTATCGAACAAGTAAATGATATATTACACAGGGAAAGTGTATGAGATTGTGAAGCTTATGCAATTTTTATTTTATAGGGTAGGTGCAAGATGTTTAGGCTCGATAGTACCAAAAGCAAATGCTCCAGAAATCCCACTTGAGAATGAACCCGTATTAAGCTACAAAAAGGGCAGCAAGGAAAAACAGGAATTGGAGAAGGCTTTAGATAAAATGGCCTGTGAATGCGAAGAAGTTCCATTAGTTATAGGTAATGAAGAAATTAAAACTAATCTTGTGAAATATCAAGTAATGGTAAGATCTCATATTATGTATTATAATTAATTTCTTATACTTAAATTTTTGTCTTATTAAAGTAATGCTTATTTCACAGCCACATGATCATAAAGCAAAAATTGCAAAATATCATTGGGCAACTCCAGAATTATTGCAAAAAGCAATTAAGATTTCTGTTCAAACACAGAGGGAATGGGAGAAAGTTCCTATTGAAAAACGTCTGCAAATTTGGTTAAAGGCTGCAGATCTTATGGCCAATAAATACAGGCAACAGTTAAACGCTGCTACTATGCTTGGGCAAAGCAAAACCATAATTCAAGCAGAAATTGATAGTGCTGCAGAATTAATCGATTTCTTTAAAATTCATGGATATTTTGTTAAAGATTCCTTAAAATATCAACCAATATCTACAAATCCTAAGGAAACATTGAATTCTATCAGATATCGTGGTATGGATGGTTTTGTAGCAGCTGTATCACCTTTTAACTTTACTGCTATTGGTGGAAATCTCAGTTATACACCAGCTCTTATGGTATGTATATTACGGTATAATTATTAATTTTATAAGACCTATGGTATCTTTTGATTGTTATTAATAAAAATTGTATCACTGAATAAGTTCACATATACTTTTATTAATTTTATGATTCCAGCTCAGCTCGACCTGAATTGACTTACTAATAAATTATTGTAGGGTAATGCTGTTCTCTGGAAACCATCTGACACTGCATTACTATCGAACTGGTGGATATTTAAGATCTGTAGAGAAGCTGGAGTTCCCCCAGGAGTAGTTAATTTTGTACCTTGCGAAGGCCCAGTATTTGGTGACACTATTACTGCGTCGCCTTATCTAGCTGGAATTAATTTCACTGGATCTGTACCGACGTTCAATCGACTTTGGACACAAGTAGGAAAAAATATAGGAATTTATAAAAATTATCCGAAATTAATAGGTGAATGCGGTGGCAAAAATTATCATTTTGTCCATCCAAGTGCTGATGTGCTCAGCGTCGTTACTGGAACAATTAGAAGCGCTTTTGAGTTTAATGGGCAAAAGTGCTCTGCGTGTAGCAGAATGTACGTGCCTGAAAGCCTATGGGGCAAGGTAATACACAGTCATGAAATTGTTTACATTCAAAATTATTCATTTTAGTAGACTGTACAATTAATTTCAGATTAAGGAAGGTTTATTGGAAATTCGTAGTAAACTTAAAGTCGGTGATATCAGAGATTTCACCGTGTTCACTGGAGCAGTGATAGATGCCATTGCCTTCAAGAGAATCTCTTCATATATTGAACACGCTAAAAAATCTAACGATTTAGAAATTATCGGAGGCGGAGAATATAATGATTCGTATGTAACGCTAAACTTTTATGTGTAAATTTTCATGCAAACTTTTGGTAGAGATTTCTCACCAATATTATTATTGTAGGAAAGGGTATTTCATTCAACCAACGATAGTTGTAACCAAAAATCCCAAAGATAAAATCATAACCGAAGAGATCTTTGGGCCTATCCTTACAATTTATGTGTATCCAGACAGCAAACTGGATGAAACCATGAAATTAGTCGAGTCTTCCACACCCTATGCTTTAACTGGAGCGATTTTCGCACAAGATGAGTAAGTTGATTAGTTGCTATTAATGCAGATTGATTAAAGCGAATACTTTCAACAAAATTCTTAAACAATTCTAGAAAATGGGCGCGCAAAGCATTGGAAGAATTAAAATATACAGCAGGTAACTTTTATATTAATGATAAATCAACAGGGTCGGTAGTCGGTCAACAACCATTTGGCGGCAGTAGAATGTCTGGTACTAATGATAAGGCTGGTGGACCTCACTATGCACTACGTTGGACTTCTCCTCAGTCAATTAAAGAGACCTTCGTTCCCTTACGTGAATATGATTATGAGTATATGAGATGCTAAATAGAAATTTGCTTGAAATTTACCTCTATTCATTAATACGTATGCAACAGTATATAAACCGCAGAACGGTAATCCGACGTATAAAAACTGTTGTATTTATGATCGTATAAAAAAAATGATTTTCACAGATTTACATTAATTTTAAAATTAAACTCTTATTTGTTTGGATATTATAAATTATCTTAAATTTTTCTTCTTTTTACAAAACTAAGCCAATTTATTTATAGCTGCACTTATAAGCTATTAATCAATGAAAGTCTTTATTTCTGATCAGTAGAAATAAGATATTCAGTTTACTGTATATAACAGGTAGATTATAAAAGTTAATGCCTAATATATATACATATATAATATACATATATAATATATATATATATACATATATATATCAATAACTATTTTTAAGCTAATTTTGATTAAAAATCTGTACAGTAAACTTTTCACTTGGTTAATAGTTTAGATATGGAACTATGAATATCATTATCTTAATTTTGTAAGTCTCTAAGAAAAATGGCAAGAAATAAATCATTTAAAACGTTTAACAGATGAGCAAGTACGAGATTACTTTAGATACAATAATATTAGTGAATGAGCTTCGTATACAGAATCTACGAATAAATAGCTCGCTTTGATAGAAATCATTGATAATGTGAGCAGCTGTTGTTGCCTTTAAGTTCAAATAGATGTTGAAAAAAATATTCAGCTTTTGGTGGCAAGAAAAAAGTTTACCAATTGCGATTGTAGTTCCTGTTTTATCTCTTTTCCTTTTAATATTTCTTAAACGATGAATCTCTTTTTTCCTTTGCATAAAAATATTTAATACTAAAATAAAATTAAGCAATTTAAACAAATGTACCGTAGTCTTTCTATTCTATTTAAAATTATTTGGGATTTATACAATCTGTTTTTATACAATACTTCAGATGTGATCAGTAAAAATTTGCTATTTTTTATAATTATTTCTTTTTTGACCGATGCTATTAATACACTTATTCTTGATTTGTTATTACATAGCAATGGAACTAATAATAATGTATCATGCATTTTATTATTTTTAAGGTCATCAATTTAAAATGGTTTATACATTATATTTTCCTATTTTTTAAATGTATCGAAGAAATAGCATCTATATTATTGCCTTAAAAATTCTTGGTACAATAATATATTTCTCAGGAATGAGTGAGTATTTTCTACACTCACAGAGTCATAAATTGTTATTCAAGATATCCATAACTCAAAATTAATTGGATAGAAGTATTCACTATCAGTTAAATTGCGGAATGTGATGTGAAATATTGTATAATCCAAGCTGAAATTCTTGTGTCATTTAGAAAAACATTAATCTCTGTCTTGTTTTTCTATACAAAAATGGAACAGATTATAATCAAAGTTTGAGTGGTCTATTCGCAATAGGAAGTCACATACACTACTTTCTTCATGTAATTATTAAAAGTAAGAATAGAAGGACAAGTATTGTAATATTATAGAAGTTACCATAAGGAACACTGGTATTATTGTGCCTGAATGTTATTCATTCGGGCATATTGTTATGCTGTGACAGAGACAACACATTGTCTAAGTCTTAAAGTGGTTAATATCCAAGCATATGATAGCTGATAACGTGTTAGATACATGGCTAATGTTGTAATTTATTTTAAATGTACCATAGCAATAAAAGAAAGCATGATTTACAAAAGTAACTTCTATTTACTTTTCCAGTATAAAGTCTTATAATTTGAGAAGTGTTTAATTTATTTTAAAATTATAATTGAGAAATTCAAAGTATTTGATATGGTATATAATATATTTGTATTAAATGAAATATTGCTTCAGAATTGTATTTAGTCATCCATAGACAGTATTTTATCATAGCATATCTTTTAATGAGCCTATAATCTTATACGTGCAAAATCGTTTAAAAATAAACTACTCTATCAAGATGATGAATTATCTCTTATCAAGCATTATATTTAAATGGAATGATAGGGCCAATTGATATAATGAAATCAACTCTCGTACGTGGATTTATTACAGGAGAATTCTTTATTTATTTATATAAGTGATTTCTCCATTTCTATAATTGGTATATTGATTTTCTATTTATTCATCTGAAAGTTCTTAACATACGAAGTTCCAAGAATATTGTGCAATACAGTGACATCGCATAAGATGCAAGTGTGAGAGAGATCCACATGGAATTTCCAGTTTATTTATTATACACTTTCCTCATTGGGTTACTGCAAGCTGTGTCCATAACCTATAAAAATAAGTACTGAAACATGTAACTATATTTTACAGTGATTAATTATCAATATTTTATTTGATTTATGTGCAACTGATGTGACATAATTAATGTACACTATTATTATGTTTCGGTAAACAATTGTATTTGTGTTATCATACATTTAATTTTTAATACTTTTATAACAAATAGTAAGTATTTAAATGTAAATAAATAAAAAATTTATTGTTATCTTATATATGAGAAACCTTACGAGATGATCATTTTTTCAATATTGCAGAAAATGGCATCCCTTCTGATAGGATTGCTTTTATTGCAAATAACATCTGTTCTTTCGTGGTCTGTAAAATTTGATAGTAATGCTACAACTATTCATATTTATGAAACATTATCAATTCCTGTTGTTGTTTATAAAGATTTTGATGACAAATTGAGTTGTCATATTTCTGTAACAAGCTCAGATACAAATGTTCTTAAAGCGAGTCTTAAACTTTCTAAGCTTAATGATATTCCAGAAAGATGCTCTGGTATTCTTAATGTCACTGGAGTCTTTCTTGGAACTGCAAAAATTATGTTTAATCAGGTAAAGTTTTAAATCAGGGATTTTTGATTAAATTCTGAAATTATATTATTAAGTAGAATTGTTATTTCAGACTTTCACAGAAAATAAAGAAGTGCTTGCATTAGCTGTTATACGTCAAGAGCGAACAATAGATCACATTTTTACAGGCAGTGTGGCAGTACTTGTATCAATACTCTATATTAACTTTGGTTGTGCCATGGATTGGTCAGTGTGTCGTCAAACTTTAAAACGTCCTATAGGACCTTTAATAGGAATGTTTTGTCAATTTCTTTTTATGCCATTGGTAATATTTTTGTTTAATATACAGAAATTCTTATGTATTATACTTGAGCAGAATTTTTAATTTTTCAGTTAAGCTATGGAATCGGACTGGTTTTGTTTCCAAACCATCCCGAAATGCAAATTGGGATGTTCTTTACAGGTATAAGTCCTAGTGGAGGAGCATCTAATATTTGGACTGTGTTATTAGGTGGAAATCTGAATCTTTCTGTCACTATGACAACTATGTGTACTATTGCTGCATTTGGTAATTGATAACGAAATATTAATTTTTATTTAAGTATTTTTAGCATAAGCGTAATAAATGTTATAAATTTATAGGAATGATGCCTTTGTGGATCTTTACATTAGGTAGATATATTTTTGAAAGAGGACAACTTGCAGTACCTTATTCCAAAATAGCTATGTTTGCTGTTGGTCTTATAATACCTTTAGCTATTGGATATTTAATACAAAAAAAATTACCAAGATTATGTAGAATTATGGTTAGAGCAATGAAGCCTTTTTCAGTCATCCTTATTATATTTATTATTATATTTGCTATTGCTACAAATTTATACCTTTTCCAATTGTTTTCTATACAGGTAAACTTGTAAAAATAGTTTCAGAATGTATAAGTTATGTGCAAGAGTATATTTTCAGCTTTCTAATTTTTTAGATTATAATAGCAGGTATGGGATTACCTTGGTTAGGATTTTTGTTTGGTGGAATTATGGCGTTTCTGTTTAAACAAACAAAACCTGATATTAAAGCAATTGCAATAGAAACAGGAATCCAAAATACAGGTGTTGCTATATTTCTTTTAAGATTCAGCTTAAAAGCCCCTGCTGACGATTTAACAACTGGTAAATTACTATTATAAATTAAAGCGATCTAAATCTCTAATGAAAAAGAAATATATATATATATATTTATACAATATTAATATCTTTATAGTACTACCGGTCTCTACAGCAATTATGACGCCATTACCATTGACTATATATTACATAATAAAATTGATATATGATCGAAGAAAAAAAGTTCCATCCAGCGATGCATCTCTTGAAAAATTTCAAAATGAAACATGAAGTATGATACAAAAAAATGTAGAAATAATTGATATACATTGCAACACCCTATATATATATATATCAATGAGTGCAATAATACACAATATTTTTATAAATAAGAAATAATTAAGAGTGAGGTAAAACAAACTGAGGGTTCAATGTAGCAATGATTTGGGATTTAAGATAAATAATTGTTAAATAATACTTACAAATGTACCTAATATTGAACAAAAGAGAATTACGATCGGTATTGAATGTCTAATATCAGCTTCGATAATGATGCTACAATTCCATTTTTGTAATATTTATAAAAAATTATTTAAATTTGAATAAATTATTTGATGTTTACTAATACTAATTACTAATAATAATTAGAAATCCGAAAAGTACAATTTTGCTAAAAATATTAGACTGTTTTATCTCAAAATAGATAAAACAACTACACGTACTGTATACATGTTTTAGCCACTGAATACGATGGCGCTAGGTACTGGACTTAGCGAAGACACGAACCCTGAAACGGACATTATCTGTTGGGTATACATCCTCTTAAGGCGCTATTCCTTTCTTAGATTCAGTTCTTCTTCCTTTGCAAGTCGTAAAAATCTTAATCTGCGGTATCGACTGCTTAAATTGACTATCATATTACTAGAAATATTTAACTCTTGAAAGAGACACTAGACGCGTTTAGATCAACTTCATAAAATTTCAAGGATGTGCTGCTGCGTCTGAATAGACAAACAAGAAGAGAGGTTATATTTTAGTCTCGATGAAATAATTCTCTCTTGAAGTTTTGTTACGTTCTTATTCATATAAAAAATGAATTTTCAACGTACGTGTTTTATGACACAAGCACTAAAATTATGTTCACCAATTAAAATAAGTAGTAATTCAAGAAATCGTTTACTTAATGTTAAACAACAATTGTACACTGGAAAACCTATGTGTACTATAAATGATGTAGAAAATATTAATGGTATAGAAAGTGAGCAAATATATTCTAAATACAGTAACCAAGATTTTATGAAACCCGAACAATTAAAAGTAATGGACAATCATAATTATCCTGATGTCTTCAGTAATAACTCTATTAAAGTACCAAATGCATTAGATATTTGTTTGGAAGATGTATCGGATATTGGACCCTTTTATACTCCTTCGCTTAGTGTCGCAAAATATACAAATATTTCTCCTACCATAAAAAAATTGGTAGATCTTGGTGTAGAACTTTATAAATATGATCAAACAGATATAATGAATTTTTTGTTGAATAGTGATTTTGACAAGGATATTAAACCATATATACAATTTTTGCATGACTGTGGTTTACCTGTAAATAGTTTGGGACACTTTATAAGTAAATGTCCTTATATATTTAAAGAAGATATGGATGATCTTCGTACAAGAATAAGATATTTAAGAGCACATAATTTTGATATAGAAATGATTAGTACTATAATGTATAAACACCCAAACTGGTTAACATTCCCAACAAAATTTATTGACACCAGGCTTGGTTATTTCCAAAAACAGTTTAAATTATTAGGGAAGGATGTAAGAAATTTAACGGTATTACACCCAAAATTAATAACTTTTAAAATTAAACATATAGAAACGTCCAGTTTTTCTATAAAAGAAGAAATGGGATTTAATGATAGTGAAAGAAGAAGTCTGCTTTTAAAAGAACCACGTCTATGGACTAAAAGTAAGTCGAGTGTTATGTAATTATTTAAAACTAATTTTCTTTCTTAATTGTACAAAGAGAAACTTTTCTTACAGATAAAGATCGAGTTTTAAACACTTTTGACTATGCACATAACACAATTAAGCTACCTCATGTGTTAATAGTTCACGAACCAGAAATCTTAATGTGTAGAAAGGACAGATTAATGCACAGACACAAATTTTTAGTTGAACTTAAAAGAGATCAATTTGATCCTTTGAAACCATTATATGTATCACCAAAGAGACTAGTTGAAGGGACAGATAATGACTTTTGCGAAAAAGTTGCATTTGCATCTGTTGAAACGTATAATAAGTTTTTGAAAACATTTTAATTGTATTAAGATAATATAAATATATTTATTTAATGTTAAAAAATGTATTATTTTATGCCTTTATTATTTTTCAACCTATATTTTTATACATATAATTATTTGCAATTTCTCTGTGTGTACGTATAATTTTTAACATTATTAAAAAATATTACTCCTCCAAATATTGAATAGTAATGTAAACACACAAAAACAAGCATAATATGAAGAAAAGATCATAATTAATGTATTACATAAGTCACTCGTATACATTATTTCTCTTTTTATAAATCTTATATTTGTACACTTAACTTATACTAAATTAACTTGGAGCATGTTCGTTTTTACAAATATTTATCTATCTAGATTTTAATTATATTTTCCTAGCTCTATCTTTTTCTGTATTGCTCTTACAGAATGATACAAAAGAGAATCTATAAGACCAGCTACTGTGAACACTCCTCCAATAATAGCACATGTATTTGTTGCAAAATGTCCAAATGATTTCGCTCTTTCTATATATTTGACCATCAATGGACTTAGTTCATAACTAAAAAATACTCCTGGCATTCCTGATTCTCCACTATATAATGAAATTTGCCTAGAATGCCGAGTTACTGAAAATTGATTAGTTAGAAGTGTAGAACCATCAGCACGAACATAAGTCGTCGGAACAATTTTTATGTAGTGGTAAAACATCATCGCTCCTAAAAAGAGACACAGAAGATTGGCATATTTATTGCTTATTTTATCTGTCTCTATTTTTATCGAAATTTAGAAAAAAAGATTGAATTTAAATGAGCCGCGGTTTCGGCTTCGATTGTAGCGTCATAAGCGGAAGTAGAAAGCAGAAGAATGAACATCCGTGCAAGAACCAATATGGCGTCTATTAGTATATAGCGTAAAAATTGTGGTGTGCGTTCAATGAATACTGAATCTAAAATAGCCAGTAACTTGAAAAGTAAAAAAGACAGAGTAATATTAAAAATATATTGATAATTTGTAAAACATCATTACACTTGTAACAAGTAAGTTGAAATATAAATTTATAGCCTTGTCGCGCGTCTCATTTTCATAAAACGGTATAAAAATAATGTTGTGTACACATAAATATAAATATATACACAGGAGCGTGTATATAAACTTTGAAACGCTTCAATATTTATTTTCAAAATGTGTCTAAATCTATATCTAATTCATATTAAAGGGAAATAGAGTTATATGTTAATCAAGATATTCTTTAACCTATAATTCGTAATTCATTTTCGTTATTTGTTAATTTGTAATAATTGTTTGTAGTTAAAAATGCCGGTAGTTCAAGGAGGTGTATATAATCAGTCACCTAGCTGCTGGGATAGAATGAAAATGGGCTTTGGAATTGGTTTTTGCGTAGGACTTGCATCAGGAGCTCTTTTCGGCGGATTTTCTGCCCTAAGGTACCTTTATCCTATTATAAATTGATACTTTAACTGTGTTATGATAATTAACAATTACTTATTAATTCAGGTATGGATTAAGAGGGAGAGAATTGATAAATAGTGTAGGAAAAACTATGCTTCAAGGAGGTGGAACCTTTGGTACTTTTATGGCTATTGGAACAGCCATACGTTGTTAATATACTTATCATTTTGTTTAGAGCAACAAATTAGATTACCAGGAAATTGTGAATATTGTTAACTTCTTTTCTAATAAAATATTCTACAAAATGTACATTACCTTGTGCTGCAATCACGATAGTATCATCCATGGGGTTTGTTTTTCCAGGAATATTTAGGCCAAAGCTCAAATGACGAATTTTATGTGTCATATTAAATTGAGCAGAAGAAAAACTTTTTACATCGTGTACTATAAACAAAATTAGTATTTTATCTATTTGAGATATGTGAAGTTTAATTTATTGTGCGTACTAACCATGTGCATGGTTTATAGAGAAACTTTCTCCTGGTGCAATATGAAAGCTTCCGCCTACTCTGTTTACTTCCATATAACCATAAATTTGGCAACCCTGTGTAAATGCATTTTTTATATTTATAACATCATTCTTACATTGCTTAACCATACTAGGATCAGGAGGTGCCCATTTTTGAAGCCTGTAAGCTTCTTTTACATCCTCGCACGTATTACAACATCTATAAATTTATTACTTTTTAATGATTTAAGTCATTTAAGAAATATCATATTTTGATCTCATTTGAGCATTTACTTTATACCAAGTTCTGAACTAGCTGCCCCATAACAATCACCACAAGTCTCACTAGTAACAGTAGTAGTTTCTTCTGTCTAAATAATAAAAAATTTAAGCTTTGAAGTGTTTTTATTTATAAAATATAAAATTATTACCTTGTCTGTTGGCTTTTGGGCTTTTATATCAGTAATACCTGTATGTTGCATTATAGAAATATGGTCAATAATTTACTTGAATATTACTTTAATTTTCTTTAGCCTTAAATTGACTTACCAGTTTTTTGTGGATCTTCTATAGGCTTACCATCCAAATCGAGTCGCCTTTTATATATATTGTGTTCTATTTGAAGGTGTTGTTCACCTGTTGTATCCATTGCATCAATGGATAAAACTATAAGGTAACAAATAGTAATCAGAATAGTTTTATAACAACAAAATATGTGTGCAATATCTAAAATTAAGTTATATTAAAACTTACGATCACAGGATATAGCAGGAATAATAATGTCTAAATTTATTCTTAGTTTTGAACCCCTTGAAGTATCTACAAATAATTCTTCACTCAAACTTGGGGTAAAATAATCATTGATTTCAGATAAAAATAATATTGTCATGATGATAGTACTAATGACCGTCACTGAAAAGTTTGACTTTTATATATATATAGGCACACACACACCTACACGCACAGAGAAAGAGAGATAGAAAGAGAGACACATGTAAAGTGAAACAAAATTGTTTTATAAATTCAAAATTTATAATAGTTTAAGGTTAGTTATACACATGACATTTGACAGGAATATAACAGAAACCTTATGATATAATTTAACAATATAAAAATAGGAATTGAATGTAAGATAAAAATACATTTTTTATCAAAATATTACAAAAAACTTAATTGGTAGAAAGTAGGAGAGTGAAGGATTTGTATTAATTTACCAATTGCACCGCTAAAAGTTCTCACAAGAATATCTGCTTCTTCTCGCACTTTTGCGTGCACATCTAATTGTCGTAAAATTTGCATTTTTAATCCACCTGTCTTTTGACAGCAGGGTATGGTATTACTTTAACCAAAATGAACACGCTGCACATATGTAAATATATATATATGTATACGTTTCAATCACTTTTATCTATGAGAACATATGCATTAATCTGGTTGAAGTTTAAAAATTTTATTAAACTGGTTGTACAAATGCCATTAGATGCAAAACCCTTTAATCTTTTTTACCTAATAAATTTGAAAAGAGATGACGTTCAAATTAAAAATTCTTAATATTAATAAAGATGCAGAAATGCCCTCGAAATTTTTCGGAGTCGATCGAAGCGCAACTAGTTTTTGTTGCAGGAATTAAATATTTCTAGTAATATGATGTCGGTAAATTTATGGTGTAGTAATTTATGTAGTCGATATCGTAGGTGGTGATTTTTCCCACTGACCAGGGAAGGAGAATTAAAAGGTGAATTCTGCGCAGTCCTAATATGCAAGGACAAAATTAAAATTTTTTAATTCAACATAGACACCCTCCACCCAATAGACCTTCTATAAAGATAAGGAAGAAATCCAGAGGTAGTATTAATAAGAACTTTTATAGGAACAACAAATAAAGTCATTCGGAATGTGTGTAACAAATGATTGATAAATTTTATTTAATTTATATCAATATCACTTAACTTAATGCCAGGTAATTTTACAGGTATTTGGTGTAATAATTTGATTTATGCATTTCATTGCACATGCTGGCTAATTGCATGATACGTACATGTAGATAAAAAAATGTTTGTTAGCTTACGTAAAAATGTAATATAATATACTTGAAGAGATTCGGTAGAAATTTTTACAGTATTACCATTAGAAGAGCAACGATTTTTAAGGCACTCTTTAATAACAATATGCCTTATCAATTTACACAGGTCTCTCTTGGTAAAACTACAAAATAAAAGTATTGAATTAACTTCTATGGAGATCCTAAATAAACATAAATTGTTAGATAAAATATCTTAAAAATAAGTGGACGGCGATTGAACGAATAATTAATTATTCTTTTCGATCTATTCGGTGGTCATAACGAGGATAAAAAACAATAATATGAAGAAAAATTTAAATTGTATAAATTTAGTATGACAAATTTTATACTAGGACGTATATTTTTTATCACGTATAGTATTTTATCATTATATACTTTCGTTTGCGTGTGTTTATTAATTGCCATTCGCTCTGTGACCATTAGTTTTAATACCACAACGAATAGATCTTCGGTAAAAGTAATAAAAATAAATTAAAAAATTTATTGTGTAAAAACTACGATTGTACTTGCTATGATACTTTGTTACCATAAAAGGCAGTTATTTCGTTCATAGTTCTTCCTAAGAAGCAGATAGTAAAAATGATATAATAGAATGAGAAAGAAAGAAGAAATTAATAAATCCAATTAACAGGAACCCATTGATGCTCAGTAGCTAAAGCATCTAAGGCTGCGACTACTTGTCTGAAAGTGTGGTCAAAATCTTCGTTCACAATTACTAGATCGATGTATTTTTCGTAAGCTCGTTGCAAGGCTGCTGATTCTTCCACGGTAGATTTAAGATCATCCTCCTATTATATCGAATAAGACTCTCTTAGTAATTCCTTAGGAATAATTACAATTAGTTATCGAAGTGTGTAAAAAAGTGTGTGTACTTGTGTGTAATGTTCAAGTATATATGAAAGATTAGAAAGTAAGAACTATCGTGCAATACAAACCTCGTATAAGGAAGCAAGTGATTCAAGCGTTCTGGCTCTTCTTGAACTGTACCTGATGGAGCTCTGACGGTCAAACTAGCAAAGCCAACATCAAATACATACAACGGATTAAATACATTGCAGGTACAAGCAAAATGAATCTAATGATCATAAGGGTAAGAATCAATTGAATATAAGGGGGTTTACAAAAAAAAGCAAAAATAAATAAAAAGTCGATATAGAAAGAGAATTAAGAGGGAGAGAGAAGACATAAACAATTTTCGAATATCATGCAGATTGAATCCAATCAGCGAATACAAAAGTGAATGAACTGGGCCTCGCTAAATTTACCATTCCAAATGATTGTTTTATAAAAATGTTCATTCTATCACATTGGTATATTCAAAATATTTAGCAAAAAGTAGTAGTTTATATATCGTAGTATACTTTTTAAGAATAGATCTCTAGCGTTGAAGAAATTGGCTTATAAATACCGTAAGGTTTCTATTGCTAGCTCCTGTTGATCTCCCAAGATCGTATAAACTTTTCAGTTGCTCCATTCCTGGAGCCGCTATGAAGATGACATAAGGCATAAATTCAGTACTATTGTGAAGAATCTTGAGTGCTGCCGGACTGCAGTCTAAGACACACATTTTTCCCGCCCTGATAAGGTCTCGGACAGAGTCGAGCTTCGTACCATACAAGTGGCCTCCGTGTTCGCCGTGCTCCAAGTACCGATGCTCCCGAATATCAATTTCCATGGAGTCACGATCGGTGAACCAATAGCTTTTGCCATCTTCCTCGAGAACTCTCGGAGGACGCGATGTATCTGAGTGAAATGAGGAAATTTCGTGAAAACGAGAGGAAAGAGAGAAAGAAGAAAGAGGAAAAAAATGGAGTACTGACATGGAACGATAGTGCCAAACTTTTCTGGATCACTGTTAATTAGCCTGTTCTTCAAGGTGCGTCTTCCGACACCCCGGGGTCCAACCAAAGCTAGAGTCTTGCGTCTGAAGGGTGGCATCCTGGCAACTTCTTCATAGAGAAGGAGCTCGGCACTGTCAAACTCTCCGTTAGACTTCGACTGGTACATCTTTCTTTTCTTTTTCTTGGATATCCTTGTGCCGCAAATGCTTATCTTGTGAACAAAGTCTGCTTCGGGAGGGACGAAGGCTTTTCTTCGTTCTTCCAGCTCTAATGAGGGTACAAGACCGGGTGCGCCCAAACCTTCGCCTTCCACTCTTCTGGCTTGCCACCAATTCGGGTCGGACTGATCGACGATCTGGAGAACGTCACCCTTTTGAAAGGGAAGTCCTATTTCTCTACAAGGCAGCAAAGTATCCTCTGTCGGATCGTAGTCGAACAGGGCTCTCATGTAACACTGAAAGAAGTGGAAAATGGTGAATGGCGAGACGAACTTTATGTTCCCCGTGAAAACGAAAGGATCGTTTAAAACGAAAATAATACAATTAGGAAATAGATGCGGACTGTAGTATCAATTTAACGCTCGTTGTATTACGTGCTGGTAATTTGCCGTTAGAGCTAATAAAAATTCAGTTGGCACACCAGTGGAGCGGAAAAATAATGTCCTCGAGAATACGTACCGTCGACTTGAGAGGTTTGCTACCATCGGTGGCAATTCCAGGTGCCAGTTTTAAAGAAAGGTTCTCCTTTGCCTCTTGTATCGCTTGTTGCAGTTCATCCGGCGTATGCACTTCTTTTCCATTAACCTCCATAATCACCTCGCCTATCCTTAAGAGTCCTTGACGAGCAGCCGTACTGCCACCTAATATTCTGGCAATTATCAAGTTGCCAGACTCGTCCACGTGTACCGTCAAACCCTGGAATCGTAAAAGTTTTTTCATTAATTCTCTTCAAATGGCTCAGGCTGGAGGAAGAAGAGGAAGAAGAAGATCCTTATAGAGTAATCCTAATTACGATGATGCCACAGTTTAAACTTACCAATGGTTCATCAGGCTGTCTTCGCAGACCGACCATTCTTACTGCTTCTACTCTCTCGTCGGCCGGCATTGTCAGAAAGGATGAATCCTGCTGCGGTGAAAATGGCAATTCTCTTCGTTTTGCTATCGCGTCGTGAGTTTCCAGTAAAGCTTTTAAGTAGGAACTCTTCAACAGCCTCACTAGTTCTCGTCCGTTCGCCTCTTTCGAGTCTTTCAACGTATGACAAATCTCATCGACTATATCACAAACTGATCTACATACGGGTATCACATGTACTGGAGGACATTCCAGGCGTTCCTGAACCTGTGTAAGGGCAGAAAACAGAAATACGTGAAATTTCATAGGAATTCCAAAAGTAAAAGGAGAAAGAAAAGTGTCAAAGATTATGGCGCTTAATTAGCGAAGGTTGAGAGAGGTCAATCGACATTGATGAGATTAAAATTGACCGAATTAACACGTAGGACTAAAGAACCATAACTAACTATACGACGCGAAGTGGAACACAATCAAGGGGAATAGAGCAATTGAGAGAAGTAGGTTACTTTGCTCTTTTTTATGCATTGCCAATCCTGATCCTCTTAATTTGCACATTGATTTTCTCTTAGATTCGTGCAAAATCCTACAATAATAATAATAATGATCGACTTTTTCAGGATGGCAAATGATTGCTCGAAAATGTGAAAGGTTTCTTCGTGATTCTCGACGCACACGATGGATCACTGCTACTTGAAAAGTTTATACAACATTTTCACCCACGCTCCTAAAAGTCAACTTAACAGAAGATTCTTATATACCAAGCAGGCTTTTGATGAAACTAGTGTAATGCATAGCGAGAGAGAGAGAGAAGCGTCGAAGGATAAAGACGAATAATCGTCGCGGAGTAATTGGAATCATCACTGATAAAAACAGGCACGAGTGAAAGAGGAGAAAAAAGTTAAAAAAATGTAAAACAGAAATGGAGCCTGTTATCAACGCGCGAAATTAGAATTAAGTTATCGCTATAGGAAACTTGTCGTACATACTGATTTACACATGACTCAAAACACTTTGCAGGTTGGACACGCCTAAAGTTGAGAAACGCGAGAAACGATATAGTAAAGTCACGAGAACAGTAGAGCGTTTTGCGACTGGATCCACGCCATCTTTGCCTTGACCAGGAAAGAATTTTGAAATTTGAAAAGGAGAGAAGCGGAAGGAACCACGCGATTCGAGAAAAAACTTCTCTGACTTACGGATTCGACTCGGAAGGATTCGCCCGTGGTTCGGTGCTCCGATAAGCTAGGCCAGCTCGGTCCGAATGAACTTTGAAGAAATATTGATCGACAGCGCGCGCGGGAGCGGGAGCCAGAAGAGACCAAGGGGAAATGCAGCGGCGAGTGAGATTCAAGGGGTCAAAAGTGGACGATCGCATCGAGGAGGGTTTCTACGTGAATCGAAACGATAACGGAGACGCATAGTCGAGGTGAACATACGTGACGAAGGCAGAGGCACGCAGGAGGCACGCACAGCTCACAAATAGACGGCGAATAAGTGAGAGAGATAGTAACGTCAGAAAACTGCCGCGCCTACTGACTATATACTGCCTATATACGTATTTCCAGCAGACGCGTAGCAGCTCTTTCAGCCCAGTCGCTGCGCTGTTTCACTCGAAACAGGTGGGGGCCCTTCTCCTGGTATGCGGCACTCCGCTACTTCCACACCAGTCGCGTATCTAAACCCTCGTGGCATTCGCCCCGAGGAATTTTCTCCGATCTCTCGAAACGCCTGCGAGTCCACGCTCCGATCTTCCGATACCGATTGGCCCTTGATGACCGATGACGGTAATCGAGAGAATTTCAATGGAACAACGGGGACCGCGCGATCATACCGATTTTCCTCGTTGCGGCAAATATAGCGCGGCTACCGGACCCTTGACGCTGAACGTAAAAGGGAAAGTGGTTCCGATACTTGTATCTACGGTGCTGTCACCCACACCAGTCTTACGTATGTGTGTCAATCTGTATACGCCGCAACGTCATTTCTCCCCTCCCTGTCGCAACAAGTAAGCGTGTAATCATCACAAGGCAACGTGCCCCTGACGGTGCTGACGGTGCTGACGGTGCTGACGGTGCTGACGGTACTCTTTGAACCAACTGAAAATTATGCCGTTTTGCGCACATGTGCGTACACGAGTGAGGACGATGTATGCGTGTGCATGATCTACCGACGGATCAACAGAACCTATGAAAAAATAGCGTTTCATTCATTTTTCTCTTTTTTTCCTTCTCT
The DNA here is from genome assembly GCA_037305995.1 of Sclerodermus sp. 'alternatusi'. Classification (NCBI taxonomy): domain Eukaryota; kingdom Metazoa; phylum Arthropoda; class Insecta; order Hymenoptera; family Bethylidae; genus Sclerodermus; species Sclerodermus sp. 'alternatusi'. The sequence goes on along the minus strand of CM074553.1, from coordinate 6,427,388 downwards.
CTCTCTCTATCTCTCTCTATCTCTCTCTCGCTACGCGTGTATATGTCTCCTCTTGCTTATTGACCCAAATCCACTGGAGCGTGCAAAAGAAGCTGAAAATGATATTTTGGAGCTTTAACTGATTTTTTAACTTTTCAACACCGGTCAACCATAATACACCCTCGGATCAGCAGACTCTTCTTCTTCTTCTTCTTCTTCCTTTGCTTGACTCTTTTACCTCTCACCTCCCACCATAAACAGTCCCTCTATTTTTTTACCTGCGCATCGACAGAAGCCTACGGAATGTGGGCTTTGCCCCCAACCTTCGCATATTGATGAAAATGTGCGTGCCCCGCGCATCCTCTTGAAGAAATTCTTTCTGTTTTCGTACAGTGTATTGACTTTATAATTTCCTCTTTTCAGTTTCTCATGCTCCAACGATCAGTGTGCTCGCGCGATTCTTTAGAAATGTGTCTTGAAACATTTGCGAGACGCGGCAGTCTCATTGATAGCCCGCATTGATACAGAGGCAGTATCGAAGTGCATTATGACAATACTTACTTTGACTAGGGAATTGACAACTGGACTATCGAGGAGTCCCTTTAGGAAGAGCAGATCCGTCTCGTCGTCGGCTACCTTTTCCAGCTCATCGAGATTCTCCCGCACATGCATGAATGCAGCTGGAACAGTAACCAGGGACTTTTCCATAATTTTCTAAAGGGCCGAGGTACAGGATTGATTCGTGATACAATGTACGATATGTAGATGATGCAAGGCAGTACTACTACCACGGGTGTGGCCATCTCTTAATACCGATCAATATTCGCTAAGCTACAGGTGGCACACATGTGTACGTATCTACGCGCGTATGTATTTTCTCTTTCAAGTTTATTTTCCTTTCCTTTTTTCTTCTTTTTTTTTCGAGAAAAAGGGGAGAGATTGATAGAGACAGAGTGAGAGGGGGGGGGTAAGGTTTTTTAAAATTAATAATTGCCGATCTCTCCCTAAAGCAAATACCCTCGTTCGCTGAAAATGAAGTCTTATTTCGATGTTTACACTGGGAAAACAATTAGAGCAGTAGCAAATGATCTATCGAAGTTCTTGAAAGAGTAATTAAGTCTGATTGCATCGAGAGCAAACTCAAGGATTTTTTACTTAGAGTGATTTCGTTAATGACGAGTGTCAAGGGGGCATTTCAATTAACTGTAGCACTCTTGTTCTAAAAACATAAAAGCAGTCAAGTGTCATATTGATTTTATACTCTCCCTCTCTCTCTCTCTCTCTCTCTCTCTCTCTTTCTCACTCATCACACTTCCCTTTTTTTATTGCGGTAAAAGAGATTTTTCGTAAGGGTCCAGAAGAGATTAGAGGAGAACACGTATGTTTAACTACTAAATTAGTATTTAAACTATTTAGGTAATCTCTGATAAAGTTACCGTTATCTATTTGATGGATTTTCGCGCCATTCATAGCGTCCATACTCGCCAATAAATGACGATCTTCTATTTTGTCCTTTTTCCCAAAGAATACCATGTCTCTCTTGTCAATAGAAAATTTCGAAACTATATCACCAAATCTTCAGAGAATTGTACGAGGCATAAAAATAAATAAAATGGACGATAGAAGCAGCGGTCTCTCTCATACATTTTAATATTGGAGGAATCACATGTTTCTGAATGAATTACCACTTTCACTTTTCTTTGATCGGTTAAAGGTGTCAAGAGAGCTTTATCATTCGATATAAAGAAAACGCAATTCGTACGGCATCATTCTCGGTTATTTGCAGGAAAAGCAGCAATGATTTCATCTAGAGCACCTTAAGAGTCTAGTGGATGCGCGACATGGCCTAGCACCTGTCGAAACTTCTTAAACTCTTTTCGGGATCTCTGGATCATCCGTCCTCCGATCTATCTATGGCACAAGGCCCTAAGATTCCAAGAGCGACACAACACCCTACTAATAATCGAAAATAATACACGGATAAGAGACACACGCGTCACGGAGATCAATTTGTCCTGCTTTTAAATTCGAGCAATACGTACTTTCATCGTAATTTTACACGCGATGATAAAGTTTTTTAATCGATCGATATATCGGCATATATTTTGTGCCCGCCATTTTCTCTCGCCTCGCATAACACCTGCATTATGCTTAAAACGTACAAATATCGTATACGTGTATGTATCGCGTTTAGTGAAATGGAGAATATTTTATATTCGTATAAAACTGCAATATATCCACGTGAAATCTCGCAACAACTAGTTGGATACGTAAGCGCTACTGACTGAGAACTGTTTTCAAGGAGCCAAGAGACCGGCCTTCTTGTGGAGTCAGAAACGAACCAGCTGCTTTCCGAGAGAAGGGTAGGGAATGTTGGAGGAGGATCGAACAAACCGAGTAAAAGAAGGAAGAGGTAAGGAATAAGAAGAGAGGAGGGAGCTAAATTAAAGAGAGAGAGAGAAAGAATGAGAGAACGAGAGAGGGAATGGTTAGTATAGCAATAGTGTGACGTGACAAAGTTAAACTTCCAAGTGGGGAGAAGTACTTTGGAAAAGATTTTGCTTCTCATTTTGAGAAGAATCTCGCGAGCGATTACTTTTGTTGAATAATCTCGGAGCTTTGAAATATATATACTACTTATCGATTAAACAAATATTTACGCGTAAAATATATAACTAGATAGATAGATAGATAGAGAGAGAGAGAGAGAATAGAATTACCGGAAGTAGAGTTTAAATCTTCAATGACATCCTTCTTGTGAATAAGGGATGATAAAATGGAGCATCCACAAATATCTTGAATATTTTGGATAGTTCCACCTTTGGACGTCCACATTTTTCATTCGAATCGATTTCCATTGATACGATTTTAATTATCGTGGTTACCATCGGTTGTCATTGCTCGGTTCTCCGGTAATAGAGAGCGTTCTCGCATCCGAGACACTTTTCCATGGGGAAGAAAGCTGATTTTTTCGATCGTAAAGCATCGAACGATCGTTTAATTGACAATCAATCGTTTCGCCAAAGAATAGCGTTGTTCTCTCGATGACGAAAGAAACCGAGAGACTCCAGTAGAAATGGCGAAAGTCCAAGAAGAGATCTATTCATAGATTCGTGACGTGGCTTCGTTCAAGCCTATCGAAGCTTTCCGTAAAGTTCTACGTAGGAGAGAGAAGTCAAGAAACAAAGTTAGCGTCTTTCGAGTTTTCTATTTGATAAAATATTGTCAATTCAAGTTCTACAAAGCGAACAGTTGGAGAAAGGAAATTTGCGTACCTCCAACCTTCTCATTCGAGTCAATAGCTCTCGCTGCTAATAAAGTTTACTTGAATTTCATCGAGCAATACGGAGTGTTTAATGCAAATTTTGATATCAAGCGATCCCTCAGCGTTGACTTACCTTCTTTTCAAATGTTAAAACGATTACAGAGAGTTATAATATGTACATGAAAAGGGTAAAAATTGAACGAAGGAATGGAGTAGTAAATCATCGAACCAACTACAAACGGATACTATAAGCCTTTTCGCGAACGAGCTCGTACTTATATAGTCCCAAACAGGAGGGTGGTTTTACCTACACACCCACCCTCGTAATTTCTAGCGTAGCACCGCGACTCGGCGTACGCGTTACGTTTCAATCGATAGAATGGCGCTTATAAGAACTTTCTCATTTTTCCAGCTTAACTTTTTCGCTCGATTCTCAACCATGATCTTCGTTATATTGCACATTTTTACAGGCGTACAAAGTATGCGCGAAACTTCTATATCAATATTAATTAAAGCGCTACTCTATTTATTTTATTAATGAAAGCAGTCACGAGGATGAAGAAGAAGGAGGAGAGACGGAGAAGAAAAGAACGAAGGAGAAGATAAAAGTTTTGAAATCTTAAGGATTTGGAGTGACCGATCGTTTCTCCGCGTTTAATTTATTTTAACAATAAAAAAATCAATATGGTATTTGAAAGAGTAAGGACATCTCTCGAAGCTTTTTAGAGAATAAAGATAATCTAGGAAAACGTATTGTATGCTGCTTTTGACAGTAGGCTATCGTCTGTTGGTCAAACAGTTGGCTCTTACGAATATCTCTGTCTCTTTTAAATTCACTCAGGCAAGAAAAGATGGCAGCAAATAGAATATAGCTCTTTTAATTGAACAATTATTGAATATTTCACGCGGATTTTTGTATAATATCATCATTTGAATAAAGATAAATAACTTTTACAAGCTACGAGCTCTCTTATTTCTCTTTATTTCTATTATTGCCCTTACCTTTCTTTTCCTCTTCCCCACACATGTACAAGTCTCGTATTATTGAAATAAAAAGATTATCTTTCTTAAAATTTCATTTTGGCTAATATTCGTATAAACAATTATTGCATGACATAGGTATTATATCATAGTTCGATGGGACTGTTATCTGTTGCATAGTTAATAAATAAACAATGTCCTTGATGAAAAGACAGCCAACTGACGAATGATGATAATATCCTTTAGTCGTCAGCAAGCCGTTAATCGGTAATAGCGAGAATACAAATCGTCGAGGCAGTAACGATATATACATATATATTTGCGTGTATCAGATTTTACAAGTAACTTATTTTTTCCACTACATAGTTATGCGCTTGATGACCTTATACATACATACATATATATATATATATATATTCTTTTTTTACTTCTTTTACTTGATAACTATACAGAATAATAGAATAATAGGTAGTAAAAATTTATTGGCGAAAAACAAATGGATAATCTCTCAAACGCAATAAAATATTATCAATAAACGTAAATCATAAATAATTTGTATCATTTGTAATTATCAAAATAAAACACGTGCGAAGAAAGAGACTAAGACGAAGACGAAGAAGAAGATATATTGGTAAGTAAAAGATACAGATTTTTCGGTTGACGACAAAAGAAATTATTTTATCGAAGAATAATTTCTAATAAATATTTTGATAATGGAAAATAGCGAGAATAAGAAAGAAAGATTATTGACGAGGAGCAGCGAGAAGGGTATCACCTTAATCGAAAAGTAGTGGGAGGAAATTAGAATTATCGGCTAAAAGAGAAGCGAGTCGAGCATACTTCCTTTTCAACTTTATTCTTCGGTGCTTGAGGTATCTACTGGACGATTTTCCGCGGGGAATCATCGGGATCATGAATCGATCACTAAATACTGTTCGATCTCTTAATTTGGTACGTCACCGTATTCTATTACAAATGTGTGAATTGTGAGAATTATTTACCAAAACTTATTATGATATTAATTTGTAGGATATTTGCAAGATTTTACTGTTCGGTTTATTCCTGATCGTTTTCCCATCTATTGGAACAGGTGAATGATTTCTTCTCTTTTTACTGTGGAATAAATTGCCAGTATAGACTATTTCTATATGAAATAGTATAATAACCGTGTGTCTTTGAGAGTTATACATATAAACATGTATATATTATATCAGTATCTGGACAGGCTAAGGAATGGCAACGTCAACCAATTAATTTAGATGAAACTTACGATGGAAGTCTCTTAGGAATTAGTTTCAATGGGTCCTGGATAAATGATTCTGAATTTCTGTACAAACACTCGGATTCGTTCGATATCTACGCATTTAATGCGGATGATCTCACGACCAGAGTCTATTACAAGCTTCCAAATGTTGTAAGAGATTTTCCATTAGCGCAGATTATTTACACCTTTTCTTCCTTTCTTTTTCGTCAGAAACTCTCGCACGTTCGCCCCTTTCCACGATTCTGTTTTTAGGTCAACATTTTTAAAACTCAACATGTTTTCTCACCGACTGGAAGGTACATACTGATCAGTGATTTAATAATGCCGGTAAGTAGTGCGTACACGGATTATGTAAATGAAATGCATTTTTCGCATCTTTTTCTGCCACTGACCATAAGATTCTTCCTAGGGTCATCGTCACACAATGCTACGGAAGTACAGCATTTACGATACCGTAAATCAGTAAGTGCGATAAAAAAAAAAAAAAAAAAGCTTTCCACTTCGATGTTCGTTAATTGAAAAATGATTGAGAATCAAATAAGTAAGAAATATATCTGTATAATTGTAGAAAGCACATAAGTCTGGCAAAGGGCCAAATGTTACCATTGGCAATGTGGACATCGTACGAAGATAATATAATTTATTCTTTGAGGAATGATTTGTACCACTTGAAGCTTTCCTCTGGTAAAAAAGTGGTTCGTCGATTAACGAACACCGGAATACCTGGAATTATTTTTAATGGGGTACCCGACTGGATTTACGAAGGTAGAGCAGAATTAACGATTGAACGATTTCCCTTAATTCCACACAGGGACATCCACTTTTCAATAATGTTTTCAAAAATGTCTTAAGAGGAGGTAGTGCAATCATCGAAAACTTTGTGGGTGTCGCCGAATGGTCAGTACCTTGCGTTCGCGACTCTGAACGACACGGACGTGAAGGAAATGATATATCCCGTTTACGGTTTACCGGGCAGCCTCGACTTTCAGTATCCTGCCCTATTGAGCTTAAAATATCCCAAGGTTAATGTTCCATTCTCATTAGTTTCCTGAGAAATAATTCGATCGCCGCTGAACTTTCTTCTTTAAACTACTTTTTTTCCTTCTCCTAAAATTCTTCTCTAGGCTGGCACGAAGAACCCGAAGATAACGTTCCACCTGATAGATCTGTTCGATTCCAATTCCCAGACCAAAGTTTTATCAGCGCCCACCGAGAGCCTTGGCAAGTACGTACGTAGGAATTAGTGATGGTTCCGCGCGAAAAACTCTTTACTCTTCTTTTTTTCCGTCGCTTCTCCTCTCTCTTTCTCTCTCTCTCTCTTCTCAACATCGTCACGCGCGATTTTTCCACCGCAGGGATAACATTCTTTTCGTCGTATCTTGGCTGGACGAGAGAACATTAGCCGCCACATGGACCAATCGCGTACAGAACCAAGGAGAGATCGCGATTTATGACGCGATCACTGGAAGAAGGGAGAAATTATTGGAACTGCGGGAGCCCGAAGGCTGGCTGGAGCTCGGTCCCATCGTGAGACACGGCGATTACATTGTAATGCTGAAGTCTCAGGATTCGGGTACACCGGCTGGAAGGTTCAAGCACGTCACGAGGTTTCAGTACATCAACAACGGACTGTCGAACGAGACTGACTTGACTCCTGGACCTCAAGCGGTTCACGACCTCGCGAAGGTCACCAAGGACGGGATCGTCTACTATCTCGGTTCCAATGACGAAGTACCTTCCGAGAAGAACCTGTACGCCGTACCTCTGGATGGGAGTTCGAGGCCGCTTTGCGTCTCTTGCGACGTTCCAACTCCGGAAGGTAGAAATAATTGAGAGGAGAGAAGTTGAGAATGGGAATCGATCGATAACCTCCCTCTCTCTTGTTCAGGAAACAATTGTTCCTACGTCACCGTTCAGTTTTCCACGTACGGCTCGTTTTACTCGCTGACTTGCCTCGGACCCGATGCACCTTTCGTCACCATATGCAATTCCACGAACCAGCAGTTGGTCCTCTGGGAGCAATCGAGCGATTTGAGGGATCTCTTGAGCCAGAGGCTGCATCCCACGATGAGGACGTTCTTCGTCGAGGCAAACGGATACAAGTGCAACGTCAGATTGCTGCTACCGCCGGATTTCGATGAGAATCAAAAGTACCCCCTGCTGGTGCAAGTGTGAGTAAGCGATGCGATCGACGAAAAGCGACGACCGTACGCCGTAGCTGTGTGAGCGCGCGTATCGATGATTCTTCTTGGTTGCAGTTACGCCGGGCCCAATACCGTGCGAATCATCGACTACATCAACTTGGGGGTCCACTCCTACCTGACCACCAAGAGGGGTGTGATCTATGCTTGGATAGACGGCCGCGGATCAGCCTTCAGGGGTAGCAAAATGCTTTACGAGATCTACAGACGAATCGGCACGGTGGAGATCGAGGATCAGATCGAGGTCACCAGGTAAGAGGCTATCGGAAATGTGGACATGGAAATGATTACTCTTCCTCGTCTCTTCTCTCTCCCGATACTCTAGAATCCTGCAGAACACGCATCCGTGGATCGACGCTAACCGCACGGCGATATGGGGCTGGAGCTACGGGGGATTCGCAACCTCGATGGTCCTGGCGAAGGACAAAGAGTCCGTTTTTAAGTGTGGAGTGGCAGTGGCGCCGGTCACTAATTGGATCTACTACGGTACATGAGATTTCTCGCGATTTCAGTAAGAGATTGCTCGAATAATGACGAGGGGAGGGACGGAGCACGATGGCATAAGGACGATCGATCGATGACATCTCGATAATATCGAGGAATATTAATTTGACCTTGCAGATTCGATATATACGGAGCGCATAATGGGCCTGCCAATTCCAGAGGATAACCTGGCTGGTTACGAACGAACGGATGTATCGACACTGGTGGAGGGAATACGTGGCAAACAATTCCTCCTGGTGCACGGAACTGGCGACGACAATGTCCATTATCAGCAGTCCATGGCCCTGGCAAGGAGTCTCGAAATGGCGGATGTCCTCTTTCAGCAAATGAGCTATCCCGATGAATCTCACGGTCTCTACAGCGTGCATCCCCACTTGTATCGCACGCTAGATAAGTTCTGGTCAAATTGCCTGGGCTACCCCTACCAAAATGACTGACCGAACGAGACTCGCTGGTAATTCGCGGTGTCAAGTTTTCCCGACAGAGATTGCGGGGATAGGGGTAAGGAGGTTTATTCGAAAAAAACAAAACAAAAAAAAATCAAAGTCCTATCCGAGGACTTAGTAAGCCGAGGATCGATCGAGAAGGACGGACGACGACGAAGCTCTCGATCCTTCTTCTCTCCGTTGGATCTTCCATCCTAAACGCTCGCAAAACTGACCTAGTCAACAACTCCGGCCCCCGCGCACTGGCCCGCCACTTTTCCTAATCGGGTGGCATCTTCAAGGACGTCGTTGCACGCGATGCACACAATCCCCTCGTTGTTTTAGATTTCCGAGAAATATTAAAATTTTATAACCCCGCCCTCCCTTCTCCGCAATAATTAATAATGATAATGACGCGAGGCAAAGTGCTAATTAAGAAGACTCCTTCTTTTGTAAGTTGGAACAATGGGACAAACGAGTCTCTCCGGACGAGTCTTTATTTCTCCTCGACCATTTCTAACGCGATGGTTAAACGGAAGGTTTTGCGGAAGGTGGCTGCCGCGCTGTGTTGTAGTTCCAACTAATACAGTAGTTCAAGGTTGTGAATAAATACTCTAGATTTTTAATTATCCGTCTATCCAGGTCTACCCTCCTCACACCCTTTTACAGTCAAACCTTTTATTCGACGCTCTTCCTTACGAGGGATCGACCAGGAGGGGGGAGAGAGAGAGAGAGAGAGAGAGATAAAAGTACGCAAGTACCACTCGTTATTGTAAAAATGTTAAGGTCGCGAGAGAGAAGGGTGATTTTTCCAACATTTCAACGTTGGCCTTCGCAAAATGAATGACTGATACTCCGGAGACACGCAATCTCCTATCATTCTGATTTCTCACAGCACATAACCTACTTTCGTCTTTAATGCTACCACCGGTACCTTCTGGTTCCACTTGCTAAAGCAGAAATACTCGTGCGCTATAGATATTCGCCATGCAAGCCTGAAACTCCAGTCACGATTTTTACTACAGCTGCGTTGCACAGACGCGTGGAGAGACGTTTCCTCCTCCAAAGACGCCTTCGAGTGGCGCGAGTTACGAGCTTGCCTGACCATTCCTAGATTATACTACTGAAAACTGAAAATGGTCGTACAGGCTTCCCAACAACAGCGTTCGAAGCGTGCTCAAAGACCGGATCACTACCGCATGCCTCGCGGACTTGCGTGTGGACTGAGGCATTTTAAATGGCCTCCTCTCGGAGTGGCATCGATTTTAACGGTGGCAATTTATCCGACTTTCAGCGGCCGATTCCATCAGAGCTGGAAATTTTAGCGGCCGACGTCACGGCTAACGCGATCCGCGAATCAGAGTTCCCCGATTACGTAGCGCGAGGAAAATCATCAATTGAGATCGATCGATCGATCGATCGAGAATCGAAGCTCTGGTAAAGTGCGAAGAATCCGACACATTTTTTCACGCGTTTTTGACGCACCCCGTACGTTACGTTATGCCAGGCGTCTACGCGCCGATGCGATCTTTTCAGCTTCGCTTTGGCAAAATCGGCGAATTCTCTGTGATTTCCAGTATTTTTGCGAGCTCCGAGCATCGGGTATCGTTTTCGCGCTGGATCATTGACGGGGGTAAAAGCGGAGGAATGAGAGGAAAAAGAAAAAGAGCGGTAACGATGTAACGGTGTAAAGGAGAAACGGGGTAACAGGGTAACGGGGTGACATTCGTATTTCACATTGTTAACGATACCAGCGTCGTGCTCGCGGGGACAATAGCTTTGCCAGCCTGTCACCGATGTTCTTGGCTTTCATTGCGCTCGAACGTTATCTCCCGAAGGTAGATACGGATCTTGCAGTGAGTCAACATCACCGGAAACCAACTACCTACCCACCCCTCGCTGCGAGAGGGAAGTAAACCGAGTAGGCGAATCTTCCTCTCCGCTTTCTTATTTTCTCTTCCTCCGTTAATCGTGAGAATTTCTCCGAGGAATTACAGTTTTTTTTTTTTTTTTCGTGAAAAGGAGGTTTTGCGCGCATACGCGTCGATCGATTTCTCCGAAATTGCATTATGGCCTTGATCTCTTTCTAATCTCCCGAGTGATTCCGCAGAGTTATCTTGAGGGATAATTTCGAAACTGGGCGAGCTTCATTTCCAGCGAGCTCCTATACCTGCCCAGCACCCACCTGCCAAGAGCCAACTTCCGCCGCAAGCGGATTCACCCGCGATAACTAATTGCCACCGAGCGATAATGATCTAGGGATAATCCGTTAATGGGGCGCGAAAAACTGGTGGCAATTTTTTTCAACTGACAAGAGAGAGCGTTTCTCTCCTCCTAGCGTTTCTCCATATGGAAATGCTCTAGGCCAAGCACTTCCTGGACGATTAATCTCGCGGTCGCACCTGTCGGCCTTCGCTACAGAAATGCAAAGGTTACGGAGGGTCAAGGTTATACATGCAACGTCTTTAGGACGAATCGATAGGACGACGAATCGAGGACTGAAAAGCGTTTCGTTTTGCGTGACCAGCTCGAAACAAGGAGAGGGTGTTAAGGTGGGGAGGTGAACGGGAAGAGAGAGAGAGAGAGAGAGAGGGAGAAGGAGACGTACAGGTTCCTTTTGAGCGCCTTGGAGCGAACGTGACATTTATTGTACTTAACGTTGCATGGCATGATCTTGATTTTCCGTTGACGTACATACACGCACACATATTTTTCTGGAAAAAGTTGAAAGCTAATGGAAGAGGCAAAAGTAGAAAAAGTAGAGAAAGTAGGTATTGCGCAGCCAAAGCATTTTGTCGCACGATGAAAGAGGAGCTATCCTCTGGGAGAGGCAATGCTCGCAGTTAAAACAGGGACGAGGAAAGAATTTCAGGTTCCCGTGGGATAAAGCGCGACGCGGGCGCAGTTCGGATCGCGTCACGGGACTGAAGTTGTAGTTGATCGGGGGAACCAATGGAAGTGCAGAGGAGGGTTCGTTGCTTGTGCAAAGTAAGGGAGAGGAGAGTGAATGCGTTGGAGCAAGTGAGATAGAGAGAGAGAGAGAGAGAGAGAAAGAGAGAGAGGGAGAGAGGGAGGTGAAAAACAGAGAGAGAGAGAGAGAGAGAGCGAGAAAGAGAGATCATGATACTTTACGAGGAAAGAAGAGCGTCGCGAAAATTTGGCGGATATTCTTGAAACGAAAGAGAGAGAGAGAGAGAGAGAGAGAGAGACAGAGTACAGAGATTATTACGAAATAAGAAAGCAGGGAGTGAAATGAATGAAAAAATAAATGAAACTGCATATGAGAAAAAGAAAAGAGTTGGGTAAATGGTACATTAGTAGGGATAGGTAGGGGTGAGAGAGCAAGGGAGAGGAGGCTTGAATCGAATTGGCAGAAGGGATGAATGAGGGAGGATTGGAGGGGTTTTTCTCCGTTGGCGAGGAGGAAAGAGGAGGTGAGAGGGAAAACTGGCGGCAGCACCAGGAGGCCGAGGCTGCGGCGGAGCCTCAGAGCTCAGTGCCGGCGCAGTGGCCGGGCCATCGTGTCCTGTGGCCAGGTCTTCGTGCTCTTCTTTCTCTTTTACACACCTCACACACACCACACACACACACACACACACAAACACATACACGCAACCACATCATACACAACACATCACACAACACATCACACAGGTACTAAAAACCACATTACTCGATATACAGAACAGTGTAAGAACATTCTCTCAGTTTTCTGTCACAGATACAGATACGTGATCGCTTATTTTCTCTCTCTCTCTCACTCTTTCTTTTAATCCTTTTTTATTTTTATTTTCCAATTTCAACTCTCAATAAACACATAATGAATAATTAAAAATTATAGTTTTTTTCTCTCTCTCACTTTCTCTCCCTCTCTCTCTTTTTGTTTTTCTCTCTCTCTCTCTCTCTTTCTCTCTGATCATTTATACTTTGGAAAAGCTTAAAAAAACTGCTAGATACCTACTTCCCATGAGAATCCTTTGTAAGAATAGTTGTGATTTATACCAGATTGAAAGCTGAAGAGGCTTTCAGGTGTCAGGAGAATCCAGTGTTTGCGATTGCAAGAAGATTTCCTGAAGATTATTATCATTATTACTATCGTCGTCGTCTTCGTCGTTGACGTTAACGCTGCCGTACCGCCACCGTCACTGCCGGTGAGAAAGTGTCTTTATCCAGGATTGAAAATTGTACAAATATTCGAAAGTTTACAAGATATTTACGATAGAAGAGGAGGAGAAGGTGGTAGAAGAAGAAAAAGAATAAGAAGAGGAGGAGGAAGAAGAAGGAACATAAGAGAAGGAGAGATAGTGATAAGAGTGACAGCGATACAAAATACGTGCATACATGTAAGAGAGGAGAAGAAACAGAAGAAGAAGACGAAGAAGAAGAAGAAGACGACGAAGAGGGAAGAGGAAAGAGAAGAAGAAACATAACAAGAAAAAGAAAACGAAAAGGGATAAAAGGAAGAGAAAAAGGATTAAGGGTAGTAAGAGAGCGGAAGAGAACCGGGAGAATCACAGGCTGAAGAGGAGGAGGAGGCAAGAGGAGGGAGCCATGCCGCCCGGGCGAGCTTCCCTCGAGGCAGCTACCAGCAACAGTACTGGCAACAGCACTGCCAGCAAGATCCTAGTACAGCTGCCTAGTACACCGTTCTGCTTTTCATCAAACACTTCCTCCTCTTTTTCAACTTCCTTTTATCGTTCTCGAAAAATTCTTCGATCTCGACTTTGGCTTTCATTTTGGCCACCACTTTGACTCTGACTCTGACTTTGACTTTAACTTTTTCTTCGGCATTGCTGCTTCTCTCACATCGCCTATCTCGAGGTAAGATCAATTTCTCTTTTTCTCTTTCTCTTCTTCTTCTTCTTCTTCCTCTTGTTCTTGATCTTCTCTCTTTATTACTTTCTATCCTCTGTTCCATTTGATAAGACCCTCGACTTTGCACCCTCGACTATAGTGGAAGAAACATTTCTGCCATGACCTTACGCGTGCTGGGATGACCCAACATTTCTTTGAAATCATCGCGAATACGTGTAACCGCATACATGCAAAAATACTTGTCACATGCCAAGGTGGAAGAATTCCTTCGGAATCTAGTGGTTAACGTGGATGTAGCACCACAAATATACGCACATAGTTGTAGCATTCGTAGGTATATATACTCTACGTGCATTCTGCAGTTGAGATTTTACTCGATCGGTCATTTACCCGTTGCCATGTAAAAGTTATTATTATTATTATTATTACTACTACTGCTACCGCTATATTACTTTCGTTGGAAAAAAGGATGATCCATTAAAATTGAGGATTTTTCGTAATGCGCTTCCGCTAGTTACCCTTAATTCTCTTCCCTCTTTCTTTTCTCTTTTTGGAGATACTCTAAGAAACATGGCTGGGTGGATGACGCTTCCGGAAAGCCGGTAAAATGGCATCTTTACACCGGAAACAATTTTCCTTGAGAAATAGGAGCAATTTGTGCAAGTAGCGTATTGGGCTCGGATGATTTCAGCGAAGGCTTTCTCATCGTTCAATTGTTTATTGCAATTCTTGTATAAAAATTTGCGGAAAAATTGAAACGCCATTTTTTTCTCTCTTCTCTACTGCGATTGAAAAAAGATCAGAAGATACATCTGAAAAGCTAGCCGATAAGGGCATCTTTATTGGCTAGAGATCTCTAATGGAATTAATTTAATTTCGAGTAGTTTCTCCATCGTTTGCTATGCTTTTCGCTCCCCTTCCCCATCCCCCTCCCTCTCTCTCTCTCTCTCTCTCTCTCTCTCTCTCTCTCTCTCTCTCTTCGACTCAATGACACAGGAAATGAAAACCGAGAAATTCTCGAACTAGAATTCGTTTCTCTCAATAAACTTTTCTGTGAGTTTTGCCTTGCAAAAAGAATAGTCGTAATTAAAGTCAAAAACGCTCAGACTGAACAAGATGGAAAAGAGCTTATGCATATTTTATACTTTACTTTCCTTCCTGTATTCCTCTCTATCTACTTTTACCTCCTTTTTTTATATTTTGACGGAGAGAAATAAAGGTGAAAAGATTTAAATAGAATTATTCCTTATCTTGCGTTGATCACAATAATTAAATAGCAGAAATCTTTAAAAAATATAAAACATTATAATACGATTTGTTGTAGATTTGGTAGTTTTGGCAAATTATTTAAAAAGAGCATAAAATGGTGATGGAGATGTGCTGGTATCTTCATTGAAGTACAAAGTGGGAGAAAGAGAGAGAGAGAGAGAGAGAGAGAGAGAGAGAGAGAGAGAGAGAGAGAATATCCTCGAGGACATAATGCGTCTCTCAAGAGGAATATGTGAACATGTTAAAGATCTCTTTGGTACTCTGAATAAATTCCCATCAACATACATAAATGATAATATATACATATATATTAGATAATAGTATAATAGATACGATTGCTTCATTATTCTTAGATAGCTATAAAGAGATCTACAAGGAAAGGAAAGGTAAGGAAAGGGGAAAAAGCAGAAAAGGTATGAAAAGTCGTGGTGAGAGACCCACGTATCTTTTATCTTTGGTTAGATGATTAAAGGGAATAGTGGCGCCCGCAGCAAATTCATACGTATAGTATACACTATTCTTCTGGTTAGCTTCGCTCGCGTAAGCATTTCCTGTGTGCTCGCGCATGTGTGTGTATGTGTGTGTGTATTTCTTGTCGTTTTATTAGACATCGATGCGCCTTACTACAAGGATATCGCGTTCGTGAAAAACTTTACAGTCCATAAGCCACAAATATTAATGTTGACACTGAGACACGGTGCTTGAGAAAAGAAGTCGTAAAAGCTCTTATACGGAATGTCTTTATGAATTTTCTTTTAGAGTCTTCCTAATGTTTGTTCTTATTCCACTGTCGGTAGAAAAATTAAAAATCATTAGTGAAGATAATTGAAAATGTAATTCCAATTACAACTCTCTCTCTCTCTCTCTCCCTCCGTCTCTTTTTCTCCAGTATAATTATCGATACGCAACCTGTTGTTGCGTCGTTGAGAGAGAGAACTAATGTACGCGCGTACAAGATAATAATGATGATGATAAAGAAAAGGAATGGGGTGGACTTTTGATTCATGGCCATTGATGTTTAACGAGTCGCGTTCGCATTTTATTAGCGGAATTACGGTTTTCCACTTTACACTTTACATTTTATTTCCTCTTCACACGAATCATTACGCTAACTGGCTTGTAAAAAACAACGAGACGAGACGAGACGAAACGAAAGGAGACGAGACGAGACGAGAGGAGAATTAATTTTTCCTCTATGGATATGACTTGTGAGAATTTCAAATATGAGAAGCTGCGCGCGTCCCTCGAAATTTATAAGGGATTCTTCTTATTAAGCAGTCGGGAGGAGGACGCACTTGGCCGGAAATCTAGTGAAACGAGTGGAGCTTTTACTCTGATTTCCACTGACTAACGATAAAATGGTAGCGTGCGTGCGCGCGTACAGTCGATTCGCGTTTGTTCCGGCTGGTAAAGCTGATTGTGAATATTCCAGGACGAGGAGAAGGAGAGAGAGAAAAAAAAGAAACGTTAAATAGATTGGGAGGAAGCGCGGAGATAAGGAAGGAATGATGCGGAGAGAGCTCTGGCAGGGAAGGAGTGGAGTAGAAAATTGTTCAGACTCGTAGTAGAAAAAGCGCGCACAGGCTTTCCCCCTGCGATTCGGCCATTCCATCTTTTATATTTCAAGATTTCCCTTCCGATACCGCCCTATCCCTTTACTCCGTTAACGCCCATTCCCTTTTTTTCTCTTTTCAAGAAGCAATTGTGGAATTTTATTCATTCTGGAAATACCTCGCGCAAAATTGATCGAGCAGGACGACACACATCCATAAATATAAATCCTAAAAGTTAAAGATATCTTGGGGGATGTATCGCGCATCGTACATCGATGAGAGAGTAATAGGGGTAATAGATGATAAGATAGAGATAAAGGGGTGCAGGGGAGGAAGAGTTTAGAGCAGAGAAGGAATATTGCTTCCAGTGAGATGGAACATGTGCATTTGTGTGTGCGTTGCGTTATAGAAAGAGAGAACGAATAGCTCTCTGGCCCTGACCTAGGAACCGGGCAAGCCTGGTTTCCATGGAAACAACAAAACCTCACCTGAAAGGTAATTTCCGCGGTATCGCACCGGAGAACGGAAACATCGATCTTTGACCTGGTCACTGTTAGTTGTTTAGCTCTTGAATGGCTTGCGTGAGTCATTCATTCAGCGGGATTCGCTCTCTGCTCTTCTTCTCTTTTCTTTCACAAATTCCAGATAGATAAACAGTTACAATGCACATTAAAATGGCAGGGATTAATGCAGAAAAGGTATGCTGCGCTCAAATGTCAACCAACTAACTCTAGTTGGAGGTGACTGACCCTGGTATCCATATGCACGCTCCTAATTTAATACTTGTGACTCATGCGAATTGTGCGTGTGTGTCACTGTCACTGACGCAGTCGGACTTTATGCATGTTATTAATATATATTCTGTGTGCAAGTATGTCACGCAGAAAACAGAGAAAGAAAATTTCGTTAAAACATTCTTCGCTTTGGTTTTAGCCTCGATGAAAAAGATTTTCATAGATAGAAGTCCAGGGAGAGGAGGAGAGACCGCGATGTCTCGGGTGTAAGAGAGGGGGGGGGGGTGCGAGGAGGGGAGAAGAGATGATAATGTTTATTCAGTCGCATTTACAAAGTCACTGGTTCCACTCCGCGAAAGAGCTATTTGCCGTGGAAACTCGAAAAGCGAAAAAGTAAATTTTTCATTTTCCATCGGACCGGGCGGGAGCCCATCGATTTCCGTCAGTGAACTTTTCCTCGCGTCTTCCTCGGAATGAAACTTGGCCGAACTGAAAAATTTTCCACTAGGAATCGGATAAATCTTCAACTATCTCGAATGAGCGGAGTATTCACTTGAGTGGAAAGTGGGGAGTAGCGAGGGACAGGCAGAGCTAGATCTCTAACAACGCTTTCTGCTGACAACAATGCCCTGCAAGGACTATCGTTGAAACAACTTGAATTGAATGTGTCGTTAGATAAAGTATCTGGTACACGAGGATTCATTTGCTGCTGCTGCTGCTTCTGCTTCTGTTACTGCAACTACTAAAATAGCCACTCCTCTAAACTTGAAACAACTTCCAAGGCAAATGAAGGACGAGAAAGGAACGTAAGAAACGCGAGATGAGAAAATCTTATTCTAATTGCATAATTCGGTAATTGCGCGCGCGCGCGAGAGAGAGAGAGAGACAGAGAAATGAAAGTTGAGAAAAAAATGTGCTAAAATAAGATGTACCCAGTGGTTCTTCTCGGTTAGTTTTCATGGAAGCAACAAGTTAGCAACGACATTTGAGCCTGCCGAGTGCAGGCGTATAACGATCGCTCTAACGACAAGGTAAGCGAGAAAGGATCAGAAAGTACCAGAAGAAAAACTAAACGAATTTAGTACTTTTTCGAGCAAGTCTCTCTATATGGCGTCTCGAGGGTATAAAGCATACACCTAAAGTAGTATAATGCACATAAGCCTTGATCCTGTGAGTCATTTCCATCGAACTTTCCACCAAACTTTCTTTTTCTTTTTCCAAAGAAGAGGAGGTGGAGGGAGGAAAAGAAGAAGAAGAAGAAGAAGAAGAAAAAGACAAAAAAAAGAAAAAAGAAAAGAAATTTCATCACACCGACAAAAAGCTCTCGAATCGATTTCTCTCCATCGAGTTTTCTCGTTCCTTTGGATTTCTCAATAGCGCGCGAGTAAAGTTTCTTCCGGGTTAGTTGCGCATGATTAATCTCACGATCCTTCGGACAAAATCAATCGTTAACTTTTAATTAATTGCGTCTAATCCGCCTAATCGATGAAATTGGAGAAAAGGCGGGTTTATCTCTGAAAGTTCGACCCTACCTCTGAAATTGCGACAATTGGCTCGTAGAATATAAGATGTACGCAAAATAACGCGCTCCGTGCGCTTGTTTGGTTCATGTAGAGTTTTACGTGTTACGGGATGTGCCGTAAAAGATTAATTCAGCGTGGATCGTCGAGAAAGACGTAAACGTGTCAGTAAAGTAAAATAAAGTAAAGTAAAGTCGAGTAAAGTCAAGTCGAGTAAAAGTAAAGTACAGTGGATGGAGAATCTCGCGTGCAAGTGTTAAAGCTTCAGCTTGGATAAACATAAGCAATAAAACGAGCGCTTTTGGAGCAGCAGTGGAAAAGTGTACTATTGGGATAGATGGGTTTTCCGTAACATTCGCTCGCACTTGTAAAGGGACCGCGCTCTTCTCATCTTTGCGAATGATCGCCATTCACGACACGTTGTATCGTAATTTTTACAGTTTTTCGCCTCCTCCTCCTCCTTTTCTTCTCGCGCGACGTCGAATTAGCGATTGGTCCCCGACCAGACCTAGTTTGCTTGAAATATCGAATGAATGATACGTGCCCGTCGATAAAAAGGAACTAGCAAGAAGAGAGAATGAAAAAAGTCGGTAAACTGTCAAGAATACCGCATCTGTCTGTTGTTTTAGTTTTTGGCAATTTGGAGCCCGAAGGTACGAGGCAGACAAATGACTTTGTTTTCACCGCGGGACGATTCCGCTACAAGGCCACATTCATTATCATTGGATAATGGATAGGGGATAAAAGAGGGGGCGGGGGTGGGGGGGGAGGCTGCGAGTAAGGAATTTTTATCGCCAATGCCAAATCACTGCAATTCGCTGCTCGGTCATTTAATGAGATTAAAAGTTTGCTTTTTCTTTCATTTTATTCATTTCATCCTAAAGATACACGCATGGGGACTGCAGATAAGTTACATTGGAAATCATTTGAGTTTACTTGAGAAACTGGCGATGCAGCATCTTTCGAATTTCATTGATCTTTGCATTGGCCTGAAATATGCATAAAGAGTGCGCTGAATCAGAATAAACCGATACCGAGAGCGGCGGATAAAAAAGATTGTATCTAATTGAACACACACACACACACACATACAGATACATACCCAATTGACCGCGCAATCTGGACCGCAAATGAACTCGGGAATAATTAATCTATAAATGTCTACCATCGCTTCTTCCAAGGTGACGGAATTGGTCAATATCTCTTTGATTTTGTTCTCCAAATCCATCAGTTTCGTACTAACCATTCGGTTTATCGTCTCCAGTTCATCCTTGGTTAATTCTTCCAGTGGTTTCGGAATGTGCACTTTTATAGAAATCAAATCATTGGCAGTAATATTTGGAGCTACCTTCTTACCGCTCTCCACCTCCGCGAAAGTCGTAACAATCCATGAACACGAGAGGAGTATCAAGAGTATTTCGAAAAGAGATTCTCCATGTTCAATGCGCATTTTCCTTATAATTTCTTTACTATCCGCGCGCACCGTGAAAATATAAAAATCACGAACCATGCTCCGATGGATAAAAAAATATATTATTATTATTATTATTATTGTTATTGCTTTTGTTATTATTATTATTAATATCATTGTTACTATTATTATCGTCATTGGCTATCGTTGTTGCATGTTGTTCTCTTTGACGATAAGCTCACCGTTTATGCGTTCCCATTAAATGTTAAAACTATCGAAAAGTATTTTTTGCCTCGTTTCGCCACTTGCAAATATATTAATGCTTTTGCAGTTGATAAATATTTATATGGATTCTATAATTATGCGTCCTCGTTCTGTTACACGCATAATACGTGAGAAAGAAACACGAAAGAGAAAGTAAATGGACACGGAGCAAGTGTACGATGAAGCGTGTATAGTTATCGATTTCTGGAGGAACACCCGTTATTCTCGTGATTTCTGATTCTCAGATTTTCTGAAACCCTGACTCTGAGTGGACAACGTGCTCTATTGCCTTTTCCCCTTTAACCATATTTTAACCAACACACATACGTGCGTCTACGTCGGTATTTTTGTCGATTCTGTTGTTTTGGCACTTGTGCATGCGTGTATTTACCCCTATGATGGTACTCTCTCTCTCTCTCTCTCTCTCTCTCTCTCTCTCTCTCTTTCTCCTCCCTCTCTCCCTGACTCCAGTTCTGTCCCAGAGGGGAAGAATTTCATCCCTTCGCGGTTTCCCTCCCACCCATCTCGTTCGTCTGTACTCACGGGTTCAGTCTGCCGCACTGCTGACGTAATGCACATCCTCTGACGTCATCGAGTTGCGCGGGACTAACGCGCCCGGTTTTCCTCCTCTTACGGTAGGAGGACAACGTCCTCCCGCGTCTCTCCTCTCTCCTCTCGTTGTTCTTGCATGCACGTATTCTTTCCCGTAGGTACACGGGTACGTAGCTACGGTGGTAGGTATTTTTGCTTTGCACGGATCTCTCTCTCTCTCTCTCTCTCTTCATCTTTTCTCCTTCAAAGGCTTAAAAATCCACGTTTTCTCCACGATTCTTCTGAAAAATCTTCATTTTTCAACTTAATTCGCAAGAAATTAAGCGATGCTAAACGCAACAAGGACGCGCTTTATTCGAATCAGAGAAAAGACCAAAGACGCGAAACGCTTGAAATCGATATCGAGTATCGCTTAAAAAAAGGAGAAACTGACCAGCGACTACAACACACGTATCTCTGCGTGGACAGATCCATGTAAGTGCCTCGTTGTAAGTACGTGTTGAACGTGCGTGCGTGGGTGTACATAGTAGAGGAGAAATAAAAGGAAAAAATCCGATCGCTTCCACTTTCGTCTACTTTCCTCTCTCCAGCCCCCGCTACACCTTTCAACGCCCTCGTGTCACGCAACGCAACGTATCGGACTCGCGCGAGAAATACCAAATCAATTTCCACAGTCCCTTATCCCGAAAGAAAAGGAGGAACGCATTAACGTTGGATTGTATTATTATCGTTGTTTCAGGCTGCAAAGGGCTCTGGAACGGAGGGGGCCTGGCCCCAGGAGTGGCCCGGGGGTGGTTACCCTGGGGACCTCGGAAATTTCTCTCCAAGCAATTGTTGGACAAGAGGAGGAAACGACTGAACGATAAGAATACGAATAAGACGGAGGAGGAGAAGTACGGGAGGGGGAGGGGGAGGAAGAGGAAGAAGAAGCGGAGGAGGAAGAAGAAGAGCAGCGGCAACAACAGCTTTGCGCTATGAACGCCAGCGTTAACGTTGAGAGAAACTCCTGGCGGCTGCCTCCCGACGAGACCGTCCAGGTTGCTGATCCACGCTCCAAGTCAGCTCAGGTAAAAGAGGTAAATCGCTCGAGCAAACCTTTATGAAAATCACTATCGAGGAAAACTATCGAGAGAGCGCGCGCGCGCGCGCACGGTATACGCCGAGGAAGCTCAAATTTCCACGCGTTTTCGCACACTTTTTTTCCTTCTCGAGGTTCTTTAATTTCATCTCTCATGCTCCTCCTATCGCTTACCGTTTTTCCTCGCCTCCTCTCCTCGAGCTTCCGCTTCCGCTCCTCGTCCTCATCCTCCTTTGCATCCATCCTCCGCAGCCTCCTTTACCCTCTCTTCACCGCTCTAGGGTTCTGTTTTAGAGAAGCGATCGATTCTTCGCTCGCTCGCTGGCTGGCTGGCTGGCTGGTCGGATGGTCTCATGACTGTTTGGCTAGCAGCTAGTAGCTGGTTCGCTCCTTCTTGCTTCTCTCTCGCATAATCTCACACCCTTGGATTATGCAAAGAGGCTCATTTTCCTTTGAGACCCACCCAAACTGAATTCTCCCTTTATTTCTCGCTCCTTTGTTCCCGCTAAACTTACAATGGACCTCTCTCCGTTTAATCAAGAGAAATCAGGCCAGAGATGATACGTGCGCGAGCAAAAATTAACTTGAGGTCACCAAGATCATTATCTCGCGCGTTACGCGAGAGGCGTGCTTCGCTCGCGTGGAAGACGCAGGGAGAAGTAGCGAGAGGAGGTAGCGGCCAAACCAGGAGGGGGGGAATTGCCAAAAGGGTGTCGAGAGCACGCGACACCAGAGTCGGACCCCTAGACCGGAAGCGAAGTTACGCGCGTCGCGGTATTGGCGTTGACCTTTGTGCTTCCTCGCGACCGTTCGAGGCCCTCTCGGTTTCCTTCCCCGTTCGTGTCCTCGCTCCCTTGCCCTTTACCCGTGACGAGATCCCCTCTCCTCGCCTCTCAACCTTTCGCGAATCCGACGTCGCGCGTGAAACGCGCTCGGAACGAGCGAATCAATCCAAACCGCTTCAGCACTTCTCTTGTCTCTGTCGTCATCGTCAGGGACTGACCGCACCGCATCGGATTAATTGGTTTACGTCTCGTCGATTTTCCGATAGGATTTGACGTACGGCGAGGGCGGACACAATTGGAGAAGCATCGTTTTCTCTTTATTGGTGATTGGTTTCGTTATTGCTGGAATCGTTACAGCCATTTACCTTCTTGGGTAAGTTTCTTCGAAATCGGAGTCGGCATTCGCGGTGTGGCAATCGGAGTCGACGATGTCGTTAAGGACCAACTCTTTCTCGTTTGCGCAGATACGTCGACGAGTTGCTTTACTGGAGCGGTAGACGCCTCACGCTGGAGGAGTGCCTTCGTGGTGACCTGACACCTCACAGACTACCACCGACCTGGATTTCCCACGACAAATTCGTCTATCAGGGCGACGACGGATCCTTGACTCTTCTCGACACTAGCAACAACACTCTTACTCTCCTAGTCTCTAATCACACGCTGGTACGTCAAGGTCATTTTGTTGAAAGACACTCTGCTCTCGGGGAGTCCCCTCGATCGCGCGCGACGTCTCCCTATAGTTAAGGGAAACAGTTGTATCTCGCGAAGCGTTTTGCCATTAGTATGATAAAGGAGAAGGAGGAGGGGAGGGAGCGAGAGGAGAAAAAAGTCGACCGTAGATTCCCCGAGGGGGAATTCTTCGTTTTACGTGCAGCGGGCGACTCTTATCCGTCGAAGACTGTCGAGGGCTAGCCCGCGGCGCGCTATAAGACAAAAAGGGCTTTAAGCTGTGTACATGCATTAAAGACGAAATTCAAAGCATTCCGTAGTTTACTCGAGAAGAAGGAGAATGAGAATGAGAATGAGAGAGTGAGAGGGAGGGAAAGAAATAATGGATCGACGAAGAATATTCTTTCGTGAAGCAAAAAGAGAGAGAGAGAGAGAGAGGGGACTCGATGTTGTATTTTCCACTCGATGGCACGATTCGAGCCTCGAGGGGTGTACCTCCGGGGATGAAGAAAAACATCGAAAAGTTTCCAAGATAAGAACCCAAATGAGAAATTGGGAGAGACGGGGGAGGGGGGACGACGGCGGGCAAAGAGGAACAATTTGGAATCTTTGATAGGCTCGCCAGGTCGAACTTTATGAAATTACAGAGAGTCTGGAACGCCGAAAAGTAAAAGATGATTGATTTTACTGGAACCTGAAGTGGGTTGCGTGCGCAAGGGGGATGAAAGACCGCAGATCGCGGCAAAACGATGGACCAGATCCAAATTTTTACATTCCCTCCCCTCTTTTGGCAGACGAAACAAACGAATCTAGCGCAGCGTACTTATACGCGCGCACACACACACACACACACACACACAGAGTCACGGACAAATACACTTATATAGACCGCATTGATCGGATCCTTGCCTAGTCGTTGTTGCCCCATTCGCGGGATGCGCGCGTGTTGGTGTACTTTAAAAGGAGAAAAGAGATAATGAGAGGTGGGAGGGAGGGGGTGGGAATGCAAAATTTATACATTCCGCGTACCAGATGTGGACTTTGTCTTTTCAGAGGCAGCTGAACGTGCAAGGCTATCAATGCAGCTCCGACTTGCGTTACGTACTTTTCAAGCACAACGTCAAGCCGGTAGGTGTGTCGAGCGTTACTTAATTATTTTCTTGTCATTGCAATAATCGAAGATTCCCACCGTTCTCTCGCTCTTCAGGTATTTCGTCACACCTTCACCGCTCATTACACGGTCTACGATGTTACCAACGAGTGAGTATAGCGTCGTTCCGTTCCGATCGGACCGCGTCGCGATCCGCCGAACTTCCGGTCAAACTCTCTCGAGTCTGTGTTCTTGCAGCCATCACACGCCGCTGCGACTTTACGCGACTTACGCGTCACGTCGGATGCAACAGACGCGACTGCAGCACGCGGCTTGGCTGGGCAATACGACGGCTCTTCTCATGATATCCGACAACGACATTTACTTGAGAACGGCGCCGTCCGCCCCGGACGACGTTCGCTTGACGAACACGGGACTTCCGGGGATAATTTACAATGGCGTGCCAGATTGGCTCTACCAGGAGGAGGTATTGCCAAGGCCGGAAGCCCTGTGGCCCAGCCCCGATGGTTCGCATCTTCTCTTTGCCAGTTTCAACGACAGCAGAGTCACGGCTCTAGAGTTCCCTTGGTTTGGTACCAGTTTGGGTCCCGACGGCGGTGTCCCGATCTCCAGTCCCCTCGGATCTTCGAAGCGCGCGTCCTTTCCACCGTCGAGATCCATCAGGTACCCCACGCCGGGTTCCCTCAATCCCGAGGTAGACCTGTGGCTGATGGACATCGGCAGCACCATCTCCAGCCTCCTTGGCTCGAATCTCACGAGCGTCGCTAATGTCACCAATGTCCCGCACAGAACCAGGCTGAAACCTCCTCCGGTCCTCGATGGCCAGTACGTTCTCTTCTTCTTGTTCGTAAGCTCTGGGACGGATGAACGGATGGATGAACGAATGAATGCGACGGACGGACGGACGCGAGCCTGGAAACTTGACGAGACTCTACCAAGACCCCTTGCCTTTGGTTGTTCTTTTGCAGAGAATATTACTTGATATCGGCCGGTTGGGTCGGCGATGACTCCGTGCAGATAGCCGTGGTGTGGATGACAAGGTCGCAGAATTTATCGGTCGTGTCGGCCTGCCGCAGTCCATCGTGGGAGTGCGAGGAAACTCACTCGGAAAGGGCGCCGGAAGGTCAGTGGTTGGACGCTCAACCTCACCCAGTTTTTGCTCCCGACGGTGACAGCTTCCTCCTGTTGGCTGCGGTACAAGAGGGTGGCCAGGAACACTTTACGCACATCAAACACGTCACTCTGACGCAGCAGAGGATAGCCGTACTCTCCCATGGTCGTTACGAAGTCAGTGAATGCATTTGTCACGATCCACGCGATTTCTTCATCTTCCTCCTCAGCTTCGTCTTCCATCTCAACAAACTTGCCTCCTCGTTTTCACTAGGTAAGCGAGATCTTGGCGTGGGACACGAAGGCTCATCTGGTTTACTATTTGGGCACGAGAGAGCGAAGACCCGGTCAGAGACACCTTTACGTGGTACGCGACCCAACAGCGGACGACCCTCGTCGCTTGGAGCCTCTTTGCGTCACCTGTGACTTGGGTGAGGTCCTTTGGAGCAGCAGGTACTAAATCTTCCATCCGGAAGGTGTACGCGTTGACGATTCCGCTGATCAACTCCGCCCTTAACCCTTTCTCGTCAGGTTCTACTACACGAATTGCACGCACTTTGGGGCCTCCGTCAGTCCGGCCGCCGAGAACGACGTTCAAGGTTACTACGTGTTGTATTGCGAGGGTCCAGGCTTACCCCTCGCCGGGGTTCATTCCGACAGTCACAAAATGATCCGCGTGCTTTACGATTCGAGAATCCAGCAGGCCGACAAGCTCTCCCAGTTGGCTCTGCCAACCAGAAGAAGTTTCGAGGTGATTAGCGATAACGATCTTCGAAGAGAGAGAGAGAGAGAGAGAGAGAGAGAGAGAGAGATCCGGTGAAGGAGAGAAAGTTCATTCTTCCTTCTGTGTCGCGCAGGTTCCGTTGCCTCAAGGTTGGAGAGCTCAAGTGCAGTTGCTCCTGCCACCGTCCTGGAGAGAAGAATTGCGAGACGCAGCTTTTCCCGTTCTGGTGGAGGTGAATGGTCGGCCCGGAAGCGAAGCGGTT
Source organism: Sclerodermus sp. 'alternatusi' (assembly GCA_037305995.1). Classification (NCBI taxonomy): domain Eukaryota; kingdom Metazoa; phylum Arthropoda; class Insecta; order Hymenoptera; family Bethylidae; genus Sclerodermus; species Sclerodermus sp. 'alternatusi'. Next base: position 6,400,912 of record CM074553.1, on the reverse strand, counting down.
ACCGACAAATTTAGAATCGATTGGGGCACTTACATGTCCAGTCACAATGACGTGGTGTACGTCAGGTTGGACGTTCGTGGTGCCAGGGGTCAAGGGAAACGAGCTCTCTTCAGGAAAATCGGCGGAGTGGAGGTTCAGGACCAACTGACAGTCTTGAGGCACCTGTTGAACAGTCTCAAGTACCTGGACGTAACCAGGGTCGGAGTCTGGGGCTGGGGTTACGGTGGTTACGTAACTGCAATGGTACTTGGAAGTCAGCAAAATGTCTTCAAGTGCGGTGTAGCTGTCAATCCGATCGCAGACTGGCTTTATTACAGTGAGCGTTTTTCTTTTCTTTCTATTCGATGGTACGCGTAGGTGTTGGAGACCTTGCCCCAATTTTGCCTTCTTCAGATTCCGCCTTTACGGAGCGTGTTCTCGGTGCTCCAGCGGAGAATTACAAGGGCTACGTGGAAGCGGATTTGACTCAACGCGCGAGATTAGTACCGAGTCATAGTCTCTATCTACTTCATGGACTGGCAGATTTGACGGCACCTTATACCCATGGTGTTGCCTTTGCGAAGGCTCTCTCCGAAGCAGGAGTCATTTTTAGATATCAGGTGAGCTATCGATGGTTGGGTCGAATTTTGTCGATTTTTCTCGACTCCTGATTTTTCACAGAGCTACGCGGATGAGGATCATGGTCTTTCCGGTGTTCTCGAACACGCTTATCGTTCCATGGAGGACTTTCTAGCCGAGTGCCTCACACTGGATGCCTCCTAGTGCCTGAAACTGGCTATTTCATTCTTTTTGCAAGTGCACCTATCAATAAATACGAGCTACAAACCCTCCTACAACAGGAGGGGAGTCGTCGCATGTCCTTCACATTTTATCCTAGGTCTCCGAAGGCGCTCCTCCATCAAGGAAATGCAAGACGCTTTTCAAGTTGGAGCCGTGCTAGAGCGGAGGCTGCCTACATTAGATATCTACGCAACAACGTACATACATTAACGAGAGTAAGGAGAACTTTGAGCAAGAGTGTGCATGTGTTTGCTTGAGTGTTGTACATGTGCGCGTATACGTGTGTCTAGGGAAATTTTGGTATTACGTGCGTTGGAAAAGTACCGCGATTCTCACTGCGTAATTAAATGTTAGTAGAAACAGTGTAAGAGAAAAACAGGAGAAATGAAAAGTTATTGCCGATGGAGCAATCTAGTAATGCTTGTACACGCATATGAGCAATATCGCGTTAATAATATTGCAATTTGTGTATCGTTGATGGGATAAGTTTACTCTACGTATATCGCGATCAAAAAATTGCGATTTGCCTATCAAATCCTTGCTCCTTCTCTTCCTCCCCTCTTTCTCTACTCCTCTCCCCCATTCCCTCTCTCTCTGTCTATCTTTTTCCAAATTAATAATCATCATATCTGGGAGGTAGGATATAAACAAGTGTTCTTTATTTCTACGATAAACGCAAATACCATTTTGCTCAAAATGCGCAAAATGCCGCATCGAATTCGCATCGGGTCGGATGTGAGAGAGTAAATAATTAAATAATTAAATAATTAAATAAATAAAAGCGTTATGATATTATCTCGGAATTCGGAATTTAGGATTTATAAGTAAAGTCTTTTTGAAATGACGCCATTTTTACATTCCTCTCCCTCTCTGATAAATGATCAATTCTCTATGAGCTAGGACTTTTCCCTTGCAGAGTTCGTTCAATGTTCAATCATAGGGTTTAGAAATGAACTCGGTGAAAAATATGGTGCGAGTAGTAGTAATGTTTATTCGAGGAGACACTGAATTCTCCATAATATCTCTGGTGACACTACTTTATTTGTGTTATGCAGCTTTTGTGCCTAGTATACATATGCATCGCGATCGTTTCCATCCAACCTTTACCCATCTCGAAATCATCAATATTTGTATATGTATATACATTAATTATTAATAGGTAATTAAAACTAAACTTGTCTTTCTACGCGTATGTCTCCTTCGGCAAGATTCGATCAAATTTTGCCTTTATTTGCAATTGAATGGTAGCGTGGAATGAGAAAGGAATAAAAACTGAAAATTCAATAAAAAAATCGTTATCTTTGAGAATATCACGAATCTCGTCGAAGGTAATTAGATAAAGATTTATCGTGCGATTTCAAATCGACTCTGGCCAATCCTGCCGAGGAAAGCGTGCATTTGTAATAAGTGATATTGTATCTATCTTGTAAGATCAATTATACGATTTCTTCCAGCGCTCAGAATCGAATTGGATATGGCCAGAGTCCGATTCAATGACGGATCTAACGTCATCAGACTTGTTATTACTTAAGAAATGTTAGAAAAATCAGAAGAATAAGAATACCAGTAATAATAACAATAAGGATAATTATAATAACAATAATAATAATAATAATAATAATAATAATAATAATAATAATAATAATAATAATAGTAATAATAGTAATAATAATATTAATAATACTAATAATAATAAAATTAAGAATACAATTAATGAGGGGAAAAAGGAAAGAAAAAGGAAGAAAAAGAAGAAGAAGGGAAGGAGAAGAAGAAGATTTTACCAGTTTCCTTTCACTCGAGATTTCGAGATTCAGAGCTTTCTCCATAAGTCTGATCTAGAGAGGGAATTAGATAGGTAGAGAAGAGATCGATAAAGAGGATGAAGAATAGAAATAATAGTGGGAGAAAGCGAGTCGCGCATCGCTTGCATAAATGCTGCATGCCCAGCAGCTTTTTAATGCCGACAATCAAGGCTAGTGCAACTAATCAAACGATAATAAGTAGAACCGACAAAAAATACTACGTATTAGAATGTTATCGATGTCCGGCTAGCACTGCTGATCGTGAACTTGAAAGTTCCTCTCTTCAGGGACTTTGGGGCAGTTTTATAAAAGCTGAAGAGACAAAATAGTCAATCGTTAAGCGTGTCAGGATATTGTAGGAGAAGATTGTAACGATCGATTCAATCGAAATACAATCACAATGTCGATAAGAAGCAATCGTGTATTGGAAAAGAAAAAAGAAATTGTCAAATTACAAAGAAAGAAATAATAATTGATATTTAGTTATAATACAATTATTCCATTACACGATTCGAGTAATCAGTATCGATATCTTTGAAGACTCGTATGTCCTAAAGGATATAGGAAATTTTTCTTCCTTTTTTCTTCCCCTCCTTCCCTCTCTCCCTCTCCTTTTAAAAGAGAGAGAGAGAGAGAGAGAGGCAATGACGAAAATCAATGAGAAAAGGAGAGAGGGAGGGAGGGAGGGAGAGAGAGAAAAGTGGAAGAAGGTGCGCTCGTTCGAAACTAATATAAAATAAAAGTTCACAATCAATTATTAAATATAAAAATAATTAAGGAAACGGATGTAATTCAGTATGATTCAGGCGTTAAGCATAGGCATTGGTTAAATTATAAAAAAGAAAAATGCAAGCACGCAACACAAAGCATTTCTCAAGCATGCGAATTAATTGACTTATTGCAAGAAATCTTGATAGCGATGCATAAGGATATCTATAGCTTTTGGTAACGTATTATTGCCGCCGTTAGGCTAAATCACAAATAACGAAAGGATAAAGTCATTTACATAAATACAGTACGCACGTATAGTAACGTGCGCGGCACATTCAAATGGTATCACAGATGAAAACACATAGAAGAACAGCAATACACGCGGTCCCTGTTATTCACATGCGAAAATCGATGCGAGAATGAATGCTGGGTACGTACGATACGTTTCTTTCGATTCTTCTACTTCGGAAATATTTGCCTCAATTTTTTCCAAAATTTTGCAACATCAGTTTTACGCGGTCATCCGTATTTCCATTGAAAACCTCCCTTTTTACATATTCGTACGGATCCATAGAATGGATAAACAGCCTTTGGAAATCGGTATTAGCTTCGATCACATAATTTGAATGCGAATGTAGATGGAGAAAAAAAGAGGAAAAGCAAAGTAAACAAAAAAAAAAAAAAAAAAAAAAAGATGCATTAAATAAATTGAAAAATCATTTTCACACGAGGGCTAGTGATTATTTCGAAATCAGATTCTACCGATTTCGGGTTGTCACGCGAGTGACGATTCTCCATGTAACACCCATGAGATAATCATGTTATTAAGACTCTGCGTTTTTTAATATCAGCGAGGCACGGTTCGATCATCGGCCGGACAAAAGTGTTTTGAATAAACTGTTATATTATCTGAATCTTCTCAGTCACTTCTTTTCCCTGCTTCCCTCTTCAAACAAACGAATGCATTTGCAGATATTCATTTTTTTTCCCCTTACCTTTATCCATGTATTTCCACGTTATTTAATCGGTAAATTATGAATGACTTTGTGGAAAAATTCAATCATGGTTGCACGCAGAAGAGACGCGAGAGGAAGAATAAAGTTTTCAACACGTTCCAAGAAGAAGGATTTAACGTCTAGAAACAATGGGTATACACGCGTACACACACGCACACATTTTTAATAATATATGACACGCGTATAGCATATATCGTTTATATCTGTCTATTTGATAGTTACGTTCATTCTTACTTGACACGTTCGAAAACTTTACAAGAGATCGTCGATACAGCCAATCGCACGGACGAGAATTCTGGAAAATTGTCAAGAAAATCATCGAAGACCAGCGTGATATATTTAGGTTTATTTAAAAAACTTCCGGACATTATAACACTGGCCGACAACGAGGGAAACGATCAAAATGTAATTACCGAAGGAAAGCTCGTGTTATTAATGCCGAAGGAGGAAACAGTAAAATCTATTGGACATTGCGAGAGTACAGTTTTTCGCGATAATGCGCCTTTCAAATGTAGGCGCATCCTTTTATTTTAGACGGAAGATAAGTAGCCGTGAGAAAGTGCGAAGAAAAAGAAGAAACGGCTTCGATCTCAGCCTTGCCGTTTCGCATTTCCATTACTTGCCTCGTGAGAATCGCTGTCATGTAATATCGATCCTTTAAAGAATTTAGCCTCGAAAAATCAATTTTTGTGAGCGGAGTTCTTCTCACGCCCAGAATGGTCAACTCGGTAGGATGTATTCCTAACCAGCGCAATTCTGGACACGCCAGTTCCTTGTCCATCCTGAAGAGATTGGCAGAGCCAAATCTGTAAGTGCACATAATGTCCATTCCATGCGGATCCGCATCGGTAATTATGTAAATCGGTATTCCAACGTTATCGGAAAGAAGTTTTATCAGCATCCTGGTGGCCACGTCCGGATATCCTTTGCCGGTCAGTAGAATGCAATTTAAATTTTGCGTACAATCCTCTTGGAGGAGTTTCTGAAAAATGGTGTCTTTCTCGACGACGAGGACGAACGACGCTTTCGAGCGAATCGACTCCAAATTAAATATGGATTGTGGTATGAGAGCACCTCCGGGAATCGTGCAATCTATGGTGGTTTGATCTTTCAGAGTGAGTATCAGATCACCGGCAACCAGACCTTTCGCGCTTGGAACTAAGCCTGAAAGAGGTCGATTCGATTTGGCGGTTGTCAAAACCCTTCGTATCTTAATCGATGCAGCCGCGCGATAAAGCGGAGATGAATATCGAGGAAATACTTACAAAGTTCCCATGGAGCGCATTCCAATAAGTTAGCAACATGATTTATCGTGAGATCTATGGAGTTTTGCGTGAGGGCCAAATTAGCCCCTGGCCCGTCCTTCAGTTCGTAATAAAATGAACGTCGTGTTTTGGTATCACCCGTGATCATTAATCGATGAGAAGCAGCCATGACGACTGACATTAAAACAAATTTTTTCATGGTCCTTTTTGAGGAAAAATCAACGCTGCATATGGTGGTTCTTACGCTTTTGCTTCGTGGTGTAAATTTATCGAGATGTCCACTGCAATTTCCAAAAGTTTCAGACGCGTCGTCGGTACCGTCGCTTTTCTTCAAATCTTTCATTTGCTTGTGCCCCAGCGGAACGGAGTAAACGAATATTGGCAACTTGTTGGCACACACAGTTTTTATTACGGCTACTACCACGTCTTCTATACGATTTATCAATTCCAGTCTGTGAAAAATAATTGATAAAATTCATAAGACGAAAAGTACATCAAATTTACTTTCTTGCTTTTTAATTGCTCTCTCTCTCTCTCTCTCTCTTTTTTTTAAAGAAACATGTGAGACATTGCCTTAATTTCTTATTATCAGCAATCGATGCGATTTTCAGGGGTTTTTCTTCCTGGTCATTATCATGCGCTCCCTCGGTCGATAAAGTTACTTTTTCTGATGATTTGTTCGTAGCCTTAGACATTTTATCTAAAAGAATTTTGAGAAAGAGGATAAATACTATCGGCTAAAGTTAAAGATTAAAGTTTTTGTAAAATACTGATATTCCACGCACGCGAGAGTTTTGAATACACGCGTGTATGTAACAAGGAAGCGCGTACCATATAGGAAAATATTTCTACCATCTACTAGATGGCAGTAGTAATTTCACCTTTGCCCTTTCACCTCTATTCGTCCTCGTCGTTCTTACCGACGGCGAGAACATTAGAAATTTCATGAAAAGCCTAATATCTTTGTTTTTCTACACAGGTACGCGCACTACGTACAATGATCCCTCGAATAATTTCTATGAAAATTTTCAAGAGTCGCGAGACTCTTTTTTTTCTAAAAAAAGAAAAAGAAAAATCCAGAGAAATTTGAAAAGGGGAAAAACTTTGTAGCGAGTACAAAGCGGGGGTAAAGAGTGGAGTGAAAGAGAGTCAATTATAAGGGAGAGATTAGAGAGTTAAAAAGTTAAAATGTATTCTGCGTTGAAATTCAAGTAGAGAGAGAGAAAGAGAAAGAAGAGCGGGGCGGCGGGTTTGGGATCGAATCGAGAATGCAACGCCAGATAAAAATCTACCGGCTAACCAAACGCAGCAATATTCTCACAGCAATAAACATATTAAGTTGCGAAGGCATGAGGAAAGTATTGACCAAAAACTGGCTCTCTCCTCGATCAACGATGGGACATAATTTTTCCGATTTGGCTGACACTCGTATCGAATAGCGAATCTCAAGAGAGCCAGTGGCCCCGCTGCGCATTTGTGAGAGTACCGGCCATTCAATACTGCGCCGTGCGCTACTGTGCGCGTACTAAAGGCACTTGAGTGTTTCATTGTGCTTCACAAAACACTGGGCTATACTCCTAAAAACGTTTGATTGTAACGAGAATCTGCGAAAACTTGCGCATTTCATCCGATACAAGCAGAGAACTAGACGAAAGATCTAAATTTATGCATTTTTTAATTAAGAGAGAGAGAGAGAGAGAGAGAGGTTTTAGTTATCTCAATGAGAATAGAATATAGGACTGGAAGAAATGTAAGTGGTATGAAATTAAATGATTTGGATAGTCTCGTGATAAAATTCCTTCTGAAAAATCAGATTTGGATGGATGAAAGGAAGAAGAAGAAGAAGAAGAAGAAGAAGAGGAAGAAGACGAAGACGAAGACGAAGACGAAGACGAAGAAGATGGTAGAAAAGAATTTCAAAGGGAAACGTGCGAGCCGGACTTTAGGTCTGCGTAAATTACAACCATAGAAATTCTTCGGTTACCCCGGCCGCTTGTGTGATTTGCAGATGCGATATATACAATATTTTCTCGACTTCCACACAGCCATCCGCGAGGCTCATGCTGAACAATACATACTAACGAGGGTCCATGGACACTCTGGCGCGTGCCAAAACATTTAACACTCTCACCACCCTCCCTTTTTTCCTTCATCGACAAACTAATTTCCAACTAACGCTCTTCTCCCCCGCTAGAGAGAGGAAAAGAGGAAAACGGAAAGAGAAGAGAAGCAAAACCAATGGAGAAAACGTGAGAAACACCTATCTCTCTCTCTCTCTCTCTCTCTTACGAATAAAACGCATCAGATTATCCCTCTTAAAATCTAGAGAAAAAGAGTGCGATTTGCATAAGATTTGTGTTGTCCGATTGGTGAAAAGGGAAAGAGAGAGAACCAATTATATTAATGAATTTTCATTACATTTGATTATAGATTATCGTAGGTAATTAGCCGTGTTCGAGAGGAGCGTTTCAGGAGAGGAAAAATAAAGACGAAGAGAGAAGAAGAAAAAGAGTGCATCTCTCGAAGGTTGGCCCGTTGGCCCTTTCCTTCGTGCATGCGGCGGTAGCGGCAGCAATAGCAGCGCATAAAAGGATTATTCATGAAAAAATAATAGAGACGCGTAGCAGACTCTCGCCAGTACTCAGTTTCGCATTAAAGACACTCCAAGGCTATGCGTCTACAAAAGGGGGATAGTGTTACATTGTGCAAGGAGAGTATATTCGAAAAACACCCCTGAGAATGCTCTCTCCAGTACTCAAATAGCCCCTATAGCGGCACGTAAAAACCAAGCCACGCTATACGCATGTATCTTGAAAATATCGGTTGGAAAGAAATTCATTGACGAGAGAAATCTGCATTGAGATTGTCCATCATTGAGGTAATACCTTTATTACCTGTCTCAATAGGGCCGAAGGGTTTTACACGAGGAAACGATCGAAATACCTGCTACTGCCAAAGTGATTTCTTTTCCTCGGGGAAAATACCTGTCGCTGTTCACACCTTACCCTTCTCCACCTCCACCACCTCCTCCGCCTCATCCTTCATTCAGTGGAAATTCGATATTTCATCAATAATATCGGAAAGTATGAAAATCTCCGAAATTCGAGTTTATTTCACTTGGAAAATATTTCGTTCCGCGTGAACGATTCCTGAGAAAGGTCTGGAAAACCTGTCGATAAACTTCCGGAGAAATACGATACGAGCATATTGTTTGCGGTAAGAGGGTGACTTTTTATTTCACTCGAATAGCAGCCAGCCACTGTGAACTGTTTATCTGGCTGTGATCAACTACTCTGCTTTATGCCTTAATTGTTCGGTCAAATGAAATTTCTTGGAGCAAGGGGAGGAGAGTCAGGGATGAACTAACGGGACGCGCGTGTATTTGTGCGTGTGAAAAAGGGAAAGGACGAGAGAGTCTTCGAAAGAATTTTGTGTGGCGACAGTTTACAATTAATTTTACAAATCCGAATCACCTTCGGCTTATCGTTTATCAAGCATCGAACTTTTATGAAGGAATGACCCTGAGGTGGGGACCTCGCTCGAAACTGGGGGATCGTGAAAAAACTCTCGTGGAAATTGATCGATCTAGCTGTAAGTTTCCCTTTGGAAAAATTTATGGGTTTCTTTTGAAAAAAAAAAAGGAAAAAAAAAAACACCGTTTCTTTTTCTCGCCGTCTCTCTTTCCGAGGAATGTACTTTGAATCTTACGAAAAGTATTCCGTAGCTTTTTATCAAGGTGCTGTCAAAGCGATTCCCTTATCCCTGAAAATTCGTGTTTCGTGTCTTCCGGGACACTTCCTCGATTATTTCCTAACATATTCCGAGTGTATTTATCGAGTGAGTACTCGAAGTACCGCAACGTTTAAGGGACGGGTGACGTTATTGTAATGTTCGCACACAATTTCCAGAGGGTTGTGCGAGTACTTGACTGATGTGTCAAGCTTGGGAAAATCTCGCTAGACGCACACGCGTGTGTCGCATGTACGAATGGTCGATTCTGCCATTTGTTAGAACTTGAAATTGAACGAGAGGGAGAGAGAGAGGAGAGAGGAGAGAGGGAAGACATTGGGGAAAAGTGTGAATGAACGCTGGGTGCGATAAACCCATTTTGTCAGAAGAGAAGAGAAGAGAAGAGAAGAGAAGAGAAGAGAAGAGAGGAGAAGAGAAGAGAAACGAAGAGAAGAGAAGCGAAGAGACGAGAGGAGAAGAGAGTGAATGGGTGGAATAGCCCGTTTACTCGCCGTAGGCGAATTCGCTTGCTATAAAGTGTCAAGGGAAGAAGAAGAGGAAGAGGAGAGGAGAGGAGAGAAAGGTCCATAAGTGTAGGTAAGTGTAGGTCAGTTAGACCAGACAAACTGGTTCGATCGGTTATCGGCGATCGGCGACTGCCAATTAACAGGGAAAGGGGCAACCTGTTATTTCCCGACATTCTTCTTCCGATGCCGTATGGAAGGATCTTGTCGCGTTCTCTCACCTTGTGTCCCCGGCGGCACGCACGTACACCAACATCCCTGGTCCAGAGATCACTCCTATCGACAGATAGGCAGACGCGCGCGGTCGTAACTTAGAGATAGGGGGGACGGGAGAGACTCGGTACGACAGAATTTGCGCATTCTCAACTAGTTTCGTCGCTATCGCTCTTAACGATTTTTACGATTGCAACGACAACGGCAGTGTACCAATGATAATGATAAAACGAGGGAAGGGAGAGGAAATATGCTGTAAGCATGGCACACAGACATATGCGTACAGGTAAATCCTACCAGTAACACTGGCTATACGACTAATAATTGTTCAGCATGTCGCGTGACAAGGCGGTTTGCAGCTGCCAGATTTTTTCCGCCAATTTTTCACCATTCCGAGGTGAGCAGATGCGGCTTTAAAGGATACGCGCGCGACTTCTTTGGCCAACTCTCTCCTCTCATCTCCTCTCCTCTCCGTCTCCCTGAATTATTCCTATCTCGTTACCGGGCAAACTGCCTCATCTCCCGATATCTCCTGATGAACTTTACCGGACTGACCTGGGACACCGTTACACGTTCCTGCGCCAGCCGGAGAAATATACTTTTGCTCATTCGAGTCACGTAGAGCGAAAGAGGAGCTTTATTAAAATAAATCTTATTCGTTAGTGGAGGCCTGTATAATCAATTTTCTATTTCAAGCAGACACGCGCACGCACACGCGTTCATATATATATATATATATATATATATAGAGAGAGAGAGAGAGAGAGAAAGAAAAGCGGAGTACGGAGGTGTACTCGTTTGCTTTGACGTAAAACGTGCAACGTTTTATATAGAGAATAAGGTAGATTGCAACAACGATAACGATCTTTATTTCTTTTTCCTCGTGTTCTTTTCGCTAAGAAGCTCCAGTTGGCCTTCGATCGATTATTTATCGGTGGTGGCTCGTTACGGTATTATCGTTAAGATTCAGCCGAGTAAACGAGCGATCTCTCGATCTCTCGATCGCTCGATCGACCCGAGGAAACCGCGTGGTGGTAGTTATCGCGGTAGTCTGCAATTTCTCCGCCAAGTGTCGTCGGGAGAGACTTCCGCGATGTTAATGGGAAAAGTCTGCAAAGGGGGTGGGGCGGGGTGCGGGGGAGATCCCCGAAAGCCTGGATCGGGATGACGATGATTTTCACGTGAAAGGGTTGCCGCTGCTGTTCTCCTTTCAAAGTCCTTCGCAGAGATCGTTGTCGCGTCCATCGCCCATCGCCCATCGCCCATCGAGTGGCGGTGGTCCCTTTCGCACGAGTGCATCGAATCTCTCGGTTGAAATCCCCGTGGAAGCATCGCGTGGGCGTGCGTGCGTGCGTGCACCCTTAAAAGGATTTTCATTTGATCCGGGGGGCGAGGGGGGGCTTGCGGGTGGGTCGGTGGTGGCTGTTTTTGTCGTAACGTTGGCGAATCCTGAGGTTACCGAATCGCATAATGCGCTGGAACTTGACGAGGACAATGGGACCTATCGAGGTTGCATCGATATTTTGGGGGGACCCCCGTTGAATCCCGATGAATTTCTCCCGTAGGAATTGGACGCGTGCTACTGCTCGTCCAGGTGATCCACCGAGCTCCAAGCTCTCCACGTTCATCCATCTATCTCTGTGTATTGTGCACGTACGTCCGGGGCTTGGGTGCATGACGTTGGCAACGAGAACTTGGGAGGAGGGGAGGTGCAACATCATTCCCTCCCCTCTCCTCTCCTCCCTCGCCATCACCTCCTCTAACTTTTTCGTCCTTTTCCAGAGGCTCTTCCCGTTAATCGAGGAAGCATCGTCCTTCTTGCTCTCCACTGACGTGGATCATATATGCGGAACATATGTTTACGAACAATACCACCAGGGAGGAGGAGAGACCACCGGCACGCGGTGCGGACTCTCTTCTTCTTCTCCATCGGGAATCAACAAACAGCGAGCTCCCCTGCATTCAGGGGTGCTCCTGCCAAATTGATTTAAAAATGCATCCCTTCCTCCCCCTTGATCTTCTCGGTTTACAGCAACGTAATCGTGGCCGATTGGTCGATTGGTCGAGGCGACGTTTCCTCTGTCTGGACCGTATCGACGACGAGGATTACGCTGATCGCTATTTACCTATTTATCGGTGATGGTTCCATTGGTTGCGAGCTTTCGCGCAACGGGTATCACCGTTTCATTATCGGAATGTCGTCGGAGGGGTTCGGTCAGTTTTATCGGCAAACTCCTTATCGAGTGGACGGCGATGATCCTCAGGGTCGAAGCAATGGCTCTTCATCCCTCACTATTAATCCTTGCTTAAGCCTCGATAAGGAGCGCCCTTAAAGCTCTGCGATTCTCACGGGCTCCCTGCGAGTAATAAAGTTTTGCAAAATCGAAAAGAAGGAGCCAAGGCTAAGTTTTATTAGGAAACGCCGTTGATCGATTCAATATGCGCTACTTTTTGGAGAAAACGTCAAGTGTGGAACGAAGAGCGCTGCTGCCGTAATGGGCGGTACCCGTCGACCTCGAGGACTCTCTTTGCACGCTAAAAAAATGGGGAAGGAAGGAAATGAAAGCATCAAGGAAAGCTGCTTTCGAGAGTATATGCTCCGTGGCGCAGAGAATATCATTTTTTCTAACTAGGTTTTTTAGGGTAAAAAACTGACAATGGGCACAAGCACACTTGTCTCTACTTGAACGATGCATAGCTTTTTGACTCTATCTCTCTCTCTCTCTCTCTCTTCTATTTTTTGCCTACTTAGACGATAGAATGAAAAGAGAGAAAAGAGCTACACTTTTGGACCTGCTCTCGGTAGCGAGGCATTCGTAATAAAAGCAGCGTTTTGTAGTGCCGGTTTTGACAGTGCGGTCTAGCTGGCCCACCGAGAGTGTCGGGAGTCTCTCCCTCGAAGGGCTGCTACCTGGGCGCAAAAGTTGAGGTCTTCATTCACTGGAGTCGAGGAGAAAGGGAGCGGAGCAGAGCAGAGTACAGCATGGGGGAGGGGAGGGGTTGAACCTCTACGGGAGGGAGTCGCCGACGTCGTTACCGTCGTCGTTACCGTCGCCACCGCCATCACCGTCGGCGTCGCCGTCGCCGTCGCCGTCGCCGTCGTTCGATCGAGTACAATGGGGACGTGTTGCACTCACAACAAACCTAACTCTTCGTACAGATGTAATCGCCTGGGAATCCGCGCGCGAGAACCCCCAAATCGTTTATTCCTGACAAAATAAAAAGATCGAGCCTCGCGCGTTGGCAGCGTCGAAAGGACTTGTGACACAATGAAGATCCAGCGGCAACCTCCTCCCCTCCTCCTGCGGACCCTGGTCCACACACCTCGCCACTACCCATATTAGTGATCCATCACACGCGCTATAAAAGCCTTTTTAACTTGTCTCACTCCGTTTTATAGAATGATCCACAGATCCCACATTAATCTGTCGCGAACCCGGGGAATCAGATAAGACAAGTGCACTTTTTTCCCCTCTCCCGTGACACCGACGCACACACAGGTGTGTCACACGCAGGTTCACTCTCCCGAATTCAAGATTCTCTCCCCCGAGAGTTTCACGACTCAGCGGAACGGAACAATTGCTCCAGGATATTTCTCGAAGAAAACCAGGGGACCACCTGTACCAGTCAGGAGGAATCTCCCATTGACCTTGTCGATGAGAGAGAGAGAGAAAGAGCAGTGCGTGGTGCGACCGTGAATAACGCGAGGCTCGATTCTTGAGTAATATACACGCACTCTCTCTCTCTCTCTCTCTCTCTCCATCTTTTCCACTTTATCTCTCTATCTCTGTGTGCGCTCGCGATATCATCGACACTTCAAACGTGACTTTAATTTCTATAATTTGAAAGGTGCTCCGCGTTGAAACAAACATCACACTTTATAGCTTATTACAATCTCTGTGTATGTACATATTGGGATAAATGAAGAATAAAATAAAGTTATATAGTATGCGGGGATTTTACTTTGAAGGAGAGCAGCGGATTATAAGTGGGGATGATTTTATTTTGAATGACGAAGCGATGAGAAGGCTTTTTTTAATGGCGCCGTCAGCGAGAGCAGAGCGAGCAATAATCCAGTTCCAGCGGTGCAGAGCCACTTTTGGACGTAAAGCGAGAATGAGCATTTTAAAAAGGATCGTGCGTGACAAGTTCCAAACACATTGTTATAATTTAGCGTAGTTGATTCTCTCTCTCTCTCTCTCTCGTTCTCTCCACTTGATAACGCATGTGACAGGATTGACAATTAATTTCAAGGGATATCAGCCACGTAGTCAGCACGCGGCTAACGTCTCTCTCTCTCTCTCTCTCTTTGCCTCTGCCTCTTCTCGAGCCCGTTTTGCAGCTGCGACATTTTTCTAGTCGGAACGCACACACCCTTTAAGCACGAGCAGCCTGCAAGCCTGATTTTTTCTTTCCTCCTTTCAGGATTCACCTGGCGCAGACGCTAGGCGGTAAACTTTTTAACGGAAAAACGCTAAACTCGAAACGAGCTAGCGAGTGAGCGGTGACGCCGACGCTTACCACCAACACGACCACCACCCCTTTACCAAATAAATGTTTTCTATGAGAAGAAACGGGGGGAGGATCAGAGAACAGAGAACGTCGTCTTCTTACCTCCCGCGTGCTTTCCCCGAACAGTAGGTGTCACTGGAGAAAGTTAAGGTGGCAGCAACGGTCTATTATCTGATGAGGGGTAGCCGCGGGTGGCGTACCTTTGGCAAACTTCGATCGCAACCCCTTAAAAAATAAATAATGCCTAATCGTGCCTGTTCATCTGCGCATCTTGAGCAGCTGTCCGGGTAGTCTAGCAATGTTTTACGAAGAACCCCCTGAAATCATTCTTGAAAATGATGTTTCCATCAGAGGAGGGAAACGAACGACTTGCTCTTTGGAGCGAGTAACGAGAATCTAAGAAATTTTCTCGATGCGTTTCGGTGTGCGTCACTACGTATGCGTGTGGAGGGGAGGGGGGGGGGGGAGTCGCACGAAAGATGCGGAGGAGGAGGACGAATATCGAGAGGCACACTGGAATGCGTTTGTCGAAGGAAACGTTTGTCACCGTGTGTGGGAGTTCAGGACGAAGATACCCCGAGAACTTTGAGACACGTTGAGATTCTCATAAATCAAACGCAAGGTGGATCAGCTCAAAAGTTAAAGGAAACGGAGAAACGAGGGGAGCCGGAGAAGAAAAGGCACGCTCTGTTGTGACACCGGATGATAATTTGTTCCTCCACTTTCAGGCACTTTGCAAGATCTAGGTAGGGAGATACCACGGCAAAGCGAACTATCGAGATCTCTGAAAATATATTTGTCTTTTCTCGTTCCGTCGAAAAAAGGCGAGATTTCATTGGTCGGACGCGCCTCTCTATTTCAGCTGGGAGTTCGTTTTGCTCTCGTCCTTGCCCCGTTTAAGAGAGGAGAGAGATGGAAAAGAGTGTGGAAAAAACGTGGAGAGAGAGAGAGAGAGATAGAGAGAGAGAAACTACACTTTTACTGCTTTATTTAATTCGAACAAGGACGCGTCGTCACGGTTCTCTCGAAGCTTCGCTCGATCGACTCGATCGGTTAATCTCGCATGCGAATTAAATGTGGGTTAGGGATTTCAAGGTCGTCGCCCCTTGCCTTCTACTTCTCTTTTCCCTCGTTTCGGCTGTTCGCCAGCGACTCGAATCGCGGGTTTCCCTATTCGTCGCCCTTGGCGGGGTAGCAAGTCGATGGATGCTGCAATCTTGCTCGTCCTCCTCTCGCGAGACATCTGCGCTCATGCAGGTCCAGCGGGAGATCGTGGCGGTCGCGTGCCATCGTCTCCTCCTTCCCTTCTTTGGTATACGCGAGCAAAAGAACAGTCTCGTGCAGTCGCCGTCTTGCGATCTTTTGCGCCGAGACGAGCGACAAATGAAAGTATTGGCACGAATAAATTGGGCACGTGTCATACGTCCATCGATTCTATCGTCGAGTTGGAAGCAGCTTGCGGAAAGGGGCGAGGGGGAGGAGGAGAAAAAAGAAAGAGAGAGAGGAGAGTGAAACGTGAAGAAAATAAAAATTCTCCACAGTGGAGGAAGAGCGTAGCGTGGGGTGAGAAAGAGAGGGAAAATCGAAAGTGGTGGGGGTGAGTGGGTGAGCAAAATCATGTAAAACGGTAAAAAAAAGGTAAAAAAGGGGCGTTCTAAGCGGCGAAGAGGCGCATGTCGCGGCTCGCGACTGGCGCTTTGGCTCGTGCCAGTAATGAGCCCGCATCCTCCCGCCAACTATCGACGTGTTTCAAATACAGAACAACGTTCAAGGTGCGCGCGCGTCCACGCACATGCACGCATGCTCCACGATACACGATTTACCATTAGTATTTAAACATGCATAATGAGCGAACTAGCAGGCGAGGCGTTAGCAACCGCGCAAATGTCTCTGTCTGTCGCTCTGATCCTCATCGGACGTCGCAAATAGAGTCTGTGTGTGTGTGTGTGTGTGTGTGTGTGTTTGTGGCTGCGTGCAGAACGCACACAGGCACGCACACACGAGGAACAGTCGTAATGTTCTATGCGCGTGCCTCCTGTGTACTATAAGGCACTGGGCCCACTGGCCCGACCGATCGTCTACGAGTACCCGGAGCACCTGGCCGCGTCGCTAAGCAGCAGGATGCACCAACGGAGAAAATTATGAAAATCTTCGAGCGAGCGAAACAGCGAAGGTGCCGAAAAAAGTGAAAAAACCTCGAGTAAAAACTTCGATGACGGAGAAGGAATGGGGAGGAGAGCGAGAGAGAGAGAGAGGGAGAGAGAGAGAGCAAAAAAAAAAGGACTCCGTTGCAACCCCCTTCCATTTTCTTTCGCGCACATATTTCTGTGCGCTTAAGACGCTCGTGTTTCGTCGAACCGAGACAAACTCGTGACATAAAGTCCGAGGAAGAGTCGTAATTTTTCATTCACCTTTCTTCGACAGCTGGTAAAGCGCATAAGACCAAGGGTATTGTACCTCGTGGTGAACCACGAAGTCGCTGACTACAATCGTAAAATCGTGGCTTGTAAATTTCACGAGAGAGTGAAAATACATTGAATCGAGGTATCGTAAAAGCAACAACTTGCAAATATAAATAATATGATTTACGCGAATGTGCGCCGAAGGGAGTGCGAGCGCGTGCCTGGGGTAGTGGGGGAAGGAGGGACGGGGGAGGCGTGCAATAAAATAAAAATTTGCGTCGATCAGGAGCGATTGGCGAAAATTGATGAGGGAAGAAACGATTAGAGAGAGAAATACACGCGTTCTTTGGAGATGAGAATCGTAAAATAGAGAGAGAATAGCTGGCGAGAGGTTGAGCAATAAAAAAGGACGAAGAGAGCGAGCGGTGGTGGTGGCGGCGATGAAGAACCGCAGGAAAACCGTCCTGGGGCGCAGGACTGTACAAAGGGTCGGCGCCGTTTTGCGGTTTTTTCATTTTGGCACGCGTACGACGGGCACCGGGTAAGCCGATATCCCACAAAGCGCTTTATTGTGCGAAACTCAATGCCAGCGCTAAATACGCGTTAAAAGGGACCAGAATTCTCTTCTGCCCTACCCCCGCCTATATTCTACGAAATCTCTCCTCGCCTCCTCCTCCTCCTCCTCCTCCTTCCATCCGATGATCTTTTCGTGAAAACATCGGTGAAAACATTGCGACCTTAAATTAGAGCCGTCGTCTCTCCCTTTCATTTGACAGGGAGGAATTTAGAGATTCCCCCCTACTCTCTCTCTCTCTCTCTCTCTCTCTCTTTCTCCTCGCTTTCGAATCTTCGAGGAGCGCAATCCCGGAGGAAGAAAATAATGGGGAATAGTAAGGGATCGTCGGCGGGAAGTTGGTCAGTTGGTCGGTTGCCTAAAAATTGCAAGATAGAAATTGCTACACCTTGGTAAGTGCAACGCTGTTTACTGGACAGGTGTTCGATGAACAAGTACGCGTCATTGCATCTGCTCTGTGTGGAGGACGAAAGGGATGCGAGACGTCTCGATTAAAAATTCTATTAAAATTAATAGGACGAGAGTGTGGAAGAAAAAGACAGGCAGACAGGCAGGCAGACAGATAGAAATACAGATAGAAACGGAGGGTGGAGTAAAGGGAAATTCCTCCAACCCTTCGCTTTTGGCGATTTTCATTTTCGGTAGAAGCGCTGGGATGCATTGATGAAGAATTTCCCTCTCCCCTTCTAACTCTGATCAATAGATCCTGACCAATCGAGAGAGAGAGGTTTGCCAGTCATTGAACTCCCCGCGGCTGCGTCGCGAATCATTTCGATGACATCAGGTTATTTTCAACGCATATGGGTGGCAGCAGCCCTTCTCCGAATACCGTGGACCAACGGGGGATGATTTTGTGGCAGCATGGCGAATGAATTTCGGAGCAGATTCTCCACTGCGAGGAGTGCAAGGCGAGTACAGGTAGACACACACGGAGAGTGGTACATATGTGCGCATACTGACACACGCATCGAGGGGAGAGAGAGAGAGAGAGAGACGAGATGCATAGACGCGTAGAGGTAAGAGCGGAATAAGAGTAATTTTGAGTAGCGATGGGGTGTGGATGACACGGGGGGCCGATCCACTCGCCATCCATGATTATGATTGTAAATGGTAAATGGTGCTTTGATGACGCTATAAATGTACCAGACGGAGTTAATCGTTCCGTGAAACCATTAGTCACTGGCACGCTCGCTCGGTTGTCGTGCATGGCTGCCACGATCGTGTTCCACGACCAGCCTCCTCTCCTCTCCTCTCCTCTCCTCTCCTCTCCTCTCCTCTCCTCTCCTCTCCACGTCGTCGATATTCAATTCGAAATTCATTGTTTTCCATCTGTGGGTTAAACAACGAGCATCCCAACCCTTTGGACCGGCCATCTCACTCTCTAGGCGCGCGCACGTATAATTGAGCGATAATTAAAGGAAGACGCGGGGGGAGGGGGACGGAAGTTCTCCCTGAAGCTTTTCCAAAGCCAGTGGAAAAGCTTTCGATAAATCGTACAATATTACAGCGGCAGGAAATACGGTCTACCGCTAAAAAGAAGACAATATGGAAAGTCCAGAGAGCTGATAA
Organism: Sclerodermus sp. 'alternatusi'; assembly: GCA_037305995.1. NCBI lineage: Eukaryota > Metazoa > Arthropoda > Insecta > Hymenoptera > Bethylidae > Sclerodermus > Sclerodermus sp. 'alternatusi'. Next base: position 6,381,815 of record CM074553.1, on the reverse strand, counting down.
TCAGCCCGTATGTTATAATCGTCGCGTATTTGTTTCAGCCATTATCTATTTTGCCTCGTGCTTCACCTGCTCGCGGTAAAATGGAGGCGCGCGTGCTGCTTTCATGATTGCAACTGGGTATCGCACTGGCGAAGCGAAGCCAAGCGATTTCTTCTCTGGAAAAAGTTGTAACCAGAGGTTAGCGAGTATGGTGAAAAGTATAGAGAGAGAGAGAGAGAGAGAGAGAGAGAGCTAGTAAATTGGAGCTCCGAGAGTCTCCTCTCTCGGTGAGAGAATGCAAAGTGCCGAATCGCGTATGCGCACATCTATGAAAGGAAGATTAGGAGACACCTGAAGCCGAAGTGCCACACGCAGCGATGGAAATCCAAAACCAGAAGCTCCTCCCGCGTAATATCGCGCGACAGGCATATCTTTCTACAAAAGACCCACCCTTCTCTCCTCACCGTTCCTCTCTTCTCCTCTCCATTCCCTCCAGCTTCTACTTCGAAACTCCACCTCCTCCTCCTCCTCCTCCTTTGCCTTCATCTTCATCTCCACCTCTCGAAGGGAAGCTCCTTTTCAGGCTAAACGCTCGAGATCATCTTTCTCCCTTACATCGATGCGTCTCTCTCTCTCCCTTTCTCTCTCTCTCTCTCTCTCTTTATTCTTACCTAACGTAAAACAAAATAAGTTGCTGTTCTTTTTATAGAAGCGATTAAACGCGTTTGCACCAAAGCTTCGGTATTTCAGTACCATTTTACAAATTTTGCTCGACCATATGCCAAAGAATCTATCCCCAACACAGAAAATTCGAGGGGGAGAGAGAAAGAGAATTCCTCTATTTCGGCATATAAAATTTATTCACTGACAGCGCTAATTTGCTTAACCACCGTAACGAGTCATCGTTGAAATGCTCCACTTATTTCCCCTAGACGAATTTCAATGTAAATTTCTCTACTGCATTTATCTCTCGCTCTCTCTCTCTCTCTTTACTTTTTCATCTAACCTATAGTCTTATAAAGATTAAGTCGAATAAACAGGAATCAGTATGGAAATGACAGGCGAGTTATAAACACAAAAGCTATCGACGTGTAATTTCCTTTGATCTCGACTGATCTCCCGCCCCCCGTTCTCAATTAATGTGTGTAATTAAACATTGAAATCGCTCGTAAAGGACGAAGCCAGACGTCAGAATGAAATTTAAAGAAAAAAAAAAAGAAGCTTCGATGTAAGACCGGTTTTGTCGGTAGCGTGAAAACATTTCACGCAGCAGGCGAGGTAAAAAGGGAGTAATTACACAATTGTTCGGTTTCCAGAAATTGCGGGGGAGGGATAATATCGGATGAAATCTACCCTTCCGCGTTATCCAGCCCCCTATTCCTACATATTGCTCGAGCAAACTAAATAATTATCTGCTTTGAGAGAGAGAGAACATACACGCTGTATTAATTCATGATTCATCAATTAATGTGTGGTTTCTCTCTTTCCTCACCATCAAAAGTAACTTTAAGTGAGAATAAAGAATTTTAATTCCGTTTTTAATCCGTGAAAATTGAAGGAGAGAATCAGAGATCCTGGATACAGGTAATCTTTGTAACATATTGCTAATTGAAGTGTGCCGGGCCCACGCATATGGTGCAAACATAACTAAAGTGAATTAATTCAGGCCGTTTTAAACGTTCGACACCCCATTGGAGGGGGAAAAAAAGGATAGCGCAAGAATGTGCATAGCATTCCTCGTTCCTGTTTACGGTGCAGCGAATACTATTAAATGATCGAGGGATGAGGGGGAAAAAAAACCATGCGAAGCACCAGTTGCTTCAATTCCTAATGGCCGCAATTACGTATGGAAATTCCTGATTCATCGTCGTCGCAATTTCTAGTTTTGTACCGAGAAATCGTAGAGAAATGAGAAAAAGAGAGAAAATAGGCGATGGGGAGATGGGATTGTTTACGCGACGGTGACGACGGCGGCGACGGCGGCGGCGTCGGCATTTATAAGAGTAATAAAGGAATTAGAGAAGGAAGGGGGAGTACGAGAGCTGCACCACTTAATGGGCTTAGGGTATTCGTCTAAACTCCAAATGATCCAATTATACATACTATATATCTAACTGACTACCCTAACCGAGTAGACTAGGTGCGTTTTGGGACACGATACCTTACGTCACCAGCCGCAAGATACACATCTTAACCAAGTTCGGGAGAAACTCTGCAAAGGACTTGATGACATTTCAAGCTGACCAAGCTTTGTGGCTTTGCGTGCAAGTAGCTTGAAATAATGATTGGTAGAGAGAGAGAGAGAAAGAGAGAGAGAGAGAGAGGGCGTGTTTATGACATTTCGCAGATAACATACTCTTGCGAGAGTATCTCCAATCTCGAAATCCCTAATGAATCTTCTCTAATAATGTGGATTTGTAGGATTACTTCGGAAACAGCAGCCATCGCCACCACCACCATCATCGTCGTCATCGTCGTCGTAGCTTCATTGCCACAATTACTACCTATGCTAATCTATTGAAATTTCTCTGAACCTCTCACTTCCGGACAGATGCCAGCATGCAAAAATTTTCCAGAAGCCAATCGGACGATATTTCGAGAAATTCCAGAGCAGGATCAGCGACAATGGCAGCGGAGCTTATAACTGACGGTGAATCTTCCCACACCAATCAACAAGGACGTGCACCCCTTGATGTCGTTTCCCTCCCTTCTCCGGCGCATCTCGACAGCCCTTACCCATCGTGATCCCTCGGGAGTTATCTACCCCCTGCGTCAGTCGTGTGCGTCTGTGTCTACGCCTCTAAAAGCCCCTTAATTCCGTTCATTTGTACCGTTGGCATCCATAGAGAAGGTCACTGCCAGTGTGGTTTCACACAGGACACGGGAAACAAGAGGAGGAGGAGGTGGAGGGAGGAGGGAGAGGACGAGGACGAGGATGAGGGAGATACATGACGCGTTTTCTCTCGGATTCCCATAAAATACGAGTCAGGTCAAATCAATGAAATCGAATGAATTCCGATCGGTGTCGCGGCGGAAGATTATGATTATGACTATTATCAGGGATTGGAAGGCCCCAAAGACGTTTCGGTGGCGAAGGAGCGAGGAGAGGCGTGAGACGAGGGGAAATTGGAAGGAAAGAGCATTTCACGAGTAGGAATGGCAAATGGATTTGTTTATGGGGCACTTTCTCTGCAGGACTGGTAGCGTATTGCTGGGCACAGTATGGGGTATGTTGTATCGCGCACCCGTACCCCCATGCTGTCAGTGAAGTGCCCCCTGTTCCCCTCAAGCTTGTGCCTCTCTACCTTCAAATCGTTTATGTATATCCATGGGAAAAATATTGGTTTATTCGAAGGCGGTTTACATGATGCGCGTTCGTGTGCTTTCTCATCGAGGCCCCTCTTCGATGTGCGCTCCCAATTGCGAGCCAAACGTTTCCTCCGGGGTCTCCTGCCTCCTTCTGCACGATAGATTCTCCTTGCTCCATCGGAGATGAGGAAACTGTTGGAGGAATTACGGTGCCAGTGTTTCTCGGATAAGTGTGCCGCTAATGGGAAATGTTTTATTCTCGAGCAGGCCAAGAGCAAGGGCGCCACTTTTCGAGGGAATGCGTTGGACACGTGACCGGTAGACTCGACACGTGGTCACAAACGACGCCAGGTGGTGGTCCTTCGAGTCACGCACCGCATCGCTAAACGCTGATACCGTGATAAACCTGGCCAACACGAGTAGGAGGAACTCTCGATGTTGTGCACCCTGCAACGTTCGCCGGTTTTCGGCTTTCAATTGCCTCGGTCCGCTCGAGGCAATAAGACTTTCGTAGATCATTGAAACAGAGGAAAAAAGTCAAAAATTCTGGAAATTTTGAATTTTGAAATTGAGAGAAAGAGAGAGTCTGGGAATTCCCATGATAGACCGTGTCGAATACTTATTTTACTTTACTTTACTTTACTTTACTTTAATTCAATGGCCTATGTGGGTGGATTGACGAACCAATCGAAGCCATGACATGACCGATCGGCTTACCTCACTCACGCATTATATCCTTCGCTATCTTTCTATCTTTTCCGCAGAGTTCACACGACGAGGCAGAAGCTACTAGTGGTAGCGTGCATCGTCAGAAGGGTGCTGGCCTTACATAATAGGGGATGATTGCCGTTTGACGTGCCCCTTTATCTTGCATTTAATTCATCAGTGCGCCCATTGCTTTCAAATTCCTCCCTCACCTTACCCCACCTCTCCTTCCCCCTGCTAAATTTACCATTAATAGACTCTCGGCTCTTAATTAACGCAGTTTACCTGAAAGTTGCTCTCATCGTACCACTACAGATTTCGGTGGTTGCCGTCGATATTTGATTACAAGCGAACGGAAGAAGGCAGGAGACAAAACAATTTATTATAAGCACAGGAGATAGACGTAGCGGAGAACACACGAGTATCTGAGGGAGGGGGAGGAGTGTAGAGCTGGTACCCATTCTCCCATACATATAGTATTACGTACACGTACATTCAGAGAGAGATTCATTCTTTTGATCGCTTTCTTTCATTCCTCGTCATTTTATCTAATAGACCGAGAATGAGAGAGAGTGAGAGAGAGAGAGAGAGAGAGAGAGAGAGAGAGAGAGAGAGAGAGAGAGAGCCATTGAATGAAATGCCAGAAGAACAGCAAAAATACTCCTGTTCCTGTCCTGACAGCGTTTTCCTCGACACCCTACCCATATTGCTATCTTCTGTCTATAGAGAGAGAAAGAGAGAGAGATAGAGTAAAAGAGAAGGAGAAAGAAGAGGGCGCGTGCCAAAGTCTATCAAATGGAAATCCCCAAGTGACCGTTTGCGTGACTTCGCAGAAATCCCTTTGAAGATGACAGGGTTTTGGCAGATTTTCAAGCGATGATGTACGAGTTTCATATTATACTACGAGGACCTCTGAAAAATAAGTGGGCCAGGCACATGGGCAAAATAATAGAGAGACGCGCTTTTTGAAGCTTAAAACTGTTTGGCGATGTGCGGGGGCGAGTGCGACTTCCGGCGCATCATGGTATTTGCCATTGATCTCTTCATTGAAATTCGTTCACTTCCGACACTGCTCGCTTTGTCAGACTAGGACGCGTGGCCGCCATAGCCAAGAAAGGAAACTGCTCTCGATCCATCAAGGGATTGCTTGTTAAGGACCATTGTGCATTTTAAAGTGACAAGAAACTCATTGTCAGATCTCCATTCGTACGTGTATATACAATTATTAAGACCCGTGCCTCCCTGGACGAAGTAAGCTGAGAGACAATGGAGAACTCGAGGGAAAAGGATTTTCTGCTAATTGGATCTAGCGCGCGGATCGGTCGATCTCCGTACAGCAGCGAAGAAAGAAAGAAAGAGAAAAAGAAGAACCACCGTATTCGGGACCGCAGCAGCGAAGCGACGTGACGCGACGCGACGCGGTGCGATACACTCGACGCTCTCCTCGGGGTTTGAAGCCGCTTAAATTATTGTCCAATGGCCTGTGTATAAATTAAACCCTGGCGGAACGACCCTCGCCCCGGGGAAAATGGCAGACCGACACCCCGTGGAGAAGATCCTTCAGAATGTTCAAGTGGCACGCGTTTATCAAATAAATTTCGGCCAATTTTTAAAAACTACCCCTTTGCCTTGAAAATGATCCGAAGAGACCGGTACCCCCATTCAAGCACTCGGGCACTCGGGCACTCGGGCACTCGGGCATTTCAACATCATCGTCCAACGCCAACAAATGAAAACGGTTGTTCATCCTCTGGTAGAAAATCATCGAACTTTTGACCGGTCGATCGAATTTTTTCGAATGCTCGATTTTCCCTCGAGATTTTTTAACGCTCGCCGTTTGTACCGATCCTTGTGTATTGGCTGTGTAACCTGATACGCGTTTGGCTGGTATTGCGAAGGGGTTATCACGAGCAAATGTGTTCAAACATATAGGGTGTCACCAGACACGAAGGGATCCAGCCAAGGGCCCAGACGACGACGACTCCCCTTTGTGTCAATAATCAAGCCTGTAATCCTTTTAGCACAAGGGATACAGCCGATGCGCTTATACGCCGTTTAAGAATCCTTTCCCAAATGACTTGTTAATTTACCACACGAAAAATCATTCGTTCTCTCATTTTCCACTCTGAGCGATCGACCGGGCGCACGCATCATCGTCGTGTGTCCTACGTACCCATCACCATCCTCCTCACCCTCTCCATCCATTCCTCGCGAGCCATCGAACATTGAAAAGGAAAAATGGATGAATGGGCCGCGCAGGGAAAAAAGGGAGGAAAAAGTGGAAAAACACGGAATTAGTTGGACGATCCCATCGATGGGAAGAAGCGAATGAAGAAATGGGCGTAACAATTGTCGTTTGTGCGCCTTCGTGGATTCGCAGCTGAGAGTATACGGGTGCCCTAATGATAGTCACGACGAAGAAGTTTAACCAAAAAATTTATAATCCTGACCCACGCGACGCGACGCGGAATTCAGGTAAGCAAGTTCGGTATAAATGCTCCCGTATCGTGGAAAGATTTGATCGCGAGATAGGAAACGTTTTCTCCTAATACACGACGAGTTCCTCTTGACCAATTTAAATCAATTTAGCAGCAACCCCCTTTAACGAGACTCAATTGGTCCACAATGCCAGTCGAGCTCGAAAGGACTCCAGCGAGGGTTTGGGTTTACGATCGCTACTTAAAATCTCGAAACTTCCTTGACGCGAGAACCACATCAATTTATAAACTAACCTACCTCGAATCCTCGATAAATATAGTATCGTAGTCAATTACGCGAGCGACATGAAAAATTAACTTTCATGGGGCAGGACTCGTAGACTCCGGATAGAGAAATCAATCTATTGGTCGAAGAAGATGCGCGTGAAAGAGAGAGAGGATCGTTCAGCCGGTTTGGCTGACTTCGATCGAAGGGAGAGAAAGGAGAGAAGGGACACCACCACCACCACCACCACCACCACCACCGACCTCAGATCGACGTGCGTGAGTTTCTATAATAATCTCGCGGTTCGCCTTGATAAAAGATAACGATCTAGATTTGTGGAAGATTTTTAATGAACGTGGGAGAACGCGGAGAAACGGTAATAGACTACGTCGGGGGATGAGGAGGAGGGTAGATAACGCATCGTGTGAATTTGAGAATCGATTGGGGTGGAGAAGCCTCGCGAGTCATAGGTGGAGAACGACCACCAGCCAATTAGTATCGTACGATATCGACGTAGTCTCGAATTAATCGAAGTTATCGCTGTTCCTCGGAACGTTTGAATTTCGCTTTCGTGAAATTAGCGTGAGAAGGGTCGATGAGGAGGAGAAGGGCATGAGGGATAACGAAGAGATTCTCTTCCACCAAAATGTCCAGCAGAATCGTCACACACTGATTCTGAAAGGATTACAGGGATCATTTCAGATCCCATCTAGCAGGAGGCTGGGTACGTTTCGAAAAACCGGAAGCAGCCGGCACGAGTCGAAAGATGTGACTGGGTTTACCAATGATTCAACTCTGTCATCTGTCCGAGTCCCCAGGTAAAGCCAGGTACACATGCACGCACTCCCTTCTCCGACTAGCTATCCGCGCGTATCTCTCTAGCTCCGAAATTATTCAAATGCGAGATTCTATCATCGAGCGCGAGATGAAATCTCATTAAAGAGAGTTTCCTCCAACTCCGACCATTATTGTGTCAATGCCGAGAGAGAGAGGAGCACGAGCTTCTAAATTTTCTTTTGCCAGCAAACAAACGAGAGTGCGTCTCGATACAATGCTTTTGGCACGGGTCTCGCGCGTGGATGAAATGTGAGAGGTCGGAGGTGAGAGGTGGAATCATCATCGCGCGGTTGCCTTTCATTGTGAAAAAGAGACACGTTACAATATTCCGTGTATCAGACCCATTAAAGGGAAGTGCGCGGAGCAGATGCAGGATGCAGATTCACCCTTGTACTCTGCGCTGGCGTTAATAAGTTGCATTGTGGCATTTTGCACCGCGTCGTAAAATCAAGAAGAAAATATCGATTTGTTTGGAGGAGGCGGCGGTGGCGGCGGAGGAGAAAGCGGGACGAGCGGGGAAATCCGTTGTCAGTGAGATCATTGAGCGTTAATCAGAGCCACCGGGCCATCATCATCTTCAGTTTGTTCCGTTTAACTCCTGGTATTGTCCCAGAGTGAAATAGAGAGAAGTAGTCACTCTCTCTCTCACCTATTGCACGATAGAATGCACAATAGTCTACGAAACGCAATTCCCTCGTGTGTTTGCAGTCGAAACTTTGTTCAAGCGAATTTTCCTCAATGGCAACACAGAGGAGAGAAGCACCGCGTTAATTATGAGGGATCAGCAAGTAACCCCGTGTCGTATCTCTTGGACAAAGCTTCGAATCTCTCAGATTTGAATAATAAATGTCTCGTGCTCTCCCTCCGCTCCGAGAGTGGTGCAAGCGAGTGGAAAGAAAAAAGAAAGCAGAAAGAAAGAGGAGATCGGAAAGAACGTTGTCGCGTTTAATTCGGAACGCACGGGGGGTGCTCCGAACGCGCAGTGTCAGATGCGCGTCGGATTTTAACACCGTGGAACGCGAAGAGGCGAAAAGGTAAAAACGCGAGAGATAGGAGGAGGAGAGGAGAAAAGGAAAAGTTCTCGTTGTCTCCTCTGATTTTTGTTTTGTGTCGTTTCTGGACAATAATTTTCTATCGTGAATCGCGCTCTCGAATAAAAGGCAACGCTTGTTCCGACTGCATGGATTGATATGCAGAGGAGTTTATTGCATAGAAAGAAGAGAGTTGTTAAAGGGGAGTGGGGGTGAGCGAAGGGTCGTAGCGGAAGCGGATGGTTGGTTCGGAGATAGTGTCACAGACAGGAATGGCACTCGGTCCCTACCGTTGTGACGTTGGTACCGCGTTGGTACCTGTACCAGCCAAGTGTACAGAGTCAGAGAGTTTGGTACAATAGGCCAGAACAGTAGCAGGACAATAGCCGTGGCCAACAATCAAAATCAGAGCGCGCTCGCTATCAGGAGCCAGCCAGGGCCACCCCCCAGAGCGCGGGCACAGGCACGGGCATGGGCACGGGCACGGGCACGGGCATGGGCACGAGCATGGGCATGGGCATGGGCATGGGCATGGGCACAGGCGCGTTTAGCCTTTGATCCTCTCGCTCCTATCCCTCGCAAACACTCCTGATTGCACACCCTCTATGTTTAAACAGCCTAGAGAGAACAGTCGAATGCCCATGTACCCATGTAGCTCGTTTCAAACTCGCTCACTCCAATTCCTCTCCGTCTCCCACCCTCGCTGACTCCCACTCCCACTGCCCTCTCCCACCTTCCGCTCCTCCCTTTAGAATCCAGTGCCATTTATGGGATTCGAACGAGGCTCGATCAAAGTGGAAAAAGCCTGGGAAAGGGTGAAGAGAGAGAGGAGAAAAGGCGGAGAGCGAAGTTTTGGCCGATCGTCTCTCGCGTCTCTCGGGGAAACACCTGGCTTCGCGTCGCGGGAGGGGAGGGGAGGAAGCGACGCTAGAATTATCAGGGGCACACGTGCGTCGTTCCCTTGGCGCAAGAAGGAGGAAGAAAATGCGCACGTGTAGGGAGAAGGAATTAATTTCATATGGAATTTGGTTTCGTTCGGTTCGTTTTCGTTTCGTTTCGTCAGGTGGTGGTTGAAAGTTTTGAAGAACGGAGAAGTTTCGGGACGGCCTTCCGGAGGAAGCGGTTCCGTGGCTGTCGCGAGAGTCCAAGGAGAACCTTGTGATTTAGCAGAATTTCGGAGGAAATTCAGCGATCCGAGGACGCATTCACCTCGACAGATATGTTTGCGTCGTGGGTTCAGAGGTTCGATCGAAGTGTAACGGGCCGTTGTCTTGGATGCGGGTACCTGACTTAGGGGAGGCAAAGGGATGGAAACGGGCGGTAGGTAGAGGAGGAGGAGGAGGAGGAGGAGGAGGAGGAGGAGGCGGGAGATAGATTTCTACGGAATCTACGGGAGTACTGCAAAGGACACGCGTATTCTCTCGAGCAGCTGATTACGCGTCAAGTTTTACGAGCAGGCAAAATTTGGCCCTTCATCAGCGGCGATCGAACGAGATCGTCGCTAAAGCTGTACGCACACGCGCGCGTTTTCTCTTCCCGAGCTCTTCCTCTCTCCTTTTCTCTCTCGGGAGAGAAATTCATTTCGGATATTCGCGTAATTTCGAGCATAAATGCGTCGGGGTACCGATATTGTCGAAATTCAGACAAGGACGAAGGCAGGAAGGAAGGAAGGAAGGAATGGAGGAGATGATAAAGGATGAAAGGGAGGGAGGAGGGGGAAGGGCGCCCGAGTAACGTGCATCGGGAACAGCACCCTGTTCTCGAGGGAGGTTAACTCCGATTGGTCGATGCTAGCCCCTCCCGTAGGCGTTCCCTGTTATAACCAACGGGATATTCTCGAGTGAGAGAGAATCGTCGGCGAAGCTGACGGTGAAGCGAGTTCCCTTCTGTTTCGGTCGTGCTCCCCAGTTGCGCTCTACCTGCGTGTCTTTCTCCAGTTCACGCGGTGAGCTTGCGTCACGCGGATCGACCGATACGCAGCGGCCAGATCCTCGCTCCCTCCGATATCCGACGATCTTTTCCACGACGGCAAATCCATCTCGTTCCACGAGAGAATGAAACTCTCGTAATCGCTCGAATTCTTCTTTCCCTCGTCACGCGCGGTGAATCATCGTCGTTCCCGGGGAAAGGAAGTCGCGGTTCGCCAAAAACACGGTCCGTCGATCGTTAGGAGGAAGAACTTGAAGAGATCACCCGAGTGCGCGCGGGAAAGTGCAGTTTTGGAAAATCTCGTTCGCTCGCATATACCTGGATCTTGCTTGGATCGTCGTCCACGGGATGTGGAGAGTTTGATCGAGTCACGTGGTGCGAGAATGAGAGAATGTGACGGGAAGACGAGGAGGATCCATTGATATCGTTGCGTCAAGGCGGAGTTTTGACAGATCGATTGCCGCGAGGGGCAAAGGGATTTCTTCGATCGATAGAGCAAGCTATCGAGGATCAAGGATCGCGAGAGAAAAGTGCTTCGTTATCGAAGCATCGTCCAGCATCATTCGTCAAGCTTCGACTATGGTGGTATTGTAAGTATCGGAATGCTGCTGCTGCCTGCCAAAGGTTTTCCTTGTTCCCCCAATTTCTGCGTCGAGCCTAATTCTCGTGTCCCCGCTGCTGGGGGGGGGGCCATCGGGGAAATCGATCGCGATTGAAACGCTATCGAAAAGCACAGGTATCCACCATTGCCAAATCGATTATATCCGTGAAGAGACAACGGGGGAAATTTTCCTAGTATCTAATCAGTGGGCGTTCTGCGGGTCTCCCATTGGTGTGTGGGCGTTATCACGAGAGCTGATTGGACGAGGGACAAATTGATTCCGTGAATGTATGTGAGTGTGCGCTCTTTGATCTCGCGAAAATGACCGAAATCTCGTCCGGATCTCGTTTAAATCTCGTTTAGGTCCTTTATGTGGACGCGCGCAGGAAATGTATCAAATCAACGGCGGGGACCCCGTTGCGGAAGGAAAATGAAAATAAATCAACGATCTCCCCGCGATCGTCGACGATACGATGGATAACGCGATATTTTTGGTACGCGCGTATAGCGAAACGTACACACTCGCGGAGTGTCAGTGTAGGAGTTGAAAAAGGGTTCAACAGCTTAGAAAGACAATTTATACGAGCGTTCTCGCGCGACTGTAAAACAAAATTACTTTTTTCATCTTTCTCTCTCGTCCTCTGCCTCTTCTTCAAATCTAATCTTCCGGTCAAATAGGATATTCTCCTATCGTTGGTAATAATTGGTGCAATTTTGAAAATTCTCGTCTTCGGATGATGCTCTCAATTTCCGTTTTTAAATCTCTCTCTCTCTCTCTCTTTCTCTCCTTCCCTCTCATTCGGTCTAACTCTTCTGTCTCTCCAACCGAGGAAGGCTCGGAAAAAAATCTGATTAACAAAAATCCAACCCGACCGGTTTTGTTTCTATCGTGTTTCATTGAGAGGCTTCTCGCGCTTTATCGAGAAGACTTTTTTCTCAAGATTCCCAGCTGTTTCTCTATAAACTAAGATCGCGCATGAAACGGCCGATAAGAAAATTTGAGAATCGTCAAGTGAAATTGAGTCGATCGAGATCGTCCGGAGAGTTTTCGAATCAAGTTGAAACGAAAAGTGTCTACGTATGCGAAAGGACCGCCGAAGGAAGAGAGGATAAATAGAGACATGCGAGAAGGAAGAGAGGAAGAAAGGAAGGAAGTCAGGAAGACGAGAAAGAGAGAGAGAGAGAGAGAGAGAGAGAGAGAGAGAGAAACTGGAGACGCTCTTCTTTTGCCTTTTGCCTTTCGTCGTCGCGAGTCTCGCGTGATATTTTAGCGAGCACATTGTTATCAGCGTTAATATCTGAGTGGACGGGAGAGAGGAAAGAAAGAGTGTTCCTTCCTCTCCTCCTATACTTGTTTCTCCGCTGTTTTATGTTTTTTAGTGTTGCCGAGGGGGACGACGGGCACGCGTGTCCCCCCGGTGTCCGAGGACGGACTTTGCCAATCTCGGCGGCGCATCGTCCGCCGATGTATCATCTTACGCAGCGTTAAAGGCGATGACTTTATCACCGATCCCCCAGCGCCTAATCATTCACTCGAGTTTGCCTTTATTTCACGAGAGAGGCCTTTTTGCCAACAAAGTATTTTCCGTTCGCTCGTTCGCACATTCGGCTACTCTCCGCTCTACTCGGTCATTCGGCGAAGATCGATGGATCGCTCGGTCGCTTCGCGATTTCTGCGAAAAACGACGGAAGCGCAGTCAAGCATTGCCGGCCCTTGTCAGGGCCACCCACGGACTCTCATAAGTATGGCACGAGGTACGACCGGGTACGCACTATAAATCGGGATTTTATCTCGCGGGGCTGTTGGCTCGTGCTGCGAGTACGATTGCGCAACGCCGAGACCCGACAACGAGCTTGGATTCGATTCGTTGAGATTCCGATTTCAGGGTCCCAAGGTCGGCCCTTGCTCCTGATCCCTGGTCCCTCCCCCTCGCCCTCCTCTCGATTCGCTTTTCTCTGATTTCTTCTTTTGCAGAAGTCGCGTGGGGTCGCCGACGATGTCAGCGACAGTCGCCGGGAACCAGCAACAGCAACATCCGCATCAGGAGTGGGACATCAATGACTCGAATGTGCCAAGGGTCAGTACCTCACTTCCATTGATTCGTTGATTCATCTATCGCGCGCGATCTAGATTCCTTCTGGTTTTTCTTCAAAGTCGCAAAGTTTTTCTTTTTTTTTTTCGCTCCTACTCTTTATCGTTATCGTTACGAAGAGGCAAAGAAAGGGTTGAGGAAGGGGAGAGAGAGAGAGAGAGAGAGAGAGAGAGAGATAAAAGCCTGTTGCTCTTGTACATAGATCGTGGAATACGATCCCTGGTGCGAATGGGCGGATGGTCACGTGAGGAGGGTCTATGGTCCCGATTGCGAGGAAGCGAGAAGACACGCCTCGGGATGGGCTATGCGAAATACGAACAATCACAATGTGAGCATCCTTAAGAAATCCTGCCTAGGAGTGTTGGTTTGCTCTCAAGAATGCGTCTTGCCCGGTGGGAACAAAGTGCACCTTCGCCCCGCTATTTGCGACAAGGTACCGTCACAAAACTCAATTTTAATGGAGCAAAACCACCCCCTCGTTTCGCTACTTGCATACGTCTCAAAGCTTTTTATCAGGGGTTGTCCATGGCTAGCTCGCCTACCCTGTTACCGAGGGAGGACTGTACGTGTATTGTGCGTTTCGTGTTTTCAGGCCAGAAAGAAGCAACAGGGTAAGCCATGTCCGAATCGTCAGTGCAACGGGCGACTGGAGATTTTGTCGTGTCGCGGACACTGCGGCTACCCCGTCACCCACTTTTGGCGCCATACGGACCACGCGATTTTCTTCCAGGCGAAGGGCCAGCACGACCATCCGCGTCCGGAAGCGAAATCAACTTCCGAGGCGAGGAGGAGCGTGGGCGCCGGCAGACGAGTCCGCGGAATTGCGGTTTTACTCGCGAGGGAGGCCGCCATTGGTTCCAAGGTCAGTGGAAGAAAAAAAAAAAAAGAAACAGTTTTCATCCCTCACCTGGTAGCAACGCTTACCTCTCGTTTTTTCCCTCGTCCCTACCGCGAAGAGACCGCAGAAGCAATTTCGCGTTTCTTCCTCTGATTTCAGATGAACACCCTGAGAGGCAGCAAACGACCCTCTTCCGAGACCCTCGAGATGGAGATGTCGCCCAGGACCTCGCAGCCGCCGCCGTTGATTTCCGACAAAAGTAATATGGCCACCTCGATCTTTTTCCAACAATGTTTTATGCTCCACTTTCTACAAATCGCGAACGGATTCCGTTACGGGTCTCGCTTTGAATCTTCCAAGTTCCGGTCTTGCCGCGGTGGCGCCATCCTCGTTGGATGCGGAGTTTCCCGGAAACTTTCCCGCGCGAAATTCAAAGATCGTCGGATGAAAATTTTTAGCTAAAATTTGCAGCGTTTCTCTCCTCTCGTTGCAGATTACTCTTGCCTGTGTCCGCCTTTCGAGTGTACGTGTACCTTCCAGCAGACGAGCCTACCCTCGTATCAACAGCAGCAGCAGCAGCAGCATCATCATCAACAGGGGAACGTCCATCACCCTGCCGCCCATCATCAGACCTCGATGTACGTTCATCAGCAAACAGGGTCGAGCGAACCGTCCTATTGGCTTCAGGACACGATATCCTCCGCGGCTAATCAGGAAAATGCCCTTGGCTATTGTCTACCGAATCAGGTTCCCCAGGAAGCCTCTTATCCCGACTTCCCGGCGTTCACCAACGATCTGTTCCAACCGGAGGAGATATTCCAGTTGGATCAACCCATCAGGCCTGACTTTCCCATGAACTCGCAAGACGCGGCTCGCTCGCCACCGACCTTGCTCGACCTTGGAAGTGGAACCATCAAGTACGAACTGAAGCCCCAGAGCCAAGAGCATCATGGCTATTGGAACCAGTTTCTCAGCGAAGATTCCAGCAGCAGTCACTTGAGCATGGCTCAGGACGAGAGGATCCAATTTTCCGGAAACTTCGAGTCGGAGAAGGAAGCCAATGAATATTCGGGCCGAAAAGGATCATCCGGTTTCACGCCTGATCGGGGACTTCATCAGAATAGTCACTCGTTAAATGGGTCGGGTGGGGGTGCGGGTGGTGCTGGTGGTGGTAGTGGTGGTAGTGACGGTGGTTTTCATGGCTATCCAAGGTCTCAAGATCAAAAGAGTTTCATGGATGGTCCGGCGAAGAACAGTCATCAAGAACACTCGTATTGGCCGCCGGATCATCAGAACAATCGATTGCAATTCCCAAACTTTGAACATTTGAAGTCCGAGGGAAATCTCGCAAGTTCCCGAAGAGGAGGATCGGCTGCACCTGCTTCCCATCCTCATTCTCATCTTCCTCCTACCCATCCGCATCCGCATCCTCATCCTCAAGTGGACTGTTTCGCGAAGGAAAACTGTGATGCGTCACTGATCGACTATCAGAAGCACAAAAATACGATAGGATTGAATGACGCGATCCGTTCTAGTCGTAGTCCAATTTCGGAAAGTAAGCAATCCTACGATTTCGATGGGTACCAACAAATATTCGATCATACAGCTGCCAAAAATCAAACGATCAATCGTATTCCTCAGATTTGCACCGAGAGAATCTCGAGTTACGACGACAGATTGCAAACCAATTACGGCCATGAGAATAATTCTGACCCTGCCGAAAGACTATTTTCCAATCAGAATCAGAATCAAGGTCAAAATCAGAATCCCTCTTTGGAGACTTCGGTCCAGGCACAAGCTAGTCCAGAATCATTCTTTTACCCTAGCAACGATCGTTGCTATTACACCTGTGAAGTTTTAGATACAAGACTACCTCAGATGAGCATGAACTCTGGCCAAACTGTGACAAATATTAATAATTATGAAATATGTGACTTGGATTTGCCACAATTTGTCGACTATACCCTCGTGGGTATGCTTTGCAGTACCACCGAGGAAGAGACAACCTCCGATCTTCTACCAAACTGTCCTCAGAACTCGCAGACCTATGTTCCTCATCATTAGACGCTAATTACTCGTTAATTCGCATTTGTATTATAAGTAAATAAATATTCGCATAGATGCACATCTAACTTGAATTAATCGCTCTCTGCCTCCTCGTTTCGCTGCTTCATTCTTTATTCCCTTCTCCTATCTCTTTTCTTTGTTATATTCATTGAAATGTTTGTGATTATTGTGTGGATGCGTGCGTGCGTGAGTGCTTGTTTATTAATGGATGCAATGAACGATACACATTTCTTCTCCTTAATTACAATGAATGCGTAATATTCATGGACTTTTTTATTTACATGACACTCTTTCTTCTTGCGAAGATTCCTCTTCTTTCGCGAATACGAAAGTAAAGTTAGTACTACTGACTGAAACGATGAAAATAAGTAAAAACAAAAAGTCCTTAATTAACAAGTAGAATTCACAGTAATAAATCATCATCGTCTCATCGATATTGTTTACTTTCTATTATGCATGTATGAAGTAAAACTAATTTTAATATACAGCACTAATTTATCAAGTAAATAAAAATAATCACTCTACGCGTGATCCAAAATACAATAGAATCTTTTACAATAAAGTCGATCAATGGGGGTTTCCATTGTTTGCGGAACGATGAACATTCGCAATTGGACCATCTCGCTGTCTTGTTTGCTCAAAGAAAGTTTTTTAATAAATTTACTCTAAAGTGTGTGTATATATATATATATACATATATATATATATATAACAGGCACATTATTTGATATTTAATCTCATATTTCACTTTTTGTCGGATACAAACGGTGAAAAAAGGAATTTCCGTGTAACTTACATGAATTGAGATCGTACATTTAGAAAAAATAATGTGTCGCAATGATATGAACGCTCTATCGTATGACTTTTCGTTGAGTAACTTTGATTGATGTAGCTTTGCTTATTTCTTAAGATGAAATTTGCATGATCCTCTCGACTACTGTGCGAAAGTAATATGATTTATTTCATGAAAATTGAATTATGGCATACGAGCGCTGGCTCGTAAACTTCCGTGAAATATAAAAGTATTAGATAAAGTGAAAAAATTAAGAAATCGTTACATAAACCTACGGTGTTATATGAATATATTTGAAAGAAATATCTCACTAATGGTAAGTTATCCTTAGATTAGGGTCATCACGTAAAAGTATAAGATGTAGTAAGTATATTATGTGTTTACTTTTATCCTAATAATACCTATATTTTAAGGAATTGGAGATTAATCGAGACAATTCAACAACAATTCTCTACTTTTATACGAAACTTCAACCTTATTAGATTCATACAAATTTCTTCCAGACGAATCTTAAAGAAAATTATATAATTCGGATTATGATACCTTAAAGGAATATTCATACTACAAAAGCAGTCATGGCGTTATTTCGGAACTTTGAGTTACAACCTATCAAATTTTTATCTCTTACGTATTAGTATCTCGCAAACTTATTTACAACGTGCAGAAATTGCGAGTTTTTAATTTTAATTGTAAATCATCCTTTCTTGCGACGATTTTTCATTTAAAAATTATTGATTCAATTTCATACAAGTTCTTCTGCAATAACTTCACAAGTGATATCTACTAAAAGAAATTACAGTCATCGTTATGATTCATATATTACAAAATGAATCGTCATTTCTTTTATCTTACTATACTGCGCTAAACTTAAATTACACTCAACTGTAAAATGACGTTTATCTTTGTATTGTATGTACATTATAATATTTTGCACAATGGATAATCGCGCGACGTGCAACGAACCGAAGTTTAATAATTGGCTAAATATAAGTGAAAATGTCGAGTCTCTAATGATCACAGCTACTACGGTATTATTATTCATGTGTGTATATATCGCGAAAAAAGAACGACAGTGCACGGTACTTAAGGGAATATACACCATTTTTTATGGAAAAATTCATTTATAAGTTATTTTTAAAAAGACTTACTACGTAACGCATGGCTCCCCGCATAACAATTCATGTTATATGTGAAATCGCACACGAATCTTATTATAAAAAAAATTGAGAAAAAAAATAACAAAAATTTGTCTCTAAATGATTTTAGAATATTTTTTTTGTTCTTTCTAGTTATCCGTCGAGGTCGACGATCTTTAGTTGTTTGGTTTGAGCTTTAATGATGTATCTTATCGTTGTATCGAAATCGAGTAAAGAGAGAACTTTTTATAATTGGCTAAAGCACTAATGATAATAGTAATAATAGTAATAATAATTATAATTATATTAAATTTAAGTATAACGAGAAAGAGAGAAAGAGAGAAAGAGAGAAAGAGAGAGAGAGAGAGAGAGAGAGAGAGAGAGAGAAAGAGAGAGATAGACATCCGCGCGCCTTATAAGTTTTTACGCGTATTATATATAAATTGCATATATTGCAAAGCATATACATGTATATATGTATCTGCTTTACCAGTCCTACGCTGGGGCATTTCACGCAGTCTAAAAAGAGATAAAGTTATGAATTCATTTTCAAAGTTCTTAGTTTTCAAACTCTTTTAAATTTCAATAGATGATATTATCGATAAATTGTTCCATAATGAATCCTACTTATGTACACGTCACTTGCATAAAAAAAACAAAAAAAAGGAAGCAAAAAATACAAATGTTGTCACGTTTCTCACAGCTAACCACAGCATTCGGCAAATATATGTTTCACTCTTTAAAAATTAGTTATATCACATTAAAACGCCAGCGCATCCTTCTATCTCTCGTCATGTAATCAACTTAGAATACATCTCTGGTCACACAAGATCTTTAATATGATCTACAAAGTTAAAGGATGCGTTAGAGGCTCTGGCAGGTTTTGGCCTTGATCCGAGAACCCGGATGGTCGCGGAGACGTAAGTTCGAAGTCGGCGTTCCAGATAAGCCGCTGGCGTACACAGTGACACGTTATTACATAAATTATCTAGGATATTCCTTATTATAAGATAAACTGGGCACGTCTTATTCGCGAACTTATCCTGGAAACGCTAAGCTATGATCACAGCGCATGAACCAGGCAAGAATCAAGGGATTCTTCAGTTTTCTTTCCTTCTATACGTTTTTGTATTTTCTTTCTTTGTTTCGCTTCATTTTGATAGTAATTAATTACTGTGGCTGAACTAACGTTAACAAAAGTGATTCAAGCTTTTCGTCCACAGACTTAACACGAACTCTGTAGAATTTTGTACCTTGAGGGACGTGGTAACGATTTTCGTGCTAGAAAGTAAGAATTATATATGTTTCATTACACAATACTGAAATAACTTCAATTAATCGAATAGATGAGAAAAATTACCTTTCGTGCGTGACAGAATTCTTTCTCGATCACCTCTGCAATGAAGAGTGGACGTTTTGGTGTCCCATCGGTATTCAACCCAAGACCCATAGAAGACATGCAATCCGTGTTCAGAAAGAAAAGAGTCTCCATCTCCTGATAGAGCGTATAATTTTTATACATCGAATCCCAAACAATAAGCACAATATCACCAGGATTACAAGAATTGGTAGAAATTCGCTCATCGTACGGAAACCTTGGTACTGCGTCTTTTGACGCTACAGCCTTTCTATGACTTTGCGAATATCGTTGGAAGTTACCCGATGAAGATGCCACTGATCGTAGTCTGCTCAAGTCCGAACTAGATCCCTCTCCACTTAACGTCGAATCTGAAATCACTGCCACCGAAGCACTCATTTCTTTATCACGAATCTTCGTATTTGAGTTTAGAAGACTAGTAACGTTCCTAAGGGTAGCCTTTAAATCAATTTCTGACGCTTTCAGACATTTCACTTTAGCTTCCGCAGCCTCTTTACTTTCTCGCGTAGCTTGTAGTTCCGCCGTTAGCCTTTCGTTATCAAGTTTAAGAATCTCAAATTTTCGTGCCAAACAATCCGGATCGTCATCCGCGTCTAATCGCACTTTTTTCGATTGAGATGCTTCCGAATAGTCCTTTTCAAATAGCGATTCATTATTCGATGAAACTTTTTCTGAAAACAATTGATCGTCTTGACACAATTTTTCCGAATCTTTCAGTTTTACAGCCTCTTCTTTATTTTGTTGAATAAAATCTCCAGATCTTTCTACGAGTTCCTTATATCTATTGCATTCTTCGAGAAGATCCGCTTCCTTCTTCTTATACAGACTTATCTCTTTTTCTTTCTCCTCAACCATTTGTTTCGCCAGTTTTATATCTTGATCAATTTTCGAAGTGTAAGCGTTTCTTTCTTTTTCTATAGCTTCATTGACAGCGGCAGATTGTTCCATCCTCATCGTCTCTATAGTTTGAGCTAAAATTGCTTCGTGCTTCAGAAGGTCGATAAGATCCGGCTTCTGAAAAAAAAATATAATTCTTTACACACACAAAGCGTGTACTTATAAAATGGTCATATTAATTAAAATAAGAATACTAAAATTGTTTAGTTACCTCGATCCTCTCCAAACTAGAATCACTGGTACTTGTTTCCATAGGTGAAGTAACCATTAATTTGTATTTGCTTCGAATGTTTTCAACTTCAGTCTTGAATTCTATCTGAAGTTTATCTTTAGCCTCCTCCACTAATTTCAATTGATGATTTTGATTTTCCAGCATAGAATTTTCGAGCTCTTGAATCCTATCTTGACAAACAGCCAACCTGGATTGTAAAGCATCGATTTCCGTAGATTTTTCATTATTTGCATCCTGCAGACTTTTCTCCATATTATGAAATACTGTGTCATTTTCAATCATTTTTTGACGCATAGTAGAAATTACTAATTTGCGCTCTGCTAACATGGCATCTTTCTCTTCCAAGGCGAGCTTCAACATTTGTATCTCTTTTTCCTTGCTAAACAAAAGTTGCTGCATCTCTTCCATTTCAATTTTATGTTCGATTATGAGCTCTTGTTCTCTGTCTTGAAGACGGATATTGGATTCACGAGAACACAAGGATAAAACATGACTAAAATGCTCAGTAATCTTGGAAACCTCGCTTTTATTATCGTTAGATTGATTTTTGAAGGAAGTAAGTTCTTCCCGAAGCGAACTTAATGATTCGCAAAAGACAGATTTCATCGATTTTATTATTGAACGGAGCCTCTCAACTTCATCGCGAGTGTTGCCCAGATTTTCCTGAAAATGCGATTAACCGATAATGTTAAAATTTTGTATCTAATCCTACATAAGATATATAAAAAAGAGAAAACGGAAATTATAATTAGGTATGAACGATGAAACACTTAATACGTACATACATACATGTGTGTGTACACATGTATATACACACACATGTATGCGATGTATGTGTAACAAAAATTCTAATGTTTTAAATAATCCGAGGAAGTTAGTAAAATTCGAGAAGAAACTTTTTTTGTTGGCAGGTGAGAGTGTGAGTTTAATAAGAAAGTTTTTAGGATATACGTGGTTAGGAAATAGGAAACGAGTGCGACGGCAGCTATCCTGAAAAAATGAAAACGAAGAGATTTGCCCAGCCGTACACACATCCTTTAATTCACGCTATATAGAGTGCACTTAAAAATTACTTTTCATAAATATTGTAACAAACATTTACCAAGCAGAATCAACAGAAAAAAAAGAGAGAGCAATAATGTTAAGCAAAATCATAGGGAGGCCGAAGTAGAGATACATACCCGCATCCATAGAAGTTATTTAAGAAAATCGATAACAAAATTACCTAAAAATAAGAAAATAAATGTAATGAGAAACAGATGATGAAATTTAGTAGGAAAGCCACAGCAGAAAATATATGTTGAAGATGCTGGTGAGAAAGAAAACACATGGAATAAAGAAACAAAAAATTAGAAAAAAAAAAGGTGGGAGGCAGAGAAATGTACGCGTGTATGCGTGGCGCGAGTGCGCGCGCGCTCGCGTATAGGTCTGTGTATGTGTGTTGTGTTGTATGTGTTTGTTGGGGTGGGTGTCAAGGTTTATGCGGTAGTGGAACGGTTACGGCTACGACTACAAGGTCAGTTAGCGAGCTGTAAGACGTCCAATACCTGAAGAAGGGACACGATAGCCTGGTGCTGCCCATCAGTTGGATGTTCACTGAGACTGCTTGGTAGAGATTCGTCCATATAAAATTCGGTACACATGAAGTCGGTAGCTCCAACTCCAATGGAAGGACTACTACCACCACTGCCGACACGTTGTTGCTGAAGTTGTTGCTGACCGTCGCACATAACGGTTCGTACAGTGGAGAAAGGATTGGGACTAAGGGAATTTGAACCTTCGAAAATTTCATTGCTCGTGACTTCGCAATAATTGGTTACAGATTGCGTCACGCGATGCTGATAAATTCCAGATTCTCCATTTTCCGCATATTCGGTAAGGGGGCTAAGTTGGATCGGTCGTTCGTTAGAGGTTAAACTGGGAAAATGAAAGGAGCCAGGATCACTGGATGACGAGGATCGGGTCGTTAAATCGGCGACTTTCGAATTCAGCGGTGATATGTTAGTCGAAGTTGAGGATGTAAGGGACACGCTTTGAGAGGCACCAACCTCTAATTGTTTTTGCCGTACTTGTTTCGCGCCATCGAAAGAGCCGGGTTTTGAGTCCGCAACGCCTTGGCCGATCTTCTCAAATTCCTCCGTGTCTGTTTCATATTCAAACTCTCCTCTGCAACAATATCGATGTATTTTACTATTACATCCCGTATCTCTCTGTAATCGTCAATTGATGAAAATATCAAATTTACCTATCGGCTATGATAAATGCTCTCATTGGTTCTTGCTCTTTAAAAGTTTCTTGATCTCTACTCATAGAATTTCCCTCTTTACCCTCTTTATTGCCATCGCTGCTTCCTTCAGTCAAGCTCTTCGATAAGAAGAATTGAGTTATACTATTCAAATCTGGAGTAGATACTGCTACAGCCAAATCCGGCACTTGCTCTCTCAATGACTCCATATCATCAACCGTTAACTGATGAGAAAAATGGAAAGGGAAAACGTTAGTTTTGTCTTGAAGTGTAATTAATTGATCCTATATGATTAAAGAGTAATAAAGAAAAAATATGTAAGTACTAACCCCTTGCAAGCCACTATCAAAAACGGATGGTGCTTGAGTAGCGAAAGGTGGTGGAATATCTTCAAGTCCGACGAACAATTGATTTAAGAAATGTCCTTCGAATTTACTTTGAAACTCCCTTCTTCTGACGAGTTCCTCGCTATGCACAGTCAATAATTGACATGCTAAATTGCTGGCCCATACAAGGAAAGCTTGTGAGAAAGTTCTTCTTCTAACCACCTCGGTAACAGCGCTTAGATACATCTGGGGTGCCAAATGAATTTGCTGGAGAACTTCTAAATGTTTCGTAAGGCACCTTAAATTTCTCTCGTATAAATCTAATTTCGTATTCATCTCCATAATTTTGGTTTCCACGTATATTATCCACTGTAGTCTGTGATGAATGTTAACCGACAGTTCCTCCTTCGCTTTTATACAACGTTTTCGAATAGTCCGTAGCTGATTATGGTTCTGTAACATTACTTGAAGTTGGCGTCTATGGGATGTACAGAGATCTGGCAGAACACTAGCATCTCCAAGATTATTGGCACGGTTCTGATTCTGAAGGAAGCCTTGAGCTAGTTCTTTTTGTTCGTGTAGCAGCCTTTTCGTTTGAGTCATTAATTGTTCCAATGTAAAAAGTCGTTCGCCCAGTCCTTTAATTTCTTTCATGTCCTGCTTATTCGCGCTATCAATTACTACGTTTACTTCATCCTTCAAGGTTTGCAACATTTCTTCATCGTGTTGCTCCAGTCCATCGGAAAACTGTTGAGCTATATATTCGAGGTTGCCTAGATTGTACCTTGCTGAGATCCATCGCAACAAATTTAGCATTTTTTCGTTGCTTTCCTCCGGTACTTCCGTTGTTTCTTCTTTACCTGACGTTAGGAGGTTCTCCGCTCGTGAGCGGAGTGCTGGTAGAATTGGAATCTTTGATAGAATTTCAAGATCAGCGTTGAAACTAAAGGAACAAGATAAGGGGAGAGAAAATAAGAGATATGAAATCTGTGACAACTGTAAGAAAGAAAGCAAATCGAATACTAATGTTACTGTCGAAATTACGTTTTGAGTAGTTCCAAGTGTTGCTGCCGCTCTGATAAATAATAAGCAAATGTCTGGAGAAGTATCTCGGCTCTGGATTGGAAAGCATGCGTGATGTCCTCCAAATTAGCGACCACCGCTGCCCAGCCCTGCTGTTGAAGGTGTTGATCGTGCACGAGTTTCTCGCAGGTTCGCGTTTGCTCCTGTGCCAATACACAGCACTGTTGGGCTAAGTGTGCCCGAGAAATCAAGGTTTGGTAGGTGGCCGGCATCGTCATCGAAGCATTGATCTGATCCTGAAGGTCCACATCTATAAATTTTCATGAAAATATCTTTGATTAAGTCCCCTCTCGATTATCAATAATACATCGATGAATTTTTTTTTCTACGTGATCTCTATGAGATATGATTTTATCATCTATTATCACTTTGCAGAATACACATACATACATACACACATATACATATATGCATATTCTTAAGCAGAATTGCATTGAGATGCGCAATAAGTGTCATTGGTCATGCCGACGACCAAGTGACCCCGTCGATTTGCAAACGCGAACCGACCAACCACTCACCAGTAAAAGATTTCCTCCTCCTCCTCCTTCCCCGCCAATCTCATCATCGCCGAACACCAAAGAATACTCATTGTAAAAAAATTATCGAACGGAAATCGTAAGAACCCAGAAACGCGCACGTGATTCTCATTAGTGCTATTTTACGTAATTGCCAAGAGAATGATTGTAAAAGACACGACGCTCCAAGATTATCAAGGCTTCCATTTGTTGACATTTCGTCGGAATATCTTATGAAAGTTTCGTGAGTATATTTCAAGCAGATAAAATTAAATTGAAAATTGCACGGAATACGTCGAAATGCAATGCAGGATAAATTTGAGCAAAAAGCAACGCGCTTCTTTTCGGCTGGTCGTAACTCTATAATTAAGGACCAATTGCTTTTATTCGGGGGCCTCTCCCCCGTCTTGTCTCGTGACAAAGAAGAAATTTCAGTGAGTGGATAGTGTGCAACGAAGCTTGGGAAAAACATATTTTTCTTCGTTTCCTAATCTGCCCCGGAGAATCGAAGCAGTATGCCCACCCCATATCCTATATCGCCCTATCTCTCCCTCTCCCCTACTCTTACGTCTTTTCTCTGTTCCACTGCAACTTTCACGGAGCTAGATAATCGCGTTCACCAACTCAACTTGCTTGGAACTCATGCGAGGTGACTCTTGACGAGAAAAGTATAAGCAAAGATATGGTTCCAAGCCTGGGATAGATAAGAGACATCGTCGTGGTTGAATTATTTAGTGAACCGTTTATAGTTTTTACCAGGGGAAAGAAGGACGGGCAAAACAACGGTCGTATAAATTATCTAAATGGCATTAATTATAATCGACAAATTGCGCTTGACAAACTACCGCGACGGAATAATTTTAGTTTCGAGAAGAAAATCGAACAACTTCCCAACTTAAAGACTCGCTCGCTCGCTCGCTTTAAATTTATTTCTTTCTTACCCCCCAAACACGGCATTGACTATAATTGCACTCTGATAAGGTGTCTGCATTCTCTAACGGAAATGATAATGCGCCTATCTTCTTATATAATTTGTTTCATGATTATTTTAAATCGACCAATTAGTTTTTAAAGTCGATTAAAGCGATGTCCAGTGGTTTTCTTGAAATTTTATTTTTGAAGCTCGTTGCATCGATAACATAGCGAATAATCCCGCAAGAGTGCCATTATACTTACTCTATTGCTTTCTCTAATTGCGGATTCGCCGTTTCCGAATAATAGCGTGGAGTCTAACGCTGTTTCTCGAAAGTACAAGTAACTTGCGCGCACGGCAAATATTCAGGAAAGAAACGAGCAACCAAAGTATAATATCAAAGTTACATAATGCGTGGCATAGAGCGTTGCTACGCATTTCACATTCCACTTTCCTGTATCATTTGAGAATGCATTATAATAATTTTCGTTTTCTGCCATTTTTCCTTTTCTTACGAGGCTCGTAAGATTCCGTAGGCAGATACACTTTGACCGAAAACCGAAGAAAGCATATAGAGTTTGAAATACAATGAGCAAAGGAAGAATACAAAATCGAGGTCAATCCCACCAGAGTGACACTTAATCGCGACAAATAGAATAAAGAAAGAGAAATGCATTTTCCAGTAATTTTCCAGAATAGTCGAGTGAAGCGCGTGCGTTCATGCGAGCGTGCGTCGTGCGTGCGCGCGAGCGTGCTAGCGGTGATTCCTCCTGAAGCAAACTAGACAACGCTCTTGACTCAGGTACGATTCTTTTCTTTCGTATTTTTTCATCCGAATCTCCTCGACTGATCGGATCAAAGTCAATTGATCGTCGCCAGATAATTTTTGTCAAATCCAGCCGAATAAAAATTTCCTGATTTGGAACGCGAGAATCTTGTTATGTCTGTAGACGGTGAATTTTAGAAGATTTATTTCATCGCGTCCACTCTCCCTCTTCTTGCACAGATTTCGAAATGGCGTTGTGATAAGAGTTTGCAAAAACTGGCGACTGTCTGTCTGTCGATTCCGTGCGCTCGAGCAGAATTGCATAACGCGTTCAACGATTAAATAAACAATGCCAGGAGGGATGCTGGAAGGGGATGGGAGATCAGTAGACTGGCACATTACGAATATCAGTGGAATGGAACTCACCGGAGCCATAATCGATGTTGGGTGTCGGTGGTACCAAACTTTCAATGGCGTCCATATTAAACATGTAGATAGGGTTAGTGTCGGTTCCAGCTGAGTAAGAAAAGACCTTTGCGTCCGATGCCAGAATTTCGCCACCGCTCACCAAGAGCACTTGGCGCGATGCTTGTACGCCACATTCTCTCTCGATCGCCTCCTTCAGAAAGCCAACACTGCAAATAATTAGATGTAGATCATTCGATGAGATTCAAACAGGAGGGAAATGTAAATAATCATGGGGGCTGCTTTGGACTTTGATAAATTTTTCAAATTTGTTCATTTTTCAAGGGGTACTGTCGGTCGGTCAGAGAGATTATAATTCGAGACACGCTAGCTGTTTTCCAACTGCTGTTAGCAGAGACGCGAAAATGGGTCTTGCGTTAGTTTCGTTTCGATACAGTTGAGCGATGCGACCCGGTTTTCATAAAGCGCTTATGCCGTGATCATAATTACCGGATGATGCGTTCCCATGACCGGTGACTCTCTCTCTCTCTCTCTCTCTCTCTTTCTCGCTTCGACAAATATATGCGCGTTTACACAAAAATAAATGAAATTAAGAGAAAAAGAGAAATACACCTAGTACGCGTGTATAAATATCGAATGCTTTGCCAAGATTGGCCTCGAATCATTCTGAATACGCGATAGGTTGTACGGTAAAACACATACGCACAACACAGAGACATTCTATTATTGTCAGAATCACCTGCATTAATATTGCCTAGCAGAAGCATGCGCGTTTCATGATTTTCTAAATGCTCCTCTCTCTCTCTCTCTGTTCTGTTTCTCCGCACCCTTGTGCCGTGTACTAATTATCCTGCTCAGATCTCAACGAGCAATTTTACAATTCGTTAATCTTTTGCGCCAGTTTCTTTCATCCTTCCGAGCTAAAGTCAAAGCCAAAGCTATTGTCATGTTGGAGAGTCTACGAAGTAGCTCGTTGCAGTATGGCACGAGAAGGAAAGCAAAACGTGGTGTAATGCAGTAGCACAGAGGTGGTAGCAATACAGGGCCGTTCGTCCTTATAGAAATAGCCTCTCGTTCAAAGTGGGGACAAGCACGAAATTATACACAACTGCGCCTATGATTGCAGAAGTTATCTCTGGTGTTTACTGCACGCACTGTACTTTGTAAACGGAACATAAAATTAAAGAAATCCAAAAAATATATATATATATATATAGAGAGAGAGAGAGAGAGAGAGAGAGAGAGAGAGAAAAAGAGAGGGGGTAGGGTCGCCGAGAAACGAAAGGGACAAAGAGTGTAAAATAAAAACAAAGCAATACATTACCTTTCTATGGCAAACTGCTTGATATCAAAGGTGATAGTGGCACCGGTGTCGACGTGAAATACGTAAAACATCTTCGAGGAGTTTCAGTCAAGAGCGGACAAGAAGCAAAGAAGTTTGTCGGAAAGGCGAGGAAAAATTTTCTTTCTTTGGAAAATCGTTGTGGGTCTCCTGTTCTTTGTCAAAGTGACTCTGGCAATGGCAGTACCACTAGCCAATTGCAGGCGTGTAGTCGCCTATACCTCCTACAGTCAACTTGCCTGGGGCCGTACCCCACGTTTTGGATAGCTCGCGAGGCCGGCCCCAGCTCTTCTATACTTCATGGAACAAGAAAAGCTCCCTTCCTCTTCTTCTCCTCTTCGAAGCTTGTTGCCCTCCAGCAAGAGGATCCTCGTGTCCTTTATCGAAACGCCAATTTTCACACTGAAGTGTCATTCAGATCTTCTGACGATTTGCGCCAAGAAAGCGGCATGAGCGATTTCAAGTAAACAATTCCAACTCTTTTCTCTCGTCCAGTTGAAGTTTCTCCCTTGGTTCAACAGTTTATGTACAAATCGCGTCGTATACACAGTTGGTATATATATGTATGTATAAACACTTTTTGTTGTTGTTTTTTAATCAAGAATTAAATAACTCTTAAAAGAGATTCAGAGGAACATATTTGACAAGACAAAGATGAAAAACTCTTCGTTTGTCGTTCGCACCACGAGATCGTGTTGCAGGTATCGTTAATACCAGTCGTAAGTGTGAGAAAGCAGGAAAGAAGGAAAAGGAAAAGTCCAAGAGTGGAAAGGAGAGGAGAGGAGAGGAGAGACACGAGCCAAAGGGAAAACAAAGACCGTGGTTCGGTTGGAAAAAGGTTTTGCCACCGGGTTCCTCGGGTTTAACGTGGCAGGCCAGCCAATAGGTAAATTAAAAGAATGGAAAGTTTTTCGAAAGGAGAGAAGGGACCGTGTGGTGCGAGAAAGAAAAATTTGGAGTTTCGTTTGGTTCGAACTCTCGGAAAACGGACGGTGGAACTAAAATGAGACGAGAAGAAAAGAGAAGAGAAGAGAAGCTTTCATTTTACCCGGACTGCATTTGGGGAAAGGAAGCGTCTACAAGGAACTATAATATTGTTTAACAAAAATAGCAGTTTTTATTTACGCGTAAAAAATCAAGGAGTGCGAGGAGAGAGAAAAAGAGAGAGAGAGAGATGGAGAGAGAGAGAGAGAGAAAAACACAGAGTACAAGGATCAGGAGAAAGATATATATATATAAGAAAATAAAAATATTTTACATTTAACGCAATGTAAAAGGATGCAACAGATGCAACCGACTCGATTGCACGTATCGAAAGAACGCAATCGACGCGCTGAGATACCTTCTAATTTTTCTACAAGATATCGAAGAAATATTTTCCTCGGGTGTGGGTGCGTGTGCGATGATCCCTCTGCCTCATTTCACAAGAAGAGGGATGATTCGAGCATTGCGATAAAGCACAAGGGTTTTCGCTCGATGAAGAAAGCCACGGTAGCTCGTTCTCTCTCTCTATTTCTCTCTCTTCTCCCTCTTCCTCTCGAGGGAGAGAACAGGCAGAGGTAGGCAGAAGAGACAGGCAGCAGGCAGCAGGCAGGCAGCAGAAATCAGCTGCTCGTCAAAACAATGCACTCGCGCACTTGGCCAACTTCATGCCAGAGACGAGAGGAGCCGCTGCAGTTTGCTCGCCTCGACGATTGCAATTTTCTCACTCATTGAAGAGTCAAAGCAGCCGCCGTCGTCGTCGTCGTCGTCGTCGTCGTCTCTCGGACAAAATCGGGATGCAACCTCGTCCGCTCAGGTGTACAGAATGCGTTTCTATCGCGTCCCGTCGTCGTAGTGGTGTGCACAAGTAGTAACCTTCCGACCACAACAAACAATGCTGCGCCTCTCGCTTCGGGCGCATGCGCACTCTCGGGAGAACAAAGAGATCGCACTTTCCCTCAGTTTTTCCAGGCAAATTCGCGAAAATCCGACGTTCTCCTGGACGGGGGATCACCGGGGCAGAGCTCGCGCGTCGAGTTTCGAAAAAGTTCTCGCACTAAACGCGTAGACGAAGCGTGCGTGGAGACTGAGCGACCGACTCTCTCTAGCTTGCTGCCGTAATCTTGCTCAGCATTTTCCTCTCTGATACATCGCGACGCCAGCTGTTTACTGACTGCGCGAGTTTGACCGGACTGAGCCGAAGCGAGCACGGAGAACAGAACGTCTACTGCTCGGCTCCGTGACACTACTGCTGCGCAGATACTCCACTCTCCACTCCCCCCCTACACCCCGACCCCCCACTCCAGGACCGTATCCGCGGCTAACGTCACCCCGAACAACAGACTTCGCTCTCATCCCTTAACGACGACGACGACGCACTTTACGCGGATCTCCATGAATTTTACGCGCCTATATAGGCAGGGAGAGACGCGGTCTCTCCCAAGGTTTTCTCAAGTTTACCGCGGAAATTCGTGAAAGAGGAGAAAAATTATGGCGAGTATAAGAGAACGAAGTAAGAGAAAAATTGTGGAGACGCGAGCGACCAGGGAAGAATCGTTCACGCTGCGCTCTTTTGACAACCATCTTGAATCGAAGACGTCGAGACGCTTCTATGGCTTTGTGGTTGTTGCGTTCCTTTATTTTGCTTCTTTTGTTTCAGATGATTTTCTCACGATCCACTCGATTTGTCGATCGGTCGTTGATTGTCGATCGTTATTGTGGAAAGGTCGCGTTTGTCGATGAAAAAAAGGAAGTCGGCGACCGAAGGAAAATTGTACAGCGAGGTCTAACGTGGTAGATGATGCGTTCGCTGGCTAGGAATATTCGTTTGGACGCTCCTTGTATTTTTTATCCAGCGACAAGTGGAATCGAAATTGTCGCGAAACGGACATTTTTTCATCTTGGAGGAGTCTGTCGAGCGATGCGAAAGTTGAAATGAAATTTCGATGCGTCGAAAAGTAACAGAACTCTGCCATCGGAGTAAGTCGCGCATGCGTA
Organism: Sclerodermus sp. 'alternatusi'; assembly: GCA_037305995.1. Lineage (NCBI taxonomy): Eukaryota > Metazoa > Arthropoda > Insecta > Hymenoptera > Bethylidae > Sclerodermus > Sclerodermus sp. 'alternatusi'. Next base: position 6,350,692 of record CM074553.1, on the reverse strand, counting down.
ATTTATGCTCTCTCCGCGTCTCATTGTTCTCTTCCGTGTGGAATATCTTCGTAGTAAAAGACCTAATACGTTTTAAAGGACAAAACCAGATACATCGAGAAAGAAAAAGAGAACAAAATCAAGAGAGAGAGAGAGAGCGACAGATTTTAAATTACGCATCTTATCTTTTTAGGTTCTCACAAGTTCTGATAGACAAACGAGCCAAGCAGACTCACTTTTTATTTACATTTCGTTAAACGCCGGACTCGAAAATCAAAATAATTGCGCGGAATAATTTAGGAGAGAAAAATACACGATCCGACTGTGTAGAGTTTGCACCGATGGACACCGTGTGTAAAGAGGAACGGTAAAACGCGTGAGTAGAAAAACACAAGTAAGTGAATCTCATTGAAAGAGAACTCCAGGCCCATTTTTACTTCCGTCCATCCGTCCATTTGTTTATTTGTTTCTTGATTTTTGAGGTCAGCGAAATCGGCGCATACCTATATCCAGACAAAATTAGAATACAATGCCATTGGGAGTAGTTTAATAGAATGTTAATAAAGTCTGTGAGTCTACGACGACGACCACGACGGAACGGATAAGAGTCTGGGAACACACAGACACACGCAAAGAATAGAACGTGTACAGCGTAGCTTATTACGCTGTTGCATGATTAGTTTGCCTCTATTTGACGCTGTATATGTATGCCATAAGTCCGTGTGCGGACACGTGGCAATTTAAACAGTCGTAATGTTGTGATATCAAAGAAATAGCTGTAGTATATCTAGCGGTGATCCGAGAGGAGGGGAACCTCTGGGCACAAGAAGTTGGATGGCGTGCATCTTCTTGTAGTGTGTCGTGTGGATGTTGCGTGCACGTACTACCACATCTGCAAAGCTGTCGCTTCGGGAGACACTTTGTCGCCCAATTGGCACACGTTTTCTCCGCACAATGACTATCCCAGAGCTTGTGCGCCTCTCGATCAAAACACTTTTGCGACACACGTATCGCATATAATCAGGTGCGCGCTTACTCATGATTCACAGTAGTCATGGATTATCGTGATTTATGAACCTCTTAAATATTTCATTCTCTGACCTTCGATTCGATTAATTCGAGAAGAATCAATAAGGACTATTATTCTCCCCGTTTTATTCCGATTGAAATAACATTTATTTCTTTTTTGTGTCATGACTTTTGCGCAGTTTTCTACTGTAAAAGAATTGAAACGAGGACGGTGTTAGATTGCTGTACGACGACGTCTTTCGACCTTTGTCAAATTGTCCGACCTTTGCTTATGCAACTTGTACAATTCACTCGATGTTCGGAAAAAGTGGATAAATATAAAAAAACTGGGTAAATAGGTTTTCGAAGACTCATCATCTTCATTATCGTCGGGTAAGGGGTATTTGTCGGAAAATTGTTTGAAATTCGTGATAGCTGTACTATAAAAAGAATAAACTGATGGACACATGCTACTAGGAAAGAGTGGGATGTGTTAAAATGCAATACTAGCGAGATTCGTTTAAATGGTGAAGGTCTAAATAGCGCTCAGCTGTTGGTTCTCGTTCGTGACGAGCGTCCCCATGCAGGAGGTGCGTGAACAGAGCGAGGTGTGTCATGCGTGTGCGTGCGTGCGCACGTGTTTAGTGAAGCACGTGTACAGCTCGTGTGTGTGCGTGTATATAGGTCTTTTAGATAGAAGCGCTCCTTCGAATCTTCTTTTAAACTCGGATACACACCAGTTTGCTTCTTATTAGACCTTGGCAGGGCATTGCTCACTAGTTTCTTCATGTACCGTTATATTTGTATGATATTCTCCAAACCTAGAAACGAAGAATTTTCGAAAATCCTTTCGATTCAGTCTCACGGACAGTATAGTTCGATACAATTTAATGATTATAAGCGTAGAAAGTTTCTACGACAAATCTAAATTTGCGCAGCGAAATATGGAAACGGTCTTCCCTATCTGCGAGCGCCAATTAAATATGAGAAAAAAGATAGTGGGAGATGTTGCATAAGAAAGTTAATGATGCAATAATTTCCGTATATTATGTATGTATATGGGCATAAATATGTTTAATTTCTGAGTTCGACGACATTTGTTCGTCTCCATTTTAAGGAAAAAACTTGAAAGATAAAAGATAAGAGAAAGGTTAATGGAGTGTTGTGAGTCTCTTCGGTTCATAAAAACAAACGGATGTAAAATAATTAAAAATTCTTCTTTTTTTTTACTATTTTGATTAACGTTCAAATAAATGCAATTACGTATAAATACGCAATTTAATAAAATATAAAAGAAAGCGATAAGATAGAGGATAGATAAAAACTTACTAGATTAGTATAAATTACCAGACAATAAAATCATTAAAGCCTACGCTATCTGATAAGAATCAAAATATTTACTTTATAGATCTTAAACATTCGCCAAATATTTTGAAAGAAAAGCGATATCACTTCATAAAATACTTAAGTAACGGAGCGTGTGTGAATCATGATCAATTTCGTAAGAATACAATTTTCTAGTCATTTTATAGAATAATAGTGTGTACTGTATAGCTGGGTACAATACGTTTGATGTTCCATAAATGAATGCATCATACACCATGGTCGCTATTGTCGATTTTTATTTTCTGTCGTATAAGGAAGAGGCTCAAAACGTTGATCTCATTAATCATTAATGTTATTACTAGAGATGTGATGATACTTACGTAGAATAATAAAGGAGAGACTTCGTGCAATTCATGATACAAGTTTATTCAATCGCTGCTTTCGCAAATCAACAATGCTAGACGGACTCCTTAGTTCCTATGCATAATGTATACTAAAACTTCTGTATCGATGCTTTGTTAAATTATGTTATTACATTAATGATGATAATGACAATAATAAAAATGATAATAATAATAGCAATGATCATAAGAATATATTAATAACAAGGTATATTAATCTTTATAATAATCAGGAGAGAGATATATAACAAGGAAAAAAAAAATATTTATATACGTTTGGTATTGGAGTTTTTATATACGTATATTTTTATATGATATAGTAAGTATGTGTAAATAACAAAATGAATCTCTTCATCGAAGTAATAAACCTATCCATTTAAGTAAATTTTATATAATTTATGATATGAATTTTCTGATGAAAATGAATAATAATGCGGCTTATGTCTATATAAATTAACTAATCGTAGTTTTCTTATGAATCGATTGAATTTTTAGTTGATAATCGATATCAAATTCTACTACTGCATTTATTGGTATATATGAGATATAATTAAATATTTTAAAATATTTAATGAGAATATTTATTTACATTATGTGCACTCTCTCTTTCTCTCTCTCATTTTATCACTCTCTCTCTCTCTCTCTCTCTCTTTCTCTTACACTTATTTTCAGCAATAAAACAATTGTATGCGCCCAAGTCAACAGTTGAATATTCCATTACATTTCTTTTGGTTTCTTTTTAAGAAACATAACCCTGTCTCCCCTTAATAAGGATGTGCCTAACTTTACAATATTCATGTTCCCATTTCAAATCAGAAAGTGTCAAACTTTTAGCTCTTATTTTGAGCTTATTTTATTTATTTATATATATATATATATATATATTTATCTATATATGTGTTAATTTTTTAATCACTAATTTAGTAGTAAACATAGAAAAATTCTTACAATCCAATCGCAATTCTTTTTTCTTGAATATTATACCTGTTAGTGACTTCTTAAATCTTTCGAGACTTAGCCATATTCAATATATTTATGTATTTTATAATAATTTTGTGAAAATCTTCCAGAAAAAATGTCCAATCACTTGGAGCACGAACATAGTGCAAAAGAGATAAAACAGTGAGGTCATTTTTACATTTATTTACAAATTATCTAGATCATTTGACTTTTGTCAATAATTACAAATACAATTGTTTCGTGCAAATACTCTAATTCCTGATTAATGGGAAATCACAAATTCTTCTAAAAATCGTTTCAATGACTATTACTGAATTTCATCTTTCATGTGGATTACTGTAGAAGAAGATGTTGAATTCGTGATTTTTTCTCATTTTTTGTAAGCTTTCACAATACAGTTTTAGTAATAAATTGATAAGTATAATATATAGATCCCAATATGGGTCGTGCATCTCTTACTGGTAAGTCTGTTTTTTTTTCTTTTTTCTTTTTTTTCGTTATAAATCTCATCTCGGTATCTTTACAAGACACCATTGAATATTACGTAGCTTCATTAATAATAGCATACGTCGAATATTAATAATATTATCATATCGACGATATCTTATATGCAATCGCTAATTACACAATTTTTTTCATAACTGCATAATAATACCATTAGTAGTAAAAATACAATTTCATAATCATACAAATTGTTTATCATAGTTCGCCTATGCCAATATCTCATAATTATCATTTTACTCCAATTTCCAAATTTGCACGAACACTAACAAGAGCCTCAACTAACGTGACAACATTATACTATCATAGATAAGATCCCAAAAATCATTATCAGTTTGAATAATCAGCGTCTATGAGAAAACATTTTCTGATCAAGTAGTGCGGATTAACCGTGATATAGTAGCACCTAAGCGTTAGAAAACCTATGTATGTGTGTATGCAAGAATGCAAGTATGTATGTATGTATGTTTCAACTTTCATTGAAAAGCCACCTCTTATAGTAAGTTTTCTGGTCAAGGCAATTTTGAAATATATGTTAAAATAGCACCAACAACTCCTTCAACAAGTCCTTTTCTTTTCTCTAATCTAGCCTCAGCAATGCTGCACATTCGTCAATTTTAGAGACAAGTTCTTTTTAATACGAGCCGATCGCCAATGATTTAAAGAGTAAAATACATGAACGTTAAATTCGTGTGCGCATCAAAGTTGGATCGATCAGGCTCATCGATTATTGAATTTCTACCCTTAGCAATAGCATCATATAAGGTTCTGTGTAAAAATAAGTACGTTATGGGTACTGGGGGAGTAGGGTTCAGAAGGTATGTATGTTTTTCTTTTTTTTTTTTCCTTTCAGAATAATACCTATCGATATCTCGAGTTATCTGAAAGAAAAGAAGGAGATTCCTCGTCTCTTCTTTATTCTTGCAAAATTACTCGCACATACAGTCGTACGCTTCCTCTCCCTCTCTCTTTCTCACGTTCCGTCCATCTCTCGATCGCTCAATCTCTCCCTCTCATTCATTCCTCTAATTTTGTATTCTCTTATCCTTTTGCTACGTAGGTATTTTTACCTACTTTTCACCTACGAGTAAAGAGCTCTCTCCTCTCTCGCTTCCATCGTCCCTTTTTTCCCTACTTACTTACTCTTCTCAACATCAACAAGAAATTCTCTCGGTAACCGCGAAGACTCTTTTACTCAACATTCCCATTCAAAGTCTTCGGTCGGGTGAATCGCACATCGACGAGTTCTCGATGCGGATTGTCGGCTCTTGTCGTTATTCACAAGTCGCTCGAAAGCCGTTTTCAGCGGTTTTAAAGGTTTCTGGTATCACCTTTTGATGTAGTACTGCCACAGTGATGACGCAGGCCACACTCAGGTCACGTCTAACACGAGTCCGTGAACCCGATGGTTGGCTGGCTGCTACGTCAGCAATTTAAAGAACATTAGAGCTAGCGATATGTTGATGAACAGCACCAACAACACTAATTGCTGTCGGGAGAACCACTCCTATGGAACAAAAGTGAAAAACGGATGATCGTTAATGGAACACTGTCACACTTTCAAGGTCTATCTCTCTAGGTCGATTTTTACTCACTCTAACTTGCGGGCTGACTAAATAAAGTAAAGGGTTTGCCCTGAGTCTCTCGTTTTCATTGATTTGTCTGCGAATTTCTTCCCTCCTCATGCTGCTAAGAGCACTGACTTCCTCTCGAGAGAGCGGTGCCGTGGCGGTCAGTTGAATCGGCTGGGCCACATCCGGCAGTGACTTCTTTCGTTGAAGGGGCATTGCCGTTACCGGTAACGCCTGTATCACAAAATAGAGAGAAAAAAAAAACAAAACGGAAGAAAGAGAAATCAAACGAGTAAGGGATAGTAATAACGCAACATTCGAATAAAAAGATACACGCATGTATGTGTGTGTGTGTGTGTGTGTGTGTGTGCGTGTGTCAGTATACACTCTCTCTCTCTCTCTCTCTCTCTCTCTCTCTCTCTCTCTCTCTCTGTTTCTCGTAATTTGGATAAACTTCGAAATCTGAAGAAACAAAGATATTTTACGCAGCGCTCGTACAACCTTCGAAATCGGTAAGAACCGACTCCGAGACGGTATACCCATACACGTGTGAAGAAGGAGGAGCAAGAAAGGGTCGAATGCAAAGAAAGCAAAACCAGAAGATAGATAGATAGATAGATATTGGAGGGACAAAAGAACGCTTGAAATTAATTTTGAAAAGATAAAGACTCTTGCGCAAAGGCCCGGCAATTCTAATCTCGATTTCAAGTCCGTTATTTACATCGCATTAGCTTTTTCATCTCTCTTCTTTCCTTCCCTTTTCCACTCAACGCTCTCTCGGGGTAGGAGATTGATTACCTCAACGGGAGGCGCGACGATCCAAGACTCGGAGGCCCTTCTCGCCATAAGGGCAGGACTGCAGAGGAGGGCTTCCTCCTCCTCGTCGGGTTCCGACCAAAACATTTTATCGGATTCTCACAAAAACACCAACTCCAAATTTCTCCCCTCTGACTTAGAATCCTTTAATCGCGAAACACGAATCCTCTTCACTAGGCATGCTTCCTCTTCCCACTCTTCTCCTCCCACGTGCCTACTACTCTACTCGACTTTTTCTCCTCTCTGCTTCTAATTGACTACGCGAATGCTCTTTCCCGGCTGCTCGTCGCGATTTCTCGGACAACAGGTTTTCAACATTCTCAACATTTTCCTCTTGCTCGCGCCGAACGATCGTCTCATGATAAAATCTCGCCCGCGCACGGATCCCACTGTATTTTTACATTACGATAGCGAACGGTAAGCGCGATTGCAGTGTTTCGCGGCAAGTTTCTCTCCGACTCTGAGAGTCGTCGGCCTTTTTCGATCCACGGGTTCCTAGTGAGAATGGTAGACGGCAAACTGAACGAACGTCCCTGGTTGATGCCCGACCGAAATAGAGCGACGTCGCGCCCCTCTAACTCCACAAGAAATAGCTTCAATGCGACGCGACGCCACTTAACAAACCGTGTGCCAACATTCTGTCGATTTTCTCTCTAATATCAAAGGTTGCCGAGATCCCTCGTTTTACCGCGGTTTTCTCTCGCTTCGTTGAAAAATTTCAAGAAACGAAACTAGCAACGAGGTCCGATCGATTGCGCATATGGCTACCTCAGGGTGATCGCGTACTCTTGCGTGAGAAAGAAAGAGAGAGAGAGAAGAACCACGGGGAGAAAGATTTCAACTCAAAAATTGATGCAAGAGGATGATTACGATACGATGACCATTCGAAAATCTCACCGGAAATATTGCATTCTCGTGAAAATTAAATAAAATGAGAGTCAAAGTTAGGTGGTATGAGTCAAGCATTTGGCACGCGAATATACGTTCCGAGGTTTTCAAGAATACATAACGCGTCTAGTTATTTGCGCCAAAGACAAGATCTCCCGTCCTTGGTTATTAAATATTTGCTTATATTTCATGCATTTCCAAAACTAATCAACTTTCAAGTTCCCTCGTCGCTCGTGAGACAAACTCTGTCTTTTTCCAGTTTCTTGAATAGTCTTTCTTTCTTTCTTTCTTTCTTTCTTTCTTTCTTTCTACTTCCATACTTATTTTCATAGGCTATTTTATTGAATGTCGAATGTATCTCTGTGTGTAGGTGTCCGTGCATGTTATGTTTTTTTTTTTTGTGAAAAGAACAATTATAGAAAGATATAGCGATTCGCGTAATTGGCACATTTTAATCGGCCATCTGATAACAGATACATTGCGTGTGTGTATATATATGTATGTGCATACATATATACACACATATACATTAACATTTATTACATAGATGTAACGCTTGTAACATTATCGTATATTCAACCATTATTTTTCATTAATTAAGATTATTAGACATGTTCCTCATAGTAAAACCTAAAAATCGAAAAATAACTCAGGAATTGTGGTAGAATCTTTTTAAATAAATTAAATACGCGATTGAAAACGCAGAACAATCAGTGAGTATCGTTAGTTGTGTAAATCTTTAACCCTGTATACATGTTAAAAAGAGACGATAACATTGCCTTTATCTATATCAAGAAGTAGCACATTAGTACATTTTATTATTAAAAATTTATTTAATTTCTTATTTACTGCTTTTTGTTTTTTCGTTTTTTCTTTCAAGAAGCATTCTCACACACACACATACAAACTCAGCTACGCACAAATGCACAAACTCGTTAGGTAATTAAATATATCGTATATGTATTTAAGTTATTAGATTTAATTATTAAATGTACTATAATACTTTAAGTGCAATTAATTTATTTTATATTTGTTTTATTATCATTTTATATCACTTAAATGTTCCTTGTGAAATTTTTTAACACTTTCTTAGTTGCTTTCGAGTTATCTTCAACTTCAGGTTTTATTTGAGGAAAATGTCTCGAGGTATCCACTATTGGTCCGTAAACGATTACAAAGACGAATAAGAATAATTCACAATCAGTATGCTTTTCGTTTCTGAATACTAATGATGTATAACTTCGTACAATATTACTTTTGTTTCGTATAGAGTATATAAATTACAGAATGGCACTAACATCATAGAAGCATGCGTTAGAAAAATAATGTCTCTTATAATGTTAGAATAAACACAGGGATAGCGGCGTGGAGGTGGAAGAAGTAGAATTCTCATTAATTTAATAAAATGACTGTTTCACTCTGTTCTTCACTCACTCCCTCTCTATCTCTCTCTCTCTCTCTCTCTTTCACTCACATCCAGATGATGCCATTGAATGACAATAGAAATATATAGTTGGGTTGCGTCAGAGAGGAGAAATAAATAAAAAAATAAAAAAAAAACATTTTGGCAATCAACCTACATGGATATATATATAAAAAAAGAGCCCTAAGTTAGGTTTGTAAGTAGGCAAGAAAGATGCGATAATGAGGATGAAAAAAGAAAAACGATGAAATAAATAGTTTTAGAGATTCTTAAAAAATGGTCCCCGCCTCCACATCGCGTTCTAATCTTCACCAGATCCTACACAATCTTATTCAACAAATGAAGTATCGTGTGATGCATTATTGAACAATTAGTATAATCGTATTTATTCTGAAAAGACTAGGCAAATGCAAGCGCGTGTAAGTGTGTGTGCGTGTGCGTTAAAAAAGTAAATTATACGCAAGTCTCGAATAGTGTTATTTTATCGCTTATAAATAGAAAATTTGAAAGTTTTCTCAATAAATTTTACCAAAAGATTGGTTCGTTTACTTTGCTTCTCTTTTTTCTTTTTTGCTTTTCGTTTATCTCGATAAATGAAGATAGCAGTTCCACAAGTTAATTTTTAATCGGACGGATCTGCTGTGTGTTCTCTCTTAAAAATACGTATTTACACGTATACGTCCACGTATATATATATATATATATATATATATATGTGTGTATAGATAGAATTATATACTTTCGCAGTTTCCTCGGAATAATAAAAAATATGATTATGATTTGTGAAACTGATAATTATATTGGAGGGCATTTAGTCACTCTTTTGCGAGAAGGAACTGTGCGACATTATTGTTCATTAAGTGGTCTCTCTCTCTCTCTCTCTCAATCTCTCAATCTCTCTCTCTCTCAATCTCTGCGCGGTATACAAATGCGAATATCGAAATATAAGATTGTACTCAACAACAATACTCATAATTAATTCAGTGATCAAGTGAAATCGAAAAATTAGAGAATTTGCGCATTTCTTTAAAATTAACAACGGAGATGTACCACGAGTATAAGCAACTATTTCTTAACGAGTAGCGCTAATCCTCGATAATGAATATCGATAAATAAAGGAGCTAGACGAGGAGTAATAATTTGTTTCTACGGTGTGTTCTTAGAAAAATATGTCTGTCTCTCTGGCAAGAAGGCGAGAAAAGGCTTTGCAAAGGCCTGTTACGAGGCTTCTCGTTTCGCGTTTGATGTCCAAGTGTCACAATTCAATTGGCACACACATTCTCATCTTAATTAAGCAATTTCTAAGAGTAATAACGCACTATTTTTTTCACTACTTCGTCTCATGAAAATTTCGATGTTCCTTCAAGATTTTTCCGAAATTATAATTTATCTTGCTGACACTCGCGCAAGCTTTGGTATTCAAGCTTTCTAATTCTAAGAACACCTCATATATCTTTAGGCGGTAAACAATGAGACTTGGCTATTGTGACATGGAAACTGAAATAGATTCAATTTTCGCTCGTTCACGTTATGCTTTATCATGAAAATAGCATTGAGAATCATTAGGATCGTGTCCTAATCTCCATCGAAGGAGATCGATGAAATCGAATATCGTGAACAAGAGCATCACAAGAGCAGGTCTTCTATTATCGGAACTCTGGAGTAAAAGATTGATTTTTCAATTAGTATCATTCGGCGTGTATACTTATACTCATAGGGTTGCGCGGGCCTTTGATGTTGTGGCGAAGGCGGGGACCGTCCGGCTTGCGTCCTGGGATGGCATGCACAGAACACAGCACAAAACGCCACACAGTTACACAGAGACAGACAAATTGGCAATAGAAGAAGTGGCAAATAGTAAGGCAGGCGATATGCGTGATAATTTCGAGTTATCTTGGTAGAAAAAAAGAAAAAAAGGGACAGAGAAGAAAGAAATACGATGATATATACGATAGGCGTGTCTTCAAGGAGAGGGAGATCCTTGTTACAGATCTTACCAGTTTTGTTGCTAGTACCACTCTTGCTACTCATTGCTATTACTACTATTACTACTGCTACTACTACTACAACTACTACTACAACTATTACTACGCTACTACTACTACTACACTACTACTACTACTATGACTATTACTATGAATACTGCCATTACTAGTATTACTAGCATCGTTGTCGTTATCGCTACTATCATTTTACATGTGATTTCCAATGGAACAGATCCATTTATTTCTCTTCTCTTCTTTTCTTTTTTTTTCTTTTTTTAGTTGTTTTAATATAAAAACTCATTATCGTGTGAATATCGAAGAATTCTTTTTCGTTGTTAAAATTGTCGGTCGTGCATTTATGTATGTATGAAGAAGAAAGAAAATAGGGAAAATGTTATTATACAGTATAAAGATATAAATGCGTGAATATGAGTGTGTGTATGAAAGAAAATGGCATAGAAAAAACTAGTGAAAAAAGGGACTAACCTTCGAGGCACCAGTTGCACCACCACCACCACCACCACCGCCACCGCCACCGCCGCCACCTCCTCCACCTCCGATACCGCCGCCGCCGCCACCACCACCACCACCACCACCACCACCCCCGGTACCGCTACCGCTTCGAGCGGAAGAAACATAAAGGCTTTCGGTACGTTTTGGTTGTCCTGGACTTGGTAAAATGTCCTGGCCAAGATTACGATTCTTCAAAAGAGCACCTTCGAATTGACTAGAAGTTGGTGGTACGTATGTTGGCGTTGCCGCTCCACTGCCAACTACCGAACCATTTAAGGGTGTCCCTGATCGCATCGTGCTAGAACCTCTCACTGATCTACTGTGATCGAGAAACAGTGGAGGAACAGAAGGAGAGACACGTGAGAATGAAACTTCTTTACGCATAAAAAATTGTCGAAACGATCGTCGCCACTTACTTGTCGGTCACATCCGTAGTTGGATTGACCGTTGTTTTGTCGACCGATGGCTGTCTCGAACCTGTCAATCGATTATGGGCCCTGGCATAACGATCTACCGAGCTATCTCTGCTCGGTGGCCTCTTGTAGTGGTCCAGTCTAAGCGATATCGATGAATGTTCATGAGAAACGGGGCCAGTAGTCGAAGCAGATCTTAAAAGTGACTTTCCGACAAAATCGTCTTACCTGTCGTTCAAGGTCTGACCGATAGCAGTGGTTGGTCGATCCTGAGGACTCAAGACTCGACTGTTCCTTCGTATACTGGTAGCACTGGAGGGTCTTTGCGCATCGGCCATGTCATCGGGCTGAGGATACTGCTGAGGACTTTGGGTCTGTTGTCCATAAAAAGACTGAGTATTGTATTGATTGGGTTGCAGCGGTGCTCCGTACTGTTGATTCGATACCGGTACCGGTTGATTCTGTAACGAATCGCGCGTTGAACTTGAAACTCTTTGCAAGGAATGCGTGTGCGCGCTTCTCTCTGCACTATCAACCTGACATACATTTTAGTAAGGAAGGTCTCTCTCTCTCTCTCTCTCTCTCTCTCTGTGTGTCAAAAATTAATTATAGCACAACGCTCGTTATTGATTTATTCACATTATGGTTGATGCTTGGCACAAGGAAAGTGTGACGGCAAAAATTAAATATTTGTAAATCTGTGGATTATCACGTTTCGATTAAGGGGCGGTCATTGCAACGAAAAAGAAAAAAGACAGGGATCTCTTTTTGCGGGATTATCACACGACGCCGCGTTTTGCTGAGAAAAGCTCTGAACATGAAAGAAAAGGGTCAAAAGGGTTCGAAACTCGAGAAAACTCTTACACCATAAAGCTGCGTTCCAAATTGATTCATTTGCGCAAGGGTCATTGGACCGTACATTACTCCAGGTAACTGAGAGTTCATGATCTAGAAAGAAAGAGAAGATTGTACAGATTGGAGGAGCCGTTTCTCCAAAGAGGACGCGCGTCCAACCGACATCCCGAGGAAAAAGCGACGTGACAAAAACATGAAGAACTTTTGGCTCGAGTCGCCTCGAGTGGATCTCGTTCGATAGGTCCGATTGGAAAATTGATTAATTACCTGTTGTCCGAGATAGGCTGAATTTGGAAATTGATTCTGGTATCCTTGAAGAGCAGCCATTGGCTGTTGCTGCTGATAGTTTGGAGAATACTGATCGTTCGGTGATTGATTCGGTGTTTGGTATGGCTGACCATAGGTCTGACCAGCGGGGTATTGATTCACTGGTTGGTATTGATTGGGCAGACTGTTATTGTACTGACTGGGAGCAGCCTGTATAGAGTTCGGAGCCAAGTTCTGAGGATACTGCATCTGATAGGGAGTTTGATTGGGCATGTTCTGGACATTTGTCAATTGATTGCCAAGTTGATTTTGCATCTGCGACATTTGGTTTTGACTCGGCCTCATACTGGCTCTCCTGATGGATTGCATTACGCTGCTCGCCGTGACGCCAGCCATGATCGAGTTGGTACCGCCGGCGTTCGCGAGGTTCGCAGGGACGTTCGACGAGGTGACGTTGGGGTTGACGCTGTTGGGGTTAACGTTGGCGTTGGGCATGATGGCATTGGCGTTGGCGTTTGCGTTGGCGTTGGCGCTGGCGTTGGCGTTGGTAACCGCGTTGCCGCCATCGAGCGAATTACTCTCCAAGGTAAAGGTGGGTGCTCGGATTGGCGTGGAACTGGAATGATGATCCACATTGCCGATGGCGGTAGTCTTGTGCAATATGCTCTTGGTAGGCACGGTGTCCTGCGGTGGTGGAACGTACTTGGGAATTTCGCGATTACGCAGTCTCTCCAAGCCAGGCTGCCGGAAGTCAGGGGCGAACTGCTTGGCCGTTTGCTGAGCCAGCTCGGAATCCTCCCGGGCGTGTTGCGCGGCGATGTCCGCCAGTTCCGCTTTGCCACGAGCAGTCGCCGTCCTTGAGATGGCTATGTCGGCCTTCTGCAGGGCGATCTTGCTCGCCCTCTGGGCCGCGTTCACCGCCGCCTCTATCCTCTCGCGAAACTTGGCCGATCTTATCAGGAAGAGGTGCCTCTTCTTCTGACTGGTGATCAGGATGTTGTTCTTGTACTTGCCCTCCTCCTTGCTGCCGTCCCGGAAGGTCGTCACTCCGTAGCCGTACTTCCGATTGTTGAACCACTCTCCCTCGTACCGTAGCCCGTCGCTACGCTCGGATATGCCAAATCCCGCACGCTTGTCGTTCTTCCACTCGCCCAGGTAGGTCTCGGTCACCGATGCATCCATTTGTTCGTCCTGAAAGTTGAAACGTACCAGAGCACGGTCGAACGCTAGGCGATGATACCACAAGAGCGAGATACGGTACCTCGATGACGAAAGACGTGTTGCTGTCCGTGTGAACCGAGGCGGATGCTTGACTCTGCGAACTCTCCGTCGACATCCAAGAGGCGGAACTGGCGTTGCTCCGAATGCTACCGGCAGTTCCACGTTTCTCCAGGTCGCCGGTACTTCGCTGCTTCCTGATCTTCAAGCCCTGCGCGAGTACACACGACGAGAGGAGGTCATTGATCGCGTCGTTCTCGCGCGACAGTTTTCGGCCGGAACTTACCGATAAAATGCCCTTCTTCATGGTCTTCTCGGTCAGACTCTTTCTCCGAGCAGGAGGGTCGTCGCTTCGAGCTTTCAGCACGAAACCTCCTCGACTGTCGTCGACTCGACGGTCCCTCTTGTCGGTTGGCTCCGGCGTCGGCGATGTTGCTGGCCCTCCGTCGGTACTTCTCAAGGACGTCAAGGACGCCCTCATCTGCTTCGGCGATTTGTAATGACTGGCCAGGCCAAACGGCGCACTGGCCCTCACGCCATAACCGTGTCTCATCCCTCGAAGCCATTGACCTTGATAGGTTCCTGCAACATTCCAAGAATTCAAGCGTCGTTCGAACCCCCTCGTCCATCCCCCGCACCATTCCGAGCTGAGCTCGCTTTCGACGATCGAACATCGTGGAGAGTGGAAATTGGAAATTGGAAATTGGAAATTGGTTTCGACAAGTGGATCAAGTTCTCGCTAATGAGACGCGTCGCTCTTGCCAAAATGTGGCTATCTTTCAATTTGAAAATGTCTCGCGTGAGTCACGCGGAGTAGTTTGGTGTACGATTAAAGAAACTAATGTTACGCGCGTGCTCGAACGTGGAATGCGTCCATGAAACGCGTGGGTGCGCTCTGCTTTCAAGGAATCGTTGAATTCCGAATCGATGAAAAATCGTTAGCAGAAGAAGATATCTGGCCGGGACCAGGCTGGCAGGCGGAGACTAAACCGGGTAAATTCGGGGGCTGTAAATGTGAGAGGAGAACCGTTTATTTATTTATCCGAACTTTTCCTTCGGTCCAAATCTCTCGACTGCTCCTCTCCTCGATCCAAGAATTTTTCCTCTTTCCCCAACACCCCTCTCCTTTTTTCTCTCCTTTAATGGGGGGACGGGGGGTCCACGATCGAGCGATGGCCGGCGGTATCGCACAACGTAATTCGACGACTCGCGTCAGAAACGAGCAGCTTCGGAGGTTCTAGCAGCGTCGTCGTTCGTCGGCACACGTCGACGATGCACACGGTTTGCGCCCACGGGCAGCTTGCTATTCAGGTCAACTTTGCTCGTCTCTCGGAAACAGCTCGTGACAAAAAGTCCGCCGTCGACGCCTTTGTGTCCCGGACTTGCTCTTATTAACGACTCCGAGCCCGCCGAGAAATCGCTGCTGAATCTACGCGATGGAGAAGTCACGGAACTTTGCAAACGCGAATTCTTCGCGAAGAGAGAGAGAGAGAGAGAGAGAGAGAGAGAGAGAGAGAGAGAGAGAGGAGGAAAGCGACGAGGGAGAGATAAAGAACGCGACGACGCATCTGCGTTTACCGCACTCGCGAAAGAGAAAACTGTGTACGTACCGGTGTACGTATAGTCGCGTTGTCGCAGCAGCTCTGCGTGTGTGCAAAAACGTGTCTATATTGATTAATTATACGGCATTTTTTCATTCTCCTCCATAGGCTATAAACACACCTTCTTCGTAACTGTGTCATCCTTGGGAGATAACCCCCATAAAAATTCATTGTATCAACAGCGAAGGAGGATGTGCGCGACGACGACGAGGATAACGAAGATATTTTTATTTTCGGAAAAATTCATCATTTTTTTTCTCGCACTTTTTCCCTATCTTATCTGTAGCCTCTCCTCTATTTTCTTCTCTTTTCCCGTCCGTTTTTACCTGTATGTCTTCCTGCCTGCCTGCCTGCCTACCTACCTGTCTCTACCTACGTACCTATCTACCTACCTGGTTACCTGCCTGTGGTGTTTGTCTTTCTCGAAGAACCAAAAGGTACGGGGATACGAATATATACGTACGACGGGGATGGTATAAATATATGTATATATATATATTTTTTTTCTTTTTTTTTTTTCAAGAGACAGAGAGAGTCTATGCTACCCTGGGTAATCGGCATACATAGCACTGTTCCGATACATAGCACTGGCTGGTTCGCCTAAAATAGCGCGGCCATCTCGAAAGTAGTGGTAGATTTTACATGCATTGAAAATGTTGTAGTGTTGGTGAGAATTGGCCATGCGAGTGTATTTCGGTTCGCAGCTTCCACCAGATCATTTCTGACAAGCTCACGGGCCTGTCGTTTGCCTCTAACTTTTCATCGGAATTCATTGTTTTTTTTTCTTTTTTTCATGTTTTTTCCTCTCCCCCATTTGCCTCCTATCGTCAAAAAAATTCAATTCGTCCCGCCCACCGCGATCAGGGTAGGCACGATGCAACGATGACGATAATCATCAGAGAGAGAGAGGGGGGGGGGGGGGGGGAGAGACGAGTAAAAAGCAAAACTCGCGAAAAGACTTTGAAAAAGAGGTTACAGCTTAGAAATGTACACGCGCGAATGGACGGAAGGAAAATTTTCAAGCGGCGACTGAAATTAAGAATTTTGCTGCACGTATGACCTATGAATCCATTAGCATAAATGATCGTCGCGAGTTTCTCGGGGGAAAAAGCAAAAGGCTCGCTCGCAACAGCTTTTACGATGCTCCACGTAAATGCGTCCAGTAAAGTTTCCGCCGAGAACTTTCGTTTACCCATTTCGCACAAGTGCAGGCTGATTAGAGACTGCACCCTCCTCCATTTTGACCGAATGACAAGGATTCGTATACTGGGCGTGGTTCTTTCCTCTATAATAACGCTCGTATGATTATGATGCGATAAAGCAATTTCTAGTCGAACTCATTTATAGGCAGCGGCGGCGTCGACGACGGCGGCGCCGTTCCATTTTACATTAGATCTCTCACGTGTTACGGTGCTGCTTTTATCCTCTTCTCTTACTCTTCTTCGGTTTAACTCAGTTAGGGCCCGCTGAGATTTCGAGTGATTGATACACGTGCCTATAAAATTCGTGGCGCCTGCCCGAGATTAAAGTATCTTCTTATGGCAAGAAGGAGATCGGGCTGGTATTCGCTATTTATAAATAAATGTGCCGACCGCGTTCCACGACTGAAATCGAATGAAGTTTCGAGTTGGAGGAGGAGGAGGAGGAGTTTCGAGCTGAAAGACGCCTAACGCGCACACGGAGATAGCCCGAGGAAAAGGGAGAGCCGAGGGTAAAAATTTGACTCGACCTTGACCAGCAGTCGGGAGAATCGTGAAGAAACGGAAGCGTAGAAATTCAAGGGAGATACGGAGGGACGAAGGGTGGTAAGGAGTAGGAGGAGGAAGAGAAAAACGTGTTTGATGCCGGCAGGTGTCACTTCTCTCTACATGGATCCTTGCGTCTTTGCAAGATCGTCACGTGTTTCTGCTTTTATCCACTTTTATCTGTACGACTTACGTGCACATCGCGTGTTGCACGTTGCACGTTGCACGTTGCACATGTGCCACGTGCCTGGCTTTTCCTTGCTTTCGCCTTAATTCCTCTTCAACCTCTTCGATCTTTCCCTTCCCGATTTTTCTTTCCCCCCTCTCTCTCTCTCTCTCTCTCAAGATTTCTCTACGCAAATCTCGGAATATGTATGCATACCGCATTGCACGCGCAAAGTTCCGGATGTCCTTCCAAAGGTGCTTACTTGCACGCAAAATGAATTCTCCCCTGACGATGTGACGGAGAGAATTATTATTCCGCGAACTGTCAAGCTTGACCCAATTACAAGTTCTATTCGTTGAAACCTTTTAGTGGGTGTTTCATTATGGGGAAAGGAGAGAAATTAGCAAATTCTCGACTCGAGTTGGAAATCGTAAAAAAACTCCTCGATATTATAGACCGGGCAAGGAGAAGCCTAGTAAAAACAGAAGAAGAAGGAGAAGCAGCAGCAGCGAAGAAAGGAGGAAGCGGAGGAGGTAACCGTTTGTTAAACCAAATCGAGGGAAATTACGAAGAGGAGATAAAAAAAAAAAGAAAAAGATGTGGCAAAAGCAGAAGAGGAGAGGAAAGATCTTGGCAAAATATCACGATACGTTTAGGATATTCCCCGCGAGTTCCGTTACAAATGCTATTTTCACATGCAATGCGATATAAATGGCAGGCGATAGAATTGACGTCAGATGCGTATTAGTCATATCCTACGTGAATTACCTTTCGCGTAAAAGCACAGGAAAGTTTCTAATTTTCAATCTCCGCGCGAAGATCTGCGCGCTTTCCAAGGATTCTTTTCGCGCGAGGACGCGAGAAGAACACGAGCAGCTCGCGCATTCCGGAAGATGGATGAGAACAAGGCGGGGGGAAGAGGATTCGGTGGTCGTCGCTATATCAGCCAGGAGAGATCGTTTTAGCGAAGGGTGGTATTAAATTTCTCCATGGACCCTCGTGATAAATCTCGTAATGAATAGGCGAGAGGGTGAAAATAGACAAAGTAATATTTTTCTTGGACTTTCGAATCTGTCACTACAAAATAAACGCGTCTTGAGAGCCATGAGAAGCGGAAGGAGAGGAGATGGAAGGGAAGACGAGAAGAGTAAGGGGATATCGAAGGTCGCATCGATTTTCAGAAACGTCGCAATTGCTCTCTACTCCCATCGTCGGCTGCTCGTACTTGGTAGCAACAGAAGCAGCAGCAGCAGCAACAACGCGACAAAATTTCTTATTCATCCACGTGGAGATACGATAGATAGGAAGATGGAGAGAGAGAGAGAGAGAGAGAGAGAGGACGTCGAAAAAAATATCGATAGCATTTTAAAGACTCACCGCTATCGGCATACGTCTCCGAACCATAACCATCTTGAAGTCCACTGGCCCAGGTACCCTCGTACCTCGCCGTGGACGTTGCGGATTGTCTAACTCCGTAACGACCCTTGAATCCCTGAGTCCATTCGCCGCGATACAACCAGCGTCCGCGGGTCTCCATTCCAAGGCCGTGTCTCTTGCCATTTTGCCACTGACCCTCGTAAGCCGAGCCACTGAAATTTCATGATCGGGCGTCTCGTCATTTTCACACTCCGGGGCGGGGAACCAGTGAGATAATTGAGAATATATGTGTAATATGTACTTATTAAAAAAAATAGTCTCGGGGACCTTGCTCCGATTGGGGAGAAATGGATCTCCTCGGCCCAGATTCGATGCTTCGGAGGAGGAGGAGGAGGGGAGAGAGCTATACAACGCAACTCTCCTAATTCCTCTTACTCCCTTTCCTCTCACTTTGTTCTTGCTTCTTCTACAACCTCTGGATTTTTCATTATTAATTTTTATACCTAATTCGTCACCACGCTCTCGCCGTCTACTGGTACCCTCTAGCCAATTATACGCACGACGTCGTCCCTTTTCTCTCGGAAAGTCGGATAATAAAAAGCAATGTCGTCCCTTGATTCTACACAACGCGCCGAACGCGATAGCGTGACTCCCGTGTCCCGATCGTATCAACTTTCGACCCAAAACTCTTTCCACGCGACACGTATGTTTCCCACGGATAAAAACGAGAACGCGTTAAGCTAATTGCCGACTGTTTCTATTTAATGAATTAAGTCGACTCGATCAAGGTAATTTGCTTGTTCAGAGGAAGAGTCAAAAAAGAAAGAGAGAGAGAGAGAGAGAGAGAGAGAGAGTGCACGCGGATCTCGCGTCGATTGTCTACCGGATATCAGAGTTAAGTTTCGCGCGACTGGTGTCCTGCTGACCCGGACACGTTGTCCTTGCACTTTGTGACCCAGTTTCAAGATCGGAAAATCCCTCGCTGCTTAGATGCAAGGGATGCGCGCGAGCACGCTTACGCGCGGCTACGAGAGTCAGAGAGAGAAAGAGAGAGAGAAAGAGAGAGAGAGAGAGAGAGAGAGAGAGAGAGAGAGAGAGAGAAAGAGAGGATGTCAAGGTCCTTTCAAGTAACATTATATACTCTTCCGCGTACACGCGTTCTCTAATGATGAACGAAGATGCGTTGAATTGGTCGTTGGAAAAAGTTTCGATAGTTTTAGTCGACTTACCTTGGCCAGGTGTAAACTCCGGAGACCTCAAACCCGTAATGCCAACTTCCGGAATAAGCGCCCTGGCTCTTTGGACCGGTACAGACACCGTGTCCATGGGCTTTGCCATCCTCCCATCCACCGCAATAAGTTCCACCATCGTCGAAATCGAATCTTCCTCCGCTAACTTGAGCTCGACTCGACGTGGTTCCCGCGGTACCAGTAACTCCAGCTTGGGTCGAGTTCAAGCCACCTGTTTGCGGCATTTGTGCACCACCAGCTACTCCGTTGGATATTTGCTGCTGCTGCCGCCGCTGCTGCTGCTGCTGCTGCTGCTGTTGCTGCTGCTGTCCTGAGTGTGACGATTGCTGCATAACTTTATCAAAATCACTATCGTTTCGCTCCAACTCTTACAATTTTTTGCGCTTCTCTCTCTCTTCCTCTTTGTCTTTTTTTCTGCTCGTGGTCGTAGTGGTCGTCAAGGTCGTCGTGGTCGTCGCCTTGGTGCCCGTTGCGGTACGCAGGGATGACGGTCGCTCGTTCCTTATCGTTTCTCGTCGCTCTTGCGTCGTCGCTCGCTCGTCAGAAACGATATCCGCTTCCACGTTGTCCCATTTTCTCGTGCCTTCTTCTGCCCTCAACGCAACAGATTCCCTGCAAAGTTGAAACGAAGGACTCTCGGTAAACTAGCGCGCAGCAGCATCCTCCTTCTCATCCTCCTCCTCCTCCTCCTCCGATCTGCGCCGACGAGCCTTCGAAAGCTCTCAAAGAAATTCCGCGGAGAAACGGCGAGACTCTCCGAGAGAATTCGAATATTTCCATCAGAAATCGATATTCTTTGAACCGAAGGCATTTGACCTTGAACCGCGCACGCGTACAGGTAGCAAGCAGGGTTTTTCATCCCTTTTTTTCAAGGCGAAGGGAGGGAAGATAGGGATGAATGAGTGAACCGAAGAGAGAGAGAGAGAGAGAGAGAGAGAGAGAGAGAGAGAGAGAGAGAGAGAGGAAACATTTCACCAATCATCAGCTACTAACCACGATTATGGAGAACGTATCTAACGATGAAGCATCCAAAGAAAAGAGGAATGCGATGCGAAACTATCGAGGAACTTTCGACGATGCTCCTCACCACTCATTTAGAAATATCATCGAGGTCGCGATTTCAAGCGAGAATCGGCGCTCGTGTCAGATTCGCTCGGTTCGATCGACAATCGCCATTTCACACTCGCGAGACACCAAAGCTTTCACGGGAATTTTATCTCCGCATGGAGATCTGCCAAGTGTTTCTCGATCGCTATCAACCGTTCCTCTGCTTCTTCATTCCTGCCATATTCAGTGTCCAGTCGCCGCCGTGTCGTTTCCTCGCCTTCATCTTATTTTATATTTGACGCGGCGAACGAGAGAGAGATAATGGAGCAATGTACTTGGCGGTACGAAAATAGAAATCTTTGAGGAACGATCCCCGACGAGCCTTTCTTTCCGCGGGCAAAATCAACTCGCCGATCGGTTGCGTGTCCACGTCTCTCTACGCTACACAAGGAACTAACGAGGAACACTATACCGATTTATCTATCTAGACAGTCCGCAGATTCGCTCGGTGGGGTGGTAGCGAGCACATTTTCTTGCGAGGTCTGTGCTACCAGTTCAATAAATTAGGCAAATGGATGGAGGTAGAAAGAGTAAGAGAGAGAGAGAGAGAGAGAGAAAGAGATCGCTTCTTTCACGCGTTATCGCCACTACCTTCGTCTTTTTTCACCCTTTTCCCCTCTCCCCCTCGATCTAACTCTTATCCGGCTATCGAGCTATTCGCCGATCTATCGAGAGTTATCAATCTACTTCGCTTCTTCTATCTTCGAGGAAACTACGGTATCTCTCGCATGCGAAAGTCACGATTTTCGTTTTCGCTCTCCTTCTCGTTCTCGCTCTCGCTCTCATTCTCCTTCCCCTGATTCCCGTTTTGGTTTTCGTTCTGGTTCTCGTTCTTGTTCCCGTTCGCGGTTATATTTTTAAAACTTTCATCACTGCGCGTAAGAAAGTCTTTTTATGTTTAGTCCAAGTTTCGACGAGGCACCACCACCACCACCACCGCCGCCACCGCCACCGTTGCCACCATCACACTCGACGCGTTCATGACCGACCGATTGCGAGATTTCGGAAAATTCTTTTTCAACGCATCGCCCGTACGAGATTTTTCTTGGCACTCGCGGGGGATGTCCTGCCGCTGCCGCTGCTGGAAGAGTAGGTCGTAACGAAATTTTCCTCGAATTCGTCGAAACGCGACGACGGCGACAGCAGCCACGGCGATTTTGCCGTCCGACCGACGTCGTTACGCAACGCTTCTATAAGCATCCGTGATCCGCTCGGAATGTACCTCCGACTCTCTCTCTCTCTCTCTCTCTCTCTCCCTCTCCTTCTCTCGCTATCGTTCCTCACTCCTCCCTCATCCGCGCATTTCCCTCTCCCCATTTCCGTCAAGCACCTCTTTCCTCTCTTGTTTTTCCACCGCGATTTGGACCGCCGAAAATTGGATCGTCGCTGCCACCACGAGAACTGAAAACTAAAAATCCAAAGCTACAAACTAAAAGTAAAAAGCTCTCGCTCGAACGCGAAGGAACGAACTCCGGGGATGATGAGCGCTATAGTGGGTGTGCGCGTCGGGCAAATTTTTCTCCGCATCGTGGCAGAGGAGATACATCGCGGTCGTCGTCGCCTTCGACGCGCATGTCGATCGGACGACCGCCGGCGACCGGCTCCTCGAGGAGCTACTAGCCGCGCGCGCTCCTACCTCGGCTTAGCTGGCTAGAGCTTCTATTTTTATCATGGGGTGGTAAATTGTTCCCCACGTAGCCACGAGGTAGCCGCACGGTTCGCTAATGCGCGCGAGACCGGGTTCAAACCATTTATAAATAGTAGGAATTTGCTACATGAAAATCGTCTCGAGGATGGATGTTGCTGCTTCTGCTTCTGCTTCTGCTTCTGCTTCTGCTTTCGCTACTGTTTTCTCGCTGGACAGAGCCATAGAGAACTAGGCGACGCGACGCGACGCGATCCCTCCTCGATGCTCCCGATCGATATCAACGAGTACAAGAGTATCGCTGGTTACACCCTCCACGACCGATCGAATCTATTCGCTCGGCCAAGAAGGAAGGCGAAAAGAGGAAGAGGAGGAAGGCCGATGAAGAGAGAAACAGAGAGAATTGGAACTCGACATTGGACAATTCGCGCGATGCAGATCGGAGCGATGTCTGCTTGCCTACTCTAAGCCCGCTGCTCATCCGCCGCTAAAATTCCTCGAGAAAAATGCGATAAATAGCCGGAGCAGAGCGGTACCATCCCCTGTGCTACGTCGTTTCTCTGTCAATGGGCCAGCAACGTTCAACCACAACCACCACCACCACCACCACCATCGTTCACCTTGGGATTCCTTCGATTCTTTCGACATTTCTGCCGCGTGTTTATACGGAAGAACCAAATGTAGAATCTCACTCTCTCCCTCTTCCTCTTCCTCCCCGCTCAACCTCAACCTCGCCCTCGCCCTCTTGCTCCTACGTTATTAAAATAAACTTTTCACGGAATCTCCGGGTCCTGAATAGGTGACGCAAATCGCCCGAACGCTACAACTCGCGCTTCGCAGACGAGGTACGCGTTGATCCATTGCAAGATGGACAGGAGCGTTTAAGCGCTATTTCGGCGAGTTGTTGAATGAAATGAGTCAACGCGGTCAACGCTAGTCGAAGGCACATGACTGACTCCTCGGCTCGGGAGAGTTCCACCAGGTTCCGCGCGTCATTCTCCGTTTCCGTGCGTTTCGCGTCAACGACGATGACACGCTCCGGCTAACGCGACGCGTTGCTTGGTAGTCTCTCCGCGTCTCTTTTTTTGCCTGTTTTTTCTTTTTCTTTTTCTTTTCTTTCTTTTCTTCTCCGATCGCACCCACCGCACTGATCCACTTGGAAAATCTTGGACGATGCCACCACATCTTCCTATCTTTACTGCCGCGTGCCTTCGTTCGCGTGTGGACTAACCAATGGGCGAGCTGGAGCAGCTCTATAGTGGCACGTGTGATCAATATCGTCGCGCCACGATTGAACCATTGAAATATCACTAATAACGACGAAGGAAACCCCGACGATTCTCCCGCGAGCTCCTGCTGCTATTTTCCCTGAACTCGCACGTAGCGACCGTATCATCGTCGTCGTCGCCGCGATCACCGGGTCCGAGGGGACAAGGAAAAATGCGAGAAAGGAGAAAAGAGGGAAAAAAGCGAGACGGACGACCAGCGAGAGCACTCTCCTACGATATCGAGTTGTGTACCTTCGGTCGATTCATGTTTCGCGCCACTCCAATAAAAGCTCGTCAGCGTCGACACGTACGCGCGGATACGAATAACCTACTGACCTCGGCAGAAGTCTATTCGAGTCTAACGTCGAACGCCGTTAACTTTGCGGGAAAATCCATCGCGAAAGCGCAAAACGCGTTAATCGGAGCTTTTCGATGGTGGGAGGGTGGCGGGGGCAGGGTGGAAGGGTGGAAAAAGATGGTGAAGCTAAAACCGATGATATTCGTTATCCATTGAGCAAACGCACATTTGG
Source organism: Sclerodermus sp. 'alternatusi' (assembly GCA_037305995.1). Classification (NCBI taxonomy): domain Eukaryota; kingdom Metazoa; phylum Arthropoda; class Insecta; order Hymenoptera; family Bethylidae; genus Sclerodermus; species Sclerodermus sp. 'alternatusi'. Next base: position 6,325,879 of record CM074553.1, on the reverse strand, counting down.
GACGCGGCGCAGCACTTCCGGTCGATCGATTTCCATGTACACGTGTAGCAGATTTTGCGATGCGATGAGATGCGTTGCGTTGCGATGCGATGCGATGCGATGCGATGACGATGAGATGAGATGAGATGAGATGCGATGCGATGCGGGGTAAATGCGTGAGCGTATACGCAAGGTTTATCACCAGTGCACTCACCTGGCTATTTCAAGTCTAAATTCATATAGAGGGGAGGTAGAGGGAAATCTGCACGGGAAGGGATGAAGGAGACTAAGAGGGAGAGGATGGGAGGAGAACAAGGAAGATTCACACATGCACTGAAACACGAGCGCAGCAGGATCAGCGTACACTTGCCATTTATCACTCTTCGTGCTTTCATTTCTTCCCTTCGCGACTCTCTCTCTCTCTCTCTCTCTCTCTCTCTCTCTACAACTATGACTGGTGAACTCGGTAGCAAAAAGAAACGATGCTATAATGGACGATGCATGTGAGAGAGAATCCTACCATCTATAGTTGACTTTGGCAGATTCGACGAGATTCTTCAGTTTCTTCCGTCTCTCCTTTATCTTCTCTCGCTTTTCTACTTCTTTTCCGCTCTTATGTTTCCAAGAAATTTTTCTCTCGCTTCTACGCAACGAGCTAGATATTTTATTTTAATCGGTAAGCCAGAAAGACACCTTTTGTGATGATGACGACGACGATGTTGATGATGATGATGATAATGATAGTGACGGTGATGCGATACTGGTAGCGGTGGTAACAATGACGTTGGTAAAAGTGAGAAAAGTATCAAAGACAGTGGTCCTCGTTCTCGTCGTCGTCTCCTTCGTCGTCGTCGTCGTCGTCGTCGTCGTCGTCGTCGTCTTTGAGATTCGTCGTGGTCGTTTTCAGGGTCGGGTTCGGGGTTTGGAGCGAGATCCGAATTCTCGTGAGTGAATTGCAATTGTTCGATGATGATGCTGACGGTGCGATGATGGCGATGAGATTATCGATCGATCGAAAGGTTTCTTTGATCGTAAAGCCAATGGGGGTGAAGCCAATGAACGATGATAAAGATGCGCGTTCTTAAGGTGGCTACCGCGAGCTTCCGTTTCAACGCGGCACCGTACAGAACCAGGACGAGCGTCAGGGTGGTGGCATGATTGCGACTATCGTTTCCGTCCGTCGCAGTCGGCGCTGCTCTCGTCACAGCCGTCGCGGCGACGGCGCGGCGCCGAGACGCCGAGCCTCCCTTCCCCGGAAAAGACATGCGCTTTAAACTTCGATCTTTACCGGTTCTCGCTCAACGACTCGCTCTCTCTCTCTATCCTCTATCCCTCGTATCTTTTAAAATATCAAAGTAATAACGTAACAACGCAATAACGCAACAACCTTTTACTCCTCCCTATTTGGGAAAGAAATAAGGGAGTGAGAGGAGAATCATTTATTTTTTTGATCTCCACTGAAAAAGAGACAAAGAGAGAGAGAGAGAGAGAGAGAAAGATGAAGAGACAGAATGAAACAAGAAAAGATTTACAAGAATTTCCTTCTGTAAAAATGGGCTGCTAGTGTAAAACGCGCAAAAGCCAGAGTCTATTTCATGTACTTTTTACCGTTCAGTCGTTAGCTTTCCGAAAGCTGCCAGATGGTAGCACCAACCGTTAGTAGCAAGATTCTATTTTATCATTGGAGATAGATGAGAAGGTTCGCGCGAACCGCAAGATGAAAAACAGGAAAAAGGGGGAAAAGCGAAAAGAGCGTGGTTACGCAAAATTGCACAGATGCGTGTATCACGATAATAATAAGCGTTCGTTCGTTCGTTCGTTCGCACTAATACGCGAACGTTATCTTTTACCGCAATAGACGGAATTCGGCTGTGTGCGGATCAATAATTAGCGCTACCAATATGCGGTATCTGTGCTGTTATCGCTGTCAACGAATAATTATTATCTCGAGGAGCAATGATCGATAGCGAAGCTTGCGAGAAACGTTTTCAGATAGCTCCCAATATAAATATAACTCGACGAAAAGGCATTGAATCTTCGGCAAGCAAGAAATATAAACGACGAGAAATAATCAATGAATGAAGCTCGACGACGATTCCCGGTTATCGGAAAAGAGACAATCCGAACGTCTTCGCGTTCTTGACCGTGAAGCGTCGGGTGAAGGCACGCGCGAAGCGAGAAGAAGTGGCACAAGGAGAAAAGCACGAAACTCGGAGCGACCAGCGAGTAACCGCGAATCGGCGACGAGAGTTACACGCTCGTGTCACGCGCGAGAACTCCTCGGTTATCGCTCGAAGAAGCGAAAGAAAAGCGATCGAAATTTGAAGTGGCGCCGAGTCCGAGAAAGATAGGGAGAGAAAGAGCGACGGTCTCTTTTGCGTTAGACGAAAAGACTTCTTTCGTCGGAAGCTCCACGCAAGGAGAAATGTTTTTCTGGCTCGATCCGAGAGTGCTAATTCGAACGAAGAAAAAGAAGTAAGACTCGCGTGTCGAGGGAAAAAGAGAAAAACGAGAAAAGATACGCGTATAAGAGAGAGAGAGAGAGAGAGAGAGAGAGAGAAAATCGAGAGAATTTTGCTGGAAACTCGCGAGTGAAAAAATATCCTGAAGAAGAGAAACCAAAGGCTCCTCGGATTACTCGGATTACTTTGAGTTTGCCACACACGTGCTCCTCGTATGCACGCATCGGGTTTCAACCGGTAATAGAATTATTTAACTTTCCCTATAAGGGATTTGATTTCCTAGCGGAGCTCAGTACGCCCTGCGATGTCCCTTGAAAAACACTGCCAAGAACAGCCACCACCGTACGTTGATCCACGGTAAAAAAAATATCGACGAGGACCGCGCGCAAAAATTCTCCTACCTAAATCGGAATTGATATCGATCGTTAGAATTGGTCGACGAGTGATAGATGGATATAGAGAGAGAGAGAGAGAGACTGTCAAATAGCGCGTCGTTACGTTACGTTAGAATATGTGTACGTACGCAAAAGTTTGATAAGCGCGCGGAGGTCAGAATTTCATCAGTGCTGTTGATCGGCGTTTGACGAAAAACTTTATTCGCAAATCAAACACATTACATAATTTCAATAGTGCAACAATCTAGACGGCAACAAAACGTTTCTATCAGCGACAGCAGCTCCGACCAAAACGCTAACCTTCGATCTCTCCCGTCGTTCCATTCGTCGTCCCTTCTCTTATCTCCCTCCCTCCTTCCCTCCGCGCCTCTCGAACCGCGGAACCATCGAAAGGTTCGCGTGCCCCACCACAGTTTTCATGAAATCATTTTCTTTTCGAAGGATTATTCGAGAAAACTCGGAGATGGATCTTCTCAGTGTGAGTTTCACGTCGATGAGCTTGGAGATGAAGGCGCAGCAGGAGGGGAGGGAGAGTTTCGGCGAGGAGCCTGCGACGAAATCCTTCGAGGAGAGACTCGTCGGAGAGAAACCTGAGAGAAAAGAATCTTTCGGTGAGATTGTCACGATCAGCCTCGATCAGGTTGCCTGGCACGACACGGCTGACGATTGCTGGGTGGTTATATACGATTACGTCTACGACTGCACGGAATTCCTGAAAAGCCACCCCGGAGGTCAGGATGTCCTGCTGGAATACGCCGGAAGGGACGCGACGCTTCCCTTCATAGGGACTGGCCACTCGAAAGCTGCCAGGCAAATTCTACAAAGATATCTCATCGGAGAGCTACCGGCCTCCGAAAGAATCTTTCGTGCACCCGATGGCGTCAAGATAGACGGATTCTAAATTATCATTCGTATATTCCTGCTGCACCTGTGAATCTCACGTACGCAAGCACGCACGCACGCACGTACGCACGCATACATTCCAAAAGTCGATCACAGTCGATCGCACCGAAGTTTTATAGGGAAGCAAAAATGTCAATGAAACTTGACAGATATTACACGTTTTACATATGGTATCCATGCATTTCATGAATAAATAGAGAAACTGACTTTTATCGAGAATTGTTCTTTTTTTTTCCACGTCCATTTTTAATTTTTTACCCCCTATTTTCAGAGTAGAATTATATTTGTTCATTTTGTAGCTTTTCAGAAGTACGCAACGAACTAGCGGACCTTGAGATAACCTGCTACACGGAGAGTTCAGATAATTAATCATTTATTTGTCTAATTATTGCACACAAACACACACACACTTATCAATCAGACTCTCTAGAACGCACAAAAAGAGTATTTCAGTTTTACGATCGATTCCTTTGTCGATGCCTCCGAAGAGGTCCGAAAGAAATGATCATTTTACATAAGTGAGTACGACTTTATTAGTTGGTCCTCTAAACATTTACAATATACACGACATACATTAATTCTATCGTAACACTGTATTAGAGTAGACTATAGACTATAATTATCATTTGGTTATCATAGTCTATGCATTGACTAAATCTAATTAAATCCATTAATGTGCACACCTTTCAACGAGATACCACGAGACGATGCCCTCTTCTTTATAATATACATAATACAAAAATACTCATTACAGTCATTTATCGTTGATAGTCTCTCTTTTCAAGAAAAGAAAACTTAGACCATCGTACAATATCATTATTCTTTCAATAAAGGGGATAGAGTCGAGCGATTGAGAGGGAGAGAGAGAGAGAGACAGAGAGAGTGAATGCAAATATACTTAATTATATTATATATATATATATTCCTCTTTTCAAAGAAAGAAATATACTTTTTCGAACACGTTTAATGTTTAAGTTTCTCAGAGTTCACTGTACATTACTCGTGTTATTCATAATTATTATTAGGTCATTTCGACAGCCCTTTATTTGTCGGTAATTAAATTAATTTACATTCATAAGTCAGCGAAACGTGAAAGTTTTGACTTTTCCTTTCTTCTCTTCTTTTTGCATTCTCTGCAAAGAGAATACAACTTGAGAGAAAAAGCAGCAAAGAGGTCGGTGGTGAAGTGAAACATGAAATGGCCGGAAGCCATGAAAGATAGTCGGATGAAGCAACGCACGCAAAATCTGTTGTAAGAAGTAAAGTTTCAGTGAAACGAAACATTGTTACACAATCGACTCTTTCGAGCGATATTTTGTTTTTAATACATTTTAGAAGTTTCGCGCTCTTGGCAGTCCCGAATACGTATCCATTTCCCGATAATTAAATACTTAGGCGCTCCACGCTTTATCGTTTTATCGGTAGTTACCTATAAATACATATGTATTGTTAATATTTATTCGCTCTTCTTCTCCTTGAAAGAGATGCGATAGTGATAGTGTGCGCTTAGACGTAACGCGATTACTGCTACTGCTGCTGCTGCTGCTGCTGCTATCCCTTGCTCGGAAAAAGACACTCGCCAGTTCCTTATCGTTCTTTCTCATTTCATTTCGTTTCGTTTCGTTTCATTTCATTTTTATCGATCCTTCATCGAAAATGCACTCAACGAAAAATTGGACGTTTCAGTAATTTTACATTGATCTAATTTTTATTTTTTTTTCTTTCTTTCTCTTCTTTTTTCTAAATTCCATCCTTCTCTCAGTTTCTATGAGGTATTACCGAAATTTTAGATATGCCAAAAATACAATGCTTTTCAACTCTAACAAATCTCTAGCCTGCGATGAGCTTTACCACACCTCATCGCAGAAGCTAGATGACTCTAACGATGACGATGACCGGACTTGTCATTTCTTTTCGATATAACGCGTCGATCATGCTATCTAGAACATTTTAACATTGATTCTGTAAGCTACTGTTTTATTTTCTTTGTTTGCAGGACAACCTAGGATCTCTCTCTATTTGATTCACTTCTAAAAACCATAGGAAACCTAATTTAAACGCTAATGGACTCGCCCATTATTATTTATGGGGATTTTGCTATCTAAAGTATCAATAATAAAGATTTCTTTATATATGTACATTATATACGATGTCTGACTTTATGTATATACAATATTTCGACATATTCCGATTATAGCACATTTGTTCATATTAAAATGTCACGAGAGAAAGGGAACTTTCACACCAAACTAGGCTAGCCTAAATTCTGAAATCGATGACAGATCTTTTTTTTCATCATTTTTTTCATCATTTTTAGAAATTCTGTTCTGACATATGCAAGCTCTGTAAAGATAGATAAAGAGAGAGAGAGAGAGAGAGAGAGAGAAGCTTGCAAGAAGGAACATTATGCCGTAGAAACATTAATTTTTTCACGATACTCGATAGAGATTATAAAAATTGACACGAATCAATAATACAATTAGGTCGAGAGGTATAAAAAATGAATTCCTTGAAAATTATTGGAAAATACAAGTACAATAGTCGTAGCGCCAGCGCGTAAAATGGTGAGGGAGGGCCTGGGCCCGCCAGGAAGAAGAAAGAGACGATCGAGGATCACGGCTTAGCCTTCGATTGACAGCTGTCAAAGCAACAGGAAGGAAATCGATAAACGATAAGCTAAGATCGTGATTATCCGTGACTATAATTGATTCGCGTTGTTTCCGCTGCCCTATTTTATGTTTCTCGATCATCCTCGTAGCGGAAGACGGAGAGAGACGGAAGAGAGCGAGAGAGGATGCGTGGGAGAAGGGGGAGAAGGGGAGATTCGATTTTATTCGTATATATCAGTTTTCGTTCATCGGGAGCCTTACATCAGGCTGCAAAAAGCCACGCCGTGTTCGAACGCAGATTGGATGGCTGTTGTTTCCATGCAGAATGCACCGTCCTCGTACATCGTTGCTATTCGTTGCTGCTGAGCTCGAGTTTCGCTCTGCGACCTGCGGAAATAATGTCAAATGAGGAGGAAGCAAATTCTGGGAAAACTTCCCGAGGAATCCAAAAGAAAATCCACGGAAAATTTTTCCATTGCAATTGGAGACCAAAATAAAAGAAAGAGAGAGAGAGAGAGAGACTCGATCTTTACCTGGTTGTTCTCAATCGTTGAATCGACCGAACATGCTGCTGGTTCTGGTAGGGTGGTTGAGTATTGGCACGGGAAACCTTTCGCAGCAAGACAATCGGCATACGTGAGCAATTTCGCACGACACGCGCGATGTGAAAAATTTGTCGAGAAAGAGAGAGAGAGAGAGAGAGAGAGAGAGAGAGAAAAGCGAATTTTTACCTGCTGTTGGCATCGTTGATCGCCAGAAATGGACAATCCAGCCAGGTAGTCCTGCAATTCCGGCTGATTAATCAAGTCTCGGCGAATCTGTTGCGAGGCCAAGGTGGACGTTGTTATGTTCGAACTGGAATCTGACCAGGGTGGCGGTGGAGTGTGCGATCGCGAGAGCATCGCATATTTGTGCCATAAATATTCATCGTACGTTGGCGGGAGTCCGGGCTAAAGAAAATTAAAATAGAAAAAGATGATTCCTCGGGGCTTTGCCTCTCCCTTTAATATTCTCCGATGAAATTCAAAGCGCTCCGATGCAAAAAGCAACGCGTCGGTCCTTAATCCTTTTACCCTCGCGTCCTTCGAAGGACGGGGAGCTGTGCAATTTGCTAATTATCGCTCACCTGCCACGTTTTTGCAATGGCCACGTCGTAAGTCGGCGGCGGCGAAGTCATCGAGGGAATGGCGTAGATAGGCTGAGATCGGCTTGGCAAGTTATTTTGACAATTGGCAGATGATTCGTTGTAAGCGATGGCTGGCGTGTCCGGAATAATGGCGTACAACGCCTCCGGTACGGTGTTCTCTCGAATTCCACCGGACAGAATGCTGGAGCTCGAATCTAAACAAATGCGGACGGCGGAGGGCTGTGAATGAATTCCAAAGAAACAGGAAAAGGAAAGGGGATCAAAGAAATTTTGATCCGTGGACTGACCGATATACGTGTAATGGGATTCCACCCTCTCGGCGCTTCGCGTTCTACGCGATTGATTCAATCTTCTTTCCTGTTTGTTAAAGTTTTTCGGCGTTGGCCTCGACGATTCTTCCATAACCGAGCTACTGCTTCCCATTTCTGAACTATTACGATTTTTCGATCCTCTTCCATCCTGGTGATGATGCTGCTGTTGTTGTTGCTGTTGCTGCTGCTGCTGCTGCTGCTGCTTCTTGGAACTTCTACCCTCCGATTTGGCAGCTTTCGATGATTTTGGTATCAAAATCATAAATTTCCTCGTTGACAAAGAATTGGTTCGATTTTTTGGAAGATCCACCACCACTCCACAGCCACAGATAGGTGCGTTTTCATTGGGCATCCTGGAAATCAAAAATGTCTCTGATCTCTGTCGCTTGGAAAAGCCATTTTTATCTCGATGGGGGTCTAATTATATTTGTCACGGGGATGGAGAAAAGGGCGCGAGCGAAGAGGGAGAGAAAGGGAGGAGGATGCACGTACAATGACAGGCGCTCGCTATTATGAGTAAACGTTACGAAGTGATTCCTATTAAGAGCCATTATAGGTTCGTTATTAATAGCTCGGGGTGCCCGAGGTCGATAACGCCGTTTGCCGGAATTCACGGCGCACCTGCAGTAACACATTTCGAGAAATCAACTTGTTAATCCTCCGCGAAACAATTTCTGTGTCTGTGAGCGTGCGCGCGCGCGCACTCGCGCACGGGTATTTATTACGATAATTAGAAGTTAATCGAGAGACGCTCGGGAGAGAGGGGCATGGGGTATGTAAAATTTTGGCTCGTAGGTGATAACGATTATTATTACGAGTACGAGTACCAGTACTTTTCGGACAAATAGGGCCATTCTCCCCCGACAATGAGACTAGAAACGATTTACGAGTCTCCCGGCTTTAATATCAGAGCGAGAGAGAGAGAGAGAGAGAGGGAGGGAGAGACGTAGCACGTTTAATTAGTCCGAATCCCAGTAAAACCAGAGGTGGGAACGTATCTCCAAAGCGCTGCGTAGGATGTTCCAAGATCTTTATTAACTTAATTAATTTCCACATTTTTTCCTCCCTTCCTACTCGCTCTCTGTCTCTCTCTGTCTCTCTCTCTCTCTCTCTCTCTTCCTTAACGATACAACGAGACCTCGAATCGTCCATTGAACAGAGGCAGTTGGAGGCAGTTAGAGGCGAGTAAAGGCGGAGAGAGAGAGAGAGAAAGAGAGATACAAGGCAGAGAGAGGGTGGACGTAAAAGTACAGGAAGGGATAGGTAAAATAAAGGGCTTAATAATCCCGCGGCAGTATGGCGCTATAAAAGTAATGGGGTTAAAGCTATTATTTCAGGGGACGTTGCGATAACCGAAATCCATTAAGGGACGAGAAAGTTTTTGACGTCAAGATTTTCCCCGTTTCTTCTCCGTTGTTTCGCGAGAAATAGAATGTCAGTGCGAGACACACGCACATATTTCGCGTATTAGGGTGTTAGGGGGTTGCGAGTAGTTTGCGAGTAGTTCGCGGCGCTGGTTGATGATAGCGCGTTGGACCAGCTGATTTAAAAGGGTAAACGCGAACGGTGCGCTGGATATGGAAGGAAGAAGGGTGAAAGGTGACCTAGTTCGCGAAGGGTGGTTCGTGGTGGGCCATCTCCGGTGTCACTGGATCCTGCCCCGGCATGACCCGGTTTTACCTGGTCTTTGCCCATCTCTCTTCTCCCAACTCCTACCTCCCTCTCTCTTGCTCTCTCTCTCTCTCTCTCTCTCTCGCTTTCCCTCTCTTCTCCACTTCAACGATAGCTTACCAGCCATCTACTCTACTCGAATTCTGGATTTGAATAGAATCGGAGAATCTATACGCGCGTACTTATATATTAATTGTTCGCTCATACGAATCACAGGGCGAATATCCTCGGTTGACTCTGATAAATCTCCTCAAGTCCCATTAATTATTGGCACTAAGCAAAGTATTTCTCAAGTAGTTTTACGCGTGCTCGCGTGGCTACGCTTCCAATTGAATTATTCAGCGAAGCCCGTAAAATCCTCCAATGAAATTATTCATGACGCGAGTAATATCTTTGATGAAGTTTCATAAGTGCATTGTGAAATTTTGCTACGCTCATCCCCCCACTCGACTTATCTCTTATCGTCGTACGAAATTTAACAATGATGGACGGAAAGATTTGACGCTAAGAGCGCGGGGCCTGAATCCGAGATGAGTTTTCATTCTGCAATTTCTCGATTCGGAGCTTCGTAATTCAATCTTGAACTACCAATGATGATAATCCCTCGGCAAAATATGATTGACATCAGACGTGACGAGGTAACGAAGTGCCGGCTCGCTTCCAGGCACGAGCGCTCGATTATTTATTTAAAATTCCGACAAAAAAAAAAGAAGACCTTCTTGGCCCCTGCTTTTACCGTCAGGCAGCAATCACCTAGCAAATGTTACCAACGCCGGTTATCCTTGGGTAACGATAGGTGTAATTGAATTTCTTACCTTTAGCTACCCTCCCACCGCTATACCACATCGGCGCTCCCCTCTCGCTCGCTCTCCTCTCTTCGACCTCAATTCGATATTCCGAAATTTCTAAGAACAAGGACGGAGGAAGTCCTTTGAAATAAGGCGAAATCAATGAAAGGATCCTTCTTCTTCTTTTTCTTCTTTTTTATCTCCTTCTCGCAAGAAGAACCTAATATCAACTCCATGAATGTGTGTGTGCGCGCGCCGAGTCTAAATGCGACGAGAGGAGAAGAGAGAGAAGAGTTCGCTCGACTGTACTTCGCCATGACTCTAATCAAAAAGGATCAACTCGGATTAGGAACATTGAATGATGGAACGATGAAACGATGAAACGAGGTCCTGCGAGAATACTCCCGTGGTCCTGTGCATCGTGTGAAAACTTTGTTTATAAAAATGCTCTTCCCTGCTGCCGACACGCGCAAAATAGAGGAGGAGCCGATCGACTCGATGATATCGATGACGATCGGTTCAATCGCGGCGGCTTACCACCGGAAGAACCGGTGAGAAGCTTCTTCGCTTCTTCGCTTCTTCGCCTCTTCCGCGCGCGCGCGCATCACTGAGAAATGAGAGAAGAAGGGAAGGAAAAAGTTGTATAGTGTGCGGAGGTGGGTAGGTAATCTTGCGAATTGCGAAAGTACGATGAATGCTCGGTAGTTTCTTTCCGGGGAAGATTACCGGGGAACAGGATACGCAGACTCTCCCACGGATTCCCTGACAGTTTGCGCCTAATTCTTTTATCACCCTTCTCATTGATCGATCCTTCGCATTATCGCCCCATTAATTATCTCATCCGGCAGCAGCGCTCCTCCCTTGAATTTTTCACGCGACCGAGGGAAAGGAAAGGGGCTGGGGAGGGGGGAGGGGGGGAAGAAATCCATAATCCTGGCGACACGACTGTTTGTTCTGTCGAATAGTTGGGCGAAACAAACGCACACACGCATATGCACGTGGGTGTGTATGCATAATACATAGATATAAAGTGCGACCAAAAGCTCCATCGGGGCCGGTGTCGGGGTCGGGGTCGGGGTCGGGGCCGGGGTTTGCGACGGGGCGAGGGCCAGGGTAAATGAACGTTTGCCAAGTGGCTTTTGGAGCGCGGGAGACAAAGGACGAAAACTACGAAAATGCCGAGTGTCAATTTTTCCACGAATCAGCGAGCTTTCAAACTTCGACGAACAAAAGATCGCGCGCGTTGACATCGTTAATCGATCGTTTGTAAAAATGTTCGACTCCGATGACTACCCCCTCCCCCCTTCTTCGAAAAAATGCTAAAAACTCGCCAAAAGCTCCTAGTTTTCACTCATGCATCCGCGCGATGCGAAATGATCGGAGTTAAAGATAAATGTTGTTGCAATGGGCTAAATCCATAAAATAACATTCAACTTTATTATTGCGCGAAATAATTGATGATTTGATAATAAATTGATAGAGAACGCAAATAAATCGATAGCGCAACGTAGAAAACTGCTACTGCTTTTCATTGGAACGATATTTATGTAACGGTAAAACATGTTGCAAATGATGTAACGACAAGTTTCCTTTTTTCTCAAGCCCTTTTTATACAACGTGCTTCAATTATTTATACGCAACGATATCAATTTCTCATGGTAAGCTGCGCAAGCCAAGTTCTTGCTAAAGCATTTTAGTATCACATTCTATCGGAGAGTACTCTCCAACACTCGACACGCTCGCCCGTGTATACCGTGTGTTCCGGGGAACGGTAAAAATTTATCACTGTTTACGCATACACTTAAAATCGACTAGGAAGAAAATGCAGTGGGCAGTGCGCAAACATATTCCGATTGAAGTGTTGTAGCGCACACGCCCGTCAAAAGCTTCTTCAGGGGTTTCGCGTTGAACCGCTCCTCCCGGTAGTTCTCCCTCTCGGTATTTCTCCCCGGCGGATGTAATCCCACGAAAATAATTTGCCAGCCAACCATCGGGAGGTGAAATTACACAAATTAATAGAAAGCAAACGAGAGAATAGTACAAGTTTAATAGAGTAGCGGAGTAGCTAAGAAAGGGAGAGACAGAGGGAGGGTGAGAGAGTCGAACATGAGTTGGAAGAGTCAAAGTGGTAAAAGGGGCAAACTGTACGATACAACCGATACAACACCGATGAAAGGTGGTCGGTCGGTGTGGGGGTGGTAGAGAGGGTGAGGAGTGGAAATCTGAAATTGGGTCTGCACCCGGCAGACGCGACGGGGGAAGGGGAAAGTCGGAGGCCTCGAAACCAGGTCGTCGCTAGGTCGCTGAGCCCCATCGCCGGCAAACAAACCTTAACGCTCCCTCCCACCCACCTACTCACCCTCTTTCCTCTCTCTCTCTCTCTCTCTCTCTCTCTCTCTCTCTCTCTCCCCCCTTTTTGTCTCTCTGCGAATTTATTATAAATATTGCTACTCGTTTCTTTCATTTGCGCCAGCGATACGTAGCGTGGCCGAATGAATTATATCGGAAAATACGTGTTTTCCTTCACCGCGAATTCCTAATAATCGAACGAAACCAAAAGCCAAAGGAGCAAAAGGAAAAGGAGAGAGGGAAAAAAAGAATTCGGCTCATCGATATTATACCCGAGGGTTATGAATCGATGCGGAATATCGTTACGACGAGGCAGTCGGAGACTTTTCGCAGGATATATCGACTATCGTGAAACGGCTCGTGGTTTTCACACTTTGCGCACGAGAGTTTTGGTAGTGGTGTAACGACTCGTCACGGATGAATGGCGAAACTGACTGAAAGCTGACAGGAGCACGACGAAACGACCAGATGCAATAGCATCCCCCAGCCGACACAGGGATGATGCGAGAGACAATAAATGCTTTCGAGTGGAGAAAAAAATATTTCGCTCGATTTTACGTAGGGAGCAAATTTCTTCGATCTATTCTCTCCTCCTCTATCCATCCTCGGCTCTCGTATTTCCCCTTCTTTTTCGTTTTTTCATCCGTGTTCGCGTTAATCGAATTAAAAAGTATTGACACGGATAACGTGGAAATTCAATTTGACAATCGTCGAAAGAACTCGTGGAAGTTTTTCGATAAAATTGAGAATCGGAAGAGCGAAGACCGAGCGAAAAACCGAAGGAAGCAGTAGCAGCAGCAGCAGCAGCAGCAAACACGTGTCACTTGTTCCATTTTCGGGATAAATCGACGTTTCAGGAATCCATTTGGACGACGAAATGTACCTCTCGTTATAGATGCGTTGGCGTGCATTATTCTTATAAAGAGAGGAGGAAGAAGCTTGAATTATTGGCAAGTGATATTCTTTTTTATCTCGCTCTAAAATACAAATAGTGATAGGTAGGAGGATATGCGCGTGCTATTATGAAAGAAAGCGTTATGCATGCGAATTCCGTGTTTTGCCACTGAACGCCAATCCCCGGAGCTTAAGGGGATTCCAGGCAATCGCTCGAATCCTCTAAAATCATCATTTAAATCGTGGAGCTGAGACCTTAAGAATCATCATGAATCGAGAAAATTCCAAGTGCCAAGAGTGTAAAGGATGAAAAGAGATGATAAAAATCTCCTTGAACAATCCGAGAGAGAGAGAGAGAGAGAGAGGAGAAAAAGAGTTTTGTCACTTTCCAAGGGAAAAACAATAAAGCTTCGTGCATTTCCTGTAATGAGAATACGCGAGACGCGAGACGCGAGACGTGCTCGCATTACGAGTGATTAGAAAAAGAGAAAAGTCTCTCCGCGTTTTTAGGTTCGCTACATATCCACTTTCCATTCGACTCAAGATACGTAGGTATAAAGTTTGAGTTCCCCTTCGAGCCTTTTACCGAAAATAATCGCTTATAATGCGCAGTTTCTCCCTATATGAAAACCATACGAGTGCACGAGGTTAAAGTATACATAGGAGAAGGAGAAGGAGAAGGAGAAGGAGAAGAAGAGGGAGTTGAAGAGCTTTCGAGCACTAAGCTTTCTGCTCTGCTTACAAGGCTTTTCTCCGTACGGGGGGGTAGGGAGTGAAACGCGCCTAGCGCCTAATTAGTGCTGCTTTTTCAAAGAAGAGAAGGAGGATACTACCCTCTTATCTTGCTAAATGTGAAAGTGCTCAAGGATGGAACACGCTCGCCGTATTTTCTCGAGAAATGGAACCAATAGGAACGGAGCCATCCCAAAGGTAAGGCAAACGAAAGGGGAAGAGAAAAGTGCGGAGATCTTCGGGGGAACGTTTAACCCGTGAGCTCGGCGAAGGGGGTGGGATGCTTGGAGGAGACGATAAGATACCCAAGGAGAAGAAGCGAGAAGGAGAAGGAAAGCTGACGCGATACGCGAGTCGAAGGTTTGCACGCGCTAATCCTTCTTCATGAATATTCAGTCCGCGTGCAACCGCCTCGTTTTGTCCTCGGTTCCTCCACTCCACTCAGCCTAACTCTCGCGATGCTCGTGAAATTAATCGGAAACTGATTAGGGAGTCCACGGAGCGCTTTATTAATTCGGCAGTTTTTCATAAAAACTTATCGATGCCTCGGCACTCGGCAGTTTGCATCGCGCAGCGAGAATAGATCTTTTATGAAAGAAAGAAGCGGGTCGCGAAAGAGGACAGAGGAGGAGGAGGAGGAGACAGAAGAGAAGGATAATAGCTTCGAAAGAGAATCTCATTACGTAAAAGTTTCTTCGGCGTTTCTACCTCGACCCGTTGGCTCGCTTGCGTTTTAGCGGATACGGAAAATCAGGTTGACCCGCATTTCTTCTTCTTCTTCTTCTTCTTCATCTCCGTTATATTCGAGCTACTCTTCGTATGCATTCCAAATCCCGATTGGCCGCTTAAATCAAGTGGTCGTTTTCACGGACACGGAAAATCCAGTTTCTGTGACGTGGTATAGCGAATTTAGGGACAGACCAAGGAAATTGTGCCCCTGCTGCTGCTGCTGTCTCTAATTCCCCAGGACACCCTTTCTCCTTTGCAACTCCCAGCTCATAAGCTAAGTAAGCAACGTGCGAGAGAAATTACATGAAATTTTCTTTCCAGCGATCACCGAGCACTCGACTTCCTTACAACACTTTTCTCTCGCCAATCCCGAGTCATTGATCGTAATTAGGAAAGTTTATCTTCGCGAAACTGCTATCGGAGTTGCGATCGTCCTTTCATCGGTCCGCGTACGAAAGGTGAAAGAACGGAAAGGAGCAGGATCGTCGATGAGAGCGGAGAAGACGAATCTTCTCTTCGAAGACACGTGTGTCACGTGACTGCTTTAGGACCGATACTCGATAAGGGGGTTGCTATTCGGTTTCTATCCGGAGCAAAAACACACTCTCTGGATAAAAGCACACGGTCTTTCATCGATAATAAAAGGTGGTGGTGGTGGTGGTGGTGCGCTACTCTTCTTTCGAGCAAACGAGAGAGGAGCAAAGGGGGAAAGAGGGGGAGGAGGACAAATAGAAAAACAGTTTACCTGAAAGAAGCGTGCGAAGACAATGATGAGCCGGAAGTACATGAGCCGGGCTAATTGTCCCGGGAAATTAATGCGGTCGGCCTCTTACGAGAGTGGCGTGTGTCGTGTCGTGTCGTGTGGCGTGTGTCGTACAAGTGTTTGGCAACGACCGCACTCGCGCGTCAACTCCACGACCGAGTGGCGTAACTGAACTCGACTGAATCGAGTCGAGGCTCGTGACTGAGAAGAGAAGCCATCCACCCACCTAACCCGCCTCCCCATCCCCATCCCCATTTCCATCCCCATCCCCATCCCCATCCCCGTCCCCATCCCCATCCGTAGTTGCACAGCTAGTCGAAAAGTGGGAGAGGGAAAAATGAAGAAACGAAGAAACGATAAAAGGGAGAAATGGAGAGAGAAAGGTAAGGCTCTTCTTTGGGAATGCTAGAGGGGAAGAAAGAGAGGGGGTGGGATGGAGGAAGAGAATGAAAAAGAAGAAAATCGCTTGGCCTTAAATTTTCTTTCCAGTTTTCCGTCCGAGTAAAACGAAATAAGATTGCGGAAGAAATTTCAGTGTTTACCTGGCGCATCTTCAAGTTCTAATGACACTTTCCGATGTGCGGGTCCAACCCTTTCCCTCCAACCCCTCTTCCGTATTAGCAGGAGCGCTGCTTCTAGAAAGGGGAAATTCATCGGTTCGTTCAATTTCCTAGACAAGGCGAATGAGCAGCCATCGCGACACTCGCGCTTAATGCGAAAAATCCATCTCGGAATATTCTTGCGTAGGTGAATAGTGTGAATTTTTAATGAGCGTGCGGAGGGAGGCTCTTCCTGGGAAGGTTCGAGCACTCGCCTCGTTCGAGTAGAGCGCGCAATCTTTAGCAATTAATTAGTAGAGGCGAAGAGGTAAATTTTGAAGAATGGACGGGGAAATCCGGGGGTAGTTTCGAATATTTTGCATCTCTCGGCCGTATAATTGGATTGTGGACTGACGTTTAATTTTTCCTGGTAACGAGACAACAAAATCCAAAGGCCGCAATAAGATTTTAATTAATGCCTTAGGCTCGTAAAATAGAGACGGTAACTACTGGCGCAATCTGGTCCCTCTTATTACAGGGCTCTGCAAAAGATCGTTGGATTCCCAGAGGGAGAGGCATCGGATCGAAACTGATGGTTGCTCGAGGAGAAACAACGAGGGACAAAATAGAAAAGAGAGGAAAATAATGAAAAGGAGGGAAAAATGAAATGAGAAAAGAAACGCGAAAAGGAGAATAAAAAAAAAAGAATGAAACGAAGGGAAGAAAGTTTTGCTTCTTCCTCGAAAGATCGATCGTATAAATTTGATCAACTGTGAAATTATTAGAGAAGGAGAGCGAGGAAGAGGAGAGGCGAGGAAGGGAGAGGAGAGTAGAAAGAGATAAATGAGATTGTTGATAAATTACAAATTTTGTGCACGAGAAGAGAGAGAGAGAGAGAGAGAGAGAGAGAGAGAGTGAAAAGAGAAACGGTTTACCGCGCAAGTCCATCGAGAGGGTGAAAGAGTGAATGGGTCGACGGGGGTGGTTCTGTCTGGGAATCTCCCCTAACTGAAAGGAGAACCAAACGAGGGCGCTACAACATGTTCAACATGGCCGTTGGAGACCGTCAGAGTGTAGAGTCGTCGTGAATCAGCTTGCCCTTAGGATTTCTACCTTGGTCTTCGCCGAAAGATTTCGCATTGAAATTTATCGTGAGTATACGAGAGTAGCGTTTCCCTATCCAGTCCTGTCCTCCTTCGGCTTGGCAAACTCTTCAAGAGCGCGCAAAGTGAAAATCTTTCTGCCCGGAGAAAAGACAGGAGCAACTCGTGCGTGCGGAAAGGCGAAGCGTAGACGACCGGTTTGCGGTTTACATCGGCGATCAATAAAACGATGGTGGGTGGCGTGTTTTCACGGTGTGCGCGTCTATCCGCGTGTATTCGCGTGTATCCGTAAGGGAAAACCTTACTGCGTTACTGCCCCTGTGACGTGATAACGCAACCTTCAATTTATTAGAATCCATCGCAGTCTCACCTTCTGCCTCCCTCCCTCTCTGGATATGCGTCTAAAATCCATCTATCGCGATCGCTGTTCGTCGACGGTCCAAATTTTTTTCTTACTTTTTTTTCCTCCCCCGGAACCTCCGAACTTTCCCCCATGAATCTCCTATGGCCGAGAACGTTGAACTTTGCTCGAGTAGGTGTGACACAAGCGGACGTAAGAACACCGGGAGAAAAGAGGCTGTTTTTTTTTTTTTTTTTTTATACGCGCTTCTTCCTCGCTTATTCCGTCAATTTATACGGCGAGCAATTTTTTTCATTCATCCTTATCTCGCAATCGAGATTGATTTACCGCGAAAGTAATGGTCGATCCATTATAAGGTAGTTTGCGTTGCAATTGGCCCGCGATTGATTGTGTAATGACCGTGATGACCCTCCACGCTCCGCACTTGCCCCCTCCCCCTCCGCTCGGTTTAGCTTCGATGCGCTTGGCCCACCGTTTCACTCGCCGACTCGAATATTGGCCGAATTCAACTTTGATCCGAATTCAAATCCGAGACTTTTTTCAATTTCTCTCACTTTGGAGATCTTAGAGTCCTCGACGACAGTCCTGAAAAGGCGCAAAAAGAATAAGCGAGCTCCATTTCAAATGGAATCTATCAGCTTTTGGTCGAACGAGGAGGAAAGAGTAATAAAGAGCAGCAGCAGCAGCAGCGGCAGCAGCGGCGGCATTCTTGAAAAATGAATGTAAAATCGCGGATGGAAAGGAGAGAGAAATTAGGGCGAGAAGTACGCGGGATTCAGGGCAGAGCATCGAGGGTTCTGATACTCCAGCCGGGGTAGGGGTAGAGTGGAATGGAAAGGAGAAGGGAAATGGGGAGGAGTAGAGACACACAGGTCCGTCCACTTTTGGGGTAAGGAACGCTGAAGGTTTCCGGCTTTCCGCCCTACTTTTCCAATCCAGCCAAGATGTTTGTTTGTCGCAGAAGCATTTCTTCGCTCGTCTCTTTTCTTTCATTTCGAATTCACTCTCGCGTTTCATCTCGATGCGGATAAATGATCCGGAGTGCGATGAGGAAAAATATCGAGTGTACCCCGACTGACTTGGAACTCTGCGTTGAAAGAGGCAAACGAGATAAGGGTTGGTTTCTCCATAGGACGGGGGCGGGGGTCGGGGCAGTAGCTGCAAAGTCCTCCAACAAAGTAGCGGAGCGACGCGTCAATCTAGCCAATAGATATCTATCTATCTCCATCTATCCGTCGTACCTGCGAATGGAACTGGAAATCCGGTCAGTAGGTCGACGACAAACTACTCCAAACCCTCTTTACCTCACCCCAAATCTGCCTAGTTCACCCACCATCCACCGAACTTACCAGTGGGAAAATTGTTCCACTGTTATAACGAGCTGACCTAAATATTCGATGTATCCACATACACCCACGTACACCCACACGCGCGCGCGCGCGGGGAGAGATCATACGGTACACGGATTTCCCTGCATATACCTCGAAACCACCCACTTTGCGCGCATATTTCAGAGTACTTTTTTTAAATGATTTTCCTCCT
Source organism: Sclerodermus sp. 'alternatusi' (assembly GCA_037305995.1). Taxonomy (NCBI): domain Eukaryota; kingdom Metazoa; phylum Arthropoda; class Insecta; order Hymenoptera; family Bethylidae; genus Sclerodermus; species Sclerodermus sp. 'alternatusi'. Next base: position 6,306,602 of record CM074553.1, on the reverse strand, counting down.
CCAGTAAGAAGGCGGCCAATTAAATGGGAAACATTTCGATACTTCAGATCACGGGGAAAAGGAAATTTTTCAAGCTGGCGCCATTCAAGCTACGCTTCTCGAAGATGAAGTCCCGAAGTGGCGGAAGTAAGGGTAGTCGCAGTAACAGCGTGGAGAACGAAGACTCGAGCAATCATCAGAGTATCGAGCCCTTACAGTCCCTGGCGCACAGTATGCCAGAGACACCAATCACGGACAGCAATTGTCTGGCCATAAGGAACGAGTCGACCATTCCCAGTTCTCCCCCACCTTCCTACGAGCACGTTCTGGAGGAGGTAAGCAATGCACTATGGCAATATCTCGAATCAGATCGGATTTGAATTGGATTTTCATATCGTTTTCAAACGATAAGACTCGACTGGAACAATCGGAGGATACGCGAGAGAAGGAGGAGGAGGAGGAGGATGAGGAGGAGGATGAGGAGGAGGAGGAGGAGGAGAAGAAAAATAGAAGGAAGGAGGAAGAGAAGGGAGAGACGGCGGAGGAGGGTGAGAGAGAGAGCAGAAGACGCGGGGGTGACGGCAGCGGTGGTGGAGGTGGCGGCGGCGATGGCGAGGGTAGCGTTGACAATTCCTCCTTCGCTCTGGAAGCTGGGGAACGAGCACGGAACGGGATCAGGATACCAGCCAAAGGACCGGAGATCCTGCACAAGTCGAGCAAGGAATTTTACAGAGCGATGGCCAAGCAGTGGGGTATCACGTGTAAGATGAGCGATCACTGTAGATGTCTGGATTGTCAGGTGATTTCATTAACCAACGCAGTTTTGGTTTTTTTTTTCTTCCTTTATAATAGCCGTATCGACGTAGTGCAACCAGCGCGCGGTAAGAAGGTAAAAGTTTCTAATTGTCTTTTTCTTCTCTTTTGCGCACAGAGCCATTACTTCGACTGCGAGTACGAGCGAGAGGAAAACGACAAGACTGATGGTGGCCTCGGAGCTGGAACTCCAATGTTCATTTCGGAAGTGATGCATGGCACAGCCTGTGCGTTGCTTTAAATCGGCTTTAAATCCACCGAAGAGAAAGACCTGCTGCCGCCGCCGCCGCCGCCGCCGCCGCTGCTGCTGGAGAGAAACGAATAATGATCCTTCGAGGAAGATTGCGCACAAAACTTAAAACATTATTTTAATAGAACGAAACGCTCCTCTCTCTACACACGAATTCTATCTATTTGAAATTCATTCGAATCTCCTGGAGCCCAAAATCTATCAGGGATGTGAGAGAAAACACGCGTACACGCGCGCACCACACACCTGCACGCGCAAACACACTTGTACATCCGCATGTCTATGGGACGGCAGAAAACTCTCCGAAATCCATCATTTTCCCAAATTTTTCACGACGAGAGAGAATCCAGCTGTTCCGCGTCTCTCTCGCACGGTACACAGATACGCGCGCGTGTACGAGTTTTATACGTTCGCCACTTTGAACTTTGGGAAAAGCGACAGCGACAGCGACACGACAGGGGCGCGTCATCGACTCGTGGACCGCTCTCGTTCATCGATGGTTTTCGATCCTCGTCGAAGGGGTGGAAAAGTAACGAAAGAGAGAAGGAGAGAGGAGAGAGAGCGGTCGATCGAGCTATTTTTTGTCCCGTCGATTTTCGCCTGAATCTCCTCGCACTCTCACGATCCACACGGGCAACCATCGATCCTCCCTTAAGGATAATCAACCACGTGGCTACGCGAGAAACTTGCAAAGTCTCCGTGAGAAAATGTTAGGAAGGATAGGTGTAGAAGGAGCCAGCAGAATAGCTGTGTAGAGTAGAAGCGATAGAAATAGTTCCATCGTAACTAAGTACGCGAGTACGTGCGCGGCTTTTGTCCGTCTAGAGACGAAACGATATTTTACTGGTTCCATTAAAAGTCTTTATCGGACGCCGCCTAATAGAAACGGCGATATAAATGTTACGTGTGCTCTAATACAGTGCCTACCTGTTTCGACATCCGCTAGTTGAATCAAAAGGATCTTTTGCCCTTAGCTGCTCGAGGTCCTCCTCGAGAAACCTCCGCGATACCTGGGTACGCGAGAGGAGACGAGAGGACCTCCCGAATCTTCCGTAAAATAGGGGCGCGTAGGTAAGAATTAATCAACGATTATTAAAAAAGAAAATAGCAAAAAAGAAAGCAAAAAAAAAGTATATAGCGATTTTCCGCGAAACTCGTTCGAGGAAATCGAACTCGAAACACATGAAAGTATTATGGGTCAATCGTCGAAATTTCCGCTCCGGGCGAGGGGGGGGGGGGGGGGGTAGGCTGCCCGAAGAAATTGGAGAACACACGGCGAGCAGCCTGCGCGTTAAAAATGATCGTAAAAACGATCGCGATTAATTTTGTCAGATCGCGTCGATGCAACATCGCGTTTGCCAGCGGGATCGCTGGTCGAGGGAGCCGAGGATTTTGACATGCCCGATTTTGTTGAGGGGATGGCTACCCTGAAACAGCCCCCTCCCCTACGTCACTTCACAAGCTAGCAGATTAACACGTTGATTTCTCCGATTTGGTTCACGAGATAGCAATTCGATAGCGGAAGAGGCAAAAGACAAAACGGCACGGATCCACTCGCTCGCGCTCGCGCTCGCACCTGCACTCGCACTCGCACTTTTATCCTCGAGCCAAGTCGGAGAGATCGGACATTGATCGTTGAATATTCAAGCGAAACATAAAATATTGTACCTGCCTGATTGTCTTTTCCCAAATTGATTTTTGTACTTTGTAGCAGCGAGAACGATCGCGATACAATTGCACCGCGTATGTTTCTCTTTACGCATATGTACGTGAGAATGTGTTGTATACCGCTTGCGGATTTTCCTTACAATGCCAAAGAAAGACACACAGAGAGAGAGAGAGAGAGAGAGAGAGAACCGAATCGTTTTCTAATGACGAAGAGCAACCAATCGACGATGAATCTCAGCGCGGAGAAGCGCCTTCCTTTTATTCTCGCAATAACCATAACGCGTGTGTCATGCACTTGTCAAGGTCGGTTCTTTCCTTTCAAGCGAGAGAGAACAATGAATTTATTGAATCAATTGGTTCGATCGTGTAACGGAACGCAGATGGTCTGGGAAACGAGGAAGTGGGAGAATAGAGATGGAGAAAGAGAGAGGGAGAGACCAACACGAACAAACCTTCTCATAAATTTCAGCATTGATTCTCCCTCGCTTGACGTCTCTCTCGAAATTGTCTAAACTTTTCTAATCGTAAGATCGGACATTGTTACTTCGTCCTATATCAGTTTTTAAGAGGATATTTTGTTTTCGCTTAAAACCCCCTATAAGATTCTAACTCTGTTGCATATTTTTCAAACGATATATTTATCTAGCGATAACGAATTATTGTGTGAGATTTTTATAAGAGATATTTTGTCAACTAATCTTATATAACCAGAGATTGATTGTATAAATTTGGTGTAAACTTGGATATACGCGCGCGCGTGTGTATGGGACTGTACATGTACGCATATGTGTGTGTGTGTGTGTGTGTGTGCATGCATCGTGTATCGAAAGATTTTTGCTAATCGTTCATTGGGATTTAAAGAATAGCGTAGACCCGATCATTACGCTCCCCGTGCTCGCATGTGTGTACATACATATAACAATATCCACTCTGTGTGTATGTACGGTGTAGCAAATAAATCATCGAATGTAACAATTCTCGATGAAGTAACCTTTAACATTTAAATAGGGAGTACAATTGTAAGACTCGATGTACCATGATAAAACAGCACCAATAAACAAGGCCTAAGTCTCAAAGAAGGGAGTTTGTTTTTTCCAAGGGGGTGAGGGGACGGCGTCGCAGCGTCGGGAGCAAAACGCCACAGGTGTTTCTTCGACCACGAGGTACCTGTGCACGCGTATACGCGAACGAGGGTGCACAACACTGACACAACCCGGCGCGAAAATTACCGGTTGCGTCTCCTGGTTGGTATAACAAAATGTCGATGAGTCGCCCTGGATCAAAAGTTTGGACGCTTTTTGGATTTTGTTCACTGAGAAACTGAAGATATTGCGATATTTAAACGCAATTCCTCTCCGTCTCTCTCTCTCTCTCTCTCTCTCTCTCTCTCTATTTCTTCGTGCTATATGAAGCGACTGATTAATGCACTCGCAACGCTCATGGTCGCTGGAACGACGACGGGTCCGGGTTGCAGAGAGCCGATGACGTCAGAGCCGCCGCTCGTAAGATCACGTGGCGAGTTTCGCGCTCTCGTTCCGTTCCACTTATTACCACGGAGAGTATACTTGGAATGTGTGTGTGTGCGTATGCGTCGTATGCAGCTCACTACTACGAGATTGTCAATTGGGTCCGTCGCTTTTTTTTCTCCTCCTCTTCTTCTTCTTCCGTTTCTTCCGGTTGCGGTAGCGCTTCCGGTACCTCCTCGCTTCCGGTTCGAGCATAAATAGTCGTCGCGTGAGATAGATCAGGTATTGCGCGGTGTGCGAGTGGTGGAGGTGCGCTTAGGTAGATAGGCCAAGGAACAAGCGGAATAGCGGAGGAGTAACAGTCGGTTCGTCCTCGTCATTGCCCCTCTACCACCACCTCCCCCGTTCGTGGGCCCAGAGAGGCCGACCGGAGCCGCATGCCTCACACTCTTGTCGAGTTGCTGCCACTTGTGCGAGAGTCGTCGAGTTTCGTATAGAGAGTGTAGACCGTGTAGAGTTTCTGCGCTAGCAGTGGTTCGTTGCTCAGTCAACTCGGCAACGCATTATGCTGAGGTTCTCTTCTTCCTCGTACCATCGCGTGCCTTCGAGAGACCACGAATCTTACGAAGAACCGCCGTCGTTGTTGCTGTTGCTACCGTCGATACCAATAGCGATCTCTCCCGATCGAGCTGAACCACGCGGCATGCAGCCACGGACCAGAAAATGGGGAAAACTGCCAGTAAACTCAAGTCTCGCCGAAGCCAGAGTCAGTATTTCTATCGCGCGCTTTTGTCTCTTCGATAAAAGAAAAGAAAAGAAAAAAAAAACTTAGGAACGCGAGGGAGAGATCCCTTTTGGAATCGCAGTGTGTTTCTCGGAGTACGCATCGTTTTCGATGTCGTAACATCCGTGCATACCTGAAGTGCCCGCGGGAGAAGTCGAAGCAGCGCGAGAAAGCAACTTTGCTCGAACGAAAGAGGAGGGAACGCGCTTTGATAACGATAACGATAACGAATGAATGAACAACCGAACGAACGAACGAACGAACGGAGCAGTGATTTATTCTTATAACGATATCGATACTTTCTCTCTCTCTCTCTCTCTCTCTCTCTCTCTCTCTCTCTCAATGATTTTTACATTTTCCCTTACATTATTCTTACGTTGCTTTACGAGCAAACTCGCAATATACGAAAGCACGCAAGAAGATATGCTCGATTGAAATTCCTCCCATCACGTGCGCATAATCGCATTTTCGACGAAGCGAACGACAGACACGATCGTGGAATTTTTTAACTCTCTCAATCGTTCGCCCGCGAGTTTTTCTCCTTCGCGAGGCTTTCCTCTCGATCGTTGGCGAACAGATCGGTGCCCGATCGACGGAGTGTGCGACACAGTGGGAAATTTCAAGAATGCGCGAATAATCGGCGGCATTTTTCCATCCCCGTTTCTCCCTGTTGCCTTTCGGTCGAACTTATTCCGTCCGGTCTCGCTCGCAATGGTGTCGTCCTCCTCCACAACTCGGTGCATACTTATCTGGGTAAACGGCGAGTTATCGCGTTGCCGGGCACTGTGCGTTAGCACACAGGTGTGCTCCATCGCGCCCACACACACCCACGCATCGCGAATACAAACCTGTACGCGCGCCCCATGTGTTCCGCTCGATCGCTGAAATGATCGATCGATCCAACGAATCTGTCGCCCGATTAGCCTTGATTAGCAGCCGTGCTTAGTGTTACGGATTAAATTGAAATTCGAGCCCATTTATTTCACTACCAGAACATTATTCGGATGAATAACTGCTGCCGCTGCCGCTGTTGCTTACACAACTGCGACACTCTTAATATTTATTTCGAAGCTTCGTTCGCTCGTCAAACTACTGACGTAATAATCGCGGACTGTACACTAGGGGAGAAAAATGTGCTGACATCTCGCAAAAATGATTTCATCGTTGAAAGAGAGAGAGAGAGAGAGAGAGAGAGAGAGAGAAGAAGCGTAACACGAGAATACTTTCAAGCGATTCCCAAAGGGAAGAGAGAAAAACTCTGTCACTGTAAAATTTCATTGAAGAGAGACATTTCCATGGTGGCCTCCTCATGGTCTTGCGTGCCATGGAGATGGATCCTTTGAGAGATGACGGCACTTTAGAATGCGGAAGTACAATAGATTGGAAAGCGAGGGTGAAGGTTGTTGAGCAGGTCAGAATAGACTCTCTCTCTCTCTCTCTCTCTTGAGAGAGAGAGAGAGAGAGAGAGAGAGAGAGTCAACCTGCGGTTGGCTTTAACCTCTCTCACCATCGAACACTCGTGGAAAAATTCCATGTTTCCATGTTGGCTTTTCCAAGTGTTAGCTTCCTTGGAATTTCTCGGTTGGGCACACGAGCGATTAGGACAATGATTCGTTTGTTCGTCATCGTCATAGTCATCGCGTCATCGTCGAGTAACTCGGATTTCATTTAGGTATAGCATGGAGCTTTCGGTTCCCGTCGATGGGCACCTTGCACAACCTTGGTACCAGCGGCCGTAGGCGGAAAAAGGATGGCCTGTCGACTTCGACCTCCTGCAAGGACCTTCACCAAAAGAGACACACGATTCATCTGCAATCGGAGATGATTATTCAGAAGGAAGCCTGCCTCGTCGCGAGCACACCACCTTCGGTCGAGAATCTCAGTGAGAAGAATCAATGGTAAAAAGAGGGCGAGGGAAATGATCTCGAAATCTCGAGACGAGATGGGGAAGGGGGTGATCGATCGACGGCTCGCCGGGGATAAATTGTACGAAAACGTTAGAAATCTGTGATTTGACGGGGGCTCTTTGAGGTTGCCGATTCAAAGTTGTAACGGAGTGCGGAGGAGCGTGGACGAACCGGTTTCCCATCGTTGATTGCCTTCGAAATGACGCGCGCGCGCTCTCACGTACACGCTTATACAACAATAAGTAACAAATGCGGGAGATGGGACCCAAAGGGAGAAAAGAGCGAGAGGGAGAGAGGAGATCCCGAAGAAAACGTGAATCGAGAAATTCAAGAAGCGGCAGTCTGCCGTTTGACCACCCCTGCTCTTCCTCCACGTACACGTGTCTCCTCCGTGTCTCTGTATGTGCGCGTTTGTGTATTTCTGTACACACGTACGCGGATCATTAATCTTTAAAGAGCTAATTAATTCCGCTGATAATCTCGCGCAGTGCATAAATATTAGAATCTCGGTAGGGTCAAAATTTTTGGCCCCTTGTATATCATAATTCTAATCGTCGTGGGCAAGTTCGAGTGTCGCGCTTCGGAGAAAAAATCCGTAAGTAAGTTTATCCGACGATTAAAATGTGCGCGAGATGCAAAACGCACGATTCGCATAAGCGATACGTGTCGAGAGTTTAGCTCGATTATTGAACGGTCACTTTGACGCAAGCGCATTTTCCGCGCAACAGCCCTCGTGTAGCCCCTGCCTCCTTCGAGGATCAATAACCCCCATATTGACACGCCATGACCCCCTCGTGAGAAACTCCAAGTTCATAGCTCGCCGGAAAAAGTTAAAAATCAACAAAGAAACGAGAGAGAGCGATGATTTTCATCGAAGAGAAAAACGAAATTCTCTCTCTCTCTCTCTTTCTCTCTTCCACTTTTCTTCCCCCTTCTTTTTCCATTCTCCACTGCACATTATCAATATACACTGATAATTTGAAATAAGAGGAGAAGAAAAAAGAAGCGAAGAAACGATTAAAAAAAAAAAAAAATGGAAATATATGAGCAGAAAATAAGAGAGATAGAGAGAGATAGTGACAGATTTATCGTTATTGGGATTTTTAGCAGAGGAGGGATTTATCAGGATTGACGAAGGGGAGGGAGAAGGGAAGGAGAGAAAAATAGAGAGAGAGAGAGAGAGAGAGAGAAGACGAAAAGTTGTCTCGATTCGCGAAGAGAGAACGTTCGGGGAATCTATTAATATTCCGTGGATGGGGCAGGGTGGGGCATGTGGAATACGGCCCTGGAACTCAGGGCATGGTGGAGTTTGGTTAGTGGGGTGCGCGCCCGCGCGATGAGTTTCAGTTAAGGAGAATGAGAAAGCAAGGAACGAGCGAGTATCAGGCAAAACGCGCTTTATGTGAGAGTTAACGCGGAACACCACGGGGCGAGTGCAAAACTTCGGAGAAGATCCGGAGAATTTTCGCCTCGGACCCGGCGAGCGAGTACCGGCGACCGACGACGACGACGACGACCTTCGAGCTCCGACCGATGACCGGTGACCGGTGTGACCAGCGCGATTGGCGATTGGCACGTGCCATCGGCCGTGTCATGTCGCGTCCACCAGGTTAAAACTCTTGGAAATCTGCTCGCAGCTCCTCCGAGGAGGACCAGCGGCGGCACGAAGATTCTTCCTCCTCCCCTCTGTACGACGCCTCCATCCAAACTGGACCGGAAACCCTTGAGAAAACACCCAAAACTGACGGCGATTCGCATCGATCGATGGTACTGTATACGATCAACAGCATTTTACTTTCTCTCTGTTTTTCTCTTCGATCTATTGTCTCGTCCTCCTGCTCCTCCTCCTTTACGCCTAAATTCTCACGTTCGACGAGGAGAATTTCGAAATACCTCGAGTATCTCCTTTATTGAATCGTTACCGCGCGCTAACACTCTCGACATATTTTTCTTGAATAAACGTCTCGACGTACGACGCGCGTCTCTCCCGTAGAATGTATTTAAAAAGCTAAATGGCTCGTTAACGAGCACTTAAAGTTTAATGGCCCGGAGACGGCACGGCGCTTGTTACACGCCGTCCCTACAATGTTACCAGCGTGACTCTGATAAGGACGCGCGTGTCGATGGATGATTTTCATTTTTGCACCGTCGAGTTTCCTCCTTGAAATTCTATGGCGACAGTACCACGACGTACTGCCGCCGCCGTTAGACTCGACGAGACCACGCGAGATTGATTGCGATTGCTGGATTGTAGGAAGCTCCAGAGGAAGCGACCCGTAAATTATTAGAAAGGGAACTGCGTCTGCTGGATCCGCGAGATTTGCGCTCGCACGCCTGGTACCATGGCAGTACGCTCAGAGGGGGTCGGAAGGGTGCGGAGGCCGAAGTTCCAAATGACGGTGATTTCCTAGTGCGAGATTGTGCCTCCCAACCTGGCAACTACGTCCTTACCGTGCGATGGAAGGGTCAGCCTTTGCACTTTGTCATCAACAGAGTAAGAGAAGAGTGCTTCTAGAATGCTGGAGTAAAAGAAAAGAAAAGAGAAAAAAAAACGATAATCTTACTGACGGAACTGTGCTTTTCAGGTGGTTCTACAACCGGACACGGTATACGAGAGGGCTCAGTACCAGTTCGAGGACGAGGCTTTCGACACGGTAGCCGACCTGATAACGTTCTACGTGGGCAGTGGTAGACCAATAAGCCAGGCCAGTGGTGCCAGAATCATTACTCCGAAACCACGATCGGTGCCATTAAGCTGCACTGCTATAGCGATAGGAAGCCAATACTGTTCTAGTCCCTCCTCCACTTCGTCTCTATCCGCAAACTCCCCGCCCAGATTGCCGAGGAAGCAGCAACGAAGTCACTCGTTGACTCCGTCTCAGCAGGATCAACTGCCAGCGGGGGGGAATCAACAGAATTCCTCGCAGCTTCTGAAACAATCGAGTACATTGCCCAGAGTGCCACCGATTCAGAATCTGCCACCCTCCTGTTCATTGTCATTGGGTAGACAGAAGATCACCAGGGTCATTTCGGACCCGGCGCTTCAGCAGCAGCAGCAGCAGCAGCAACAGCAGCAACAGCAGCAACAGCAGCAGCAGCAACAACAGCAGCAGCAGAAGCAGCAACAACAACCACCGCCTTCGACTAGTCACCAAGGTAGCCTTCTACTCGGCCATGCGTCGGCACCCCCGAAACCTCCGAGAGTACCGTACGTACCCAGTCAACAGTACCATCATCACCATCATCATCACCATCACCACCATCATCATCATCAGGGCTATCAGGCCTCCGGCAGTGATAGTGGCAATGGTTCTGGCGACAGCGAATTCGAGACGAACAATTCTGGAGGTGCCAGCAACCCGTCGTCCTCGTTACCTATAAAGGGAGTCGTCATTCGCAGCTATTACAACGCTTGCGACTCCACCAACGGAGCTGGCAACGAGTACGAACTCTCCGCCGAGGAGCAACTGATCGTCGCAGCCCCGTCCTTCGAGATAACGACGATTCTCGACATAGAGGGTTTCAGCACGCTCTTGCTACCGGCCGGAGAACATCGTCCGTTGGACCCTACGGCCTTGAGGGGAGTCTCCGGTATGCTCCACGACTCGGCGCCCAGAGTCCTGGCGTCTCACCTGACGAGGATCGACCTCGAGGTCGCTCTTCAGCCCGGTCCCGGTAATAGAAACGGTCTGAGCGGAATAGAACTGGCGACTCTGCCGCACGGACGACAGGCCAGGATGGACCTGATCGAAAGGGCGGAGTGCATGAAACTGCTGGTCGCCGTCACCGTGCTGGCTGGCGCCACGGCCATGGAAAGGGCCGCCACCATCAGCAAATGGATCAAGGTCGCCATAGACACGAAGACCGCACTGGGAAATCTCTACGGCTTCTGCGGTGTGATGCTCGGCTTGTGCCTACCTCAAATTCAGCGATTGGCAAACACCTGGCATCTGCTGAGGCAGAAGCACACGGACGAGGCCTTTAACTTCGAGGCGAAACTCAGGCCTACTTTGCGTGCCATGAACGAGTGCACCAATCCTCAAGCGCCCAACACGACCTTGCCGCACCTGTTGCCCATTGCCCTCTTAGGAGAACGCGGTCCGGAAGACGTGCTCGGTACGCTATGAAACAAATCACCTACTCGGTTCTAGAATTTTCTATCGTGTCGAGGATGACGCGTTGACATTGACGTTGACCTTGATGCTGATGTTGATGTTGATTTTGATTTTAATGCAGGAACGGTAGCGCCGTCAGGCTTGGCAGCAGCCATTCTGTCCCCGTGGGAAAATTCAGCCGCGGATTGCGGTCTCTCCATCGTATGGGCGCATCTAGAAGCTGCCAGGAAGCTGGCGGAGAGCCTACCACTTTTCCGTAGGAATGCAGAAATAGCCTTGGAGGGAAGTCGCAGCGACGAGTTGCTGTCCGATGCTTTCCGAACGGAATTCCACATCAAGTTCCTCTGGGGAAGTCGAGGAGCCAGCGTAGCCCCCGAGGAGAGGCATCTCAAGTTCATTCAGGTCTTGGACGCCATGTACGATAAGTGTGCAGCCAGCGAGGTGTCCGCATAAAGTGTAAAAAAATGACCAAAACCAAAGTTTTCCTGTAAATTGAGAAAATTGAGAAGATTCTAGCGAATCGAGAGCGACGAATCTCGAACGAGCGACGGATTACGACAAAATGCGACTGCTGGACGGACGGCGCTCTTTTTTGCCTTCAAGGTCGAATCATCTAGCGAAGGATCTAACAAAGTTCTCTCGTCTCTTCCATTTTCTAACGAAACGAATCTTCTTCTTCTTCGTAGTTCCTAGTTCCCCAGCGACTGACCGAGGTGTGAAGCAATGTCGGACCAATTTTTTTACGTTTATACGCTTTGGTTGTTGTTGGACGGAGGAAGCTTCTGCGCTCGAAGAAGGGAAGGGGAGGAAATTCTTTTTTACGAAAATCTCTGAGAGTGATGCTACATCATCACGGAGAAACGGTAGAGCACACACTATTGTCGTATATCGATAACAGAACTAATAATATTAATAATAATAATAAACGAGCCAAAGGATTGCTAGGATTTTTATAGAATCCACATTCACCGTAGGTGCATGCTATGAAATCAAAAGTTCTCCATTGTTGCTGTGACACCACATACGTATTAATAGAAGAATAGAAGAATAGAAGAATAGAATATAGAAGAGTTAAGCGTGTTTGCATATTTGTATATGTATATGCATATGCATTTATGTATATGTATCTGTATCTATCGTTATAGAGCGGTACTACCAATATACTTGACTGTATTAAGCGAATCATCCGATACATCAAGTCCGTTGTTATGATTCTAAACTAAGTTCTGATATTCTCTCATTCTCTGTGACAATACGAGTTAACTCGCCCAAAGAAATAGGACAACGATCAACGATCAGTTAAAATTTTATGCGTATACCGTGTACTTAATTTTTGCCCGACTGCGTATTTGGCCAATATTCTAATGTAAATGTTGTTCATGTTTGTTCATACTTATACAATAATAAATGCGATAAATGATGAATTATCCGGATTTTTATCTTCCTTCCAAGTGAAATATTTTCAGACGCGTTGCGTCATCCTCGGCGGAATTAAAATTCTCCTATCGTGCCCCATGTCCAAACAAAATTGCGATAAGAGCAGTCCTGAGTGGAGAGACAATGAGTTATTCATACGTGCACGCACGAAGATACATGAAAATACGTATATATTGAGGTTAGAATCTTCAAACCGAAGAGAATAATTATAGCGGCGATAGAACCTCATGCGGTGGAATGACTTCGTTGTCGGTTCTTCCCTCGTTCTTGAAGCTTTCGAGCAAAGTCATTCGAATCCTGGGCCTGAATCCTGGGCCTATGACATTGCAAGGGACAAATACCTATCTGGTGGGCTTAGGAAATAGGTGATGGATTCCACATAACCTACAATTGAGAATCAGTATAAAATCTTTTGGAAAATCATCTCTTCTCGTCAATATCATTGCATAAATCATTGCACTTTTTCAGACGAATACTGATAGATACCGGTGATGCGGCGACCGCTGACAAGTATGTGGAGTTGTTGAGCGACGTGTTGAAGAGCGAAAAGGCCACCATACAGCATGTCATCATTACCCATTGGCATCACGATCACATTGGTGGTGTGAGCTCGGTTCAAAAATTGTTACAAAGCATTTCTGCGAAAACAGCTACGGTATGGAAGTTACCGAGGTCCTCGTCGGACACCGACGCGAGCGAAGAAGAGGATTCTGTAGAATGGCAGCCCTTGACGGACGGTCAAATAATAGAGGTGGAGGGTGCCAAATTAAAAATTGCGCATACACCTGGGCACACGACAGATCACGCTTGTCTTATTCTTCAAGAGGAAGAAATATTGTTTAGCGGGGATTGCATACTTGGCGAAGGCACCGCGGTATTCGAGGATCTTCACGATTATTTGCAATCACTGAGGAAAATCTTGGCGATTGCTCCGAAAAAGATTTATCCGGGTCATGGTCCTGTTTTAGACGATCCTACTCGTCGGATTCAGTACTACATTGATCATCGTCGGAAAAGAGAGGAAGAAATCTTGCGAGCCTTGGAGGAGCATGGCAGTACAAAAACTATGTCAGAAATGGACATAGTGGAACACATTTATAGAGTAATAGTTTAATTTTATTTTACGCACGCGCGCGCGAGCGGGACCCTTGGATATTATGATAATTAATAATTTTTTCAGGATACACCGAAAAATTTATGGCTCGCGGCTGCATCGAATGTAAGACACCATCTTGAAAAATTACAAAAAGAGAAGAAAGTGAAAGGCTGCGAAGGAAAGTGGAATATCACGAAATAACACATATCTAATTAATAATGTGAAATAAACTTGTAATGCGTGTAAATTAACTTTACATATGTGATAAATGTGCGCAATACTCGTGCAATAAGAGGAAAAAGAACAACATTTACATCGTGCATTCGTTTGCCGTGATATTCCCCCATAGATCATCATAGAAATTAGAAAAGGTAGCAATGCTATGAAACATTTATTCAATTTACAGGAATAACGATGATACATATTCGTAGAGTTTTTTCAAAGTTAGCATTAACATTGTGCGTACAATGTACAGTACGTGTATTACAGATAATTTGACGAAGTATATGTATACAACACAATACACAGTAAATTTATTCAGCATTCATAGTTTGTACCTTTCCTTCGATAAATCACCTTCCAGATCCCGTACTCAAGTGACTATGTTACTTTTAATCCCTCCGAATATAAATATACGCTCGATACAAAATATATATGTGTATATATATTTTTTTTCTTTTTTTATTTATATATATATATATATATATATATACTTTATTATAAGATTAAATCACGATGATAATAAGTGCATCAATGCTCCTCATATAAAATTCTTCTACTGCATAAGCATGACGAGTATCGCTATTCTTAAAACTTACAGCCAATAATGTTGAATCCGAGATGATGGAAGAATTCATGTTTTCCCATACCTGATCCAACAGAATTGACTGTCCGACTCAGAATTAGATATTATTATACCACATGTGGGTTAAATAATTAGCACCTCTTATTTTGAACAGAGGGGACACTAAAATCCCAATAAGATTCGATGTAAAATAGATTTTGATTTGGTGGACCATGTTATATACTTAATAAGCTCACTTTTTCATTCGACCTTTCACTTTTTCGCAGCTCTCTCTTTATCTCGCACACGCACACACACACACGCGCGCGCGCGCGCGCGCGTGCTAACGCAAAATCTTAATTCTTTTACTCCCTCGCTTTCTTTCTTTTTCTCATTTTCACGCACACGCACACTCTCTCTCTTTGGGTGAACGTAAAAAAAATATATATATATTTATTCATATATATTTATATATATTTTTCATATTCATGTTGCGCGATGCGTACATGTGTATATACATATATCTAAATATATGTACATGCATACATACACATACACACATGCATGCATGCATGAATGCACGCACGCTCGCACATATATATATATATATATATATATATATGCATATTTACATAAACATATTACTTATATTCTAATCTTTTCGTACTAACATACATACAATATAATCTCTCCACTTTTATATATGCATATTTTTCTATTAAACGTTGATAACATCAACATAATCACATAATTTTGTTATTATCAATAATATATGATTAACAATAATAATTATTAAACAATATTATACGAAATATATTATAATTAACATATTTTAGAAACGAAGTTAAACAACAAGATGATCCATTGTCTATAATGAAATCAAGTCAAGGAATATAATGCGAATAAGGGAGGGGGAGGGGGAGGGGAAAGGTACGATAAACATGCGTGTGTGGCTAACACTCGAGTTCACAGCTCTCTTTCGGAGTATCATCATACTGATCGTACTGATTTCTTCGGTAGTACATCATCATTAAACTAGGATTTTTTTTTCTTCCAGCATTAAACACTAGACACGGAAAAAGGCACCTCTGTTTGCGTTGACACTGAAGATATAAATTAATGAATTATCTCACATCGGGGATAGCTCGTGAAAGATCATGCGGGAATACAAGAAGGAAATCTTAATAATTGTCGCGCTTTCTTCGCGCCCGTCTCACTAATATTCTGGATCGACAGATTTCCCCGATGAAAGTTCCCTGTGCTTCCGCTCGATCGTAAGAAGAAGGTACATCCTTTACCTCGATAGTACCGTCCGTCGTACTCGATGATTCGACGAACGATGGTCCGTGGCAAGGACGATAAAAAGGACTCGCACGACGATAATGGATACTACATGAGAAATCCCCCCTGAGGATCGAAGCAGCTCGGGTTGATGTAGCTGAGTAGGTCATGATCCGACATGGAAGTCAACTCTTGCGGCAACATGACAGCCGCGTCTTCCGGTTTCCTGACGCCCGCGTTGCCGGGCGTGCCGTTTGAGATCGGTGCGTTGATCGTTTGCCTATTGGGGGTGACGGGTATCGCGTTGGGGGGAGACTTACTGGTAACTTGTTCGACGATATTGGCTTGGCCCGCAGGAGACTTCGGCAGGATCCCCTCCATGGCGCTGTTCATCAACTGGGCGCTCTGAGTGGCCACGCTGTTGAGGATGTTCTTCGTCGCTATGATCGCGTGCGCCGTGGTGGTGGTGATCGGTCGATTGTTGATGATGTCCTGAGTGGCGTTGGTGATGACGTTATTGATGGCCTGCTCGGCGGCGGTGGTCAACCGTTGCTGAGAGGGTTCCTGAGCGGCGCCGCTCGCGAGCGCGGAGCTGGCCTCAGCGACGAAACCCGCAGGTTGATTCAGCATGGAGCCGATGTCCTGCTGCACCGCGTGCTGCATCGCCTGGGCAGCCTGCGCCTGTTGCACCGCCTGCTGAACCGCCTGGACCTGCTGAACGACCTCGTGAGTCGCCTGCTGCACCGCCTGCTGCACCACTTCCTGCGTCGCCTGCTGCACCGCCTGCTGCACCGCCGGGACCGCCTGAACCTGCTGAACAGCCTGAACCTGTTGCACCGCCTGCTGCACCACCTGGGCGTGCTGGACCACTTGCTGGACGACCTGTTGCTGCGCCTGCTGCACCGCCTGCACCGCCTGCTGCTGCGCCTGTGCGACGACTTGTTCGACCTGCTGTTGCGCCTGCGCCACCACTTGCTCCACTTGTTGAACCTGCTGTTGCATCACGGCCACGTCCTGCTGGGCGAGCGCCTGAATCTGCTGGATGTGATCGGCCGTGGTGGAGATCGTCTCGGAGCTGACGTTCATCGACGTGCACTGCGGCACGGAGACGGTCGTGCAGGGTGTCACGGCCGAAGTCACGGTGGACTCCGACAGGGTCGGTAGCAACGAAGCGTTGATGCTGGTCAGCAGGCTGTCGTTGCTCGTTGACTCCGCGACGTTGGGGGCCGCCGACGACGAGACCGAACCGCTCGTCCCGGTCAACGGCGCCGTCAAGCTCCCGACGCTCGACGCTGGCATCAGAGCCTCCAGCAGCATCGCCTTCACCGGGATCGAGGGACTCGTCCTCGTCGTCTGCGGACTGGGGATCGCCTCGTGGTCCGAAACGTTCGTCACGTGACCCATCATAGGGCTGGAATTGGCGCTGACGCTTCGCATGGGCGAGACCATCTGATGGGTCTCACCGGTGGAGTTTACCAGGGCGTCCAGCTTCACCGTCGCCTGGGTCGCCGGGTCCAGCATGGAGTTGGGCGACGGCTGCTGCCTGCCATTGGCGATTATCGTGGTTCTCTGCTGCATGGCGAAGCCACCCGGGCCGTCCTGGACCTCGGACTCCTTCGACGAGCTGTTCTCGATGTGATTCAGATACTTCTCGATGCTGTGGCCGCTCTGCGCGGGAAGCGGCTGCCCGACGGGGGTGGTGGCGAAGGTCGTGAGATTGTTGTACTCCGCCTGATGATGCTTCATGCGCAAGTCGACCACGCCAGCGCCGGGGATGCTGGTGTTCGGGCTACCCTCCGAGGGCAGCATCGAGTTCGAGTCCTTGTTGATGTGATGGGGGCTGAGGACCTTGACCTGGGACTGCTCGTGCAGGCTGCCGAAGGCATTCTGATGCGCGGCCGCCAGAGTCAGAGGATGCTGATTGCGCATCATGTCCACGACCCCCAGAAGATTCACGGCCTCCTGCACGGGAGACCCGGTGCCAGCCGCCACTGGCACCGTTCTGATCAAACCAGGTTGTTGACTGGCGTCCCGAGAATTTTCGTTCACCAACTGCTGCAGGGGACTCGTCCCGGTAGGACCGTTCGTCGTCGGAGTTGGGATACTCTGCAAACTGCTCTCGCTCAACATGCTACTCTCACTGTTCTCATCCAGAACCTCCGTCTTTAAATTGTCGGGAAGGATCAACTGTAGACTGGAGGAAGAACGTCGCGTTAAAAGGGGATTTGCTACTAGAGCTGGTGGTGGCATCATTACGTCGGGAGGAGAATTTTGACAAGTTCCTGATTGCGCGGCGGCCCACATCATGACCGGCGTGACTTGAGCGTTCACGGCGGAAGGTGGGGAGCTAGGATCGCTCTTCAGAGTATCGGGAGCTTGCGGAGATTGCTGTTGTTGATGTTGCTGTTGCTGCTGCTGTTGCTGCTGTTGTTGTTGCTGCTGCTGTTGCTGCTGCTGCTGCTGCTGTTGTTGCTGGGACTGAATGTTTGACAGAAAACTGGAGGTTCCCGCGGTTGCCTGTGACATCAGAGCTGAAACGAAGGAACGATGAGATTATTATAGGGTCAACGTCAACGACGACGCAACCAAGTTCTCGTCGTCGAACTTACCGTTCGTTGGTACTCCAGCGTTTAGAGGCACCGCCGATGAAGAGGATGTGGTCAATTGCGAAGTCTCGTTGCTCGCGTTGGTCAGAGGAGGCGTGATAGACTCGACCTTGCCCACGGAAGGTTCCGGTGGACTGGACGATGCGGTGTAGAGAAAACTGTGGGGCTCGCTGGTCTTGCCGGAAGATACGGCGTACAGTTTCACGGAAACGGTCTCCGAGGGTGCCAGATCTTGTCGTCTGTAAGGAGGCACGACGCAAACTAGGTGAGTCTGCTGAAGGAATTCCTTATCGGGTAAGACGGCGCATTCCCAATGTGGCTCCAAGCTACTGGACAAGTCGTCGCTGTCCAATTGGAAAACTATTCGCGTGTCCTTGAGAAAATTCTTGCCCAGAATAAATAATTCGAGTCCTCCGGTGCAAGGGCAGGACGTGAGAGACTTTTTGCAGATTTCCGGGATTCCGGGAGGTTGAGCTGCGAAAAGAGAGATATCGCTCGTTGATAAGGCGCCGTGTAACCACGGACGGTGGAGGGGGGGGGGGGGAGGCGAGCAAGAAGGTGGAAAACTCACTGCAAACTATCGGTTGCGAGCAAATCTGAAGAGTCTCGGTGGTTCCATCCGGATGCGTGATCGTCGTGCGGAAGATCATTCGGCAGCGGGTCGACTTTTTCTTGCTACGACCTTGGAGTATGCCAGCCTCCTGAGGGAATCTATGCTCCACGTCTACGTTGCGCTCCTTCAAGATACCGACGCAATCGCAGGTGACCAGCATGTCCTTGGAAGGATCCATATCGACCTCTATAACGATTGTACCATCGATCTTTCGCTCGATGCACGGAGTGGAATTTTTACCACTAACGCGACAGGCCTGATAGAACATGTGGGGGGCCACTCGACCGAGATCCGTTCCTATGAATACCTGAAGAGTCGTTGGTTTGTCATAGCCTACGAGTCGAACTATTGGAAAACCATTGCCCGTGCGATCCTTGACCGCGCCTCTCGAGCCTTCTGTTTGATAACGCGCTCTGTGCTGCTGCTCGGGCTGACATATTATTTGCAATTGAGTCTTTCCATCGACGGTTGAGCTACCTACGAATATAAAAGTCAAAAATTAGCGCACACCTCAGGTACGCGAGCGCGCAGAGGGGGTAACGAACTATTCGCGGCTGATTTCCTTTCAAATCGCGGTTCCTTTTTCCACGACACATTTTGCTCGGAGAAAACAGGTTTCTCTCTGCCTGAAATTGGCCTTGATTACCTCGCGACGCGGCACCCCGTTTACGGTTCCATAAATTGCGCAGTTAATTACACACAATTTGTGCAAACATAAATATCATTAATGGGATTAGAGTTAACGAGCAACGAGTAGATGTGTACGGGTGTCGTAGCGAGAAAAGAATCGCGCTGGAAGTAGCGATAACCGCGATCGGAGACAAAGGCAAGAAAACAAGGACCTTGCAAGATCGTCGTGTAGGCATCTCCGCGAGTCTTGGCTCCCCCCAATGATCCCCCGCTAACGAGGGTGAAGAATCCAGGCTGGAGGAAGCGGGTGGTAAGAAGAGGGCGCGTGTGGTACGCGCGCCCTGCGCTCGAAACTCGCGCGGATGAGATTTTTTCATATCTTGAACTCGGCGAAATTCCATCCCGCCTCTGACCCAGTTTCGAGGATGCGCCTTCGATATGGATGGATGGGGGAGGAGGAGGGGGAGAAATCAAGGTACGTAGCACCGCGCTCCTATTTGATCGCTCTGCCGGAATTTCACAAACACAGAGATAACGCGTATCTTTTCTCCGCTAAATTTCGACTCGCAGTCATTTCGCCGGAACTTGATGATACCGAGACACGAGTGTCAGTTCGCATTTTAATCGCAAACATCTCGCGCGCTCGCGCGCACCTGCAGTGTTTGCCTCCCTCTTTTATTTGATGTGCTTTAAAAGGTGAATTAGAGAATCGCGTTAAAAATATCACACGCGGCGCGCGCCTCCAGCGCGTATGATTAATCGACGACTCGCGTCGTCGTACCACCCAGCTGCTCGACGACGTTTTCTCTCAAACGCCCTCAAGCTCGAGCCGTCGAGTCCAAGTCCAAGGAGAGGAACGGGGGGGGGGCCCGGGTCATACGGCGGGGAAGGAACCCCCCGCTGGGAGAGAAGATTGCAAATCGGATACTCACAGAGTTGCGTGGTAAGAGTGATCGGGCCTTGCTGAGAGGTCGCCGACGACCTTTTGGCAAGGACACCCATGGCTGGCCGCGGTCTGGTGACACCGACGACCCTGCCGATGGCGCCTACGGAGTTGGCGGCCACGCCGGCGCTTCCGTTGCCGGTCCTGCCACCGGTGATGCCGGTGATGCCGATGCCATTCGCCGCGACCCTCGACGACGCTTTGCCGTCCGACGACACCGTCCCGTGGCCGACGACCTCGGAAAATGAGAAATTCGCATCCTCCGACTCCAGTTTTATGTCCATCTTCCTTCTCTTGGAGTCTTCCTCGCCGGCGTCGCTCCAGGCCTGCGATAAACGACGACGATTGATCGTTTTGTGTATTGCGCGTGTCGTTGAACGATTCAACTTAACGAATCTCAGAGCACCCACCGAGTTCAAGCGCCTCCGGTTCGTGCAAACGGCCTCTCGCCGTAGAGTTCTTAACTGTTGGATCGTTGCAGATCGAATTTATTACACCTCTCGCACTCTCTTAAAAACACTCTACATTCATTCAAATCGATTATGTTCATCTTTCATTGACCTTTTTTCTCCTACTCATTCTCAATCGGACATGCAATATCTGCAATGAACCGTTCGTTCCCTCTACCGTTCGTGCCTCTCATGCGGTTTCATGTTTGTGTTGGTGCGTGCGCGAGTGTGTGCGTGAGGATCGCGCGCGTGTCGCGTACGCGTATCTCATTCCCTCCAGGTTTTGCGCACTTTTCCGCTCTTATTTTCGCGGCCTACCGTCGCCGTCGCCGTCGCCGTCGCCGTCGCCGTCGTCGCTGTCGCCGTCATGCCTGTACTTCGGCGAGCGAGTTACGTCGTTTCTCTCTTTGCAGATAGAGGCGATAAGAGAATGCCAGCAAAACGCCATTTAGCGACAATCATCGCTGATAACGATGATCAGACGTCGCTTTACAGCGCGCGCAATCGATACAACTCCCGCGCGCACCCCGCCAATACGCAAAACATAAATAAATATTAAGTAGCAAGGATAGCGCGATGTAACGCGGAGACGAGGAATGGAGAAGCAAATCAATGTGTAAAGATAATCAATTCTGTACGATGATCGTTATACCGAGAGTGCACAGTCAAATATCAAGCTGTAATCCGGAGGAACTGTTGAGAGAGAAAAGAAAGGAATAATTACGTTGACGTTGTTGAGTTGCTGTTGACGCTCCTCAAAGCCCAGTCCGGAGTCGTTGGAATTATTGTCGCAAACGTCTTGGGACAAATTGACTCTTGCGCTATGTTCATCCGAATTTCGCCCGGCAAGAGAACCGAGTGAAATTCTGGATGATTGTTGCTGCTGCTGCTGCTGCTGCTGCTGTTGTTGCTGCTGCTGCTGCTGCTGCTGCTGCTGTTGTTGTTGCTGCTGCTGCTGCTGCTGCTGCTGCTTCTGATGTTGTTGCGATTGCTGATGCTGTTGTTGCTGCGTGATTCTTCTCGCGATTGAATTAACCCGATTGCTCGATGAACTTCTGGCTACAGATCCTATCACCGTTGATGATGCACTACTAGCATTGTTACCTAACGAGAAATCACACTCTCAATGATTACGGTTGACTCTCCTCGTTCTCTTGGATAGAGCGCGAGAAAGGGAAGAGCTTTGTTAAAGAGGGAAAGGAAAGTACGTAGACTGCAGCAGCGCTATGTTACTACGAACGATGGAAACACGCGTAAAACTTCTGAAGGAGCAAACATGAATCATCGAGCGAGATGATGAGTGTGCGCGGTGGATTAGAAAGTAAAGCAGAGCTTGACCAGATAAAGGACTTATCAGTCAGTCAGCCAAGGGTCGGGGTCTCAAAGGGCCACATCGTAATCGTCACGATCTTGGTCGCAATCGTCGTCGTAATCGCCGTAATCGCCATAATTGCCCTAATCGCCATTGCATTTATAATGGGAATTCATCGAAACATTATTGAATTTAGAAATTGGTTACTCACTCGATGGCACAGTAACGATAATGCTAGTCATAATCGACTTATTCCTAATGACACATGGATCGTAAATAAGATAGCTGCTAAAGTGATTTTTAAGGTTGAGGGGTTATCTAGTACTGTTACTACGTTAGATAGCCCGATGCAACCGTTTCTAATCGAGAGAGCTGTTGCTCAGAGACAACGGAAACAGCAAAATTCTTGGCTGGAACGAGCGACGAATAAAGAGAGAATTGTCATCGAGACTCGTTGACAAATAATTCATTAATAGGCAAATGCGGTGGATGCAGTTGCAGAGCGAGGATACGGTTTCCGTGTAATCTTGGCAATAGTGGTAAAAACGGACAGATGCGCGTACAGAGCGAGTCGTCGTGCCAAATAGAAGTTTGATTTTGCGCGACTCGATGATGGTGGTGGTGGTAAAGGGGAAAAGGAAGGGAGGATCGGGAAAAACTCGTGTGTGGTTGCAGTTATTCTTGAATCTTGATGACGCCGTGTGCAACTTAGCAGCCAGTGAGCTTTTACTTGGCTTTCGATGCAATTTCAGTAACTTCCCCTTTACCGTTATGATTTCGTGTTTCGCTCGCGCTACGGTGACGATGCTGGTCAAAGTCCAGCTGAAATACTCGCGCGCAGAAAATACTAATCGGATGCATTTGTATATGCTCGAGAAATGACGACAATCTCAGCTGCATTAATATTTACAAGGACCGCTTTTGCCAAGCCAACGTTATATCGTGTGCCGCTGAATGCATGGCATAAAATAAAACAAAAAAAAATGCTTCCTCCTCCGTAACCCCTTTGCAACAACCCCCTTCACCCCTTTCTCCGCCAAATAAAGCCTCTGACTGCTTCTACGCGCTTTTCACTAGCCTCCTATTTCTTTTTCCGTTCGTTCGCTTTGCATTCGAGCGATCGCGCGCATTCGTCTCTCCCAGAAGAAGAAGAAGAAGACGAAGAAGATCTCGTAGACATTCGTCCAGCCAGTAGAAAAGTCTCTGGTAAAAACTCGTTCCTTGACAAAAACCAAGAATGCACCACCCTCTCCCTTATCTCTCTCCCTTCCTCTCTTTCACCGAGAGAATAAACAAGGCCGTAAAAGATGTTTCATCGCAAAACCAGTTCCTGTAGGCATTGAAAAACCCATGAGTAACCACCACTGACACCCATGAAGCTCGCGATTCATGCGGTTTTACCCACTTTTTAAAGGCGCGACGCAATTAAGCAATTGATCCATTAAAAGGAACGAAAGGAGAGTGCGAGATCGAACGATCTATCTATCCCCGTCTCTCTCTCTCTCTCTCTCTCTCTCTCTCTCTCTCTCTCTCTCTGGATGCAGGGGTGATTGCGTAGGGTTGAAGTTGCAATCGCTACGCAACTCGTGAGAGGGGATTTAGTTGGCCAAGGGGTGGAATTGGTGGAACGCGACGTAATGACCATGTGTGCGATGCACACAGACGCAGGTACGTGTGTGTATGTAGCCGCGAGGAAAATCACGGAACGATGTCAACGACCCACGCGTCGCCAATCTCGTTTGTTCGCGATGCAGGATCTTGATTGATATCACAATTTCTACGTATCGTTGCAAGAAAATTTTTATCAGAATGAATATTCACCCGGGCAGCCGATTTTCTCCGATTAATTGAAATTTTTCATCGATCTTCTCCTTTCCTTCTTCCTTCCTTCCTTCCTTCCTTCTCCACCCTCCGTTTCTTTAGCGCGAGATGTAAAATTATTATTTTCGTCTCGTCCTCCAGACGCACGAAGAATCCAAAGGTATGTACGTATATATGTACCTGGTGCGCATTTACGAGTGTGCTCTCGATAACAGGATCGATAAACATCGTTACTATTACATTGTAAACAGAGCAGCGCGCGCTAACTACGTCGCCTCTCCAGTCTCAAGGATATTGTTACCGGCTCGTACTCATCGATTTGCGATCGTTATCGTTCGATCCAGCCCCTGTTCTTCCTCCTCTTCAAAACAATTTCTCATAAGACCAATCCAACTACATTCCTACGATTTCCTACATACATTTTCAAATCTGGAATTTCTATGTGATTCCAATCTTAATGATAATACACGCGTGTACTGGCGCGTGTGTCTCTCTCTCTCTCTTTGAATTTTGCTTCTCTCTCGTGCGCACGATCTCCTTTTCTCGATCTTTTTCGTCTTCTTATTCTTCTTGTCCAATAATAATAATAATAATAATACTAATAATAATAATAATTCGTTTGCTATCCGAGGATTAATTAACGTTACGAGTCACTGGCTATAGCGCTATCAGCCCTTTGGTCTCTTGCGAAAGAGCAAACTGTCTCTATAAAATTAACGACATCGCTGATAGCCTACTTAACGAGTGTAGAGAGATAAGAAAGAAAAAGGATCCGAAGAAAACATTGCGTTTTAAATAAATGAAAAATGCACCGACAATTATTCCCCGAGTCCTTCCAGCGTACTAATTCGCTAATGTTTAAACAACCTACGACAAAGATTGTTGTTGTCGCGTTGTTGTTGGATCGTTCGCGGTGCTAGAGCGACCGTACTCGTGTAAAAATCGATAATTTCATTAATCAGGCGAGACCATCCATCCACGAATCCAGAGATAGAGATACAGTAGAAATATTCACACGTATTGGAATTCACGAATCTATAAATATCGGGTGGTTCCAGTGATTCTTTCTTGTTAGATAAAAAAAAAACAATTTAGACACTCGCGCGCTACAAGATTTTCATTGGATAAGAATTAATCTTGATTCTCAATAAATACTCGAGTTCTTTTTTTTATACGGTTCACAGCGATTTCGATCGAAATCGATACTTGAAATTTATTTCTCGCGCTCACAGGTGCTCTCTATTGATTATTTTGCTCAAGTTAAAGATGGCTAATACGCGTTGCGTAAGAGAAAGCGATATCAATAAGATTTGTTCGACAGTTGAATCAACAAATAATTCACTCAACTGTCGAAAAATTCAGTTTAATTTTAAGCAAATTGACAGTATAATTCGTTCCTCCGACACGCT
Source organism: Sclerodermus sp. 'alternatusi' (assembly GCA_037305995.1). Classification (NCBI taxonomy): domain Eukaryota; kingdom Metazoa; phylum Arthropoda; class Insecta; order Hymenoptera; family Bethylidae; genus Sclerodermus; species Sclerodermus sp. 'alternatusi'. The sequence goes on along the minus strand of CM074553.1, from coordinate 6,281,239 downwards.
CGTTTTGTTTGTCTCTCCCTCGGCCCGATCATCGCGCCGTATGTATTTTAAACAATATGCGAGAATATATCCTGATAATCTCGTAGAAAGTCGAACGCGTGCAACTGTAATTAAAAGTAAGACGCTCTTTCGGGAGATGTTGCAACAACGTTGAAAAATCTTACGAAGGTTCTCGAAGCAAACGGGAATTTGGAGGTGAAAGCGCTGAACATGCCCTTCTGCAGTGGGGCTTAATAATCCTTAATTAAAAGTCGAGGTCATTAGAATGGATAGTGCGTGTGCGTGTGCGTGTCTGCGTGTCTGCGTGCGCGCGTACGTGCGCGTGTGCGTACGCATACGCATCGATAGTGTATTCGAAATTTTCGAAGCAATCGTGAAAGCTTGTGTTGCGCCTCTTAATGAAATGAATTATTGAAAAATCTCTTATCGGTCAAAAGTATTTGGTTAACGAGACGAAACAACGATAAAATGAAATAACGATAAAGCGGAGCGCGCGTTGCTAATGTAGGTAACTCTGTGGAGCTTTTTATAGTTTTAGCGCTAATTAAATAAGAGAGACGTTAAGGCGAGTTGTCTGGATCGCGGAAGGAGCACGCAAGAAGTAGTAGAGCGTCGATAAAAATATCGAATTATTTGTAGCGCGAGCAGCCTCCGAGATAGGCTGCATTTCCGCGGAATGCATTTCCGCGCGAAAATCTTTCATACGCTGAAAATGTGCGTGTTCCGCGTGTTTTTTACGACGAGAACCGCTTGAAAAACTCCACCGGCCAGTCCACGTTCTCAGAAGAAACACACGGCGATCGACGCAATCGCATAATTGCATTCCCGATATTATTTAATGACAGACTTTGATACACGACGGTCATGTGAAATTGCATTGTGTCTCCAATGCAACGTTGCGTTATGCTACGCTACGCTACGTCAAGTTACGCTATACTACGGAGTGTTGACACGCACTTACACACACACACACACACACACACGCACACTCGCACCGTGTCGTACCGCGTTACAATTCGATCGCAGGCGTGAAGCAATGCAAAGATCGACGGGAGTACCTAAAAATCCATGACTTCCCAAAACACACGCGCGCACGCACACGGATGCTCGAGCAAGTGGAGAAACGTTAGATTCTTCCTACGATACGCGCGCATGGTGCATTCTCGACACAACTGTCTCAAATGCCTTGGCGGCAAGGCCGACGATGATTCATCTCGTCGGCCAAGTGAAAATAACGCAAATTCTCCGCCGATTGAATTTTGGAATTTGGACGTTTTTTCAAGGGAGAGGAGAAAGGATGCATTTTTTTGTTTTTTTTTTCTCTTCTGGAACAGTCGCCGCGCCAAATTATCGAGTATCGAAAGAAGGTCAACAGCGCGGAGAGAAACGCAGTAAGATACTTGCTCGGGGCAAGATCGATTCGGAGAAAGCGGAAGGGAGCGTTTGCAAAATTCAGACTCGATTGTCAGACGCTTCGAAACTGCATTTTCTCTCGCGCGAGACGGAGGAGGACGGTCGGAGGGAGGAAGGGAAACGATCGATCGACGATCGAGTCGAACGTTTTACCGTAGCGATAAAAATCTGCTATGCTGTTCCCGGAGCACCTTAGCAAGAGCATCCCCAGAGACTCTTGACCGGGGTCCGTGCCATTTGCGGTGGTCCTCCTGAGTTCCTGCCTCCTCTTTTCAAAGTCCGGTGCCATTAGACCTCGTGAAATCGAGGCCCTATTTCCCTCGCAAATCCTGCTGTACACTTTCGGTCTCGGAAAATCCGCTTTCCCGGAATTTTAGAGACGACGCTTGACGCGCGACGAACAAACGTTCCATGTCAATCTCCGCTGCTATCCATTTTTACGAATTTTTAATCGAGAGCCGATCTCGCACAAAAACACATACCGAACATTCGATTGGTCGACTCTTTCTCTTTCTCTCTCTCCCTCTCTCTCTCTCTCTCTCTCTCTCTCTCTCTCTCTCTCTCTCTCTCTCTCTCTCTCTCTCTTTCTCTCTATCTCTCTCTATCCTTGTTTGACTGTCCCGTCGATATCGACGATATACTTTTGGTAATTTTGGAGTATTTTCGAGATGTTCGAGTGATCCTTGCAAAGGAAATACTCTGGTATGTGCGCGTGTGTGATGCGATTGATAATATTTATAAATCCACAAAACTCTCCCTATTAGATCACAGGTAGAAAACACTTTTAAGCAAATCTTTCACAAGTTGTCACAGTTTCACAGCTGCAAAGTTGCAAACGAACGTAGAAAAGTTTGGATTTGCCGCGAGCCCGAAGACGATAAAACGTCGTTGGCCGAGTGGATTAAGGCACACTGTGCGTGGGAGTGTTGCAAAAGTCGATAAAGATGATTTCTCAATCAACTGTTGACGCAGCGTCGGTGCGCTATGTCCGTATCGAGGGTTGAGATAGGAAGTGGGAGAGTAAGATGGAGGGTACGCGTATAAAGAGTGGAGCGATGGTAAAGAAAAACGCGGGAAACTAATGATCGGAATAAAAAGATAAGGAAGGAAGGAAGGAAGGAAGGAAGGGGGAGGGAGGGAGGGAAGGAGGGGGAAGGGGAGGGGGAGAGAAAAATCGAGTAATAAGGGATGAAAGATGAGTAAAGACGAGCGATAAAAAAGAGAAGATAAAAGAGTAGAAATAAAGAGATTAAGGGGGTGGTTTTTGAGTATGTTATCGAGATAGAGAAAAGATGGGGGAGAGAGAGATGGAGAGAAGCAGATAAACAGAGAAAGAGAGAGAGAGAGTGAGAGAGAGGGGAAAAGAGAGACAGGGAGAAAAAGAGAGGGAGAGAGAGATAGTGGGAGAGAAAGAGAGAAAGGGAGGGAGAAGAAAGAAAAATAGAGAAAACAAGCTTCTGGAACAGACGTTGACGGTATGAACGCCAAAGAAGAACTGAAGAGGCGGTGCTGAGGAGAATCGCTACGAGTCCTCTTCAGCCACCAGTTTCTCACTGACTGTAAATAACCCCCTCCATTTTCTCTCTCTTACACGTATACGCGCCCACACATATGCACGTACATTACAAACTCTTCGGTTTTCCCTTCTCTCTTTCCTCCGTCGCGAATCCCCCACTACAAAACGCCCACGAGATCCCGCGTGTCCTCGACAAAGGTGACCAATCAGCAGCTGCTAATTACTCGTACTGGATATCTCTCGATTTTCATTCTACCTACCTCCCCCTCTCCTTCCCTCGCTATCTCTCTCCCGCTGTCTCTCTCTTCATATCTATATATCTATCCATCTAACATTCTAGTATTTTCTCCTTGTTTTTGCTCAAATTTTCGAAATCCTCGCATTTCTACGGAAAGTTCACACGGCCGTCTCAATCCTCGATTCCTCATCCCCATTTCATCCCCATTTCATCCATTTTGCACAGTCGAACCGTCCGTCGTTTTTACTTAGTGTAGGGGAGAGGGGTAGGAAAATGGGAGAAGAAGCTTCCTCGAGGAGGAAGAGAAAGAAGATGTGCGAAGCGAGGGGTGGCGATGGTGCTGATGGTGGTGGTGGTGGCAGTAGCGATGGTACGTAATAAGAAGGTGGAGAGAGAAAGTGGAGAAGGTAGAGGAAGAGCGAGACGCCGCGGTGGCGGCAGGAGAAACGGACGGACCTGGGCGGGCGCGTTCGTGAAAAATATTAAGGCGCGATCGCTGTTTTGAAAACAAATAATAGCTCTCGAAGCGAATGAACTCGGTAAACTGATAAATGCACTCCCATATACTAATTTAGTTCCGCGCTACTCTCTCGAACGGCGGGGCCGAGAGATATCCGGATGAAACCGACTTCCAGCGAATTGAGGAAATTTCTCAGAGAAGGGAAACGACGCGAATGCAAAATTTTATTGGAGAATCTGGATGGATGGATGGATGGATGGATGGATGGTTGCGAGTGCGCGTTCGGTGGTTGAGCGGAGATACCAGGAGCGATCAAGGGGGTAGATCCTGAGCACATCCGGTATAGTGAACTTTGCTCGTGCGACCCTGCGCGAAAAGAGGTCCGCGAAAGGTCGGAGGTGAAGCATGCCTTATCCGCAGTTAATAATGTTGTAAACAGATGTAAGAGAGGAGGCTCGAGTAGGGGTAGGAATCGCTGGAGGGGCAGGAGGTAGAGGAGGCCGTCGCACGCCCTCTCCTCCCTCTCGCACACCGTCGTCGTCGTCGTCGTCGTCGTCGTCGTTGCGTTGACGGACGCCGCGTCGCTCCGTCGTCCCTCTCGTGGACATCCATCCCGGTAATTGCAATATATTTGTAAGTACGGTCATTGGCCCACCGACCGCTGATTAGAGTGGGCGAGCGAGACTTGCGCACTCCGCTATTTATAAGTCGACTCTCTTCTTACGACCGACAATCGCATTTCGCACTTGCAAGCTCCGAGCGATTTCCTTCGACTTACTCTCAGGTGGCAGGGGCCAATGAGAAATTCCTCCCGCGTCCTTGAATTTCTCAAAGCCGACCAGACAGACTTTACACGACCACGCGCGCGCGCCATAGGATGGATCGAAAATTGCCTGGAAATTTGCCTAATCGCAAGTGCACGACGCGCGTTGCTTTGCAACGTCGTGTAAACTCTCTCGACTCTTACCGATCTCTCTCTCTCTCTTCAATATTGGGAAGTTATATATTTTTGCGGAATGATCTCATCCGCGAGCGAGTTTCAAGCGCATACGCGGAAAAGAGCGAACGGAGCAAAACGAGCAATCCTATCATAGTGTCACAGAGCTTGATGTTTGTTTTGATTTTAGCGAGCTGGAGCATTTTATCTGTCGTGTAATAAAAAGAAAATTGCGCGGGTCAAAGTGCATCTGCATTTCGGACAGGGCAATTGATAATGAAAAATTCATCGCGAGTCTTTCGAGCGCGAGAGCGCGAGTGTGACGAAGAGAAGCTAATTCTATTCTAATAATATACGCGTGTCTCTCCCTCGCACCTTATCCCATGTCCGCCGACGATACCACCATACTCGCACGCATCTATGTGTTCGCGCGACATTTTCTTATGCGTGTGGTTTCGTGAAACAGCCGATAATGCTATCGGCGAGAAATCGATGTCGAGAGACGTTCCCTTCGGAAGACGATGGTCGCGCCGTGACGGAAATTCGGCCGACGCGACGCGACCGCACAAAATAGGAATTTTCTCAACAAAAACAATATAATTACCGTAATTTTAGATTTCTAAATCGAGCAAAGTTTCGTCGAAAGTTTCATTATTGGATCTTACTTACGATAACAAACCAGTTTGGTCGGGTTTTCTCGAGGTGTCTTCGTAAGTCTTCTCAGTTTTATTTCTTCTTCTTCTTCTCTCTCTTTTTCTCTCTCTCTCTCTCTCTCTCTCTCTCTCTCTCTCTCCCTCTCCCTCTTTCTCGAGTAGTCAAACATAATAAAAATATTTACGATAACGACTGATTTGATAAGAAATTCATTCTTATTGCGCCCTCGAAACGAGAGATATATGTAAATAGAATAAAGAGTGAAAATTGGCAAATCAATAAATTGGTTATTATGAAGTAACGAGAGTGTGTTGCTCGAGACTGGTAAAAGTATCGTGTAATTATAGTTCTGGAATTGATATTGGAGAGAAGAGCGGCGCGAGAGGAGAGATGAGAGAATAAGGCGAGAATATACTTATCGTGGTGAAACGTTTTGTAATTAATCACTCGATCGACGCGTCGCTGCTGTGCCAGCCAACACAATCGTCTTTATTGCAGTATCACCGAGCGCGAATATTTTTACGCCGATTATCGTCGCTTGCCATTGGAAGCCTTTCGTTACCTTCTTCTTCTTCTTCTTCTTCTTCGACGAGACGCGAGTGTCTATAATTCTCTTCGAATCTCGCAATTTTATTCGCCTTGCAAAACGTCCATATAAACTGCATTTCTGCATATGCATACAATAGCTTTCTAATAAATCTCTCACAATTCTTGTATTATTCATAATACATACGTACTACTTGTTTACCGCAGATGATAAACTAAAACATAAATTTTGCCCACGAGCGCATCACCGATCCTATTCACATTCGCTCTCTCGGGTACGAAACTCAAATAATCGTAGAGATTCGGCCTTTTCCCTAGGCTATTTCCTAAATATTTGTATAATTTTGTATAAAGAGGAAAAACAATCGTTCCCCCGGAGTACACAGTTGGACGACAAAACCCCCTTATCTTTTCGGTTGTTTGAAATATCGTACTTTACTTTCACGATAAATAAATTCATCGACTATGATTTTACAAGCAAAGTCTAAAGGGTCTATCTCTCGGAAATAGACGCGCCCGCGCGCGTATCTTTCGAACTTTCAATTATCTTTATTTTTCAAGATCTGGCGATGAAGAAAAATTTCGACATGTTTTTCTCGCGGCGGACGTTGTGGCGCGTGTGCTCGGCGGTAAAGTTTCGCGCGCTTTTTGCACGGAGATTCAAACGCGAGCGAGACGACGCGCGATCGAATGATTGAACGATAAATAACGAGCGAGAGGAGGTAGGAGGTGTAGGTAGGTAGGTGCGCAACCGTAGCATTTATCCGTGCAAAATGAGAAGAAACGCGGTAAAAAAAAGTTGCGTAAAATTCAAATTGCGCCGAGAGTCGCGCACGATCTAGCGCGCAGTCTGATCGATCGAGCGGAAAGCGTAAGCGAGTCTGCGGATTCGAGTTTTCAGTCGGTCATCGCACGCCGACCGATCCATGCTGCAATTCTTTTTAGTTTTGCCTCTCCTCGTCTCCGCGTTACTACGCAAACCCCGAAGCAACCCTTGCAAGACGCGTCTCCCAGCATTTTTTTTCCATTCTCGAAAATCAAGAAAAATCTCTCTGGTTGAGATGGGCGGAGGGGGGTGTGGGGATCGTCGGACATCAAAATAGATTCGAAGCTTCCGTTCGGAACCTCGTTGCAAAATATCGAGTCTTCTGACGTCATAGCTATGCAGCAGCAGTAAAGAAGCGTCATCGAGGGATTTTACGGTGTCGGCGCTAACATAAGACCAAGTTTCATGGTGCGTAATCGTATTTAACCATTGAGCCCCGCTTAAATGACTCAGCAACGTGTTTAACGTGCACGTTGCACGTGACGCACGTTTCTCTCCGCTGTATTACGTGCTCGCGCACATAGATACACACACATAGATTCCCGTATTGTATTTAATTTGAGAAATACGTTCAATGAGAATGCAAGAGCCGTCGTCGTCGTCGTCGTCGTCGTCGTCGTCGCCGCCGCTCCGAGCAACGATTGAGAAACGCGACGGATGCTGACTCGAGTTTGAAGCAAAGTATCGCAAGGAGTAGCCAAGTTTCTCATACAGTTTTCGATTCGTGTACGTACACACGACCGTATCCTTCTTACGGAAACGTTAAAGAGCGAGAGGGAGAGCGACAGAGAGCGGGAGAGACGAGCGGTTACGGACGCGCGAGAACAGAAGCGTCCGAAGCGTTATGGTGCTTGCGAAGCGCGCGCGAGCAGGGGACTCGTAAAATTTATTCGCTAGAGCTAGTAAAGCACGCGCGATATGGCAGTCAGTGTCTCGAAAGTGAAGCCATGACTCTCTATGACGCGGAAATAAGAATATCTTCCTCTGGAATTGAAGATTCGAAGAGATGCCTCGTCGCGCTCGGAGAGCTTGCAGGAGGCACACCTCGTCTCTCCGCTCCGCTCCGCTCCGCTCCGCCGCTGCCGCGAGGAGCACGGGGCGAGGAGGCCTGGAAATTGCCTTGGCATTTTCTACGGGCATAAATTCAATGATTTCCATCAAGCATCGAGCAGGCTCGCTCGCTGGACACCGCGCGAGAATTTCGACGAGTCTCCGCCGCAAGTTGCTCGACGCGCGCGAGCGACTGCTCGAGCGTAAATCTTCGCTCCTCTCGCTCGCGTTGGACGATGACCCTACTACACACGCATTATTTATCGTCGCTCTCTTATGACTTAACAGTTATTCGGTACTCGCGCCACGTTCTCTATGGCCGGCTGGCTACTCCTTCATCGACACTGAGTCAGTCCACCTGACATCCGAGTGCTCCAAAAAAAACCACTTGGTTTCATCTTGCTCAAAAAGAGAAGTTTCAAGAGACACGAAAAGAAGGGGAGGGGGAGGGACCGTCGAGGGAACAACCGTCTTCTGCGTCATAAAAGTCAAAGAATCTTGTCGAAAAAAGAGGGAGAGACGTCTCTCGGATGCGCGCGAGGGAGCCGGTTTGTCTGCCAACGACAGGTTGCCCCGGCCGGAGTGATAATATCATCATCAATATATTTATCCTAACTTCCACTTTTGCGTGAAATAAATAAAGCGACGAACGAACGAGCGAGCAAACGAACGTAGGAAGAGATCGTGGGTGCGCGCCAGTACGAAAGGAGGTAAAAAGGGTCGAAAGCAGGAGGAGAGAGGGTAGCGTTTTGCCCATTCGGAATCGAAATGGTTGAGTCTAGCTTTTATCATTGGGTGGACGGCCTGCTATCTCGTCCCGTGGTTCTCAATGCTCCCGTGACGACGATTAAGTCGACCATTTGATAATCAAGCAATCAAGCGTGTCCACCAGCAGACGGCGCCAAACGCGATGACTATACTGAAAAACTACTGGTCGTATAGTTAGAATAGAATTATCTCTCGACGCGCATACATCAAGCACGCATTTCCTCGGATGCTGATGAAAGAGACGAAGAGACGACGAGTAAAGAGAGAGAGAGAGAGAGGGGGGGGGGTATTTAACGGGGAAGGTACGGGAATTTTCTGGATATAAGAAAATAAGTGGATTAGCGCATGGGAGGGGAAGGAAACGAAACGAAACGAAACGAAACGAAACGAAACGAGACGATGATTTAGATCGACGCTCGAGGGTTCTTTGGGCTATTCGGGGCCAATCGCAAATAGTCATTTTGAGCAAACTAGCGATTAAGCATTCCGTCGATGGACTTCGCTCGAGCGTTCGCTCTATTTATAGCACGTGTCGAACATGCGCCAGCTTCGCTCCGTTTTCGGCGGCGGGGCCTGCGCAAGAAGCTTTGCTTCGCTTTGCGGGGGCGGCTGCGGGGAGAGCGGGGCCAATAACGATACCACATTCAGAACTTGACTTAATATCGAGCTCATTTCGAATTCAACGTATTCGGGGGCCGATGGTCCCATTATCTCTTCTCTTTCAAGTTTCCTTTTAGCTCTACTCGTATAAAAATCACAACAAACTCACCTTCGTAAAACGATCACGTACCTACCTACATATCCCAGATATGGAATACTAAACAGTTACCGAACAGGCGGTCCATATCTGGTTTACTCACTGATAGTATCGTGACGCACTAACCATAAGCTTATCCGCGATACTTTGGAGTTACACACGACAAATACGAGAGAACGAGAGAGACCCTCTCGCGAAGACCTCTCTTCTTCTCTCTTTTGTTCAAAGTTCATTATAATAGAGACGGACGGACGGACGGATATTAAATATTAGGAAGATTATTTTCACGAGTTTTATTACGGATATTCGAGCAGTGAGAAAAGACAAGTCCGAGAAGCAATTCATAAATTCCGGAGAAACTTAAAAATTCAGCGAATTATCATTCCTGCCTAGTGGAGGCTGGCGCACATTAAAATGCGCAGATATGATAATGATCGGACAGTGCGACCTTTGCGGTTAATGATCCGAGAGAATTCTTTTTCAAATTCCTATTGGGACATCAAAATACTTACACAGCTGAGAAACGAGCGATGAAAAATTACATATATTCATTCTTCCTTCCTCCGCACAGTCCACCACCGCCTATTTCAAGTCTACGCGCAAAAAGTCCTAGTGTTTTTCTCAAAGTTTCGCTCACGTTTCGCTGACATCACGTGTGTGCGCGCGCGCGCGCGCGGAAGAAGAAGTTTCTGGATAGGAATTTCATTAAGAGAGAGAGAAAGAGAGGATGAGAGAATGAATAGACGGAATAGATGAGAATCACTGCTGCCTTGTAAATAGGCGGTTGCTTGCGCTAACTGGAGATGACCTAAAAAAAAGTAGTCAAGTTCAAAGAGATAGAGTCTGGCGGTGCGTTAAGATCAGGTAGTAGCCCTGATCCTGACTACCGCCAGGAGGAGAAACAGCTGCGCCATGCATCGTGAATAAGAAGAGCTTCTGCTCTATGCAAATCCATGAAAAAGAGAGAGGAGATACGTCGTGCACGCGAATCACAACGATCCTCAGCTTCGCGCGGCCAATTTCTTTATGCTTTTGAAGGAGATTTTTACATTTCTTCGTATCTCGAGGCATTCTCCTCTCTCCTCCCCCTCCCACAAAATTTCCTATAAATTATACCAGAAAACGTTCCGCTCGCTCGAAGGTGCAACACTTTCGAAAAAGATCCACCAGGAGAGACCATCTCGAAATCGAAAAAGGAAAAGGGAAAAGCGAGCGTTGCATCATCGTCGCGTAAACTTGCCACCGAAAATCAGGCGCTGTTGGGACATCCTTGGGCTGTAAATTAAAAGGTTCCACCGTAGGTTATAGCTCGTGAAGAAAAGAAAACCGGAGGCACAGGCAGAGGCAGGGTTTTACTCTTTTCTAGTAAATCGGATTTCGTAAGCCCAAATAAAAATGTCGAACCTGCTCTAATCTTGGGATTTATCGTATGCATCGCTTACGAAACGTTTTCTATCAGAGACAATATTTAAACAAATGTATAGAACCTAAGATAGGCCATGTGTAAGCACATTTGTCACACGTTATTGTCATGTCTATTTGATTTCTATTTCATTTGCTTCTCGCATGGATTTTCAAGGTCCTCGCCACCACCACCACCACCACCACCAGGTTTGCTACTCGCTTGATTCGAAATATCGAAAAAAATAGACGGACGGAAGGATGGATCGAGCGAGCAATTTCGGAAGTAACGACGATAATCCGAGAAATGCTCCGCTGGCCACGTGGAAAACGGAAAGTTTCTCCTCCGACATCGTTACGAGGGCAATGCTTCGCTAATTGGTTCGATAGTTTATGCCTTAATTAATTCGTCGATGAGGACAGACCACTGTGCAGCGGCTGCAATGAACTTTGGATCGATTTCTCAAGAAAAAAATCCCACAGTAACAGCAGTATCGTTCGCGGCAACAGCCGCGGAGAGAGCGAAGAAAATGAAGAAAATGAGGAAAAGCGGAGGAGGAAATGAGGGAAACCAATCTCATCGAGCCTCGATAATGATATTAATAATAATATCTCGAGAGAGGAGAGAGGGGAGAAGGGAGGACGGGAAAAGTTTAAATTAGATAGCTTTTGAATGGACAAGAGGATCCCGACGACGATCGAACAAAAGCCGGCGAACGCGCGTATTTCGAATGGGGTGGAGGGAACAGAAATATCTCGTATGCACTACTTAGCCGACCCGAGTGCCTATAATTATTATATTACGCGGCAAGGAAGAGAAAGAAGAAGCCTGGAATGTAAACAAACGCAAAAAGCGATCTGTTTTCAAAAGCAAAGTAAGCGCGGTGACGCAAATCTTCCCTCGGTACGAGTGATTTAATGTACATTCACGATAGAGTATCGTTTATGGAGTACGTACATATGTACATATGTACATATGAATATATGTATGCATGTATGTATGTACGAATGATTAGTCTCTGGTAACAACCGGTCTTGGTCTTGGTCTTGGTCTCTCTGTCTGTCTCTCTCTCTCTCTCTCTCTCTCTCTCTCTCTCTCTCTCTCTCTCTCTCTCTCTCTCTCTCTCTCTCTCTCTCTCTACCTCCCTCCATGTTTCTCCGTCTCGTGTCGCGCGGATAGATATGAGAACCGATTTTTACTTACAATTGTAATAGATCGTTCTCATTGATTTTCATTGAAAATCCTATTCATTACGCGGTAGAAAAAGATCGGTACACGCGACGAAATAAAAGCAAATTGTTTCAGGTACACATCGAATTGGACATTTTTCATCGCGAATCTAATCTCCCCGTAATGAAATCCGTCCGTGCGTTATAAAAGTCGATAAAAGTCGAGAAGCCGTGGTCGAGAATCGTGGCGCCAGTCATCTCTCTCTCTCTCTCTCTCTTTCTCTTTCTGTAGTCGATCGACGACTATAACGAGATTAAATACAGGGGTGTACATACTTTTACCGATCCTTCTCCGTGTATAAAATGCGGCGTATTGGCGCCGCAAACGCAAACGGAGTATTAACGCGTGAGAGAGAGATAGAAAAAAAAAGAGAGAGAGAGACGGAATGGAGATACAGAGGGATTCGCTCTCCTCTTTATTTCCTCGCGGGTTCGTTTATGTTCAGAGAGAGAAATGAAAGAATCGCGTCCAAAATCATCCCCGTTAAAAAGAAAAGTTGAAAATACGCGCGGCCTCTGGTGACGGATCGTGGAATCAAGGAGACTGCTGCTATACCATTTGAGAAGGCAGTTCCGCGATAAATTGTTAAGATCACTGTAGATTGACGGTGATTGCGCTTACATTGCAAAGGCCTTGAGACGCTTAGCGGTTAACATCTGATACAATATTATCGAGAAAAATTCTCCTGCCGCTCAAAGCCTTTTAATTCGACCGCGCTTCGCTCTCGCAATGCGCGTAGCGAATAGTATTTTTAACGGGTCACCGCTTTTCTGGCTTTTCATCAAAAAATAAATGGAAAATAATTCGGCTCGTACAGGTCGCGCGTAGAAGAAGAGTTCTCCGTCTCTCAATGACGAAGACGGAAATATCGCAAGGTATCAGGCGTAAAATCAATTTGATACGTTCCTCCAGGTTAAAATCATTGATCCGCGTCTTTATCGTCATGGTAACATACGCATCTATGTGTACATGTGTATACCGATACGTATGTAGAGACGGTGGAACGGTGAATTTGCATATGCACGAGAAATACACTATTTTTTTTTTTTTTTGACACGACACGCTTGTCGCAATGATCTACCAAATTTCTGCCTCTTCGTCACTCACAATTTCCTCCCCGTCCCACCCGCTTCCTTCCTTTTACGTTAAGGTGAATTCTTTGCGCGATTAATCGCGAGCTCGATAAATTCAGTATTTTATAACGAGAGGTGAAACAAGTACATCGAGTACATTGCACACAAGTTGTACTTGTACTATTGATAAAAACGTTTAAGCGTCAATAACAACGTCTGTCAAACGAAAGAACGAAGTTCAGATCCATCAATAATCACGTGCACGCTAGTAGATAGATATATATCTTGTATACACCATTGATGTGACGTCATTGAAGCTCAAGTATCGCGTATTACCGCTGGAACTTTGCAATAAATTCCCGCGAAAATTTTGGAGATTTCAATGCTCGCCCCATAAGAACCTTTGGGGACCCACTGAACCCTAGCGGAGCCGGAACCTCGAATGCTGCGTACCCGTTCAGGTACCGTACGAGGAGCAAACCTCGAGGAAAAGTATGAAAGCAAGGCTATTTGTTATGTCTGGGAGCTCCCCTGTATCTACAATCTCTGCATCCCGACATAACCTCAAAACTTGCCACAAAACATCTCGAGCGTTTGGAGTTTACGCGTGAAAATTTCTAGAGAATCATCGCCGACGAGACAACGATGAAATACGCGCGATCTCGAAATGGCTGCGAATGATTTCAATCGACCGGAATAAAGAAATTCAGCGAAATCATCGAGTATTGCTTAAAATGATATTGCGGAGAGCCAGCACGCGCGCGTGTCGCGTCAATTTGACAAAATAATATTTTTATCGCGGCACTACCGACTACAAACTTTGGGGATGAATCTTCCTTTCTCGATCGGTTGTTCGATAATTCGTAAAAGTAATGTTTTGCGCGTGTATTGTGAGTGCGTGAGTGCGTAACGCACTCACGCGCGCGCGCGCGCGTACATGCATGTGTGCGTACATAAATATGTATTATAATAAACTCATCGCGTTTCTTCGAAAGACTTTGAAAACGATTAAGTTCGCGATAGGGAGAAGTACAAGGTGATATATGCGCGATGATGAAAGATTTCTAAACACTTGATTTTTTCAACACGTGTATAATACGCGTAATCTTTATGAAATCGGCCATATTGTGTTGATATCATGGAAAGCGATTAGGGAGAATGCAGCAGGGCTATCTCGTTGACTGCTAGGTGAACCATTTCGTGAATTTCCTGGCTTAGCAAACTGTTCACTTACCGGCCGTGGCTCTTGAACTTTTCCCATAATGCCTCCGATTCTTCTTCTCCGATAATCGGCCCTTCAGTAACATCGTTTACGCGTTTCGTCACAATTTTTATCACCTATCTCGCAATAGCTACGCATTATTATTCACCCGCACGGCAGCCATATGCCCTCTACCTACTCGGCCAAAGCCTGCTTTGCTGTTTCATTTAGTCTTTGGCTTTCAGCCATTCTACCTCTTCTGACGTCATAACTCCTCCAGTACCGTACAGGTCAACTTACTGTACCTACCTTAATGACACGACCAATAGCCTGCCCTTCGACCCTTCGCGTTTAGTTATCTACATTTCTAAATACCCTAGAAATCTCTCCATCATCGTTCGGCCAAAAATTTATTTGACGGAATCACCTTTTTAAACGGAGCAACAAAAATTTCTTAAGTCCTCCCAAAGAGACGCCATTAACACTGTTCAAATATCAATTAGCTTTACCGTCTGTTGATAAATCTAATCGATCCAAAAAGTTTTCCCGAAAAATCTTCAATGGTCTCCTTCCCCACCCTTTCAATCCCACCAATTTTGATCTCAATAAAATTTCGTGGAAAGGAAATGAAGAAAAATCAAAAGAAATGAGAAATATCAGGTAAGCTTCGCAAGGAACGAATTGATTTGAGTGTAGAGTATAGCTTTACTTCACTTGATCAGAATATCTTTCAGACACACATATCATTTTAAACATAGACAAAGAAAAATATCAAAGGCAATCGATGCATATCCAAAGCATCCTTAGTCACTGATTCATATTTTTCATATGATTAAATGTTTCTCTTATCACCGTGTACATGTATAAACGCACTCCCTTTCCCTCTCATTTATTTTTAAGACGATACCAAAGCTCACGAGAAACCATACACACACGTTTCTTTACCATATTGTAAATATATATATATATATTATGTGCTTGTATATATGTATATGTATGTATGTATGTGTGTATATATATATATTTATATATATATATGTATATATATATATTTATATATATATATATATATATTGTAACATAAGGCGAGAAGGACAATCATAACATACATGTCATCGGGCATTTATATAATTATACGAGATACACTTCGCAAAAAATTACAACAATTATGCAAAAATAGATATCCGCTGCAAATCCCAACTCTAAGAAAATATTGAACGACGAGTCAACACTTTAAATTCTTTTGTTGGGAAAAGCAGCGGATTTATCGCAACACTCAGCAATGCAGGTACGTTTCCTTATTATTCACGTATCTGCGCTAAGATTATGTTCGCTAATTACTTTTTTATTCAGCATCAGCGCTCTCTTGTAAGATGCTCTTACGTAAATTTTATTAATATTCCATTATTTAAGTTCGAGGTGATAGAATTTTCCCTGCTCCATATTGGTTTATACATCTCCATTTCGTAGCTGACCGTACATACCGTGACTAGAGTTAAAAATATAATCTGCAGCGTTTTATTTTCTTTTTTACTCTTTTTGTAGATTTTGACGATAGTTCGAGCATAC
The DNA here is from genome assembly GCA_037305995.1 of Sclerodermus sp. 'alternatusi'. Taxonomy (NCBI): domain Eukaryota; kingdom Metazoa; phylum Arthropoda; class Insecta; order Hymenoptera; family Bethylidae; genus Sclerodermus; species Sclerodermus sp. 'alternatusi'. The sequence continues at coordinate 6,265,599 of CM074553.1, read as the reverse complement.
GCTCCTTGAATTGGGAAATAATACTGAAATAATAAGAACAGATTTTCTCTCTTTCTTTTATTACTTTACCTCTAATCACCGTATAAAGGGAAAAAATCTTTTAGTCACGATATCAATAATATAGAGAAATCATTGAATACTTCTTCTTATCGTCTGCCTCCTCTTTTCTTTTTTTCTTTTTTTTTTTCTTGCCTTACGTCATCTCCTCATTTTCATCCTTCTTTTTTTTATCTTTTTTTAATTAAACATTAAACATTTTGACAAAGAATTAAATCATCACAGAAGCATTATTTTATCATGTTAAATTAGACTACATATTTTGGTATTTTTTTTTCATTTCATCAGCGCGTTAATATTATAATAATCGAGTACAAAATTTTTTTAAGTTTTCAAGCTTAGTATAAAGCACTATTATATTTATATGCATAGAGTGCATGCATGTCGAAACATACAATATATCTACAGTGAAATATATGGTATGAGTATTGACATGTGTTTTGCAAATACCGCTTAAGATCTATCTATGAGAGTAGTAACTTATCGTTATTTAATGGTGATGAGAAGTAGAAACTTTACGAAGGAATCTTCTCTCGAGCGAAAAGCTTTCATACTAATAATTAACAATATTCCAAGCATTCAATGTTATCCTTCGTGTATATTTTCTACCTTTAATTTCTGAATATATTAATCGTGTGCTCAAAGATGGTGTCGCAATTATTAGAAAATATATATATATATACCTAATTACGCCGTTTATAGTAACAAGAAAGTGTTAATATCACACTGCATATAATTTTTAGCGAATAAAAAGTAACATTAACATTAGATTTTGTTAATTAAATGCTTAAAATCCGCACAGATAAAAAATTATCTTCTTAAACATAGTTTAGTAACAACAAACATAAAAATTAAAGCTCCATTTATTAATTAAGCGATATTATTAATAAGAAAGAAGCGATTCTTTTTAATTAAGGCAGTGTCTATAAAATTAATTATTAAAATATGATTTACGAGATTCGAAAGAAATTAGCGCGTTCGATTGTGATTTTAATTTCTTTCTCTTTCTCTCTTTCATTTATTCTCATTCTCTCTCTCTCTCTCTCTCTCTCTCTCTCTCTCTCTCCTCCCCCTCTAATTCTGTGACAGCAAAATAAAAATATTAAAACGTTTATATTTCTATCTAATCGCCTGCAAGTTCCCGAATTTGCTTTTCTTTGTATACGAAAGTGAGATAAAGCGAAATGGAGCCTTAAGCACAGAACGTGCGAATCTTTTATTAATTTTTTGTTGTTATGTTTAGTCCTTTAAAAACTGCAAATTTCTCTTAAGAATTAAGTCTGCAAAAATGGCAGTTAAAATTCGTTACTTTTTCTTCACATTTGCATTATAGGAAGTTTGAAATTCGTAGAAATGCAAATATCTATAAAACGAAATTTTAACCAGAACTGGCAGTCTCATTTTCGACAGATATGATGCTCCCCTTTACTTCCTGGCCAGCCAGGGCAGCTTTGTTCTGTCTCACTAATTCAGCACGCCTCTCCTTTAAAAATAATAGAAAACAGAAGGAATTACACGAGAGCGGGCAACTGTGTGGCATCCGTCATCCGCGATTCAGTTTGAAGATTTTGCATATTTTCCCATCAGAGAGAAAAGCACATCGTACACGATGGTGTAACGATTATAAGACGCACGTAGAGAAATCCTTCATTTTTCTTATTTAAATGGTAGATAGATAAGATAGATAGTTAAAACTTGTGTAATATCTTACGTGATTGCGTAATTTCTCTTTCTGCTCGCGTTCGATAGTCTCACGGCGTTCACGGGCCTGGTCCAGTTTTCCTTGAATTTGAGACTCCAATTGCTGTACGCGTTCAGACATACCTTGACGAACACGAGCGACTTGTTCTTCCTGCGCAATGAACAGTGAATATAAACGGCTAGATCCGTGATTCCCTCGAATTCAATCTACCGATTACGTACATGTTCCTTCAAGCGATCCAACATCCTCTTAATATTCTCATCGCGCTGAGCAACTGCAGTCTTCATTTTTTCCTCCACGGCGATTCTCACTTCCTTGGTTTGTTGCTCCAAGGCCTGGCGTGTCTTTTCGACACTCTCCAACTAGAGGGTGGAGGGGTGGTGAAAAGTAATGGATGAAAAATCAGAAAACGTAAGAAGAAAAACTTGCAAAACGACCGAGTTGTTTCATTTGTTACTCACGTGCTCCTTGAGTCTATTCTTCAACTCGGCAATGTGGGCCTCTCTCTTCTCCACGGTGTTGTTCATTTTAGCGTCCAAAGATTCCCGAGTGGCAGTAATGAAGGCAGCACTGAGTTCATCCTTCTTGCGAGAGGCTTCCTCGATTTTACTGAGCTTGGCCGTCAGTGAGGCAAGCTTGTGTGCTTCTAAGGACAATCTTCTTTCCTCGGCTGCACGTAGCTTGTCCTCGATCGCTAAATGCTGATTCGCGTTTATCTGAGGTGGAGACGGAGTTCTCTTGGGAACTGTCGGTTCTGCCAAGATCACCTCGTAGCACAATCCACCCTTCGACATTTCCTGGCATCTAATTTCGGTAGCTAAAACATTTTTCACGTGCAAAAATTGAAGAAGAAAGAGAAAAAAAAACGAGACGGTAACGCTTAACAAAATGATTTTGAGAGAAACCACGTGAGACCTGTCATTTATTTCGAATATCTTTCGTCCATATCTTATTGTACATTCGTTTAAATTATCGCGTAAGTACAAGTCATAGGTATAATAAGATAAGGGAATAAAAGGGAAGGAAGTGAGAAGGAAGAAAGGAAGGAAGGAAGGAAGGAAGGAAGGAAAGAAGGAAGAATCGATCTGCCCACGAGACGATTGTCTCTAGGCGCCGCGACGTCTAGCGTCGACACACGCACCCTCCCTATTATCCTCCTCTCACCCTCCTCTCCTCCTCTCCATCACTCTTTTTCACTTTCTCATTCTCTCGTATGTACATATGCTTTTGACGAGAGACTATTTTCTTCGATATACATTTATCGATATTTTTATAACTCGATTGATTTGTAAAAATATACACGATTCCAATACTTACTGATAAATTTCACCTTTTTCGGCTGTTTAGTACGGAGTTTCCCTTTACCCGGCGGCTTCTTAAATGGCGCATTTTCCCTCCTTTGACCCGCTTTAAAAATTGTTAATCGGCAAGGATCAGCGAAATTCATTAGTTTAGAAAAAGAAAGGGACGGCAGTAGAGGATTTGCATTCAAGTTTAATCATTAAACAATCAATGCAACCGCCTGATGAACATCGACAGCCAATGGCGTTGCCATCTTGGACCGCACCCTGATCGTCCGAACACCCTTTCTCGAAAGAGCACGTGTGTACCTCAAGATTGTGTTAGGTTGAATGACGGTCAATGTTAGAAGAACATACGTACACATGCATGCACGCACACAGACACCTACATCACGCTATTAGACTACCACTTTTCTCCGATAATATCGTTAACAAAACCTTTGATATATCCTAAAGAAATGCCATAGTCTACTATCCTTTTCTTTTTTTTTTTTTCTAACATTTCACGATATTCCATGAAAGGTATTCTTCGCGTCTGTGTGTGTTTGTGCGCGTACGTGTGCAATGATATCGAAATCCTATTAGTCCTTAATAGGACTTTCTTTCGAGCCCCTAGTAACAAGATCAAATGGAAAATGTGGACTTTCGTCCTTTGCACAGGATAGGTTGATTGAAAAATTTCCAACGGGAGTATCTCGTGTGAAAGGGATGAATACTGATTTGTGGGCGGCTAAGAAATTGATCGAAATGCAGGTAGCGAGAATACGATACTACCGCATGTTATATCGATCTCTGACTAAACTGCGGTAAAAATATGCAAAACTAATTTATTTAAATGGCCAAGGCAGCAGAACCTTCCAAGGAGAACAAAAGTAAAAGTAAAACTCTTCTCTCTCCAACACAGTTCGAGTAAAAAATCATTATTTGTATATATACGTACATATATGTATATCAGAAAATCTTATCAGATATCCAGGTATCGTTAACAACAAAATCAATAAACATAAAATCGCAACAGGACAGTTTTCTTCGGGCGAAACTGAGTTACGCGACGAGATACCGGCTTACCGCTCCAGGGTGGCAGGGTAAAGCGAAAACCCTTGAAAATGCATAAAATCATTGTCGCGATATTTTCAAGCGGTTGTATCTTTTCCTACTCGAATGCAAGAAAGGGAGAAGCAAGGGTTGAACGTTGCAAGGATAAAAAGGAAGAGACCACTTACCTACTATTCCCAAAGGTGCTTTGCAGCTGTGACAGAAGCACTGCAGAACTGAATCGCGCATGAGACCAATTAGCATGATGTGTGTGTGGTGCGTTCACTTAATTTATAAAATCTTAAAAATCGACAGTTCTTCCCTCTATTTCTTTCGAAGTGTGCTCGAGTTTGATGAGCGGAGCGACCGAAACGAAACAAAAGGGAGTAGGGAGGAAAGATATGAAAGCTTTTAAAGCTCTAGACTAAGAAGTTGGCGAGTCCGTACCTGGAGGGGCGGTGGCTGGAACGCGACTGATCTCTGTACGTTACGGTGCGCCACGACGCCCGGCGCCGTTCAATATCCTCTTTCCGTTCTGGCGTCTCTGCTCTATTGCCACTACCGCACATATCCATCCCTTGCGCTCTACCCCTACCTACAATTACGCTCGTAACTTCTAACCCGCCTTCGTCCTCGTCTATCCTCGTCATCTTCATCCTTCTCTTCTTCCTATTCGTGATAAACTGACAGAATCAATGCATTTTGCAAATCCCTTTCTCCACGATCCTCACCCTCTTCCTAATCCAAGAGGGTGGTCGTGTACGCGAAGGACCAGACAAAAAAAAATGGTAGCCCCGAGTACTCGGCTTTAACGGTACATGAATGCTTAAGGGAAGTCGCAAAAAAACCCATAAAAGATGGAACGTTCGTTCATCCCCCAAACAAGCTATCATCCACCGTTCTTAGCGCCATCACCGAGGGCACAGTGCAATTTACAAACTGCTAATCGACCCGAGTGCAATGCACTTTGATTGCACTTTATTTTCAGCGGGCAAACATCAGCCGTAATATCAATCCCGCAATTCTGCGGTCCCACGGTATACAAGTGGATAAATAATGAAAATGTTCAAGATACGGGCCGCTCTCACTTTGTTACAGTATTAGAATCGATTGAAACATTAGCGCGATAAAATCTGATAGCTTATAAAGGAGACGCTTCAAGGGCGGCGAATGGCAGCTATGTGGCTGTTGGCCTTTGCTTTTTGATAATTTATCCCAAGAAATTATTCAGCGAGCTCCAAATATCGATGCACTTGCATATGCATAATTCGGATGTTTAATTAAAGAGGAAAGTTCCCCTTATTATACCAATAAGATTACGGCGCAATTCAAGAAAAGTCACGGTATCGATCGATCCGACGCTAAAATCAATTGCGGCGCACGTGTTCCAGGCTAACTACGCGAAAAGAGCTATTCCTGTTTCGCCGGAACTGAAGCGTTGATCGAAAGAAGCAAAAAACGAGCCAATCGATCAGTAGGATGAGAGTACTCTTTATCAGCGCTAAAGATTCTCTCGTCTATCTAAATCAAACGTGTTGTCTCTTCGTATTTCACTTAGAATTAAAGAAATTTGGAGTTCTGGATAAACTCCTATTCTCTATATTTAGGAAGAAACGAGCGGTTTTTTGCTCAAAAATCCTGAATATAAATTTCATTGGCGACGGAGCATCCTTGACGTGCATCCAAAAGTCTACCTGAAAATCCTACGCCATACATCCAAGTTTCTACCAGTGTGTGGCAGTCAGCTTGTAAAATTGTATAAGCTTGGTCCAAATATAGCATGTAAAGTTTCGTATTGGTCTGTCAATCTGGCGTCAAGGTCCGACGCCATGCAGAAACAAAAAAAATTTTCTTCGCTCAAGTATGTTCAATAGTAGAAGTAAGATTAACAATCGATTCACGCTTTGAGAACCTATTAAAAATCGATTTGCTCATCAATTTCTAACAAAGCGAGATTCCAAGAAAGTAGACAAGTTTTTTAGCGTAGTTGGAAGTCTCTGAAACGCACGGAACTGCAGTAAATTCAAGCTGCAGTTGCTGCAACGAAAGCTGCTTCTCTCCGTGAACGCCAATAGAGGACTCTGACCTCTTCTTGACAACTGTCTACTTTCCGTAACTGTAGGGTGACTACCTGACGCTTTACTCCTTAAATTGGTCTTCCATAATTATCAACTTTTTCTCCGTTTCATCTACTTTAAACCGCTACTTGGAAATTTTCACTCAAAGCATATATTATGTTACTCATAGGTGTTTCTGTATAATACGCTTAAAGTTTGATTTTACATTACGACTTGTATATAGCCAGCCATTAGTCAATAACGTCCTTTGTATTGCTGTTGCCAGCATTGAAATTACACGTCTCACGTCGTTTCTCAATTAAAACTTTTGTATCTATCTTCAAAGCACCGCATTCTTGCTTTTATCGTTATTTTATTATGCTTCTCTTTTTTTTACACTTCTAAGTTTTTAACTATTTTTACTTACATAATTAATTAATTACTTACTGTCCGTGTTTGGATTGTTCTTAAAAATTGATGTCAAGTTCTTAAATCTAAAAATAAAAATAATAAAGTCATGATATAGATTATTAATAATATTAATTCTTGTTTTTTCTTAATTATATATTACCTTTAGAATTTAGTAGCTTTATTTTAATATATCTTATCTTAGTCACTTTGTCAACAATGATAAATGAAGAATACTATCAGTTGGAGTTAACGACAAATTAGAACTTATGTTTATCCGATAAACCGTCTGGTTTTCAAAGACCAATATTTTTCCTCAATACAGAGGTAAAGAAAAATTATAATTGAAGTTTTAATACGAGAGTATCATCAGTAACGAAATAAAAGAAACCAGCAGCCATTGCACGCTATTTATGTTATTATAATTTTTGTCTATATTTATGTTAACATAAACAATAAAAGTATTTATTGCCCTTATTAAGAAAACAAGAGTAATAATAATAATAGTGATAATGATACTAATAATAATAAATATTAATAACAAAAATAATAATAATGTTCCATTGTGCCAAAAATGCTATTTAATCATTTATCCTTTGTTGAGAGTAAGATAATAGCTGATCGGGAATCTCTTTGTCTCTTTAAACGCTCGTAGCGTCTTACCCAGGCATTTAACATATTGAAAATATACACACTTACTTGGTTTCCATCTTGACTGATTTATCTTTACTTTCTCAAAGAAATGATGGTTCTTCTATTATTGAAAACAAACACTATTTATTATCACACAAAAACTACACAAGGTTCGAAGATCTATACCGATCTGAACAGAAAACGACTTGTTGTCCGCTTTTATCGGGATGTGCTTGTGCAAGATTGTGTTGATGCGATTCACGCTATTCACGCTATGAACGCACACAACTGACAAATTTACTGAAGGGTCTGGAGAATGAAAGTATCCTTATTGGTTGATCATCTTGGAGTCATACATGATTGGTCCGTTTAAATAGCCAACGTTGATGTTTCGTTGAATAAATCGCAACACATATTCTCATACTACAGATAAAGGAAATGTTCCTCTCGCCTGAATTAAAATTACTGTCTTAAGCATAAAACTTTTATGCTTAATACGACAAGAAAGAAAGATATTGGGTTTCTATAATGTTTCAGCAATGTAAAAAAAGTACCTCTTCTCTCAAACCAGAACGTACTACTTAATTTTTCTCTTTCCACCATACTGCTCCAAAATCAAATGGAGCAAAATTAAAATTAAGCGAGTTATGTTACTGCACAAGATATATAATGATAAAATGATGCAAATATAGAAAGAGAAAAATTTAACAACTTACGACGTTTCGGTAACAAGAAAATAGGGGAAAAGTTTAAAGTAATCGGTGGTTATTAAATTATTAAATAGCTCTAACTATGTTGAAACTGCGACAAATTCATTTCGAATGAATCATGTGCATCCTTTGTAGTGTTCACCCAATGTTGAACGATACAACGTGTGGGACGATGTGACCGTTGTGAAACTGTAGAAAAGAATAAAAATCTACTCCAAACATGGAGAAGACGAGTAAACTGGTTTGACGATTTATTTAGTATAGTCTGTTGGTTACCAGTTCCTTCTTTTAGATCAATCTGTTTTTTTCAACCAATTTTAAGCAGTCAAACCTCTATGCTTATGTATGAAAGACATGCACTTTCTACAATCTTACTCAGCTCAAGAAGTATGAGCTACAATGAAATGAGACAAAAATCATTAAGTTTAATAATGCAAAGTATATAATACTTGATGAATATCTTACATGTTACGCATCTACCTGTTAATAACAATTTATTATTAAATTTATACATGCATATTTGTGAAATTTAATGATCAACAATCCATTTACCTGCGAAACTCCATAACGATTAACTTAAATAGTGTTTATAAAAGATGATTGGTTGATTTTTATGCGATTTATCAGCGACATCTAGTCACCGTTTGGTGATCAACTCGAGCACACGCAATATATACTGTATTTTAGCGAATATTATACATAAGCAAAAGCAGCCATGTACCTTTAACTGCAGTAATGTGGCTGGTAAGTAAAATTATTAGCATTCAACGAGAATGCGGAAGAATAGATGTACAAATTTGAGAATAAGCAATCAGTAAAAATGACGAGCAGTAATAAAATTGAGAGTGACACAATTTCCGAGAGGCTAAAATATAGTGAAGAAAATGAAAGTTTAAGCCAACGTAACGCTATGAGCAATTACGAAGGGTACAAACATCGACATGGAGCCGATAGTTTTCCAAATATCAATGAAAGACCTGTTGATGATATTTCAATCGAATTCTTTTACAAACCTCACACTATTACTCTTCTCCTTATATCAATCGGAGCTGTTATCTACTTTGCCTTTGTTAGGTATGATCCACTAAAATTCAGTATTACGTTCACGTGTTCATGCTTTCATAACCAATATAATGAACTTTATTTAGAGATGCTACGAATGTGGAGGACAACATGTGGGCAGGAATGCTATGTGTCATATTTTTCTTTTTAATGATATCAGTCTTAACATTTCCAAACGGACCTTTTACGAGACCTCATCCTGTTGTATGGAGACTCGTATTTGGCTGTAGCGTGCTTTATCTTATGGGATTATTATTTATGTTATTCCAAAACTATGATACAGTAAAAAAGATATTGATTTGGATCGATCCTGGTCTTGCCTCCTTTCACATTGACATGGATAAAGAATACGGCGTTAATTGCTCCGATGTATCAGTTGAGAAAATTTGGAACCAAATAGACATATATGCTTTAGCACACTTTTTAGGCTGGATGTTTAAAGCAGTCTTGATTCGTCACTTTGGAATCTTATGGGCCATTAGTATTATGTGGGAAGTTACCGAAATAGCATTTGCTCATTTATTACCTAATTTTGTGGAGTGCTGGTGGGATGCCCTTATTCTAGATGTACTTGTTTGCAATGGGCTTGGAATTTGGGTCGGACTGAAAATATGTTCTATTTTGGAAATGAGACAATATAAATGGATGTCCATTCGCGATATAGAAAGTACAACTGGTAAATTAAAGAGAGCAGTGCTTCAATTTACGCCTGGAAGTTGGACATCTGTCAGGTGGTTAGACCCTACCTGTACATACATGAGATTTGTAGCTCTTTGTCAACTTGTCATTTTTTGGCAAGTTTCAGAGCTGAATACATTTTTCTTAAAACATGTTTATGAATTTCCTCCATCTCATCCATTTGTTGTTGCACGATTAGTATTGATCGGAGTAATTGTAGCACCATCAGTTAGGTAATGATTCTCATTATAATAAATTTGTAATTAATTTTGTATCTTTAATTTCACGTTTTATTATTTTAAATTACAGGCAATACTATATGTATGTAACAGATCCTGCCTGTAGTCGTGTAGGTACCCAATGTTGGGTTTATGGTGCTATAATGGTAACTGAAGCATTATTGTGTATAAGACATGGAGCTGCACTTTTTGAACGTACTCAAGCTTCAAATATACTATTCTGGCTGTTATGCCAATCTCTAGTCTCTGTTCTCTGTGTATATGGCTGTGTCGTTTGGCATCAGTACTTTGAGGTAAGAAAGGATAGGTAATAGGCATTTAAAGACAGCAATGGATTTGTAACTACTAACATTTTGATCACCTGATATTGTTCCGTTTGCGTGTCTTTGCATGATTCTTGATATTCTAGACGGAAAAGATAACTGCAGCAAAACAATCAGATATTCAACTGGATTCCAACAATATCAAATCATCCTGTACTGGTATGTCGATATGAAACAGTGAAATTATTTGATTGGTGCTTTTTTGAACTTGCATAAGAAATAATGCAGAAATTGACATTTCGCAATGTTTAAGATTTATAAAAAGCTTTTACACACTAAAAATATTTCAGTATATTTAGGACTTTTACAATATCATAATTAGCTTTAGCAAGATATTATTCAATTTCAGAAAATGTGGTATGCTGTAATAAGTCTGTGGAAACAACAAAAGAAAAGGAATTGTAAAGAAGTTCATGTTGCAGATCGACAGTCTTAACGACGCGTTGGTATAAGCGCCAGACGCGTTCTAGTCGTACAAACTTACGAACTGTGTTCGTAATTCTTATAATATGACAAAAATCGTACTGATATTAGTAAATGTTTATCAGTACGCGTCAGTTTCAAAGAAAATTTTGTTCCTGAGAATGTAGAATAATCTTTTTATTTCAATGCACTTTAAACGTAATATTGACTGACTTTTAAGGTTATATTGATTTATAAAGTTATTCAAAAATAAATTGTTCGAGCTGATCGAACGTTTCTAGCTTTGCCGAGCAATTTGTCATTTTTAAGCAGAAACTAAAACGTTAATGCATTTTGGTAAATACTTGTTTTTGTACAACTAAACTTACGAGGAAGCCAATGCGTTTACGTGCAATACGTATGTAAAAAAAATTGTGATAAGTTGAGAAATTCATTAAAACATTGTTACAATTATAGAATATTTAAACTCTTATTATACTATTGTTAATCTTATCGTCAAGACAGTACCTGAGCATAGACAAGATAGAGTTACTAATTAACATTTAATCCTAATTACAGGAATTCTCTTTTCAAAGATTGATCTAAATCTATTTAAAGTCTCGTAAGCTAGTCTCAATTCTTTAGTTCGAGATGACTACTATTCATTTAAATTAAAAAATTGCATGATCTGTAATAAGATTTTTATAAGTATACCAGCTATATATTAAGTCTACCACTTTTCTTAAAATTTACATTAAACAATATATTTTGTTTTTATCTTACTGTTTATATGAAGGTGATGAGCATTTTGATGAGTTATTAAGCTGCCAAGACTTGCAAGTGCCAAATAATCGAATGCTTCTTCATTTTCAAAAGTCCTACTTGAATCTATAATACCGAAAGGTATCAAAAGGATGTAATGATTTCTCACTTCTTCAATAAAGTAAACTCGAATCTCATTACTAGCCGGAAGTTAGTATAAACTAAGAATTTTTATTGCGGCTTTACATAAAAACTTCCGCTCTTCCTTCCAACTATAAATTATAAAATTTATAATTTCTCCCTTTATACCCCTCTCAGGTTTTTCTTAAATATCTTTGTTATAGTAAATGGGGAAACAAATACGGATAAAGAACTTGGATAAGATTTAAGTTGTGTATTATTATTATTTATAATACAATTATCACAGATACGTAAACTACAAAATATCATACATTCTCTATTATAAAATGCAATTTGCAATTCGTCAATGATCCCATTGCACGTGCTATTATTCTTATATATACATATATATATACATGTGTGTATGTTTGTGTGTGTGTATATATATATATATATATAAATATATATATACATATAAAATAGATATAATTAAAAAATATATATGTGTATACGTATACAAGGTGTAATAATGACATGTTCTATAAATTTAAAGAGCTGTCGAGGTGTTGTGATCTAAGACGATTTTTCATTAGAATTACTTTCTCCATAGCCACTTAAATGTATGGAAAATGTCACTGTTATTCCCTGTACATGTGTATATATATATATATTAGAATTTTTTATTCATTTGTTGATTGCGTTGAATAAATATTAGTATTACGTTTGATTTCTTCTTCCACAGAATCAGATCTTACAAGAGCTTCCACCGTAGAGCTTATTTCAGAGGAAATGGAAAATGCTTCTGCTTTTATATAAGATTCATCTTCATACTCTCCAGATTTCACTGCTTCAGAGACGATCTGTGAAAAATATGAATGATCTCTAATTAATATAAAAAAAATTGAAGTATTTTAACAATTACCTTTCTCTGAATCTCATCAGCCTTAATTTTCTCTGCTTTCTCTTTATCTACCGATCCAACAGCAGTTTTTAATGACATTTGTCTCTTTGGAGTGGGTCTTCTAGGTTTAAATGATCCCGAAGCTTTCTTAGGTAATTGCGAACTAGTGTGTTTCTTATTTTCGTTGGATTGATCGCAATTGTGGGTCACCAGCTGTTCCTTGGTTTTAAATGCCTTAGAAGAAGAGAAAATGATAAAGGACGATAAAAACCATGAATTAAGATTCAGCCAAAATTTAGCTTACGTGAGAACAGATATCACATTTCAAGTTGTGTTTATTAATCTCGTGATGCTTCAGAGCTTGGGCACGATGAAAATTTCGATTGCAGTGACTGCAACTAAAGCGTTTAATATTACTGTGTGTGAGGAGATGCCGTTTCAATTTATCTGGACGAGAGAATTCGCTCATACAGCCTAAGTAACCTCTGAAGGGACATTTTAATCGCTTGGACAAATCGTGTATGAGCATATGCCGACCAAGACGATCCTTTCTTTTAAATCTGGCCGGACAGTGCTGAAGGAAATATTGATGATTAGCTTTTAAGGATCTTACAAAATGATCCTCGTAGGAATGCAGTTACGTTACAAAGATAATTACCGGACAGAGAAAAGGCGTTTCTTCGCTGTGAATTAACTTGTGATTAGCTAGATATTGCTCTGTTTTAAAGGCTTTGCCGCAATCCTCGCAAGCAAATTTTGCGGATGACGCGTGAGTCTTTAGATGCCGACGTAAAAATCTCTCAATGAGGAAACTCTTTCCGCAATGCAAACAGGCATAATCGTGCGTTGTAGTTTCTGTGTGGTGTTGCAATGCTTCAAGGTTCGAAAACGAAGACTTGCAGATCGAACAGCAATAATATTTTTCTGTTGTTTTTTGTTTTTGGACGGAATGGACGTACTGATGCAGTCCGAGATCAGATAGAGTATTAAAAACTTCGCCACACACGTGACAACGATACTCCGATCGTTTGTGACTACGCGTATGTTCCAGAAAGTCTTCAAGCTCAGCGAACATCATACTACAGCTACTTTGCACGCACTTGTACACTTTCAATGTTAAGTGAGAGACTATAAGATGAGCTTTAAGAGCCTTGTACGAGTCAAATATTTCTTTGCAAAACTGACAGTGATAGGTGCGGTCAATACTTCCGTCAGGTGGAGCCTTGTGATCAAAAAAAGAAAAAAACAGTATAGAACATGTTTTTTCACTTTTTCCTATTAATCGTATATTGAACTAATACCTCCGGCGGTAAAGAATGAATGGCCGTACCAGGCCACACTTTATGAGATGACATATGTTTCTTTACATTAGATTTTTGAGCGAAGGCGCGTCCACATACTACACATTGATATGGTTTCTCACCTGTATGAGATCGCTCGTGTTGCTGCCAATAGAATTTTTTAGCAAATTGCTTACTGCAATAGCCACATTTATACTATAATAAAAAGACAAAAATAGAAATTTGCTTAATAAACGAGAAGAAAATGATGAATAGTTTTATTTAATTACTGACTTTTAGATTTTGCGTTTGGCCCACTTTAATCTCTGATTCAGAATTTGAATTTCCTATTGACACTGTACTACAGTATTTTAAGTTATTTGTATCCGTATCTTGGGATGTTTCATTTTGTGAAATATTATGCGGAATTTGAGGTGTTTCTTTTGATTCATTTTTAGTAGATTCATTTTCATTAGCAATAGTTGAATTTGTAAAATTATCCAAACTTTCTGAGCTTAATATAATTGGAACGCTAAATGTTGAATCTGTAGTAAAATAATTAGCACCTTCTTGATCCATACTAAAAGTAAAAAAAAAAAGAAAAAAAACATTACTATCTTGTTAAATCTTCATTAATCTATTTGTATAGTCAAAGTAATTCACCTAAACAACATATCAGTCTCCTCCAAAATGATTGATTCACCTAATTGGTCAGTTTGAACAAATGATTCTTGTGGATTATAATGGTTTTCATCTTGACCAGTGTCTTCTACTTGCACAACTTGATTCTCATCGTTTACTAAAAACTGATTTAAATCTACTGCTTGTTCTTGGGTTGTTTGATGAGTTCTTTTATGTAATACAAACATATGCAGCGATGTAAATTGACTCTTGCATTTTCCACACTGAAATATATCTTCCTCATCTTGATCGATAGCTACAAAGATAAGATCTATGGTAAATAATTTGTTCTCTTAAAATTTCTTGATAATGATCAAGATTTGGATTTACCTAATTGTTCGACTTCGGTTATAAGAGTTTGAGATTCCAATAAAGATTGAACAGAAGGACTATCCAGGGACACACCTACAATGAATAATAAACAATTTATCATTTTCCATACATTTAATCTAAAAAATTCTGAGGAAGTCACAATAAAACTAGAATGGATTAAACTATTATGGTTAACCCCACCTCTATTACGTTTAAAAGAAATTTCACCTGTTAGAGCGTCAAAAATAGATTGTGCCATATTTCCTGATTAGCTTATCGCTTCATTGTAGGTGAAAAATTGCTTGTCAAGTCTTCATAGATGATAAAGTTTAGAAAAAGAAGTGAATTCCTTTGATGAAAACATACCGCAAATGTCTGTAAAGTGACGGCGTTCTTGCTCCGAGTTACTTCGAGTAAATGTTGCTTTGGGGTATTTAGGGGTAGGAAACTCGGCTGATTTTATGGCACTCGGTGGTTAGTAATAAGAGAATAACAGTAGAGGGGGCATCAGACGCAGCGCACTAGAGACACTATAATAAGAGCCTGCCCATCACGCATGGCGGCCATTTATGATCTAAACTTGTGATTCAATAATATTTAATAATAAAAACACATGGCATTACAAACATAAAATTCGACATGCAGTTGCACAGATTGATTTTGGACAAGTAATAATTTTATTTCTATCTTGGTACAAAAGTTATTAAATTACATTATCTTTACAAATTATTCGCTATCACTCGAATCTTCGTTTTCTTTAAGTTTTTGTTTATACCTCGCGTATGCAAATCCAAAATTTTCAACATCATTTTCATTAAGCGCTGATACAAATTCATATTCACGATCAGCAATCTCTTCCGCGTAATCACTACTGTAATCATCTGGATAATAATCAATGCTGCTATTATCAGGTGAATCGTTTTCATTATTATCATTACTATCGTCATCATCACAGATATGTAGATTTTTAACAGCTTTCCTCATATCATCTTCGTCAATAGAATTCTGTGAATGTTCAGACTCTGGATAATCATTCCTTTCATTGTCTTCTGCATTAGAATCAGTAGATTCTCCATCACTTTCTTCACACGCAAAACCATTATTCAGGTTTTTAGTTAATTCCCAAAATTCTTCCTGATCTGGTATATCAATACATTCTATATCATGAGTATCATCTGCAGTATCTTGTACTCCATAATATATGTCGTAAGCAAATTTAATATTCTCCTATAAAAGAAATAGATTTTATAATCACTTTAATAATTAACTTTTTTATTTTAATAATAGTAAACAAAACTTACATCATCAAGATTTAAAGAGTCAAAGAATTTTGAATCTTCAACATCTACTAGAGTGGTGACTATATTTTTTTCACTCTCATCGATAGAAGTATTCAAACAACGAGAAGTATTTACTACTTTATACCTATTTTCAGCCGAACGCTTTTTATTCAAATTCTTTGTATTTTCTATAATATTTGTTATATGCTGTTTAAAACTATTTTTCATACTACTTTTTCTTCTGTGTTTTGCAATGTGCTCATTAACATCATCCTCCTATAAAAGATGTGAATACCAGTTCTTAAACATTTTTGTTATTGAAAGATTATAATTGAAAGATCATGAAACTATTCTTACCTGATTGTTAATAGTTCCCGCAAATGTTAAAATGTTAGGTACATTAGTAATATTTTCTTCTTCACTTTCATTTTCTACAATTTTACGGCGTTTACAAGAAACTAATAACGCATTTAAAGGTGAATCTTCTAACCCACGTTTAATTCTCACAACCGTGGTCATTTTTAAATATTAAGAAAAGCACAATTATAAAAATAGGTAATGCAAATGCTAACTATAATAAAAATAACAGTGACGAGTTTAAAACAAAGAAAGATATATATTTTTATTTTTCAGATTAGAACGCTTAAAAGGTCTCACCAAAACAAAGCATTCAGATAGAATGAATGCACAATCTTCTAAGCATAGAGTCTTACTACAGACGAGAGGGATAAAACCATTTAGAGAATGGGAAGAGGAAATTTGGTGTCCACTTTTCATTGGTGGAGCAAAACGCTAAATAGAAGGTCTGTTCTTCATTGCTGCACTAGCTACACTGGTGCAATTATATGCCAATCAGGAACCAATAACAGTATTTTTCTAGTTTCTGATTGGTATATAATTGCACCAGTGTAGGTAGTGCAGCACGAAGAACAGACCAATAGCGTCATATTCAAACAGAAGTAACCTAAACAATTTTTAAATATTTTTGAACAAATTTACCATTTTGTCAAAAATTGTTCCAGTTTCAAAGTGTCGCCATTTCCACAAAAATGAATATTTTTGGAAAAGACTTTCTGCGCTGCATTCTATCTAACGAATACTAATTCCTTATGCAATTACAACCGATTCTGAGATACTTCAATTTTTACGAAAAATCCAAGTGGTACACTCACCGGCACGGATGGTGTCCCTACCCGACATAGAGTATAGCATTTACCAGGCTGGACAAATTTGCCCTCTCACTCGTACGTGACGTCAAATGCTTGTTGGCGGGGTGGTAGGAGAAGCGCGATGCTGGTCTAAATATATGAAGTATAAAGGCCAGTATATGGCAATACACTATACCATGCTATCCTTTGACTATATAAACATGGACCGCCAATTCCTATTACCAGAATATAGAATCTGCAATCCATGATGTGGAGACACCAATCCCCAGAGCGGCGAGTAAAAAAACTAATATTTGGTGCTACACACCAGACTCCTCTAACTGACACTATTGTTATTATCAATTGATAATCGATATACTGTTATTAGCTGTCATAAAAATATTTTTTTATTATATGTGCATGCTGTCATTGATGTTATAAGACTGTTTTGAAAAAATGGGCAAAAATTTATATTGCTGCTTTGAGCTATGCAATTATAAAAGAATAACAATTGCAATATAAAGTTTTGCTCATTTTATCAAAACAGTCTTATAACATGAATGACAGCATGCACATATAATAAAAAAATATTGTTATGACAGCTAATAACATTATATCGATTAGCAATTGATAATAATAATAGTGTCAGAAAGAGGAGTCTGGTGTGAAGCACCAAATATTAGTTTTTTTACTCGCCGCCCTGGGGATTGGTGTCTCCACATCATGGATTGCAGATTCTATATTCTGGTAATAGGAATTGGCGGTTCATGTTTATATAGTCAAAGCATGCACGCAACACCATAATTTCACTGGACAATAACAAATCCTTAACAAGAGCGTTGAAACCTATACGCGAGCCGAGAATCCTCAACAAGAGTGTCGAAACCTATAAGCGAGCCAAGAATCCTCAACAAGAGTGTCGAAACCTATACGCGAGGCGAAAATCTTTAACAAGATCGTCGAAACCTATACGCGAGCCTAAAATCCTTAAAAGGAGTGTCGAAACCTCTACGTGAGCCAAGAATTCTCAACAAGAGTGTCGAAACCTATACGCGAACCGAAATCCTTAACAAGACCGTCGAAACCTATACGCGAGCCGCAAATCTTTAACAAGAGCGACGAAAACTATACGCGAGCCAAGAATCCTCAACAAGAGCGTCGAAACCTATACGCGAGCTGGGAATTCATAACACGAGCGTCGAAACCTATACGCGAGACAAGAATCCTCAACAAGAGAGTCGAAACC
Organism: Sclerodermus sp. 'alternatusi'; assembly: GCA_037305995.1. Taxonomy (NCBI): domain Eukaryota; kingdom Metazoa; phylum Arthropoda; class Insecta; order Hymenoptera; family Bethylidae; genus Sclerodermus; species Sclerodermus sp. 'alternatusi'. Next base: position 6,247,262 of record CM074553.1, on the reverse strand, counting down.
TATACGCGAGACAAAAATCTTTAACAAGACCGTCGAGACCTATACGCGAGTCGAAAATCCTTAACAAGAGCGTCGAAACCTATACGCGAGCCAAGAATCCTCAACAAGAGCGTCGAAAATTATACGCGAAACAAGAATCTTTAACAAGAGTGTCGAAACCTATACGCGAGCCAAGAATCCGCAACAAGAGAGTCGAAACCTATACGCGAGGCGAAAATCCTTAACAAGAGCGTCGAAACCTATACGCAAGACAAAAATCCTTAACAAGAGCGTCGAAACCTATACGCGAGCCGAAAACCTTAACAAGAGCGTCGAAACCTATACGCGAGACAAGAATCTTTAACAAGAGCGTCGAAACTTATACGCGAGCCGGGAATTCTTAACAAGAGCGTCAAAACCTATACGCGAGCCGAAAATCCTTAGCAAGAGCGTCGCAACCTATACGCGAGCCGCAAATCTTTAACAAGAGCGACGAAACCTATACGCGAGCCGGGGATTCTTAACAAGAGTGTCGAGACCTATACGCGAGCCGAAAACCTTAACAAGAGCGTCGAAACCTATACGCGAGCCAAGAATCCTCAACAAGGGAGTCGAAACCTATACGCGAGGCATAAATCTTTAACAAGAGCGACGAAACCTATACGCGAGCCCAGAATCCTCAAGAAGAGCGTCGAAACCTATACGCGAGCCGGGGATTCTTAACAAGAGTGTCGAGACCTATACGCGAGCCGATAACCTTAACAAGAGCGACGAAACCTACTATTATTAGCTTGCTGAATTTCTGTGATTATAAGATTTTTGGGTGTAGGATAAAATAGGTGAAAGAAATATGTATGCATATTTTAATAATAAATTGTTTTATTTATTTTAATTTTCTTACATATATATATGTTACATACTTTTGACAAAACATTTAACATTAATCTTAAAAAACATAACATCGTTATATATAAAAATAATACAACACATAACATAAAGCATAACATAAAGAAAAACATCGTTTTTGTTAATTTTGATGACGTGTACTATTTTGCACACGGGACGTCATTAATGAATAGCGTGGCATCATTCTATTGGTTATCTCCAATGCGCATGCGCAAAGTGAAAACCAATGAAAAATGGACACCTGGCTACCTGCCCCTATTCCCTTAATGGCTTCCCCCACGTGTCTATTTTATTTTTTCGTATTTCCATATTTATGATGATATAGCTTAATTATTTATTAAAATAAAATATAAAAAAAATATTTTTTGATTTTTTTGACAATACTGAGCGCTTATTTCACTTATAATGACCCTAAAATGAGAGTTCTATAATTTACAATAGAACAAGCCAAGTCCTAATTTATATATAGTACATTCATACTACACTACTACAGTATGATCAGTACCGCTCTAACCTTCTTCAGAGGTGGTTCTGTGTCTTTGGCTAAGAGTGATACTTAACGCATTTTTAGTGGAAAAAATATAAATATATATTATTTTATCCCTAAATCCAACACTATTGTTGTTGTTATTACCATTTCTTATATCACTACAATCAGGATTTGTGTTTTTCTTAATATTTAAGAATGGCAACGGTTGTAAGAGTGAAACGTAGGTTAGAAGACCTACCTTCAAATGCTTTATTAGTTTCTTGTAAACGGCAAAAAGTTGAAGAAAATGATAATGCAGAGGAAAATATCACTAATGAACCTAGCATTTTAACTTTTGTGGGAACTATTAACAATCAAGATGATGTTAATAAGTTTATCGCAAAACACAAACAAAAGACTGATTTGAGAAAGCGTTTTAAGCAACGTGGAACAAATGTTCTGGAAAATACGATGTCTTTGTATAAGGAGCATTTAGCTCAAAATAGGTATAAAGTGATAAATACTCTTCGCCAATTGAACACTTCCATCGATGAGGGTGAAGAAAATATAATTACCACCCTAGTAGATGTTGAAGATTCAAAATCCTGTGTAACATTAAATTCTGAAAATGTTGAATTTGCCTATGATCTATATTATATAGAACAAGAAACTACGGTTGATGCTTATGATATAGAATGCATTGGCATGCAGGATGGCGAAGAATTGGTATTTCCTAGAAATCTGCATGATGAAAGTTACGCAGAAAGCGTTGATTCCAATTCAGAGGAATATGAAGGAAATGAATATCCAGATGAAGATCCGTCGGATAGGTCGACTATCGATGATGATATGGCAGATGGCTTTAAGAATATGCGTATGCATGATGATGATGATGATGATAATGATAATGATGATGATGATGATGAACATAATAGATCTGACAGTAGTATTGATCAGTATCAATATGATTACTACAGTGATTACGATGAAGACTGCTGATTGTAAATACAAACTCATACATATTCCCTTAATATGACTGATATTCAAAATTTTGAATATGACCATGCAAGACTCAAGAACTTGAAGAAAGGGAAGATTTGGGCAATAGCGAATAATTTGTAAAGTTAATGTAATTTAATTATTTTTGTACAAAGATGTAAATAAAATTATTACTTACCCAAAATCAAACTGTATTAAATTATTGTACCCTTCGTATTAATATTAGATCACTTATTAAAGTTTTTGAATCATTTTTTAGTAAAAAAACGGTTGTTGAAGACCATAATGATTATTTTATTACAGAGTCCCAATTTGTTTAATAAATGATCTAATCATGATATCGTAATAGAGAAAACATTCTCTACATACATTCATAGTATTCTGCAATTCATTAAAATAAAGTAATCTGAATGGGGGATAATATAGTAGTGAGAGGAGTTATCAAAATATTTCACGGCATATCTTGAGTTTATTGAGTCTTAGTAGTAAAACTGCTGGTTAGCATAAAATCATTTAATGATAATGTCTTTCTCTGTTTAAATCCTTTCCGTGAAATTGTCGCCACGAAGAAATTTATTTTTTTCCTTATTAATCTTGTATGTGATATGAGTAGTACACTGCGTATACATGTAACACTGGCCTTAATTCTAATTTTTACATTTATGCGCTCTCAACAATGATTACTTGTATACAAATACACGCAATTATTTTTGATTGTATCTATGTAAGAAATAAGTACGTTAATAAATATGTACAGGGTGTAACAGTGACACGTGGCACAAATTTAAGAAATGGTAGAGAGAAAATGACTGAGATGAATTTTATCTATCAATTTTTTTACCCAAAGCCTTAGTTTTTAAGATATTCAATTATAAAGTAAGATAATATGGAATATCTTACTCTAACTATGCTTGAATTCAGGTAGAAAATTGCTAAATATGTGAAAAATCGTCTTAGAACTACTTTCACTATAATTCTTTAAATGCGTGTGGAATACGCCATTGTTACACGCTGTATACTTTTGCATCAGCATTCGTTACATCCACCACGTGGCATTCACGTGGCATACACGCATTCTCACATACACACATACACGAAAAAAAAACAACAATTTTTCTTTTTATTCAAGAAAATTAAATAAAAAATTAAATATCCATAGCTAAATGTATTTAATTTCTTTTAACATATTTATTAACGTACCGACATATTTAAGGAATATGAGCGCAATAAAGAATGTCATATAATTTTCACCTTTGTGTGTATGAATGTGTATCTACACGGGCACACACACACACATTAATATATGTATAATGTATATAACATACATATATATTACATATATATTAATTGTATTATTGCAACGTACATATATAATTTAGTAGATTCACAAGCTGAGATTTGTATCATTCAGGATCTTAACTATCTTTCCATAATACTTCTACTTTGCTACTGTACAACATTTTACACTCACCGTTTCTTTCTGATTTCCTTGTATATAACGTTATTTTTTTACTAATCTACGAGATTATTGAGAAAGTCATGAGATTGCACACCTTTGCCTGGTTCGCTAGATCGGTTCTACCGCGAGTTTTATATACAATCTTTTAGAAATTATTCGTATCCCTCCATTCATTACTTCGTTCTAATTAACTAAATCGAAAATCCCTATAAAATTCAAAAGATGTATCGTTAATTTCGATAACGCTATAATATTTATAAATTGTTGGTTTCACGAAAAAAATAAGAAAGAGAGAGAGAGAGAGAGGGAGAGTAAAGTCAAAAAAAAGCAATCGTTTAATACGAATTATGAGCACTAGGCACACTTTTCAAAAGTTTGTCTCACTCTCTCTCTCTCTCTCTCTCTCTCTCTCTCTCTCTCTTTCTCTCATTTATGTATCTTTATATTTACATAATTTCTCTGCCTATATAAGTACAGACAAATCCCTGGATCAACAAAAATCACACAACACGTTCAACTAAATCAGAGATAGTTGATGTAATAATTAAAATAATTATAGTAATATATTATTTATAAACTGGCAACAATATTATAACAGTCCCATATAAGGTGGATCGCCGTAGAGAAGAATGAGTTTAGCTTTAATTCGATAAAGAAAAAAAGAAGAAAAACTAGAAAAATCGACGTGGAAGCGTATCCGGTATGAGGGGCGATTAAAGTCGATTAAGAATGGTAAGATTAATCAAGTCTAAAGTACGGACGCCTCGGTCTTAGTAGTTAGCGTGGTTGTATGGCTATTGGAGGTGTTGTTAGCGTTGTCATTGTTATTACTCGCTTCCCCAGCATGGCTGGAGCAGTAGAATCTTTTGTGAGCTATGAAAGTGCTAAGGTAATTGAAACTGATGTCACATGATCGGCAGTATCGTGGTCCAGTCTTGGTGTCCAGGCTCTCGTCCGGTGCGGGCGGCGGGGGGGTGTCCTCTCGTTCCTTTTTCACAACATTCGTCAAGACCGGAGTGGTGGCTAATTGCACCGGTGAACTCTTTCTTATTTCCGTCTTACCGTTTAGTTGAGTCTCCGCCGGTATTTCCTCCGGGGTGGTTGCAGCTGCTGGCTCTGGCGTTGGAATGACCGCTTCGTCGTCCAGTACGCAAGTTATGTAGCTTTCCTCCTGTTAAACAATTTTCTTTAATGCGCATAACGTTAGTCTTGCAGTGGTTGGTTAAGCAATCGTGTGTAATTCATTCTAAAGAGAGGAATGTGCACTCCACCTGCAGATCGGTTCCTCGTTTCTCAAAATGCATCCTGATATGTGTTCTCATGCCGCGAAGAGTATTTCCCTTGTAGCGACATATTGTGCATCTAAATGCTTTAACGCCCTGATGAGCGTCCATGTGACGTTGCGCTGCACCTGCGGTCGGACTGACTGCACCGCAGACTGGGCACCTCCAGCCACCGGTTGGTCCACTTGTGCAAGTATGCGTACTACCCGGCTCTACTATTGCCTATGGATAATTCACAAGGGTTTTTTCTTTCTTTTCTCTTTCTTGGTTGATTGGTTTGTTTGTTCGTTTGTTTTGTGCTTTTACTTTTGGTTTGGTTTGCTTTTTTATTATTCTGCTTTATCTTTACTTTTACATTTATTTTTATTCAACTTTTACCTTTACTTTTACTTTTACGTTTTCAAAGACCAGAACTAAATGTAAAAAGAACTTAACGAAATTGAGGATAAATCTCTAATATCTTATTACTTTACACTTGGAGCATCGTGTATGATTTTCTTGCGGTTCCGGTCGTTTTGGACAGTAGAAGGCCTGGTGAGCCACCAAATTATCCATAGAAGCAAATTTAATTCCGCACGCTGCACAAATTAATTGCACCAGGGGAGGGGAGGGCGTGCCAGCTGGAGGTGGACTGTTGCTGACAGTCGTTTCCCTCGCTTGACAGTAGTGTTTCTTGTGAGCAACGAAATTCTCGTGTCGGCAAAAAACGATATTGCACTCTTTACACCTAGAATTCGAAGAAAGTAACGTGAATTTCGGTGAATCGCAATGTCCAGCTACAACGACGGCCAATGCGACTCGAGTTGGACTTGTGTGCGTGCGTGCGTGCGCGCGCGAGAGAGAGAAATTCAGAGTACACGTACCTAGAGACACCTTGCTTTACCAGAACGCCAGGAACAGGTGGCGGTGGTAATTCCGCCAGTCTGAGAGCTAATTCGGTTGCTGGAGGGGCCGCCGTGGAATTAATTTGAGCAGCTGCAGCACTGCCACTAGATCTGGTCCTTGGGCTACCGCTGCCCCTGGACCTAGGACTGCCAGTCAGTGGCATGGACGATGGCACCGGTGAGATCCGATTCTCCTTCTCATCCTGATGAATCGGAGACCTTCGAATACTGAGATCAAGCGGGGCCGCGACGGACGGCGATGTGGAGCTAACTACGATAGTGGCGGGTTGTTGCATCGGTTTGTTGGCCGCTCTGAGAACCGCCGGTGGAGCCGGGGATGGTGCTGGGACCGAGGTCGGCGTGGGATCCGTGACAGGACTAGCCGCGGCGCTCAATCCTCGTGTCATTGGCTGAAGGGAGCCATTTGGCAACAAGAAACACGCCGTGTCCGGCGCGGGAAGCGCTGGAGCCGCGAGAACACTGGCCCCGCGAAACAACGAGTACGGCACAATTAGAATCGGGTTGGTCGGCAGAGCCAGACAAGGTTGCGGCGGTGGAGAGTCTCCCGGACTGGAACTGGTCGGCGGCGAGGCCTTCACCGTCGAGCCTACCGTCGTGGATATTTGATTCGTCACCGAGTCCTTGACGACGTGTCTGGTGCTGCAGTAGTGAGTCTTGTGCGCCCTGTAGGTCTTCAACGAACTAAACCTGATGTCGCAGTTTCTGCAGTATCTCTCGGATTCTTCGTTCAGCGAGCCATTGGACGCAATTGTCGAGACGGAAGAGGTGCCACTACTACCACCACTGGCACTACTACCACCACCACCACCGCCATTTCCACCTCCACCACCGGTACCACCACCGCCACCACCACCACCAGCACCACCACCTCCGGCACTTCCGCTTCCTGTACCAGAGGAGACCGTCACCGAGGATGTCGTGGCCGGTGGAATCGGAGAGGCTGCGTGCATCCGCATGTGCCGATTCAGCGAGACCTTCTTGTCCGCGCTATACGAGCAATGCGGACAGGCGTACGCCTTCCGCACCTCGAACTTGCTGGACTTTTCGTCGTCCTCCTCGTTGTTCGTCTCCTCCTCTAGACGAGGTCGATGAGCGCAGTAAAACGTGCGATGCGCCTCGAGAGTGCTGGCGGAGCTGAAGCGAATTCCGCAGGGTGGACAGATGAGAGCCGCGGGTCTCGCGGCTGCAGCGGCAGCAGCTGCGGCAGCCGCAGCCGCGGCCGCAGCCGCGGCGGCGGCGGCGGCGGTCGCCGGTTCCACCGTGATCGTTTCCTTGCCGTCCGTCGGTAGCACAAACAGCTGTCCACTGGCGATAGCTAAAAGAAGAGAACGTTCCGTGATAAAACTGTGTACGAGGACACGGAGATCCCACGTGGTTATCGCGCGACACAATCGCGTACTCACCATTTTGCAAACCTACTGGAAGAGACGACGTCGCCGAGGTTGGCGGTGAAGCATCGCCAGGTTTAACGGTGAGGGCGGAGACTGCGGTGGGTCGCAGTGCCGGGTCCATCGCCAGACTAGCATTCAGTCTCAGTCTTGGTGCGGCGGCAGCCGCCCCGATCGCGTCCTCCTCGAGCTTCATCCTCTTCGGCTCCGAAGTAGCTTCCGTGGAAGTGGGCGACGACCGCTTAGACGCGTCCTCCGAGTTCCTTCGACATCCGGGGTTCCTTCTACTGCGAAAGGACAGCTGCTGACCCAGCGAGGACGACGACCTAAGTATCGAGGAGTCCTCCTCGCTCAGCGTTACCGCGGAATCCCCGTCGAGCGCGTTCCTCGGACTGGATTCCCTTTGACTAGTAGTTCTCGAGGACGCATGTCGTTCTCTGGATCCCTTGGCGAACTAGAGAGGCAAAGCGCGAGAAAACCACGATGAAGCGAGTAGCTCGACGAAGATCAGCCCGCCACTTTTGGGAATGGGGGGAGGGGGGGTGGTGGTGATCCTCCGTCCCCGCACGTACCTCAAGGTCCTCGGTGAGACTGGCTAGCCTCTTCCTCGCGTCCTCCGGGAGGACGGCGAGCCGCAGTCTGATGTCATCTGCGGCTGAAACGCTGCTGCCACTGCAGTTGATGCTGTTGAGAGACGCCGGCGTGGCAGCGGCATTCGACCTGGACGACGACTCCTCCTCGATCGGCGCCGCGATGGGACTGGAAACAGCTGATCCGAGACCACCTTCCACTCCGCTGCTCACTGACGGGGTTCTCTCCGAGTCGCTCCACTCCTCATCTTCCCCTGGAACACGGCACACGTACGGGATAGAGAGCGATCGTTGGATCCTTGCTCGAGAATCCAAAGAGAGGGTACTCGGGGAGTAACGATTCGAGTTCGAGTTCGGGTTCTTGGCAACGCGAGTTGAAGCGTCTCTGAAAACGACGCGTCTCTACGAACGTCCTTCGCCCTAATGCCAACAACCACTCTCGTCAAGGGAGCGGGACCTTCGACTCTCCTCGCCCCTCTGCCCCATACAACCCCCCGGTCCCCCAAAATCCTCTATCATTTTCTTCCTAGTCTCTCCCCTTCCTTTTCCATTTCCCTTTCCCTCCTGTTCCGTTCCTCCCTCCCTCGCCGCTCTGTACACTTTCTCCTACTTTGTTCCGTTTTGCTCCGCTCCGCTCTTAATCTCGCGTTCCACGAATTTGTCCCTGAAATGCTCCGCCACTGCGAGATACCGATCTACGGATTCGGAGTGCTGCCTTATCTCCGGCTCGTTATCTTGATCGCAGCAGGCTTACGTCGCTTCGAGTTTTGCTGCGACTCCCCCTCCCCCTACCTCTACTTTGAGATGCAGTCCGATCGCAGAAATAGCGATCGGAGGGGAAAAATGTTTTCAGAAGAAATTACGAGAGTGCATGAAGGTAGTGGAGAGAATTGATAAAGGAAGTGGCTAAGGGAGGAGAGGAAAAGAGAGAAAAGAAAAGAGATGGTTGATTCATGAAAGAGATCGTTAGGGGGATTGAAGGTAATCGTGTGCGGAGTTGGTATTGGTAGAGGGCACGAGATTCCTGTTCAGATTGGGGGCAAGGGTTGTGCTCTCCTCGGCTATCCAGGATTGGCATCCGTGGTTTCTTGGTGTTCCATCGTTGTGTGTCGTCGTCGTCGTTGTCGTCGTCGTCGTCGTTGTTTCTGTTGTTGCTGCTGCCGGTTGTTGTTGGCTAAGCCTTTCCCTGCTAAATAAGCGGTCATCGATGGATCGCCGCGGCGAGCATGGTAAACTCGTCCCAAGTTCTTCCTCTTATTTTCTTTATCATTCCTCACCTTCTCCTCCATAACATTCGTTTCGAGATCGAGCATTCTTAATTGCGCGTGCATGCAAACGCTCCTCCGAGGGCTCGCTGGCACCCTCCGAGTAGTAACCACCGGCAACAGCAGCAGCACCACCACCACCACCACCACAATCGTCACCCCCTACCACGAGTAAAGCGCAATATATCTGAAGAGGGGGAGGGCAACACGCTCGCCATTAACATATCCAACCTCTGATAAGCTTTCTCCGAACCGATACGAACCTCACCCCTATCCCCCTCCCCCTCCCCGTGTACCTCCGCTTCTATCGGTTCGTTCTATGCACTCATTCACTTTTCTTTTACTCCTTTCTTTCCGTTTCTCCGATATATCGCTGCACACCGCCGCCTCGATAAAAATATCTTTCGTCTCGACTCTCCAGCAACATACCAACGCAATCGGAGAAGCATCGTCGTCGTCGTCGTCGTCGTCGTCTCTCGACTATGGAAAAGGAGCTGCTCCGATCTCCTCCCCTCCGCTCTCCACGAGCTATTCCGATGATAGCTGAATGAAAACTGACGCGTATAATTAAGAGGAAAAACTGTCGCGTCGATTTGCTGGAAGCGAAACGAGGAAAAGATAAAAATAAGAGAGAGAGAGAGAGGGTATAAGAGCAAAAGCTGGTAACTCGCTTGTAAGGCAATCGTCGATTAGAAAATGACTCGCTCGTTTTTCCGGTTTCTAATTTTCTAAGGCGGTCGTCCCTGGCTGGGAGAAAATCAGTTTTGCTTTTACGAAGAGTGTTTTAATTGATCTCTAATTGATCCGGGGTTGTGGGAGGGGAGTCGAGGGAAAGAATAGAGTTCTAGGTAGGTAGATGGGTAAGTAGGTAGGTTGATCGGTGTATCCTATCGAAGGTAAGGCCGAGTTGGAACAGAACCGAACGGAACGAAGCAGAAGAGAAGAGAAGAGAGGAGAGGAGAGGAGAGGAGAGGAGAGGAGAAGAGAGAAGAGTCGGAGAGTCGGTAGTAGACAAGAAAGACCAAGCGTATCTCAGTTGGCTTGGTGGTGTAAAGTACAAGTACGTGCTCCAGTATTTTCAGCGGATCGGATCATCTCGTGAATGCGGAGGAGGTATGGGGTGGCTGTACGTGTAACGAGCGGGTGGGTGTAGGAGCGCGCAACGAACGAGCAATAGCGAGCAACGGTAGCAGCTTCATCGGCGCTATGCAAATAGGATCCCGATCGTGACGCGGGTAGGTAACACGCGACGTTACAGGTAACAGGCAGCCTCGGCCACTTCTGAGTGAGTTCTCCTCCGCTACGGCTTTCTCCTTTCCTCCAACTCTTCTCTTCGTGTCATGCAGCCATATCTCCTTCCTCCTTCCTCCTTCCTTCTTCCATTCGCCACACCACTACTCTTCCTCTGCTTCTTTTTCTTTTCGAGGGCCACGACCCACACGGCAAAGATGCATGCAGCACCTTCCATTGTGGCAATGCGATAGGAAGAGCATGCGAGTGTGCGCGCGCGCGCGTACGTGTGTTTTCACTTATCTCTCATTTCCACCCCCTTTTCCTTGTCTCTCCCTCTCCCTCCGTCTTTCCCCGTTCTCTCTCCCGAGTAGCGAGCTTCGTCCTTCATCCCCTAGAGCCTCTTCTTCCTCCCTCCCCCCTTTCTTTTCTTCAGATTGGACTTCTGGTCTACACGTTGGCATCGCGAAGATATGCTAATGTAGCCGTCCCGAACGTGACAGTGCGGCCGGCCACTAAGTGAGAGCTCAAGTCGCAACCTTCTCATCGGCCCGTGTCCCCTGCAGAAGAACCAACACACGAAGGAGTTTCTTCAACTAGTCCTGCTGCCTGCCTGCCTGCCTGCTCTTTTTAACGTTTCAAGCTCATAATGGATTCTTCGATCCAAAGTATTTTCAAAGGATCGAACGATCGTTCCACTCTCCTCTCCCGAATGATTCAAAGAAAAATTCATCGATGAGCATGCGCTAGCTCGCGCGTATGTAAGGATGTAAATGCACGCACGCACGCACGCACGCACGCACGTTTCCTACCAATGCGTGTCGATACATAGATAGTGGTGAGCGGAGTAAGGAGGTTTGCATGAATAATGTCCTCGCCGACGTGATCCAAACTTCTTAGAAGGGATGGACGTCGGGATAGCAGCGCGGGCGGGAGCATATCATCTTCAGGGAAAGCACGCAGACAGCGGGGGGAGGGAGGAAATTGAGTAGTCTCGACGATCGCAGATATTGGCCCGCACGACCAGTCGTACATTTTGATCAATTATGCTCGCGCGATCCTCCACCACCACCACCACCTTCATCTTCGTTCTCTTCCATCTTCGAGTAGTACTGTTATCCCCCCCCCCGCTTTTCTCTCGAAACCACTTTTCATTTGGTTCGAAGAGATTCTAAGCTCTCCGTTTAAAATTGATCTGTTGACTTTTCATGCATATTTAACGAAAATCCCTGAAGAATTGATGCTGTAGGCCTCGGAGAGAGCTGGGGCGGAAAGGTAACGAGACCAAAGATTGACCGAATCAGATAGCAGGGGCAGGACCGGCCAGTCCAGATCCCGGAGATAGTAGAATTTAATAACCTGCTAGTAGAGGGGGCGAGAGACGAGGTGGCGAGGGAGGGTGGGCTGCAATAATATCGAGAGATATCGATCTTTAATTAGGCACGCAGCGCGGGAATGCGAGATTAGATCTTGGCTAGACGAGAAGCGAGTTTTGCTACACACCCCGACACCCCTCATCGTACTAGTACACTTGTTTCTCCCCCACTGCTCTCTCTCTCTCTCTCTCTCTCTCTCTCTCTCTCTATCTCTCTTACCCAATTTTATACACCTCCAACGCGATCTTCGGTAATAAGAGAATCAGGTCAATTTTGTCTACTCTTTCACTAGGAGAGAAAGAGAAAGATGGGAAGAGAAATAGAGGGAGAGAGAGAGAGAGTGAGAGAAATAGAGATAGTAATCTCATTATCAGCTAGCTTATGAATGATGTAAGCTGTTATACGCGGTAAATTAGTTTAGCCGAAGCTACCGATTAAAAGCAATTACATTTGGATGATGAGAATGATTTAGCAAAGTGGCAGGGATAGACGTAACTCTAACTTGGTTGATGAAGGTAAACCGAATGAAGAGTATAAAGAAAACGAAAGAATGGAAGGAAGGAAGGATGGGAGAACGGAAGGAAGGAAGGAAGGAAGGAAGGGATAGAAACGAAATAGCCATATTCGCGTGCCTCTCTTAACGAGCTTTTAAGCTGGTCGCGACAAGGTCGCGGGGCCCTACGAGGAAAAGGCGGAGGTTTATCAGCGCTAGTGTCCCCGTGGTGTCAAGCGTCTCTATCTCTTAATGACTACCCCGTCTTAAGGCTTAATCGCCAACACGTATAAACCATCTTGCCTCTGCATATTCAAGTCTCCCCGTAATCGCGTAGCCAGTTGGCCGTGTATTAGCCTTTTCAAGACTGACAATGAGTAGAGAGAGAGAGAGAGAGAGAGAGAGAGAGGGCAACGACAAACTCTTCTTCTGCCTTCTCCCCCCTCTCGATTCCTAAATTCAGCGAGTGCTCGGAGTTTCTTTGAAAAAGGAGGAAAGAAAACTAGTGATGGTAATGGTGGTGGTGGTGGGTTGGCTGTGCGACTGGTATCCTACCTACGTACACACACCAAGGGCCTATTGATAATTATTCATTCAGCCGACTTGGAGCAAGCAGATACCGATCTTAAAACCATCCAGTCTCGTCCAGGCGAAGGCGAGAAGTGTCCTGGTCGGATACGAAATCTGGACTCTCGGTCGTCCTTGTCCGTGCAAAATTACGCAGGGCGGGGGAGCGAAGGGTGGTCATTCGCTCGCTCGCTCGCTCGCGCGCGCGCGCGTTTAATGTATGCGCGCCAAAGTCCTGCCGAAGACCTAATGCTCCGACACCCCAACACCCAAAACACTTTTGTCGTCGTCTTAATTAATCGGTGCGATGCGTAAGAGGGATGCGATGAAAGGGAGAGAATGGAGAGAGAGAGAGAGGAAAGCCGAGGATATTGTTTCGCGCGTTCGAAACTACTGTCGAGTTTCAGTTCGAGTTCGAGTTCGAAGGGGTTGCTCGGTGCAATGGGGTGTTAAAGGTTGGCTGAGAGAGGGCTGAGAGAGGGCTGCGTGGGCGTCGAAGGGTATTATTTACGAGCGTGTCCGCCGGCAATCTCGGCCTGGCAACATTGCACTATGTGCGTAGTAGTATACGGCCGCAGTTACGCGCCGAGCTTTTATATCGCAGCTTGGTCAGGCGTCCTGCGCGCCTTCTACCCCTCCCCTCCCGCCCTTTCAACCCTTCCCAAGAACTCTGGCCAAACCTCTAAATCACCTCGCTTCGTTTCATTGCAATCTGTTCCTTCTCGCGAACCTCTTCTCTTCCTTCTTCCACCCTTCTTTTCTATCCGCGCGGGCGTGTCTAAATATAAAATATAAAATTTAAAACTTTTCAAGGATCGCGCGTACGCGCATACGCACACGTTTTAGGTCTTGAAGACATTAATGAGAAGACAGATGCCACGATGCGGCTCTACGGGCGTTGCGCTGATGTACGCGCTTGCGTGTATGTTCGCAGAGTCGAGCGTTACACGGGCTATGGGCTATGGGCTATGGGCTATAGGCACGTTCCTTTTCGCTATGAAATTCCACGAGGAGGCCGCGGAATCGCTCAATTTCTCGAGGCTCCCGCACGTAAAGGAGTCGTAAATCCGTAAATCGAGCTGTAAATACGCGAGACGTGACGAAACAGGAAGAGCCGCTTTGCTTTCCAAAGTGTCAATGGACTTTACGGCTTCTTCTTTACGCACCCTCATGTTTTTATATTACGTTATTATCACCCCTGTTTATCACCCATCTATCAAGTACATTTATGAAAATCTTAAATCACTAGACAACGACGAGGATGCCGAGGACGAGAAGGAAGAGAACCTTTATTTATTCATTAATTATGCAAAGTACGCGAGAGGGAAGAGTTTCTCTGTGGACTTCAGTGAGAAAAATTCAATTTTTTGGAAAAAAGAAACTTTTCAAAGGAGAGAGAGAGAGAGAGGGAGAGAGGGAGAGACGCATAGTCGCGTTAAAGAGAAAAAGGAAAGAAGGTGGTGGTGGTGGTGGTGGTGTTGGTGGAAAAGAGAAGAGAAGAGAAAAGAAAGAGAAGAGAAAGAGAAGAGAGGAGAGGAGAGGAGAGGAGAGGAGAGAGGATGGAAGGACGCTGCTGCTCGGTTTTATCTGGCTCAACCCATTCGTGCGGGCTTATCTACCGTAAAAACTTCGACTTTAACCACCGGGGATCATAATCGAGCTTATCTTTGCTCTCGAGAGCTTTCTCTCTCCTTCCTCCCTTCCTCCCTTCTTCGCTCTTTCTTTCTCTCCCTCTCCATCTCTCTACGCGCCTCTGCAGCAAAGGCTATCTCCCCTTTGCTCATCTATCGCGGCCCCTCGCTCGCGATATCACGGATTTTATCGCGAAACTTTGAACCGAACAAACGAAGATCGCACGAAAGAAAAGAGTGTCGCGACCGGTTGCTAAAAGATTCGCCATTTTTCACAATAGCAACAATTGAAATTCTCTCGGAGCTCTCGGTTTCACCCAAGTTAATTGAAACATGCAACTTTGTCCCTCGTTCGAATAGTTTCGGGGAGAGGTGGGAGAGGGTGAGAATTTTAATCGATCGATCGAGAAAAGTCGAGCAAAGAGGGAGGAAGAGAGAGAGAGAGAGAGAGAGAGAGAGAGAGAGAGAGAGAGTACCGCGCGGAAATATCGTAAGGAGAGAAGCGAGGCTGTAAAAATATTTTAAGCGGATCCGACGCGACGCGACACGATGTAGGAAGGACGAGGAAGTTTAGTGGTGGCGCCTGAAAAAGCACGATTACGTTTACGACTTCCCGTCCCGTTCTCCTTCTCCTTCTTCTCCTTCTTCTTCTCGTTCTCGTCCTCGTCCTTGCTCCGCGCGCGGGCCAGCCCTTTTCCCGGAGCACCCGCGATCCACCCCCTCGCACCACGTCCACGGACCGAGAGAATTAGGCTAGAGCTTTATTGCGAGCATCCATTAACGCGCCTTAATGGCCTACTAATTTTCCTTCGTTTCACTTGGAGGACGACGCGCGTAAAATCGCCCGCAAACTTCGCCTCGTAAATCGAACGTTTCTCGGATTCTCTCATTAATCTCGCGAAACGCCGAAGCGGGGAAAAAAAAAAATCGCCATCCGCGCGCATACATACGTCGCCGTCTCCCCAAAACAAGCGTCTCGACGTTGTTGGCAGTGGAATGGTGGTAGCGCGACGGCTACCACCGCCATCGTCGGTATTGGGGAAGAATGGCAAAAGCTCTCGCTTTTGTATCGAACTGGCGGAGGGTGGGTGGGGGTGGGGCGAGGGAAGATCTTAACGTTTATGGAAGTTTTCGCAGCAGCGTCTCGCAGCAGTTTCGCTAAAAAACGTCGAAGGGGCCTTTTAGACGGTTTACGATCCCGACGAGCGAGTATATCTTGTGGTCCTGGCCTGAGCGAGGAGGTTCGAGGGGGGGAGGTGAGAAACCCGAGGTCGGCCAGTAGATACGAAACCGTCATCATATTGAAAACCATAATTCGTGCGAGGGGCCCCAGGGGCGTACCGTGACCGTTATCTCAATTGCGTCACAATAAATACTGATTCCTGGAAGGTGGCCCTCTCGCTATTATCGCAGGACCGTGTGGCAAAGTTACTTATACTTACTTACGCCCTTCCCCCACCCCCACATACGAACACCCTAACTACTCGCTCCAGTCAAACCTCTACCTGGCCCCGAGTTATCCGTCGAAGCTGCCAGATAGACCCCCGGAGTAATTATTGACGAGATAGCCACTAGATAAAAGCGAGGCAGCTTGGCTTTCCTTCTTCCTCCTCCTCCTCCTCCTCCTCCTCCTCCTCCTCCATCCTTCTTCCCACATCCTTCTCTTTTCCTTCTCCTCTACCTACTCCAGATTCCACGGTTCGACTCGGACGATTTTGCGATGTACAGCGTAGTAGTCGTCGACGACGAGTTCCATTCGATGACGCGAGATGATTTTGGAAATTTCGATGAATTCCTCATGGATTATTTTTCGATTCTTCACTCTCCATGGAGAATCGAGGGAACGAGCGAGTCAACCGGCCATCCAGTTGGACATTCAGCGAGTCGAGCCAGCCAGCCAGCCAGCCAGCCAGCCAGTCAACCAACCAACCTCGACTTTTTCACGTTGTCCTCGATTCCTTGCCTCTATCCTTCGCCGGCAATACCCGTTCGTTATCGGAGAAAGCCTAATCAGAGACCATCCGTCAGTCTAATGGAGAAACGAAGAGATAGGGGAGGTCTGACCTCAGCGCGCGCGCGCACACGCATACTCGTACGTGTGCGTTTCTGTATACCAGAGAGAAAGACAAAGAGGGGAGGAGGAGGTGTCGTTCAACCTTTCGCACGATATATCTATCGACTCTGTGTATTCACCCGCGACTTTCGCATGTATCACGTATCCCCCTCCTCCGGGACAAACCACAATTTTCGAATTCATTAGCACTCTTTCCCCGAAAAGGTTCCTTCATTTGCCACGTCGATAGATAATGCTGCTGCTGCTGATGCTGATGCTTTTAATGCTGAATTATTACGACGCAAAGAAACGTACCGTGTCTCACAGGTGAGGGTAGCACGCGCATCAAGGAGAGTCGTCGAAGACAATTCTAAGAGGAATTTGACGGGGGGAGGGAAAATTTGAAAAAATGAGAGAACGAAAAGATCGGTAGTGGCTGATGAAATTTCTGGAGACAGTCGAGAAGAGAAGAGGAGAGGAGAGGAGAGAGATGAGTTTCACAAGCCTGACTGGCTGGCTGGCTCGCTTGCTCGCTTGTTTGTTTGTTTGGCGATACTTTGCTCTAAAATTGCTCTGTATCGCTCGGTGGGATTAGTATCTGGCAAGAAAAATGATGTAAAAACTTGGCGATGAGTCACCGCGCAACCATTTCCCGGCAGCTCCGCCGCGATATTTCAGATCTCGTCTCGTCGCGATTAGGATCCTTCTTCTCTTCTCTTCTCTCCCTTCCCTTCGCCCCCTCCCCCCGCCGTTTCTCCTTGCCGGCGATATCAAGCGATTTATCGCTCTATTTTTGCCTCCAGACCTTGGACCATCGATGCATGCACCGTGCGCGCACACGTCAATAACGATATATCGGTATCGCGCGAAGGCGAGCGCCGCTCGCTTTTGCTCCGTTTTTCTCCCTCCCCCTCTTCCTCTTCATCCCGCCTCGCGACTTTTCGCACCGCAATTATTCCTGCCGTTTTCCCGACCTCGCGCGGAAAACAATTCGGTGAGAAACGGGGGTTGGAGCGATGGCGGTGGTGGTGGTGATGATGGCAAGCGTCTCGTTGAAATCGACTCGATTTAAGAGAGTCGCGCGTCACCGACCACCCTCCCACCCCCGTGGTACGCCGGACAGCGAAGGGGAAGGATTTTAGGATTTGGCTGAAAAATATCAAGAGGGAGAGATAGAGAGAGAGAGAGAGAGAGAATGACAGGGAAAACCGGAGGAGAGAGGAGGAATATCGAGAAGATTCGCGAGAAAAATCATTCGAAACTCTATCTGATCGCGAGTGGCATCTGCGAGAGGGGGTTGGGGGTGGAGGGTTGTTCGAAATCTCGCGCGCGGTGGATGCACAACGGACGCATTGTGTCGGGGGCAGATATCGGCTGGCACACACTGGCGAACTCTACTCTTATCGCTGCTACCGCAGCGAGCCAGACCAGCGGCAAGAAGACCGAGGCAACTTTGGCCGTTTGCGGACTGTCTTTCTTCGAACCTCCTTCTCTCCCTCCCCTGCCGATCTCTCTCTCTCTCTCTCTCTCTCTCTTACCGATAAACTCCACGGTGAGCCGATCCGTTCGAAAATAATCGATAATCGAACGAACTCCGAGCAAAGTCTCGCAACAAGAGCCACGAAACTGAAATTGTTTCGCGCATCCCCTTTCTCTCCCCTCTTTCCCCCTCGTCTCACCCCTCGTTGCGGTGAAAAAACGCAACTCGCGTTATCGGCGTTTATCGCGAATAGCGTCGAATCAATTTCAATGAGAGCGATCGCCCATTTTTGCGAGGAGGAGACGATCTCGCGCGCTTTCCACAAAGTCTGCGGTGCCAACGTGTGAGAGAGCTTTCGCTTTTCACATATACGTCTCGTGGAGAATTCGTAAAGCCTCGCGAGTGAAACAGTCGAGTCGAGTTGGAATGGTTGCGGGGGTGAGGAGGGGCGAGGGAGCAAGGATAGCGATGAGAGTCTGGCCGGCTCGTTATCAGCCCAGTAGGTTCCTCTTATCAGCTGAATGCAGCTCCCTTCCAACTCTCGATCTTCTCCACTCCCCTCGTTCTCTATCTCTCTCTCTCTCTCTCTCTCTCCTCCCCCCTCTCTCTCACTCTCTATCTTTCTCCCCTCGACTACAGATGTAAGTAAGCGAGCAAGAAAGCGAGGAAGGAAGGAAAGAACAAATAAATGAACGGGCGAAGCAAAAAGGATACAGAGGTTTGAACGATTGCTAATAATAATAATAATAAGAATAATAATGATAATGAGAATTATCCTGGGAAAATTTATGAGAAATAAATTTATCTCTGATTTTCAAGTCGAATCAATCGATATATTCCTGGGGGTAGAGAGAGAGAGAGAGAGAGAGAGAGAGATAGAAAGGAAGGGGTGAATTTGTTGGGGGTTGAAACATCGTTGGAAGGTGCAGGAAGGTGTATCTTCTACCCCTGGAGAGATGGTTATAGAGTGCATTTCGCGATAACGAGGCAAGTTAAACAATATCGAGCTATGCAAGGGCCACGAGTCCCGAGCGAAGATTAACAGCGCCTCTGGCGCGGGGCTACTTTGCTCTTCCCTAAGAGCTGCCCTGCAACTTGTTCAACCGGGAACTACGAACTGTTGCTCCGCGCTCTCCTCTCCTCTCCTCTCCTCTCCTCTCCGCTCCTCTTCTCTTCTCTTCTCTCCTCAACTCAACTCTACTCTACTCTACTCTACTCTACTCTGATTATTGGCTGCCCGGCATCTACGCAGGTCGACTAGAAGTGATAATCCCTTCTCCCCTCTTCCTCCCCCGCTCCGCTCCCCGTCTCTCCCGCGTTATCCCCCTATCCGTCTATCCTCCTCGTCTGATCCTCGTTTTATTAAATCCACGAATTAGCTTGGACCCTCCAGCACGCGAGTGCGCTCGCTTATCTTTGCCGAAGCGAATGCGTGGAAGAAAAATATCTCTCTCCGTGGTTCTTTCGAGAGAGGGAGGAGAAAAACGAGAGAGAGAGAGAGAGAGAGAGGAAAAGGGGGAGGGAAGACGCGAACTGGCAAGCGAGCGAAAGCAGGCGAGGAGCGAACCTTCCTCGTCGGAAGATATCTCGATCGATCTGACGCTGCGAGGGTCGTCGCCGCCGCCGCAGCCTCAGCCTCAACCGCAGCCGCGGTCTCCGCCACCATCCACCTAAGGTGGACGTCGATCGAATCTCCACTGCGAGACAGGTTCACGGTTCTCCATCCAAATATTGGGACAGTGGCCTTCCGCCGTAGCGGACGGAAACACTGAAGCTTTTGCCGCGCTTGAAATTTGTCATTGAAAGTTGGAGAGGGGTAGGAGAGAAAAAGGAGAGAATCCGCTCCATACTCTCCCCTTTCCCCTTCCTCCAACGGTGGAGACTATTCGAATGGAAGTTAATAAGAGTTAAGAGGAGAGAGAGAGAGAGAGAGAGAATCCACCCCCCCCCCCTGGTAAGTGAGATAAAAGATGGTTTGCCGATGCTTGCTTCGGCACGTTTACAAGACACATGCGAAATGAGCACGCGTGGATCGCATTTGGAGTAGCGAAGAGTGTCCGTCTCCTCCGTTGGGGTACCAGGTTGCCGATGTAGGCCCGAGACTTTACGAGGGAGACGGTAGTCGTGGTGGACGAGTGATTGATGAGCGAACGAGCTAATGAGGAGCTGAGTCTGGACGGGGATCACGATAAAGAGGTCCCACCACCGTGCACTTTGCGGGATACACACACTCGCACACTCGCTCGCGCATACGCGCGCAACACACCCGTGTGTGTGTATTTTTCTCTCTGTATGCGCGAGTACGTGAAACGTACAAAGTGCAGCCCACCCCTCTTTTGAAACTGTGTGTCCTCTCTCTATCTGATTCTTCTGCTACTCCTCATGCTTCTTCTCCTCCTCCTCCTCCTCCTCCTCCTCCTCCTCCTCCTCCTCCTCGTCCACTCACACTACGAACTTTCACGATCTCCTTTTTCTCTCTCCTCCGGGATAGACCGAGCAACATCGGATTCTCATTCCAGACTATTCATCGGCTTCGACGACGAATTCAAATTCTTCCGGATGGTCTCGGCGCGTCTCTCCCGAATCTGGCGAATTTTTGCGGCGACGGGGACGACGGGGGGTGCGTGCGGATAACTCGACAGACTCCGGGGAACGGCGCCAAGGAACCAAGGTGCTGTCCGTCGCTCCCGCTAATCCAGTTGGAAGAGTCGGCGACCGCCGGTAGCATCGGGATTTCAACTGGCGCGAAATGGCGAATGTCCAATTCATTTCAAGCATTTCATTTCAATGCGGAGAACAGAGGACGACGGTGTGTGGGGCCAGAATACGAGGGCTTTTGCGGAGAAAGGGCTTTGCGGCGAGACTCGAACGCTGGAGCCGTTTGATAACGGCTGCCACCCACCTATCTTGGACCCGGCAGGCTTTATTATAAACCTCCCGCTGCTCCGCTCGCCACTAGACTCTCCTCCTCCTCCTCCTCCTCCTCCTCCTCTTTCACCCGTGTCCCTTCCTCAGGAAAACTCGCGAGACCTCCCCTCCCTATCTTTCATCCATTTTCGAATCCACCAGGCGAATTTCTCCCTGGTAATATTTCGTTAATCGCGAGACAACGACGACGTTTCTTCCCTATTTGTAATAATCGCGTCAATTTCGACTCTGGCAACGACGATAGCGACGTGGCAATGGCAAACGGCAACAGCAGCAGCAGCAGCAGCAGCAGCAACCACCGCCACCACCACCAGGTACTTGGAGTTAAAAGCTCCGTGTATTATAATGTAGAGTGTGAGTTATCAAACATCGAGTCGTTATCGCGGTCTGGAATCGGCTGGTCCGCTGCTAAGCGCCCCCTACCACCCCCGCATTCAACTCCCAGTCCCCCTGCAAGCCCGATAACGAAAGGGTTATCACGCCACGCTCCCCAACTGCCACCCCCGCACCGACCACCCTTTGCTTTGCTCCGCTCCTCTCCTCTCCTCTCCTCTCCGCTCCGCACCACCTCCAAGAGATTATTATTCTTTTTACTTGCAGCCGCTTTTTCGCGCTGCCCGATTACGATCCTTTGACTCGGCCACTTTACTGCACACTCCCCACCCTCTCTTCCGAAACCCCGCCAACAACGCAACGGGAACCAACCCCTTAACCACCTCAGTTTCACCAGCTACGTATACCTCGCGTACAAAGACGCGCGCGCATTGTTTTCTCCCTATCAGACTCTCCCTTCGACCACTCTTTTCCTTTCTTTCTTTCTTTCATTCTTTTTTTTTTCTTATTCTTCTTTCCTTCCTTCCTCCCTTCATTGCTTCTTCCGCCATACCAAGCATTTCGATTTACTTCCTGATTTCAAGTTCCTCTCGCGTACGAACCAGAGAGGCTCTCGTGGATGAAAACAGAAGAGCGGGAGAGGAGAGAAGAAGAATAGCGATACGGGACTGATCGAGGTGCTAAATTATTATGTTTTATGCAAGAGAGTTGGGCAAGGCGCGAAAAGCGCAAAGCATCGAACGATTAGCGCGAGGAACGAGTTTGCGGCGTGCAATCCCGAGCGAAGCAGAGCGAAGCTGTCGACAGTTGGCGAGCGATAAATCCACCGCAGGGAAAACGTCTCGTTAGTCGCTAAAGTGTCGAGTCTCGGACGAGGAAGAGGAGAGATCCTCTTCTTCTTCGTCCGTGGTGTTCCGCGTGAGAAAAACGCCGAGTTTCTAGATAATCGTCCGCAGAAGGAAACGCAGCAATTGCAGGCTACGGGGAGGGGGGAGAGACTCGATTTTCGCGAATGCCATACGCGATTCTATCAATCTCGATTTATCGAGAGAGAGAGAGAGAGAGAGAGTCCTTCGGAACGGGCGTGGGTCCCGTAATGAGAATGAGCCAAGATAATTCGCGAGGTAAGCGATGCAGCATCTACCCTCCCCTTCCCTCCCCTGCGATGTTTGTGCACCGCGCGCAGTCGAGTGCAGTCAAGGGAACAAATTGCGTACAAGATGCGCTTGGAGTTTGCGCTTGGATAGCAGTCGATTCAACCGATTCAAGGGGGAGAAAAGGAGAAAAGGACGCACCTTTCGTCTCTTCTCCCATAAGAGCCACGGACCACCATAAGGAGGACGGGACGAGCTCGGCGAAGGGCAAAAATCGCTTTGCTATCGGCCAACATCGCCACCGCCTCCCTCGGCCATTTCCAAACAATGCGCGCGTCCTGCGTGAAAGCGAAGAAAGCCGAACCGATCGCGTAACGTCTCTCCCTCTTCCTCTCCTCTCCTCTCCTCTCTTTCCGCAATACCCAGAACGATACTTATCTTATCAAAATTCCGCCCGTTTGCCGAGCGCATCCCACTCGCGCGTATTTCCCTGCTTCGCCTTGTCCTTGAAAAAACGAGAGCGACCACCGATCAAACTTGGCGCAAACCAAGAGACAAATCTCGAGAATGCAACGTAGAAATTCGAATGGGTAGTGGTGTAGCGATGGCGATGATGGTGGTGGTGGTGGTGGTGGTGGTGGTGGTGGTGGTGGTGGTGCCTCTTATCGAGATAAGGATATTAAAAGGAGAAGCATGGAACCAGGGATGGTAAAAAGGTGGGGAAAAACAAGGTAAATCGGATTGGTTCGCGGAGAAGCAACCTCGGCCAATGAGAATCGGTGACCTCCTCCAGGTTCCATTCATAGATCAGCGAGGTTCTCCGGAGCCTGCGAGAGGATCGCAAGATCCTTGTCGATCCGTGCGGTACTCGCTATATAAAGCACCATCGCGCCATGGTGGATTTGCTGGTTTGCCTCTTCTCTTCTTCTTCTTCCTCTTGTTCTTACCCTCTACCTTGCATTTACCTCTCTCTCTCCCTCTCTCTCTCTCTCCTCGACCAATTATCCCCGTGCCACTTGGATCTTGAAAACCAACTCTCACTACCTATCAACGAATCGCGACGATTCCACGCGTTAACGTTACACACACACACACACACACACGCATATGGGAAGTTTGTCGAACAAATGACAAGAACGAGTGAAAACCTTGGCCGTGAACACGAGGTAGTCGAGTTCTACCGAATTACACGAGTTGATGAACGGTTGTTTCAACGAAAGCGATGATGACGCTGTTCTAATAACACAGCAGCCACGGCTGCGTAGCGGCAAACAGCCAGCAGGCAGGCGGAAAGTGAACGAGTGGGAAGCCGGTGCGAGTGGCATGATTACAGGATGCCAGGGATGACGTGATATTAACTTAATGAATACCGATAGGAGAGATGTAGGTAGGTAGGTAGGTAGGTAGGTAGGTAGGTAGGTAGGTAGGTAGGTAGGTAGGTAGGTAGGTAAAGGAAGGCAAAGGAAAGCAAAGGTAGGCAGACAGGCTTCGATCTTGCTAATAAAGTAACAGCAGTTTCAAATAAAGCGCGCGCTCGAGAGGACTCGATCGCTAATGCCGAGTCAATTAGGACATTTTATTCCCTTCCGTGTAGATAATTAACTAGGAACAAGCGGCGGTCGGTTGTAGAGAGATAAATAAGCGGGTGGTGGAGGAGCGTTTGCTTTGAAATGGCCATTTTCGAGGGGTAGCCGCGCGCGGTTAATATTCGACAGTTTTCACGCTTTACCGTCACTAGCCCTTCAATGTGTGGGTGTGCGTGTGTGTGTGCGTGCTCGTGCTCGTGCTCGGCATTTGCGTGAAAACGTGATGGATCGCTGTCGCGCTGCAAGCCGACGCGACGCGACGTCGTGACCGAGCCGGGCATCGCTCGTAGAATATAATGAGTTCTTGTCAGAGTTTGATCTTTGTCACTGCTGGATTGTGCTGCTTCCTCTTTCACCATCGCATCGATTGTGCACACACACGCGCGCGCGCGCGCGGTAGATCCGCGATAAGTCAAAGAATCTATCTCTCTCTCTCTCTCGTTCCTGATAGAAACTCGAGGAGAGCCGAGCAAGGAGTGGATGATGAAAAAAAAAAGGATCTAGGAGAGATTAATAAAAGACATTGATCGCTCGTGATCAACAAGGAAACGTCCGAGCGATCCAACAGGCGTGAATCTTAAAAATTTGAAGTAGAGCGGTTACACCCCGGAGAGAGATCTCGGGGAAAAGGGGGTGGGGATGGAAAACTCAAGTATCGGGGTGGAGGCGGAGAGCCGAGATGGTATCGCTGCCATATTAGAGGAAGTTATAAATCGCAGCGAATCTAAAATTGATCTTTTCTGCAGTAGCAGTGGCCGTATCTGTGTAGACATCGGTGTGTAGGTGCGTATATACGACATTTCGCATCTTTTTCCAGCGCGGCGGGGTTCGGCTCGGCGATCCTCCTCCGGGCCAGGGTGAGACGGTGGAGAGGTTGTTTGGAGGGAGGGGTAGGACTCGCCCCGCGGAAGGGGGTTGAAAGTAGGAGGATATCTATCGGGAGAAGCCTTCGCGAGAGATATATCGATCGCGACGCGTCTGTGAGTTCGAGATAAGCTCGATCCGCGCGGCTATGGAGCGGCTCTCCGACACCGTGCGACACCGCGCAACGCCACGCCACGCCACGCAACTCTACTCAACGCAACCTCACCTTTGCCCTCGTAACGCAATTGGCAGCGAAACTGCGTGGTCCTTCGAGGGGTTTTCTCCATTTTTAATCGATCCACGCGAGAATCTCCGCGCGTGCAGCGAGAAGAGGGGGGAGGAGGGGAGCCCGCGAGCGTATTAGCATACGGGACGCTGATTTATAATTACAGGGGACGCGCCTTGGGATTCTGCGCACGCAACTATCGTGCACTTTGAGAATCGTTTTGCAACTACGCTGATTAACATATCTGCCGAGCGGACAACGCGGCTGGATGCGCTTAACACGTTTTACCACGCCACGTAACCTCCGCGCGCGCGTGTACCTGAAAACTATTTCAATTAATTTCGCGCGCGGACCCTTGGCCGCGGAACGTTTATCAGCGGTCGGAGAAAAAAACCCGACGCAAGGAGCTATAATAAATAAGGAAAGGCGCGCGCGCGCGTCTACGGTCGGGGAACGAGAGAAGAAACTAGCGAGAAGTGGAATCGTCGACGGGCAAAATTTCACGAGGGAAAAATTTCGCGCGTATCGTCGAAAAAGGAGAGTGAAAAGATGGATGATGCAACGGAAGATGATCGCTTTGCCATTAATAGAGGCGTCGTCGCCGTCGCCGTCGTCGTCGTCGGCGTCGGTTGCTGCAGCGACAATCGGATTCAGAGATGTTTGCGCACCGTGTACCTGTGTCGTACACGCGTGTACTGGACGTTGGGTGCACAAACACAAACACAAACACAAACGCAAACACAGAGAAGCGAACACCAGGCCAGATAGGTGTATAAGCAAGGGGCGCAAGTTCCGTTATCAGCGACGCGCAGCGTCGCGTTCTCGACGGAGACGCCGCCGTCTTTATCGCGGCAGCGCCGCGTCTCGTTATCAGACGGCCATTAGAATATCTAAATACCGCCCCTCGCGCACCCCCGGTCCTCGAATCCTCGCGCAACCAACCACCCCCTCGCTCCCAACGGAACTCGCTACAGCCAGCCAACTTTTACTACACTTTGCTTTTCCATTTTTCTTCCCTTTATGTCCCCTCGCACTTTGATTTTGCGTATCGCGTCGGTCGTTACGAGAATTATTTCGAGCAGCGACGGCGCTCTTTGGGGAGGATCGGGCGAATGTGTAAAAGAACGACGACGAATGGACACAGGAGGAATAGGTGGAAGGAAGGAAGGAAGGAAGGAACGAACGAACGAAGGGAGGAGAGCGAAAACAAAAACTGGTTAACGACGTTTTACAAGGGTCATAAATGAACGAGACGAACGTAACGAAGAGAGAGAGAGAGAGAGAGAGAGAGAGAGAGGGAGAGTTTAAAGGGTTGGATCGTCGTGAAACAACGACGTCAGGTGGCCTTCGAAGATAAGGAGAACGCGTCTTCGGATCGGGACTACGAGAGAGCGAGAGAGAGAGGGAGAGACACCATCGAGTTCTCTCACGATGCAAATTGCACGAGGTTTGTCGTGGACCGACGATGGTGTCACGGTGTCACGAGCGGGGCTGGGAATGAAAATTGTGCGATAAAGAGAGGGCGGAGGGGGTGGAGAGAGTAGCTTAATTAGTCGCAATTAGGAAAAGTTGATGCTCCTTAACGCGCGGGGGTAGATTCAGCAGAGGCGGGGAGGGTATTGGCTCTCGAGTAGATAATCGAATAGGGGAGAAGAGAGTCGATATTAGATTTGCTATTTGCTTTGAATCGTATTGAGAGGGCCGAGCGGTAGTGAGTCTATCGGTTGGCATAAATCAGCCTTGCGATCTTAATAAATGCGCGAGGAGTCGATGGAACGGGTTGGTAGTCGAGGGGTGGGGGGTGGTATGAAACGTCGGCTTGGTAGGCAGCTAATATCCTCTTGGCCGCTATCCCTAGGCTCATCTCAATAAATTCAATATACTTGTGTAAATCGCAGCCCTCCCCCTCCCCCTCTCCAACCTCGTCTGTCTGCCCCTTCTTCCTCGTCTCTCACCCCCAACCCTCCTCTTTCCTCGCGACGACGGAGATGAGCTGGCAACCCCCGACCAAACCCCCGACCAAACCCCGGTCCCCGTGCCATCGATAATATATCGGTTATTGATTACCCGTAATGAGCAGTTCGCTGCTCATTTTTTCACCCCCGTTCACCCTTTTAGGAGTTTCGCGCGACTCGGCTTATCGAGCGCTGCCCATCTACGCGTTTGCTCCCGGTGACACGCATTAGTGCGTTTGCCTCGTTCGAGAAGAAGCGGGAGAGGAGAGGAGAGGAGAGGAGAGCAAGACGACGATCCGACCGGAGCTAATTACCCGTGGGAAAAATCGAGGGAGGGCGCGTCGCGCCGTTTCGAGGGTGGAATGCATTTTTTTGAGAAACGCGAGCTTTTTTTCGACGGTGGGTTCGCGTAGCTGGTAGCTCCGCCGCTTATCGATCCAACTATCGACAGGCCTTGTCGTCCATCGTTTCCGGCGCTATCGGCCGCGCGAGTTACCAGAAACTACCACCATCATTTCACCCTCGACACTTTGTTCCGCCCCTTCGACACGCCTATAACGTCTCTCGACTGGCTAATGGCCCTGCCGGTAACACTTGCTTCCCAACTAGCAGGTTACTGCTCCGTTTACAGGTGTGCTACTACGCGCACTCTTGCCAAGGTGCAAACGTCCAAAGCGGCGGCGGCGGCAACGGCGGCGGCGGAGAAAGAGAAAAAGAAGAAAAAAAGTAAGAAAAAAAAAAAAAAAAAAAAGTGGAGAGATCGTCGAGAGAAACGCGAACAACGAATGGGCTACTTTGCAATTGTACTTTGCTCGACCTCGTATATTTTCAGACAATTTCTTAGCGATCGAGTAATCGAGTAATCGAGAGAATTTAGTGGAGAGGAGAGCAAGACGCGCGGTATTCGTATTTCGCTTCTTCTATCTGGCGGTGCATAGGTGTGGAGGTAGCGAGTAAAACGAGGAACGGAGAGAGAGAGAGAGAGGGAGAGAGAGAAAGAGAGAACTCCTCCCACTCGGTGGAACAACGAGCTTTTCATCGAGTCGTTAGTTAGGCTTTATCGACGCTTTATCGCAGAGGCAGAGAAACTTTGCTGTAACCTCTCGTTAAATTAGAAGCGTTGCTTTTCGCCATGGGATCTCGCGGTGCTGCCAGTGAGGTGGCGCGCGCGCGCGCGCGCGAGTTATCGAGCACACGAGTGGAAACACGCGTGTAGAGATGGCTCGATTCCTGTTGAGATAATTTCCTTTGGTTTGGTTCGGCTTGTTCGTTCGTTCGTTCGTTCGTTCGTTCGCTCGCTCGCTCGTCGACGTCGTCATTTGAACGCAGAATCGACCATATCGCGCGTTCTCTCTCTGAAAAATTCCGGTGGAAGGGAAAATCTTCTCGGGGAAAAAGCCCCGGGAGGAGGAGGAGGAGGAGGAGAAGGGGGAGAGCGATGAAGGAAAAGCGCAATCAAGCAACAAGCAACCTGGGGGAACCTGCTAGTCTCTATCTATTGCCGAGTGATCTATGGCCCATCGGCATTCATCCCTCCCATAAAAATTTCACTGAAATTTATTTCTCCGGCGTACACGCGTTATTGTTGGCGCGTCCCATGAAATTCTGTCGTTAATAGGCGCCGCCGCGTTAAGGGACGTTTTCAGAGAGGCTTTTAAAGATGCTGATAAGAGGCGTATCGATACGCCAGTAACGACGCGCTCTCGCCAGAAGCCGATAAAATTCGTGGCGCGCATCACGAGAGAACGAGAGAGAGAGAGAGAGAGAGAGAGAGAGAGAGAGAGAGAGAGAGAGAGAGAGAGAGAGAGAGAGAGAGAGAGAGAGAGAGAGAGAGAGAGAGAGAGAGAGAGAGAGAGAGAGAGAGAGAGAGAGAGAGAGAGAGAGAGAGAGAGAGAGAGAGAGAGAGAGAGAGAGAGAGAGAGAGAGAGAGAGAGAGAGAGAGAGAGAGAGAGAGAGAGAGGGAGAGGGAGAGGGAGAGGGAGAGATCTCATCTCTCGATTGTCAGAAATGAGCGACAGACCCTCGTTACACGCGAGGCCCTCCAAATTAAAATCGTCCGGAGACCATCGATCTTCGAATATACGCCACACGATATCTGCTCGCTCTTTCTTTCTTTCTTTTTCTCATCCCTCTCCTTCTCGTTTAATTTTGGAGCATCCGCGCGAGCGCGAGCGCGCGTTGACCACGCGTCAACAAGAGGCGGCTGTCACTGGAAATTAAAATTTCCTCGCTCCTCTTCGATTCTCCTCCCGCGGTAATCATCGCGCGCGCGCGCGCGGGCGCGCGGCGTTAAAACCTTAAAACTTCGAGGTCCGCGTGGAATTGACTCGCGACTTCCACCTGGCACGTGGGAATGCGACGCGACAGAGTCGTCGGCTTCGTCGCGTGGTAAGATTCGAGGGGCGAGACGCGCGCGTTATCTCGAGCGGGGTGTAGCCGATTAATAAGAAGCGCTCGTTGCGAGATAAGGGAGTGTCGCGCTTTTCCTTTTAAGCGTATCATTAGAGAAGTCGGCGGAGAAGCTACGAGGTTTCTCTCGAGGATTTGGGAAATAATCGGAAAAATGCATGGAGAATTCAAGAGAATCGAGGCGGCGGCGGTGGCGGCGGAGGCAGAGAGGAAGAAGGAGAAGAGCGACGATGAGAAGAATGAAGAGAGACAGAGAGAGAACAGTGTGGTGGTAGCGACAACGGCGACTGCTCGTTAATAATTTAATGCAGGAGGAGAGGTTGGACGTTTTTCCGATAATTTCCTTTATGAGTAGGAACAATGGGTATTTCTCGCTGACTCGCGTGCTGACAAGGAGTCTTCCTTATCCGACGTTCTTCCGTCAGTTGCGTCGTCGCGTCGCGTCTCGTCGCGTGGCGTGGCGTGGCATGGCGTGGCGTGGCTTGGTGCATAGAGAGTAAAATGAAAGTGGCGCGGATGATCGAGAAACGCGCGAGTGCGCGCGTGTAGGAACAAACGCGCGGAGAATCCTCGGGAAAAGATACGAAACGGAGAGAGGCCGGTAGGGCACAATGGTGAGATACGGTTGCCAGGCCATTACCTCGCGATACCAGGAGCCATCCCACCGCTTCATTCGCCGTCACACTTTGTCAACTTTGTATATCAATCAGCCGTGGGCCGTAATGCTCGCACGGGATATGCCGAACGCTCGATAAAACGATATCGATGCATAGAAGCAACCGAGGAGGCGATGAGGCGAGTCTGCGGATAAACCCTAAAAACCTTCCTTGATCCTCCGGCCTCCTTTGTCGCGTCTAACGAGATCACCCGGTCGCCTCCCCTCGCCCCCCTCCTTCAAGGCCTAAAAAAATGGCTCGACGCGGAGCTTTTCCGATTTTTTCGCGTCTGTTCGCGGTTACGAGGAGGAGGACTGGAAGAAGGGGGTAGATCGGAAGAGTCTGGTGGTGGTGGTGGTGGTGCCGTGGTGGAAGGAATGCGAAGGGAGAGAGCGAGGTGGAGAGTCCCGATTTAGGATGAGATAAGGGTCGTCGCCGCGACGCTGGTAGGGATCGGGCGGAAGATAAGGGATTCCGGAGGATCGATCGGAGGGGAGGGGAGGAAAGGGGAGAAAAGCTCGCGCTGCGACGATTTGATAGAGTCCCGAAAGTTGGGGCCGCGTCGACGACAGAAAAGGGGGAGAGAGGGGAGTTGGCTCGTGGTCGTGTCCGATTTTGCCGCTGGTGTTGGTAGCGTCGAGCGGCTTATCGCGAAGCGCACGCGGTCGCCGCCGCCAGTCACCAGCGCGAATTCCTTTGGAATACGCGCGTGCAAAAGCTCTCGGCAGACAGTCGGTTAAAGTCAGAGAGTCAGAGTCAGAGTCAGTCGAGCACCCCCGTCGATTTTAACCCGCGATCCACCACCATCACCACCACCACCACCACCACCATCAGCGGCAGTTACCAGCGCGCCGTCGCTTCTCGCCGCCTCTACCGCCTCTCGCCACCCCCGCGCTGACGATATCATCCTTCGCCAGAGCCACTTTTCTGATTGCGCGATGAATTTCTTTCCCGGTGGGAACCTAGCATCGTCCTGGCGTCGATAGGGATTAAATAGATTCACCTATATCGCGCGGGCTATCATCGCGCACGTACACCTACACGGACACACCCCGCCCTCCCCCGCCACTTTCCTATCTCTTTATTTTCACGCGAACCTCGTTCCTTCATAATTCAGCCTTATCTCGGGAATTTATACATCGCTAACGACCAGCTCGAAATGAGCTAGGTCAAATCGGCAGGCAGGAGGCAGGAGGCAGGAGGCAGGCAGAGGAGGCCCAGTTGTGACCTGGTTGCGCGGAGCTTGCGGAGCCAGCACCAGGTGCATATCGGTATCGCGCGCAAGACCCGATGCAACGGAGATACGTGGCGTGGCGAAGCAAACTTTCGTCTTTCGGCTTGGAACGAGAGATTCTTTCCTCCTCTTCTTTTTCTTCCTTCTAGCGCGCACACGCGCACGTGCACGCACACGCACACATTCGCGCGCGCGCGTACCGAGAGATCCCTTTCTCACATCGCACCACGCGGTCTTTCGCCAGATCGTACGGATCGTTTGTTTGCTCGTTCGCTCGTTCGTTCGGCCGTCTCTCCCTCCCATCCCTTGCTCCATCCTCGAAGGACGATCCCCTGTCCTCTCCGGCAGCAGCCCCGGCCGATGGAGGATGAGAACCCGAGATGCCCTCCTACAGATACAAATGGGTACCTATGCCAACGGCGCAACCTGTTATTATACATTCCCCTATACAAACAACGTGTTAATCGAACCCAAAGCCCTTCCCTTCCTTCTCTCCTTCGCTACGTGAGGAAGGAACCCGATATGCGTCGTGGAAACCGATATATCGATATATCGATCGACTCGACTCGCCTCGCCTCGCCTCTCGCATGCTTTCCTTGCTCTTCCCCTCCGAAGGCCTAGGAACAGCAGAGAGTCACTGGATCATCGCTGCGGTCGGATCTACAGGAAATTTGCACCATATTCTCTCAGATACCTGAACGACCTACTGCTGCTGCTGCTGCTGCAACCTTCATCATTCGGCAGCAATTATCTTCTGGAATAACCACCACCACCACCACCACCACCACCACCACCGTCGGTCTTTGGACCTCCGATCAAGTTCCTCGCGAAAATCAGGATATTCTTTGAGAATTCGATAATTTTCGCTGCAACCTTCGACAGTTTCTTCACTGCCTCGGATCTCGGGTTTATGTCTGCCACGGTACCTGACCGACCGCCTTCTCCCTCCCTCCCTCCCCCCTTCCCTTCCCTTCTCTTCGTCTTCATCCTCGCGTCGAGAGAACGCGACCTCTGACCCCGAGCTAATTGTTGTTGGCTCTAGATCCGCGATAGCCCTCCGGAAGATTTCGAAAGCATCTCGACTCCCATTGGCGTCGTCGACGTCCAAATAAAAGCTGCCGGTGTTTTCCAGCGCGTGGCTCTTTACGATATTAAAAATATCTCGAAAGAGATAGCGAGTGGCTATCGGCACTCGAGCACTCGAAGGAACCTCCATTAAAAATAGCTATCTGTATCTCGTGGCGATAGCGCAGCAACGCGCGGCGTGCCCTAACCGATGCCAGACACCGACGGTCCCTATTTCTCTCTCTCTCTTCCTTCTCCCTGAGAATCAGTCGAGCATGCACGAGCGTAAAAAGCACGGGTTCTCAGGAGATACGGGATCTTATCTCGGGCAAATGTTTGGTCCCGTTCCTATCTGCGGACTTATCGGCTGCTTTTTCCCCCCTTCAAAGTCCCTTCGAATCCACGCTAAAGTCCTTTATGCTCTGACGAGCCATTAGTTTCGGTTCGAGAATCGACACAGGTGTCAGAAAAATCTCACGAGACACACGGGGCTAATGAGAAAGTGGGGAGAAAGAGTGGGAGGCGGGTGGCGGGGAGGAAGGGAGGGAGAAGATAAGCGTATCGACGTTGAAGATCCTTGAGTCAGAATCCGCCAGGAGGCACGATTTTTCTGACCGGGTTCCAGTCAGATCTGCCAGCTTATAAATAATGTTACAAAGCAGGCCATAAATAAACCTATAAAGTGTCGGAGGCCTGTCGAAGCTGTTGCTCGCATAATCTCGATGGCAAGCAAGCAAGCAAGCAAGCAAGCAAACGAGCAAACGAGCAAACGAGCAAACGAACGAGCAAGCAAGCGATTCGTGAGTTAAGAAGAAAAGGGGTTGAGGAAGGGAGGGAGGAAGGAAGGAAGGAAGGAAGGAAGGAAGGAGGGAGGAAGAGGGTGAATTGGCGAGGGTTGGCAGAATACTCGAAGAACAAGAAGGATCGATAGATCCATCGATCGATAGATTCGAGCACTGTGGGTTCACTTTGCGATTCGTGATCTCTCATGCGAGAAAGAGTCTGGGGCCGAGAGGAGACGAGAAGGCGGCTCGAGATGAACGAGGATGGATGAAAAAGTGCAAAAGTGCAAAAGAGCGAAGGAGGAGGGAGAGGAGAGTAGAGGAGAGGAGAGAGAAGGAGGAGAGAGCCCCGAGGGAGACCTCGTTGTGCACAATTATCTCATTTGCCGATCGGACCCTCCCACGTGTTAATTTGCTTGTTGGTTAACCCGGCGTCCCTCTTATCGTTTATTTCATTCCTGCCTTTCGTGGAAGCCTCCCTTCCTCTCCTCCCTTTTCCCCTTCTCGAGTCCGCCG
The DNA here is from genome assembly GCA_037305995.1 of Sclerodermus sp. 'alternatusi'. Taxonomy (NCBI): domain Eukaryota; kingdom Metazoa; phylum Arthropoda; class Insecta; order Hymenoptera; family Bethylidae; genus Sclerodermus; species Sclerodermus sp. 'alternatusi'. The sequence goes on along the minus strand of CM074553.1, from coordinate 6,213,541 downwards.
TCCTCGGAATCGCGGCAGCGATCGCTCTCCGAGCCACCTTCCAACTCCACCAGATCTTGCTCGCTCAAAACTAGCCTCGAAACACGATCCCCGAACCTCCTCCTGCTCCTCGCCCTCTCTCTCTTTCTCCCTTCACCGTCTCTCTCCCCCTTTATTCGATAAAATTCTTAGGGGAAAATCACTAAGAGAAAATGTGCAACAGTGATAAGCACGATTCGAATCTATCAGATACGATGATCTAGTTTTGGAGCAAAGCTACTTATTTGCAATTGTGTTTCTTCGTCTCTCTCTCTCTCTCTCTCTCTCTCTCTCTCTCTCTCTCTTTCCCTTCGTCTGTTTCGCAGATAAACAATGGAAAAATATTAAAATTCTTCGGAAGTCATCGACTGGATCAATGACCAAGCAAACCGATAGGATCATCGCATGCTGCTAATCGTTAGTCTAGAAAACAAGCTTTTATCTAGTTCAGACAACGAACTAAAATGATACTGGCGAGGTTACTATTCGCGTGGACGATAAGGATCGCTCAGATCGATTCGCCTCTGATCTAGATAGCGATTTCATCGATTAATAATAACTCGGAGTAGATAGGCTCGATATTTACGAAAGACACCGTTGGCGATGGTGTTGGTGTTGGTGGTGGGTAGCAGCAGCAGCAGCAGCGGCGATGATCTAGCGCATTATCTTAGAATATTAATGAATCTAGGCTTGGGTCGTCGTCGGAGATTGAACGATTCGATTTGTGTGTGTGTGCGCGCACGCGCGCGTTGAGAATAAAAAAAAAGTAGGAAGGGCGAGTAGGCAGAGAAAGAGAGAGAGAGAAAAGTGGAACGAAGCAGAGTATCGAGGACGAAGTTGAAGACGAAGCGACGCAAGATGAAAAGAAAAAAGTAATCGCAGGATCGAACTCCCGCCGCCATTAACAACAACGTCGATCTCGCTCGTTCCTTTTCCTTCATCATCGGTTTTTTCTACTTACTGGCTCTAGGAGAGGAAAAGTCCGTGCGCAGCTGGCTCGCTCTGCGTTGCCTCCACAATAAAATGCTCATCCTCGCTCGGATTTTCCTCGAAGCAGAAGAGTATCGACTCGCGCCGACTCTCTTTTCATTTTGCCGGAAACACTGACACCGAACGGAGAAGCACCACCACCACCACCACCACCAACAACAACAACACCCGCAGCACCACCCGAACACACTAACCAACCAACAAAGGTTCACTGCTGCCGCTGCTGCTGCTGCTGCTGCTGCTGCTGCTCTGTTCACTCGTCGTCTCGTTCGATCCGTAAAGAGTCATAGAAAAAAGAAAAAGAAAAAGGGAAAAAAAAAAAAAAAAAAAAAAAACTCTCGGGGATGATCAGCGGAAAACTTACGTCGTCGCTCCGCGAAACGCGAGGGAACTCGTGCTTTTCCTTCGGAAGATCGAGATCGACGAAACGCTCGTTCGTTGGCGTTCGATAAGCCGGATCTCGTAGATCTTATCGAAATCTTATCGATCCCGAGGTAGTAAGTAATAATAACAGGTGCGGGGAGGCAGCGTTGTAACAAAGAGACCGGACAAATCTCCTCTTTTTAGCTCTCGAGTCGCGCGGACGCACGGACACACGCGCACATACACGGACGAGTGAAAGAACGAGAAAACTCTTGGGAAAATCGACGGGGAGCGATTTGACGAGACCGGAGAGAGGAACGATGACAGTTCGAGCAAGGTTCTTTACGAGCTGCAGCTCCTTCAGGTTCCGAGTCTTTTCCCGAAGTGAGAGAGTCGCGAGCTCAGGAAGGAGATGCTCGCTCTCGCAGAGAGACGCTATCACTGTAGTATACCGAGAGTCTCGGGAATCCATGCCAATGGCTACCTGTTATCACTTTACGCTCCCTCTCGTACTCCTCTCTCGCGCGTATCTACATCCATCCTTATCCTCTCCGACTGTTTGCTCGCTCGCCTGCTTGCTTTTCTCTTTATCTCCTTCCCTCGTTTTACGAGAGTCGCGTTGCGCCCATCGCTACTTTTGCTCTTGCTCCCGCTCTGAGATTCGCCGTCTTCGTCTTCCGCCGGTGGTTCGCGCGAACCGTCCAGCGGTTGCGGAAAAAAAATGCGGTTGGCAGCTTCGACTGGGAGAGACGAAGAGAAGAGAAGAGAAGAGAAGAGAAGAGGAGAGAAGAGGAGAGGAGAGAGGCGCGAGAGAATTTCGTGGGTTTAGCAGACTCGAGGGCACCGAGGGAATCTTGTCGAGCTGCCACGAAGCTTGAACTTTGCCGATAGCGAGGCTCGATAGGGGATAACGATAACGGCAGCAGCGATGCCCGTAACTGCGCGCGGTACAACGAGCTCCGTGTGACTAATGGCGATAACGATAAGGACGTTCGTAAGACACGTAGGGACGAGGGACTGCATGTATCCAATAACCGGCGTGCTCTTTCTTTGTTAAATAGCGTCACCGTGCGAGCACAGTCCCGGCAATTCTACCTCGATCAAACTCTTTTCTCCCCCCGCTCCCCCGCCATTTCGCAAGCGATAACCTTGAAACGAACGTAGGAACGCATCGACGACACACGCGCGTCAAAGATTTTCACCCTCTTCTTTCTCTCCGCGGTGTGACGCCGTTAACCGATTCGACCACTGGAGTCTCTCCCTCCCCCCCTCCGTCTTTGTACTCTGCCACTTTAAGGATTTTCACTTGCTCGAAGAGCCAATAAATGGGCGAAGCCTGTTAAAAGTTAGCCGACCATAGTTTATTGGTTCGAAGGCTTCCGGCCGGCGTCTATCAAGAGGATCATTCTTCTTGGCGTCGAAGGGACAAGAGATTCCAGCTAATCGCACGAGTCGAGCAGCGAGCGTTGCTCTCCCCCTCTCTCTCTCTCTCTCGTTCTCTCTCCGCACTGGCGAAAGACCGAGAGACAGATAGAGGAGCAGCTCCCTGGCGCCGCGTTATCTTATTCGTTAAGATCCTCGGTCCGACACTGCTGCTGGAGGGGCCCAACAGTGGCCCCACTGTCTCGCAAGACTCCAGGAATGCGCGGGGATCCCGGGGGAGATCCAGGAACTCCAGTCTAGACGACTGCAAAGATAGCGAGTGCACTATCTCATACTCGACTATCCCGCCCCATCTATCCGCCTGCTGCCTTCTCATTCTTATCCGGACTCCCACAGATGGACAGATATGCCCACTTAACTGGTGCACGGACCAAATTGCGTTTCAAGACTTTTCCTAATTAATCGCTCTTGGTCTCTGCACTTTTTTTCCGCTTTCCCTTTTTTCTCGCGCTCTCCGCGCGTTTCCATGCGTTTCCACCGAAATATTCGCGACGGCGACGGCGACGGCGATGGCGACGGCGATGGCGTGCCGGTGGTGATTTTAGAGTTCCGTAACTTGTCAGGAAGGGAAGCGGCGGACGGGGATCGCGCAGGTGAACCATTTGCTACGCGGGGACTATGAAAAAGAGTTTAGCTTATCAGCGGGCGCAATTATGAGCGTGGAACAAATGGATCCCTGTGGCAATTGCTTAACGGGCTCGCTAGAGAGCAACACGCAGAGCTCATCGGAGATCAAGTTCCGGAGGTGAAAAAACGAGCGAGTGAGAAATCGAAAGCGGGAAAAGGCTGCTGTGGGAGGAGCGAAGAGAAAAATGGAGAAGATATGGCGAAAGCAGATAGAGAAGAGAGGGGAGGAGGAGGAGGAGGAGAGCGAGAGATAGAGAGATGGAAAGAGAAACGTCGGGATTTGGGGGTGTGGGAAAGCGGTGAGAAAGCTGGCGAGGGTGAGAGGAGGAAAAAGGATAGAGCTGGACTGGGGCGCTCAGAGATTACACAAATGAGAAATGACCATCAGGCTATCGGAGAACTTTGGTAGAGTCGAGCTCGAGTTGCTGGCTTTTGCGGCATCTGCACGTGGATACGTGTCATGGGAATCACTGTCTAAACTTTTTTCCGCGTATATCATCCAAGCCCAGAAGAGCCACTAACGCAATTTAAACGCGCGATTATCCCTCGTCGAAACAACGATATAAATTCTGATAATTAATCTCCCCTGAAAGAAAATGAAAATGTTCCTTCTCTCGAAAGAGAAAAACAGAAAGAGAGAAGAGAAGAGAGAAGAAGAGAGAAGCAAAAGATTTTTCACGAGATTTCAACATTGACGCTCCTGAGCAAGATGAGACAGAGATGGTGGGTGGAAGGAAGGAGTGGAGAAGAGAGAGAGAGAGAGAGAGAGAGCCTTTCTCTCTCTCTCTCTCTCGGTCATCCGGAACGATGTAATCGGGAAGATTCTCATCTCTGAAACCAAGACCGTACTGTTCTCGACGAGGACTTTGACAAATCGATGATCAGCTTTCAAGGACAGTTTCCTACCACGATAACTCCCTCCCACCACCCTTCTCTCTTTCACGACCTTCGATCCGACTGATCAGCCCCTGCAGGACAAATTTTTTCTCCCCATTGACACTCGCTTAATGATTCCCGTATTCCTCCTCGCCACTATCCAATTTTTTCTCCAGCCGTCGCATTGACCTCGTGAATCACGTCCGCCCGCTCTGCCCGTCTGCCACTTTCGGCCAACAATTCGCGCGAACGCGCAAGTTTCGAGATGGCTTCGAGACTCCGCGAATAAATGGATCCACTGTTTCTCGAGAAGTTGAAGGGAAAAGGTGGAAGGCAAAAAAGTATTTCCGTCCGATAAGATAAGCTTATCTCACGGGAGCCTATTTTGCAATAGTAATCTTGCTGATCCGCGTTCCCGGCATCTCTCCGGAGAGTATGGCGAGAGGGTCGATAGTAAGAAAATTTCTTAGAGTTTCCTCCGGTAGTCTCTCCAGTCCTTGCCACGCCTTCCGGTGGCAATTGGTGGCCTGACCATTCCTAATCTTTCCAACTTATCGAACGGTTGGATCAACGTCGTTGCCGGATCATCCGAGTGCAACCAACTGCAACGGCTATCAATTCCGCACGTGCTACTTCCGGTTTCCGGTCCCGGTCTCACCGGTCTCTCAGAGGTGTCCCACCCCCTCCTCCCCCCTCGATTTCCTCGGTCTTCCAGTTGTTACCATCTTGACGACCAGGTGGAAGGATCAAAGGTACTCCAACTCTCGCGCACGTGGCGACAGGACGTCTCGAGGACGCCTTCGAAACGACGCCCGCATCGAAACTACGACGGCTCTTACCCTTCGTCGTCCAGACTTCCTCCCCTCCATAATACATTGTCACGAATCAAACTGACAAATGAAATGTCGAGAAAATATTTTTCCTCGATAAAAGGTCATCTCCTCCGGTAATAATAGTTTTATTGGAAATCCTGTAAAAAATCTCGAAGAAAAATGAAGCGTCAGTCGAAAGGAAATATGGAGGAGAAGTAGGAGGAGGAGGAGGAGGATTTCTTTGAAAAGTTTTACATCGGTCGCACTGTCACTTTTGACGGAGGATTTTCGCGAGAATTTAATTGGTCTGTCGTCGAAGGGATTCGCTAAACTCCAACACGGTTACATCCAGCGGTAAACATTTGACCGAGATACGCAGGAATCGAAAGTTCCGTAATAATGACGAACCTTGGAGAAGATTTCCAGTGCAATCTGCGCCGGATGAAGTTGCTTTTAAACGAACTGTCGAACTGCCATCGTCATTGGGTTTGCGAAGAAGAGAGAGAGAGAATAGGGGGAAGAGGGTTAATCGCAAATTGACTGGTCGTCGACAATAAAAATTCAATAGCGATTCGAGCTGGGGCAGTTATTGTCAAAAACTTTCGACGAATCTCCTCCTCTTAACGTTGCTTTCCATTTCGTTCGTTCTCTCATAAAATTCTCCGCGGTTCTCTCTCTCTCTCTCTCTCTCTCTCTCTTTCTAGTCCGAAAAGCATATTCGATACTATCTGGTCGATGAATTGACTACTGACGGTTGTACCGACAACTTCTCTTTCCCTTGCTTTTTTTTACTCCCCCTCCCCTCCTCCACCTCCACCTCCTCCTCCTCCTCCCTGCCCTCCATTCTATTTCCATTTAAGGAATGACTTTTGTCTAGCGGCAACCTTGATTAATCGCGATTAAAACGAGCCTCGATACCGAAAAGGCGAGAGAGAGAGAGAGAGAGAGGAAAGCAAAGAAGTGAGCAGAGTTATTTCCATAACTCGATGGGAAAGGGGATGAGGGAGAGACTCTCTCGGAGAGCGTGTTGACTATGAAAATCTTTCGCTTCGCCTATCAACGAGCAGCGTGGAAAATGAACGGCCCGAGACAAAATGCTTATCGATTTCCTTCATCTCCGATGAGTATGATGAATTTTGTTCACGAGTGAGACACGCGTGTTCAGGTATGTTTCTAATGTTACGCCTATGACACTTTAGCTGGACGTAATCCCCTTTAGGTCCGGATTTCACGATCACTAATGAGATTCCGAGTGTCAAAACTTGGAGTGGAGAGCCGTCCGTCCCAAACACACACGCACGCCCAGCCCCAAATAACGGATCGCGCGATTAGATCATTCGGATAAAAAAGTCCCTTGCCAGTCTCGAGAGAGAGAGAGAGAGAGAGAGAGAGAGAGAGAAAGCCGCAGGTATACGCTAATTTCCTTTTCTTCTTCATCTTCGTCTTCCCTCCCCTCCCCCTCCAATTCCTACTCCATTGTTCCTTTCCTCTCTTCTCTTCTCTCTCCTCCTTTTCCACCTTCGTCCTTTCATTCTCATTTTTTTCCGATTCTCCTTCTCCTTCTCCCTCTCCGCTCTTCCTCCCAAGAATCTCTCGTCAAACAACATATATATATTCCTCGTTCTCTGTTATTCCTTCGATCCAAGTCCTTCCTGTTCCAATTTTATCTTTGGAAGCTTATCTCGAGGAGAAGCCGAGGAGATCGGTAGAGGAAAAGAAGAGAAGTTGTGGAGGAGGATGAGGACGAGGATGAGGGGGAGACTGGTGGGGGGACGAGGCAAGAACGCGGGCAGAAAAGATAAAGAGAGAACTAAAGAGTGGAGATTAGCGCTAATGCACCATCGGGGAGTGGGATGAGATGGGACGGGGCGAGGTCCATCGTATCTCTCATATTTCAGAGCCCCGTGACGTCGTCCGAGATACCGAATCATTCCCACCTAGAGCCACGTTATTTTTACCTCCCCCTTCCTTCCTTCCTTCTCTTTCCCTCCCCCCTCCCCTCGCCAATACTCGTGCGCCAGATATCGCGAAAGACGAATTTTTCGAGCAGCCTCGGCAAAGTCCACTCGGGACGCGGGGGAAAAATGAATTTTTCTTTCCCATAGGCTCCCCTCGTTGAAAAGACACCATGGGAAGGAAGATTAGCGGGGGGGTAAAGTTTAGCGTTTGGCACACGGGGAGAAGATTCGCTCAGCATCCCGATTAGTCGTCGACTTGGCTGCTCTTACCCAGAGTTGGCATTATCGTGTTTGGATTCATTGATTCCACCGGGAACGCGCTACAGGGGGAGGGGGAAGAGAACTTGCCACCATTATGACGCTCGTTATCTGAGCATTTGAACGAAAGTGCCGCGAGATATCCAGGACGCGCTCGCTCGCGCGCGTGTGCGTTATACGATAGAGATAGCAAAGTCTTGTTGTCTTGACGGAGACTTACCTTTCGTTGAGTCCAGACTAGAGCTAGACTTGGTTCGCGTCGATCGAAGCTATAAACACAGCGTCCGAACTTTCTTCCTTGGAGAACGCAGCCCTCTTCTCTTGGGTGAGCGCGCATAGGTTCGCCGAAAACGTGTCCATGAAACTTCAAAGTTTCTTTCGACAGAGAGAAAGAGAGTAAGCGAGTAAGCAAATAACTGAGCAAGTAAGCGAGTAGTCCGAGCATTAGTAAAGGGATGGAAAGGGAGTGGGGGAGGGAGAGGGGTTCAACGTAACACGATTTATCATTAGAACTAGATCCGCCACAGCAAGAGTAGAAGCAAAGCGGCAAGCAGCATCGAGAGGTGAGAAGGTGCGGAGAGAGAGAGAGAGAGAGAGAGAGAGAGAGAGAGAGAGAGAGAGAGAGAGAGCAAAAGAGCAGGACAGGGCAGAGCAGAGCAGGGCAGAGCAAGGCAGGGCGGGGGAGAGACCAGGGCTCACGAGAGGGAGAGAGAGTTTGACAGATCTTCATAAAGGCACACACAACTGTGCCGCGGCGATAAGGGAATCGGGAGCAGGCATCTCGCAGCCTCCACGTACCAACCCCCGACCAACCACCTCCAGCCACCATCGGCTCCCCCTCCTCGACAGTCCACCCTTCCGCAAGTCCAGGGGAGGGGAAGGCAGAGCCCGGGCACTCACTCAGTACGCTGCTATCATTTTTCCACACGAGTGGGCGGCGGTGGCGGTTCCTGGGTGCTCACCCTGCCATCCACCCCCGACTCCTGACACCTCCAACCACCCCCAAACCTACCCGACTCGTCTTCCTAGTCCCTTCAGCCTGCAGATTTCACCTCGGGTCGTGACACTGAGATACGTTCGATCGTCAGGTACATCATCCTCTCTCGCTCCTACTACCTCCCCCCCACCTCCCTCACCCTCTCCAGATCACCAACTAGTATAAACTAGCGGTCCTTTTATTCTGCAAGGCATTTCAAACTTTGCCCGTCAATGTCCTCCCTTCGACCCATTTCAGTAATTGGAATAAATTATATGCGTGCGAAAGGAGAGAAAAAAGTTAGTTTGCTTATCTCGGGGAGATTGAAGGATCGTTCGTTTATTCGAACGAGAGGAGCGTGAAAAATTCTCTTATTTATCGACTGTCCATCATTTTTCCTAAACTTCCTATCGTTATAAATTGCTCGGATCGACCGTAATTATTCGATCTCGCTCGTTCTCTCCTTCGTCTGTCCTTGATTCTCTCTCTCTCTTCATCCCTCTCTGCCGCATCCCGAGGATGATCGAACGTGCCCGGACTAGGAAGATTCGCTGTCCTAGAGCGATAAGGACGCGGACAATTTCTTAGGGCGGATTCTCCTGAAATCGCTGAGGAACGGGTCGTCGCCGGTGTCTACCGCGTGGATTTTCCAGCCCCGCACTTTCCATTTCCTCCCCCCCCCCTCCTGCCCTCCCGTCGCTTGGCTTTGTCTCGAAAAATAGTTCCTCCACTTTATCACAGATTTCTCGCCGCTACTTTCCCAGCGGTCGCATTGAAAAATTAAATAAAATCGTGCGCGAAACGCGTCTCGGTACTTACTTAAGAAGAAGAAGATGAAGAAGAAGGGAATAAAAGACCGTGAAGGAAGATCTGCGTAAACTTACCTGTAACAAAAAAGAGCGAGGCATTAATAGGGAGAATAGATATCGATGAACTCATCAGCATTTTATAAATATAAATGACGCGATATACGTGTACGAGAGGAAGGAAAGAGAAGAGAAGAAATAAAGAAAGAAAGAAAGGGAGAAGGTCGTGCGAGAGATAAATGATTGTGTGCGAGTTTCATCGAGAGACTTCCGGCAGAGGGAGAGGAAGTAGAATAGCTGAAGAGGATCGTTGATGGATCTGAAAATCTTGGAGGAGCCGAGAGGGAAGGAAAGAGAGAGAGAGAGATGGAACGGTAGAGTCCGGTGGTGGATGAAGGAGGCTCGGTAGGTGGGCAAGAAGAGGTATCGCTTCGTGTTCTTACATAGCACGTGTCCGCCTTCGTCATTCGAGTCACGCGCTCTATCGGAAATTAGAGCCACGTCAACCCTCTGCCAAGTCCCGCCCTTTCGTCCCACTCCAATTCCGCGCCCCAACTAGTAAAACCGATCTGCGAACGGGTTACAATGATGCTGGTAATCGGTTTCGCGTGCGCTAACTAACTCGAGGAAAGTTGGCCTTTCAAAGCTTTCTAAAGAACTTCAATGGATGATCGCAGCCCAAGGTATTCATCGACGAATAAGCTAAAAAGCATCGGACATATTTTCCCCGAGGATCTTATTCATTGGTTCTTCGCCAGTCAATCGGCTGAATCCAGCGGACAGCTCGGTATTAAGCGATTTGTATAAACAAAGCGGCCCGAACTGATAAATAGACGTTATTCGCGGCAGCGCGGTTACTAAATGAAAGGAGCGAGAGTTGAAACAGATATTTATCGGTCGACGCTACTGGGGCTGGGGATGTTTTAAAAATAGAAGAACGGGCAAGAGGAAGAGAGATGGAGAAATCGAGGGGGATGAGAATGTGCCATTGGGATACATAGTAAAGGTGAATAGAGGGAGGATCGGGTTGAGGAGAGAGAGAGAGAGAGAGAGAGAGAGAGAGAGAGAGAGAGAGAGATGTTGGTGGTTGGTCGGTTGGTTGGTTGGATTTGCGCAAATCGACAATAATTGTCTGAATCAGCTTGACGACTCTCGTCGATGGATTGAAAGCGAAGTGATGCGACTAACGAACGAGCGAACGAACGAACGAGCGAACGAACGAGCGAACGAACGAACGAACGAACGAACGAACGAACGAACGAACGAACGAACGAAAGAACGGACGGACGAATAAACCAAACGAAGCAACGAAACAACGAAGGTAGAAACGTTGGAGGAAAAGACAAAGGAACATCCCGTTGGCGAATCGCGTACACTTGGCAGTCCCGAGCGTGGCGGGCATGGCGTATCTACATCCCTATTCAGCCAGCTAGACTCTCTTCAAGCACATGTACACGCACACGTACGTACGTACCTACACATACATGGAGAAGCACGTCGATGCCACTCGAAGAGCCCGTTCTGGCCCACCACCGATCACAGTCGATCCACTTACACTCGCACTTACACCGACGCCAGCGATCGCACCCATACACTCACACCCCTTCGCACCACCCCTTCGGCTATTTATTCCCTTTTCAATTCCCTTCCAGCTTCCATCTGCAGATTAGCCTTGCAATGTTGCCTTGCCAAGCTTTAACTTGCTAACTTTGTCATCCACCACCACCACCACCACCCCCATCGACACAAATGCATTCCACCAGCAGATTTACAATAAACCACCACCACCACCACCCTCTACCTCTCTTTCCACCCTCCGCGGTAGTGGTATTACCTTACCTTTCTAGTAATTCTGCTTAAAGAGCTTTTTAACCGAGTTCCCAGATGAATCTCTAACGGGGCGTTTGCCGCTTCATCATTTTTCGACGAGATTAAAGGTCGAAAGCTCGCGAAAGAGACACGCTAGCTTCACGGAATGGCTGGAAGGAGACAAATTAATCGCTGGAAAGAGAAGCTGGCCTGTGGCTGGATATACAGCGTTTTAACCTCCGCCCCACTCCCTCCCGCTCCTCCTCAAGTTTTCTTCAATTTGTCATTCTCCCATGGTGCTCGCAAAGTATTTAAAAAGTTCTTCGGCCCCGGGCTATCCGGCTTAATCATCCTTCGTCCTCGTCCTTATTCCACCCTGTCCCGTGTCTCTGACTCCCCTTTCTCTCCCACTCTCTCTCTCTCTCTTTCTCTCTCTCTCTCTCTACACCCCCAGCCGACATTTTTCCCGTCTCGCGTCAAGTACGTTTTACTGTTTCGCTCTTGGAATTTTTGCCACGGGTTTCGAGAAGCAGGCGCGCTTTCAATCTCCGCATCATCTACACGATTCGAGGAGTCGTGAGTGCAGACCTGTGAAATCGCTCGATCCATCTCTTGCCGATCTCGCGCGATCCACTCGACGGCTTTCCCCGTTCGCCAGCCGCCAGCCGCCAGCCGCCAACCGCCGTTATCTCGTCATGAAGAGAACCGCGTAAATCATCGTCCGAATCGAGACAGGAAATTCATCGGCGATTCCACGGAATCTCGAGAAAACACAATTGCGAGAAGAGAATTCGAGATGATCGTCGATCGCCGGACGGACGGACGGACCGACTGACCGATCGACCGACATTTTCCGGTGCACGGGACCCATCGGTCGCGCGGATGAGAGAGGATCGTCAGGGAAAGATGAGAGGAAGGGTGGGAGGAGAAGGATCGGCGAAGATTTACGATTTACGATTTACGAAGGAAGAAGAAGTTCCTCCGCCGCCGCCGCCGCTGCCTACCGGGAGTTCCGCCAATACCGTTTTTGGATCGGTAGGGATGCCCTTAAAAGGTCTACACCGTGAATATCTGCCTTCTCGAATCTCCCCGACTGCCAAGATCTACCTGGTTGCGATAAACGCCCACGCATCCACTCGTTGAGGTAGCATTCGGCAGTTCTCATCAGTGCCACTCTCACTATTCTATTCCAGCCATTCTTTCGCACCGCGTTCTTTCTCCTTCCGGAAGACCATCAAGATGTTGCTGCCGATTAGGTGGAAGCACTTAATGAGACGATTAATCGTCCGACTCTTTCGAATATTTCTCCTTCCCTTTCACGGCTTTTTGCTCCCCTCCCCCGACCACTCGACGACTCGCGCAGGGAGCTTTTTACCGTCTTCGAGGCGCGTATACGGGCATGGAGAAAAAAAAATTAATGTTTTCCCATCAGGGAAAATGCGGAAACGTTAAATCCACGGAGCGAGACGACGAGAAGGGAGAGGGAGAGGGGGCGAGGAGGGGACAAGGGTTTCAAGTAAAATCGAAAACTCGCCGGCTAGGCGCTGGAGAGTTTAGTTCCCTCGGTGAATTCTCTTCTTCATAATGGAATTAAGAGAATTAAAATGAGAGATCCTTGGCTCGAAAGCAGTTTATGGTTTGGTTCGAGCAAGAGTTAAGCTTCGTTAAGATTACAGGGAGAGACAAAAAGCTCATCAAGCTCGGCAGCAGCTTCTGTTTTGAGACCGAACGCTTTCGCGATGTCGTCCACGAGGCGTTGAACTCTCCGACTGCCAGGGCGAAACTTTGCCATCGTTTCTTTCGCTCCTCCGAGCCGGCGATCGCTTTATCCTCCCATCATTGTTTTCCGAAATTTATGAAAAACTACCGTGCGTGCTGGTCCACAAGGAGATTCGGTAGAAACCCATTAATGGCGGATGTTCGTTTTAACCGGTGCCTTCACCACCACCGCCGCAACCACCGCATCACCACTATTAGCGTAATCTTTTAATTTCGTCTGGAGGAATTTTCGTTGAAAGGAGAAAAGGAAAAAGGAGCGTATTCGCGAAAGCCGACGGGGTCCGGGAACAAAATGACTTCCGGCGAATCGAGCGATGAAGCCTTTAATCGAGAATTCGAGTCGAGGGGAATTTAGCCAACCAGCGAACCAGCTAGCGGCAGCAGCAGCAGCAGGCAAGCAGCAGGCAAGCAAGCAAGCAAGCAAGCAGACATTCGTTTAATTATTATCGGCTCTAATGAATCTTTCTCTCTCCCTCTCTTTCTCTGTCTCTCTCATCGCTCATAATGGATTTCTGCACCAAGTTCGGAAACAGCCCTCCTTTGGTTTTCGCTCCAACTTGATCCCGAAGGCGTCTGCGCCCTCTTCCAACCAACACTCCCTCTCCCCTCATCCTGCTCCTCTCCCCCGACTCTCTCTCTCTCTCTCCCCTCTCCATCTCTCGTTCCGAACAGTTTCCAGCGACGATACCTCGTCATTGTTTCCTCGATCTCTCGATTAAAAGGAGAAACCCCGATGCGTCGAGGAGAGTCTTGGATAGAGTTTGTCGCTGAATGAAATTCGAAAGGCTCGAAAAAGGCAGGTCGGGGTGAGCGAGAGTAGCGAGAGGAGGACATGGTAGTTTTTTAGCCCCTAGACGACCGGCAGACAATATAAATGTCGAGAGGATGGGTGGGCGTAGGTGGTAAGAGGACTGGAGGGTGACTGGCTGGCTTCGAGGGTGGATATCTGCTAGCGAGTTAATTCCGCCCCCAGGGGGTGCGCGCGCCGGAGAATGAGAAAAGGATGGAAAGAGAGAAAGAGGGAAAGAGGGAGAGGGGGACGGGGGACCCGAAGGGAATAAAGTGTCCAGAGAGCGAGGAGGCTGGGAGACGCGAGGGGGGTTTGGGAGAACAGAAAGAGAAAAGAGAATGAAGCCGCCGCCGCGCGGGCAAGATAACACATTTTGACGGTATAAAAATGAGTGTTTTTCCCTGGCCTATCTGGCAGATAGCGCACCTCTGGTCGAGGGAGGCTGGGCGTGCACAGGGAGATGGAGAAAAAGAGTATGATACGAGGATGCTCGATTCCGGCCTTTATTTCGCTTTCGATCTTGCTTTCTTTTCCGACGCAAAAGGGAGTTTGCTCGAGAATCACCGGAAGTCGCGGCCGCGTGTGTTCGTTCGTTCGTTCGTTCGCTCAACGATCCGGGAGAAATCAATTCTCATCGCTGCGGATAAGAGTCGACAGTCCCCGTAGAAATTTGTACACTCTGCTCATATTTAACGGGACGGACATTGTCAATGCGGCAGAGAGAGAGAGAGAGAGAGAGAGAGAGAGAGAGAGAGATTCTCTCTATCTCTCCCTCTCTCCACGGTATAAAACGATAATTGCGTTGACATCGAGCGTCGATCGACGAAAGCGGAGAGGAAAATGGGTTGGGGAAGGGTGAGATAGAGACGGACGGATGGACGGATCGACAGAGGGAAAGCTTAGATGGTATCTGTGTTGCGGGGAACGAGATAGACGCGTGCACGGAGGCCCAAGCTACATGTTTCTGCATTGTTTCTACTATCGTTACCGCGATACCAGTAACTCGCGTCTCACGCCTTTCCTCCTTCCCCCTTCCCCTCCTCCTTCCCACTCATCGCCTCTCTTCGAGCACTAAATTGCCGAGGGCTGCCGCCGTATTACCGCCGCAAATATAATCGATCCTTCGATAGAAATCTGTTCGATGGTAGAAAAAAAAAAAATAAAAAAAATTAAAAATAAAAATAAAAAATCGAGAGAACGGAAGAAAGCACACGACTATTTTTAACTATCCACGATACGATCCGTGGTCTTTGATCGCTCCTATCCGCTATGACACATACTCAACGAGAGCGTGGTATCTCTCTATTATATTTTCAAAGTAAATGCAAAGTATTTTTCATCGATGCGGATACACCTCCAGCACCGTGCGCGCGTGTGTATGAGCGCGTTTAGCATTATTTGATGGATTATGGCGATGTAATTCATCGGTGGTGTTGGTGGCGGTGGGTCTCTCGCGTGTGGGAGGCGTGGAGAAGGATGTGTGAGCGTGCTGGCAGACTCCATTTAAATTAGATCGGTGGCTACCAGTCGCACTTTCTCGTTTTAATAGCTTCATCCGTGAATTACGGCACTGCCGCGCGCTCCGTATCACTGGCGTAGAACGTCTGTCCGCTTTTCACTATTTTCATAAATCTCCCGAGGAACGCGAATATTTTTGACGCGCTCGATTTTTCCCTCTCTCTCCCTCCTTTTATCGCAACGCTGTTGCACGCGTGTTAACGAGGCGTCTCGAGGCATTAACTCGCGCCGATCGGAAAGCGAAGAAGGGAGAAATTCGTTCGCATGCTTTACGAGAGTGAGAGAGAAGAGGAAAAGAAGAGGAGAGAAGGACAGAGAGAAGGCTAGTAAATAGGAATGAAATGAGAATATCTTTGTGGTATGAAGATGTAGCGGGTGCTGTACGCGGGTGTTGCGGCCCTGAACTGGCACGGCGGCCCTGCTGGGTGGGTACCGGGCGAGATAGAATCAGTAGCTGGAGCTAGTTAGATGATAGCATCGCCGAGCCGCGAAGCTAGGGCTCTCCGGGAGGTGAGGGGGGTCCGGAGAGCGAGAGAGACCTAGCGAAGGGGTAGAGGGAGGCGAGGGGGCAGCGATCGCCGATAAGAGCCAGCGTGCAGCCGATAACACTCCCTTATCTACATCCAGTGGCGCCGCAACTCTCAAGGCTGGAAGAGCCTCGCTCGCGCGCGCACACACACACACTCGTCGCGTTTCTTCTTTTTAAATTCCAGCAGAATTCGCCGCTTCCAGGACCTTCTCCTTTCTCTCCGAAATCCATCGTTGCTCTCACCCCGTCGCGTTTTGCAAATCAATTTCTCCAATCGTGCACTTGTGTGCGTGCGCTCTAACTCTGGAGCAATTAATCTCGATAACCTCCCCCACCTCCACCTTCTCCCTTCCACCTTCTAGGGAGAAGAGGACTCGTCGACGCATCGAGAAATGAAGAGCAAGAGAGAGAGTCGGAGAATGGAGAAAGGAAATAAACAAGTGGATGTTTATGAGAAAGAGAGATACGCGCGAGGGAGGACAGATGGAGAGGGAGAGAATAAAATGAGTATAAAGAATAAATAAAAGGAAATGGAAGGAATAAAAAGTCTGGAGCTATCCGCGCAACTAAAATCTAATCTTGGCGGAGGATCTGGCGTTCTATCTCGATATCGCTAAGGGAATCTTTAGCCTCCCCTCCCTTCCTCCGGCCCCTTGGCCGTAGACAACATCTCTCTTCGTTGGTTATCCGAGCGTTGACTGTGTCCTAGTTTATACACACTTCGATATTCTCCTGATAGCGACTAACCTTCGTCCATTCGTTCATCCAACCACTATTATATAAGACCCTATCGGCCTTTACGTCGATCTCACGGGCGCTTGCAATTTCAGCGAGGATCCTCCTCCCCCCTTCTTCTCGCCTACCTCCGACTCTCGCGCGCTCTCCTCGCTTTTCGATAGTATTCATCGATAAGCTCCTTCGATAGCAACTCTGTATCGATCTCTCCCGCTGGATCTCTTTTCCCAGAACGGGGGCTGTCGTCGTCGCCGTCGCCGTCGCTGTCGTTGCGCCGCTTCTGCTCATTCCGAGTAATTAAGCAAATCCTTCAGTTTTACGCAAACTCTCAACAGGGGGGGGGGGGTCTGCACACCCCGCCAGAAGCAAGGAGCGACGAAAGAATTTTGGAAAAAGATCATCCAGATAAGGAGGAGCGAACGCATGGGAGTAGGGAACGCGGGTTAATCGATAAGCGGAAAAGAAAGGGAGAGGATGGGGGAAGGGGGGAGGGACGTATCTAATCCGACCGGGATCTTTCGCGAATGAGACGAGTATCTGCGAGAGACTGGTCCAACCACGAAGCCCCCGCCGTGCTTTTGCCGATAAGAGTCGGCTACATTATTCAAGAACCTGCCGATACACTCATATAAACTCGCGTACGCGCGCGCGCACACACACGGGAGAGACGAACGACGACGATAGGCGCATATTTGCAGGAGATCGAGAGAGACGGATCGAGAGAAGAAGGAGGAAAAGGAGGAGGAGGAGGAGGAGGATGAAGAAGGAGAGAAAAAAGGAGAAGAGACGACGACGACGACGACGACGGCGATGGCGACGGCGAAATCAGCGGACATTCCCGATATTAAATTTCTCCCGTTTGCATGTACGTGTATCACGCTGCGAAATCTTTATCTCGGCGGCTATACATAATTCCGACGACGAGCTGCCTTTCGAATCGCGAAAAGTTAATTGAATCGCATAAAGCACAGCCGATCCAGCTACTCGCTAAATTATCAAGGTTAATTTCTCATCGGGACGTCGAGACTCGCTCGAATCGTATCGGCTCCCAAGGTTTTCGCGACAAACTCTCCACCAGGTGCCTCGGGAACTCCTTCCCCCTCCCCCCGCTCTTTCCTTCGTTGATTAATAATTTCCTTTCGTCGTTTCGCTAAATTCCCTCTCGTCTCCCCTCCCCCGACGCTGGTCGGACACTGGTGACTTTGGAAAAAGAGAGAGAGAGAGAGAAAAAATGCGTCGAGCAAGCAAATTCACGGAGAACGGGGAGAGGGAGGGAGACGAGGGGATAAGATCCGCGCGAATTAATCTGACACATTCTGACGCATCTTCGCCATCCAGCGATGAGATAGCGTGAGTCATTGAGGAGAGCGCGGGAGCAGGGACGGAAATGGAGGGAAGGAGTAGGAGAAACGGAGAGAGATCCTTATCGAGGCTTTCCTGTGTCCTGCGCCACGTTCTCAGAAGAGCATTTCAGCTCTATGAGGAAACGCCGTGCATGAATTATTCATTCCCCTCCACGAACCGCGCTGCAGCGTCGCCGGTTTCGGTCGGCTTTCCTCCCTCCCTCCCTCCCTCCCTCCTGGGTGCCAGCACTGAAAATTCCGTCATCGAAACGGCGCGAAAAGTTCGTGAAAAAACGCGGAAGGACTTTGACGACGGTGGTCTCGCGCGTTCTCGTGGCGATTCGAGGATTCCTCTTCTCTCGATGAGGGGGGAGGAGGGGAGGGGGTGGAAGCCAGGTCTTGGAGAAACGTGGTTATCTGGCGGCACGTCAAAACGGCGTAAAGTTGTCGGCGTATCTCGGTCGCAGCAGCAGCAGCAGCAGCAGCAGCAGCAGGTTGTATGCACTTGGCGAGACTCGGTGATGTCACACACATACAGAGAAGCACACAGGTGACAGACGCAGAGAGACACGGACACGGCAAAGCTTGCACTGTCGCAAGATAGAAGCTTGTAGGGAACCGTGTGACACTGGTCACAATTGAAAATATCCTTCGCCATCGCGATAACCCATCGAAAGATCTGCAGAGTATCGGAGGAGTTTGCGTTAATTAATCGACCACTCTCTCTCTCTCTCTCTCTCTCTCTCTCTCTCTCTTTTGCGCGCGAAGAAGAGAGAAATTTCTTTGGGAGAACTTGAATTTTCTGGATCCTCGAGGCTGAGGATTTTTACAGGGTAGCGAGAGAAGAAAGAAGAGGAGGAGGAGGAGGAGTGACTCGACAGGAAACGGGGTTCGAGCTTGCCCGCGAAGTGCGACGCCAGTGCAGCAAGATAAAACAGTGATAGGGAGATCAATGAGGGCGATAGCTGAAGTTATTACCGGATAGAGGGAGAGAGAGAGGGAGAGAGGTTGAGAGAGAAAGGGGAGGAGGGAAGGAGGCCGAAGGGGGTCGATAGAGATAGAGCCCGCAGGCTGGAGGAGTAGGGGACTGGAATGGGAAGGTGGAGAGGGGTGGGAGAGGAAACGGTGCCAGAAGGAGAGAGGGCCGTTCGCTCGGACTCCGATAAGCAGAAACAGTTATCAAGAAATGGAAATGACTGATAAGCCCCGTGCCGGCCCGTTTTTAATATTCCATTAAGTTCTGGACACGTCGGAGAGTACGACAAAATTTCCACTGGCTAGAGCCAAAAATATTCTTGAGGCATCGCGCTGCGATCGTCGATCGTCGATCGATCGATCGATCGATCGATGGATCGAACGATTTTGAGAGTCGCTCTCGCTCCTTCTCGTCCGCCAACTTTCATTGCCGTTTCCATCGCAAACTCCGCTGCTCCTCCGTGTCGGTCCCATTCGACGATTTTCACGAAAAACGCTTTACCTTCTCTCTCGCCGGATCTCTGACCTGGGTCAAAGTGTGGATACGGCCGCGAGTCGATCGGTCGATCTCGGTCTGTCACCATCTCATTATAGTTTCTCTTTGGGTATTGTGAATGCGTGCGCTGACCTTGCGCAACCCGCACGATCGATCGACCGTTCGTTTCTACACGCATCCGTCGCAGGCTACTCGCGATGCTCCTTCCTCTCTTCCTCCTTGCACATTTCCTACATCCGGGAAGGGCTGGAGGGAGGGAAGGGAGAGACATCGCCCGCATTCTCATATTTTCTCTCTCTCTCTCTCTCTCTCTCTCTCTCTCTCCGTTCCTGCGTTTTCTTTCGAAAGGAAGAAATTAAATTTTAATTCGTGAAAGAACTTTGATCGACTCTCTCTCCCTCTCTCTCTCTCTCTGTCTCGTTGAGTCGAGGGTTTGCGAAAGGGTCGAAGGGTGCAATTTTCAGCAATTCCGCCAACAACGGCACGACCGGGGCTGTTTTCACGAGAGTCGGGGCGAGCGAGCGTCTAATCCTATAATGTATTCCGTTTTATCGCGCTCGAATAAACAGCGGCGCGGCGTAAAACTTTCCTCGAATTTGGAGAAGGTGGTGCAACTACTGGCGCGATTGCGAGCTGCCTGGTAGCCGCAGTCGCGGTGGTGGCCCCTGCGTGACGCGCGCGTACGAAGGTCGATTCGGAAATAATTTTATCTACCAACGTAATCTCCACTTGGACTCGCGCTGCAATAGTTTTTCAATGGCCGATGCCGCTTTTTTCTTTTCTCTCATCCCCCCCCCCCAACCCCGCCGTTCAAATTACTCAATTTACTGTCGCTTTTGGATTTCCAAGCGAGAGACGCGAGTAAAAGTGGACGCGCGAGACAAACGGAGAGGAAGAGAATCGAGCAAGAAAAGGGGGTGGTTGCTGTTGCTGTTGCTGTTGCTGCTGCTGCTGCCGCTACTTAATATTTATCTGACGTCTGCTTTATTTATGCCCGAGTTGCTCGCTAATAATATCGTTATGTAAATTCGCCAAGTTCCCGAGCGATTAGCAGCAGCGATACTCGCCCTGCCCACGCCGGCACGTTCGAATCGGCAGTAGAGCCAATTTCGATACGCCTGACAAGTTGTCCGGGTGTGCGTGTAGTTTTGAAGTGCGTGTCGCGTGATTGCATATCGGCAAAGGCGCAAGTCCCTTCCTTGAATGGCAAATACCAACGGGGCGCGCGGGGCTGTCTCGATTTTCATGCGTTCGTCCGACACACAATTACGCAATATACACCCATTTTGTCGCTCTTGTTAATATTTCGCAATCATCACCGTGGCTGATCGGCTCTCGAGATAGGAGGGCGCAAAGGGATGGAGGGCGCGCGATGCGAGCGAGAGTCTCTCCCTCTCTCCCTCTCTCCCCCCCGTTACTCGTTAACGATAGAACGTTATCGCGTGGAAAATCTGGTCGACTCGAAAATTCGCCGAAACTGTCGGCGAACGGAAAAGACCTTCGCCCTCCCCGTCGCTCCGCACCCCACCCCCTCACCGGTTAACCGGAGAAACGATCCGGAGAGTTAACGCGCGCGCTTGATCCATCGGGAGGGAAAATAAAGGAGGAAATCGTCGTCGTCGTCGTTGTCGTCGCCGTCATCAGCGACGGCAGCAACAACAGCAACGACCGAGACCAAGCGCGCCTCTTCTCTCTGCGGAGACATCGACGCGTGTTCAGGAGAGGTCGTTTCGCGGGAGAGGGACGCGGTAGGGAAGAAGGAAGCTCGCGAAGAAAAAGAAGAGCGAGCGTCTCCGAGTTTCTCGGAGGGTCCGCGGGTGATCAAAGGACAAGCGATTGGGCATGAAGTTTCGCAGCCAGTTAAACGCGAGCGGCGAGACGAGAGGAGACGAAACGAAACGAGACGAGACGAGACGAGACGAGGTGAAGCAAGGCGGGGCGGGGCGGGAGGGAAGGCAAAGAGGAAAGGTAGGCGGAGGGTGGAGGCAGGCAGGCAGGCAGGCAGGCAGGCAGGCATGAAACGGTAACGCTCGAGGCTGTGTGCGTTGCGATGCCGTATCTCTCGTTACACTTATGCAACCCGAGATTTATTGCCGATGATTATGCGCGGATGGAAGTACACCGAGGAGGTGGGCTCCCGCCCTCGGGTGCTCGCCCGCTCGAGATATCGAAGCTTCGCTATCGATTGACGTGGCCACGCCGGCCTCGATATATCCGATCGATCCTTCTACTCTCTCCCCCTCCCCCTCCTCCATCCCCTACTCCATTTACTCCACTCTCGTCGACTCGCGAGACCTCGGCTCCATTATTCTTTTAGCGACAAGAGTCAAAGTCTCCCGGCAAACGTCTCGGTCGATCTTTCATTTTCCACGAACGCCACCTCCTCCTGCTTCTTCTTCTTCTTCTTCTTCTTCTTCTTCTTCTTCTTCTGCCAAAAGCGACTTCAAGCGCGAGTCCGAATCGAAAAGAAGAGACGGCGGCGTTAGACGCGCGTTCGGAGAGCGAGCGTTCAAATCACCGGCAATCACACGGGGAATCATCGAGAGATAAAAGTTTCGCGAGGCTTATCAGCGCTGGAGGAAGGAGACGGGGAGGGAGGGAGAGGGTGTGTTTTAGGCGCGATTGAGAGAGCCTCGAGATCGGTGCGTTTAATCGAGTAGACGATCGCAATTAGTCTTGCAGTTTGGTGTATTTCAAAGCATAAACGGGTTCTCCTCGTGAATGCGACGATGCACAATGGAGCCACGTCGGATCTGGCCACTTAGCCGGGCCAACTACTCTCTCTCTCTCTCTCTCTATCTCTCTACACGGAGAGACACCGTCGTGCATACTCTCCCCGTCTCCTATTAGCATTAGCGGATAGAGCAGCGGACGAAGGAAATGCAGGAGTCGATGATAAACGAGGGAAATTCTTTTCCTTCTTCTTCGTCGACTTCGTCGCCGGGCGAGTTCGGAATGAGAATGAGAAAAAGGGAAAAGAAAGAAAGAAAAATATTAGGCGTTTATAAGGGGAAAAGGCAAAAGAGTCCGAAGGATCGAATGCAAGTTATCGGCAAAACGCGTCGGCGCGTGGATGTTTTATGCGTTTCGAATCGACAGATATCAGTTGCAACATAAAGTTTATCGCAAGGCTAACGACAAATCGTAATCTGCACCACATACCGCTGGCAACTCGATGGCGAATAGAGAAGGAGAGAGAGCGAGAGGAGAAGTTGGCTGGGAGAGAGGGAGGGGAGGACGACACTCCTGGCAGGAACGCACGTACGAGGTAGCGTGGTGTGGGCCAATACCCACGTGTCTCCACGCGCGCCTACGTGTGTGTACGCGTGTACGCGATAGCTTACCATCAGGTATCGTATGAACGTAACGATACGTGCCCAATGCGACGCGACGCAACGCGACGCGACGGGACGCAACACGACGCGAACTTACCGACACGTGTCACTGGCTTGGTCAGTGCGACTGCAACTGGACGTCTTGTTTTTACGATCGATTACCATCGACGGCAGCCGCCAACGCCGTCGCCGTCGCCGTCACCGTCGGACAAACGTTTCATCGATATTTTCAAAACGGATCGGAAAGGTTCGATAAAAAAAAACAGAGAGTAGAGAAACTAAAAAAAAGAGTAATAAAAAAAATCTAGTCGACTGTCGACGGATCGTCGAAAAACACGACGAGTCTGGTCCGACGATGGAAACAATTGAAATAAAGAGGGAAACGGACGAAATTACAGGTCGCGGGTTATTTTAACGCAGGCGAGAATGTCGGGTTTGGTCGAGGACGCTCCTGGAGTGAGCGATAAAACGACGTTGCAACGTGCTGACCCACGATCGTTAATTATCAACCGGGCGATAAGCATCGGCCGTTCGACCACGTCGCCATCGCTTGTTGCCTTTCGATTTTTTTCTAGGAGGAACGCTTCAAATTCTCCCTTTCTTCCTCCTCCACCCCCACCCCCCTATTCGTTTCGACGTCTTTTACGAGAAATCTCCAAAATGAAATTGGAAAATGGAAAATAAATGAACGAGAGCGCTCGTATTTTGACGATTCGACCAAGTCGATTTCGCTGATGCGTCGATGGTGGTGGTGGTGGTGGTGGTGGTGCCTCACACCTGTTGCCGAGCCAAAGTCACGTCCGCTGCTGGCCCCAATCGATTATTTAGCGAGGACTCGGAAGAAATTCCCAGACAAACATGGGAGGGAAAATTGGGAATCGCCATCAGCTATCCGACTAATTTCGCTCCTTCCTTTCCCAAAGAGAAATTTTAATCGGACTCGATCGGACAAATGGATTCGATCGCACGCATGTATTTGGCACAGAGTTCCACCTAATTAATTTGAACAATGAGCCCATTAAACGAGACGAGGGAGAATTTATTTCATGGAATATACGCTTGATGGATCGTGGCTAATTAAAAAAGAATCCAATGATTTCGAAATGGCAAGGACCGCTATCGGAAATCCATGGGAAAGGAAAGGGAGGGAGGGGGGATGGGGAGGGATGGCAAAGTCATAGAAGGCGATGGGACTGAGAGATATCGCGAGCTGTACATAAAACTCGACTATCTACGCAATCTGATGCCACACGAACCAGTTTTTGGTGCGAGTGCGAGTGCGGGTGGGGTTGGGGGTGGGGGTGCGGGTGCGGGTGGCGGCTGAGGATTCGCAAAGAGTCCCCGAGACACCTCAGCCTCTCCATCTCCGCATCCATTTCCTTTTCCTTTTCCTCCTCCTCCTCCTCCTCCTGTTTTGTCCTCGCTTCCTCTCTCCCTCCTCCAGAGCAAATCGTGAAACACACTTGTGCTGATCGATAGGAGCGATCGATCGAGAAGAGAAAGCGAACATTCCTCTCTGGAATTCTCTCCTTCTCCGCCAACTCGCGGCAACTCTCCACTCTCTTATTTCCATTTAACCGCAAAAGCTTCTTCTGCGTCGATTCGCCTCACGTTTGTCGCGAGTTCCTCGAGCATGTCGAGTGTCTTTCATAAAATGTTCAATGAGGCAAATGCGGTAATAGTAGCCGCCGCTTGTTCGTTCGTTGTTCAATGATAGCAATGGATCCCGCGTGGTATGATCATCGAGGCAGGCGATGATATTCTTTTGTGACTAAGCACAGTCCAGCGATGATTCACGAAGGAATGAACGAATGAGTAAACGAGCGAGCGAACGAACGAACGATATTAGCAGTGAGCGGATGATGATATCGCAGATAATAATAATTTAAGCGATCCTAAGCTGGTATGTACCGATAGAGACCGAATCTGAACATGTCGTCTGGTGGCGTTTGATCGAGAGAAAAGAATTTCTAGAAAATCTTCTCGTCCTGGTCTTTTTCCATCGGACCAGTGGTGGAGACCAGCGATGACCGATGGACGAAACCGATGACGATAACAAGACAGTTATCGGGTGATCTGGGGGCGTCCAAGTGTTATCGCTGGCTCCAGATAAGTTCCAGTCTCAGCCGATACCAGACTAATCTCATCTGTGACCCAGCCTCAACTACATCTATGCCTTTTATCTCAGCTACATTCCACGAATAGGAAAAACCAAACTCCTCCAACGCTCTCCTCTCTCTCTCTCTCTCTCTCTCTTCGCAGAGTTTCGTTTTGCTGTATTTTCTTATTTCGTTCGCTCCTCGATAAGATCTCACGCATTCGTTAAAAATAACATTATCTCGGTCTTCGCTGCCGAGTATTTTCAGCTAAATCAAAGATAATTTTTAGCGCGTACATTCGCTGCCCGTAATAATTTTCGTATAATTGAATAGATCATCGTTTCGAAGCAGCGAAATCAGAGGCAGCTTCCGTCATCATAGTCCGCCGCCGCAGCACGTGTTCGGGGCAGTGACGAAACTTTATCGGCAGCAAGATCAAAGGATAGGAAAAATATCGATAATCTTGCATCACTCGGGAAGAATAGCAAAGCGAGAGAGAGAGAGAGAGAGAGAGAGGAAGAGGAAGAGCGGAACGCTGCTCGTCGACGAAGAGAGTTTCGTCAGACGAAATTTTCTTCTCTCCGCGCCTCTTCTCCTTTTCTCCGGTTGGAATGAAAATTTCGAGGCTCCCCGGTGATTTCCCAGCGATTATTCGCACACGCGCGATTCGCGATAGTCGGACGCGTGCGTTCGTCAAGCGACAATTGATCGATCGATCGGAATCCGAGCGGAAATTTCACGATGGCTCTCTCAATATTGCGCGTGGTACGATTTTCGGTGGTAGAAAAGATCATTACTGCGAGAGGGTAAATCGAGCGAGAGACGCGAGAAGACGATCGAGAGAGAGAGAGTGGTAAATTACGAGAACGTGAAGTGTACGGCGGAAGACATAAAGGGACGCGCGACTCACTTTGGCCAGGAAGAGCGAAAGAGCCAGGGCTGGCGCAGCTAATTCGAGGCAATGGCCCGGTAGTCGCGTGCCTTGCATAGGCTAAAAGCAAACATTCTATTCGGGATTTTGCTGGAAACGACTCTACGGCGTTCGCTGATTGGTTCGTCAAGTCCTCCTACGGAGAGGAAGTCGGAGGGGAAGAGATTCTTCGCGCGTCGAGGACGAATTGGCGGGAACAGCAGACGTGGAGAGGAAAGAAGAGAGGAGAAGAGAGAAGCAAAAGGAGAGAAACCGAGCAAGTGGAGCGAGTTGGAATGGACGCGACGTGGAATATACGTAAACGTACGGACCGAAGCAAACCGGCACGCCGATAAGGGAGAGCGGTGGCAAGCCGTTATCGCGATCACCGCGCGGCCACGTCGCGCGATAACGATAACAAACTCCCTCCCCCATTCCCTCCATCCCACGTCGAATACTCGCCATCTCATCCCTGCAACCACCCACGTCAGCTTCTCCTTCTTCCAACCGGCGAATTTGGCGCGTGCGCTCGAACAATTCACCTGTCCTTTCTCTCTCTCTCTCTCCGTCTCTCTCTATTTAACTAAACTTTCTATAATGGAACGTAGCATCGCTCTCTTACACGCGTGAGAATTCCCGATGAAGAAAATCGAAGGAAAATCGCTTCTTCCCTCCTCGAGAATGGAGTTTCAGTAGTAAGAGCGTAGTGAATGGAGACGCGCGCGCAAAATGAAAAGTAAAATCGATTAGGACTCTTAGGAAAGCTTCAGTTTCCCGCATCTTTGGTATCCGCGGAAAAGATAGAGAGGCAGATAGTTGCAAAAGGTCTATCGTCGTCGTCGTCGTCGTCGTCGACGTGCTGGTGGTTGTAACGGTGGTGGTGGTGGTGGGTGCTGCCGTTGCTAGTAGTAGCACCGCTGCCCGGTGTTATCGCGGCGGCCCAGATTGAATATATTTCATATGTTTTCATAACTACCATGCCACGGCGAAACCGGGACGTTCCGCTATCTACTCTCGGGCCACCCCTCCCCCTCCTCCGGTAACCCCTGCAACTCTTGCACTCCGACAGCAAGCAACAATCCCTGCGAGTCCCAGGGCAACTCCCAGGCGCGAGAGAGCCCGCTGGATCACAAGTGGATGAAATGGAACGAAACGAAACGAAACGAAACGAAACGAGACGAGACGAAACGAAATGAAACGAAACGAAACGAAACGAAACGAGACGAAATGAGACGAAACGAAATGGAAGGATGAGACGAGGAGAAGAGAGATACATGAATCGTCGGGAGGATCCGACGAGGATCTACGAGGAGGAGGCGCTCCACCTCCCCGTCCGTGAATTAGGATTTGGCTACTCGTCGTCCTTGAGTAAAAATCCTTGAGAAAACGCGACGCTCTACCGGAAGAGAGAAGAGAGAACGCGCTGCGGGGAGGAATGTCTCTCCTGGCAACTGGAAACGCCAGGGCCCTTTTACAGGGGCGAAAGGATATTTTGATCCAGGCCGAGCGAGCATATTTATCCGAATTGAATATCCACGGCGTGAATGTGCCAAGATAAGGAGCAGAGGTCCTTCCGTTATCGGATACGCGCGCAAAATGAATATTCTCGCCTTCGGTAGCTTGGCGCAACTTTCTCCTCTTCTTTTCCTCCTTCCTTCTCTCGTTGTATAAGTAATGCAATAGCCAGGACACCTCCGCCTCTCCTCCCCCGCGGAGAGTGGGATGGGTTGAAGAGGCCGCAGAAGGGAGCGAGGGGAGCGAGGGAGGAAAGGGTGGAAAGGGAGGAAAGGGGGTCTCTCTCCGCTGCTGGCTATCGGAAACCCTCCGACCAATGGCATGGCGCCTTTATCGTTTTACAACAGAAAGGCGCACATCAGTCAACTGGTATCTCCTCACGCTTGATTTCCCGTGGCCGCGGCGAAGCTTCCACCCCCGCAATCCCTCCACCGACCCTCTCAACCCCCTCAGGATCTCACACTCCTCGCCAACGTCGATTCAACATCCGTGCGTCTTCTTCCTCTTTCAAGCGCTTCTCTTTCCTCCCCCTCTCCTCTTTCATCCTCTTTCGTCGTCTTTCGGTCCTCTACTTGTCTGCCTGCCTGCCTGCCTGCTTTTATCCATTTTTCACTCTCTTCCATTTTTCCTTCTCTCAACTTCCTAGTAGATTTCGCGGCTCCTTCTTCGATCTATGCACACGCGAAATTTGCCTCTTTCCTAATAGCGCGGATCATCATTGCGCGTACTAGACCTCTCTCCCTCCTTCTTTCACGGGGGTGAAAATCACGAGACGAGCCGTTTTTCTAGTTGAGTTGTGACCAACCGTTTGGCTTTTAGCCGTGCGCAACACAAGATCGTCGTCGTACTTTTTCGAGGGAAAGAGCTTCATTCCGGAAAGGAAGGCTGCGTTTGGAAAGAATCGATGAAGCCTGTTGTATGGAAAAGGTAGCCGATATCGGCCTTGAGATCGAGCCATAAAGCCGAGCATTCATTCGGTATCAGGGCAATAGCTCCGCAGACCGATAGCCAGAATAGGTGAGCATAGGTGGTCGGTCCATTCTTGTCATGCCTTTTGTTCGACCGCTCCCAGATGGGTCAACGATTTTCTATAAGAAACCTTCACCACCACCGCCGCCGCCGCCACCGCGCTTGTCCATCCTGCATTTTTCCATTCTACGTAATCTCTTCAAGGTCCTCCTACTACTCCTCGCGCGTACGCTCCCCGATCGTCGACGCGCGCCTCGTCAGAAATTAAGGGATTCGCTGGCAGACGCGCGAAACTTGCGCGAAAAGACTCCGACGATTTCCGAGGAGTATCTGGAAGTGGGTAACGCAGAGCTGTAAACGGCAACCTAATACTTTCCACGGTCTGGAACCTTAAAGGCACCAATTCGAATCGCGATAGGCGCGAACGCCTGCCGAAGAACTCGAGATAAGAGGTCG
The DNA here is from genome assembly GCA_037305995.1 of Sclerodermus sp. 'alternatusi'. NCBI lineage: Eukaryota > Metazoa > Arthropoda > Insecta > Hymenoptera > Bethylidae > Sclerodermus > Sclerodermus sp. 'alternatusi'. Next base: position 6,185,156 of record CM074553.1, on the reverse strand, counting down.
GAGGTCAGGATTTGATAAGGTCGCCCGCATTGTTCCCCTCTCCCAATTCTTTCTCCCCTTCTCTCGCTCTCTCCTTCTCACCCAACCCCACCACCCGCCACCCCCGCGATCCCCTCGCCCACGGAGTAATCAATCCGCCAGCTTAGAGTCGCGATATCACGAGCAGCCACGCCGAGCAAAAATCTTGATTTATTCTAAAATCTACATCTTCATTCGTCTCGATCCAATTTATTCGTCCGAGGAACAGCGCGCGCGCGCGCGCGCGAACGGTGAATCAAAATCTTTCCCTCCCTCGATCCTTCCCGATCGATCGAAATTTATCGCGCTCGCCCCACTTTTTTTTTTTTTTCTTATTAATTCGCCTTAAGAGAATTCAACGCGGGAATCACCTGTTTCTCCGGTGAAATTAATTTGACGCGTCTACTTGCGTAATGGTCTCCTAAGTGGTAAGGTTGGCTGAAAACGGACATTCACCCAGGAGAGAGAAAAAGAGGGGAAGACTTAACAAGGCAGACGCGCAACCAATGGCACTAATGACGCTAATTAATTGCACCAAAGACGACCACCGAGCATTATGCACTTTGCAGGAAGCACGCAAACCACCTTTCCCCCGACTCCCCCGCCCCTCCTGGTCTCTTAGCCATTTTACATGCATCTTGAGAGGGGGAGGGGGCATTGTTGATTCCTCCTCGCTTCTTCCGTTTCCTCACTCATATGCCCATTCGCGACAGAGGCAATAGGAGGATTGCCTTTACGAGTTACAAGCTCGATTACCCAGGCGTTTCTACCGGGTTTCCATTTGATCTTTCCATTCGCGATTTATCTCTCTCTCTCTCTTTCTCCCAACCCCCCTTTCTCTCGGGCGTTCGATAAAAATGAAGGAGAGAACGCAGAAAGCGGTGGGACTCTAATAATGGAAAGATAAAAGGTTGTTGGTGAAAAAATTATAGAGATTTGGACCGATCGGTGGACAGTGGGTTTTGGAGGCCGGGGGGGAGGGGTGCTGGAAGATAAAGCACCTGCATTCTGAAGCAGAATACGGCACTTGGGAACCCACGCTTGCTGTCGGTAAAGCAACGGTCGCATTCCTCCCCTATCGTCCTCGAACCACCTCCTCCGCGACTCGCAGATAACTAATGTCTCTCCCCCTCCCCTCTCCCTCCCTTCGATCTCGATCTTCGCGCGTCTTCTCACTCTCGCGCGCGTGCTCTTCCTCCATTATGCTTTCTCTCTCTCGTCCTTATCGCGGGGTCGGGGAGGGGGAGTGCCACCGACTTACCCCCGCGCACCTTCTTGCCCACGGACGCGCTCCCTCTCGAAATTTCAGTGAAAATTCTCTTTCGGGGAGGAGGAGGAGGAGGAGGAGGAGGAGGAGGAGAGGGGCATAAATCATAAACAAATGATCATCGTTAATTTCAAGTAGAGCGCGCGGAGATGCACTAAACCAACAAGCCTATAATAGCGCATGCACGATGTAATGCCACGATAGGTGAGCAGAGATGAGTCGCGCTCCGGAGCCGGAACTTATCTTTACGAGGCTCCTGGCGTTTGCTGGAATCTCCCCTCCCCCCTCCTCGTTCCTCTTTTACTTGAAAGTAAGAATGCCGGGAAACGAACGAGGTTTCCGCCCAAGGAAAACAGTCGCGGTGGACTTTCCATCTGTCCGGGCCAACTCGATAAAGTCAAGCGTGAAAGCGTGCAAGGGCGCGCGAGGATCTATCTAGGATCGAGGATCGAGGATCGAGGGAAGATCGCGGGAGAGAATCGGACCACCACGGGCACCGCCATCCGGGATGAAGAATCAGGACTGGGAATTGAGGTCGGAATCGGGTTCTCGTGGATTTGTGCCGAGCGCTCGAATCTAATTAAATATAATTAGGTGCGATTTGCATAGATAGCCGATGGAAACCGGACGCGGTGATAAGCGCGATAACGAGTGCGCGCGGCGATACCAGAAACGATTATTGTTTCCAGTTCTCCCTTCCCCCCCCCCCGCCTCCGCCACCGCCACCACCACCGCCGCCCGACGACGGTCATCGCGCCTTCGATCACCACCTTCGCCAATCCGCTTTTACTTCGCTTCTCTCTTACTTTTCCCTTATCGCTCGGACTCACTCGCAATTTCTCTTCCGATCAATTAATCTCGCATGAAACCGCAGAACTCGCGCGCACCTTGGAAATTGGCCGCGCGTTGCGCCGGTATAGTTGTTGCCAGTTGTTAAACATCGTCGATGCAATTGGCAAAGTCGGGGAGGAAGGGGATACTGAAAAGCAAAATGAAAGAAAGAGAGATAGAGAGAGAGAGAGAGAGAGAGAAAGAAAGATTTGTCGAGCTATCGCTGCGAGTCATTAATGATCCGTTATCTTTTCACGAGGAGAAGCGCGTGTGCGTGAAAGCGAGTGCACAGAAATTGGTTAAAGCAGGAAACGAGGAAAAGGAAGGGCTGCGAGGCTGGTGGGAGAGGGCAGAGGTGCTGCTGGTAGAGAGCCGAGAACACGCGATAACAAGCAAGGGATTCGATATCTATTCGCACGTCATTACCCCAGACTGCAGCAGCAGCAGCAGCAGCAGCAGCGGCGGCGGCGGCGGCGGCTGCGGCTGCGGTGATGGTGGTGGTGGTGGTGACGGTGGTGGTAGTGGCGTCTGCCTCCTACACATCACTACCGCCACCACCACCACCATCATAGGCACCGTTTTAGCAAGCGGCTGACTTGCTCGATCTGCCCTATGATCTATGGATCATAGTCCGTTTAATTCCGGCCTAAAACGAAAATCTATCGTCGCGTTCGCGATCGTTTCGTATACAATGGAATTTTCATGGGTCGCTGGCTGGGCTACTTTGCAAATGGAAAAATTTGCCTGTTTCTTCGCCTACTCCGAGGGAGGTTGGTAGTGGAATAGGTTTTCCCGGATCTCTAAAATCTATGACTCTAGCGTGGATTCCGTTTGACTTTTTTTTTTTTTCGACTTTTGCTTCAACCACGGGTTGCATCGATTCTCCCCCCTCCCCCATCCCTGGATTAATCTAATCGAGCTAATCACAGGTACTTTGCATCGAAAATAAACGCGCGTTACTCTCTCTCTCTCTTTCTCCCTAGACCGTCGATTTCGAGCGATTTACATTTACGTTCACGTTCGCATTCACGTTCACATTCCATCTCGTTTCGCATTGGGAAATACTGCTTAACGCCTCTCCACTGGCCAAGTGGAATATCGCGCGGAATATTCGGTCATTAGGGCCAAGCGATGATAATCCGTCGAACCTGTCGTTCTCAACTCGATGATTCATGAATCGAGCGCACTGATTGAACTTCCGTCAATCACTTTCCAATTCTAATTCGACGCCGGGGAAATACCGTGAAAATCCTCGCGGCGCGTTGTGCGTGCTCGTAGTGGTAATCTTTCACACGGCACTTCCGGTTAGCCCCTTGAGCGCGCTACCACACTCACCTCGTTAGATCGATTCTAATTAATCCTGATTACCGGAGCTTGACTACCTTCGGTTTTCGGTCATTAATAACGAGAGATCCCATTGAATAAATTCACCGGAATGAATCGCGCATGAATTAGCGACTCTCTCCCCCTTCCGCGAGGAGAATCGTAGAGAGAGACCGCGCTGCGTAAATATCTCCCGCCGAGTATCGTTGAGGAACTCGAGATGAAAATCATTCCGCGCAGGCTGTACCATCCGCTCGCTCCTCTCATGGACCTCTCGCAAATCCTTTTCATATCCATACAATGCTAAGCAGAACCAAATACAATCACGATAGACGCGTCCTTTTCCTTTTTCGCGCGCGCCGCGTATCTCTGTGCGTGTGTGTTGCGTATGGCGCACATGGCGACTCGTATCGTCGACGTTACGAGGAAAAAGAAGAAGAGAAGTCTCGCGGTGTGACGATTAAGATGTAATTACGAGGGGGAGGGGGAGGGGATTCTTTGGCTTCCCCGTGCTCTCTTTGGGGCGATGCATGGGTGTGGATCAGTGAAGGAGGAGAATGGGCTAATAGGAAGACGTGGAAATAACACATAGGAAAGCATGGTACGATACGCACGTGTGCGAGTGCTGCTCGAACGGCAGCGAAGATAAGGCACATGGCACACGGCACACGTTGCCAGAGTTAGATATGTAGCAGATATCACGAACGAACGAACGAACGAACGAACGAACGAACGAACGAACGAACGAACGAACGAACGAACGAACGGACAAACGGACAAACGGACGGACGAATGGACGAACGAACAAACGGCATTCGCAGCTCTGTGCTGCACGAGCCACGTTCCTCCTCTCCTCCTCTCCTCCTCTCCTGCTTGTTCAAGGTAGTGTGAGAAATAGTGGCACCCTCCCCCTTCTCTCTTTCATCCCCTTTAAAAGCTTCAGTGAATCCAAAACGCCGTCATATTTTTCCGCAATTCTCTCCCCTCTTCCAACCCCATTCTCCTCTCCTCTCATCTCGTCATGCCCGATAACAAGGCAACTTGGCAATGTTGTACCAATAACGATCGCATTATGGAGCTTTGGTATGTTAATTTGATCAGGTGACAATGACGATTACAACTGTCGATACAATGCAAACGAATATAATGCGTAAACGCGATAAAAGGACTCTGGGCCCCATTATCAATCAGCTGCAACGAACGAGAGCTCGTTCGCTCGTTCGCTCGCTCGCTCGCTCGCGCGCGAGTGAATTTGCGCGCATATTGTCCCCGGGGCCGTGACTGTCCAAGAATCAATTCACGATTGAAACTGGTGCCGATGCATATCCCGCGTGCATCGAGATACACAAAGAGTGGAGGAAAAAAGCAAATTGGCTGCTTCTGGACTGATAATCGTTTCACGCTTGATATTATTGTGTTGTTTATGGTGAGCACGGCGGAGCGCGAGAATTAATAGGCAGCGGGCACGTATTCATTATCGGGAAACGATTATTTGCGAATATTTCGAATGCCTGTCCGCGTGTCCCCGCCGCGTGTCCGACAATCGTACATACGCGTAAAGTATCGCGAGCGACGACAGAGATAATGGCCGCCGACTTTTTCCTCCGCTAGCCCTGCGATCGAGCAGAAAACTTTTTTCTCGATCTCGATCGAGAGCGTCGATCGCGCGCGCGAATCGAAAGCAAAGGATAATTCGGATATTTATGGACGCGAATCTTCTCCGAGTAAGTTGCGCGATGGCGCGCGCGCGAGACAGGTCACACTCGAAACATGTTTTTTTCATTTTCTTCGAGACTGTGGGCAGAATAATCATCGTCGGGGCAAGGCGAGGCGAGGCGAGGCGAGGCGAGGCGAGGCGAGGAGAGGCGAGGCGGGGCAAGGCGAGGCTTAGGCGAGGTTCGTCGTGGGTGGAAAGAGCAAGAGGAATGGGAGGGGGAAGGAAAAGGGAGGGGGAGCCATGTGCTAATGAACGCCATTAAAAGCAGCGTTAATTAGATTGCGCTAATCAGATTGTCCCTGGTATCTGCCATTCCCTTCTCCCTCACCTCCTCCACCTCCTCCTCCTCCACCGCCGCCGCCTCCTCCTCCTCCCGCTTCTGCCCCTTCCCTTTTTCCTAAGAATCGGACGATGCTCGTAGCGAATCGCGGTGCGATTCTCTACGCACGGCCCAAATTCTAGCGCTAATGTTCAACGAAAGGAAAGAGACGAATGGATCCAACCACCGCACGCGTACCATTATTCATGCATTAATCTCGAATCGATCGCGTGTAACCGTGGAATGTTTTGCGATGGAAATGAAACTGAAACGTCGAAACGAGGCCTCGCCGGAGAAATCAAGTCGCGCGCCCCGATACAAACATTTTCATTTCATTTCATTTCATTTCACTTTTACCTCGCTTCGCTCCACCTTTCCTTCCTCTTTCGCGATCTTTCTCTCCTGCCTACGCGACTGGCTCTCGCGATACGCGCTAAGGTCGCGAGACAATTTGCAGCCAGAGGATTTGGAGCAGAGTTTGGTCTTTGCGCGAATTTTTCCGATTCGCTAGGATAATTCCGCGAGGCATAAATAGTGTGCGGCGTCCTGAGAAAGTGGCCGCATAAATCGGAACGCGCGAATCCATATTCATCGTCTGGAAGTGCATAAAATTACGATTATAGGCCGCGCTGCACGCACGTGTGTACGCGCGTGTTCACGTGTCAACGTGCACCTTACGAACTCTCCTTTATACAGCCAATCTGATACGGCCAAGCGTATTCCGCCGACTTTGAAAACGGCCGGATCGATATTCCTTTTTTTATTTCTCTTCTCTTCTTTTCTTTTCCTTTCCTCTTTTCTCTCCTTTTTCCTCTTTTTTTTTTTTTTTTTTCTTTTCACGTATCGCGAAATCAGGCCAAGAAATGTTTCCCGTCGAACTGTTGGAAGCTCGGAGAGGAGAGGAAGAGGGAGATGAATCGCAGCCACCTTGAAAGCCCACACAATCGCGCGCGCGCGCGCGTGTGTGAGTGACTTGGATGCTGCTCTCTACCTGCTCCCTTTTCCCCCTCCGCTTCCTCCCGGTTATCGATTAGTCCGGAAGGAAAAATCTGGCTTAAACGCTCGAGATTTCGGCGCGAGGAAATCGCTAAATTTCCTTATCCCACTTTCGGTGGAAGAAAGCGCGCGCGAGCGCACAGAGTCCCGGTGGCTGGAAGGGCGAGAGGGGGAGGATAGAAGAGCAGCAGGCGGCTATCCAAGATATACGGCCGCGAAGCATAAAACAATTGGCGCAACTCGGGTCCGCGACTTCCGATAGCGCGATAAACCACGTGGGTGGCGGTGTTGGGTAGCCTCTAGCGATATTTACGGGCCCGCAGTCCCGACGTTTTCGCCGTTACGAGCTTATCGCGCCTTCGCGCGTAGAATAGCTGCTGCTCTCCGGCTAGCCGGCTGCATCGTACACAACCCCCAACTCCGCTCGCCCTCCCTCACCCCCGCCCCAAACCCCGAACCACCCCAAACCCCAAGAGCCTCGCCACGACCACCGCCACCACCACCACCTCCTCCACCACCATCGCCACCATCGCCATCGCCTTCGTCTCTCCTTTGATTTTCTTCTTACGCAACTACCCCCTATGACGTTCACTCGCGATTAGGGTAGGCGAAGAACTCGCGAAAAGAAAAGCCGTGAAATTCCTTCGCGCAGAATCGAGCGTCGAAGAAAGACCCTGCGCTGCTCGGAAAAAGAATCTGCACGCGATAAAATCGGGTCTACCGTATCATTGGAATCTGCCGATGAAATCGGCCGGGAAGAAAAAGCAGCCGGAGGGTCGAAAGTGGCTGCGGTAGAGCGGCGGTGGTGGTGGTGGTGGTGGTGGTGGTGGTGGTGGTGGTGGTGCGACGGCAGAGCTAGACCGGAGGGGGGAAAATGGTAGTTGGTGGCACGTAGAATGGCGCGCGTTATTGGCAAGAAACATGCGATACCCGCAAAACATGCATAAATGCATACTCGTCTCCCAGATGCGGGGATACGGACCGAGATCCCCCCTTTCGACAAGGGTGGCTTGCCCTTTTTAGCCCCTGCCAGTTCTGGCCCAATGGCAACCAATTTATCGATTTAATTTCATTGTTCTTTGCGGTGTTCGATGATTCGCTCGCGCGAAGGAATCGGATGAAAGTTTCGCGCTCTTTAAATAAATAAATAAATGAGTAAACAATTAAGTGGAATATTCGTAAGAAGGCAGATGCGGACGCAGATGCAGATGCAGAGGCAGAGGCAGAGGCAGAGGCAGGGGCTGGGGCAAAGGGAAGCATGACACACGTAATTTCTCGTGGTTCGCTACGATGATCAGCATGGGGTACCCAGATCGTTGGATTCAATTATCGAGATGGATATCTTCAGGTGGGTGCCGGCGTAGCACACTCTTCTCTGAAACGCTCGCAGAGAACCTGTCCGCCTCCTCGCGATGACGACGACGATCATTGCGGATGATTAATGAGCTCGCTCTCCCCCGCCCCTCGCCCCCTTCTCCACTAGCCCGAGAGAGTCTCTCTTTAACGGGCGTTAAATCGACAGCCGATCGTAGAGCGAGTGGAGGGAGAAGAAAGAACTTTGCTTTTCTTCTCTCCCCGAAAGAGACCGACGACCTTTGCCACCCACCGCTTGATTGCATATTATTACGCTTTCGACCTTCCCTCCTCTTCTATCCCCACTCGTCTCCTTTCCTATTCTTTCCCCCCCCCCCCCCCGGAAGAGTGACAAATTTATTCCCAAATCTCTTCGGGATGGACGAGCTAGTCATCGTCGTCGGTCGTAGTAGGTAATAAAACGGTAAGATTAAGAGTAAGAGTAAGAGTAAAAGTAAAAGCAATAAAAGGTAGAGAGAAAAGGACGAGATGATTTTTTCAATAGAAGCAGCGACTCGCGCCGGGATCACAATGATCGGCGCATGGCAGAATTGTGATTTTCGACGTGACTGCGCCGGGAAGTGCGTGAAACGCGAGATAAACGTCTGTCAGCGGCTGCTCGCCGCTGGGACGACAGCGGTTTTCACGATAATGTAGCACCGGGAGGTGGTGCTACTTTTACGCGCCTCGCGGATAAAAGCGACAATGCACCAGCCACGGCGGAGCCAATTGAAAAACGAACCAACCGCGGATACGATGCTTGTGTCGCGTGTAAACCTCTCCTCCGACTACCCCCCTCCTCCCTTTCTCCTCTCCTACGCTTTTTTATCCATTTGTCCCTTTATCCCTTTAATCGCGCGTTCCCTTTCTCCGTTAAAATCATTATTTTCATTTGCCGTTTCTGATTTGGAATTTCTACCCCTTTTCCCTCTCTCCCTCGCGTCTCCTTTTTTCCTTCTCTCGCACAGCCCGAGCCTGTATATCGTTTTGCCTCGTTTCGTTTTCCTCTTTGTTTAATGGTACCGTCCGGTAGCCTTATCGCATTGCGCAAGCGACGTTAGCCCAGCATTCACTCGCCGGGGCCGAGAGTGCGCGACAAGAAAAACCGGGAACGACAGTAACGAGGAAATTATGTTAATCGAGCCGCCTAAGTGGTAATCTCGACAAAACTCCACGGAATCTATAACGGAAGAGAAGAGCCCGAAAACTACTTTTTTCCACTTGGAAAATTATGGGAAGCGGAGAGCTCGCGGGGAAAATATTAGCGCGCGCGGGATCTCATCGATCCGGGAAAATTCAGTTTCCCCCATAAAGCGACTACGGCGGCTACGCGACTGACAGACTGGCGCTTTTCATTTATTGGAAAGACGCTTTTATTTTTAACGGGGCGTCGACTTGGCGGGCGAGCGACGAGTTCGCAACGGAGCGCGCTTCGGAGAAATAAACGATAAATGTTATTGCCGGGATTAAATATGCATGCGGGCACAAAGACATAGACGCACACGCACACGGCTACACAGTTGGTTCTCGTCGCATTAACGCACGTGGAAGAATGTAAACGTGTAATGCAGATAGATAGGAGGTATATATTGTCGACGCTTGAAAGGACGGTGTTTGCTGGAACGATGAAAGGAGGGAGGGAGAGGGAGAGGGAAAGGGAGAGGGAGAGAAAATCTCTCTCGTCACGCAGGCAGGATGCGAGAGGGATGCGAGAGGGATGCGAGAAAGGTTGCTGGTGTGTGTCCGCGTGCTCCACCACCCTCTGCCACCCCTTGCGGGGACCGGCCGCCCCTACCTCGTCAGATGGCAGCCGGCGCACTTCATTTCCGCGTCTTACAGTCAGCCGGCGTGCCGAAGGAAATGAAAACAATGAGATACAGCGGTCATCCGTTAGCTCCGCACCGCCTCTTAACTCGCATTTATATTACTTAGCGCCGCCACTCTAAAACCATCCACCACGACCACGACCACGCGAGCAAGCTCCGCCTCCATCAATTTTCCCTGGTGGTTCGTTCGAAAGCACCGAACACACACCCAACGCGCGCACCCTTCCACCCTTTCTTTCCTCTCGAGAGATATAAAAAAGCAGGAAGCAGCGGAGAGAAAAAGGTGGCATCGCGTTTCCATTCGACCTTTGGCCCTTCGGTTCTCCTCTGGTCATTTGGTCGGCCAGTCGAGCAGCTGACTGGTTGGCGGAGAGAGCCCGCGTTGTCAGGGTGGACCGAGAGAGAGAGAGAGAGAGAGAGAGAGAGAGAGCCCGGCGTCGCTCGAGCGAGCTTTTAGTTTCCTCTACTTTTTCTCAAGAGCCAGGAAATGAGATTCAGGATAGACTGCGTCCTGATAATAAGCGTATAAGTAAGTTCGATCGAGGTCTTACCACCCCCGTTGAAATTCAGCCACGTTGCTCGTCCCCTCTCGTCCGTCGAATTTCCTCGTCCTTTCTACTTTGAGCCATCTTTCCTCCTCGTCCGCACGTTCTGCCCACGGAAATTATGAAATCACAGACACAGGGCACGTACTCTTGGCCGATTCCACGCGCATCCTCGCAAGCGAGGAGATTGGCAAAAGTTGCCCGCGGATGATGTATCGTACCGATGATAATGGCCCGCACACCCTCTCCTCCCCCTCACTGTTCCGCCAACCCCAGGAAGCGACGTCGAGCTGCTTGCGCGTCTCCCGTCCCTCTCCGACCAACGCCAAAGATAACCCCGTCGTCGTCCCCCCCCCCCCCCCACCTATTCGTCTCGATGCGTTAAGATCGGCAAAAAATTAAGTCGATTGGCAAATCGCTTTACCGCTTGCCGACGCTCGATTTCAGTTTTCCCGATATTTTCGAGTGGGACGAGCGAAGGGACGCGGAGGCAAGGGAATTGGCATCGTTAAGCCGAACGGCCGGTGTTTCGCGATTGCTCGATCTCTCCGGTGTATCATCCACGTCGTCCACGCGCAGCAGGTAGTGGTGGTAGAGACTGGCGAGCGACTTCGTTAGTAGCGTCCGATCCTATCGACACATCCGGAGCCAAGTGCCGAGTCTAATCTTTGAAAGGGTGGAAAAGGGTGGAAAAGGGTAGGAAAGGGGTGTGGGAGGGTCCTTCCGTTGTATTCCAGGAACGCTCGCCAGAATGATTTTGTTCGCGTGGATGATATAATTCTCTCGTCGAGACGGATAATACGCACCTCCCTTTCCCCCTCCCCCCGTTTACGCTCGCCATTGAATAGCTTCGAATCAAAAGCTTTGGCGCGCAAATTCTCAGGACACGCGTCAATCGACTTTTTAATGCGCGCCGAGCGCCGTAGATTGCAAGCAGATACGACGATTTTGAGCTTTCAGTGGAAAAACCTACGAATGGTCAGACATGTGCGCGAAAAGTCTCGACGCCACTGCGAAAGGAAGCGTTTTGGCGCAAAAGTCCATAGGACGCGAATAAATACGCTCTCGCTGGTTTTTCACGCGGCTTTTGCAAGTCGAAGGATTATCTTTCGCACGGTTTCAGCAAAGGATTTAAATTCGCGTGGATCAACGAAAAGACGGATTGGAATAATTTCGCCAAAGAGAAAACCCTTGAGCCAGTTTGAAACGCAGAAAGGGCGAAAGGGGGAGAGAGAGAGAGAGAGAGAGAGAGAGAGATTTAACACCTTCAGCGCGGCATCAGATAACGATGTCAACCGACTCCCCGTCGTTCCACGAGAGGTACTTTTCCTTAAAAGCATATTAAATCCCACTGTCGATATTGTACCTCGGGTACAATCGTTCGCGTTAATTGTCAGTGTCTCTGTCGAATAATGAAATTACTCGTGGTAAGAGCAGCGATGTTGTGTGTCTGGCGTATGGGAGTGTGCGTGCAGACGTTTTAACTGACCGATCGTCGGTGGGGGGAGTGGGAGTGCCAAGGGAGAGGGTAGAGAGCGTGAATTAACACCTCTACCGCGGAATCAGATAGCGTTTGCGAGTGACTCCCCCTCCTTCGAAGACGGAGGGCTCCACGAGGTGAACGCGTTCGTGTGCGCGTGTACGTGAGCGCGCGTGGGGCTTATAATTGGCAGCGTGCGTATGCAGCGCACGGCAGAATGCAATTGAGCAGGTGAGAAAGAAAGATGCTGCGGAGGAGAAGAAGGAGTGAATGAACGAGCGAGCGAACGAACGAACGAACGGACGAGAGAAGAAAAGAAAAAGTTGTCGATGCATCAATGTTCCCCCCTCCCCCGACCCCCGTTGATTAATGCTCCGGAGAAACGCTAATACCGGAATGCCTGAATTTTTAATTCCCGGCGAAATCCCCGGGGTCTCTCCGGTTGGATCTGGATCATTTTTATCGGACCAATAATTAAAGGCGAACAAAGATAAGGGGGCTCGGTTACGGCGGAGGGAGAGGGAGAGACAGAGGTGGGTCTCGCGTACCACGCGATGATACCAGGAATGGCTAGGGAACTGCAGTTTTATCCCCGAAAGTAGATTGGAGCGATAGTGTCGGTTGATAAAACCCGAGGGTTTTCGATTGGTCTCAGATTACGCGGAAACTCGACCAATCGTAAAACTCTCGGCACGTAAAGGCGTACACTTTACTGATTAAAGCTCTTATCTATCGGAGTAGCCCTGAAAGCAGAATCCTGATTTGTCCGATAGACGATAAGCGCCATTAGCAGGTGGGTATCAGCAGGCAGTAATCTTGGGAAACTTGAAATCTACTCGAGGGAAAAATGCTGCGATATGCAAAGCTACGATAAAAGGTGGGAAGGTAGAGATAGAGAAAGAGAAAGAGACAAAGGGAGAGGGAGGGAGAGAGAGAGAGAGAGAGAGAGAGAGATTGAAAGCTTTGGCTTTTAGATTTAGAAGAGGCGAAAAAAAAAATGGGAAAGGAAAAAAGAAAGGAAGGATTTGTCGTTGATTCGAGCTATCAGACTGGGACGCGCGCAGTTATCGGTTGGCGGTATCAGGAGAAGCGCGGAAACAGAAAGGAGAAACTGGAAAGTCTTTGTCCCAGGAGGGTGATAGCGCGGTGCGCGCCTGGTGACATTAGAGGTGAGTATAGGAAAGTGGTGGTGTGTGCTGGTAGCTGAAAATCTAATGGCGCGCTGCCGTCCTGTGGGCTACGGGGACCAAGAGAATAGTAGGAGTAGGAGTGTAGGAGTGGAAGAAGGGTGGGGGGTGGGGCAGGAGAGACGCTTGATAAGGAAACATTAGCGACCCGTATGCGATAGCGAGGTACCCGATAAGCGGCACACCAAGAGTGGCAACCACGACCTGCTCTACCACCAGACGACTCGTCCTCCCTCTGCCTCCCCCGTCCCGCGACTCCTACTCCTTTTTCACGAGAGAATTGCCAGCGCGATGCAAAAAGCTGACAAGCGTTCGCGTAAGAGTAGGGCGAGCGAGGAAAGAAAGGAAGTAAGGGATCTCCCTATTAGCTTATTTTATTTAAGACGATACTCTCCGTCGTCGTTTCTCTCCCATGGGTTGTGTCGAGAGTCCCGTCGAGCGCGCCTTCGACCGGGGCGCATTCGTTACGGGGAACGGGGAAGGAAAGGGAAAAAGCGCAATTCTCACAATCGGCCTCCGAGTAAGCAGGTGCGAGAAAAGTTTCGCGTCGGTGATAATATATCGGCGACGAGCGTAGGCGCTATCGCATTGCTAAACACGACTGGGTTCTCCTATCGCGCCCCTATGTTAGGAGCGGCCCTCGGGGACTCCCCCCGTTGGGGGTTGCTCAATACTCGTGTCCAGCCTCTGCAGCTGCTGGTGAAAAGGTCGTAAGGGATCAATCGTCGTCGTCGTCGTCGCTTTACTCTCGTGCTAGTTGCTCGTTGGAGAGGGAGAGAGAGAGAGAGAGAGAGAGATAATTTTCGTATCGTGGCTTCTTTCGGAGAGACTTCGGAGAGACGAGGAGGCGTGTATGTTTTATGGGCCGGATAAAACATAGCTTTCCGCTAGTGATGGACGGATAGCCGTATGCCAGGGACAGAGGGATAACCCCTCTCGTTGCGCTCGTTTGTGTTATCGGTGCATCGACGTGGCGAAAAAATCCCCCGTGGCAGCCGCCCCCGCAGCGGGGAACATAACAATAGCGGTATCGATAGTGGAAGGAAGAAAGGAGAGAGAGAGAGAGAAAAAGAAGATTCGCCGGCGAATCTAAAAGATCAATGATAATTTTGTAGAAACAGTGGAAAGAGCGAAGGTTCTCTTTCTCGAGTGGATCGTGGTGGAAGCGGGACAAACAAAGTTTCCATGGCACGGCTCCCGCTGCTAGTCAGCCATCCCCAGCCAGTCCCGACCAACCCCAACCAACCCCTCGCGATTCACCTCGTCGGCTCTCCATGCTCAACGATGTCAACAGGTGGGCATGTGGATGCTCGGAGTGGCAGCAACCTGTCCGTCTCTCTCCTTCGCGGAGAGCCAAACAAAATACCGAGGAGGGCAAGGGAGAAGGAGAGAGAGAGAGAGAGAGGGAGAGAGGAGAACCACGATCGAGAAACGAGCATAGCGCGTCTCCCATGGATCACCAATCGATATCACGTGCGCAGCTTGGGAGTATAAGAAGATACGATTTCAAAGGGCAAATTCGCGAAAGGGGACTGGAGAAATCGCGGATAACAACGATAAGGTGTTTTTCAAAGCGGATCGAATCTACGGCCATTGGATGTTTTCACGCTGTATCGGCGCTTGATAAGTGGCTCGCGGAATATTGACAGACATCGCATCTCTTCAATCCTATCTCTCTCTCTCTCTCTCTCTCTCTCTTTCTTTCTTTATTTCTCTCCTTCTGCTCTATCGAAACGCGCGCCTTTCCCAGCGCTTTCTCGGATTGCTCGTTTGCTCGTTTGCTCGTTTGCCCGTTTCGCTCGCTCTCTCGTTCGACAGATCGTCGTCGTCTCGTTGCTGTTGCGCGTCCTTCTCGCAATGGCACTGCTCACTCGTGATATCGGAAAGCCCGATACCCTCACGGTGATCTCTGGGACAAGACAACAATGCAATCTGCATCGTCCGGACGCTGCGATCACTGGAAAACAGCCGGCCAGCCGTCGCACTATCCGAGAGTCGCTTCGCTCCGGGAAAATCTCAGGATTTGGCGCGCGCGCTCGATGAAACCGAATTATATCGGGGGGCGGCGGCGATTAATTTCGAGACCCTCGATTTGCACGGTCCTCCGGCGGGAAAGGGAAGAGGGAGAGAGAGAGAGAGAGAGAGAAAGAAAAAATCTCAAGGAACGATAAGCGCGCATTGGGAAGCGGCAAGTGAATCTGCCAAAAGTTAAAAGAGAATCCATCCATAAATAAGAAGAACGGGGAATTCCCTCTGCCCGCTCTTTCCTTTGAGCAAACGCATACGCGCCTGCACACGAATGCACGTACGCACGCACGCACGCACGCACGCGGAGCCAAGGCAAATACACGCACGATCTCGGCCACGACCATCGTATAAAGTTTACCTTGCCGAGTCGTGGAACGGATCAGCGCGCGATCTCCAACGGAATAATAATGCGGGTAAAATAAAACCGGCCTCCCCTCGAACACTCGCGCGAGCCCCATGAAGAACCCATATAATACCCCCATAGAGAGATGGGAAGATCAAACACTGAAATTACAGCATTGTGAGCGCTCTTTCTTCTCCTTCTTCTCGCTCCACTCCACTCCGCTCCGTTCTTGCTCATGCTCCTGCTCCTACTCCCGCTCCTACTCCTGTGCTCCTTGCTGATAAAATACTCTTTTTTACCTTATCACTCGGCTCTTCCCTCGGATCTCGAAAATCCTCAGTTTTTATCAGCATTATTCTCCGGATTTTTAACAGTCAAACTTTACTTTTCCCTCGCATCTGATTTCTTACGAATCCCGCGCTAATTTCTTCTCTCTCTCTCTCTCTCTCTCGTCTTTCTCTCCAATTTTCTCCTCGTGCCACGCTGAGAGAGCGTGTAACCGGCCGAGAAAGAATCCTCCGAGGAATCCACGTCGCTCCGTCTTTTCGATTTGTTGCGATTATCGGTAGACGCGACTCGCGGAGAGCCTTTGCAGAGAGAGAGAGAGAGAGAGAGAGAGAGAGTTACATACGCGTGATCAAACGCGGCGATTCTTTACGGCAGGAGAAAAAGAAGAGAGACAGAGTGGAGAAGAAGAAAAGAAGCAGGGTCGTCGGAGAACTTCGATATACACGGATACCTCGAATCTCTCGACCAGTCCCAGACCCAGTACCACCCCCACCCCCAGCTTATCCAGCGAGTAGACCGATGCAATATGCGCGCGATCTGGCCGTTGATAATAAAGGAAGCCTTATGCAGGTACGTCGTCGGGGCAAGTGCGTGTGTTTATGCACGAGGGTACGAAGATCGATAGAGAGAGGAGAGCGAGAGACCGGGAGAGCGTGTGCGCGGCGGCACACCGGATCTCCTGAATCTTCCGAATCTCCCAGATCTCTCGGAATCCTAGGAAAAGACATCGATCTTACTAAAATTCCACGCATCGATGTTTCTATCGCGCGCGTCCACTCGTCCACGCGCGCACTCGAGTCATCGGCGAGAGAAAAAGTGGTAGAATGTGCAGTCAACCAGGTAGAAGAGAGAAAAGAGGAGAGGAGAGGAGAGGAGACGTTTATGCGTGAAGCAAAAGGCCAACTGCTACAAGCGGACGACTTTACGATTTTACGAGCGATATCGGACGACGACGACGCGCCTTACGCGGTTGCTCGAGCAAAAAAGGCCAGGACTCGTCAGGATCTCCGAGGGGGAAGGGGAGAGGGGGCCACCGCCGTCGACGTTTACGCGGCGGTCGTGTCTCGTCCAATTCCGCAGAGGACAGCCAATCGGCAATCGACTTAGCGAAACAAGGACGTTCCTCCACGTTCTCCACGTTCCGTTTCGCCATAAAGGAAACCAGAGAACGTCTGTGACCAACGGTCTCTCACCCCCTCCTCTCACCCCCTTCCGCGCCATCCTCAGTGTTTTCGGTTCGCGAGACAACGGGAAGTTCCTGATCTATCGAAAACTGACGGTGTTGGCGGTGGTGGTGGCTGTTTTAATTGGTATCGAGAGCTGGTTCCGTAATTTCGCGGTATCTTCTCCGTGGGGCTGTGGAGGGAGGAGGGGGGGGGGGGGGGATTCGAATCGGTATAGAAGCTCTCGCGAAACGACCTAGGCGCCATCGTAATCTCGAGTGGTCCGGATAAGGACGATGATCGAAGAGAAAAGGACCACTACTGGAGTATCGAGCGATGACGCTGGTAGAGACCCTCGAGAGACTTTGCGAATTTTTGCGAATTTCACGGACAAACTGTGCGAACGTACGAGCGTATTCCCCGTTCTCCTCCAGTCTCAAAAAAAATAGCTCGGAACGGCCACCGAGGAATCTCGCTGCGTCGTCTTAACGTTTTAACGTTATCGCGCCTCCTACTACGATTCCTCCTACATTCTCTCCTAAGAGCGCATTATCTAAGCAAGCTTCTCGATCTTATTGGCAAAGTGAAAAGTCAATTTGGCGCGAGCCACTTTAAACGCCCCGCGCGCGCGCGCGCGCGTGTGTGTGTGTGTTTACTTTTTCCCAATGGTCGTCGTCTCTCGCGCGATTTGCATGTGAATTTTTCAAGCTCGCGATAGCAGGGGCCAGCACTTTTAATTACCTGCACGGCTCCT
Source organism: Sclerodermus sp. 'alternatusi' (assembly GCA_037305995.1). Taxonomy (NCBI): domain Eukaryota; kingdom Metazoa; phylum Arthropoda; class Insecta; order Hymenoptera; family Bethylidae; genus Sclerodermus; species Sclerodermus sp. 'alternatusi'. The sequence goes on along the minus strand of CM074553.1, from coordinate 6,167,718 downwards.
GCGAGAACAAACGAAGGAGAAGAGGCCAAATCGTTCTGACCGAGATATCAGATGCAATCTTGTTCCTATGTATCCCTCCTCCCCCTCCGCCCTCTAGTTTCTCTCCATCTTCTTCTCACTCGACACGAGCGGGAACTCGATCAGTTAGCGCTAATGAGAGAGCGATATATTTGGTGACTCTCGCGACTCCTCTACCCATTCCGTTTCGTTTCGTTTCGTTTCGTTCGTTCGTTCGGCGAATAATCGAACGAGCGAATAAAATAACCGGGAGGAACCGAGATTAATTAATCGAGCAACGATTAATGCTCCGTTGCTCCAATGTACATGTTGCCGCGAGTGGTTCTCGTTGTGGTCATTGGAAAAGGGAAGAGAAGAGAAGAGAAGAGAAGAGAAGAGAAGAAAGCTAACAGTGTGCCACTGGTGGTATTGGAGGGGGTGTCAGGGGTGGGAGAGGCGGAAGAGAGTTATCTTGAGAGAAGGCAGACGCGCTTTCTGAAGGAGCCAACCAACGACTAATCTGCTTCGTATCTCGCGAGTCTGTAAAACATCGCTCGGGAGCCCAAAGAGACAACAACGGCAATAATGCGCGAGCAAGGAGAAGCGACTCGTTCGCCCAGTTGCAATACTCCTATCGCTAGTTTCGTAGCGATTACTCTCCTTTTACTCTCTTGTCCGGACAATCTATGAGAAACGTACGAAGCAGCCGCAGCCGCGACAATGCTCCGTTTGGTCACGTGTGCGCGATTAGCCACCGACTGCTATCCAGCGGCAAATCCTTCTTATGGTAGTATACCAATCGCCGACTCCTGATCGCGAACGTGACAGCGCGCCAACTTAAAATCTGCTATCAGTCGCTATCGGTCGCTAATCGACTCGTTGCACTAATATTACTCTTAAATACCAACCGATACGTTATCTCGACCGTGCTCCGACTTTCGGAAAGAGCATCGCTGACGCACTGCTCGCTACTCCTTTTCTCGGTAGTCGATTGACAAAGGCGAGGGGGAGGGGTGGAGAAAACTATAAAAAATGTAAATGTCGCACCGGTGAGGAAGGATCCGTAGGTGATCCGAACGAGTTCTCGAGGAAAGTAGGAAGAAGGAGAGGCTGAGAGATAACGCGAGAGAAAGAGAGAGAGAGAGAGAGAGAGAGAGAGGGAGAGACAGGGGTGGACACCATTCCAACGATGCCAGGACCGTGTCGTAACAGACCGGAGTGACACTACAATGCGCTGTAGCAATTTGTAGGCTCGCCCTTCTTCGGGTTCCCTCTTCCTCCTTCGTTCTTTGCGCCTCCTTCTTCTAGTAGCCCTCATTGGTGGTGCGTGCTGTTGTATTTATGAGGCAAGCACACGGCTACGGCTCTCCTCCTCCTTCTCTCCTTCGTATCGTATCGGAAAGACGCGGATCGCGCGGCCAACAGCCAGCAGCCACAATAAAAGGAGCGTCTTGCGGAAAGATCGCGAGTGGAGGAGCAGCGAAGGAAGAGAGAAAGAGCAGAAGAAGAGCTAACTAGGCGAGATCAGCTGGTCGAGATAGTTGTTTGTTTGGCGTTCGTTTGTGCGTTCGTGCGTCTTGGGAAAGAGAGAAGCGTAAAGGGCTGGATAGTTTGAAACTATCGTTTAGTCGGAGAGGAGAGGAGAGGAGAGGAGAAGAGAGAGAGAGAGAGAGAGAGAGAGGGGCGGTTGAAGAAGAAGGAAAAGGCGCGCTTCGGCAAATTTCAAGCTGCGATGGTGTGCGGAGATATCGCATGGGAGGAGTACGATTCAATAAAGCATTCTAGAAAATCATTGCTTATTAATTTGACGGTTGCACGCGGCAGGGGGTACGTACGCTCGCTGCGGGGTACCTTTATCCGAGACATCGTCGATTAATGCAGCGATACCTTCCACCAGGTATATCCTTCCTATCTGGTTGCGATGAAACCTCAAAGGACACCACACGGCACCTCGCGTGCTTCGTTCAGCGACGATCCGCAGTCGCGAATCGGCTAAAGAGCCAAGAGCCAAGAGCCAAGAGCCAAGAGCCAAGAGCCAAGAGCCAAAAGCCAAAAGCTAATCCAGGCGTTTCGCCTGGTCCAGTTTACTGTGGGTAAATTGCGGTGCTGGTGGTGGCGGTGGTGGGCGCACGTTATTTTAGCGTCGCGTTATTAACTCAATTACAGCCTCCTCCCAATTAGCAGTCACGCGATAATTAGGCGGTCGTTAACGCCCGGATAACGGGTATGAGGAGGGGAGGGGGAGGGGGTGGAGAGCGAAGGAGTAGGAGGACGCGGATGCGAGGAACGACGGAATTCCTCGAAAGGCGAAATCGATATATCGATGCATTGCGAAAAACACGGCAACCGCGCAACGGAATACACAGAGATAGAGGAGAGGAGAGAAAGAGAGACGAACCCGGTCAAACGAGTCGAGTAGCCACGTGAAAGTGGACGACGACGACGACGACGTCGACTTTCGTGATCGGACCATGTGATTGGCCGGCAAGGGCGCGGAAAGAGAAGAAAGAGAAGAGAAGAGAAGAGAAGAGAAGAGAATCGAATCGTTTCGCGAATTCACGGGCGAAATTCCTCGAGGAAAATTGCCACCGCCACTACCATCGTCGTCGTCGTCGTCGTCGTCGTCGTCGTCGTCGTCGCCGCCACCGTCGCTGCCGCGCGTTTATCCAACTTTTCCAGTCCGTTTCTGCGTATCGGCATTTGGTCAGGATAGCCAGTCATTAGAAATACGATAAGGAGAAGCGATAGGTTGCCATGCAAACAGTTATGTTGGACGTTTCAATAGCCTACAGATAAAAATTCCTTATGAGAGATTAACCAATAAGGAGCCTCGGTCAAATGTATAAATTATAATAAAAACGTAGAGATAAGAGAAGCGCGAGCACCTTAATGATTAAACGTAGATATAGACCGGCGATCCTTCATTATCGATAGCGCGATAATTCCCTTCACATACGTGCATACATGTGCTTCTTAAATGTCTCTCCCGACAATAATAATCATAATAATCATACAAATAATAATAACGATAGCAGCAGCAGCAGCAGTAGCAGCCGCAGGAGCTGCCGAACACAGCGACGATAATTAAAATTCAATTAATGTTCGACGGGTTGTTCGAGGCAACAAAACGATACCGGATAAACTTTCGAGAGTCGAACTTGACGAACTTGATGAAAACCGTGCGGAGAGAGCGCGCGCTTTTAAAGCGCGCGCACGCTATTGCGGAAAGCGATGGTTTTTTTTTCTTTTTTTTTTTAGGAACTGCACTATCCACAAGTAGCTACGTAGTTAAATTATTATCGCACGAGATCAAACGTAATCGCGTTCATCGTAGGAGACACGTGTACCGTGTGGAGGTGTGCGTGCGTGCGTGCGCGCGCGCGCGCGCATCGACGTAGGTGCGGAAGAGAGGAGATGCATACGAGCGACACACGCACCGGAGCATACATCGAATAACGTTGAACCACGTGACCCGTCAACGACAAAAGGTCAGCTGACAGGCTGCGCTCAGAGGCGTCTGTATGTCGGATAACAGGCGGCCGGCACACGTTTCGTCCTCAAATGGAGCGCGTGGAGGGTTCGAGAGTGCACGCGGCTCACACGCACACGCACACGCACACGCACGACCGTGCAATTTCATTTGAAATTCCAGTCGGTCAATCATTAATTAATTAACGCCGGGGAAAAAATGTACGGGGAAAGGAACTCCGTGGTAGGGTGTGTGTGTGTGTGTGTATAAGTGCGTTGACGCACGCACACGATGAAACTGTCAATTGGCCGATGATGTAGACGCGATGGAAAAAATATGAAACTGACGTATCGAGTATATGAAAGTACTTACGTTTCAGTGGTTTCGGATTGCTCTGCTTGCGGCGTGACATCCTCTGTTGTGCTCTGCCATCACCATATCAGCATCGACGACGACATGATCCTGCTGCCTGCGAGAGCGCTCATCGAACTACTGCTCCGGGAGAAGATGATCGGTCGCAAGTGCTTGCGACGACCTTGACTGGAAACCTCCAGGCCTTGCCTCGTCAATAATAAGCCTTGACAATTGCTCACACATACGCACGGAAAAGAGACAGAGAAAGAGACACGAGGGGAAAACAGGTATGTTGTGCCTGGTGAATCTGTGCTTGAGCAGGACGACGATGACGGTTCTCTTGACTCCCTCAAAAGCTCAAACAACGACGGAACAAGCGACGACAAACAAAAAGCGGACACTCCACATTTAAACAAATGTACACAACCGGCGTTTCATATATTCTCTCTCTCTCTCTTATCTATGAAATTCAGAAGTATTCGGTGTATTCTGTATTCAGCATTTTTATTCTTTATTACTATATAGAGTAGACATTAGTGTTACTATTACTATTATTATTATTATTATTATTATTATTATTATCAATATTATTATTATTACTATTATTGTTGTTGCTGTTATATCGTTATTACTTTTATTATTAATTATTTATCATTATTATTGCTATCTTTCGTATTTCGCTCTCGCTCGAGTTCCTTTGGATTTGGATTTGGACTTTGATTTTCTTGGATTCTTTTTTGAATTCAAACTCGAGTATCGATGCCCTCGATAGAAATTCCACTTTGCGAGGATCCCTCCTTCGGATTTGATTTGCCTTGCTTTGCCTTGCCTCGTTTCGTTTACGTTCGGTTAGTTTAGTTTCGCTTTTCCTCGCACAGTCCCGCTACAAATCCACACTACGACAGCTCGTTTCGCGGCCGCTGTCAGCGGGCAACTAAACAAACGCAATACCAAACAACCCCCACTCCCATCTTCGCGGCGTGACTCTTGAGAAACGAGTGGGGCAACACCGTGGAGAATGGAGGGATAAACTCCGCCTACGCAACCCTCCCCTTCCGTTTCTGCCGAGCGAATCCCCTCTGTCATTTCCGTACTTACCGACGCGTTAGCTTCGGAAACCGCATCAGAGATGGCGATAAACGACGATGGCGACTGCTTTTCCTCCATTGACAAAAATAACGTGGGACGATCGAGCCTCGAATATCTACTTCTTTGGAAAATCTGTGAAATCCAGGCAGGAATTTGACAGAAGTCTTAGGCGATCGACGGTGAATAGAAAATTCTTCCACATTCGAAGCTGAAGAAGGAAATTTCTACCTTCGCTACCGATGGTAAGCGAGTCAGACTGTCGAGCGGGAAAACCTCGCACGATCGACAATCGGTAAGGAGGGGAACGTCTTGCCATTTCGAGAGGGAGGAACGTTCAAATCTCTCGAAAAGCAAGAACGCGAAAAGGAGTACTGGTGAAATGCGAGAAACAAAATCAGAGACACGTACGCGAAAACTTACGCACACGCGTCTGCTTTGGCACAAAAGGTAGAGGGATCGGAATTGCGCATTGTCTTAAAAATAAAGTTTCAGACGCATACGCATAGAGAGAAATATATGCATAATGCACACGCATAAACATAGGCGCTGAGGGGTTGTACACGTCAATGATTATAAAAAATGAAACGTTGAAGCAATATATCTCGTGTGTTTTGCCTGCTTAATGCCTTGTATAATAATGCTATTAACCTCTAACGCAGTTATAGCAGAAATACAAATGGGAGAAACCGAGAAATTGTAATGCCGTAATGCTGTAATGCCATAATGCAGGCAATGACTAAGCGTCGCACCGCATACTCAAATACAATTATCAATATTCCAACATTCCGCAAAAGAGACGGAACAAGTTGTTTGTCGAGCAAACCAGACGTAGGTGCAACTCAACTCTTTTGTTATTAAAAGCGGAAATCTTTAATGCTCTACTACGAACGTAAAACGTCAGTTATATCATATCGCGAGTAGTAAAAATAAACCTGTCCAGGTGGGAAAATACAATTTTTCCGCCGTGCTTCTTTTATTTCTTATCGCTGCAACATTGTTTTGCTTGCAATCTAGCAGCGATATTCTCTGCCCCGCCACGGCTATCTCCTTATCTCTCGTGTCAGTCGAATATGTCTGCGCTGGCGTATGTACATCCTTATTGAAAATATTTCTGCAACCAATATGAAAGCTTGCGCAGTTTGCTACATCATTTCACGATTGTAACTTAAGCAGGCGACGTCGTCACCGCCGCGGGCGTGACCGACTCAGATAAGAGGAACAACTCGAAACTGGAAACACGAAACTCGAAAATATTCATTCTTCTTTTGTGCGACAGTTAATAGCCCTTCGTTCGTTCTTTCTTTCCTTCCTTCCTTCCTGCCTGCCTGCCTTTCCTCCTTTTCCTTCTTTCCTCTGTACCGTTGCACTTGTTGCTCCCTGCATTTGCCCAACGTTGCAGGGATGTTGCGAATCAATAAATAAATAAACGCGTACACCGCTTCTCCCCACACTTATGACTGAACTTTTAGGAGCGCGTATCTACCGCAGTCGTACAATTTCAACCCTGTCACATCAGACTTATTTTTAGTTCACGCTGTGTTTACGTGACACTTTCCACAAAGGGCTCTGACCCGTTTAACGCCTGACACAAACCCCCCACACGCTTTCGGATCGTGAATGCCGCAATGTGGGTGCGTGCATGTTTCTCCGATGATACGACAAACTTGCTCACATAGAAACGAAATTCGATGTCTAGGCCGCGCATAGCTACTAATCGAGTACTGTCCGAAGCTTACGAATTATGTTAATGAAGAAACCTATCCGGGATAGCTCTGCCTGTGGCGTAAGATCATTCCACATCCCATCATCTGTGCTTACGTGACGCGAAGCGTGTACCAGCTTCTGGCTTTCATAATAAATAGACCTGTGTGTGCTGCTGTACGACTATTCGACCATTCCTACTTTTCAAAGTAAACAAGCAAGCAGCGAGAGGAAAGTTTCGTGTAGTTTGGAAAAATTGGGATGTCCTCCAAGTCCAGGGAAAACTAGCTTCCCTCTCTCTCCCATTCTATCTCTATCTCTCTTCCTCTTTGCTCTTCCTTCTCCCTTTCTATTTCTGTATTTTTTTCCTGATTCAACGACTGATTAATCACTCTTCTCTTCTTGCTTGCTTCTCTGCTTACTTTTATCCTTGCGTCAATGCTTTACAGTAAATTGAGCAAGCAATAAACAGCTTGCGCTTGTTTGCCCCGTGGTGAAATTTTATTCAGAGTTCGTTAGATGTGTTTTTCAAGTATTGGGCGATTTCTTGGCGGCACGCACGATAATTACGCGATCGAAGCGAGGGCCGCGCACTGAAATCGCGATCACGAGCCCACCGGCTGATCTTACACCGGCGACGATTCGTTCTCTCAAACACTCGAAGAAACTCGCCACTTAAAATCCTATCGACGGTCTATATGAAAATCCCTCGAATCACTTACATGTCGACGTATCAAAGTGATTTTTTCGCGAATAGCCAATATGACCAGAATGAACTCGGCGCTCTCTTCCTATGGAATACACCTACATTTTTATTATGGAACGAACGATCAAATTTACATAAGCAACTTCTCTCCGGAAAAATCTGCATATCTCAAGATTCATTCTATATTTATCAGACTGCGTTCTTTCATCTCACAATTCATGTCTCTTTCCTCGCATACTTCTTCAATGAAAACAGAACCGGTACTGTGTGATACACTTCGAAAAATGGTAGACAGGCGTTGCTTTCACGCGAGTCACCATAAAATGTAACTCAATCTTTCTTTATAATAATACCTTTCAGCTTGTTCCTATTAAAATCAAGCATTTTGGCCGAGTCTAAATAGAATCGTCGTTATTCATTTTATTATCATCTATGATACTGCAGAATGCGATACTTGAAATGTAGGTCGACCTATTCTTATTATATGTTTGCAATTACTTACACACTCGACAATTATACACTATGGAGAAAATGAGCCAAGAAGACTAAGAGAAAGAAAGAGTGAGGGAGAGAGGGAGGGAGGGAGGGAGGGAGAGAGAGAGAGAGAGAGAGTCAAAGAGCAAAGGCATTCGAGACTAACTCAAATTAACCAGCCTGCAAAGTGACTGGTTGTTATATTTAACGAGTGGACTGCGCCAAATGCTGCCACATTAAAATTTGACCTGGTATGACCTCTTCTTTTATCATTATTCAAATGTATATTGTTAAGATTTAGAAATATTATATATTTCACACTTGATAATCCTTCTAAACTAGATCAGATTCAAGCACACATTATAGACCCTCGTGTTTTTACGGAACTTGATTGAAAGACGTGAAAATTAAAGGGCTTTAAACGAGTTATGTGGATTGGAGTTACTCATGCGCTCTGGACCTGTTTTCCTTCTTTTTGCTCCAGCTGATATTGCCCCGACGCGATCGTCCAGTTTCTTTTGTCCGTATGATACAAGTACCTTTGACTTCGTTTCTAATTTGAAAACTTCGACGAACGATCTATCTACAAGGGACAATATCCGATATCGAATATCGCTTCGAGTGTGTACCACTCGAGAACTCGAAAGAAGAAACGTAGCCCTACAAAATTGTGTCTAAAAGTCGATTTCCTCATTAGAAAGAGTTTGAACCTCGTGTATTGACGATCGAAGCGTCAACAACTAAAAGTCTACGTAAGAGAGGAAGCCTGTTCTCTATGCAAATCGTCGGAATTCAATATAGATGCAACAAGCGATGTCTGGTCTGGCGTGAAAAGCGCCATAGCAAGTTGACACAGCAAGCTCGTGGTGCGGAAGAAAGGAAACGCGTTAGTATCTCTTGATGTAGCAGGGTTGCAGTGTAAGAGAGGGTCAGAATGATAAAGAAGGGCGGGGCAAGCAGGGAAAGAAGTTGCATGACGCTCGGGGCGCGTTCCGTGACGCCATGACGTATCTAGCAATGCGCCACGCAGCCTGACGTCACGATCACGACCTCAGTCAGACTTTGAGCACGTGAACAGCATGCTAGTGATCACGCGGTGATCGGCTGACAAGGATGCTGCAATTGGCTAGCAGCGACGAGCCCCTCTCGTTGATTGGTTCGGGCGTGGGCCGCCGCATGATCAGTCGTACAACAAGCGGGGCGCTTAGGCTACGACCTGAGAAAGCTTCATTGCTTTAGCAGACGCTGTACGGGCTCGTTCGTCGAGCCCTCGTAATTAGTGATATATTTTTCTTCTTTCAACTTTATATCACTCGTTTAAACCGAATTCCAAAGATTTCTTACTTCCACAAGAATGGAATCAAATCAACCACTTTCACCACCAGCTTCGCCCCAGCTTAGATGCGTAAGTAATAAAAGTTGAACTTACCGCCAGGACGAACCCGCCAATTATGAACTCTGCTAATATCTTTAACGCCTCCAAGTATGATGAAGAACCAACACTATTTGCACTCCCTCAGAAATTAGTATGAAACACCTGAAAATTTTATTCGATATCAGTATAAATCTGGATGAGGATAAAGCATATTTGTGTATTGCGCGCATTTATATTTATAAAAAAATTAATGAAATTATTGATTTTTGTGTATTTTTATAGAACGAACCTCTCCAATCATCATTCAGTGTGGCTGCATTATTGGGTGAAAAGTTATTGGGAAACAAGGAACAGCATGGCATTGCCGAGGCGACGAATCAAGGAACTACTCGCCCTAACTTGCCACCCACGCCGCAGCCATCTGATTCAGAGGAAGATGAGCCATCAAGAAAGAAATTCTGTGTGGAACAATGTGAATTGGCAAAAGTAATTACATTTCTAAATGTTACTTTAGAGTATTCGGGGTTTTAATTCGTTCTTACATCGTGTATGCATAAAAGTCCTTTGGTGATAATGTTTCATTAGATGACCTTATTTCACGACACACATTTGCCCTTGCACTATTTGCTAATGCTATCTGAAGAATAGTGGGTGTAAATCTGTAAACAGAAATGAATTACGAATAGTGTTAGAATATCATGGAATTGACAAAAGGTTTCATTATTGCAGTTGCTTTTGGACCGTACACCACCGGCCAGTCCCGAGGTAACCCGGGTATCTGTTATAATGCGCGCCAACCGCGATGGGACCTGCAGTCCCGCCAACCTGACAAGCAAAAGCTTCAACAGGTCAGGCTCTCAAGGTAGCAGCAGTAGCAACAGTAGCAGGCCATCGGACTCCAGTCAGAGTCCGCCCAGCCAGCCGTTAGCAGCTGGCACGGAGAACGTGTTAAAGAGCCTGAAATTTAAAATGAGCTTACGAAAAGAAGAGATCATCGTTAACAGTAAGAATACTGATCGTGAAAGCATCAGTCAAGTAAAACTACAGCCTCTGGCGCCAAAACCAACACCCATTATGGTAACAGGATTATTGGGATCCCCATTAGTTTTACCGCAAACGCCTCTTCTTTTGGTAACCGCATCTACTGCCAATTCTCCCACGACCAATTGCAATTTACCCGAGTCTGCTGTACGAAGACGAGTGTACGAGTGCGAACATCCAGGCTGTGGCAAAAATTATTTTAAATCCTCTCACCTGAAGGCTCACACTCGCACGCATACTGGAGAACGTCCCTTCCCCTGCCCCTACGAAGATTGCAGTAGAAGATTCTCAAGAAGTGACGAATTATCGAGGCACAAACGAACTCACACGGGTGAAAAGAAGTTCGCTTGTTCAGTTTGTCAGAGAAGATTTATGCGGAGCGATCACTTGGCCAAGCACGTCAAAAGGCACGCTAGAGATAGATCTAATTCTGGTACCGGTCCAATAGCACCAAGCCAAACGACTCCGGCATCTCTCAGACTAAGCCTGTTACCTGTATTAGCTCCAAGAATAGGTTTACCTGCTTAACGAGACAGCTCTCACCGGGGTGAAATCTTCCAAATAATTCTTCTAGAAAATGCTCCGATTTCCAAAGATCATTAACGTGACTATGACCTTCACGAAATCTACGACTAATCTGTGATCTGCAATCCAGTAATTTAAGAATTTAATGGCTCAAGAAGTCTACTACTACTACCACTACTACTACTCTACTACTACTATTACCACTACTATTATTACTACTACTACTACTACTACTACAACTACACGTGTCTACCAAAATCTTAGTTGAATGCTTCTTGCAACTGAACTCACTAATTTCAATCAAAAGCTAATTATTAAATTCAGTGAAATTCCATGAAAAGGGAAGAAAAACTTCTTTAGTGAGTTTTCTTACGGCATTTCAACAATCTGATTAAACATACAAATGTTTTTATTGATACTTGGATTATAATGTGGTATAGTGATAGTTACCAATCATAAGTTTAATAAGAATTCAAGAGATTTTTCTAGGCACGATGGACCATACTTTAGATTTATTAATGACCGTGAAGTAAACCAAGTACCTTAGTGTGCCTGTGATCTATGTTGAATATTTGTGTATGGCGTGCGCGCGCGTGCGAGTGTGTGTGTATCTGCGTACCTGTGTGCGAGAGAGAGAGAGAGAAAGGAATGAACAGAAAGGACATGCCAGAGTAATGAATGAAAATGATAAATGACGAAAAAAAAAGATTATATTTATTTTCAAGAAAACTATATCTTTATGTACATGTGTATATATATATATATATATATATATACAACGATTGCATGTGTATGCGGTATACACATGTACGCTAAGGCAATATTATTATTATTTTCTTAATTATTTTAAGCATTAATCATTTTCTATTGTACATATATGAATATCTCGTCGAATCATAACTTGATAATGTAAAACAGAAAAGATCATTTTTCTACGTACTTGAAAAGATTAATTAAATGTGTTATATACTTTCGTAAAGAGGCATTTTTTCATTTTATATACCTGACCCATTTAACCTTAAAATACTTTTCGTATTATTCGTGGTTCCTATTACTTTTAATCGTATTCTAATCGGTAATTCTATTTGTTCAATTTCTTAGCTTACAATTAAGATCTTACCTTATAAATTTATGTATAATATATTCGTTGATCATCCTCGAAGTTCAGCTCGAAACGTTTCGTAATCTTTTAGCGGGAACGAGTTTATAAAACAATAGAAAAATGCAATGTTTCAAGATGGCCAAACTACCATTAATAAATCGCTTGACCACAGATATATCATTACGTGCCGTGACGTCAAACTTGACGCATTTACGAACACAATGATAAGCAAATGGTAACGAGAAATGAGAGAATTCGACAATTGTTACAAGCTTAAATATTAAGTATGTCGTTAAGTTGCGAGCAAATTTAACAGTTGCTTAACGAAGACGCTCATCCCCAAAGAATTGTTGAATTTTCTAAAAAATTGCTGCAATATAATTGAGAAAAAAAAGAACTTTTCCCGCCCAGTTTTCATTCTGTATTCCGATTTAAGACGAATCTGCCTGTTATGGCAGAGGATCTCACCCGTGCGCTGACGCGAGATTTTATATCAAGCCGGAAAAGTTTCCATCACGCATCGCGTAGGCGATGAGTGTGTGCGCCGCTTGATATCGTTAATATCGATCAAGAAAGATCCATGCTTTTTAATTATATCACCTGTTAATAGAGAAATATCCTATTTTTGGCAGCTCAATTTCAGTACCATTATTTTTTATATGCAGGTCTCACTATCTCGCATCGATAAAAATTTGCAAATTCCTTTCAACTTCTATTAAAAGCATCAATCACTTCAATCCGCTTGAATAATCATTCTATTAAAGCGCGAATATTTATTAAAATATAAAAATATATTCAATTTAGCATAGCGCAGGGCTGGAGAAATAGAATAACACCCGCAGAATCTTTATAGAATACCTTTAAGTATAAAAAGAATCATTCAAAAAGGATAATTTCACTTGGAACTTAACAGGGAGATCCGTTCCTGGTCAATGATATCTCGCGAAACCTCCTGTTTTCTTGCATCAGCCAAGGACCCTACCTCTTTTCGCCGCGTAAATGTCACAAACAGGTGTGGGGGACTGGTAGATGATGCAAAATATCTTCATGATTGCCCTATGCCACTATTATCCTTTATTATCAATTACTTTTCCTATATAAAAAGTTCAAGCTCCACATGGAAAACTTATCATTTTTAATTACTTTTAATTATTTCTAAGAAATTTGCCTAAAGACCCTTGAATTTGAAAAAAGTTTTACATCAATCTCTAAAAAAAGATTTCTGTACACATAATTAATGAAAACAGTATCAGCAACATTTTACAAAATTGCATCAAGTTTAAGTTACTTTCCATACCTTTACAAATGGAAGGAAAAAACTCTTACAGACGATTATTATTCATGACTTATTTTCAGAGCACTGTTTGCAATAATAAAAAAAAATGAATTTGCAATTAGTATCAGTCTGTTCACACAGTGTTGATTATTTCATCAACAGTTTTCGTAAAAATAAAAATGGGAAATAGAATTTCTTTGTGAAAATATTTAAATAAATTTATTTTTTAAAAGTTGTTGGAAAAAAAAATATATATAGATATATATATATATATATATATATATATATATATATATATATATATATATATTATGCGTATAAAATCTCAGAAATGCATTGATAGGCACATATTATACATTATCTTTAAAAACTAATGAAAAATAGCCTTATAAATTTCTTAATACCTCTGATTACCTATAGAGTTATTTTTACTGTCTTATTTGCCCATCAATAAATTGAACAATAACAATAAAATACAAAATGTATATTACTTACATTTTTTATGAGACTAAAACAGCTTTACTTTTGATAAAATTTCTTAGTTGGATTCTTTGCCATATCATAAAGAGTTTGGCACGGTTTGTAAGCAATTCCATAATGTGTTTGATATTCTTCCATTTTTCTTACCAATTTATCCGCTCCATACCAGTCGACCCAACGGAATGGACCCCCACTGAATGGTGGGAATCCTAATCCAAAAACGGCACCAATATCGCCCTCCAACTAAAAAATTATAAATCGATGTTCACATTAGTCATATATATAAAATGTGAGGGTGAGATAGATAGACAGATAGATAGAGAGAGAGAGAGAGAGAGAGAGAGAGAGAGAGAGAGAGAGAGAGTACACTTACAGGACTAGCGAGAACGTTTTCTTCCAAACAAAGCACAGCTTCATTTACAAATCGGGTAACCATCCGCAGTTGACGATCTTCATCGGATGTGCTACCTTTTGGTTCCAATTTGTATCCTTTTAGTATATCCACAGCTCTCAAGTTGACATCTCTATGTTTTGAATTTGCTTCATAAACAAATATCCCTTTTCCGGATTTGCGTCCCAAGAATCCATTTTTCACCATGTTATTCAAAATTTCAACATCTCCGCCTTTGAATCGATCTCCAAATGCTTGAACGAGATCTCGGCTGATATGAGAGGCTACATCTATGCCGACTTCATCTGCTAAGGTAACTAAACCAACAGGAAAACCAAACTTCTTGCTCAACTGGTCAAGTACTGTTGGATCTACGCCCTCTTGCAATAATCTGATAACCTCAGACATCATAATTGATAAGATTCTTGTTGTATAGAAACCAGGACCATCCCCAACTATAATAACTGTTTTTCCTTGTTTCAATCCAACTTCCACGGCACTTTTTATTGTCTCTTCCGAAGTTCCTTTATGGGTTATTATTTCCAATAATTGCATTTTGTCTACTGGAGAAAAGTAATGCATACCAATTACTTTTTCGGGTCTACTGCTTCCTGCGGCGATTTTTGTTATGGGAATTGCAGATGTGTTTGTTGCAAAAATACAATGATCCGGTGTTACTGATTCTACTTCTTTTATAACTTTATGCTTTATTCCAATATCCTCGAATACAGCTTCGATTACCATGTCAGCAGTCTTGAAGGAGTCATAGTTCAAAGTAGCATCCAAATTTGATAGATATTTGTCCTTGATAATATTAGTAATTCGTTTTCGTTTTACCGCAGTATCTAAGCCTTTCTGAATCTGATTCACTCCTCGGTATAATCCACTTTGATTTGTGTCTTTTAAAATTACATTGTAACCTTTATCGATACTGACTTGAACAATTCCCGCGCCCATTAATCCAGCTCCTACTACAGCTAAACTTTTTACTGCGCTCTTTGGTGCACCAAAACGATTCCTTTTACATGCTGTTTGACCAAAAAATAGACTAACAAGTCCTCTACTTTCAGGAGTTACGGCCAAACGACCAAATGCTTTTGCCTCTGCTTCATATCCTGCTACAGAACCTTCATCCAATCCTGTACGAACTACATCTAAGATTTTCAATGGTGCAGGATACAAGCCACCAGACAATTTCATTACTTGACCTCTTACTTTCTTAAATATTTGATCTTTTACAAAATCGTATGAAAGAACATAATTGGTAATTTTATCCACCAGATTCTTTGGATAATGCTCTACCTTTAACTTTCCACTTGCTAAATCTTTTGCTGCTGCTACAGCTGTTTCTTCTAAATACCTTTGGGTACTGAAACAACATTAAAAAATATATATGCATACATATATACATATATGCTTATTAGGCAATACTTCAATTTTATGAAAAACACTTCACTTTTCCTCAGCTGTTCCTACACCTGGTCCTAAGCGATTTACAACAAGATCAACTACACCAAATTTTTTTGCTTTATCAGCTTTCAATGTTTGTCCAGTGACCATCATTGTAAGAGCATTAGGGAGTGAAGTTAATTTAGGTAATCTTTGTGTTCCTCCACTTCCAGGAAGAAGTCCAAGCTTTACTTCTGGTAAACCTAATCCAGTTTTTGGATCATTAACAGCAATACGATAATGACATGCCAGTGCAGTCTAAATAAAATTTAAAAAGTATAACATAAATAAAAATAAATAAGTGAAATTAAAGTATTACAAGAAGAAAAAATACCTCTAGTCCTCCACCAAGGCAAGAACCATTTATTGCTGCAACTATTGGTTTCTTACTATCAGCAATCATCTTTAAAACTCTCTGACCTTCTTTTGCTATTTTATATCCATCTTCTTCTGTCTTCCATTTATCTAACATAGTTAGATCAGCACCAGCTATAAAACTTCCTACTTTTCCACTTATAAGTACAGCAGAATTTACAGCTGGATTCTCTTCAACTTTTTTTAAGATTACTGTTATCTCTTCCATAACAGGAACATTTAATGTATTTACCTGTAATTGTACACAAGAATAATATTCGTGCTTACTAAATAAAATATAAAGAAGGAATATGCTCTCTATATATATATGTACACATATATATACACATATATTTATAGTGTACCTTCTGCCCTGGAGAATCTAAAGTAATAACAGCTACATTATCAACAACCTTAAGTTTAAAATGTTTTGTATCTTGTGCAGTAGCTAACGTTCTTATAGGTTGATGAAGAGCTGGAAAAGAATAAACTTCCATAAAAATATACAATCATCATACTATTATAAGACATATTTCTCAATAAGTAGTCAATTTCAATTTAAAAACTAAGCTATACACAAATTTTATTATAAGATAGAAGATTCATTTAAAGGATCTGTTATGTCATAAAACCGAATTTTTGCCAAGAAATGATCATGGGTGTTGATTTCTATTGCAAGTGCAAAGGTTGCTTTAACGTAACGATATTTCAATTTTACTGAGATATTTAATAAAAGAATATTTTGGGCTTAAAATAGTTACCTGCTCGTGTAACAAAATTAACATTAGTCCGAGAAAAACGCGTTAAAGCGCCGAATAATCTACAATTTGCCATAACTACTTTATTTTTCACAGCAATACAATTAGAACTTGTTAATAATTGTTCCTCCTTTCGAAACTTACAATCCCTACTATATATATATTTGTTCTATATAGTTACATTTGCTATAAAGATTTAACACGCATGCGTAAAATTGGCCGGTGACTTAACCTAAAATCATCTTCTTCAAGGACTTTGACCTTAACTTACTATACTAAATTTAATTTTTTATTGAAGAAAAATTTCTAAACTACGAAACATTGACATTAACATTTATCAACTCATGAATGAAACGATACTATGTTCCCATGAGTTCTTAAATAAAATTCATGAGACTCATGATAAATTTATATATTTTTATCATTCTTTTTTTTTTTTTTTAATAAACAAGTTAATTTTTATTACATTATAAGTTTTATTGAAGAATTGCATCAAGACATTATGAAAAAGTATAAGATGAGCTCGTTGGTTGTCAACCTTTTGCTTTATTTATTCTAAAATCCAGATGACTCTGCATTCCAACTAACTACATTCCGTACCATCTATATACAATTATAAAGGATTAGAAGTGTAGATGGGAAGCCACATTTTTAGTTTCTCCGAAGATCTGTACGAAGTAAAAGATGGCGAATGCAACTTGTTCGGCGTTTTCTCCCAGTGGCCAATATTTGGCTCACTGTGGAAATAATGGAAAATTGAATATTTGGGAGATTGCAACAAATAGATTAAAACAAGAATTCACGTCTCATCTTCATTTATCGTCACCATGCAGTGTCTTAACGTGGATATCAGTTAGTCAATGTTCCAACAGCATATCGGTAAGCCACGTGCTTTGGAAACATTGTTCTATTGTTTGTCTTCATTGATCTCTCTTATAATTTATCATAAAGTCAGATATCTTTTTTCATAATAGCTTGTATATTTCTCACAGTGATTCCTTTTATACCGTATAATCAATGCATTATAGATATCAGATAATTCTAACTTTTTATATTATAGGTTAGAATGTTTTTAACACTTAATTATTTTTCTTCTATTATAGCCAATACCATGGAAGAAACAAAAGAAAAAATCCTCCGAAGAGGCAGGTTCAAAAGAGGTAGTCGCAATGGGATCTCTAAATGGAAATATTACTCTTTATGATACTTCAACAGCTTCTCTAGCCAATCAATTAGAAAATGGTCATTGCGCTGCAGTTACTGCAATTACATGGTCCAATTGTGGTAGTTTATTTACAGCAGCTGATGATCATCAAATCGTTGAATGGAATATTCAAGAAAATGGAATAAAGTGCAAATGGAAGTCTGGGAAGGGAAAAGTTACAGCTTTAGCTGTAGTCCTTGATGGAAAATCATTAATTTCAGCAGAAAAAAAAATCAAATGGTGGAACTTAACTACGAAAGAATTGATTCGTACTTTTACAGGACATGCTAATCAAGTAACTTCGTTGAATTCAATAAAAATAAATTATACTAATTCATACTTAATTAGTGGTGCTCAAAATGAGGGTTATTTATGTATATGGACATTAAATGATGTGAGTTATAATTGACTTATTTATTTGTAATTTATTTTGTTTTAAATAATTTAAAAATAATTATTATTTTTTAGCAAAAGAACGATAAGACTGCAATAGCAACATTAGCTTTTCAGGATGAACCACTCTCAGTTTCAGCTCATGTAACTAAAGAATCACAAGTATCAGTGTTATGCATTACTAGGTCAGGGCAGGCACTTGTTTTTAAATATCAACCAAATGGACATTGTAATAAACCATTAAAACCAGCTTTAAAGATATCTATGAGATCAGATATAAATCAAACAGAAAGTATTCAGCAAATTCCTATTCTTATAGGAAAGTTCACTGAAGATGAAAGAGTATTATTAGCTTATGGTTCCTATTTAAACATAACTTTTGAGAAAATTGTACCTGACTATTCTGACAAACTACAGTGTTTATTCAGAACAGAAAATAGGGAGATAAAGGAAAACAAAAATGATGCTATATTAAAAGTAAAAACAACTATTGCAGATGAGACTACAAATTATTTGCCACCAGGTAATACAAAACGAATTTATACAATCAAGAATTATTAGTAAAATTACCAATATATTTTATGATAATAATATTTTTAAGGTTCTGTGGGAGTATCTTTAAAGAAAAATAAAATAAACAATACAAAATCTCAACTCTTTATGAAAGAGAGATTAGAAAACCTTAGTTTAAATGCAGAAGCAAATGCAGTAGGAAAAACTACAACGGTTGGAGAAAATAGGGCACAATTATTATTACAAGGTTTAAATAGTAAGGACAGAACAATTTTAGCGAATGTATTGATTACCAAAAATGAAAATTTAATACGAAATACTGTATTAAAATTACCAGTCCAAGCAATAGTCTCATTGTTAAAGGAATTAACAATAATGTTACAAGGAAAAACCTTTTCGTAAGTTTATTTATTTTTCTTTCAATTTTACATTTTAGAAATGCATTATAAATTTGTTTAGGAATCAAATTGCTGTAACGTGGCTTCGTACAGTAATTTTAACACACTCTGCTCATCTTCTGTCGCATCCGGATATCGCAGAAATTTTAAGTCCAATTTTAAGTTTAATTGACGCAAAATTAATATTATTATCAGATATTTCAAAATTAAAAGGAAGAGTTTCTCTTATAACTGGACAAATTTCACAGCTTAAGGAAGATAACAGTAAAGACATTTTACAAGAAAGCTTACTTGTGTATCAAGATCCAGGTTAGAATTGTTTTTTGGTAAAAATATCAATCTAATTAATCCCATTATAATTTAAAAAAATATTGTTTTAGATTCTTCAGATGAAGGTACTCGTATGGATATAGATACCGGTAGTGAATCAGGTGATGATTGGAAAAAAATATCCGATCTTGAAGAAGAAGAAGAAGAAAATGAGCACGATGATGAAGAAATTCAAAGTATAAAATCCGATGATGATAATGCTTCTCTGTGCAGTTAAAATTATTTAGTGTAAATTATATATAATTTTTCTTTGTACATAAATTGTAATACATGTATGATATGAGTAAGTTATAACATATGTGAACATCAATGATTATTTTTTTTCATGACAATGTCTTGTTAATAAAGAGCTAATAAAATAGTAAAAATTAAATTTTTATAAATCCAAAAAAATATCCTTAATTAAATAAACAATACCTTTTACTATTAAACAAATAACTTCTTTTGAATTAAATTAACTAGTAATTAGAAGGAATATGTATATATTTATAAAATAAAGGATAATCAATTTTTTGTCATATATATATATATATATATATATATAGTTACTAATTTCATTGTATTTGAGAAGGAAATATTAAATCGAAACGTAATTTTTCTCAATTTAAAAAAAACCTTTTCATTTTTAAAGTATACAGTATTATGGATTTATCCTTATCGAATGATTCGTTCCATTACCTCATGTCTGAATTTGGAATTCTCATGAGCATATCAAAATCAAAATTAAGAAACGTACAATCGAATATTAAAATTGCAATGGATAACATCAATCAAGAAGAAAATGATCCAAAATCACAGACCAGAAATAGTTGGCTAATTGATTTGGATAACAAACTCACAGAAATAGAAATCGCGGGAAGAGTATGTTTTCTTAATTGACAAATAGGATATACATATTCAGGGTGTCCGGAAATTGGCGAAATTAGATTCTTTTTTGAGAGGTCGTTCTTGCTACTATATTTTATAAAAATCTTATATAAAATTTACAGATTACTTGGCTCAGACCATTTATGTATCTTACAAACAATTTAGAGACACATAAAAGACCTGATAAAGAAAAAGTCGAAGAAAATGTTAAAATGGATATTCCAACTTATGATATTACCTTATCAGACGCAGATCTAGAACCATCGAATATTTCTTCAGCACTAAAGAAAATATGTGTATGCAATGAATATAATTACAATATATATATAAGAGATGAGTATATATGCATATATGTGACTAAAGTAATATTTTTCGTATATAGAAATGTTCTAAGACTTCAAAGGAAACCACACAAAGAACTAAATTACAAATTCTAAGAAAATCAAATAATCAATTTTACGTTCATGAGATCAATAATTTATAAATGTTACTAAAAGCATAGAATCGAATTACATTTATATTTGTAGTATTGCCAGAAAACTCACAAATAACCGAATGAAATAAAATTCCTTGGAAATATGAAATTCTACGGAGAAGTTTCTCGGTACCAAACAGAATTAGCAATGAAAGCCATTTAATTGCAAATGCCCGTACCACAGAAAATTATCTGTTCATTTCAGATATATCACTTAATTAACTGAAGTAGAGGGAGGGATAATTTTATTAGATAATTATAGTTTATAAATCAAAATCATAACTTATCTGAAAAGTTTTTTCCTTGTTATTAATATAATATAATACACGTACAAGCGAACCAGAGCTGGGGTTATAGATACTGAAAAGTATTGAAAAAATTAAAAATGAAAAAAACATGATATACATAAAAATATGATTCCTATAGAAAAGTCATGCCGAATATTTAATTGAAGATAGATCTGTAAATTTTTTTGCAGATATAAGCGGTATCACTGTTTACAAAGTTTACTGAATATTATTTATTATTCGATACCTTCACTTGCAATAAATACATATAACATTATCTGTAATTTGATTGGTAAATGCTGGCCTAATGATTTATGCAACAAAAAACTCGAGCATCTTCCATTTTATATCTAATCAATAAGGGAACAATGTTGTTGAGCTTTCAATCACATTTAACAAAATCACGCAATTTTTCCACCTAACGCACGCAAAATAAATCACTTAATATTTTAAGGTAAATCTCAGTTCTGTCGCAATCAGTGAAATTATTAGTCATAGATGAACATTTAATAATGATAAAAAGATAAAAAAAAAAAGCGCATTTCAACAAACGAACGAAGTAATTAAGGCAAGAACTGTATAACCCGTAACGAGACATCATTATCTTGTTTTTTTGAAATTAATCTTTCTCGCTCCATGTTTCTTAATGAATCGAAATAATGAAATTTGCGATTATTTCACGACCTTGAAAAAGACAATTGTTGGATGCATTTTTTGCCGCAGGTTCCGCCCGAATATTTGTAACTAGGAAAAAAGATTAGAGTTCAAGATGTTGAAAAGTGCAAATGGATGGGAGAGATTCCTGTATCCGGACTGTAATTCTCTCGAGTAGAACGAAAGAAGGGAGTAGCGCAAAATGTTTATTGTTGAAGATATTGTTAAGGAGAGAGGAGGGTGGAGGGGGTGTATCGCACTCACGATGGTATTACAAGAAAAAGAGGAGAAGTTTGAGGAGGAGGAGGAGGAGGAGGAGAGGCACACGACCGAAAGCAGTAGGGTCAAAGGTGATTGAAAGATTAAAGGAAAAGCAACCGGTATAAAAGACACGGGCAGCGCAGTTGACAAGCATCATCCTCCCTCGTTCAGTTGGGGCAAATTCAAGCAGCAACTGGGGACAACAGAGTCTAGGAAGATGATGAAGGAACTCCTTCTTCTTGTTCTGACGGCTTTCTGCCTGTCGGAAGCCAGCAGCATCAACTATGGTGGTACACTCAAGAGTCAAACCGCTGACATGGAATTCCTCCACAAGCAGAAGAAGATCTACGAGCTTCTTTTCTACGTCAAGCAAAACACTCTTACCGACATGGAATTCTACGACATTGGACGCAACTACGACATCGAGAGCAACATCGACATGTACACGGACAAGGTAAGTTCCCGCTTCCGATCCCCGGCCTAGCCATCCTTCTGCTTCTCCTCCGCCTCCTTCACCTCTTCTTTCTTCTTCCAGAATATTGTACAATACTTCTTGAAATGGTACCGCAACGGTATGCTGAGCCGCGACGCGATCTACTCGTACTACTACGAGGACCATCGCGAGGAGATGCTGCTACTCTTCAAATTGTTCTACACCGCCAAGGACTTCCAGACCTTCTACAAGACCGCCTGTTGGGCACGTTGTTACCTCAACGACGGTCTCTTCGTCAACGCCCTCACCATTGCTGTGTTCAACCGACCTGACTGCAAATACATCCGTCTTCCAGCTCCCTATGAAATCTACCCCAACTTTTACTTTGACTCCAATGTCATTCAGGAAGCTCACCAAATCCAAATGACTCGTGGTCAGTGAACGAGAAGATCGCGGACATCCCCGTGTCATCATATCCATGCCTGTCTCTATCTATTTTTCGTTCTCCCCCAGGATTGACCACTACCGGAATTGAGAACACGGACAACTACTTGATCTACGCCAACTACACCGGCTACTACGTGAAACCCTACTACGATCAGGAATACAAATTGGACTACTTTATGGAGGACATTGGTCTCAACACCTACTACTACTACTTCCGTACTGTTCTTCCGTTCTACCTGAACAGCAAAGACTACAACATCCCCAAGGACTTCCGTGGTTCCTTCTACTACTACACTCACCAGCAGCTGATCGCTCGTTACTACTTGGAACGTTACTCCAATGACCTTGGAGAGATCGAAGACTTTGACTGGTACAAACCCCTCTACCCTGGATACTACTCCACCCTCATGTACGGAAATGGAATCGTCATGCCCCAGCGTGAACGTTACGCCGACGTCCCCTACTACAAGTACAAATACCTCAAGGTAAGGATCGCGGGTTCGTTAAATTTCATCGAAGGGTTTTGGGTCCTTCGACGGACTCGTGTGTGTTCTCATTTTCTCCTCCACTGATTCAAGGACATCGAAAGCTACGAATTCCGTATCTACAACGCCATTGACTCAGGATTCATATACGACTACTCCGGCAAACAGTACAACATCTACACCCCTGAAGGTCTCAACCTCCTGGGTAACCTGATCGAGGGTAACGCAGACTCTTGCAACGCTCGCTACTACGGAATGTACGATGCCTTGGCCAGAGACATCCTTGGCTACAACTATGACTACTCTCAGAAGAACAAGGTCATCCCCAGTGCTCTTCAATACTACAGCACCAGCATGAGAGACCCTGCCTTCTACAGACTCTACAACAAGATCATGGGATACTTCTACAGGTGCCTGCGGGATCCTTAAAGAACATTATGGATAGACGAGAAAAAATCGAGGGGCTAACTTTTGATTTTCATTCAGGTACAAATACTACTTGCCATCTTACACCCAGGAGGAACTGATCTTCCCAGGCGTTAAAATCGAATCAACCAACATCGACAAACTCGAGACCTACTTCGACTACTGTGATACCTTCATCAACAACGGCGTCTACGTAGAGAACTTCAAGGAAGGATCATCCCTCCGCATCAAGGCCCGTCGTTACTGCTTGAACTACAAACCATTCACTTACCGATTCAACGTCGTATCCGACAAGGACACGAAGGCCGTAGTCAGGATCTTCCTGGGGCCCGCCTTAGACAAGTACAACGACTACTCCTACCTCCGCAAATACTACAAATACTTCGTGGAAATGGACAAATTCATCATCACGCGTAAGCCGACAGTTTCATTTTCTCTCTTAGCGCGTGTTCGCCATCCGTTGCTATATTAGGTTCATCGATCTTTTTCAACGATTCATTCTCTTTCCAGTGAAGAGCGGAACAAACAACTTGGAACGCCGCAGCATCGAATCCATCTTCACAATGCCGGACATGCTATCCAGCGACTTGTACTACAAGAAACTCCAGAAGGCAGCCAGTGGTAGCGAACCTTTCACCTACTACGACCGTCTCTTCGGCTTCCCTCAGCGCCTGACCTTACCTAAGGGTAAACCCGAAGGTTTGAAGTTCAAACTGTTCATCTACGTCAGCCCCTTGGACGAGGCCAAGACCCTCAGCTACGAACTTCCGGTCTTCGGCAAATACTACTACGATGGCAAACCCCTTGGATTCCCCTTGGACAGGCCCGTTTACCCATGGAAGTTCTTCGTGCCCAACATGTACTTCAAGGACGTCTACATCTACCACAACAAGGAGAGTGGCTACTACTACCAGAACGAGAAGTACACTGGTGGAGAGAAATACTACGGAGGCAAATACTACGGAGGAGAAAAGTACTACGACAACAAGTACAACTACGACAACAAGTACAACTACGAGAAGACCGGCAACTATTAAACCTGATAATTCTTCAGGCACCGTGCGACACCTATACATTCCTGCAAATCTTACAGATTTTTACTTTAAATTTTTCTTTGTACCATATGATGACTGATAGAGCGCAAAGGCTTCTTAAATAAAGAAAGCTTAACTGAAATTTTTCATCTATTTTATGACTTTTCTCCTCCTCGAACCCTCTTCCATCCTTATTGTGTTTTAGCATAGTCAGTCGTTGCTTTATTCTCGCGATATTTTCTCAGAGTATCTCGTTAAATCTTTACGCATTCACATTTCATAGCGAAGAGCGAGTTGAGAAAAAAAAGTAAAAGTTGTTTCGGCATTTCTTTTTTTTCACAAACTACAGTATAAAGTTGATCGTACCGAATAGTCGAATAGTCGAATAATGTGCGTGTGTGTGTGTCAGTAGTCACGATAAAAAGTCAATGAATTGATTAGAATTATTTTGTTGTGTCCGAAAAGAGAATGCACGATTATAATTTCTAGATAAATTTTGGATATGAGGAAATCGCAGAGATTAGGAAAAAAAGGGAGGAGAGAGGAAGAAGCGGTTCGTACATTGCATTATCTTATCGACGATTGTTAGCGCATAAGAAGCAATGTGTGGCAGTACGAAGACCACGGATAATATCTCCGTAGTTTTGCGAATAAAACATGAAAATATAAAAGCACCTCGTTTATTCTTACCCAAGCGACTCCATTTTGAACAAGACATTTCGATAGTCTCGAATTGCCTCTGATTTTTTATCAATTCCTTGCACTATGAGGCGAGAGCAGATAAGGCAAGATAACAATTGCACGGAAGATTGCATCGACGAGTGGATAGACAAGCAGATACGCGTGAGATGTAGAAAAAGAAGAAGCGCATTCGCGCGAAAAAGAAAATGCTGGAAAGAATGGATCAAAGACCCGGATTCGCATTGTGTCAAAGGGCACGCGAAGACTGATAGATCGAACGATACGAAAGGTTGTCAGAGCATTCCCTAATCTCTGCGTAGCATTATAGCGTGCGCCCGCGTGCATAATTAGCCGAAAATCCTCAATTATCTTTGGCCACTTCCATTGAAAAATCGCCGGGTCAATTGTTAAGCAAGATAGGAAAGAAGTCAGCTATATAAGAGGCAGAAAACACTTAAAAGGCTTAAAGAGAGGCGTCAGCGAACGAAGACTCGAGAAGCCTTTTCCAGAAAAGAATCTCAAATTTCCGAAGTAGAAGTAGAAGAAGAAGAAGAAGAAGAAGATGAGGGGACTTTGCTTGGGGGTGGCGTTGGCGGTTTTGGCGGTAATTGGCTGTCAATGCTCGCACCTGCCAACTTATACAGCCGATAAGACTTACCTCATGAAGCAGAAGAGCATCTACGAGCTTTTCTGGCACGTTGACCAGCCCACCGTTTACCATCCAGAACTCTATCAAGTAGCCAGATCCTTCAGCATCGAGGACCACCTAGAGTCCTACACCAACAAGGTTAGCATGGCGCCACTTTCCGACCGATCTCTTTCTTAAATTTCATTAGATCGCTCGACAAATGACGATTCCACGAATTTTCCTCAGAGCGTGGTTCAGAAATTCCTCCAGCAATGGAAGCACGGAATGTTGCCGAGAGGTCAGGTGTTCTCCATGATGTACCATGAGCTTCGCGAAGAGGCTCTGGCCCTTTTCCATCTGTTCTACTACGCCAAGGACTTCGACACCTTCTACAACACAGCGGTATGGGCTCGCTTCAACGTTAATGAACAAATGTTCATTTACACCCTTTACGTCGCTGCCCTTCATCGTCCCGACACCATGTACATCCATCTCCCTCCCCTCTACGAAGTTCTCCCACACTTTTTCTTCAACGATGACGTCATGCATCACGCATACCGCGTTCAGATGGGTAACACAGGTAAGTCCCTGGTGGAAACGCGTAAAAACCTCCCTCTCTCTCTCTCCCTCTCTAGCACCTTCTTTTGCTTCAGGCATGAAGAAAATGGTGGACGGTGTGGACCACTACGTGATCTATGCCAACTACACGGGCTGGTACATGCTCAAGGACGACCACGAAGAGCAAAAGCTAAGCTACTTCACGGAAGACGTGGGCTTGAACTCCTTCTACTTCTGGATAAATCACGAATACCCATACTGGATGAGCACCTCCGAGTTCCACTTCCCTCAGACCAATGCACGTGGCGAGGTTTACTTCTTCGGCCACAAGCAATTATTGGTTCGTTACTATTTGGAGAGACTGTCCCACGATCTTGATGAGATCGACAACGTTGACTGGCACAATGCCGTTCATACCGGATACTACCCCACGATGCATTATTTCAACGGCCTGCCTTTCCCCATTCGAGAAAGCCACGCGGACATTCCCGACCACGTTCACGATTACGTCCAGGTAAAGTAGGAAGGAGAGTGCGGATGCTCTCGAGGTGCAATGTCGTCGAATCGCTCCGTTTATTTTTACTTTCCACGCAGGAAGTAGAGGACGTTCATCACCGAGTGTCCAATGCAATCGACTCCGGATATATTTTGGACAAGCAGGGAAAACACGTTGAGATCTACGGACCCGAGGGTCTCAATTACCTCGGTAACATCGTCGAAGGAAATGCCGACGGTCACAATCATCATTACTACAGCAGCATCGACTACCTCTTCAGAAAGGTGTTTGGCTTTAGTCCAAAACCAGCTTCCAAGTACCAAGTGGTACCGAGCGCTCTGGAAATCTTCTCCACGAGTATGAGGGATCCGATGTTCTACAGCATGTACAAGAAGATCATCCAGTCTTACTACATGAAGTCAGTATTTACATCGAGACCACGCGATCGATGACGTTCATTGCGATAGGCTGTCCGTCTCCTTGTTCCTACGTAATCGCTCGATCGTTCCTTCCTGTGCAGATACAAGCATCACCTCGGCAGTTACAAGAAGGAGGAATTGGCATTCCCAGGTGTCAAGGTTGAATCGGTAACTGTGGACAAGCTCGTCACTTATTTCGACTACTTCGAGTCGATGCTGAGCAACGGCGTGTCCGTGCGCAACCACAAGGATGCGCAATCCACTTTGATAAAAGCGCGTCAGTTCCGTTTGAGTCATAAGCCCTTCAGCTACCACATCACCGTCAGTAGCAACAAGACCCAGAAGGCCATGGTTAGAGTCTTCCTAGGACCTAAATTCGACGTTCATGGACACGAAATGGACATCAGCGAGAATTACATGAACTTCCTCGAGTTGGACCAGTGGATCGTTGACCGTGAGTTTCCCCTTATACTCGTTTAGTCCTGGAGTTGGAAGGAATCCTTCTGGTACCTGACTCGAACCTTTAATGGCGATCTTTCCTTTCAGTTAAAACTGGCATGAACAAAATCGAACGTAGCAGCCACGAGTCGATCTACGTGGTACCGGACGAGATGCCCAGCGATGTTCTCTACAAGAAGGTTGTCAAAGCCATGGAAGGCGCCGAGGACTTCGCGTACAGTCATCAGCCATACGGTTTCCCGGATCGCTTGATGTTACCCAAGGGTAAAAAGGAGGGTATGCCCTTCAAGATCTTCGTCTTCCTCTGCCACTTTGACGAGTCTCGCTCGATGAAGATCGAGTCTCCCGTCTGGGGAACCGCAGTGATGGACGGTCACTCCCTCGGCTACCCTCTCGACAGACCTGTTCACTCCTACGACTTCTTCGTGCCCAACATGTACTTCAAGGACGTTCTCATCTACCACAAGCAAGCCGAGGAATTGAACGTCACCGTCTAAGCGAATTCTCTCTCCACACCCTTAAAATGATTCTTCGATTCTTCGATCGCCCTATCCCGTTTAGGGAAATTAATCTCTAAAACCTGTATAAATACATATGTAGGAAATAAGAAAAAGTACTACCAATTATGCGTATTTCGTTTATTTGTGCCCAGGCGTGCGTTTTACCGTAGGAATATTTCTCGGGGATTTTCTAACCGAAGGAAAAAACTACGAGCTACGAATAGAATGAGAAATAAAATCTGTCATTACATTACATAAGTAGCGAGGTTTGTTTAATAAAGTATCATTAAATTGCCATTTATCACAATTTTCTAATTATGTTATGGTAGAAATTCTCTTTATCTTGGGTCACTTGCATAAAGACCTCTGAATATTTACACATAAACACTTTGATATTAAATGGTCAGTTCGCTTAATCTCTTGCTTTTTTTTTCAACGATTGTCGTGTCTTTATCGGCGCAGCACAGATGTCTTAATGAATTTTTCTCCCTTTTCATAAACTCGCAAGAAAATCGTCTAGTTCCGAACCATGTACGCATAATGAAGAATAATCGATGACTCAACGAAGCGAACGAGAGGGAGATAAATTTGTCTGCAAAAACTTGTTCGATCGTATTGCTTGAATTTATTGAAAAGTAGAAGAAGAAGAAGAAGAAGACAGATTAAATGAATGGTTCGACAGGAGCAACTGAATGAAAGAATCGGAAAGGAGAACGACAAAATATCGCGTAGATTGAAAAGAGAAGCATCGATAAGATTGAGGTAACAATGAACGATACCGTGAAAATCTTTGGATGCACCCTGGTACCGCATCTCAAATGAGAACACGTTTATCGAGAGTACACTCTCAATCGAGTACAATCGAGAACACACACAAAGAAGCAGGTTTTAGAGGTACTAGCACGCGAGAGTCGTCCATGATCGAGCGTGGCCATTATCGTCTGCGTAATTTTCTTTCATTCTTTTCCGGCCATCCATCCATCTTTTCATCCGCAGACATTCCTACGAAGATAAGGCGGATTCTCTTATTTGCCAATAATCATTGCCCGTCGTCAGAAGTGTCTAGAAGAAAATATTTGGACCCGGCTACAATAATCTTTCACCGATAGGTTGAGGAGAAGCGCAAAACAACGCGCACACGCATCGCGACGAAAAGAGAAGAAGAAAACCATTGAGAAGATGGAGGATCGATAGGTTCCTTCGGTGCTTTAAGAGCTCGTCGATCGAGCTTGGCGATTATTGTTTTTCGGCCGCTTTTGCGATAAATTGAAAAATGGGAGAAAAAACTAAGCGAAGATAGATCGAAGGATGAAAAAGCCAAGAGCGTTTAATCAGCGGTGATAAATTAAAGCCGTGATCAGCATTTAAAAGAACGAAAGAAAGTACCAAGTGGGCTCTGCTTAAATGGAATCAAAGAAAAAGGAAAGATGATAAGATGAGAAAAGAGAAATTTATCGCTTCGATGCGTGTATCAATACAGTTTATGCGAATCACCCCGTTGACCTGTCAGATTAGGCGAATGATGATGGCCATATAAAAGTGGACTGCAGCGAGATTTGCCTGCAGAGTGGAGAAAGAAATTCTGGCGAACGGATAAACTTATCTTTCAGCAGAATGCTGCTGAGGTACTTGGCCGTGTTGGCCGCCATCTTTTTGTGCGTCGTTTCCGCGGAGTACTATAACTTGAAGACCGCGGACAATGATTTCCTGCTGAAGCAGAAGAAAGTCTACAACCTTCTCTATCACATTTCCCAACCAAACTTGGTAAACCCCGGACTTTACAGCGAGGGACAGGCTTACAGCATCGAGGCCAACGTCGATTCTTACGCCGAAGGGGTGAGTTGTCGATGGATCGCGAAACAAGAGGAAACCGCTGCTTCCGTGCAATCTTAAAGGCGTTTTATTTCACGCATGTTTTCTGTCTCATCTCTACCTCTAGGCCGACGTGAAGAATTTCCTCTACATGTACAAGCATGGATTCCTACCGCGCGGTGAAATCTTCTCGGTCTACTATCCAAATCTGTTGGAGGAGACCAACGCGTTGTTCAAGCTCTTCTACTACGCAAAGGACTTTGAGACCTTCTACAAAACCGCATTATGGGCTCGCGTCTACATAAACGAGGGTCAGTTTGGTGTTGCCCTTTACTGCGCCGTTCTCTTCCGGCCAGACACCAAGTACATTCAGCTGCCACCCCCCTATGAAATGTATCCCTACGCCTTCTTCAATTCCGAAGTCATCGAGAAGGCTCATCACGCCAAGCTTTTTGGAAAATTGGGTAAGAATGGCTCGAACAGAAATGAAGAACATCGCTCAAAACCTCTTTTCTCACTTTTTGACAGAAGCGAAAAAAGCTACCGGTGGCTTCGACACCTACATCATCCCAGCTAACTACTCCGGCTGGTACTTGACTCGCGAATACGACTTGGAGCACAAGCTCAACTACTTTACGGAAGATATTGGCTTGAA
This sequence comes from Sclerodermus sp. 'alternatusi', assembly GCA_037305995.1. NCBI lineage: Eukaryota > Metazoa > Arthropoda > Insecta > Hymenoptera > Bethylidae > Sclerodermus > Sclerodermus sp. 'alternatusi'. Next base: position 6,136,762 of record CM074553.1, on the reverse strand, counting down.
CGCGTACTACTTCTTCTTCAGAATGCAATTCCCCTTCTGGTTGAAGTCCGAGGAATTCGCGTTCGCCAAATATCGCGGAGAGGAATATCTCTACGGACACAAGCAACTCCTGGCTCGTTATTACCTCGAGAGATTGGCCAATGACATTCCGAAAGTTGAATTCTTCGATTGGCACAAGGAATTCTACCCTGGCTACTACCCATCGCTGACCTATCACAATGGACTACCGTTCCCTCAGAGACCACACTACAGCAACTTCCCATACTACAAATTTATCTACATGAAGGTACGACGAGAGAGAAAGAAGAGGGATAGTTATTCTCGCGATGGTGTTTTGATTATACGTGAGAATTGTTCAACTTTGACTTCCCCAGGAAATTCATGATATGGAGAACCGTGTATCGAGCGCTATCGATTCTGGTTACGTGATGGATGCCACTGGCAAATTCATCAACATCTACACTACCGAGGGTCTCAACATCCTAGGTAACCTGATCGAGGGAAATCTCGATTCTTGCAACATCAACTTCTATGGCAGCATCGACAAGTTCGGTAGGAAGATCCTTGGATTTAACTTGGATCCATCAACTCCTTACCAGATCGTGCCCAGTGCCCTTGAGGGCTTCATGACTTCCATGAGAGACCCGGCATTCTATAGGCTCTACAAAAAGATCTACTACTACTACTACAAGTAAATGTCTTCGTAATCGGTATTTCTTTGCTATCTCTCCAACTTAGCCTACAGAGGTTGACCGAACCTGATTCCTCGTCAGGTACAAGCTCCACCAGAAACCATACACGAGAGAGGAGTTGATCTACCCAGGACTGAAGGTCGAATCTTTCGCAGTTGATAAACTCACCACCTTCTTCGACTACTTCGACGCGTCCATCAGCAACGGTTTGGCAGTTGACAGTCAGAAAGAAGCCGAGAGCTTCCTCATCAAGGCCCGCCAATACCGTTTGAATCACAAACCCTTCAACTTCCACATCACGGTGAACTCCGATAAAGCCACCAAGGCCGCCATTCGTATCTTCTTAGGGCCGAAATACGATATCCATCACAAGCTTTATGACTTTTCCGACAGCTTCAAATACTTTTACGAAATTGACAACTTCATCGTCGACCGTGAGTAATTCGTATGCTCGGTGCTGCTGGGAATTGCGCATTGGATGTTTCTAACGCGTCTCTTCCTTTGACTTTTCAGTGAATTCCGGTACCAACAAAATCGAAAGAAGCAGCCACGATTGTTTCTTCGTAATACCAGATCCTGAACCCAGTGAAATTTTCTATAAGAAAATAGAGAAAGCTCTTGACGGTTCAGATTCCCTGAAATATTACGAAAGAATCTTTGGATTCCCAGAAAGATTACTCCTACCAAAAGGTAAGAAGGAGGGAATGCCATTCCAGCTCTTCCTCTATGTGAGCCCAGTCGACGAAGTCGTCCCATACTCTTCGAGAGTATTTGGAGAATACAAATTTGACACGAAACCATTCGGATTCCCTCTGGATAGGCCAGTCTACAAGTATTTCTTTGATGGGCCCAATATGTTCTTTAAGGACATTTTCATCTTCCACAAAGACGAAGCTGAAATGAACATCACCTACTAAATGTTCCACTTTTTCATGATTTATATCTCATATCACCACTTTTATTTTCATCTCTCCCTTTCTCTCTCTCTCTCTCTCTCTCTCTCTCTCTCTCTCTCTCTTCCTCTCTTTTTCTTTCTCTCTCCCTCTCTTTCTATTCTATTTGAAATGAAATAAATTTTTATTATTTACAACCTAAACGATCTGTCTTACGAAAGCATTGAAGTCTCTTGCACGTTTCTCCTGGCATTGAAGTCTCTTAGATGATAACCAAAGCGATTTGATTGTACGCGCGTGGTATGAAGTTGATGGAATTTTTATTGTCGGGAGAGCATTATACAAAGTCAGAGAAAATTAGTCTTCTCACGACATTTCTCGCCGTAAGTGTTAGTGTACTGAAGGCGCGTATAAGATAATTTATTACACACAGTCAAATGTGTACCGTTAGCGAAGTAGCTGTATTTTTTAGCAGTGACAGCAATTTAATTCGTTTTTAGAATTTTTCCAGCCTCGATCTAAGAATCTCTCGATGACACTTGTTTGATCGAGGTTTCAACTTTTCCAAATCAATGTAAACATTTTTGCAAATTCAGGCTCTCAAGGGGTCTTCTCTCTTTCCTTCTTAAAAGACGAAGAAGAAAAATAAGAAGGAGAAGAACGATATTAATTAGTTCGAGAATATTCAGGGAGCATCCGGAAATGCAGTTAATGCTGGAGTTGGTCAAGGCCACTAAGACTTCAGCATATTCTTGTGCTGGCCACACTACTCCGAGGAATGTGGAACGTTAACCTGTCTAACCACGCAGTGGCGCAGCATTTGAAACGTCTAGAATACTTTTCTTCCACTTCCGGGTCTCGAGCCTCTTGGACCCTATCTCATAAATTTACAATAAAATGACTTTCAAAGCAATCGAGAGAGTGCCCGCGACAGTCGAAAAGGGCGATTTTTACCAAGAGAAGCACAAGTTCGATTTACCTGGATTATTTCTACCGGTGTTACGGTAAACAGGTTGAATGGTATTGTTGAGGAATAATTGATCGGGGAGGGTAAAGAGGTGGAGGAAAATTTGGATTTCCGATGAATGACTTACCGCTATCTTTGCCCACTCCGAACGAACGTGGCCTTGCAGAGGCGACTACATGGGTGAAGGTGGGAGCCCCTTATACCAAGGCTGAAGTTCAAGAAATTCAGTTTTGCTATGACCGTCGACTGGTCACCACGAGGAGAGACTCCAGAGATACCATTTCTAATAAGTGAACCTCAAGTTTCGATAGTCTTTCTCAACTTCTTCGCAATCTTCTCGATTCTACCATGGAATTCCGAACGTTTGTCGTGAGTCTGCCTTCTTTTTTTTTTCACTTTCTCTACTATTATTTTCAAATCGTTCGCGAATCTACTTTCGCGATTTATGAGTTTCCAGAGTCTTCGGCTCAATTTCTTCCAGCAATCTTGTTAAAAAGGAACTCATTCCACTTCGGTCAGGTATCGTAAAAGACGAGACGCACTGTAATAAAATATTATAAAATGAAAAAAAAAAAAGAGGAGAGAAAAGGAGGATAAACGATGTGCGAAAAGAATATCGGAGATTTGTCCGAGTTGATGCGCCGCGAGGCGTTTGAAAATCAAAATTCTTTGAGATTCGAGCTTAGGATAGTTTACGATAGCGGTTCGGGCGAACGTCATCGCCTCGTAACTGTATCCACCTACGTTACTTCCCTCCGTGTAGTTTTTTATCAGGCCAAAGTAGGTTAAGTAGTTCCGCGCATCCTGCTTTCAATGATTTCAGTCAAAATTATCCGTAGACTGATTGGTTCTCTGACGTACACGCACATTGGCATACGCGCGTACACGTTTACCGTATTTTACTAGATTCGTGTCATTGACCCTAGTGAATTGATTCCTCGGCGTCAATGACACGCCGAGAAAAACGTCGGAACCGCCTAGAGCTTCCTCGTAAAACATCAGAAGGAAATATCCGGCGTCGAGGATGACAATGACACGGTCATCGATGAACAGGGGAAAAGCAGCAGCGACAGAAAAGGAAGCGGCAACAGGTTTTCGTGTTTTTTCCCTCCGGTGATCCTGGAAAATCGTGAGAGAAAAATGACGACAGGATGTTTTCCACGTTCTCGAGACATTGAAATAATAATAAAAGAAATGACGGGGGAGAAAAAGGAAAAAGGAGTTCGTGATTTGATATCGCGCGATGACGAGGGAGTTACGGGCCGGACCGGATTTCTTAGTGGGGCAATTCCATGGCACAGTGCAACGTAATACGACGCGCTGCGGCGGAATACAACATAACACAACACAACACAGCCATAAGTATTAATAGTGGATCGAGTACCGTTAAGGCCGAACGAACGCACATAAGATGCCGTGCTAACGGAGAATTCCATACCAATATACACGCGTATAACTGGCGCACGCATGAAAAACTAGAGATGTCCTCCTCCTCCTCCTCCCTTTCCTCTCTCCATTTTCGTTCTTGCGTTCTGCACGTTGCGAGGAGAGCGGTATAAGTTCTTCAGAGGACCAAAAGTGCTCTTCTTCCAACAGAAGAGCGATGCAAGTAGACAAATTTTCAAGCCCTCTTGAACTCTTCCTCTTTGAATTACAGATGATTCTATTGTGCAGCACCCTGTGCCTGGCCGAGGAGCATCACTCGAAACAAGGCAAAATTCTTACAGCGAGTAACAACTCCAATAGTTCGCTCGAGGAGAATGAACCGCCGGAGGGATACTACGCATTTGTGGAATCTCCAAATGCCGAACCGCCCAAAGTCAGACCACCGCCTTACATCGACAGTAACAAAGAATGTCCTGGTACGTGATGGTGGTGGTGATGGTGCGGCCCTTCCGGTTCACCGATCTGCTCGTCGATCGATCGTATTTTCCACGATTCTCTGATTGATTCGCGATACGAACCTTTTTGCAGACACTGGCAAGCAGGGAAAGGGATTCGTCTCCATTCACAACATCTGCGGCGATCTTAACAAAGGATACATACCGAGAAATCCCATGAAACAGTACATCAACGGATCCTCCTATCCCTTGTAAGTGAGTTTTCATTTGGAGAATAAAATTTCAAGACTCGTTAAGAGTATAACGATCTTATGTCGCACAGTGCGTTGATAAAGAATCATACCCTGAAGTTCCTGAGCAAGGCTCTGCCGATCCTCAAGGCTGACGACTCGCTGCCGAAGGTTGCCAAGGTTCAACCCTTCTCGCAAAATTCGTAAGTTCTGTTAAGATCGGCTAAAGCGCGAGAGAGGAGTGAGACGAGAAGGTTTTTTTCTGAGAAATCAATTGTGTGACGACAGGGTGGACACGGATGAGAAGCGCAGCAGGAGCAAGAGATCGCCTCCCGATGAGAACCTGGATACGACGAGAAACGGACGTAAATTCTGCGAAAATGGCGGAGGAGTGTAAGTTTTCGATCGACGGTCTTTGGCGAGTTTAAGCGGCAAAAGAGATTTTCGCATTCGTGTAACGAGTGGACGATTGAAATGTAGGGTGTGCATGCTGTACAAGGCCATTCAGGGTGAGCCATTGGCATCGACCGCCGCCGAACGCCGTGACGAACCAGCAACTTCCGAGTACCGACAACGAACACCACCGCAAGAGAAGCAAGAGTATACCGGACCACCCACGCCTTGTCCAGCCAAAGTCGAGTACGCGACTCCTGTTTTTGCGAAAAATTATCAAGGAGTCTGGCGTTACGTTGTTCAGATCCCTTACGAGGGATACTTCACTCAAACCATCGAAGTTACCCGATGCATGTGAGTTTTTTTTAGGAATTTTATCCAACTTTCTTTTTCTCTTACAATGTGTGCTCCGCAGGCAATCCAGGTGCCATTATTTGGACGGTGGGTGCTTATCTTCGCCAAGATGGACCAGCCTGCTGGTCGCTGAAATTTTCTATCCCGATACTTTCTTGGAGGAAAGCCAGAACGGCAGATTTTCCAATCAACGCGAACCTGTCGCCGGATCTCCCCCGCCTGTTCATGATTTTCAGAATTATCAGCAATATTTGCAGAAACGCGCCGGGGAAAACGAGGCCAGAAATTCTGGAAGCCAACAACATTGCGATGGCGTCGACGAGATGGGCTGTTTTCAAGTAAAACAGATTTTCTTGCTTTTTCCTTTTTCCCTCCATTTCTTCTCGCTTCTCCTCCCTCCTTTCCCGTTTGGTATCCGCGATTAGTCAGATTTTTATTCCGTGATTTTCAGGTCAGGCTTTATTACGACTGGTTCTTGGTACCTGGAAGCTGCAAGTGCTGGCGCCCCGATTATTTTAACCGCTACGTTCGCCGCAGTGGCTCTAACGTGGAATTATGAGAGGACAAAATCATCGCGGAATCTAATTAAATTTGACTGACGATACTTTTTCAAGAAAATCAAATAGAGAGCGATTAATAAGCCTGCATGAGAAGACCGAGGGGAGACTGATAAAAAGGTTAAACGAATCCTTTTTCTTTCATTATCTTTTTACGACTCTTTCCACGGTAATGATATATGTCAAGAATTTTTAACCGTTTTCTGTGAAAACAATTCAATTCCAATATATATTTGAAAATTTCCAATAATCCCGGAAAGTAGGGAAAATTTTCATTATATATAATGGAATGTGCTTCTGAAATAAACTCGCGCCTTGCTTTATCCAAAGCAGTGATAAAATATACTTGTTTTTTAAAAGGCAAAGCGTGACTTTCATCATTCTCGTATGTTATTATTTAATAGTGATATAAAAATTAAGTTTTTTTTAGACTGGGCGGAGTATTATTATTATAATGAATAAATATTCTTCCTAAAAATTACTGTGTATCACCTTGTTCCTTGGTCATTTTCCTTAAGTAGCAAAAATCCTTCCTACTAAGTAGTAAAAAAGGTAGAAAAATTATTAAATTTTATATTTATCTATTTTACACGCGAATCTCTAATCGTTCTTCTTTTGTTAAACTTCGATCCAAGAGATAAGAAAATGTCACATAAATTTTTAGAAACGATTAATGAAAAAGCAGAAAAGGAGATCAGTGAAGCAAGCTTACATGGATCACAAAAATGTATGTAAGTATCAAAATAAAATTAATATATGGATTTAATATCTCATATAATATTTTTTGAATTTCGTATAATAATTACTAGATGCGAATTGGAAAAACCGAATCAATTCCAAAAACTTGATGAACCAATTTTTCCTCATGACAGGAAAACCTCATCGATAATCAGTAATCCTGAAATTTCTTATAAATTACAAGAAAATGAAACTAGGAAAGTTATTGAATCAATTATGAATATTTTTGAACGTACTTCTAGAAATCTTGAATTTGCTGTAATATATCTTCTCCCTATTTTATACAATATAAATAATTAGGTTTAAAATGTATTTTTGACAAAAAAGTTTCTGAATTAGGCTACAATACCATTTTTAATTGATGATCCAAGATTATTGCAAATTCTCAATCAGCAGGAAATGCAAGTAGTTCGTAATACATTTGCGCCATTTAGGAAAACTGAAAAACATTCTAGATCTTTGGAAGATGGTAATAACTTTTTTCTTTATAAAAAGTTGATACTAATTTTCATTAAATTTTAAAAATATTCACATATTGTACTCTTATGAAACAAAGATGATAAATCTTGCAATATTTCTGAAGTTGATGATGGAATTTTCGAAGCATTAAAAGTAAATAATAGTAAATGCATTTATTCATTAAAGTATAAGTTGCTTTAAACATTTGTTCCCGTACAATTCAGATTTTGAAAAGTTATTCAGCAATTCGAAAAATATCTCAATCGCAACTAGGAAACCTTTCTATTCAACTAATGTTATTCTTGAGACAATTTAAATCTTTCTTCAAACATATTGTTTCTCGAATGTGTACGGAACCTAGAGAAGCCATGGACGAAGAATTAAAATATAGAAAATTTTTATCGATCAGCAAACAAGCGAGAGATGAAATAGAAAGTAAATAATTTGATAATTTTTTTCGATCAAATTATGATAAGTACAAAATTATAGAGCTGAAAAAGATGTTGGAAAAGCAAAAAGAATTGCACAAAGAATCTATGAGGAAGTGGATTATTGAATCTAAAAGAGATATGATATTGATTGAAAAAATTAACAAAAAATGTCTCGAAGCTATAAAAAATACAGTGTAAAAGAAACCTCTTTTATTAGATTCATTAAATACATAAGTAATTTAAAAATCACTAATAATTTTAATATGTCAATTCTCTCTCTCGTAGTTTAAAGTATGAATACAAACAGTATATGGTATATAAGTCGTCGGAATTAAAGCAAAGCGATTTGAGTGTAATAGTTGCTAGTACTAAAGAAAATTTTATGAATATGAAAGAAACCAATGAGAAAATGGAAAATTCATTACGCATTAAAAGGTACAGATTACTAATAAAATAAAATCTTTATTATACCGATACAAAATTTTTATAGGCAAAAACTCGAGAATAATTTATTGGGTCTTATAAAAAAATTCGATACAGAAATTGGAGAAAGGCAGGAAGCATTAGATGAACTTTTGCAAGTGTTTGAAAATAATAATAAAGAAAAGGAAGTTTTAGAAAAATTATATTACCATTTAAGACAGCTTCAATATTCAGGAGAATATCAAGCAACAATAGACAATTCTGTAAATTTCTTTTAAGATCAACATAGTATATTGTTTAACTTTTTTAACTAAGATTTCTAACATTCGCTAATCTTTCTATACTTTTTATGTTAACTTTTATGAATTTTAAATTATCATTATCGTACAGTTAAAAGCACCGTGAAGTATGATAATGATGTTTGTATCATCTTGAAAAATATATCAAAGAAATTAGTAAAATATTATTTTTAATTTACAAACGTGCAAAAGTTTGATAAAAAATCTGAATTTTTACCTTAGCCATAGTTTCTAAAGTTCCATAGAAAAAATTTCCAATATAAATGACGCACGGTTCCATGCTTCTTTGTATTATCAAAATTAAATATCGTTGCCTCTTTACTGAAGTCATATACCAATACGATTTATATCTGGTATGCATACATACAAATAAAATTATTATATCACTTTACTTTAAAATTCAGTTTAATTATTCTTACATTTCTTGAGAAACGGCGAAACTTTTATCTATTAATTTTTGGTCCACAAATAAAAGATAAAACACAGTGCCAATAAAACTCATAATATACATTAAGTATATTATCATCTCATTCCATTTTCCTATCACTATCGCTAGCTATAAATCATAAGAATACATGTTATTAAGGAGTGTCATACGTGAATTAATAATAATATCACCTGAAGAAGAGCAACGCTAACTGAAAATGTGGCAACTGAAAGTTGCATTAACCAAGGTGTTTTGTAACAAGCATTGATATTTGCAACAAATCTAGAATAAGAAATGAAAAGAAAGCGTATTTTTAGAAACGAGAAATTGTTGCTAAAATGAGATGTAACTAACGTATAAAGTATAACAAACCTAATAATTCTTATATGATAATTAATCGCATAAGAAATCATTTTCTTCGCTTCAGCATCATTGACATTCTTCTCATAAAATTGATTGATGGTAGTTTTAAAATGATACCTAATAAGAATACACGTTATAAATAAAAATTTCATACTATTTCTTAATATTAATTTAAGATATTACCCAACAATAGTAAACATTACAGTTGCGTGTTGTATAAATGCTACGTATAAGTTATCAGCAGCCACCACAACTGTCGCTATAACCAAATTAGCGAAACACATGTGAATTAATATTGGATAAAAGTATTTGTTACTATCTATCAGGTATTCTCCAGGATACGGATGTTTATTTAGTTGCGATTTATTTAAAGGCAGAAAGATATTGATTAACTGCGGTCCTACAGTCAGCGGTACTGACGCAAGAATCATAGCAGAATAAATCATATCTAAAATGATCTGCTCTGAATTAAATGAATTTTAAGTTGACCTGTTAAGAATGTCGATAACAATGATATATCTCAACTCACATTTAAAAAAACACCTGAAAGAAACTCCAAATTCTGAATTTTCTTGAAACATTAACAATTCATTTTTATTTGTTTGCAATGCTCTCCAGTCATTGATCATTTGATCCAGTAATTGTTTTAGCTGCAATTAACTACATATATGGAGTATCACAAAAATAGTATCCTCTTTTGAAATGGTATATTCCCATGTATTCCATAAAGAAGCGGTACGAAAAAAATCTCTTTATTGTTTTTTGATACGAAGCTTAATTTCCCAGTATGATAAAGATAGTCAGCTAATTGAGGTGAGATAACATTACGCTACTTTATTTCAATTAGTTAATTATCTCTATCTAACTAGTAATCGTTTTATTAATTAATGTACGAAAATTTAAGCTTCTCTTTAAAAAGTGATAAGGAGATTGTCTCCTTTATTTGATTAAGTAGTATACCATTAGAAAAGATCGCACAACATGTTTTGCAGTATTCTATACATAAATTTTGATCAAAAAAGGCCAATCTTTTTCAGCAAGGTGCTTTCTTCTCTCGACCTAGCGTTTTATCATAAATTTATGCAGAAAAGTTTTCATTAACATCAACTCACTTGCGCATTATAAAAGGATAGAGACAAAAATTTGATCATCACAGTTATATTAAGACACAGCCATGCAATATAAGAGGCAATTTTATTAATGTCATTAATTGACTTAATAATTCCAGCAATCTAGAAAAGAATTTCTCAACTCTTACTTATCTAGTATAAAATTTTTGATTCTTTGACAAAATAGTGTACAAAACTTTACCTCGGTAAACAATGAAGATGATAATGAGAGAAAAATAAGAATTCGAATATTTGATTCTTTGCTCCCTTGCTTATAAGGCCATTGACCAATTAATGACAGAAAGTAATATTCTGGCTTATAATAAGAGTTATCGAACATATCCATGATAAATTTACATCAGTAAGAAAACCTCGAAATCACTTAACGCGCACAATGATGAAAAAATAGAAAAATAGGAAAAAAAAGTTCGATTTTCCGTGAAATGTCTGGATATCAAGATTGAAGCAATCGTTGCTAAAACAGATGGTTACCAGAATATTACTGTGTACAACGAGAAAACCTTGCGAATGAAATTTTCTTCTTCTTATTTCTTTCTTTATTGTCACAAATGTGTATTTGTCTACATATATCGAGGTGTTTTATTTTTTTCTGGGTTGCAAATGCTAGTCATTAAGTAATTCGCTCTGTTACTGATATAACCCACCCAGGTAAAATACACCGTATTCTTGCACAGGCGCATTGCAAGAATTTTACTGTATGAGATAGGGTTTTCAAAAAGAAATAAGTTTGATTCAAGAATTAAGTTTTCTCAGATATATGATTCATTTTCTTCAGGAAGTAAAGTTGTAATTACCTTGTTTAATTTTAATTACATCTTATTCGCGCTTATTTATGCGCACATGTTTCTTAGTCGATTTTCCAGTTAATTTTCTGTGAAAAAAAAAGAGAAAAGGGGGAAAAGCCAAGAAAAAAAAAAGAAAAAGTGAATTCTAATTTTTTTAATTAAAAATTGACTTAACATCTAACGCAGACAATTTTATTATCTTATAGTCATAAGAACAGTAAAATACGATACAGACATTTGAGCAGCCTAAATGAAGGTAAAATCTTATATTAGCTTGGTGAAGAATCATCCCTATGATTAAAAAAGAGAGAAAACCAATTGTACTTACCCTTAAAAATGTTTCTAGAGTTCCAAGAAAAAATTTACCAAGATAAATGTAGCATGGATCCATAGTTCTTTGCATAATAAACAATATTAATTTTTGTATTTTTGTTGGAGCCACGTACCAATCGGCATTGTATCTAAAGAAAAGTATGTGCTTTTTTTTATCTAATTTATTAGTTTCTTCTTCAATGTAGCAGTAATGTACTTATCCATACATTTCTTCAAACAATGCACTACTCTTATCAGCTAATTTTTGTCCAACTAATAATAGCCAAAATTCTGCACAAAGATATCCCAAAACGTAAGAACTGTATCTTATCGTTTCATCCCATTCTCCCATCATTACGGCCGTCTAAAGGATAAAATGTTTCTTTTTCTTATCGACCAATTAAAAGGGCAAATATATAATAATTACTTGAAACAGAGAAATAGTTAAGGTAAAAGTTGAAAGCAGTAGTTGTAGAAACCAAGAGATCGTATATGAGGTGTTAATAATCGAGACAAACCTTAAATGTCAAAAAATATAGATAATATATAACTAGGACTTATATATATATATATATATATATATATATATATATATATATATATATATATAATCTTAATCTTAATCACAGATTGAAAAAACTCACTCTATGACTTTTAAGTGGGATTTAACTCCATAACTGATCATCTTGCAGACTTCCAAATCCTCGACGCTTTTGGCATTACATTTCTCAAGAGCATAGGTAAATCGATATCTGAAATATCTTCGGTGGATAAAATCCTCGATTAATTAATTGTGGTCAACATACCCAACAATTTCGAACATTCCCATGGCATGATGCACAAACGCTATGTAAATATTATCGGCAGCAACGATGATTGTTAACCCGATTAAGATTAACCAGCACATGTAGCACATTATCGGATAAAAGTATTGGCTAATATCGACGAAGTACTCTCCTGGAAATGGATGCGTTTGCTTGCGAGACTCATTTAGTGGTAAGAAAATATTCAAAATTTCAGGCAAAATTGAACATGGGAATAGAAAGCCGACTATTCCAGAGAAAATACAATCTGAAGAAAAGGAAGCATGGAAGAAAATATCTGTTTTAATGAATTTCAATGACTTCGTTAGACTTGGCTCTTTTCAAGTAGCCCTTACAAGTGTAAATCTGTCTGTAAGCAATTCCGTACTCGCCATTGATACGAAAAATTTCAAATTCCTTGCCCTCTTTCAAGGAATTCCAGTCGCTTTCCATGTGATTCAGAAGTACTCTCATCTTAAAAAGAATTTACTGGACAGAAGGATATAAGAAAGAGAGAGGGACAAATAGAATCTCGCTACGTACATCATCAACGTTAAATTGAAGGGTTAAATATTTCACGAAAATTAACAAGTACCCAGATATTGCCGTTAAGTAGCGTACTAACTCGTTCAAGTTAAGCTTTTGAGTAAAGACTCCAGCAAACTGGTAATCATCAAGTGAAATTCTTAATTCGTTAACCAATTAATTCGACTAGGATTAAAGAGTTTTAGAGTACCAGAGTAAAAAAGAAAGACGCGATACTGGTTAAAATAATAAATCGTATAATACAACTTGTTCGTCGATCCTGGAAGGGCCACTGGCCTATCAGTGAAGCGAAAAATTCTTCTAATTTGTAATATGGCTGCTGGAACAATTCCATAATGACGAGAATCCAAAAACCGATTGAGGGGATGAACTTGGAGTTCATGCATTATAATATGTAGAGTATAATATGGCTTAGAGAAAAATGTGAGTGAAATCTTTTATGGGGGTGGCAGGGGAATTTCTTCGCTCGCAGTTAAATTTCATCATCATGGAAAATTATTGCTCGTTTTTTTGCAGTCGTGCAATCTTATTTTATAAAAAATGAAGAACCAGGGAAAATTTAAAGCGTTATTTAATAAAAGTGGTTCTAATGTCTGCGAGAAAGGAATTGAGATTTATTGAGCCTTTACACCGATGGAGAAAAATTGATTGGTATCGATTAGCTGTGGAAGTTTTAGTCTCATTATGTCATTTTCTACCAGCTGTACGTTTACTTTGTTTCGAGGGTGAGCTGAAATCACGCAAGTCCCTCGCGAATCTTCTTACAACTTACGAGTACTATGTACGAGAATATTCATTCTCTCTCTCTCTTTCTCTCTTTTTTCCCTTACTCTAATAGAAACATTCGATAATGAAATATTCTTTTCCTGAATTTCTAAATTCACCTCTTGAATACGTGGAGAACGCACGATCGTTCCTGATTAGGTATTTTTCATCAAATTGAATACAGAGTAAGAGGTCTTGACGATCTGAAAAGAAAGGAAAAGAAAAAAGTAGGAAACGACGCGCATTGGATTGAATCTCGATGAGACTGAAATATCAGAGGATCGGAGAATCCTAAGAGCCTATTATTTGATACTGACATTGACGAAGGCTTGAGCGGATAAAGTAACGAGAAAACTGCTTGTAAACTTAATTGGTTTGGATGTTCGTAACATTATTGTAATCAGATCCTTCTGTTCCGGTACATTTAAGAGAGTCCAATCCATATTGAAAAATATTGAACTCCCTATCTCCACGCTCTGTGAAACGAATGGAATGTTGAATGATTGAAGTACTCGAAGAGATTCCGTAAATGTTGATACTCTGCTTTTAAAGTAACTTCATTTGCACTCCAATAGTAGAAGAGAGTCTCGATCAACACTGACGTCAAATAGATAAACGCGGTAAAGAAATCTACAGTGAGCACACTGGTCACTGAGAGGTGATAAACCGTGAAACAAAATATCGTCATACTGACGAGCATTTGAACGAAGAGCACCACGACAAAGTGCTCATTCACGCGAAGGGCATATCTGCAAAAATTGATTTCTTTTTAATTTCGTCTTACGACGACAGTTTTGTTCGAACGAGTCATACTGAAAAATATCATTGTGATGCTTGACACAGTCAGCGATCATTTCCCGCTCAAGATTCCTGTTTCTATTTGGCTGATTTTCTCTTTCATCCAAAACTTCCTCCTTCCCCTCTTGCATCCTACGTTTCTTCAGCGTGGAAACTCGACTTAGACGATACTGAAAGATCTCCAATTGCAGAGTAACGAGTGTCATTAATCCCGTGATCAAGGTATCAGTGCCAATATTCACCGATACCACGATATAGCCATTGATCGTTTGAAAGAGCCAAGCCCAAAAGAAAGCTATCAAGGAATTTGTGTGTTCATAGGGGAACCATCCTGGTACCATCAATATTCGTTTTCTAAAGGTAATCAGTGATTTTATCACCAGGCCTATCAACGTTATCAAGATTATTCCCGCGAAACGACTGGATTGCTTGCTGTAAAATAATGTCGATGCGACTATACAAATAAACTGTCAAAACTTGTGAACGGGTCGCAATAGAAATCGCGATACTCACTTGATTAGTTCATTGTACTTTCTTTGGATATCGTATTCTTTACTGTGCTCCAGCTTGTAGGGTTTCTCGTGCAGACCTTTCATCAAAGTAATAACTTTTCCACGAATCATCAACATATTAATTAATTTACAGTAGACATTCGCCACTGTAACGAAGACGAAACTGTCCCTACAGAAATCACTCAGATTGTTGGTGTTTTTGATCAAATACACCAGTTGCGATATGCAGAGGGTCGATAAAAACAGTAAGGTGAATCCCGAATAAATATTGTAGAGAAATTTGTAGAACCCAGAATTCCATTTTGCGGGTCTCCGAATACCAGCGCAAGTTAAAAATCGACAGCTTAAGGGTAAGAGCGATACCAACATTCTTTCTTCCTCTCTTCTATTTTTATTTTGCACTTAATCCTAAGAGTCTGGTTAACAAAATTCTTCCACTAAACAACGGATACAGTCTTTCGTGTGTGGGATTAATTATTCGCGACCCATACGAGGCCATTTATCATGAAGTCTATAATTACGCGAAACGTAATACTACTGCTGAAACATACCAATATCGAAAAATAACGGGGAATTTTTATTCTACGTTTTACATAAGCGAAACGAGGCTTTGCATTTTTAAAGTAGCTGCAATATGAAGGGATGATTCTTATCCGTTGAAAACCCTTTCCACACATTTTCCCACGTTACATAACTGGATTTTCTCCTAATAGATAAATCGGATATATAAAAATTTAACATAAATTAAACTTTTATTCATCGAAACTCTTGTTTTTCATGCCAAGATTCTCAATAAGTAAGAATGCAATTTCAATAAATGTACTGTACTCCATTTTAATAAATCGATATACGACTAATACTTAAATCGAAATGTATTTCAAAGTGAATCAGAGTACAAATTTGAAGTGCTGTTATTTTAACTCTATCATTATCTTAAATATATTATTTTATTTCTTAGTTGATAATAGTACTGTAAAATATGAGAGAGAAGTACGTACAATCTGAAATATAATGTTAAGGTGTACACGTAGAAGTAGGGGGTGAGTGAAGAATTTAGAAACAATAATAAATTTGTGTGACAACTGATTCTTACATTACCAAAACTTTCCATAGATAAAATTAGTATCTTTCCAGCTGTTAAATGGCAAGCGATTTGACTCCTCATAAGCATGAATTGTAAAAGTTTTCTGGTTCTCATTGAAGTTTTGTACCATTCTGAATTAATTCTGTAGCATAGGTAAGATATAAAATATGTATTGCATATATATTAATTTAAACTGTGCATACTGTATTGCTTGTAAGTTATATTTTTGAAACTTGCATATTTTTATGAATAGTCAAACTATAATTTGTCAGTCGTTGAGCTTGAGAACTCATAAAGTAAAGATGTATAAATTGTCCATTGCAGACGACAAATTGTCTCACGAATTCTTGAATATTTTTTATATGTACCACAGCCTGATTCAAGTAAAATAATAGTTGGAAACAGAAAAATAGAAGTATAACAAGAACAAGATAAAGGAAACACTACGTACACACACATATATGTATATATTAATCAATTACCGTAACTCCTGAGATGCTAATGATAATTGTGTTAATACCGACTTGAAAGAAGAAAGAAGTTGCATAAAAAATCTCCAATAAATTGGCATAGCTTGTGGTGAAAAAATCATTGTCACGAATAAATCAAAGCCATTATTATGTCTATAATGGAAATTGTCAATGTTCATACGAACTTTAATGCTTGGATATGTAAATAAACGCAGCTCAGAACAATTTTGTATTCGTTGTCGTCTTTCAGGAGCGGAAATAGCTCGAAGTCCAAGGATTTTAAATTCGTCAAATGTTCCAAACGATATCTGTTTAATAAAATGATTTAATTGAATTCATTTTCATTGAAAAGCCTCCAGTTATTTATAAGAAGTAACGTACCCCAGAACAGAAAAGAGCCCGCAGACATGAGAAATGAAAATGACAAAAATCGAATCAATAGCAACGATGGTAGTGATGCACAAAACGACCATAAAGGCACCATGTAATAAAATGGGATAATAATATGTTTTAACGTCCACATAATATTCTACGACTTGCAGTAAAGGCTTTTCACTGGATTCATTCATATGCATATAATAAGTAACAAATGGCAATGATAAGAAACTAATCATTACACTACATAAAGAAGCTAGAAATCATTATAACAAAATGAGGAAAGTCTATTTCATTACTTTACATACTTTTATACATTTTACATACCTCCATAAATTATTGTAAATTTTTTACCATTTTCTAAATGATGTTTAAAAACATCAATTTCTTCTAAGACCATCGAATCGTTTATCACCGACCAATCAATTTTTATTCTATCCAAAAGTATTTTTACCTGTTCATAGATTTGCATTATTCCCTTGTGAAACTATAAGAGTAGGATAACATAGCGTATACACATACCGTTTTCATTTGAAATAAAAAAGAGGATATTTTAATAAAAGCTACTAAATCTATCATAATCGGTGGTAAAGCGACAAACATGATATTAGGATCTGAGATGTGTGCCACAAGTCCACAAATCTGTTTTCAACAATTATTTAATTCAATAATTCTATAAAGATATTTCTTCCATCCAAAGTGTAGAAGAATGGATTTCAATCTTTTGTGATTACCTTCGCAATAAACTGAGTCCCAGCTAAAAATCCGAAAATAAAAAGAATTGTTTTATTAGTTCTTTCCGATTGATAGGGCCATATCCCTAAACAAGAGAGCAAAACTTTATTGATTCTGTAATATGAACTATTGAACAAATCCATGATAGAGAAATAAAAAGTAATGATCAGATAGCAAAAACTAACATTGGTAGTTGATCTCTAAACTGTTTTGCGTTTTGCATTCTTCCAATCCAGTTTAACATGCTTCATCAAAAATTCTCTCAATGACTAAGTAAATCATAAAATTATCGGTCATTTTGATATCAACTACAAACGTTTTAGTTCATTAGTCTTTTAATTCTACGAAAGCATTTTGTGATTATTTTAGAAAATTAGCCATTTGAAGGAAATAAGGTATAATATAGTTTAGATTGTCCATAGCCTTTAATCTTTATGATTTGATCTTTATCTTATAGATCTCTTATAGTCCTCCTTTATTATCAATCATTGCAAAATTCTTGACTATTAAATTTCAGCTTTACATTCATTGGGCAGATTTACTAGGATGAAATATATAAGTAAAAATTTGATAAAATTTATGCATCCATTTATTTATTTCATACTTTTTTACATAAATTATTAATATACAAACAAATACAGGCAAAAAATATTGATAAATAATTAATTTTTTTTATATTTAATACACTTTTTTTCCAATAAAATTTTTAATTAATATTACGTTTTAATATATTAAAAATTGCACAATATTTTCGATATAATTCAAAACCTGTATACATTATTTACACTTATATACAAGTAAAAACATAAATGAAAACTGTAATTAATATATTAACAAAATTCTTTAATAGAATATTATGATGAAAGGAGGAAAGGAGGCTTTACAGTTTCTGTAGACTACAAAATCCTCAAGGCCACTAATACACTATTTCTTTATTATATTATAAAAATATATAATATTAAATGAGTGTGGATGTGTAAAAAGGTTTAATTATACTCTTTTACTTTTACTTTAATTATTACTTTCTATATCAGTTATATAAGAAAATTAAATATATTTAAAAAATGAAGCAATTAATATCATTACAAAAATTACACTATAATTAATTTTCCCGAGCACCAAGGGCATGGATGAAAATTGGGTTCTGAGATACAAGTATCTTTACAATCTTTGATTTCTGTTAGAAGATCAAGAATTTGAGATGTAGTTCTATCTTGGATATTAATTTTATTATTGCCATCAGAAATCATATGGTTTTGATCGTTAACATTTTCTATAAAAAAAAGAATTTTTGATGCAAAACATTTTCAATACATTAAATTAAGTAATTTTCATTATCATACCATTATCATTGAAGTTTGAATCAATTTGTTTCACCGCATCATCAGAAATAGTTGTTTTTTTAATTAAATCAGCAACTAATACTTTCAATTTATGCAATTGTTCCTGCTGAACATTACGCTGTTCTAAAAGTTGTTGAAATTCTTTTTCCTTTTCTCTACCTTTTTCTTGTAAAATAGCCCGTTGTCTCTGATATAAAGTAATATATTCTCCTATGCAATAAATTAGAATTTTAATTTATAAAAAATAAATTCTTATTATAAATATAATTAATACTGCCACATACCTATAGTTTCAGTTTCACCTTGCAGTTGCAGAACGAGATGTTCCAACTTTTGTTTTTCATCTGTTAATTCTGCTATTTTATCCATGGTTTCTTTAAATCTTTCTTCTAATCTCTTTAATGGTACTAAATTATTTAAGCTTGCGCTATCGTCTTCTTGCTTATTTTGGTTAATTGGCAAATCACTGTCACTCTGAGTTTCAATATTTTCTGCATTATTAACATCCGTGGAAACTTCTATAGCTTCACTTTCCTTTATAAAATCATAGCTCTTTTCTTTCAATTTGATTTTCTCTACAAGTTCGTCGCGTTCTTGTGTCAAATTATTGATAATTATGTAAGCATTATGAAGCTCCTGCTCTAAAGTTCGTGACTGATGAGACTGAGCCTGATAATGTTGCATTTGATCAGTAATCTGAGCATACTGTAGCTTTGCCTTTTCTAATTCAATTAAAGCTTCTTCTTTTTCTTTCAATTGTTCTTTTAAATTTTCCACTTCTGACTCTACCCGATCAAGCTGAATATTTAGTTTTCTTCCGATATTACGTTCTGCTTGAAGTTGCTCGGTTAAATCCAGTTTAGTATTACTCTAAATAGGGATACATTATTTCATTCATATATTTAAATTGTATTGCATAAGTAAAAAATTAAGTACTCACTAGTGAAACAAACGCATCGTGCATCTCATTCAATTGCATTTTTAATTGTTGATTTTGTGAAACAGCTCTAGAAGCTCCAACTTGTTCACTTTCTAAAGCTATAGCTAATTTTGACGCTTCCACATTTTGTTCACTTATTTCTTGCATCTCTCGCAACTGTTCCTTCAACGTTTCTATGTCAGTATTCTGCGAATTATTTAAATTAATAAATATGTGATTTTATATAAGCAATGTTGAAAAATGAATATATAGTTTTAACAAACTTTTTCACTCAATAAGATATGCAATCTATCTTGTTCTAATGTTAATTCATCAATGGTTCTCGTTAAATTTTCAATTTTTTCTTTATGATTTTCCAAAGGTAGTAAAGAATTAACTTTGTCTTTCTCTCGTTGCAGCTGTTGTTCTAAATCAGATAATCTTTGAATGTAACTTTGCTCTCTTATCTCTAAACTTTCTATTAATTTTTTGTCCTCCTTCATCTGAAAATAAAATATAAATATATATCAGCAAACTTATAAAAGAAATCTGTAAAATAAAATAAATTTACCTGATTTTGTAATTTATTTTGTTGTTCATCTAAGTGTTTTACATAATGCTGATACTGTATATTAGCTTCATCTTTTTCGTCATTGACTAATTTTAAAGTTTCCCTCATTTGTGCTAGTTGCTGTTCTAGCATTACCACACTATGATGCTGACCTTCTAGTACTTGTATTTCCTGTGTTGTATTTGTCAACTGTTGTATTCTTAATTCATTCAAAGATAATAGAGCGGATTTTTCCTGTAACTCTTGCTGCAAATTAATAAATTCTGCATTCTTTAAATTTAATTTCTGCTTTAATTCTGATACTTCCAATTCTAAATCTTCTTTTTCTTGTCTAGAATAATTTATTTATAATTTTATTTAAGTGCATATAATATTAATAATTAGTATATATATATTTAACTTTAATAATTAAATATATATATATACCTGCATTCATTAAAATTTTCTTTCAGAACATTGTAGTCATGTTGTATTTTCTGAGCACTATCTTTGGCATCTTCAGAATTATATTTTATGGCAGCTAATTCTCTTTCAAGCTCATTTATGTGAAACTGAGAAGACTTTAATTTGGCAGATAACTTTTCTATCTCTTCTATAAGTTTATGAAATTAATAAGAATTTTTAAACACAACAAATATTAATTTTAATAAAAATAAGTCAATTATCTAACCAGATTTTTGTTTAGCTATGGTTTGACTTTGATTTAATGCTGCTGTTAATTCTGCTTTTTCAGCAATCAGGATACCTGTTGTTTGTACATGTATTTGCAATTGTTCATTTAAAGGACTCAGCTCTCTTGCAAGTTTTTCTTCAAATTCTGCATCTCTTGTACTCAATATACTTTCAAGTTCGGAAAGTCTTGTATTCTATAAAGTACTCAAAATACTTTATACAATGCATAATAAAAAACATAAGAAATCATTAAAAAATACTTACATACTGATTAACTTGTACATGTAATTGGTTTATTATTTGCTTTTGTTCTTCAATACATGAAGATAAAAGATGATTATGAGATTCTAAATCATTGTTTTCAAATAAGCTATTTTTTTCTTTATCTATTAATACATTAGCAACTTCTGATGCCATTTCAAGTAAATGATCTTTTTGTAAGGAATATGTGTCATTTGATACTGCATAGTTATTTTCAGTGCTATTTTCATTTGATTCTAAGGTTATAAGAGATGTAGATGTATTATCAGTTTGCTCATTAGCTTTGGATTTTATTAGATAATTGTGTACATTAGAAACAGTATTATCAAAGGAATTTTTATTGTTAGATATATCTTCGTTTTCTATATGTTGAATAACACCTTGCTGTTTTTTTGAATTAAATGTGCATAATGGTATTTCTATATCTGCAGCTGCATCTTGTGTATTATTGGACATATTTTCAATATTTGATATCTCACTAAAGAAGCTTTTTGCATTGTTTAAATTATTTTCAATATTATTGACATCTGATTCTTCTGCATTAGTACTTGCTTCTTTAGTAACTAATGCTTGTACATGGTTATTTTGGTTTGGCGAACCTTGTTTTTTATGAAGTTGAAATTCTTTCAACTATAAAAAAATTAAATGATGATACATATATGACCATATGTTATTTCTTAACAAAGTATGGTGTATGATTCAATATTGCAAGTGGATATAAATTATATGCCTACCTTTTTTCTAGCAGCTATAAGTTTCTCTGTTTTACTTAAATTCATTATAAGAAATTATCAAGATTTGCTAATTATATATAGGTTTATTTTCAATTATTATTTTTCTATTTTTACTAAATTTCTTTCTAACAACTGTTCACATTATATAGATGTATGTATATGTATCTATTAACTATAAAAACATAATATCTAAATAAGTTTGACAGATATTTTAGGTTATGTTACATCCTGACATAAATACGTGTCACCATAGATAATGCAAACAGAGAATGTAAAATTTATTAACATTTGTTGACGTTTTATTACTAGATAAATTTAATTCCTGTAAGAGACGCTAGTGGAGCTTTGATCGTTTTCGGAAAATCTGGGGATATTGCTGCGCCTTAATGAAATTTTCTATGTAAACTCTCCTTTATGCTTTGAGATTGAACTGGACTACATTCAGTTTGCCGCTGTGCGCCATGTTGTTTGACGCTGTGATTACCTGGGTATATTAAAATTGTCTGCAAAGATTTTTAAGGTACGCAAGATATTTAGTTCTTTGGAAACTGAAAATACAATACACCAAGAAACTTTTTCTTGTAACAATCCTTAAAATATTAAGGAAAAATGTCCACCGATTTTTATATAAGATATTACGTGGGGCACAAAGGCAAATTTGGTCATGAGTTTCTAGAGTTCGAATTCAGACCTGATGGTAAATTGCGATACGCCAATAATTCCAATTATAAAAATGACACAATGATTAGGAAAGAAGCATACGTGCATCAATGTGTTATGGAAGAATTAAAACGAATCATACAGGATTCAGAAATTATGCAAGAAGATGACTCTCTGTGGCCACAGCCTGATAGGGTTGGTCGACAGGAACTGGAAATTGTTATTGGGGATGAACATATTTCATTTACCACATCAAAAACTGGGTCCTTATTGGATGTTAATCAATCTCGCGACCCAGAAGGGCTAAGATGCTTTTATTACCTTGTGCAAGATCTCAAGTGTTTAGTGTTCTCCCTGATTGGACTTCACTTTAAAATTAAGCCCATATAAACTTTGTATTTATCAACTTAACATTTATATCATAACGATAAGCTACAATGTAATATACAGAGAATAATTTGTATAAGAAATAGAAATATATTTCATTTTGTCATAGTGTCCTATTTCTCGTTGCCTTTATTCTTGTATTCTTAAACCTTTTGATTAATTTAAAAGCTATAATGAAACGAGGAAAGGGTCAAGTCTTATTGTAAATAAAATTAATTAGTTGGAATGATTGAATTGAACTGAAAACTTTTTAAAACTGAAAGATATTCATTTTCATTGCAGATTAAAATGTCTTCAGAACAAAAGATCTTGGATGATAATCAAAAACCAAAGGATCGTGTAGTTACAGACTCTGTTCATGCAAGGTTTCGTTCACCCTCTGTTTATTGTTTAACATGTAGAATTGAGTTTGATGGAAACCCAGCATCCATAGAAAAACACTTTAATAGTTCACATACTTCCACAAGCTATTGTTGTTACTGTAAAGGTAAAGTTTTTTCATACCGAAAATCTGCTGATAATCAAGGAAGTGAAACTGAAGCACAACAAGACTTTATATATCATAAGTGTCAAAATATAAAGTAAATATTAACATGTTAATATAAAATATTTTTCAATTGTGAAATACTTTTTATTAATTTATTTTTCATAAATTATATATAATTTGTGTATAATTATATTCAGAAATATTTACACTAAGAATTTTTGTATATTTGTATGTTTAAAAAGTTGTGTATTTCAGAAATATATATATATATATATATACACACATACTTAAAAAAACATCACATATAAAATTTGACTAAAAGTAATACTGATAAATTAAGTTAAATGTAATAACACAGTAAATCTTATTTAAATAGTGCTTGGTAAATTTTCTTAGTGAAAGTTTAAAAATTATCATTTATATCTCTTGTAATGTATAATAGTAAAATAAATATGTGCGTCATATTAATGAAAGCTAAGTCTGCACAAGAATTTATGTATGAGAAAACAATTTTTCATTAAATAACATTATTCTAAAGAATATTCTTTTAAAAATAATTTTAATCTTGTTGGGTAATCTGTCATTACACCTGTGGCTCCAAGTTCAAAAGCTTTTTTGAATTCTTCATCTTTATTTAATACCCAGAAGTATACCTATAAAACTTATATTACTTTTTACATGTTCTTAATGAACTTAAATAAGAACTTACATGTATTCCACGAGATCTTAGATGATTAAATAAAGCTGGCCTCATCAGTAAAAGATTCATACTATATATAACAAATTTTTCTAATGGTATTCTTACTGTAGTTGCAGTTACTCTTTTCCTACACAAAAATATATACATATATATATATATATATATATATGCGTTTAAAGTAAGTATTACAAAGATTTTTCTTTGGTTTATATTATAATTACCTCAAATAAATAGAGGGTAAAAATATTTCAAGGTGTGTTTCTTTTAATGGTACAAAAGGTAATAAGCCAGTATACATCAAAAGTATTAGTAATGTTACACGTCTCATGGAAAATAATAAATTTACATTAGGATTCTAAAAAAGAAAAGCACTTTCTTTCAAAAAAATTAGGAGACATACAAATAGCAAATTTTAATAAACAAATATTAACCATTTTATAGCATTTCTGAGTAATTTCATCACTAAAATTCCCCCAAACTGTATACTCCTCTCTTTTGTATTTTTTAATTAAATTTGAAACCTCCTTTATTAGATGGTCATCATTGATTTTTATATCAATATTAATAGGAATTTTAGGAAATGCTTCAAATACTTCTTGAAGCAAAGGAAATTTTCTACTTTCTACTTCTTCAGATCCAACATATTCGGCATCTGTATAACTATAATCTTTACACTTTTGCACCAATGGCACTAAATTTATAAATAAATTCAACTACATTACCTGGATCAAAATCAATTGGCAGGCGCGATTTTAGTAACGGGAGTTCATTATAGTTTAATTCTGATATGTTTTTATTTACACCTGTGCTTCGCAATAGATTTTGATCATGAGAAACTACTACTTTCCTGTCTTTTGTTATGTGACAATCCAATTCCAACATTTCAGTTCCAATTTTAATTGCTCTGTAATAAGATCAAATATATACAAATTTATCCTATCATAAATATTGGTAAAGTAATTTATTGCTTCTTGACTAACTTCCTGAAAGCAGCCATAGTATTTTCATAGCTTTCTCCTGCACCTAAAATCAATTTACAATAAATATCCTTTAATTCATGATCTGAAAGTATTAGCTGAAGATATTACCGCCTCTGTGACTTATATGGTGACAGGTAAACTTAATTTTTTTCTTTTTATGAATCAATGTTGGATACTTAAACAGTATCATTGATGTTAATACATAACCACCAAAGAGCGTGTATAGTAGCATTACTTTATTTTTATAGAAAAACTTGTTATCAAAGGTTAACTTATTCAATTTAGTAAGGTATATTGATATTTTAAATACCATGTGAATGCATGATAAACAAAATTGTAATCGATCTCTCAACTCAACTAGTTACTATCGAGAAATCGCTCGCGATTTATAAAATGTGACTTAAAACATAAAATTTATGAAGATATGAAAAAAATGTGATTCATAATGATAATTAGTTATTTAATATTAATGAGTGTTAATGACATTTTCATATTAAATTATAAATGTTAATGTATAAGTATAAGAAAAATAAAGACAAAGCTATAATTCAAATAATTTATTAAAATATAATAAACAAATTCTTATAATAAAATAATTTGTAATATTTAACTATGATCTACTGCACGATAGTTTATATCACGTAATATTATAAAAGTTTAATTTATAAACAAAAATTTCTAGGTTATCCTGTCAAAAATGGCAAATTTCTTACTAGCGCCATCTTACTTTGGAAAGCACAGGCTTCTTAACATGCGTAAAAGCTGTTTAATCTCTCTTAGAAAACATTATAATTATTCAGCTCAAGCACAATAAATTATACTCACTTTTTCTTTAAGAATTATATATAACACTTTTAATTTTAAGAATGAAGGTTTGTATAATGAAAAGAATCATTTAATAAATGCCATACAAAATTTAATACAATTGTAATATGATAAATACGATTTAAATGTTGAATGTCAGTAGAAAACTGATAATTTTTGAATTAATACATAGCATAGAATAAATATATACCCTTTAAGTTACATAAAACAATGTTCTGGGTTCATTCTAATATATACAAGATTATTGATGAAATAATATAAATTATATATATATATATATATATGTATATATATATATAATAGCACATTAATAATATTACTTTATAGTGATACTTAAAATTCTATACTACATTCATGTGTCTCTGTTAATCCATTCGATGATTTATTATGTTTAGCAGTAGATAAAGACAAACATTTATTATGAGGATCCAGCCCCAGTGTCATTTTTAGCAATTTCAATACACTCTTCTTATCTGCATTCTCAGTTTCTATAAAAATAAAATTGTTAAAGTACATTCATTAATCCAACGAGGACATTAATTAACAGACCTTCATCTCCAGTAATTTGCTTTTCCAGATGTAACTTTTCTTGAGCAATTTCATACATTCCCTCTTCTATAGTATCTTCACCTAATAATCTAAATATACTTACTGGTCTGAAAGATAAAATGTGAATCATAATAGATGGATTTTAATTTGATAGGAATTGCATAAAAAAATAAGCAATGCACACTTTTTTTGACCAACGCGATGACACCGATCTTCAGCTTGTTTGTCATTGTATGGATTAAAATCTATATCATGAATTATAACAGTATCTGCAGCTGTCAAGTTGATTCCTAAACCTCCAGCTCTAGTAGATAATAAAAAAACGTATATACTAGGATTTGCTGTATATTCATTTATCAAAGATTGTCTCTCAGTGACAGGCGTTTGACCATCCATCCTGTTAATGTTCATTTTGCAATTAGTATTAAAACTGAAGTCTAATTGATATATACGAACCTTAAAAATGTTAATCCCCTGATAGTTAAATATTCTTCCAAAATATCAAGTACCATGGTAAATTGACTAAAAATTAAAACCCGATGTCCTTCGTTTTTAAAATTTGGTAAAAGTTCATCTAACTTCTTTAATTTACCAGATTCAGGAATCAATTCCTGTGGTAGACCTAATCCACTTATACTTTTATAATTTCGAGTTAATTGATTAATTTGATAATCGGACATCCATAAAAGATCTTCAAAAACATAATCAGGATTCTTCTGTTTATATCCTGATTCTTTTGCTAGTCTGCCTGATATTACTCTTAGTCTAGATTCATTATAATAATCTCGTACAAGAAGAGGATGATTGGCAAGTTTTCTTAACTGCATCATCATGCCAACTCCATTTAGTTCATTGCTTTCATCAGCTTCTGCTGAAAATTCTGCTACTAAATTCTTATACATGCTAAGTTGTTTCTTTGTAAGTTTACAGCGAATAACTTGATCCGTCTTTTCCGGTAAATCACGTAATACTTCAGACTTTAAACGACGTAATACAAAAGGCCGCATAATTTGTTTAGCATTCCTCACTTGTTGTTGTTCAAACAAAGGTTGCTCTTTGCTTTTTTTATCTGGCAGTTTCTAAAAAATATCAACACGTTATTAATTATACCTAATACCATAATTTATACATTCAATTTGATTTTACTTACAGGATTTTTAGAAAACAAACTCTTCAAATCAGCTTGTTTTCCGGCGAACATGGAGGGCATTACAAATATCAATAGTGAAATTAATTCTAATAAATTATTTTGTAATGGTGTACCAGTTAGTAGAATACGATGTTTAGCCTATTAAAAGAGATTATATTTTTATTGTGTAATCTATGAATGAACTCCCTCTAACATTTTATGCATACTTACATTAATTCTAACAAGATTTTCGTATCTAATTGTACTCATGTTTTTTAACATATGTGCTTCATCAAAAATAACATATTGAATTGGCATAACACGAAATAATTTACGTTCTTCCGGTGTACTACTAATTAAATTATAAGTAGTTAAAATCACATCGATATCATCTAGATCACCGTTTCTCCAACCCATTCTCATTTCTTTACGTTCTTCTTGAGATCCATAATATTGTACTATATTCAAACTTGGAGACCATCTTTCTAATTCATTTTTCCAGTTATCTAAAAATAATATGGTACTTTTATAAAGAAAATACACCTTATCATTATAATCATCATAAATTCTCATCTCTAAAAAAGCTATACTAGTTTACCCATTGTTGAACTTGGAACAACGATTAAATGTGGTCCATTCATGTCATCTGCTAGCCCAGATTCTTTTAGATATGTAAGAAATGCTATAACTTGCACAGTTTTTCCTAAACCCATCTCATCTGCTAGAATCCCATTAACCTTTTGGCCATGCATAACTGCTAACCAATTTAAACCAACCATTTGATAAGGTGCTAATGATAGGCCTGCAGATAATGCTTTTGGTTGTTCCTTGATTGTAGATGCACCAGCAGCTACTGCTCTCTCCATATTAGTGG
Source organism: Sclerodermus sp. 'alternatusi' (assembly GCA_037305995.1). NCBI lineage: Eukaryota > Metazoa > Arthropoda > Insecta > Hymenoptera > Bethylidae > Sclerodermus > Sclerodermus sp. 'alternatusi'. The sequence goes on along the minus strand of CM074553.1, from coordinate 6,108,289 downwards.
ATAAACGTAGGCATTTCTTCATTAGATTTTCCACTACATTTCTAGTAGCTAATAAAACCTAATATCATATAAAATATGGATTAAATGTAAAATATTAAATGAAAATATGATCAAAAAGAGAAGACAAGAAATTCATTATTTTTCATCTTTACTTGTGCTGAATTTAATAGCTCTGTATCCAAATATTTGTTTCTTTGAAACTTCTGTACTAAATCTCTCCAATTTTCAAATGGTCTTGCTTCTAATATTGCTGTTGCTTTTTTCTGTGAGCATTGAGACATCAACAGAAATTCAGATGGTAGAGCATTTTGCATAAACTCTAGTACTGCCTTTTTATCTCCAGTTAAATCATTGGATATTTCAATGTCTGAATCCTCATCACTGTAAAAATCGATATATCACTAAATCGCTCTGCTAAAGTTTTATAGATAATTACCTATCAAAAACTTTGCTTTTATAGTTTATTTCATCTGAGTCTATATCCCCATCTTCTTCTACATTCAATTTTCTTCTTTTCTTTTTACTAGTTTTTCGTGTATCTTTGCGAATTCTTTTTCTACATTTCCTTAAAACTTCTTCAGCTTCTTCAACATTCCAATTATTATCACTCAATACATCTTGTATACGCTAACATAAAATTCTTATATATTAATTGTTTAAAGCAAGAGTTGAAAATGTATAATTTGTAAAAAACAAGTTACCAGTGCATCATCTTGTGGATACAAAGTAATCAGGTACTTTAATTTTTGTTCTTTATCTTCCTTCTCCTTTGTTTCAGAATTTTTTTCAGACTCAGTACTTGAGGTTTTAGCTGGACTACCTACATCACTATCACTATCTACAATACGATTTACAGTTCTTCTACGTTGCTGAATTTCTGAGCCTACATGATTACTATCATCATCAGCTAAAATAAAAAATAAAATTATAAATAAAACTAAATATATTCCCTTAACTTAATTGAAAGAAAAAAGATTCATTTTTTATATTAAGGAAAAAATTGAAATTATATCTATAAATTAAAGAATTCTTTAAAAAGAATAATTATTGAAATAATGGCTATGACATTCTGGTCAATAAAACAATAAATATAATAAGACACCGGCTATACTTTAATGTGTCACTTAAGAATTCGATAATTAAAATCAGAAATTCAATCTTACACATATTCAATCGATTCACTTGTTTTCTTTGAAATCGAAATTGCCGCAAATTTCCCAAAATACTTCGATTTGTATCTGTTTTTGGTGAATTAGAATCAGACATCGCGTAAACCAAATAGAGACGCTAACGAAAACACATTTTTGCATAGGTAACTCTCAAAGTTATTCTGACAGGTGTATTCTAAAAATTTCCTTTACGATCTCAATATTTCCTAGTGATTTTCGTGTTTGTTTTTAATTGGAAAAAGGAGGGAACGCATTTATACACATTAATTAACATTAAAACATATAATTATTTTATCAGTGTTTATTAATTAATTACGTAATAATTAATACGACTAAGAATACAAATAGTAAAAAGCATTCTGTGTAATTGCTTAATTATAATAATTTGAGAAGGAGAAGGATTCTTTATTTTATATAGTTTTATAAAGTTTGATATTACATGATAATGTGCAATGTTTCTGTTTTAATTCTATATGTGCATAAATATGCATGCATGTCTCACGAGGGAAATAATTAAGAAATTATGTATTTGCCATATGTATTTTAAGCAACGGAAATGAAAACTCCCGCCAAAGCGGAAAGCAATTTAGTGACACCTGAAAAGAAACGTTGAATGAAGTTATCATGAAAGAATTAAATACAGGAGAGCCGGTGTTGTATATTGATATTTAGTTAATTGTTTTTTTGAGCTTTAATATTTTCGGAAGTTGAAGGCACTTTACAGTTTATCCTAGATAACAATGGAGCTTACAGATGATAATTTAATCACTCTGAGTGAATATTTAAAATGTACTCTAAGTCCAGATACAGAAATTAGGCGGCCAGGTAACCTAAGACTTCAAAATAAGTGTTTTCCAAGCTTTTATTAGATTTAAGATAAAAATTTACATATTGATTTGAGTAAATACTTATTCTTCATAAGTTAAAGTATGCAATTAGCTTAATAAATGCAATCAACAATTCATTTATTTGATGTTTCTAGCTGAAAGATTTCTGGAACTTGTTGAAGTTAATCAGAATTACCCTTTACTACTATTACATTTAATTAATAAGCCTGAAATAGATATCACTATAAGAATTGCTGGAGCTGTTACTTTCAAAAATTTTATAAAGCGCAATTGGAAAGTGGTATGTACTTTGTTAGCAAGTAAATTTTGTGTGACATATCTTAGTCATCTAATAATTTTTAGGAAGAAGATACAAATGGTACACCTGTTGATAAAATTTTTAGTGAAGACAGAGAAGCTATTAAGACATTTATTGTTAATTTAATGTTACAATCTCCTGAATCAATACAAAAGCAATTGTCAGATGCAATATCCATTATCGGGAGACATGATTTCCCAGACAAATGGCCACAGCTCATTGATGAAATGGTTGAGAAATTTAACACAGGAGATTTCCATATTATAAATGGAGTTTTACGTACAGCTCATTCCTTATTTAAAAGATACACGTATGAATTTGAAAATCAAGATTTATGGACAGAAATTAAATTTGTCTTAGGAAAATTTGCCAAGCCTTTAACTGAACTGTTCTTAGCAACAATGAATTTAACGCAAGTTCATGCAAATAATGTTGAAGCATTGAAAATTATTTATAGTTCTTTAGTAATATTGTGTAAAGTATTTTATTCTCTTAATTATCAAGACTTGCCAGAATTTTTTGAAGATAATATGGAAACATGGATGAAAAACTTTCACATTTTATTGAGTACTGATGTTCCAGCATTGCAATCTTCAGATGAAGAAGAAGCTGGTGTAATTGAACAATTAAAATCACAGGTCTGTGAAAATGTAACTTTATACGCACAAAAGTATGATGAAGAATTCCAACTTTACTTACCAGAATTTGTAACTGCTATTTGGAACTTATTAACATCAACAGGACAACAACCAAAATATGATTCTCTTGTATCAAATGCTCTCCAATTTTTAGTAAGAGTAGCAAATCGTAGTCACTACAGAAATTTATTTGAAAATCCCACAGTGCTTAGCAGCATATGTGAAAAAGTTATTATACCTAATATAGAATTTCGTGAATCTGATAAAGAATTATTTGAGGATAATCCTGAAGAATATATTAGACGAGACATTGAGGGCAGTGATGTTGATACAAGGAGAAGAGCTGCATGTGATTTAGTGAAAGTACTTTCAAAGTATTTTGAAAGTAGAATAATGGAAATTTTTGGATCTTACATTCAAGTGATGTTGCAAAATTATGCAGACAAACCTGCAGAAAATTGGCGTAGCAAAGATGCTGCAATCTATCTTGTAACAAGTAGTGCAAGTAAAGGTCAAACAGAAAAGCATGGTGTAACCCAGAGTAGTGAGTTGGTTCCCTTGCCTCAATTTGCAGCCCAACATATTGAACCACAACTTTCCAAATCAGATATTAATGAATTGCCAGTTCTAAAAGCTGATGCTATAAAATTTATTATGATGTTTAGATCTGTTCTACCACCTGAAATGGTAGTTGGCAGTCTACGTCAAATAATTAGACATTTGGGCGCTACAAACGTTGTTGTTCACACATATGCAGCAGGCACTATTGAAAAAATCCTTACTATGAAGAGTTCAGATGGTAAACCTTTGGTAAAATTGCCAGACCTGGCACCATTAACTCATGAGCTTCTCAGAGGCCTGTTTGCTTGTTTGAATATACCTGGTTCGGAAGAGAATGAATATGTCATGAAAGCTATCATGAGAAGTTTTGGTGCTTTGCAAGATTCTGTTTATCCATTTTTATCAGATATGTTACCAAAATTAACGGAAAAGCTAGCTATTGTCTGTAAAAACCCAAGTAAACCAAATTTTAATCACTACCTTTTCGAAACTCTTAGTTTGTCTACAAAAGTTGTGTGTAGGACAAACCCTGATGTAGTTGCAGCATTTGAACAAGCATTATTTCCAATTTTTCAAGGAATATTACAACAAGATATTCAAGAATTTATTCCTTATGTTTTCCAAATTCTTGCTTTATTTTTAGAATTACGGACAACTGAAGAAGTACCTGAGCCTTACATGGCCTTATTTCCTTGTTTGCTAGCACCAGTTTTATTTGAGCGACATGACAACATACATTCTTTAAATAAACTGTTAAGAGCATACACAACCCGTTGTGCTCACTTAATTGTAGCACAGGATAAATTAAATGCTCTTTTAGGAGTGTATCAGAAATTAATTGCTTCAAAAATGTTTGATCACGAAGGATTTTTACTTGTACGAAGTATCATCGGATATGTTGATCCTAATGTGCTAGAACCATACATGAAACAAATTTTTATGTTGCTCTTTCAAAGATTATCCATGTCAAAAACAACTAAATTTGTTAAAGGACTTATAACATTCTTCTCGTATTATATCATTAAATTTAACGCCACTAACTTAATCACTATTATAGATCAGATTCAATCTCAAATGTTTGGTAATGTTATCGAACGCGTTATCCTCACTGATTTGATGTTGGTTTATAACGAACGAAAAATTGTTGCTTTTGGAATCTCTAATTTATTGGTTGATTGTCCACTTATGCTTACTAGCCCTTATAACGCTTTTTATCCACAACTCTTGGCGAAATTAATCGAATTTATAGAAGACGAAGATTCTAAAGAAATTCGTGATAATAATTTGCCTCAAGAGGAGTGGATTCCAGAAGTTGGCAACTTTGAAAATGGAATGAGACAGCCAAATAATCAATTGATATGTGCCAGAACTCCCGTTAAAGCACCCATAGAAGGTATATATTTTTCCTTACTTCAATTGTGCAATGAACTTAAACTAATTGAATGCCGATTTTAATTATTTTTCTAGCATTTGGTGATGTACGATTACATTTGGCTCAAGGATTAAGTAAACTGGGTTTACTACCTGGATTATTGGATCAAATTCCACGACCAAATGCAAATCATCTTAGAAATTATTTACAAACAGCTGGAGTGACAGTTGCATAATATGAACTAGATGTCCGGGATAGATTAAAAATCCATTTAATTGCTCGGAAAATTAACAATATTGAACTGAGTAAATTATAATTAAAACGAATACAATGACTTTTATGCTACGATGGTTTATAAAACTCAAAGTTGAACTTTGAAGCATCTAATTTTGATTTGTACATTTTAAAAAAAAATACTTATAATCTTTGTGTGTATTTTTGTTATATCGTATCCCAATTAAACTAATATAAGAAATGTGATGATATACCGTAACTATGCTACGTGATAAGTAAACAAATGTGATGTCTTTTTTAAACGTTTCAAATTTATAACTTAAATACTTTTTGTTATTAGAAAAGTTGCTTTTCATCCCACTTTTATAGTCGTCGAAAATTTACCCAATATCTTGTCTTTACATTAAACAACAGTAGTTAAAGAATATTTTTTCAACTAAACTGATTTGTAAAAAAGGAAAAGAATACAGTACATGTATTACAGTAATAATACAATATTTGTATAAAGTTAGTCTGGATAAATAATATTCTTTTTAAAACACCCTCCTCTTCTTCATAATTTTTGTTAATTCATCTATCATATCTTTGTTCTCCCTAATTTCATTTTGTACTCTTCGCAAATCAACTTTTTTATAAGCAATTGCAGTTGCTATGTCATCACTTTTGATTCTGAAATAGAAGGAATTTATCAAAACCTAATTATTCCTAAGAATTATCAACTTACCTCAAAGTTGACAAATTAATAATTATGTCTATATCATGGTTCTTTTCTAATGCCTTTAAATTGGACATTAAATTATAATTCGCCATTAATATGTTATTTGATTTTTTTATAGTTGCGATTTTTTTATTGTAATCTTTTATCGTTTTCGTTAATTGTTCGGGAGACTAATTAAAATTTTTCAAATATATTAAAAAAAATAGCGTATTCGTAAGAATAAAATGAAATACATACATATTCGTGAAAAGCATTAGGAAATAAACTTGCAAATTGATGAATTTTTTTATTTAGATCGGACCTAAAGATTAAATACTTTTAAATCTAGAAAGTCCCTTTTTTTAAAAAAAAAACTCAACTACCAATATATATCTTCAATTACCATTCTTCTGACAATATTTTTTCTCTCTCAAAGAGTATATTATTTAACTCTTGTATTTTTTCTTCCTTTAAAGAAGATAATTTGGAAATAGAATCCTCCAATATTTTTAATTTACTGTTTATTTCATTATATTTGTTTCTTGAATTCCAATTATTAGTAGATACTATCAATTTTCGACTTTGCCAATTACTTAATTGTTCATTTTGATTTTCTAAGCACTTGGTCAATTTCTGAGACTATACGTAAAGTTAAACAAATGATGACCGATTCTCAAATAAAAATATGTACAAATCAAAGAAAAGTTACCTTTGCAATTAGTTGATTTATACGAATTTTTCTTTGATTTTCCTGATTATTCTCCATATTAGGAAGTATTCCTTTTTCGGTCGAAGTGCCTGTTGCCTGGTTCGACATTATGTTGCAAATTAATTTGAAATTTCAAACGAGACTCGTATTTAAACATTGTTTCCATATCCGGTTCAGTTCCATCGTTCCAATGTCAGTGACAAATGCGCAAAGGCGCGAAGATCCAACTTGAAGTCAAACATCTAATTGGTGTATGTGCATTTTTAATTAAAAAAGAAAAGAAAAAAGGATATATGTTTATACATACATACATATACACATATATATATATATATACAGTAATTCCCTTCAGGTTTTTCGATTGGTAAAGTTTGTAGAGAAATATCGCAATTGTTGAGAAAGTATACTTGTTATACTTGGCGTGATATATTGAAAAGAAGAAATACAGTGAGGAAAAATAACTTCTACAGGGAATCGAGCAGGTTCTTTAAAAGCTATTGTCTGAGAATTCTTTTTCAGCGCACTACCTATATACAAATGGTAAATAGAAGACGAGCGTCAGTCTACGCACAACCACCGACCAGTGGAGTTAGTAAATGTTCGCGTTCGGATACCTCTAGACATTATCATTAACATATTTCCAACCAAGGAAAGTTACGGATAGTTTATTGTGCGTGACATTTGGTACAAGTGATTTATAGCGATATATTTTATGTAGATGACATGTCGCTCGTGGTGAGTTTTATGATAGTTTACGTCATACGCTATACGCATAACGCAATAGAACAGATTATTAATGACGATGATATCAAATATCTAATAATAATCCAAACAACTTCCACACAAAGCATGAATGGACAATAAGAGATTAAAGAGCTTCGTTCGATCAGTAATGTGATATAATATAATTTGTACAAAATTCAAATGAAATATATATTTTTCTTGGCACTGTGATAGGGTGCGTTGTAAAAATTTGCGATTTTTCATATTTATCTCAAGTTTTAGTATCGTCGAAATATTTTATTCCATGTCCACAGCTGATTTGTTCAATTGTTAATCGTGCAATTTAACGATATACTTATGCCAATTATCTTATCTTACTGAATTTATCATTCCGGAAAGCTGTTATCAGCTACCGCGCTCGTACGCGCGCGCGCGTTCTTTCGACGTCAGCTAACTGTAAAATATGAAGAATATTAGCATTTCTACGCAATTTTTAAAATCCACCTAAATTCGGAATTCAATTAAATGCTCGAATCACGTTCTCTTCTCCTCGAATACTGCAACGTCTCAAGTACATCGTGAGATAATAATTATGTAATCTCACTTTACGTACGATGTCAGAGATTAAAATAATGAACTTTGGAAAGACAATGATAAAAAAATTCCTCGGAAAGAAAAGCACAGGAAGAAAGGGTGCGGTGAAAAATTAGTTGACACAATATAGACAATTGACACGCCCCTAATCTACCTACGTGCTTTTCTCCATTCTGCCCACCTTTTTTCTCTCCCCATATTTCCCCGTGACTTCCTGTAATCCATACACTTCCCTATTTCCAAGCTCTCGAAAGGACGGAAAGGAAGATTCTTAACGCGTTCCCCGCATTATTATTTTCATTTGCGCCAAGTTTCCATTGGAATTTCAATGTTTTCTTCATTAGAGTGAAAGCGCGCGCGCAAGGGAACTTTTCCAGGGAATAATTGAGCCCTTCCCTGAAGGAATAACACGTGAGCGAATAATCATGTAAATTGCAGTGTAACGAGCGAAATTCTCTCACTGGGGATGGTGAACGCTCAACACACAAATTAGGAAATATAAATTCGGTTTGTTAGAGTGTTTTAATTAAGCAATTGCTTCAATGACTCACTTGTGGAAAGTATCTTAGCGCGCTTACTCTAGAATATTCCTTCCTTCTACCGATTAGCTCAAATTTTCCTTCCTTTTTCTTTCTCTTCCAATGCGAATCTTATCACCCCGAGAGATTGGCGTACTCGGGAATTTTTTTAGGACAATAATTTTACGCTTCGGAGAGGAGAGATTGGAGTATCTCGATACGATCTAAATTGATTAGTTGCTTTTTCGTTAATTATCTTGCACGTAAGCGTGTGCTCACTATAATTATCGGTATACGGATAGATTATAGCTCGGGTCAATCTTCTATTAATAAATCAAACAAGAGCCCAACACCGCCGCAAAAGAAGCATCTACCCCCTGTCAATGACCGAGAAACTTTCAATCGAACACGCCAAGGAACTTTATCCCCCTTTTTTAATCGCCAACGACGCCCATCGAGCATTTCGCAGCTCTTATTTCCTCCTCCGTACTGTACTATCAACGTTAAAGATACATTGAACCGCATAGAAATTAAGCGGAAGTAAGAAGGGGCTTGCTTGAAAACGATGGCCGGAATTTTCAGTGAAAAATTGTCCTTCTAATCGGAGGAGCGAGATAGGGTTTATCTCGCGTGGATGAGTTATCGCAATTAACCACTCGTCTTTCTCTCAGTTTTAGGCAGAGGATGGCCGGACGACGAGACGATAATGACGCACCCTAACTGATAAGGAGTACCGACAAATTGCCAGCAAGAAACAACAACGTATTAGCCAAGAAGAGACTGACCGAGGAGTAAAAGTATAACAACAGTCTTCTCGATTCGATTCTATCTACCAATAAGACGATGCGAAGAAGGACAGAAATCTGTTATAGTTTTGCTCCCTTGTACAAGTACACGTGTATTTGTGGATGTAGGATAGAAAGTTGTCCTCTTGTCCTTTCGGAGAGATACAAGAATATCCGGCGATGGCACTTACACACACATGCGCCAAGGCCATTTAGCTGTTCCTTGCTACTTCGCATATCAATGAATTCGACTCTGCATTTCCATCCTGACAACAAAGCCTCATAATCGTTCTATTCAAATTATTTCAACATCCCTGTGTGTGTGTTACAATACCGTAGATCGAGGAATTCACTTTTCACAGCTGTACGCGTAGCGCGCTTTAGTTTTCAAGCTATTCTCAAGTTCTAGAAACAAGTTCCTCCGGTTCGCTAAACGCGAACGTTTCGAGAGCCTCGACAGCGAAGAATTGTAAGAAATTCGTCCGAGAACGGGCCCTTTTCCATCTTTTAGCCGAAGAACGCGCGTCTAGAGCTTCTTCAGCTGGAACGCGTGTTGCACGATTGATATAATATTGATTGATTTTTGTAGCGTTCATCGATAAAGGGAACAATCGATCTGTAAGCTTGATAAATGATTTTCTTTGTAGCGTGAAAAATGGTCACACGTGGTAGACCAATAAAAATCACGGCCGTCGGTGACGGTATGGTCGGCAAGACTTGCATGCTTATCACGTACACGAAGAAAAAATTCCCGACCGAATATGTACCTACTGTGTAAGTATTCCGATGAGAATGAACTTGCGCGTCATATTACAATTTAATAACAGAATGGTGATACATTTTATTCGCGCGTTCCATCCGTGCAAAGTACGCTGATTAAACTATTTCCATTTAAGTTTCGATAATTACGCGGACACCATGTGTTTGGATGGACAAGACTTCGAATTAACTTTATGGGACACCGCGGGTCAAGAGGATTACGAACGACTGAGACCGCTGTCATATACAAATGTTAGTGTGGATATTGCATTAAGATTGACTCGAGATCGATGCTATCAAAATACTTATATTTTTCAGACCGATTGCTTCCTCCTTTGCTTCTCCATAAGCGCGCGAAGCTCCTACGAGAATGTTGCTAGTAAATGGCATCCAGAAATCAAATATTACTGTCCCAATGTACCCATAGTACTAGTTGGTGAGTTATATTTTGTAAAGATTCGTGGGCACCTTCTTTTATCGTACATTTATGATAGGTACCAAAGGGGATCTTAGAAGTCAAGAGAATATGGACATAATTTCACTGCGGGAATGCAAAAAGATGAAAAAGAAGATAAAAGCAGCTAAATACGTCGAATGTTCTGCTGTGAAACAGGAGAATCTGGAGCAAGTATTTATCGAAGCTCTTAGAGCTGTGCTAAAAACTCCATCAGCAAAGAAATTTTGTTGTATGTTGTGAAAGTTTTCTTATAACTTTATGGTTGAATCGAACATGTGATGATTAAAGAGTGCTATGTTGAAAAGATTATTTACTGCCATATAATAAATCTGTAAATATTATTATTATTCTTTATATGTATTTATAAAATTTTGATGTTATAAATTGTAAGATAAACTTGTGTATGTGCCGCAGTTTTTTAAAATTATGTGTATTATATATAAAATTATTGATTATAATTACATACATAAATGTTAATAACTTTGCATAAAAAACTATACAAAATATTTGTAAATAAAAATTAGTCACATTTTAAATTTATAATTTAAAAATTCAAGAATTCAATTTGTAATAAACAAAAGTTAAGGTATAAGCTATACGTGCTTCTTTATTTAAACAAAAAATTACTATAATTAGCAATGAAATCAATAGAAAAGATGCCTAAATAATTATTCTAAAAATGGCATTAATCATACTAAATAGAAAAGACTGCTTTCTTCTTACTTTCTATTTGTAATATAATTTGCACTGTGTATATTATATTATAAAAGAATGTTATACAAAAAACAATTTAACATACTAATTCTATTATTTTAATCATAGTACTCTTAATATAATTTTAACTTATATTTTTTATAATTCCACATTCATAAATAAAAACAAAATGTTCAGTCAAAGTAATTAATCTTATCTTCCAAATATTCCATCCGAAATAGGTGTTACTTTTTGTTGAATTATTTTTCCATAGCCACCTCTTCCACTATCAAAGTCAGATCTGTATTCATCTCTTACCTGACACAGATAAAAAATTAATGTAATAATATATATAAATTTATTATTAGAAGTAAGAAGATAAAAAGTATTTCAAATTTACTTGTCCACCAGTCTTGCCACGACCGTATTGTCTTCCTTCAATAAATCCAGCATCCCAATCTGTTCTTATTATTCTGTCATCTAATCTTGTTCCATTAATGTACCTCATACAGTGTTCAGAATCTGCTCTTTGGTAATACTCTACAAAACAAAATCCGCATGGAGTCTTCTTGTACTTATCAAGTCCCATAATAATTCTTTTAATATCACCACACTTTGAAAATAATTCATAGATCTGCTCTTCTGTTGTGTAAAATGATAGATTGCCTACATACAAAGTTGTAGATGTTCTCAAAAGTCTATCTTGTTCAGCTCTGGAACCCTAAAAATATTTATTCTATAAAATCTATTGTATAAACATTAGTCTTGTGTATTTGAGGTTATGCTCTCTTACCTTAAAATGCTGATCCCGGTAAGAACTTAATTCCACGGATGGAGATGTATTTGGATTTACTTTAACTGCCATAATACTACAAATATAATTTATAAGATAAATTATCTCTTTAATTCAAAACTATTCTTTGTATCAAGTATGAGATACGTTCATATATCACAATTCAATCTCAATCTTTGCCATCATCAAGTGCGCCCTCAATAACTATGAACTAAAATAACTGCTATATAGTCTGTTATTCGTTGTTGCACTGACTACACTAATGAAATTACACACCAATCAGAAGTGTGTAAAGTACTATTTCTAGTTTCTGATTGGTATTTAGTTTCACTAGTATAGTCAGTGCATAAAATGAATAACAGACCAATAGGAGTGCTGATCTCTGGTGTTAATGAAATATGGAACGACGAAATTGAACCGGATGTTTAGAAATTATATCTATTCAAAAATATTAAAAATTTTCAGTCTAGAAATGTATAAAAATTAAAAATATTCAAATCTTTTTTTTTTTTATTGAAAAGATGCATGATTCCGTACACAGATTTTTGGAATTAACAATTGGTAATATATTTGGCAAAGATGTAACTTGTAGAGAACCAGTTGATTATTGCGATGATTATCAACCAGGGACATTAGTAGAATTTGGTAGAACTGGTATAAAAGTATGTCTTAATCAATATAATAAAATAGAATAAGAAACATTTAATTTTTAAGTATTCTATTAAACAATCACATATCTTTCAAAAGTTATTTAAGGTTACTAATGAAATTTGATTGAACTATTTGCTAATTTGTTTTACGATATTCAATTTTTTTTATCATTATTAAAAATAGTCTTGAAAATATTAATTTTGTAAAGATGAAACTGCTTTGAGTTGCGTTTAAATAAATATGTAATGCACCACAAATAATTTATTCAAGATTTTTGTCATAATAATTTTATTTTTATATTAACGTTTATAAAATTTTTATCCGGAAGCTATGAGTGTAAGTATTCATTATTATGTAACAAATTTTATATATATATATTTCTCTCTTTTAATAAATAATTTCATAAGTTTCATATTAGATTTTCACATAAATGAATTATTAATTTAAAAAATATAAATTAATAAATACGTATAATTAAGCGATAATAAATATTCAATAAGTAATTTATTTTATCATTATTTTGCATAAATTATATTATTGCTGTTTGAATTTCGGTTTTATTCGCAAATTTATTGCTAGATGTCTCTTTTGATGTTTTTTCTGCTTGGAGTCTTACATCGTGTCACATTTGTTCTCATTAAAAATTTTTAATAAAATTTAAACATATCTTATTCAAGAGACTTTATAGCTTTGAATATATTTTACGTTAATATCCATCTAAAAAAATGCAAAGATTAAAGGTATCTCAATAAAGTTATTATTTAAGGTTATTTTCTAATATGACAGTTCTAAAATGTAACATATTACATAAATGTAATATAAAAAGTAATGTAATGTAATTTGGCCATTGTATTATTGTAATTATTTGTTTATATCTAGTTATTTAAGAAATTCCTTATGCCATGTGGATTGTGCGCTGCAGTACCAGCCATAAAACCAGCTGTTCCTCCACAATCTTGTCCTGTAAAATGCAGTAGTGACATTGACTCCAAACAACTAATTAGGCCTTCAGAATTACCAGTGTATATTGTTGAGGAAGATTGTTTAAAGAAAATTCCATGGTAAACTATTTAACCAGTAACCATTTTTATTATTAGATTCTTCTAAATATATCATTCTGTATATTAAATTATATTTATAATTTGATTCTTATTTAAGTCTTTTATAGTTCAGATGGTAAAGCTCCACCATCAGCTTTAGATGAAAGAATTACAAAAATTAAACTGGTTCTACAGGATTATGTATTGCAGTTTGAAACTGCGTATACCACAGCTTCTTCAAAAGTTGAAACTGGAATAGAACACAGTAAAGGTAAGTTCTCTTTCCTCTCAATAACTTTATTTCTATATGTTTATACTTTTATATAAGTTATATGCTGTATAATTCATTTTTTCAAATCATTTCAGTTTTAATCGACTACCTTCAGGAAGAGAGTAATTTACTTCCAAGAATTGGAGCTATTGGAATTGGAGGCTTAGCAGGACTAATATTTGGACTAAGGGGTGGAAAATTCAAGAAATTAGTTTTTACAAGCACTGGGGCTCTCACTGTTGCAGCTGTATGCTATCCTAAAGAAGCAAAAGAATCTGTTGTCGTAGGGAAGCATTATGCAAACATTGGATATAATTTTATTCGTGGAAGTAAGCTTCTAAAATGTTAAATAACATTTAAAAAGTAGTATATGTTCTTTTGCATTTCTAGAATAATTTATTGACAAGATGTTTTTCTTAATTTTATTTTTAAGTAAATATTTCCTGGTAAAACTTAATAATTTCAGTTAAGCCTGGCGATGAGAAACAACTCGATAATTTTGCGGAAATTACAAAGTTGAAAATACCTGAATCATTTTCAGAATTTTTAGAGTTAGCAAAAAATATTGGATCTGCAACAGTTGATACAATTAGTTCATTAGCCAATAAAGCAATGGATGCTATAAATGACAAGCGGGAGGTACGATACAAGAAGGCTAGATTAATATTATAAAATTTATAATTTTTATAGCTTCATTTCCAAGAAAATCGAAGGCTTCATGGGATTTTATAAAAAATAAATTTAGCTTGTAAAATTACTTCCGTTAATTATTACATTTTGATATGTATCTCGTAAATGTAGATCTATTTTATGAAGAAGAGACAATTAGAAACACGCAGTTGATGAATTTCCAGCGTGTGGATAATGAAGAAGAATTTAATTCGATAGAAAATATTGGTGAAAGCGTTAAGGATGGTTTAATTGGAAATGAAGTTGATATTAGGTATTTTAAAGATTGATATTATACTAAATTTAACATATATTTAATCATGTATTTTTATTCTATTTTAGAAAACATCACCTACAACAGAATCAAAAGAAAAGTAGATAAGATGATAAATACAAATTACTTTTACAACATAATTTATACATTAGTTTTCAAAAATTAATTTTGAAATAACTAACTAAATTATAAATAGATAAAATTGATGAAGTTTGTATTAAAGAAAGTCTTGAACTGTCTAATTATGTTTAATGATAGACGATTAAAATAAACATCTAGAAACTCTATGAAATTATAAGTTAATTCAATTTTCTAATTGTTACTTTTTTTTATAAATTATCTTATTCCTAGCAATGTTGGATCTATTAATTCAAATTTTTCTATACATTCAATTAACCATAATAAAGGAAGAGTCTTCATATGTGGCATATTATATTTTAAGAGAGGTTCATTCTTTTCAGGCATATAAATAATATATTTTGTGCACTTATACAAAGAATGAGATGAATTATTAGCTATATGATATGGCACATAATCACATTTATCATCAGACGAGTTTGGTTCTCTCGTTAATACAGTACCTCCGCCTTCGATTATCAGTTCCGATAAACTGTCTTTAGTTAATGATATATCACCTATCATATATTCGCCCTTAGGTTGAAGAGCAAAGTAGAAACTACAATTATTAAATAAACGTGGAAGCTACAAACATTAATGATAGGCAATTAGTAGAGAAGGCAAATTATATTTTAAAATATAAAATAGAAATTCTATAATTATATTTTGGTTTAACACTTACTTGTTTTTTGGCGTTTTCTCGAGCTTTTTTCGGAATACCAATAGCTGGACATCCTATTACCTCAAATAATTCAAAATCTATATTTGATAAATCTTCAATTTCGGAAGCCATTGATATCCCTTAAGGAAAATAAAAATTAGTAATAAAAATATTAATAAAAAAAACACCAACTTACATTGACTATTTAATAGCCATTTTCCATGAAGAAGTGCAATCATAATATCATATGTCAATTTTGCAAAATTTTGATCATTAGTTTCAACAATCATATGAGTTACAGAAGACCTATGAATGAAATTTAAATCAAATATAAATAAAAAATTTTAACGAGTACAAAACATACCTAAATACTGAGAGTACTTTAATTTTATGCTTCTTAACTACTTTATATAATAATTTACGATTTTCATCATTTAAATTTGGTGCAAATATAATAAATGGAGCAGCATTAGAGTCACTAGATGTACGGACATCATCCTTTCTCGACACCGTAGATATATTTTCATTTAGTAATATTTTGCGCATACTCTCAGACTTTGAATAATCTCTAATAAATAACATAAATTATAATAATTAAATGATTCTCCTAAATAAGTATTAAGGAGATTTTTTAATATAAAACTTACATAGGTTTTTTGCCCCTTACATCAAATACATTTCTATCTGCATGATACCGTAAAAGCAATTTTACTTCATTTTCTCTACCTTCTATAACAGCTTCATGCAATGCTGTTCTATTATCCATACCAGGAATATTAGGAGAAGCACCTGCTTTTAATAATAATTCACTTATTTCATATTCTCCTAAAGAAATAGTCTCTTGCTATAAATAAAGAATATTTAATTTCATTTTTTACAAAAAAAAAAAACAGTTTATTAAAGTGTTAAGTAAATTTACTAACTAATGGAGTCCAATTAACACCATCTTTTGTGTTTGGATCAGCACCATGTTTCAAAAGGAGTTTTACATATTCTATTTTTCCCTAAAATATTAATTATAAGTACCGTTTTTATATATATTTGTAAATGTTTTGATCTAAAAAGAATACTTGTCCATCACTTTTAATTTTACCTTTATACAAGCTGTATGTAATGGTGTTTCTCCCTTTGCATTTTTTTTATGAATATGTTTTGGAATATCTTCTTTCAAACATTTATTTAATTCTGACATAACTTCATTTAATTTTTCCATAGTATTATCATGTGCTCCTTCACTGTCATTTGATACAGAATTACATTTATTTCTTTGTTTAAACATATTAGGTCCTTTACTATTTAAAAAAAATTATTTTATTTTAAGATTTATTTAAATATATATATATATATATATACATATATTTAGCTATAGCAAAGAAGTTACATACTTGTCAGCTATTAAATTTTGAAATTCGCTTAAATCACGTATAAAATCTCTCAAAATATGATCTGGTAATTGATGATTTTCAGGAATCTTTACATAACAAGTAGGACAATATTGTGCATTACGTATACATATTTTACAAAAATTATGCCCACATGCTATAAGTTTTACTGGCTCCTTTAATGGTGAACTTCCACTAAAGTACATACAATTAGTTTTAAATATTAAAAATAATATAATTTATTCAAATAAAAACACTTTTCTATTACCATATGTCACAAGTCAACATTTTTTGAAAATCATCTAATACTTTTTGAGTATTTATCCACTTATCCATATTTTGGTTTTTTACTTGTTGAAGTTATTTGAACTTGTTTAAAATTAGCTATTTTTCTTTTTCCTAAAATTTTCTGTTTTCTTTGTAACCAATGATTCTTTAATGCTTCTTTCAGAGTAGGTTGAATATAAATTCTAAATTGAAAATAAACTATTATTAACATTAATTAATTTAATTAACCATTAAAAATAAAATTTTTAACTATATGTATAAAAATGAAATAATTTGAAAAATATTACAGACTGATTATATTTGTAACGTGCTATTCTAGAACCTAATGACAATACAGTTTTACTTTCTTCAGGTTCCTCAATTTTTTTAACAAAACATGCATCGATCATCAGTTTTCCTTCTATTGGTCTTATAATACCGAACACTTTATAAACATAATTGGTTTCCTATAATTAAAAAAATTGATATATATACATATATATAGATTTGATTATAATAAAATTTCTTATTTCTTTAAAGACTTACAAAAATAGTTGAAGAGTATGTATTTTGTACATATTTTCTCAGGTGATTTGGAAGTTTAACATAAAAATCATCTGTAGAAAAACCTAAGAAACTAACTGGAAAATTTTTATCTGGAAATTCCTTATTTATAGAAACAATTTCTCCAAATCTTCCTTTTATTTGTCTTAGAGCTCCTATTGTTTGTATTTTTTTAATGCAATTCGTTTCATAATCATCAAATTTGACATATTCTTGTATACGTTCACAAGGAATTGGTATAAATGGTAAGTTTGTAGGTAAGAAATTTTCCTTTTTGGCAGATTGGTTCATTAATTGTAGAAGTCTTTCTTGTCTCTTTAGTTTTTCTTCTCGAAATTGCTGTTTATACATTTTTGGTTATCATATTTAAAATTTTTACAATACACAACATCACCCCATCATATTAGATTAAATAAAAAATTGAAACTTAAAAATTAAAGAATTCCACTAAATTTAATTTTTATTTACATGTAACAACTTTATTCATTATTATACTAATTGAACCGCGAAAATTTATACGCATGCGTCAATATTATTATTATTATAAAATGATACTTAATGTGATTGGTTAATTTCAAAAAATAATTACAATATAAAAAAAACTTGTTTTAAAAAATATATTTTGAATTAATGATTATAGAAACGCTTATATCTATTAATGTAAATGGTACCTAATCATTTCAACAAATTAAAAAAAGATTCTTTTTATCTCAGATAACTATATTTTTATCTTTGTAGTTTTACCTTACTTGTTTGACAGTTTGAATGGTTTGAATCTCGATGTGAGTAACGTATGGAGTAGAATCTGAGAAAAATAAATACTACATTATTTATAAGTTATTTTTTATATTTTTATTGCGCATCTATATAATGGAGATACAAAACACATTAATACAAAATAAAGAAGGTAAGATTTTATACCATTAAAGTTTATTATAACAAATTAACGTGATAAGTAGCTCCCCACTGCATTAAATAATATTCATTATATTGTTTAAAGTGTAGCACGTGCAATATTTATAATTTATAAAAAATTACTTTCTATAGTTAACAATATTCGTAAAACAGCAGAGGAGATGGATGAACAGCGACAGAGATTGCTTGCTTATGAATATTTATGTCACTTAGAAGAAGTAAAAATGTAAATATTTATAGTACCTTTCTATATTACAGTATTTGTTAGTATAATAAGCTATATTATTATGTACATTGACTATAGACATAACAATATTAAATTATTTAGATGGATGGAATCATGCTTAAAAGAAAAATTACCTTCAACAACAGAGCTTGAAGAAAATCTACGTAATGGAGTTTACTTAGCAAAATTGGCACATTTTATGTCACCAAAATGTTTACCTTTGAATAAAATTTATGACATTGAACAAAAAAGATATGCAGCTGCAGGACTTCAATTTAGACATACAGATAATATAAATCACTTTTTACATTGTCTAAAAACAATTCAATTACCTATGGTAGTTACATTATTTTTCATAATTATATCAATAATTTGACTAAAAAAATGTTTACCAATATAAAAATGTGGTTTTTCAGACATTCCAACCAGAAACAACAGATATATATGATAAAAAAAATATGCCACGTGTGATTTACTGTATTCATGCTTTAAGTACACACTTATTTAAGCTTGGCAAAGCTTCACAAATACAGGATCTCTATGGAAAAGTTGCTTTCACTGGTATTTAAATAATTCTATCTTAAAATTTAATATATCTGCTTTTAATAATAACAAAATTAATGTCTTTCTAGATGATGAAATTGGTGCAGTTAGTAAAGAATTGCAAAAGTATGGAATTCAGATGCCACAATTTCAGAAAATTGGTGATTTATTAACAAATAGTGTGTCAGGAAATAAAAGTAGTCTGCATGCTGCAGTAATGGCCATAAATGAAGTTTTACATGAAAATAAAATAGTAAATATTATGAAATATTGTAAAAATTATGTCAATAAGATTATTATAAATATAATTTTTTTTCAGAATGATGCTATCCTTTTAAAAAGACTTCAAAATAATGCTGCACAATTAAATTACATTTTACCTAATTATATTAAAGATTATTCTCAAGTCTTAATGAAAGCAAAAGCAAAAAAAATAGAAGCACTTCTAAATAAAGTGAGTGAATCTGTTTCAAAGAATTACATGTTTTTTATGTAATTTATTAAATTATATACTTTTTTAACAGTCTCTCAATGATAGCTATGTATCAGACGTATATGATGAAATAATTAATCAAGCAGAAATTCAGGGACATATTAATTGTGTAAATGGTAAATACTTTATTTCTTTAAATTAAATAAATAATAAGTGTTTAATTATTATCAATTTTTCAGTTCAACATGCCCTTCAGGATATTTTGAAATCAGTTGAATGTGAAGAAGCAGATACAATAAAAGCATTGAAAGTTCCTACACTGAATTTGCAGGTTTGCTTTTTAAAAATTAAGATTTTAACAAATATATCTTTTAATTAAAATCATTTTTAGGAAATTCTAGACAAAAATGCTAAGTTTTATAAAAGTCAGTTAAAATTAGAGATAGATTCTTTCCAATTTAAGAATAATTGCACTGAAAGCAATCATTATTGGATAAATTTACTTCAAAATATTGTTAATACTGCAAATAAAATTGCAATTCAGGAGAAAAAACGTAGGTAATTTTATTTAAATTTAAAATGAAGTGATTATACATTATAAAAATTAATTATTATTTTAGGTGAAGAAGCTCTAAATCTATTAAACATATCCTTACAAACACAATCAATAAGCGAATTTTGTAAAATTATTAAGGATCCAGATCTAGGCCTTAATAATATTTTAGATGATTTTGCTTTACCATTATATTATGAAGAATTGAAAATTGACTGTATGGATGGATGCCAGATATCTTCCTGTGATGATATTATAGTTAGTCTTGGTGTTTTAACTGTAATTGCTGGTATTACTAAAGCTATTGATACTGGAAATCCAGATTTAGTTTATGAAGCTTTAAAGAATCCAAAAACATTCTTAAGTGTATGCTAACATTCATTATTTAATAATTTTATTTATCAATAATTATTAGTAATTTAAGATTATTTTTTCTTTTTAGGATTTATACGAAGACAATAAAATTAAATATTATAGAGAATTGACAAGAGTTAGAAATAAAAAATTAAACTCAGAATGTCCAATATTATCATATACAGAAATTCAAGAATGTGTAGATATTGTGAATTTTCAATACCAAAAGGATATTGAAAGTAAAAATTCTAAAAACTTACATAATTCTATTTTTATAAGTAATTAATTAATCAAATTATTTGAAATTCTTTCAGCAATACATGCACTTCGAAAATTAAATTTAGCGATGATAAAAGGTACTGAACCTGATGTTCTAACAGCTTTACAAGATAAAACTTTAAATTTAAAAATTCCCGTTTCATCAGACAATGTATTATTGTATATGAAACTTTTAAACAAATGTTTAAAGAAGCAACATTCAGATGGTTCTTTGTTATGGTTAGAAGATATAGAACGTATAACAAATTTTATTCTAACAGAAATTAAAGAAATAAAAACTAGTGAGTAAAATTATATATACATCTTAAATTTATGAAACATTTCATTATAACAACCAGTATATAATTAATTTATAACGTTGTTTTTGTTTCATACATTAAAGTAATGTCAGTATTGAAACAAATAAATACTTGTCTAGAAGAAGATGAAAGAATTTTTACATCATTATATCTGGAAAGTCTAGGATTTACCTTACCTAGTAGTGAAGTAGAAGTATACAATTTATATGTTGAATTAAAGAAACTACAGAAAATCAAGGTAAAATTTAGAAATGTAGATATATAAATATTTAATTTTTCTCACTTAGGTAATTTTATTGTTTTAGAAAGAAAAATATAAATGTCCATTTATACGATACGTAACAACTCAAGGCATTGAATCATTTTTAAAATTAGAAGATTGCACATTTACGTGGAATAGTCCAACAAATTTATCGGAATGTTATTATATTACAATAGATGATATAACGGTAAATATATGTATAAAATATTTTAAATTTGCTTTTTATTTAAATGTATATTAACACTTTAATTTTATTTTAGAAATTAATAAAAAATGAAAGAACTGAAAAATTACAAGATATCACTTCTAAAATGGATGAAAATACAGTTATTAGATTTCAAGCATGTATACGAGGATATATGTTACGAAAAAAAGTTTCAAATAAATTGACTCATTATTACAATAACTTACAGAAGATTATAAAAATTCAAGCGTGGTGGAGGAGTATTATTCAACAAAAGAAATTTAAAAAATTAATAGATAATGAAAGAATGAAAAATATTAATAACAACTTAAAACAATTTTTGAATGGAAGTAATATTGAAGATACACTAGATTCTTATAGAGAACACGTAAATAAGATATTTTTTATATAAATAATTATAATATACAATTTAATATTTAAATATCAAATAATTTGTTATTTTACTAATCCATTATTTATAGGAGAATCATATAATAAAAATTCAAACTCTTTGGCGTGGTCGTATGGTTCGAAGGGCTTTTAATTCATTATTAAGATCGGAAAAACCACCATTTCCTGTTGTCAAATATTTTTCAGGAATTTTAAATTTTAATGCTGAAGATTATGATAAAGATCTTCAACTTCAGGTATGTGAATAGTATTTTATGTCTAATTATTTTATTTCTAATTTCTTTTCATATTGTTTTAGCATTTGAAGCATGAAGTCGTTCAAATTATCAAATATAATCAAAACTTATCACAACAGTTAGACAGCATGGATGTAAAAATAGGATTACTTATTCAGAACAGGATTTCTCTACATGTAATATAAGATAAATAAGTAATGAATAACATTCTAAGTTCATAATCACGAATGCATTTAGATATTCGTTTGACAAAATTGATATAAATACTTATTAATAAATGTAAAAACCATATAGTTATTAACTTTAACATAAATGCAGGATGTAGCAGCTCATGGAAAAAGTTTAGAAACTCTTGCAAAGCAAAAGGATATTCATAAAGAGAGTAAAACTTTAAATTTTGATAATACAGTAATGTCGTATAAAGGATTAAAATCCTTAACTAGAGACGGTCGAAAAATGCTAGAATCTTATCAGCATTTGTTTTATGCCTTACAAACAAATCCAAATTACTTCTCAAAATTATTATTTCTATTACCACAAAGCAAGACAAACAGGTTTTTACAAAATGTGATATTTACATTATTCAATTTTGGGTCGAACATTCGAGAAGAATATTTATTATTAAAATTATTTGCTACTGCATTACAAGAGGAAATCAGGTATAATTACTTTCACATGTAAGATTATCACATTATTGCATTAATATCAGTTTAAGCACATAATTTTTATTTAGGTCCAATTTTCGAAAACCTGTCGAAATCGTTACTGGAAATCCTCTTGCTTTGAAGATGATAATAAATTATGCTAGGCAGGTAAAAAATGGCCAAAGAGCTCTTCGACAAATAGTTGGACCTATCATTGAAAAAACTTTAGCTGATCGGAGTTTATGTATAGAAACCAATCCTGCAGATATTTATAAATGCTGGCGAAATCAATTGGAAACGAACACAGGAGAAGCTCTGTAAATACCAATAATATTATTATGCATGAAGAAAGATTTTTCTCTCGATTAAAAATAATTATTTTATACTTCTAGCAAGTTACCATATTCCGTAACTCCGAGACAAGCATTGAAATATTCACAAGTTCGAAAGAGATTAAGCAAGGGAATAGAATTATTAAGAAAAACAGTAACAGAATTTTTAGATACAATTTGCAAATCTCGAGATTTAATACCATATGGCATGTTATATATAGCAAAAGTATTGCATGATTCAATTTCACAGAAATTTCCAAATGCACCAGAAAAGGATGTTTTAAAAGTTGTTGGAAATTTTATTTATTATCATTATATCAACGCTGCTATCGTAGCACCTGATGCCTTTGATATTATCACATTGCCAATTGATAAATCATTGTCAAATGATCAACGGAGAAATCTAGCCAGCATTGCTAAAATTTTGCAGTTTGCAGCTTCAAAGAAGGGTTTTGGCGAAGAAGCATCACACTTGATTTGTCTAAATCCTTTTATTATAGAGTGTCATGAAAAGTTCAAAAACTTTTTTCGACATTGTTGCCAAATAGAAGGATTGGAAGAGCATTTTTCCATACATGAATATACCGAAGCTACGCTTATACATAAACCTGAAATTATTATTACTCTTAAAGAAATGTGTGATACGCATTGTCTACTCTTGGAATATCAAAACCAAATTGCCCCTGATCCAATGGATGTCTTACATGATTTATTAGAAGATTTAGGACCAAATCCAACTGTTGCATCATTATTAGGAATATCTGATCCAGTCTGTGAATCAAATCTAATTCGCTTTGGAAAAATGGAAGTTTGTTTAATTCTCACTAATAAATTTGAAGTACCAGAAAATGAAGACACTAACTTACATAAATTATTTATAAAAACTAAAGAACTATTAGTATCTGTTCTACAATTTTTAAAAGGACAGACATTAATAACTGCACTGGAGTCCACTTGTTCCCCAGTGCAACAGAGATTGTACGATGCCAAATGTTCTTCAATAATGAATACTCTTAATGTTATCCAACATAGTTCATCATTGAATGATTGTAAGCAACAACTGCGTGCATATCTCAATAAATTAGAGCTTGGTGGGTGGGTTAGTCATAAGGATGGTTATCAAAATATCATTACTGCGGTAGCTAAGGATTTGTGTAATAAAGGAAAATACCGTCAAATGCGTAATAGAGAATTAGAAACTTTAACAGCAACAAAAAAAAGTTTAGAACAAAAAACAAAGTATTATAAAGAGCAAGTAGAATTTTATAATGAATATATAAAGAAATGTCGTGAGAACTTAAACGCAGGAAAAAAGTAAAAATTTCTTTCCAATAAAGATATTCCAATAGTTAATGTTTTCCTTTTTAATAAACACTTTTTATTTTTCAGATCTTACAGAGGAAATAAAACACCTGGAAAGAATAATCATGGCAAGTTAACGTCAAAAATGACTTTAAAGTACTCAGCTTTAAAATTGCAAGAAAAAGGGATATTACTTAAAATAGATGGTTTAACACATTCACAATTAAAAAATGTTATCTTTGAAATAAGTCCTACAGAAAACAGTGGAATTTTTTTAGCTCGTTGTAAATTTATGGGAGTTGAAATGGAAAAAGTGGAAATTGATATACAAAAGTTACTTGAATTACAATTTGAAGGTTCACCTATAATGGATATGTTCGGAAAAGTAAAAATTAATGTTAATTTGTTATTATATCTATTAAATAGAAAGTTTTATGGTAAATATTAGAGAGAAAGATTAAATTAGATTATTAATAATTTTATACACTGAAGATTGACAGAGTGAGAGTAACTTTTCTTCTTATACTTTTAAATAAATTATTAAACTTATATATATATATATGAAAATGTATTTCAATTAGGTAGGAAATAGAAATAAAGAAATTATTAGTGTTATATTCTATTAACACCAGATTAGATTATACAAATCGACTTATAATATTCTGTTAGCAATAACATAAATTTTTAAGATTTAACTTAATATTGTCAAAAAGTAGGTAATATTTTAATATATAATAAACTTTGTTTTATACAGTTTTATCTCATGTGTATTATTCTTATATTCTCTAATATTAATAAATATTTATAATGATTCTTTAAGTATTGTACTATTTTTAGAGAATTGAAATTATTGTACTGTATTGTATTAGTAAACTCGATAAATACTAATTATAAGCAGAAAGAAATGAATCATCAGTCATGATTTTAGATTATTACTATTTATTAAATTTAATGCTGTACAATCCTAATGCTAAGTAAATATTTTTACAAAATCATTTGAAAAAGTATAGACATTTAATCATTACCATGAATAATATTAAATGACTCGTTACAACATATGTAAATGTGTATCATATTAATTAAAAAACTGTTTTAAATTTATATACGGAATTATTGCAATACTTACTTTATAATTGAATCTGATATAAAATCAATTGTAAACTTATATTGTGAATATGGTATGCAAATTTTTAAGGCCTCATTATGTTGTATGAAATGAAAAATTAGTATGGCATTACACTAAAAGTGTTGGTATAGGTTTCTTTCCAGGCCATGCTTCTTTGGCGTATTTTTTCTTTTTAGGTTCCATTAACCTTGACTCATTTGGACCTGCCATTTCTGGAATACTTATAACTTCTGGTGGTACTGGATTGGGTGCCATTTCCACTTCAGGTGCTGGATTAGGTAAAGCAATACCTAATCTAGACGTTAATGATGATAAAGCAGTGGGAAATTGATTGATTGGTGATGGTGTAAATTGTTCTGGTGGCAAGTCATGATATAAGTGAGGAGTTGTTAATGTTGGTTGAAGGTGCTTCATGGGATTATGATCTTCTGATAGTGATATTAAACCACCTTCCATTCTCATTCTCTGTTCCAGAAAACAAAATAGTTTTATATTAATGCATATATAGTATTTAAACATTAAAGATTATTTTTCATTTTTGATACAAACCTTGCTAGGAACTACAGTAGTTTGAACAAGATTGCGAAACCTGCCTACTGAGGGATCTACATCTTCAGGATTAATCACTTCTTCATCATCATTAAATGTGATTCCTTTTTTCTTACGTTTCCTTGTTGGTTTATGGATTTCATCATCAGTTATGCCAAGCATAGAAATGCGACGATTATGCGCTGTATTAAATTCTGTTAAATTCTAAAAATTATTATATTTAACTTCTTTAATAACTCTGTTATAAATGTACTTATAACAAAATTTTCATGACATCCTTTTATCTTTATTTGATTACCCACATCAAGTTCAGTTTCAGTTTCTGGTAGACCTAATAAGCCACCAACATCAGCATCATCTGGTAATTTTTCTAATTCTTCTATAATTGCTCTTGTACCAGTATGAGGTCTTTCTCTAATGATATAATATCGAGTAGATGCTCCAAAATGAAAGGTACTATCAATTGGAAGCTGTGTTGGTTTATGTGCTTCTAAACGCATATTACCAATATATGTTCCATGAGCTGCATAATAAAATAAAAATCAATATAACTTAAATAATGTTAGATAAATTAAATTAATAAACTTACTGCTGCCTAAGTCAACTAGAAATGCTCTATTGAGATGTTTGTGATAAACTAATGCTGCATGAACTCGTGAACAAGAAGCGTGGTCAATACAAAAATCATTAAGTTGCTGATTACGTCCAAATAAATAACATTTTTTCTCATCCACCATTAACTTCTATAATAATGTAATAAAATAAATAAATATTTATTGAACTAAAATTTTATAAAACTCATATTTACCTGTATAAGCTTGTCATTCTTAAGTACATCTAAATGTAATCCACAGGGTGGTTTGCCAGCCCTAAAAATTTATTCTAAATAAAGTCTAATATTTGAAAAATGTCATTTTAAAATAAATAACATAAAGATACATTAAAGTTTTATTTACAAAAAGAATGTGAGCATTTAGTTCTTACCAGTTTGGTACCTCATAGTGATTAGCCATATCTCAATTAGTCGCACAATAACTTTAATAAAAAATTTGGCAACTATATAGTATACAATCATATGCAATACAAATACATATTTATATATAATACACTAGCTGGTGACATTAATTGAGCCTACACCCTGCAGCTTTTGTAAAATTTACCATATAGTAACCCATAACATTTATATGACATCTATGAGCCAGTCTTTCAACTTATTTACAGGAACTTTTGCATTCTTTGTGCACTTCGGGTAACTTAACCGGTCGATACTGTAGGTAGTAATTTCTACAACTAGTAGGAGATATAGAATTAAATATATACATAAATATTTCAAATTTTGTAACTTTAATAGTTTATTTATAATTTGTGTATTTATTAGTATATTAATTAATTTATTTGCTAGCTTTTATTATGTAATACATGTGTGCATATGTATTATTTAAAATGTATATTTAAAAATTATTTGATGACATAAATTTATTTAAGTGAAAAATGGATTATATATCCGAAGTTATTATTGATAATTGCACTAATGAAGAGAAAATAGAGATTTGCCGCTTATGCGGTAAAGAATGTATAGATTTTGTTGCTATTTTTGAAGAAAATAATTTATATATCGCAGAGAAAATATCAAGATGTTTACCAATAATTGTAAGCTCTAACTTGTATTTAATGTTCATTAAAGTTACTGATAGACAATTATCTTCATTAATATAAACGTCTTTTTTTGTTTACCCAATTTTAGGTATTGTCAAGTGACAATCTTACACCATATGTATGTATGCAATGCGTTCGTTATTTAAATATAAGTTATAAATTAATTGTTACGTCCGTTAAGGTTGATGCAATGCTAAGAGAACAATATCTGGAGTATCATGAAATTAAGACTAAACAGTTAGATAATAATCAATCGAATGAATTAGATTCTAAATATATTAAAAGTTTGTCACTTAAAGAATTAAGAAAATGTGCAATAGTTGGGCCAGCACCATGTGATCTTTGTGATAAACTTTTTTATGATATAGATGCATTTGATAATCATATGGATTCTATTCATTTTTTTCCATGGAGATGTAACTTGTGTGATAGCAGTTTTGAAACATCAGTAGAATTAATTTCACATAAATCCATAAAGCACAATGGAAAAATTATCATTTGCAAAACTTGTGTAAATTCGAATGATAGTGATAATATGAAGAATGATAATGAAAGAGTTACAGAAGGGTTTAAAAGTAATTCTCCAGATTTTCAGCTAGTAGAAACAAAAAATGAAACTCCAGTGATAAAGCAATTTTCTGATTACATTACTAAAGTTTCTTCTTCTTCTAAAGTTAATAAGAAGAATAAAAATTTTCTTTTGCTTTGCGATATCTGTAAAATTGGCTTTGGAGATGAACGTCACTATAATGCCCATATTAACATTCATCTAGAAAAAATAATGACTTGTTACACATGTCAAAAAGATTGTACATCAATTTATGATTTATATTTACATAAGAGAGCTGAGCATAATATGTATAAAAAAGTTCAATTGAAATATGTCTGTGATAAATGTGGAAAATTTTTTACAAACAGTTGGCAATGGGAATCTCATAATGGAAATGCATGTTCTAAGAAAGTACCCGACAATCGATGTAAATATTGCAAAAGTATATTTTCCACAAGCCATAAATTATCTAGGCATTTAAGAAAACATAAAACTGAAATGCTAAATGATCCAAATGTAACAATATACAAATGCATTGCTTGTCCCAAAGTATTTGTTGATAAAGAGTTTTATCAACAGCATAGAAATGTATGAATTAATATCTTAGTAATTATATCTTCTTAATTAAACATCTTATATAACAAAATTTTTATAGGTACATGATCCAGAATGCTGGGATAAATATAGATGCACAATATGTAATAGATCATTCAGAGATAGGATGAGATTAAAAGAGCATAAATTGTCTATTCACGAAGGTGTTAAACCACATAAGTGTGATATGTGTGATAGAACATTTTATAGATTATCCAATATGGTAATAACTCAAAATAACAAAAAATTTGTTTACTCCTTTTCATAATAATTATTACTTGTAGAAAGTACATCAAGCTACACACTTCGGGCACAAATGTAATAGCTGCAATTCAGTTTTTGACAAAGTTAAAAACCTAATAAATCATGTTAAGCAAGATCATGGTTTGGAGCCAGATAGTAAGTTAATGTCAACAAAAAAATCTTATAAAGACAATAGCTACGTATGTAGATACTGTGGAAAAAAATTAGCTAGTTATCAATCGGTAGTAAATCACGAATATATTCACACTGGAGAAAAACCATACAAATGTGCAATTTGCCATAAAGCATTTAGGTAATTCATTTAAGTACATAGACTTTGACTATCAAAATTAAAACTAAATTATATTCTTATTTCATTTTATTAGGAGTTATACTGCCCGATGGGCTCATGCTCAAAGGCATAAAAAGGGAAATTTTGTCTGCGAACATTGTGGGAAATGCTTTAATTATAAACAAAATTTAACTGTTCACATTCAAACGCATGCCCCTATGGAAGAGCGAAAACATCAGTGTACTAATTGCGGCAAGAAATTTTTAAGAAAATGTCAACTTAATGTTCATATGCGAATTCATGATGGTATAAGACCATATACCTGTGACATTTGCTTATTTAGTTTCACACAATTGGGTGATATGAAACGACATCGAATTCGCCATATGAAAGGTGAAGTTCGATTAAGGAATACAAAAAAACAGAGATCAACTAACATTGATAAATCAGGAATCTCTGACTGAAGTTTTACTTTATTTTTACTATTTCTCCTTTATAATATATTAAACTAAGCAAATTTATATTCTTGTCTAAATTATATATAATATAACATCATACTAAAGTACATTTATTAATAATGCAATAATGCAAATAGCAAGTAGATGATGCATTTAGTTCTGTATTGTTAGGATATTATTTATATATTATTTATAGTTCTTATAACTTTTTTTGTTATATATGTATGCATAAATATATGTACGTATATTTTATAACTTATTAAAGTTAAGAAGACAAGTTGAAATTGAATTTTTGTTTGTTTCTAATTATTTTTATAATTTTTATAATTAATCATTTCATTGCAAGAGAAAAAGTTTTAATATCAATTTTAACCGGATGTTCACTTATTTGACTCACTTCGTTATGCTACTCTAAATGCTTCAGAAGACTTCCGGTTTTAATATTCTTGTTCTTTCCATTTAGTTCAGCTTGCAATATGGTGAGGAGAATTTTTCTTGAAATTTATTTATCTATAAAATCAATGCTTATTTGATAAGAAATTATTCAGATCTGTTATTAGATAAAACTAGTTTAATTATTTTCTTGAATAAATAATTATTTTATCATTATTGAACTAAGTTTCGTATTAATTCAATAGAGATGTTAGCCATGTGACATTAAAAAAAAACACTTCATTAATTTAAGAATTATAAACTGTATACAAAAGTTTTGTGTTTTTAAAAAGTATTTTAGAATTTAATTATTGAGTTAAAGTTAAGGTTGTAATGTGATAGGTTTAGTTTATTAAGTTTATATGTTTTCCCAACATAACCTAAAAATGAATCTAATGAGCAAAATTGTGTCTTGTACAGAAGCTAATTGGTTTTTTTTTTATTATAGACTTGTAAACGCAGAAACGGAGGACGAGCCAAGCATGGCCGAGGTCATGTGAACCCAGTTAGGTGCACGAATTGTGCCCGATGCGTACCAAAGGACAAAGCGATTAAAAAATTTGTCATAAGAAATATCGTAGAAGCAGCAGCAGTGCGAGACATAAGTGAAGCCAGCGTTTATTCTTCGCCGTCTAGCACCTATGTACTACCAAAACTGTATGCAAAATTGCATTATTGCGTTTCATGCGCCATACATTCGAAAGTAGTGCGAAATAGATCAAAAGCTGATCGTCGCATTAGGACACCACCAGTACGCAACTTCCCCAGGGTAAGGAATTCAAGAAGAAAACAGTAGATCTTTCTTTACACTTTTATTACAAAGTGTTACAATAAAATCATTTATTTTTTAGGACTTGCGTCAAGGACAGCAAAATAGGAAATAATTTTTGTATGTGAAAATGAATCGCAAATAAAACTACAATTAAAAAAATCCTAGTGTTTGATTACTTTTATTAAGCAATTTGTACATATTAAATTATAATAGTTATATGCTTGAAAGAGTAAAATTTTAATTTCTACTTTTAATTTAAGTTTTGCATACAAGAAATGTGTGTACATGTGCCTGTGAAAGTTCTAAATTGGCGAGATATTTGACTATGAAAGTTTTTAAAGGGAAACAATTTGCGCTTAAAATTATTATACAGTATTTAACAATCTTTAAATATGTTAATTTGAAAAATCACTTATTTGCCTCTTCCATGGCTTTCTTTAAAGTTTTTTCAAATATTTTCTTAGAATCACAAAAACCTTGTTTTGTCTTCCCAAAAGAATTTGGACCTGCTGAAGTAGGTGTTTCTCTTCCAATATTCCTCATGCGCATTCTAGCTTCTGCAGGCATCTCTTCAGGCTCATCATCATCATCTGTATTAAAAACTGAAGCTACTGTTGGTTTTTGTACAATTGCTGGTTTTACTGTAGGTTTCTGAAAACAAATTATATTTTAGAAAATTTATATAATTCTGCTTAAAAATTCATTTAATACTTACAGATGTAGAACCTAATTTTATTTGTATTCCACGCTTCTGATCTGCTCCTGATGATTTCTTCCCTAGACCGAAAGCAAGCCTCTGTTGCTTTTTTGGATCATTTTGACTGTAGCTGGGGGACTCGCACCTGTCATCTGACCTCAACGGTGAACGCTCCCTTGTTCTGCTGTCTCCTCTCGTATCCTCTGCTCTGTAGACACTTGACCCTGACAACGTCAAACACTGGCAAAGTTCAGATCAAGTTAAACAAGCCTGCTTTTTAACCGGAAATCATTAAGCAACATTCTCAAAATATCATCCTACAAATTTATTTTAATTATTACTTTAAGTACAATAAAAATTGATTAATACAATAGGATAAGTTTTATAGTCATAAATAATTATTAGTAAAAATCAAGAATATAAACAACTTCTAATTAAACAAATTTTATTACATAAGGATAAAGTTAGATTTCTTTTTATTCATAGCTAAGTGGGAACGCAATGTAGTAGAAGTTCGATAGCATATTTTTCAAGAAAAGAGAAGTAATATCTATAAAAAGGATCATATTAATTATTATTAAAAATCTGTTTTAAAAATGGTAGTAATCGTTAGGCATAAGATGATAAAAACGAGTTAGTACAAATGATATTGCAAAACTTGAAAATTACGAGAAAGAAGGTTGCGTTAAATAAAACATAATTATGAATAAAATGAATAAAACCTTTTCTATAATCGTCCCCAATATTCCTCCTGGACATTTTGATACTTTTCTTTTAACAAACGAAGCGTAGGGAACAGTTTGGCCACTGATAAAATGTTACACTTACAGAATCGAATGAGACTTGATAAATTAAACTTTTAATCCATCAGCGACCTCTGTAAGATAGTGCGCCAAATTCAAACTCAGTTATCAATCTTTATAAGAAACTTTTAATATTAAGTTTATACAAAAAATCATTCTTATAATTGATAAGAGAAAGAAAGAGAGAGAGAGAGAGAAATTAGAATGATTCTTCCATAATTATAGTCGAAATAAAATGTTTGACGAAAAAAGACTCAAGAGGCAATTTATTAAATAAACAAACTTTATTTAAGAAAATCAGCTTTACGTTTGCAATGTTTTACAAGAGATTTTTACATATAACATAAGAACCAAATAAGTTGGAAATTTATGAGAGTATTGAGAAGAAAGAAATTCGGATAAATGTATTATAGAATGTTAAGAGTCTTTAGGCAAATGTCCGTTCAATATGGCTCTTGAACAAGCATTTTGCCAAAAGGAGAAAAGAAAATTTCTCTGCTTATTAATAATATCTGAATGAACACTTGCTCGCGTACATCGCACTATATTAAAATTTAATGAAAGGAGGCCCGACGGCAAGAATCTTTGTTTTATCAATAATTCCACCGTAAATTGAACGAAGAAAAGGAAGAAGAAAGATTTGTTCAAAGAGGGGGATTGCTTTAATGACGCAAGCAGGATTACTGATAATACAAAGAGTGTACACGGGAACTCTTTTACAATATCGTCAGGCAATTTTATAAACATATGTACACTTCTCATAAATTGTTCTACGCTGATAAGGCTGTCAAGGTTCTTACGCTAGCGCATTCATTCTGCGGAACAATTATTTTATTATATACGTACGAGTACTTTAGCGCTAAACACATACAAACTCAACGAGAGCTATTCTAAAGTAATCGCGAAGTACCGAAACTCTTGTTTAATTAGCTAGAGGCAAATATTTTCAGGCACTTCACCTATGCTTGAGTACCTTCTTCTAGTTTGACAGAAATTTGGAAAAATCAACTTTACAATAAAAAAAACCAGAGCTGTCGCCAACAACAATAATAATAATGATTATTATCATCGTACGATAGCACCCCAGCACGATCATCGAGTTTAAGTACTGCACTGGCTAATTGTGACCGAACTGCGGACTATGGCTGATAGTCGCAGCTCAGAATTGGCAAAGTGCGCGAGTGCCAAAGTTTTTCTAAAAATGGAAAACTCTCCTGGGACTCTGTAGGGTCGCAGAGACTTTTCCACGATCAGCGAAGCCTGTCCTGCAGAAAGAGCAGACCGAGAAAAGAAGCGCGTTCTATTTCATATATACACACATTATGTACATTATGTACACGTATGTACCGTACGTACATCGAATGCATATCGTGTATGGCAATGTGTAATAACAAAGCGAGCTCTCGAGAGAAATGAATCGGAAGTGGAAGGGGTGTGACGCGCGTGAAACGATACTGAGAAAGAAAAGGATTTCAGCAGAGATAAATCTGGAATCGAGCACCGTGCAAAATGACAACGGCACTGTCCTACACTGGCTCAGGCGGAGGGTCGCCGTTTGCATTTTCGCGAGGCTGCAGCATCACTTCCGTTTGCTCCTTCGTCAGCTCCTTCTGCTCCCTCGTCAGGTCTGCATCGAGTTCGCTGAAAATCGTCCTGCGAACTGCCCCGTTCGCCATTGCCCCGGTGAATTCTCCCCGTTGCTGTTGCTGCTGTTGGGTGTCTCGCCACGGGGTTGTCAGGATCCTCAGCCTCTGTCGGCAGAAACAAGAATTCCTCGGCAAATAAGTTTCCTGCCCGAGGTTTCGCGAAGCATTGCACAGCGGTAAATACCTCGAAGAATGAACCGGGAGTGGTGATTATCTTATAGAAAGCGACCCCAGGGATCATGGCGACCGAGGAAGAAGCGATCAGCCAACCCAGAATGTTCGCCCAGACTGGGTAGACGTAATCCTCGTAGGTCAATGGTTCGTACGCCATAAGGCCGTAGATGATGATGAACTGGAAGAAACGAGAGAATCAACGTTGCGACGTGAATAAAGAGAGAGAGAGAGAGAGAGAGAGTGCTTCCTCCTTACCATTATGAAGATGGGCGCGATGAACTTCCAGCAGATCCTCCAGTAGATCCCCGGGGAGAAGCCGATCATGTCCTTGATATCCGCGCAGAACCGATCGGTCCCGTAGATCCAGCTGACCGCGATCGTCTCTGCCAGGACCGCGAACAGCATCGAGTAGCCGGCGGCGTATCGATCCAGAAGATGAAAGAAGTAGAAGCCACCCTGAAGATGGAGAAGAAATGGAGTATGCGTACGCGTGGATGTGCAAGGTTGAGACAAACCTGAGAGCAGGATGCAAGTCCGACCAGGAAATAGAGGGTGAAGAGGCAAGCCACGAAGATCTCTCGATTGTTCCCGATGATGGGGAACTCGTCGCTGAGCGCCGTGATTATCGCCTCGGATCCACCAAACTGGAAAAGAAATTCTCGCAGAGTTTCCCTACGTTTCGTTACAGGGTACCAAGATGTCTCCCGCTTACGGAACTGTCCAAGCCCAGGGTGAGCAGCATCATGAAGAAGATCAAGGCCCAGAACATGGAGCCCGGCATGGTAGCTATGGCCGCTGGGTACACGATGAAGACCAAACCGGGGCCTTCGGTGGCCACGTCCTGGATGGATTTGCCACTGGCACGCGCCATGTACCCCAGGACTGAGAAGATGACGAAGCCCGCGATGAAGGAAGTCGCGCTGTTTATGAGACTCGTGAGCAACGCGTCCCTGGGGAACAACGACGACGACAACAGGAGCTAGGGTGTTTAGGCTTCTCGAGGGGGATGGGGAAGATGCGGTCTCTTACTTGTACACGTTGTTGTGGTATTTGTTGTAACTGGCGTATGCGAGCAGCACTCCGAAGCCGGGACCCAGGGAGAAGAAAACTTGCGTGGCCGCGTCCACCCATACCTGCGTAGAATAGAGAAAAAATTCAAGGGATTCTCAAGGAGCCCCGGTTACACCTTGAGTACTCTCGGGGTCGCGGAGGGTGGAGAATCCATGGGGGAAAAGTCCAAGGACCTACTAAAAGCCGCGGCGTCTCGTCGATATAAATAATCTCTCTCGGCGCGATTCCACGCTTTTTTGCGAATCCGAGCGTGAAGGGAAATCCGAATTTCCACTCGAAGTGACCAGAGGAGAACTCTAATGGTCATTATGACAGCTTACACAGAGTTTCCATTTGCAGCTTCGTCGGTTAACCGTGCACGTTCCTCCCCCACTCCATCCATTTTTCTCGAGTTTTTCCCCCGTGGAGAAATTTCTTCCTCCGGGTGACCCGAACACCGCCACCGCCACCACCACCCCCTCCTCCCCCATGCATTAGCCCGAATAATAACGTTATTATATTTCGCAGAACCACCCCCCAATTTGATCACTTCGTTGATCCTCGAATGAATTCCCTCCGAAGGATAATCGTTTCCCTCGGCCCTACCTCGGCTTTCGTAATTGCTGAGAAGTTTGGATTGAGGTAGTAGCGAATCCCTTCCCCGCTGCCGGGTAGAGTAACCCCGCGCACCAGCAGAATCAGCAGCACCACGTAAGGGAAGAGCGCGGTGAACCAGACGACCTGAAACAGTTTCCAGGAATTCCTGAAGCCGTGCGCTGCGTGGATTTCGGGGTGAAGGTGGAACAAAGTCCGGAAGTCGAGGTTTCACCTTGCCAGACGTGGAGATTCCCTTCCAGAGGGAAAAGTAGCAGATTATGTAGACGACCAGCAAGCACAGGGCAATGTCCCACTTGATGGCCCCCAGGTCGTGCAGCCCCTCGCTCCGATGTAACTCGAGGATCGCTCGACTGAGAAAATGAAAAAAAAAGTCGGGTGGCTCGAAATAAAGCTCGGGGGAGGGGGAGGGGTAGACTTTGTTGGAAAACCAGCGACGGATGCTTACTTGAAATACTCTTGGGCGGCACTGGTGTACTTGGTGGAATTGTCCAGGTGCTCCAGCAGGTCCAGCTTGAGCAGCTGGTTCGTGGAATTGTCGGCGAACTGCTCGGGGTCGATACTGATCGGGGGTGAGAGGTTGTCGAAGGCATAGGAGACGTTCGCCTCGAATTCTCGACAACGCGCCGTGTTCCAGGGGTTGTCGCAGGTCGTCCACGGCAACATCCCCGAGAACGAGGCGAAAAAGTATCTCAGGGCCCAGGCGATTATCACGTTGTAGTAAAAGTCCACGTAGAAAGCTATCAAGGCCACCGCGTATCCGATTCCTGAAGACGATGATTCAGAGAGAGAGAGAGAGAGAGAGAGAGAGAGAGAGAGAGAGAGAGAGAGAGAAGAGAGATGATTTCAGGGGGTGGGGGTTGCGATAAAAAGAATCAGTCGCTGGAGTAAAGTGGAGTGGAACGATTCGAACTTTGATCATCCCCCCACTGCTAAAATATATGATGGGGTGCTTTATATATATATATGAGGCATACTTGAAGTAAAACCATTGGAAATCGTCGGAAATGGAAGCTCTTTACGACCCTGACAACTTTTCTCAGGATCACCCTAAGATTCAGGCTTACGTGGCCTGAATATGGCATTTTATTGTGGCACCGAGCCTTAATGGACTTCCCCCGCCCCCCTCTACTTCCCCATCTCGTTCTTCTGCAACTTGTCCCTTCTTACGAATATTTGGAACTCTTCTCTTTTTCCGACTCTGACCGTGTGCTCCGCGAGAGCGAAGCTGGGACTTTTATGAATTTGACGAAAATTGAATGATCACACTCACCCTTGAGTAGCGGAACCAAACGACCCCAGCAAGTTATGGCACCTTTTCTGTTAAATTGACCCAGAGCAAGCTCCATGTAGAATAATGGAATTCCCCCGACCACCAGCATGACACAATACGGCACCAAGAAAGCACCTGTTGTAAAAAGGAAAATCAAACAAAAGTTTTGAACAGTGTCGCCGGAAGTAAAAGTTGGAGTCCTTTGATTAATTGGTCTCATCGGTTCACCAGGAAACCGAGTTCACAATGAGAGAGTATCGATTGGGAACCATTATTGTACACTTGTACGATTTAATCTCTCTAATTGATTAATTGATCAATGCCATTTCGTGGAATCTTTTAATTCATTGAATCGCGATCTTTTATTCATCGTTGAATCGCGAGAGAATCTGTACATATAATCGACTCGAAATCTTTTCTCTTATCGAGGAAGAAAAGATAGGGCGGGGTGAGACGGGGGAGGAAGAGGATGGAGAACGAGAAGGGAGGGAGAGAGAGAAAAGGAGAGTTGAAATTGGCCAAGCTATAGGATACTGGGGTAACTGCATTTTGCAACATTTAGTTACCCAGCACATAGAGTGTGCTTTTAGTCGCTTAACTGAATTGCGAACTTTAAATGTGTCATATTGACATTAAAATAGGCGACTTAATCCGAAGTGATCCTGCGAAATGGAAACCGAAAAGCGATATCTACGTCATCTTGCACAATTTTACCAGCATATTTGTTTCGCTATTAGAACCTTGGTGAGTCATCATCCAGTTCTTAATTGACGCTTTAATTATATGAACCAAGTTCTCTCCTCGATTCTATAATCGCACAATTTCCACGTCTTGTTACCGTATTTCATTTGGGGCAACTTCATCGCTACCCGGGGATTTGGCAAATTCCATTTTCCTCAGAAAATTGGTGGATCGTGATAAAATCAGCGAGAGAAGATTTTAATATCAAGTTCGAAGATGCCTATCATCGCTGTCGATCGTGATTCCTCCCCCTCCCCCCTGCCCTGCCCCTCTGTACACGTTCAACGATCCTCCTGCATGTCCAGTTTCACGAGAGTACACGAGCAGTATACTTAATTGAATAATTAATTAACGAATAAGAGGAAAAGAGTGAAATTCGATTCACTCGGGAGGTCCCCCCGATTATTGGCGGAGAAAAGACAATGAGAAATAGAAACTCTGATTTCCTTCATTTCTTCCGCGTAAACCCTACCCCCTTGGGAGGATTATGGACCAGATCTAATCGCATCAGATGAGATAACAATAATTCTTTATTAATTTCTCTTCCCCCGGAGTGTTCCGAAGACGTCTTCCGCAGCTATTACGAGACGAAATGCTCTCGTTTTTTCCATTTTCGACGTTAAATCGCTCGAAGTTTGCTCAATCTCTGAAATTAGCTCGATCTCTGATCGAGAGAAGACGACGAGACGATGGATGATCACAAAGGGTTAATTTCGCGCTAGTTTAGTTCTCATTCTCCGTGTCACTTACAGACTACCGGTTTCTAATATCATTTCCGGTCACACGTATCCGACAAAGTACCGAGCGATCAAAGGAGATCCCAGTCGCGCGATTCGGACAGATCAATATTTTACATTTAAGACGCGAGGAAGGGGCGAGGCTGGGGGAGGGAAGAAAAATGCGCTTTTGAAAAAAGATCGAATGACTTTCGAATAGGATTTTTCATTTTGTGGAAATGGCAATAACGCGGCAGATAGGCCAGAGGAGTGGAGAGGGGGTGAGGCGGGGTAGGTCCATGATCAAAGGCCCGAATGGAAAATGATAATTAATTAAGGTAATAGGAAATTAGCGACCGATCTTGCCCATCCTAATGGCGCGTGGCCTACTCTACACTTAACGAGGTTAGCAGCCGCTTTTGAGGAGCCTCTACATCGCTGACAGCCCGACTTAATCGCATTCCTACTCACGGGACTCGCTCGATACACTCGACTAATGGTCTCGTCAGCCTCGCATCCTCTCGTTGTTCTCGCCATCATCTCCTTTACTACCTCCCCATTCACCACCCAAGGAAATAGAAAGCCCGAAATCTTCCTCAACCCCTAAGATCTCTTGCTTAGCAAAATTTTCCTCGATTATTCAAGGAAGAAATTATGCTGAAAAATTAATGTGAATAATTCTTTGCCTTTCTCGAAGAAGGGGAAGAAGAAGACGTCGACTATCACGACGACGACGACGACAACGATGATGATGATGATGACGATGGCACTTTACCGCAATTAATCGTCACAGATCTATCGCGTAACGTAAATTAGTCAAAGTTTTCCACGAAACAATGAATTGCATTAAAGAACTGTAATTTCCTTCCGTGGAAAGTTCGCGCTATGGTAATTTTGTCACTCGTGGCAGCGAGGATTAGGAGACGATCTGCCGAGAATTAATTAGCGCGTGCTACTAATCTTTCAATTAGCCTCTTGTAATTCAGCAGCTTCTTACTGGTTAAACCGGAAATTCACTGGGAGCTATTATTTCTCTCTCTCCCTCCCTCCCTCCCTCTCCCTCTCTCTCTCTCTCTCTCTCTCTCTCTCTGTGGGTTTCTCTACATTTTTTTTTTTTATTAGAATATTCAAAAGTTTATTAAAGGTAGAGCGAGAGAGTTAACGAGGGTGAAAATTTAACTGGCGAGTATTTCGCAGGACTGGCAGGGGGGTGTCGAATCCTCGCAGGAGGAGATTTAAATCTGCGGGTCATTTTCCGCGTAGGTAAATGCCAATTAGTCGGCCAGTTAACGTTAAATTACCAGGCTGAGTATATTATTCGACGCACGCCCATTTTCCAGCCAGCCCCGCAATAATTTTAACACCGCCATTTTCCCAAGCGGGTAGCTACAGATTTTACGAGGTTGCAAAAAAAAATGATCGGGGCGGGGGGTTGAGGCGTACCACCACACAGGGGGGTACGCGTTTCTTACCTCCGCCATTCTTGTAACAAAGATAAGGAAACCTCCAGACATTAGCGAGGTCAACCGCGAATCCGATGACAGAGAGCAGAAAGTCGACCTTGCCGGACCAGGTTTCCCGACGCTCGGGGCTTGCAGCTTCGAGCTTCGGAGCTTTCACCACCCTCGACGTCATCTCCTCGGGATCTGGAAACGAAGAGATCGATGCGAGTTAAGGGAAAATAAGATTTTGCTCCATTTCTATTTTTCTGGAGCACTTTTAAGCGCGTGGGCGTGGGCAACCGTACGCACGCACGATCAGGAGGGCAGGGGTTGCTCCTGAGGGGTGGGTATTTTTTTTTTATGGACGATGCTGTGTGCGTTCGCGCGTATCGACGGAAAGAGAAGATATTGTTGTAGGTGTGGATAATAGGTCTCGCGAGCACACGTGCTTGTGTAATTTGGCGACGACAAGTTATCGATAGCCCTTCAGCCGACAACCCACCCCCGTTTCACCCCCGACTCGACGAACTCATTGTGCCCCGTGACACAACCACCGGTCAAACTGCCTATATTTCAAAGCTGCACCCTCCCCCTCCCTCCCAGCATCGGTAAATCGAGGGCTTTTCTGTCACCAGCATCAAACTTACCCCTTTCCACCCCCCCCTCCACTTTAACAAGACCTCGTCTGTATTTATCCAACCTTTCTTCTTCCCGCCTTCCTTCCTTCCTTTCCTTATCCTCGCTAATGCTAATTTCTATCTCGCGTCCTTGAAGGGATCTATCGCGACAAGGAGATTGCTGATTTCTCCTCCTCTTTTACCCGCCCTTGTGTTCGCTTCAAAAAGAATCTACTTGCCAGCATCGCTGGCGTAGCTATTCCGGAACAAGATTGTTCCCTCTAATTTAGCGAAGCGTTCAAATTAGTCGCAAAGCCACGCTAATATCATCTTGATGACGCGCGTGTATCGGATGCTGGGAGAAGACGAAGAATCAAAGAAATTCGAGCGAGTGGGACGAAAGAACCGCGACGCGAACCAGAGGAACTCACCAAGGGTCGATGATGATGACGATGATGGCGGTGGCGGACTTGGAGTAATTAAGGTCGCGGTAGACCGGAAGTCCTCGGGCAGGATCACCCGAGCAGGTGCGAGATCGCGAAAACTGCGGGGATTCCACGGGATCGGAGGGGAATCCAAATGGAGACACGCGCGACCACAAGTGCCATAATTTATCCCGAATTGAGAGAGAGGTGGAGTAAAGTGGAGCGGAGCGGAGTGGAGTGGAGTGGAGTGGAATGGAATGGAATGGAAGGGAATAGAATAGAATGGAGCGAAGTGAAGTAAAGTGGAGTGTAGTGGAGTGGAGTGAAGCAGATCTAGCTAAGAATGACACGCTCGCGAAAGAAATAAGCGAGAGAGGCGAAAAGAGCGAAAAGAGCGAAAAAAGCGAAAGATTTGGATGGAGGGGGAGGGGGGGGGCACGGGAGATTCCCCGAAGAAGATGAGAGCGATCTATCTACGAGGAGGAAGCTTCGCGTGGGGAAAAGCACGGTTTCCGGAGGCTCGGGGGGTCCTTACTTACGAAAAATCGCCTCTGGGTGAAATTATTGACGAAGAGCGCCGTAGATGTTGCAGGACGACGGTACACCAGGACACTGGCCGCGGTGGTGCCTTTCGTTCCAGAGGACTCCCACGACGAAAACCCGCCACAGGGTCAAAAGCAACTCGAAACTGGTATCCGTCAAACCCATACCGCGTTTACTTGCGATCTCGCGTGCTGGAAACTGGCCAGTTTCCTCTTCCTCTTGGCGCGTTTCTCCTGCCCTCCCCCGCAGCCAGAGCTTCCGCCTCTCCCCGACCCCTCGGACGAGCACCAAGGGAAAAACTGAGGACGATTCGGGTCCGCGATCGTTTCACATGCCGCCGCCGATGTTGCTCCGTTGCTGCTCGAACTTTGGTCGATCCTTCCCGGATCCCGAGTCGATCGAGCTCCCTCGGGAGAAACTCGCGAGGCAAACCCTTCGGCCCTTTGCCACTTCCGGAACAACGGGTCTGGGTGTTTCCCCGTCGAGGACTCCTCCCAACTCCTCGTGTCCGGAAGTCCGGAAGACCGGAGGGCGACGAGGCCGCCGCTTGCGAGGAGTTTCGAGGGTTTCGCTCTTTGGCGGAATTTTGTCCCAGGAGAGGAGGAACCTTGTCGCAAAGATTCTAAAGAGTAAATGAGGAGTTTGAACGCGGACCGGGCGTA
The DNA here is from genome assembly GCA_037305995.1 of Sclerodermus sp. 'alternatusi'. Classification (NCBI taxonomy): domain Eukaryota; kingdom Metazoa; phylum Arthropoda; class Insecta; order Hymenoptera; family Bethylidae; genus Sclerodermus; species Sclerodermus sp. 'alternatusi'. The sequence continues at coordinate 6,065,496 of CM074553.1, read as the reverse complement.
TATACGTATTTTAGCGGCTGTCACGTGGGCCGAAAAATAAGCCAATCAGCGCATGCGATCTGAAATGATCTCTCCGAAACGAATTCGAGGGAATAAGAAAAAATCCCTTCGGTTATCCAATTATTTCGCGTCTCTCCCTCCGATTATCCGTGGATTATCAGGACGCAAACGTGGTCGCGCGTTTCATTGATTTTTCTCCTTCTTTTCGACACGGATTTTCATAGGGAGAAAGAGGGAGAGACAGGGAGAGAGAAGCAGGAAGAGGGAGAGACACGCAGCCCCGATGTATCGGAGGGTTCGAACCTGATGATTTCTCCCGGTGAACCAGCGAAAGAAGCGGGGGATGGGCAGGGGCGGAGGAAGCAGGTGGTCGACGGAGAGAAATTTTAAATTTCGCAGACTCGGCAAGCGTTCGAAGCAGGCCACTCGCGATTGGTAAACGTGGATCCAATCGGATTCGGGCTACCTTCCTCCTGCGATACTCACTTTAGGCATTTGCACAGTAATTTCTTAGCATCCGTAAGACATTCCTGTCGCGTACACCAGTTATTTATTTAGACTTTTCATCGCGCGACCCATCCAGCTTGATCGAAACACTGGTGAGTTACGATTTCGTATCTTTGCCCCAACAGGAGACTGATGGCTGAAACGCATCGGCCATTATTCGTGCGCATTTGGCTTTCGTTTCCATGCTGATGGATTGTTGTCAGTGCACAGGATTTCACCTAAATAGACGACGAGACGGGGCGAGGCGAGGCGAGGCGAGACGAATCGAGACGTAGACGTAGACGAGACGATTCGTCGTCCATTTACGAGAAATCAGGGAGTGCCTCCGCATTTCCCCAGGTGAAACATCCTGTTCTTCGCTTTGGTGTGTCCCACCTAAAGAACCATGAGCCAATTATCGTTGTTACACCATCAATTTCCCCGTCAGCTGGTACGGCGGCGGGCATGGCGTATGACAGCGTTCGCCTCGGTGTTTACGGGGGCGACGGGAACGACGGGAACGACCGCAAATCGCAACAGCCACGTCAACATGGTTTTCATCGTAAAATTCTACGAGTGCGATATTGCAGTTCAAAATTCTCGCGAGGTCTCCTCCTCCCCTCGAGTGTGCGCAATCTGCGCGCACTCTGTTTACAATTTGAACGCGCTGTCAAAAAATATCGATCGACCTTTTGGAATTGCACCCCTATCAATCCTGGCCGAGGCGAAAGAAAAGCGCGGGCAATCGAAAGACGCTACGATGCTCGTTTCTCGTGGTTCGACGTAGGTTTTTGCGCGAGAGAGACGTTTAATCGCTCTTAAAAGTTGCCCTCCGCGCTCGGCTGACGAGTCGACGATGTCACTCGACGTCGCGCTCGACGATAAGAGGTTGCCTCTGATTATTTATGAAGTTTCGTCGTCGTCGAGTGATAAAAATTGGAGAGTGCACGAATGCGGTAATCGTTGTTGCACAGCTGCCCAACAGCTCGATAGAAAAATGATAGGCAATAAATAATAGGCCAGCAGCGGCGAGCGCGATAAGGAATTACGCGATTTATCCTACATTTCTTGTTTTTTTTTTTTTACGAGAGAATTTATTTCTTTCGTGCGAATTGAGACGCGATAATGTTCGATTCGCGACGTTATCCTGCGCTGAACTGAATTTTTGGTATTTTTCTTCAGTTTTAGCGAACTCGGGTGGAAAAGATTTCCAGGATGAGCGACGACGATTTCAATCCGTGCGAGTGCATGTGGTACAACGAAATGATTATGCAACGATTACTTTCAATCGTAAGTGTTCCACATTATTAAATGCCAAAACCTTAGGAAACTCGTATTCCTATCCACGATCGTTTTAGTAGATTAGCAGCAGTAGGAGAGAGAGAGAGAGAGAGAGTGGTGATATCGTACTTTTTCTTTTCCTTCCTTCCCTTTTTCCCCTCTTTCCATTCGTTAAATTTGGGACAAGGATGCCATGAAATTACCTAAGAAGAAACGAATTGTTTTCTTGGAATATAGCAAAAATCTGCAAGCCCGACATATCCTAAATATGATGAAATCACATTCCATGCATCGACTTGCAGAAATTCGTAACGCTTACATAAAAACTCCTTTGTTTACGTAATTATCTTTATTTTGTCTTTCTTTCCTTCGATTCGTTTCTTGCCCGTTCACTAATTTCAGGCGAATTCAAGCGTGTAGAGTACAAAGAAAAAGTCGAACTCGCCTACGGATAACAATATCTAACGATGTGCTTAAGTCTCGTTAAAGTCTGCAAATAATAGGTTTATAATGACATTTGTTTTTTTAGTTGCGGCAAACTCAAGATTACTGTACAGATAATGAATGCTTCAATATTTCTCGACGTATGTGGTGTTGAGTATTCTTTCCCCTTTTATTATGTTTACAATTTGAAGATTTCACGACGCTTTTAAAGGTCTCGATTAAAAGGCTGGTTCGAATATTTTTTTTCAGCGCTCGGACCTCGCGAATCGACTTCGCAGAACTTTTTCATGGTCTGTTTGCTAATGGCATTCATCGCAGTTATGTATGCCTTTAGACCGCAATCGCTTCGACAGACAAACACCATGAAATCCCATGGAAATGATCATGTGAGTTAATCAAAACTTTATTGAAAGTATTGTCTTTATGAGAAACCTCGCATTTTACAGGACACGAATGGAGACCCGCCAGCAGGGCCTCAAGCAACAAATTAAAATTGCATAATAAATTGGAATAACGCATTTTACCGAAGGAAAAAAAGATTGAAGTAGATTTATAAGTAAATTGATAAATTTGTTGTACAAATTATTCTCGCCCAGAGACATATACAAAAACAATAAGAATGCCGATGTCCACCAAACTAGAAAAATTCTTATGAAATTGATACTGTGTACAAATCATTCGATATTTATTTGATTATTAAATAGGAAAATGTATATAGAAAAGATGTTATGGTTTTTGTAAAAGTTTTTTACTTATATAAAAAAATACGCTCATTCCGATTATAATAAAAGTATTCTCTTATACAATATCGGTAAGTTTCGCGATTTTAAGATATTTTATAATTAAGAAAATAATTAAATCTAAATGCACATGCATAAATAAATATCCTTTATACAATATAATTATCTATAAGTATTTTTGTGCGATGATATTAAATAAAATATCAATCGCATTGTCATTTATTATAAAAAATGAATGATGTAAAATGTTTTTTTTTTTCAATTAGTAACAATTAACTGACTATATATTCGATAAACTGTACATTTTTATTTTGAGTTTATTCATGCTTAATTTTGAGGAAGATAAAGAGAGCAACAATTTTTGTACAATTAAAAACATTTTATATAATGATAAAAAAAATTAATCAAATACTTTATTATTCTTGATTAATTTTCGATAATTCATTTCGAACTTTTTGTAAAATTCCCGACATTTTTTCATACTTACCTGTAGAATCTGGTAAATTTTCAAAATTTATCACGTCACTAATGTCTTTCGAAAACTTGTCGATTGATGGCAACTTGCTGAACGGTGAAGTACTTTTTAATATCGGAGTACCTAAAGACACCTTAATGCTTGGTGAGGTTGATACTTTAGATTGACTTCTAACACTTTGAGGTGTAACTTCAGTTGAAGAAGGTGGAGGCATATCAGATTTACAGTTTTTTTCGTCTTTTACCGAGTCATTTAAATTTGATTGAGAAGTTGAATCCTCCAATTCAACTAAGAGTTGCTTCTTTATGGTTTCTAGGTCCGAAAGTGATGGCGAATTCGGTCTAGACGAAGGGGTTGTACTTTCGTTCTAGGATACAATCGCAAATGAAACTTTATTCATACTCTGAATTCAATAGTTATAATCGAATAATAATAATAATAACTTACCGTTGACTCATCTTGTGATTGACTGTCCGAATCCTCTGAGATAGGAAGTGGTGGTTGAGGTAGGTTTTCGGATGATTTCGCAGACGGTTCCTTTGGTAATGGTGGAATAAAATAATTGTGTACCGGTTCCGCTTCTATTTCGGTTTCTAAAATTATATAAAACATTATTTGTATTTATGCAATTTTCATTTGAATAAAAAGCATACCTGAACATTTAACAATATCCATATCAACAACTGTAACACTAGTATCTGCTGTTGTTACAGGATTAGATAACTTTAATTTTTTCCTTTTATAACCTTCATCTGCCTTTTTATCTTGTAAGTTCCGCAACATTATTTCTTTACTGTGCTCAGGTAGCATTTGTGGAGCTCGATGATACTTATAATCCTATTGCATACATTTGACATATTAAAAGTAAAGGTATACATGCATATAATACATTGAAAGCTCCGACAAACTCACATCGCGTGTACCAAGGGGTGCTGCCACATTAAAACCAGGAAAATCATAAATCTTTTTAATGTCGTATTTATCTTTATCTCCTTCTCCAAAAATTTCTCCTGGCTCATCCTCAGGATCTTTCACTATTTGCCCTTCAGAATTAAATAAATTTAATCCAGAATGCTGTAAGCGGGCTTCTTCCAACCATCCTGGGGGATAACCAAGTGTTCTCATCCTATAAAAGTATTTAAAAATTGGTAGAATAAAAGTTTATTACTTTGAACAAGTAAAACAATATTTGATGACTCAAACCTGTAAATATATTTGGGCAATTCATTATCTCTAAGCCCTAATGCTTTTTTCAAATTTATACTAATCTGCCCAGGTATGAAGTGTCCAAACCTTTGACCTTCTTCCATATGATATCTAGACACTTTTTGACCACCCCTCACATCTTTTCTGTTCTTATTTATCTCTGTTTGATTTTTTGGTTCTGGACAATCTCTTAAATTATGATTACCTAAACAATTAAAACATTTCATCCTTGGCAGACACGTCTTTTTCTCAGGTGATTTATTAATACTTTTGTTTTCTACCATAGTTTCATATTTCTAAAAAGACAAAAACATTCATTTATTAAAAAACATTGAACATGTCTCTTTTTTATTCAGCCAATTGATAAGTAATAATAACCTTTCCATATGTAGGTATATCAAGATCAATATTTATATTTGGAAGTTTATCTACCAAAAATAAGCTCGAATCATTATTATTTATAATCTTTTTTTCAGTTGGACTTAGAACTTGCTTTTCTACAATTTCATCAGAATCCCAAATTTCTAAAACTAATTCTGTATTATAATTATTTTTCTGAGCAGACTTCAATGAAAATGAGCTTTCTAAAAACTTCGTTATCGATTCACGATATTGCCTACGAAAAAATTAAAAGATTTCATAAAACAAATAAGCCTCAAGATAACTATTACATTAAACAATTCGTTTACCTTGCAATATTTTCGTCACGAAATATAACTTTAAGAAGAGGTTGTTCCTCTTTCTTATCATTGTATAATTCATCCCCCGTATTTTTTTCATCGGTCTTATTTTCTGACTTAATAGGGGTATCACTTTTTGTATCAGTGGATATAATTTCTGTAGATATAATTTCTTTAGATATATTCATTGAAGAATCAATGAAAATTTCATCAGTGATGTGAATCACATCATCGTTAGAGGTTAGTAATTTTGGAGAAGACATCGCACTATTTTTTACCATTAACCTCGAATTCATTAACAACTTGGAATCACTTTCGCCGCTTCATCCAAATATATCTAATTACTATCTATGAAACTTGAAAAACTTTTTCTCCCCTTTAAATAGAAATATTCCAATATCTTCTGTTTACTAATATAGCGTTATAAACAGAATGACATGGCAGCGATTGGAAGCTGCTTATATTCAGTTTCTAATTTACCGACGGAAAGTGTTAGTAGTTAAGTGGTAAGCCGCCATCTTATTTATCACATAAAATCAGTATGTTTTTATTTAAAGCCTAATTGTACAATAATAAATACTATAAATTATCGCAAAATATTGTTCGTCGTACCAACAATTAATTAAAATGCAAAGTTTACGAAAGAGCCATAGAAGTGGCTGGAGAGACACCATTTTTAGTCCAAAGGAAGGCAAGCTTAAAGGTTATTATAAGGGAGAATGGAAGAATGATCGCAAAGAGGGACAAGGCGTTGAATTAAAGTATTTATGAATGAGAATAACAGATACGCCAGGTAATTATATCGTTATACTTCGTAGAAATGGCCTAATCTATGTAGGAAGTTGGTTGAACAATCTTAAGCATGGATATGGCGTTTTAAGTAAAGTCTTAGAAAATGGGGATATTTGTAATATTTATGACGGTGAATGGAAAAACGATAAAAAGCATGGATTTGGAGGAATTTTGAACTTGGGCAAATTTTATTACGAGGGTCCGTTCTTTAAGAATAAACGTCAAGGATATGGCAGAGTGTGGTTCTGCGATGGCAGCTACTATCAAGGAACGTGGAAGAACGATCTTTATCACGGTCACGGACTTTTTGTACAAGGTGTAAAATTGTAATTCTATTGTTACGCTACGTTTGTAAAAACTCAGCGGCATTTTGTAGTTAACGGTAACAGATATGAAGGAGAGTTTGCAAATGGTAAAAAGAATGGACATGGTAGGTTCTATCATCTGTCGACTGGACAACTTCAAGAAGGTCACTGGAAAGATGATATTTGTATTAATGGTACAATAGAAGACATTTCGTATAGACAGTCAGCACTCTTCCCTACTCCATATCCTATTCCAAAGTAAGCCTTTGACTTTGATTCATTCTACTTTGCTCCATTATACATTTCTTTCAATTTCCAGATTAATCAATCAGAGCTAAAAATAATCAACAATAGTGTTTTCTTTGAAGATTTTATTTCGGCAAAAACATTGTTTGCAACAATGCTTAACAAATCTTAGTCGGAAAAATCATTTTACAAATATCAATATTTCTATTTAGAAAATAATGAATTTTTATAATGTTAAATCGTCTCAAACATCGTTTTATATACGATTGTTATATACAAGAGATTCTGACAAGTATGAGGCACCACACACATGAATAAAAATGGATTCTACCCTTTTAGAAATACTGCTGTAACTGTTATTAACAATTTTTGAAAAGAGAGGTAAGTACGAAAAGCAGCACACCGCGTGTCGTACGAGAAAAAATAATCTCGAACTTTCATGATCCATTGAGTTGTGAATTGCCATCAGAAGTCATTAAAGCGTATCGTCGTTACTATAATTAAGTAGCTACGCAAGGAATGTTTCATGTTTGCGTATACGCAATTTCACAAATTTTAGTAGAGTACCCAGACCGATATTCCTCAAGGTCTACAGGAACACCGAGTTCCAACCATTTCATTCTTTGCTATAATAATTGTGAGAATCCTTTGTCTCTCACATCCGCTCGTACAGATATAACAAGAATTTGATAACGGAAGATCGCCATACCGGTCTCATTAGCATAATGTCGCGGACACACATCGCTCACATTCTAATCCCCCGTTAAGCTTGCATTCTCTTTACTTCACGAAGTGGGAAATGATCGTGAGAGCACTTAGGGAAGCCCTGACCATTGACAAATCCCACATTTGGCATATATCGGAGAGAAAGAGAGAACAAAAGAGGGGAAGAGTATCGCGTCTTTATTATAAAATCAGTCAGTACCACACTCTATGCGTCTTCTTCGGGTTGTCTGATTAGAAAAAAAATAGGTTCAAACGATATGCGCGCCTGCGGGCTGCAGCAGATTCACACCATTTCTACCTTCAACATCGGTGGACTCGATTTGCTCTTTAAGTAACTCGAGTTCTCTGATACCGGATACGGTCATCTCGTACTTGTGCGCAACAAGACTTCTATAGAAGTGAATTGCGAATGCCAAAAAGATGATTAACACTGGTACCAACACTATACAAGCTGACCAGGCAGCCGTCTTGGAGAAATCGTAAAATTTGACCCAACAGAGGATGGCGATCTCCAAGAGGAAAAGCAGTAGGCCCAGTAAAGTCGAAAATGCCCAGGCAATCTCGATGTACCAGTGTAAACGTTCGTGCGGTGACTCGTGGACAAGGCTTATGCTGTGCAAATTGCAGACAGCTTCAATATTTGGCAGTATACAAGTAGATATCATCAGGGCTAGCATGTGTACCGCTACTAACAAAGTTGTACAAACTGCGAAAGCGATCAGCATTTGCGTCGGTACTTTTGTGTCGGCGTTCAGTTGTACCTCCACCATGGCTACCTGCGCATAAAATTTCGGTTTACTCGATCCACAGCTTATGGCTAGTGCTGTAATATCTCGTCACTACAATACCATAGCGAAACCGGAGAGCAAAGCGGAAGTTTTGCTGGAGGCTTTAAGCTTCGCTCGGCTAAGTTGCAGCTTCCTCCACGAAAGGTAGCCCGGTGTGTGAAGGCCATCGCCCGATTGCGACATCTTCGACTGTGAATCAAAATCAAGATGAGTAAATTCGTAGCGATAAATCGACGAGAAACCAGATTTTGGTAATGAGATCGTCGGAAAGCACAAAGGGATTACTGCTAAAGGGGCGAGACAAGCTGTTCTGCGAATGCGTGCTAATCGACCGTGGACCGAGATCTCTTAGAAGCACGTTAAAAAAAGAAAGGCACGTACCGAGTGTTGCCGACAACCTTGGTGCCAACCAAGGAAGGAGAACTTGCCAAAAGCCCCGTGTAGGACAAAAAATCGACGGGTGCTGAACGAAAAAAATAACGAAAATTAATAGAGAGCGCACGAAAAAGATGGCAAGCGTGAAAGAAGCAAGCACCTATGAGGATGAAAACTAAAACTAAACCACGTATCTCTCTGATGGCTGCGCTGGAGATGTAACAGAAATGACGAAATGTACGAGGATGATCAATATTTACACGTATTATAGGAGGACGGACATCAGCGGGGACATGAAACTCGGGGAAATCAAAGCCGCTGTTGCGTGGGAGATCGCAGGAAGTTCCTTTACGGACCTTCCGGTACTAGGAGGATGGGAATAGAATAGGTGCTGGATGATCATGATTCCGAAGGTGAATTTTGCGGGAATTTAATACACAAACTGACCTGACAATCGTGGATCCGTTTGTGGAAGCAGCGACTGTCAGGTTCGCGCAGGTGATCTTGCCCCACGTGAACGTGAATCGGCAACTGCGAGGAGGGGAGAACCACTCCGCTCTCCGCTATGAATGCTGAGTTGCGTCCAGTGCTCGTCGACCATACAGACATTAGGCTCGATTCTTGAGCGTTCCTGACCAGCGCTGTAAAAGAAAAGCCCCCTTTTATCACTTCACTTTTCTTCTTACTACCTCCTTAAACTCTTCACAAGACATTTCATCCATCGAGAATCGTCCACTTCACGATGGATGGTCTTATGAAGTTGGAGGAGGCTCCAGGTACCCTCTTGCACACAATAGTCCTTGTAGAGTTCTTACTATATGTTTTTCATGCGATTCGATTCCGCATAGAATTATAACGATAACGAGCTTCCAATCGTCATAATCATAACAGATATATGCTCGATGGGGTAAGGTGATTTTTATTCGAGCAAAGTATTCTTTACGCGTGGACAATTGTCAAAGAGTAACAGAATGTCATTGTCAATAAAGCAAAAAGTTTCTGTGCTTATTGTGCTCGTGTAACAACTCATATCACATAATTGACGCGAGATACTCGCATAACGTTTCGCTTAATTTATGCAATACCACGCTCGTAACACACATCTATTGAAAATCTACTTGGCAACGATGCACAAGGCCATCAACCACAGATGTACAATTAATCAGAAAACTGTTAAATTCCAGCTTCGAGTGTGTGATAAAAGAAACGTACAACAAAGCTGGAGAAAAACTTCTGGCAGATCTTCTGGGTGATAGTTTAATTACTTTAATTGAAAGAATTAAATCCTCGTTTATCCGACGGGCATCATCGTGCGAAAATATTAATACAAATAATTTTCCTTAAGTGGTTGAGAAAACGTTTGTGTAATACTTCACATACTCATCCGTTACGTAAATAAAACGTTGATCGCAGATGCATAAACAGCGAGAGCGGAATCGTGCGGTATCAGGAAAAAGTTGGAAAAAAGAGTATTTTTAATATATGGGCACGCAAACGCGTGGGTAAATGAATATTGAGAAGCAAGAGACAGAGATGTGTAAGTTTACATGTATTTTCTTATGTAAATTCACATGCAAGTGGAGCGTGTTTTAAACGCAGCCAAGATTTTCGGTGACTAAACTGGCTGGGCAAAGCCAGCGAATTTTTATTTGCGCAGACACAATTGCAAACGGCGGCCAGAAATTGAAAAGTCAGCGACCGATGAACCTCGGTTCGCAATCTGCGTACATAGATATTACTCGAAGGTCAGGAAGGCAATGAAAGCACTTAGCGGTCCTCCGTCAGACCTTAAAAAGGTTCATCGTCATTCACCGACCATTCGACAACTGTAAATCACAGAATATCGAATGCCAAACGACGCGGTAGCTTTCGCAGTTGTCAGAAGTAATGTCAATCCTACGTTTGTTGCAGGTTCTATCAAAGGTACGAAAACGCTGAACGTGACACAGTTCCGTATGTAAGCCATCGCTGTAGCTCCTGGAAGGAAGCCGACAGCCAGCACAAGAGTGGCAAGACGGAGCATCGAGTCGCTTTGGAAAAACAAAAGGTGGAAGAAACTCGTTGTTAGACGAGTCTTTTCAATCCCACACGCGACAGTTTTTCTGTCCGCTGTACGAGCCGCAAGCCAATATCGTTGAGCAATACGTGCCAATATCACTAAAAATACAGAGCAGCAATGTGCTCGAGTCTCGGCTCGTGCACGAAATTAAATCGCGATTAAAACGCTCGTAGAGGAGCGAGTGATGTCAACGGAAAACGCTAGTATCCGCTTTGATATTCACACGCCAGGCACACGGGTGGTAGCCGTTGCCGTGGCCACTGATAGCCGCAAAAGCGATAGCGAAACTAGTAAAGGACTGTCGTTGGCCTCCACGATTTGTGGAAGCTCTCGCTGCGCCTCTACAATACCACTCGAATGACATTCGGAGAATCCGCGACACTTTTGCGCGCGGATAGCGCAGCGACGAGTGTCGTTAAGTCTCAAAAAGAACATGTCATTCGTCCGTGGAAAAAGATTCTCTTAAGCTCTCGCGGTTGAGAGCGCCGAGGACTGTTGAGTTGCAGGAGCCAAGAACAGAGAGACCTTCGTTTAAAAAGGAGAAACGCTCTTTCTTTTATTTTTGGGCCCTGGAAATTTCTATTTGCTCTATGGTGCCTCGTACTGAGAACAATTACCGTTTCCGAGCAACACGCCGGTACTACTGATTCAGTACACTGGATCATCTTGAGGCACACACTTTGGGACCTTCGGTGGCGCGGTTGAAAAAACAAAGAGGCACTGAACGAGTGTTACGATGCTCGCGCTGTGTATGATGTTACATCGCTACGTATGAAACTTTGACCAATCCGCGTGTCGAGGGGTTCGAAGGTTCTGACGAAGTTTCGCGGGTTTTTACGGGGAAGACCGTTTCGCTGGGAAAATGAAGATGAAAGTTACGGACGTCGAGTGCGGCGACTTGGAACACACTGAGCTAAGCGCCAATGACGAAACGCAGAGCCACAGGCGATTTCCGAGCACAACCGAGACTACTCGACGGTTACCGAACTTTCAACCGACCAGCAAATCGGACCAGAGACCCACAAAGTGCACGCTTCGTTCCCAGCCAAGAAAAATGTTCTTGGTTAAACATATCGAAGCCTTTGATGAGTATTCCCATTCCCTACTCGTCATCTCCCCGTGATAGGCTATAAATCGATTGATATAAACACACTTTTGACATTTGACACAAGTGCGAGTGCTGATTCGTTTAAAGAAAAAAGCTTTACCCTGCTGCGACAAAGAAGCAGCTTTCCTTGAGCTTAATCCTCTGTTTTTATCCATGTTGGAAGAGATTCTTTGATGATCCGTAAATAGGGTCACCAACTGATTCTTTTCCTTGCTTGCGTCGAATACAATTTCTCCTTCAACTTTTCCTTTTTTTTCTTCTTCCTCTTCTGTTTCTTCTTATTGGATCCAAGCTTCAGATGTGGACGGGTGGAGTAAGTTTAACTTGGTAGTATCCCGTGGAGCAGACCAAGTAGTTTATTTGGTCTTTTTACCGATGGCAAGTGTCCAGGATGGGGGCAACATTAATGAGAAGCGATACAGCAGTCATGGTCAGGATATCCCTGGTGCATTTATCAGTGATGCAGTTTATTCGATTCTAGGCGTCATTCATTGTCATCGAAGCCACGATCTTACATAAATGTTACTGATAAATTAATACTGAAATATAAATGACCGATTTAACGAATTTCATCACAAAGTGAGTTTAGGAAATACGATACCCTGATTTAAGGACTCTTTGACTTGACAAATAAAGAGCGATTATAAATAAATGCCTTGGCAAGCACTATTTTCTTTCAAAACCGAGTGCTATCAGAGTCAACAAACTAGTGTGAAATTCCAGTGTCACTAAATTCTCTGACTATGGGGTAAATGAACGTTGAAAAAGTGGAACCAGCAGAGAATTATTAATGAGACCGTACGGGCCTACGGAAAGCGACCAACTGATCTGTGAAGACAAGCGAATTGTGACAAAGCCAGTTGGAAAAGCACGAATTGCGTTCAGAACGACACGCGATACCGACAATTTTGATAACACCACTTATTATCTTAGAATTTTGCACAAACTTTAACATTGCAAATGACCGAACCAACATTTCTTATTAACTCCTCGAAAGGAAGGCTAAAATTATATCGTTTCGCTCAGATCTAGCGGGAATCCACAGGTTGTACGTACAACTTATCGGCTCTGGGCCTTCAAATCTTGAATGCCGACACTTTAATAAAACATACCGAACACCGTACACATAATAGTATCTTGATTCAATAACAAGAACTTTAACGAAATGGTACACTGTGAAGAATATGAATCATATTTTTGTCTTTAGAACGAGTAAACGCGATGCATTTTCCCGGGTAGCGCGAGGTGAATTGAATTGTACGCGAGGTGAGGCGAGGTACGGTCGCCAAGAGAAAGGAGACTCGCAGTCGAACAGGTAGTGCTGCCCTTTCACAAACATTTGTTTGCGCTTGCACCGATTGCCCGTCTGTCTGGAATCTTCACTAAAGACTTTACAGTTACCTCAACACGAGGACGCTATACCTTTATCGACCTATCAGCGTACGAGTCGTTTCTCATCGATTTTAAATTATTCATTCATTTTTCTTCGGTGCTTCATACCGTATTATGCAATGTTGGCCTCGGCAGCGTTCGACACGCTAATTTAAAAGAAATTCTAAATGATGAACGAAGATAATAAGAATAAAGCGTAACGCCATGCTTGACTTGCGCGAAAAGTTGGCAAGATCACCACCCGATTCCCTTGATGCTCGATCCTTTTTATTTTTAAACCAAGCAGAAGAAGTAAAGCTAAACTAACGTCTCCAAATATTTCTCGCGTCTGCCTGTACGCGAATATGAAGAAGCAACGAGATCGCCGACTGATGCTCCTCTAGGTGGAATATAAAACTTATTTTTCTTTCAATTTCACGAATGACGGACCACTAAAATTGCCCCTACCGACGTGAAATTATACACTTGTTGCAAACGCTTTGTTCGAGGAGGCATCGTAACAACCACTAGCCTTGATAGTATAACCTCCAAGCGATATTTGACAGGATGCCTATATTGCAATTAAATTCATAAATTACTCTGATCATCGACTATTCGGTTCGTGATGCAGCGCAGAGGTTAATAAGGCTATTATCGATACGTATTTTGTGCAACTTACAAAAATATTCTCCAAGCTTTGCTGGCCCAGAAGACGTGAGTGTTGCGGACACTAGAGCCGGTGGCAGCTCCGTATTAAGTTGTGTCACATTTGCTTTGCGAACAATGAGCGCACACGTTACTGGCTTCCGCCCAACCACCGGCATGCAAATTCATCAATACTGACAAGAATACCACGCTGAATATTGGGCGTAATATTGTGAAATTGCAACAAGGTTAAAAAAAGAAACTTTCCATTAAAAGGGTACTCACGCTACTCTCTCTTTCTCTCTCTCTCTCTCTCTCTTTCTTATAGATTTCTTTTGAGCGCGTGTTTCGCTAACCCTTAATTTCTCACGTCATTAAATTTATGACGTCAAGCCGGCAAAAACACAAGCAACCAAGCTGTTTACCACGCGCTTGATGCAGGAATGATCATCGAGCGGTAAGTTTTAGTTACCCACGCCATCTCCAGGCGGCAGCATCTATCTGAAAGGAAAAAACGTTGGATTCCCTTTTGAAATCAAAAAGAAGAGCTTTCGATGCTAGACTAATTTCTTTTTATCGCCTGTGATCTGGATTACTCTTTTAATTACAAAACCGGTAACTATACATCTTTTCAAGATACAATGACAAGAATTGCACATTGCATTTTTTAGTGACATCAATACCAGTATCACATGTATCGCATTAAGAAAAATTAAATGCGTATCTTGAGAATATGCATGAACTGCATCTTTGCGCAATTTTTATAATACCTTTAATTTGTAATCTCGAATGCAGGCTACCTCGAGAGTGTATTGCAATACTATTTCTTTTACATAGGTATTTCGTAAATGGAGAGCAGTGACTTTATCCTCAATATCCGGGCGTCCTTGCATTTTATCCTGTATAATACTTTCTCTGTGGATTTACTTTATGACATCATACCTAATATACAAGGTGTAGTAAATGATACACGAAAATTTGTGAAGGGGTTGTGGAGAAGTTAGATCTGAGATGATTTTCCATTTGCCACTATTCGATTTAAAGCTTCAACTTTGAACTACGAATGATCTTCTGCGCACAGTGTAATTGGCCCAACTTTCGCGGGCTAGTGTCAGATGTGATGTCAGCCAGTGGTAAGTTTACAACTTACTCTTGTCAACTTTTGATTTTTTGTAAAAGAACAAATAATTTGAGATTTTTTAAAAATGCTTAGTTTCGACATGGAAGCGACTCTGGATTACTCAATTTAGGTTATTTATAAAGTGGCATCAATTTTATCAAAATTCGTCTGACTATTCGTAGATCCTTCTACTATTCTACTGTTGATTCAAAATCGTCTCATCAATTTCTATCCAGCGATAATCGATGTGTAATTAAGAGTAGATTAACATACGCCCTGTGGTCTTATGCGTCGAAGCTCTTATTTTCAAAGTAGTATCGACTTTTCTGATTGGATTTTACTACTAAAAGTAATAAACCATTAAGTATTTAAAAAGGCTCGTCGGAAACCTAAGGTCTAATGAAAATTAAAAAAGAAATATGTGATAAAATGATATTAAATTTGTGGTGGGGTCTATTGAGTGAGCGCTAGCAAAGTATTACCATTTACCATTCCCCGAGTGCAGATCGATGCGGTGTAAGTCTTGAGCGTTAGTAGTCGATCAGCGCTCGGTAGATCGGTACGGCTTCGTGAAACGTTTCTTGAACTGTTTTCTTTGCTTTGCAGAAAGTGCCATTTGTTGTTTAGATAAACTACCCATTAAGCAAATAGATTTCTTCTTTATACTCTTATTTTATCTGAAAATCCTCCATTATATATAAATTCTTACATTTTTTTATCATTTTATAGATAATCTAATGTGTCATATTTTAATATTGTGTCGATACAATATTAAAAATTAAATATTCATAAATATATACAACCTTTCTTATCTGTTTAACTTTAAAAATGATTATAATGCTTCTTTAACTAGTTAGGTACAACTATCAAGATCGTTGTAGTGATCCAATTTTTAAGTAATCCTTACTTTATTTGGAAAATAGCATTTATGCGATTGGTTGATCAAAGAGACTCCTTGCCAATTTAGTAACATGCGTTATCACCAATAATCAGCGTTATCGTTGCTTCTCATGATTATCTATTCAGCAAGTGACCCTTCAACAAAGCAAATAATTTAATAATCTTGATTGCATCGATAATTGTGAATAATAATGGGTTTTTAGATTTTTTCGCTGCTGGTCTCAGTCAAAGAGCACTAGCTGGAAATTGTAAAGAAAGATATATAAGAATTTAAAGTTTCTTGCACGCAAGATCAGAGTCTTAAGTTAATCGCGATTTCTTTGGGTGTTCTGGAGGACCAGAAAGGGAAAATGACATCGTTGAAGTTGGCCGATGATCAGCGGTTTGCTCTGATGAAAGTAAGTCGTCGTTCAAGTGAATAGAGGATGACCTCGAAATCAAAATGAAGTCTCTAGGTCGAGGACACCTCAAATGGGACTCGAGACTCAAATTAGGACTATACACAAACTACTTACACTTTACCGAATTAAAAAAATGTTTCTCTTAAGCGTCCTAATTCTAAAAATGCCAATCTCAATCTCACAGAGTCCTGATGACGGAATTCTACTTGAAGTCTGGAACACCTTACGTTGTTCCAAATTATTTGTCACATGTAAATACATATGTATTCATTTTGCATATACTCGATAAAAGTTCAAAAGCAAAGATCCGACATTCCCACCGCGTTCTTGCTCCCACCGCGTTTCCAGCCTTGTGGATATTTTCTCTTTCTCTTTTCTGGGTGCCCCGTTATTTTTCTCGTGGGTATCGTGTGACGAACTCCATGCTGACGCTCGCAATTTCAAATACCAGCACGTGGAACTCTAGGCATTAGCGGTGGCATTCCAAAAAATGATACATAATTTACCGAAAGAATCCCTTACGCAAGAAAAACTGATTTCTTGCAGCGGAAATAGCATTTATCGATAACGCGACCTATTGTCTATGCTCAGAAGCATCTTCCGTTTAATCCCATGAGTAGCGGTAATAATATATTTGGTAAAAGTATCGTAATATGTACAAGAATCATCTCCTGGCACGCAATAGACGATTGTTGAGTATTCAACTCATGCAAGCAAATGTCGAAGGCCACCTCACAATGGACATTAAACATTCAACATTACTTAATTTCCTCTGATCCATGAGCTTTTGACCAAAATTCGAATTAAACTGCGTCACAGTCATTCCTCACTTTTTATCACATTGTTTCTCTTCGCTCAGGCTACTTTCAAAGAGATACTTTGGAAGGGAAAAACTTAGATCCTTTGCACGAAACGATTTACTGCACTTTATTCCGTGCATACATGTATATAGACTATGAACGATCAAGTTTCTACGTAGATCGAGCAAAAGCATTATTACCAGAACGCTAAGAAAAAGATTTCACTGGCTTTTACCCGAGATATTGCTCGCAAATTATTGCGCTATCGAAAAAAGTCTAATCGAAGAAAAACCAAGGAAATCAGTTGCTTAGCGATCAGAATTTATCACTTTCATCTCTGAAGATTTGCAGTGAACCAAAACGCTGAAAAAGAATCTTCGAAAAAATGATTTTTCTTACAATTTTCTCCCGCGGCTACTCGTTGAAAATAATCGTTTGGCAAAAATTTCAAAGAAACTCCAAATATTAAATTGGAGAGTTTCCGATGTTATCAGGTGAATTTTAACACGCTCGTGAATCCAGTTACCATCACCGGTGTGAAGAAAGTTCCGTTCTAGACTTGCCTAGCGTTTCTTCTTATTAGTCCTGGCTGGTTGTAAGCTAACCATAGAAAGTATATTAAAAACATGCCTTACTTGCTATTCGTCCCTATTATCAAATGTAAGAAAATTTCATTTTGCAACGCTTACCGTCAATTAAAGAACAAATCAAATACCATTATGAGTAAAAAGTAAACTCAAACCCATTAATTATCTGGCACAATACTTTATGGTATCGAGTACCAATAAACTTTCTAGAAATGGTCTCTCGAGTTCAATGCTATCATTGTTCCTTGAAAAAATTCTGCAAAACTGATATCGATAAGAACCAATCAACAATGGTTCGTTTTCAAGATATAATGCCACATTGTTCCTGTTTCTATCAGTGAATTTAGACTTTTACGATCTTCTTAAAAACATGTAAATAATTTTACGATAGTAAGTGACACGTGAAATTATTATCCCATCATTAAATAAACCAAATGACATACCTCATTTAAAATTCATACACTTACCCATGCCTCATATCAGTTATAAAAGTCAACGCATGATTCATGAAAGTAATTAAATAATCTTTTAACATCTTATCTAACTTCATTTAGTAAATTTATTAGAAAATATTCATTCCCTCATGACTCTTAATACCACCAATCTCTTATAACACACTTCGTTTTCAGCGTGTTTCAATAATTGATATATCACGATTGGCATACAATTTAATTCGCACAGTTGATCGGAAAATCCATGTAATATTATTCTTAATTTTCTTGAGTTCTAGCAACTACTTCAAGTTGTCGCGTGATAATCAACATGCGTAATTTGAGGGAAAAACCAGTTTCTCGGGTTAATTAGAGTGCACATGCATTGTTCACCTTGTACCTTCATCTCTGGTACGCTAATCTAATGGCTTAGCTACCACACTATCTTAGAAATAAAGAAGAATCTTTAAAAATGGATTTTGTCACGCAACAGAATCTTTCCACGTGTCAAACAGAGCAATTCGTTATAAGTATACACAGCTTGTGATCATATAACTTCCGTAGAAAGTTGAGCGAACGATCTTCCCATCCAGTAAATTCTAGCATCCATCCTCCTTATCTATTCCTTCATCGGTATTCGGTCAAAGAACTACCAATAACTGCAATCCATTGTCAAAACAATTGTACTTCTAATCAGATCATTATGATCTCTTTAATAATTGTTCCTTCAAAGAAAAAGCTTAAGCTTTTTATTCCAGCATTTTCCTCATCTTATTCTGTGGAAATCCCTGGAGCGTAAATCTCTGATCCTGATCACTTTGAACATTAAGTTTTGGCTGAATAACTTATTCATAAGTTTTCGTGCTTCACTTGCTATCCCCCTGTCTCTATCTGTTTCATCCAGCTTTACAGTCTGAAGAACGAATTATCCTTAAAGTAGCCTCAGTTCTTTTTGAACTTCACGAGTGAAAGTCCGGAAATTTATTTCTTGATTTTCCATGACCCGTAGTTAGAAACATGGATCGTTTGACGGAGATGATAAAATTGGTCTCGTAATTACCTTCGATTAATCGTGGATTTAAATTGATTTCCTAGTGCCTGAAGAAATCCTGAGTGATAGACGATAATTGATAATTCATTGTTAAATGAGATTACAATTTCAGACTTATCCATCAATTCTGATCAATTCCTTAATCTCTCTGCCCCGTGTGACGTTTAAAAAGACATATTTCATATTCTAGAACATTAATATAAGAAAAAGAATCTGTCTTCTTTGTTACAATGATGTTTTTCTTATTTTTCTTTAGTTCAGAAGAAACGTACAAAATATTCTTCAGCCACATCACGACGATTACTTCTTACTTCGATGGCTCAGAGGTATTTATACATTGATGGATCTTTGTAGAAAAACTGATAGACCAATAAAATTTTTTGAGCTAAACTTTTTATCTAAATCTCTCAAGGTAAACTTGATTTTAAGAGACCTTGAACCTTGTTATAAGCTTAGGAAAGTAATTAACATAAATCTGGAATTTCTCGATGATTCGGATTGATTTCTTAACTTTTTGTTTAGCGAGAAAATGGGATCCAGCAGCAGCAGAAAAAATGTTAAGAGACGTAAGTACGAAATATAATTCTCTCGATTTACATAGATTTTCTGTTTTCTAATAAAGAGAGATTAAGTCCTGCTGCATAAGTATAATAGAGAGTGATATTTCATAAGTTTGTGAATCTCGTGTTAGTTAATAATAATATTTATCGCCACGAAGGTAAATCTCGCACAAGGAAAATTGAGTTTGCATGTGGTCATTTCCGGAATATGTTTCCAGACACTTTCTAGTCGTCTGTACATCTTTTCTTTGACCAAGAAAGCAACTTTGTTGCATTTGATAGAATTAAGGATTTTTTTTTGTCACTTTTCTATACAATTCCTCGAGATTGATTCCTAGACACTATTCAATTTCCTTAATAGTCTTTAGAATGGAGAAAACAGTGGGATGCTGATAATGCGGAAAACTGGGAACCACCTCAATTTCTCAAGGAATATCTGCCACATGGTTTGTGTGGTTATGACAAGGATGGAGGACCAGGTGAAAAGCGCTTAAGACATTAGACACGCAAAATTAAAATTAACGAGTACGAAACTCATTTCTTTCTATATTTTTATAGTGGCCATTGTGCCATTTGCTGGATGTGACATGTATGGAATATTACACGTGGTTTCTCGAAGGGACATGATAAAAACAACGGTATATTATCTGGAGTATTATTTATCAATTTGCAAAGAGCAAGCAAAAAAACATGGAGAAATTGCTGGACAAATTACAGTTATTTTTGACATGGAAGGATTTAACTTGAGGCCCTACTTGTGGAGACCGGGTAACATCGAAAATATAACGAGAATTTATCTACAAATTTTCATGAGATTAATGAGAGAACTAAAGAAGAAAATATTCTTTCAGCTGGTGAAGTTATTTTGTCTCTGATTCAAATGTACGAAGGAAATTATCCTGAAATTTTAAAGATTTGTTACATTATTAATGGTACATATTGTTTATTTGCACATTTAGCTAGACTGAATTTCAATCTGTTCGAAAAAATAAACAATCGATTACTTTGCAGCTCCAAAAGTATTTCATCTAGCATTTTCCATCGCTAAAAAATTTATGAACGAATATACAATATCAAAAATCCAAATTTATAAAGCTGATCCTATTAAATGGCAAGCAGCAATTTTATCGAAAGTGCCTGCCGATCAATTACCCAAACATTTCGGTGGTACTTTAACCGATCCTGATGGAAATCCTAGACTCATTACTAAAGTAATTTCATTCAAAATGAATATGAAAGTATCAAATTTGTATTTAATGAATAAAAAAAATGTTTTATACACTATTACTTCTAGATTTGCCAAGGTGGAAAAGTTCCAAAGGATATGTACGATAATAAGATAGAAAAAGATAAAGGCAACGAAGATTTTATTACTGTAATTATTAGAAAGGGAGATAAATTAAAATTAGATCTTTCTGCAGCAGAGCAAGGATCAATTTTAAGGTAAATACTTGCAACAGGAAG
Organism: Sclerodermus sp. 'alternatusi'; assembly: GCA_037305995.1. Lineage (NCBI taxonomy): Eukaryota > Metazoa > Arthropoda > Insecta > Hymenoptera > Bethylidae > Sclerodermus > Sclerodermus sp. 'alternatusi'. The sequence continues at coordinate 6,044,455 of CM074553.1, read as the reverse complement.
TTCATTATTATAGCATAGTTAATTATTTGCTTGTTACTTAGTTGGGAATTTCGAACAGAAGATCATGATATAAAGTTTGGTATTTTAAAAAATAACACGAATGGACGACAAACTGAAATAATACCACTTCATAGAGTAGCAGCACATCAATTAGAAGAAATTGGTGTACTAACTTGTGAAGAACCAGCTACATGTAAGCTAAGTGCAATATGATTTTCCTAGCTTTAATTGTATTACATCTAAACTCTAATAATCCTTTCTAGATTCTGTGGTCTTTGACAACAGTTATAGTTTAATTAGAAACAAAAAACTTCATTACTCCATTCGCATTACACCACCGTCAGAATCTATCGTAAAATTAACACCAAACGCATAATATAAAGAAATGAAGTTATCCAAGGAAAAATAATTGTACAAAAAACTGGGAAACTGTTTTACACACACAAGGATTATTTTATACACAGTATAACTAAATGAATTAAACGAATTTAGATAGATGTTTGTTTGCATTATTCTTTTTATATTTTATTGTTTGTTAAGTTTATTTTATGTATTTTATAGGCATGTAAGAGGTAAAATTGTAAAAATATAAAAGAGGTCTGTGTATATATTCAAAAATTATGTAGTATTTCTAAACCTTAATTACAATAGTAATAAACTTGCATAAGATTCTGGCTTAAAATTATTTAAAAAAGTACCTAATCATCATCTTCATCCAAAAGTAACATTTCAATAAGAAAAACTTTCAATAAGTCATCACCTTCCAAACGTTTCTCTGTCCCCCATTTGGCTAGTGTTGGCAGAACCTTCAGTTTAGTAATGATATCCTTACGAAATGGACAATTGGGGTCTTTCCAACTAGAAATAAATTTGCTTTACTACAGTTTCTCATTTTACACTTTTAATAATAAACATATAAATACATACGTTGTTCGATCACCAACTTCAACCAAAATAAAATGGGAATCGGCTGGTGCTGACTTTAATGCCTCCTCTATAATTGGCTCAGCTATTTTGAAAAAGAATAAAATGGAAAAATGGATAAGTAATTTAAGGAAAAACAAATTAATCTTAATCATACCATCAAAACTGAGGTTAAAACTACGTTATAAATAAGAGGTAACTTACCGTTAACGCAATCAGGGCACCAACTAACTCCTGTATCAAGTTTTGTACCGCTATACAGGACGAAAATAGGCCCATCAGCTTTAAAGTCTTTCATAAACTTCAAAAATTCCTGATAGCCTTGTACTTTATGATGTTGGACCATTTTGTTTCGGCTAATTTAACTTTTTTTCTAATGCTAAAACACGATATTCTTCAGCATAACAATCACGAGAGATAACCACTCATGAACGTAGATTAGATATAATTACGGCTGAAGAATGGGAGGATATCGGTGGGAGTAACAAGTATCATTGTGTCAATGAAGGAAATAAGCTGATAAAAAAAATCGTAGATCAAAGATAATTCTTTCTATCAATTTCATAATGAATTGTCGGTGAATTTATCGAAAAAACTACTTGTGAGATTAAAGCAAAGAATCGCATCTCCAGATAATAATGTGTAATCGCGTAAGAATTAATTTGTTTACAGATTATATAATAGTATAATTTAAAAATATTTAAAAAATAAGAAAAAAATAGTGTGGAAAAAAAATTTTTTAATTTTCGCGGATATAAACTGAGGTAACGGGATCCAAAATGTGTAATGACTGTGATTGGCTGTGATCCTGAACGACATAAAATCGGAAGAATTTGATTGGTTGGAACAACCCCCCTTAAAGAAAAATGAGACGGACGTCATTTTCCACCAATCCGAGAATTCACGAGGCAAGAGTGTTTGGTTTGGTATGCACTGCAAGAGAACAGTGCTCAGTGTAGTTCGTCGTGATTCAAGGTTTTCTGCCCAATAACAATATTGTTGTAGCGTCGTTCGATTTTCTAAAATTGATTTACTTTTGAGCAACATCCTTGCCAATTATTACATAAATTGGCAAATTAGAAAATGGCTGCAGTTTTTGATATTGAACTCCACGATGTAGACAGTAGCAGGGATGAGTCTGACGATGATATTCTCGAAATAAGCGAGGTAACTTACCAGCTGTAAATTTTTCTTTCATACCTCAGAATCACATGTCGACAAAAATTACATGATTTTTTTCTTAGGACGATTATGACTCGAATCCAAATGTAAATGAGATAATCGAGTGAGTGAATTTCATTTTAATCCGCGATAGAAGCATATGTACGAGCGTACGTTATTAATAATCTTGAATTTTTTCGATTTAGATCCGACGATGTCGAAACAGTACCCATATCCGAACAAAACGTTAATCGTGGTAGGGAAAGGGCAGGTCCTCAAGACTTTCAACTATGCAAGGTTATTGGAAAGGGTGGTTATGGGAAGGTTTTCCAAGTTAGAAAAATTACTGGCAGTGATAGTGGAAAGATTTTTGCCATGAAAGTAAGTTTTGTTAGTTGTGGGCTTCAATTTTAACTCTTTCCTAATGTTACTTTTCCCTTAACAAAGGTCTTACATAAAGCATCAATCATACGAAATCAGAAAGACACCGCTCATACTAAAGCAGAGAGAAATATATTGGAAGCAGTTAAGGTATGTAATAATTATTTATAATTCAATTAACGTTTATAAGAAAATTTAATAAAACTGTTTTTAGCATCCATTTATTGTTGATCTCATGTATGCATTTCAAACTGGAGGAAAATTGTACCTTATATTGGAGTACATGTGTGGGGGAGAATTATTTAGGCATTTAAATCATGAAGGCATTTTTTTGGAAGACACTGCATGGTAAGATAATCATTTCTTTTAATCTTAAAATAGTTTTAATAACAAATGATTTGTTGCAGTTTTTATTTGTGTGAAATTATTCTGGCTCTACAACATTTACATTTGCAAGGAATTATATACAGGTGCGTGGTAATATTCAAGTTTCTTCTGGACAAAAGCTTAATATTTCTCTTTTTTACAGAGACTTAAAACCAGAAAATATATTACTAGATGCAGAAGGGCATATCAAACTTACAGATTTTGGCTTATGTAAAGAACATATTCAAGAAGGAGCAGTAACTCACACATTTTGCGGCACTATTGAATACATGTATGTTGTCTCTGGCTTTGCCCTCTACATTTCATGTTTATTAGGAGCTATTTCATAAAAATCCATGTTATGCAGGGCTCCTGAAATATTGACAAGAAGCGGCCATGGAAAAGCTGTAGATTGGTGGAGTTTAGGAACATTGATGTATGACATGTTAACAGGTTCTGTAAGTATCATAAATATAATGTAATATAATATTAATTATACAATAATTGTACACTTGTCATAATTACATTTCTAGCCACCATACACATCAGATAATAGAAAGAAAACAATAGAAAAAATTTTGCGTGGCAAATTAATTTTACCACAATACTTGACACTTGATGCACGAGACCTAATCAGAAAATTACTGAAGGTTAGTATTCGAAAAGTATATTTTTCTACTTATATATCGTTAGGTAGATATATTTGCTGATAAGTGTACTTTTCTTTTCATAGAGACAAGTAGCACAAAGATTAGGATCAGGAGGTTCTGACGCCGAACAAATAAAAAGTCACCATTTCTTTAAGCATATCAATTGGGGCGAAGTAATATCCCGAAAATTAGAACCACCTTTTAGGCCGAAAATATCCAGCGAGGACGATGTATCGCAATTCGATAAAAAATTCACAACATCTGCTCCCATAGATTCTCCTGCAGAATATACCTTGAGCGAGTCGGCAAATCTAGTTTTTCAGGTACATCCATCTCCTGCTTATACGAAGAGCCAGAAAATTTATATGATTTATTTTTTTTTAAATTCATATAATTGTTTCTTCTCAGGGATTTACCTATGTTGCTCCTAGCATATTAGAAGACATGTGTCCTCAGCCACGAGTCATTAACGCAAGAAGCCCTCGTAAAGGCTACATGAAAGGTTTTGTACCGAACAATTCGCATTTTCATTTGCATAATTCTCATTTGCAAAATCACAGGTAATTATAGTCAACTTATTTAGTTATATCCATTCTTTGTTTGGATATACCCTTTCTTAATTGCTACAGGCATAACGGTGTGGGCCACAGCAATGTAGAAGATACGGAAATGATTGAAATTGGTTAACTGCCATTTACTAAATAGAGAAATATTTAGCATATTTGGCCTAACTGTCGGGCATTCACGACCAATCCTCAAGTCTCAGGGAGGAATTTTATAAATATTTTGTGAAGATACCTAAGGATAGGTCAAATATCCGATATTTTAATGAATGTCCATCAGTTATGTTTAGTTAATTTTTTTAAAGTGAATTTAATAACTAAAAATTAAGGATTGATTTATTAAATAGGGACGCAGCAGTTACACGGTAGGAACCGGTTTTTTGCAATAGTATTCAATATTGTTTTCGATAAGCGAAAACGACAGTTGAGTAAACGGTATGATTTTTGCATATGATTTTTTATTTTTGTATTTTAGCCCTTTAGAAAATAACTAAAATAAAACTAATCGTACTCGAAAATTATGAACCGCTCACTCAATTAAGTTCCATCAACGCAATCAAGTAGAAATACAAATTTTATTATCGAAAAAAGCTCTTACGTTTTCCAAAAAATGCAAATTTAACATTTAATCGTAATGTAAATACCTATGACTATACGAAGCAACATACACAAGTTATTTTTATCTAATTCTTAAATATCTGTCCAAAGCAATCTTAAGTGCATTTCATGAGAAAAAGAACTACTGAAATTTTGGGGTGAAGTTTCAATGCTGCCTATATCGAAGTTTTCTGATTTTATCGGAATCACACAAGAAACATAATTATTAAAGTTCCGGTATAATGATTAGCTAGGCCACTCATAAATAATTTTGATATGATTTTGTTATAAAGTTTCTGTGATTGTTTTCATACTGCGCAGGCTTTTTCTGCAATATAACGAGTAATCTTAATTGTAATGTTTTTTATCAACTAAATACCACAGCGAAGTTCCTAAAAAAAATTCAACTGGCGTTGAGGAGCAGATTATTTTCTTCCATTTCATTTAAATAAACTTACCCCTTTTAAGAACACGTTTTCTCAGGTATAACGATATTATCTCGATAACTTCTGTGTATTACGGCTTGTAATTCGCTGCTAAACATTTCCTGCCCACGTTGTATACTGTTGAAGAAATTTTATTTGTGTTAACTTGCCAATAGTTTTTGATTTATAAATAATAAGTTAAGCAAAAGAAGTTGACTGCTCACCAAACTCCAATGTACCCAAGTGTTCAAAGACCATATAGCTGCGAGTATTTGACTCTAAATGCTTGCAGTGATTACCATAGTTGAAATATGATGGTGTAAAAATATCTCGGTTGTAAATGCGCATGATACTTACAAAAGTATATTATCCATAATTATATTGTAAAAAAAAAAACACGTGTGTGTATTTAGAGAGTATGGGAATACTTTATAAGTCACTTTTTGTATGTTATAAAAAAGATCAGTATAATATATAAACTGGAAACGTAATTAAGATGCCATTCAAGTACGTTTCAAGCGCATACTAGTACGCAACACCAATTTTTCGAATATTAATTTTACTAATTTATAAAGGTATCCAGAACAACTAGGGTGATTCACCAAAGATTTCTTACAGCTCAAGTTTTCCATTTACTTAAGTTTCATTGCCACTTTTGTCAATTAACTATTTCTGTATACAATGCCATTGGATAATTAAGTTTGTAATATCTAAAGAGTTAAGACTTCGATGATTACGTGTACATTATATGCATAGTTTATTATGAGTATTTGTCTCTACAAAGTATGAAAAATAATAGGATCACATCTCGAAATTTTGATACTTTATATTGAAATTTTATAACACTGCTCAATTTCCAGAGAGGAAGGAAGATTGTTTGCAATTTCACCATGTGATCTGCTGATCGAAAATGCGTATTAGAAGTAATCTTTACTATACTCCTTCATAAAGACTACTACTATCTATATACGTATATATTCATCTTATGAAATCGTTGCATTTAAAGATCCGTAGCGTATAGGAAACTTTGTAGTTGGATTACTCTATTATTATTACTTTAATTGAAAAATTATTATTTACTCGATGATTACATTTAAGTTAATCTGAAAAGATCTTTTATTTATTTCTGCAGCACGTGTCTGCGTTAATCTTTATAGACTAATCTGTAAACTGTTTATAAATAATTCCATAAATATGCACTAATGTAAATATACTTGATGGAGTTGTACGAAACGTATGGGTCGTCAGAGCTCTTGATAGGCGCATTACGCGTGCAAGAATAGGAGAGATTTCCTGCGAGAAGGCGATGAATGTTTTATGCTTCCAAAATAACAGAAACAGACAAGCATACTTAAAGAACTTATTGCTATCGTGATTTGTAATCATCTAACTTGTATTTACGTATAAATAAAAGGATTTACGATAACACTTTTGAAGGATCTCCAAGAGTTTCCCGCCGTGAGCCTTTGGATTGGCACGTGAATGGCAGAGCTGTAAAAGGTTGTAGTTGCTGCCAATGAAACGAGTTGCCATTCTGTTCCTCTTCGCATGAATTTCCTCTTCCGACTTGACACACGAGGAGGTGGTGGAGGTATGGGGGCGGATACACGCCTAATACGAGGCACGCATTAAAACGCTGCAAACGAACGGCGCATTTCCAGTTATCGAACCTCGACAACGAAAGTCGCGCCATTTTCTCCATCGGCGCGCTTTATCGAAATTCGATAAAGATTTTCGGAGCAGATCCCTGATTCGCGAAAATGTATAGATCATTGGGATTCGTCCGTTGAGTTTCATTTCTTTTTCTCTTCCAATTCCTTGCGATGGTGCGCCAAACAATGCCTTCTTCGGAAAACGGGAAGGTGAGTCAATTCCCCCCTCACCACCACCTCCATAATCTGACGAAGGCCTGTGCACAATAATGCTAACATCCAAAGTATCTCGGAAAATCTTTCCCTCGAAATCATCTACTACTAATTCCTTGGTCACTTAATTACCAAGTAATTCGGTGTTGGTCCTTTCATTATTTGGCGTGCGCAATGTTTCTCTCTCTCTCTCTCTCTCTCTCTCTCTTTGACACTCCAACGCCTGTATCGCGTCTCTCGAGGAATAGCCAAAAGTGAGTCAATGGCTATTGCTATTGCGTTTGCGAGCGTTGTGAAAATAACTATACGTAGGAACGCTCGTGTATAATTCTAAGAAAATGGAAGATTGATTCGTGACTCGCGCGTCATGCCAAGTATTCCTAATAAAATGATTCTCCTGCTGGAGGAATACCTAAAAGGGGAAAAGAAAAAGTTGCTCATTAGGAATTCCCGAGGTGGTGGATGCGCGGGGAGCGCAAGGCGCGTGGGATTAAAATGTGTGGCATCGCGAAAGTTTCGCTGTTCGAGGATGTCACACGCGTGATGAGTCGTAGTCGTCGTCGTTTTCGTTCAGGCAGATATTTCAGTCCATCGCGCCATACCGTCCATATACCGCCCGCAAAGAGAAAGAGAGAGAGAGAGATGGGCGCACCAGTGGTAACATACGATATTCCATTGGGACGAGCGGGGAAGGCAATTCCACACAGGAAGTCCAACGAAAACACTTACTTCCACACTTCCAGCAATGTAGAGGAGCCAAATATAAAGTTCTTCCAAGTCCCTCTCTCTCTCTCTCTCTCTCTCTCTCTCTCTCTGGATGACGAGGAAAGTGCTACCTCGCGAAAGGGAGCAAAGGGACCGTGCGTTAAAGACCTTATAATACAAAGAGCCCGCCCAATTGAGCGAAGGCAAGAAAGATCCAAAGCGCAAAGTCTCTCCTTCTCGCCAAGATTCTTTTCTCTTATACTATACTCGCGTACATATGTATAGAAACATTTTATGATACAGTTCAGCTCGCTCTAGCTCGTGGAAGCGCTGTCTATTATTAGTCCAGCATCGCGCAGTCATCAGAGTTGCTTTTCTACACACAGAGAGACAGTGAAAAAGACGTGCGCACGCACGCGTGTTCACGCGCGGAACAAGCGATAAATCAGGGAAAATCATTAAAGTGCGAGAAATCCTCTTCTCCGTCGGTTCGACACTTCCGCCGGAATTCCTTAGGGTGACTTTCGATCAAGACCACAGTCGCAGCTTCAACCCCTGAAGGATGATCAATCATCTCGCGTGTTCGTCACTGTGAGTATACGGGGGAGGACCCGATGCGCGGATCGAATCGATCCGCTAGATCCGGATCGCATGCTCGAGACGCGCTTTAATAGAAATGGCCAAAGTTTCTCAAGTTCAGGAACGAGCGACCTTCCTCGTCCCTTCCGTCGCGATACGCTTGATCTGCTGGAGATTCCAAGGGATCCCTCCGTGCGTGCGATCCTCTTTCAAGAGATCGAGAGCGATCCATCGATCTCTCGATCTCTCGAGTGCGAACCGCGAATATTGAATGAAAGCTTCTTCCCCCTTTCTTCCGCTTTTGCAGATGAGGGACGCGGTTCTGCATAAGGGAAACAGCGTAGTAGCCCAGAAGTCGAAGCCCTCTTTGGAAATCTATCGACCTCCAGGTGAATATGCGCTTTGATCCTAGACCGAGCGGTTCCAATTATTTACGTGCTTCCTCTAGGTGGAAGAGCCGAGGGAACCACGGCGAATCCAAGATTGAACGTACACGCGAAAGAATTCACCATGAAGCAGAACGATTCGCACTCCTCCAAGTGAGTATGACATAATCAAGTCGGGACGGAGGAACGGAACATTTTTCTCTTTTTGTAGATCACGAACGAACGCGACGGACCGACCGTACTATCTTCAGCACAGTAAATCCAGTGGCAATATCCACCGATACCTGTACGCGCAGCAACATGCGCAGATTCAACATAATCTTCAACAACAGCAGCAGCAGCAGCAGCAGCAGCAACATCAACATCAACAACTCGCGCGCCAATCTCATCATGGCTTCTCCAACTTGAGACACACCCCTCATCCCTTGGATACTTCCAGTTCCAGTGGAAATATTTTGCATGTAATTATCATTCGTTCGTAGACAATATCGGGAGAGTAGTATCGCGTGAAAGAGGGAGAGAGGGAGAGAGAGAGAGGGGGAGAGAATGACCGAAGAATGTTTCATGATTATCGATTAATATCTCGTCAGGGAACAAACAGGGTCCACTTTAGCGTCGATAACGAAACGAAAATAATTCCAAAACCAGCGAAACTTGTGAAATCTCACACGTTCGTTTCCACCTATGGTCTGAAACGATCGAAAAGTTTAAATTCCGCGGATGTCCTGGTCAGCAAAGCCGTCAACATCGCGGACGTCGGTGAGCTTGGTCAATTTCCACCAGCGGTGCAGGAGACTCTGCTAAAAGCCATCGACGGTGAGTACGAGAAGAAGGAGAGACGTAGGGCAATGCACGCGTATATTTCTTTTTTCTAAGCATCGAAATGTGCGTTTCCATAGATCCAAACGTGTTGAGCGCCAGGTCGTTGATGGAATTGGTGCGGCACATCCTGGAAAGAGTCGTAGAGAAACGCAGGTACGCCGATGTGGCGGCAAAAATCTGCATCACGATCATCGAGGTAAGCAAACGTGTGTTTAACGCGTCAATGCAAACGCAAAGAGGCTCGGATAAAATTTCGTTTTTATTTAGAAAGAAACGAAGGAGACTTTCTTGGAGTCTTTGTTGAACACGTGCCAGCAGTGGTACCAGGATCGTGCGAGGACTCTTCAGGATGGTGCCAAGTGTCACAGGTACTCAGCCTTTATGACGTTTCTCAATGAGATGTACTGTCAGGTGTGTGGACGCGAAACGAATTGCTTTTAGTCTCGCCAGAGTTAAGAAAATTACACTGATCGCTCTCGTATTCTCGTAGTTGAAACGAAGACAATTGCAGTTGAAGACACAACAAGAGGGCGTACCACCTGGGCGTGTACTTTTAACTTTACTATGGAAATGTTGCCAGGATTGTTTGCAACCTCCAATTGTAAATTCATTAGCAGAGGTAAAATTATTATTCTCGTCCCTCTTGACAAGAGCTACTTACGAGTAACTACAATTTAGTTGTTTGCCGACGAATTAATTTTGTCCTTCAGACCGACTGCCTCTTCTTCATCCTGACTTGCATTGGCAAAGACCTGGATGCAGAATTGCCAGCTCAACTCCAGCAACTACTGGGAAGCTTGCGAGATGCGTTTCTTGCCGAGGAAACCGTAATTCCACCAGTGAGAAAAACCCTCCTGCAGTTGATTGAACTTCACGCTGCTCACTGGCAACTTCCCGCACCTGCTGTTGTTTATTACTACCCTGGTACTGCGTCCAAGTGATCCTTGGATCATTCGACATATTTATCTTTTTCTTCTTCCTCTCTCTGTCTCTCTTTCTCTTCAACTTACTCGCTATGTCACTTGAAACGAGTTTCCATCAGTACATCGATTTTCAAGGGATCCTAAACATCCCAGTTGTTGGTACGATAAAAACCACGCAAGATTTCTCGACTGACTTTTATTTATTTAACAATGATTAATTTTCCTCGTTCTCGCTAACTAGTCAGTACCGATAATTGGAATGTGTTTTTTTTGTTTTGTTTTTTGAATACTCTTCTCTTAAAAACCAATATATTCCTCTGTAACCGAACGATTTGACTCTGATAAGCGAATATCTATTGACTGATCGATAAAATCTGTGGAAACTGGTTCTCCGATTCATAGTGTACAGATTTTTACCCGCTCTTAAGTTTTACGTAAAAATTTCTCATTTGTACTCGATTTTGAATATCTTTCATGTATTTCTTCACGCGATAAATATGAAAGAACGATGAAAAAGACTGTTGTTTCCAAATCATTCTTACGGAACCTCTCTCTCCCGCCATTCCACCTATTTAATGTACTACCTGACTTTCCACACGTCGTTCACAGTGTGTGACGCAATCGAATGCTCGTGATCCAATTAAGCGAGATTCGCGCGAGGAGGATCGAGATGGATTAAAAAAAGGAAGGAGCGAAGGAAAGAATTTTATTGCACGGCTGTACAAGTTAAAAATGAGGTTTTATGTCCTATTGAGATTTTGCAATAAAGGATTAATGATGATTATCTCCAGGTATCTCTATCCGCTCATTAACTCTCATGATACAATACAATTAAGTTTCAAGGTCCCTCGGTTCTCGTTTGCCTCTTGAAAATTTCACCGCCACTTCCGGCTGGCGAAGGGATATCGGAAGTAGAAGTGGTTCGCTCGAGGCATTCGAGAATAAAATGAACTAATTCGTGATGCAAGCCGGGCACGAGAGCCAGAGTAATCCGCGTTTTCTCCGGCTGAGGATAATAATCGCGATCTCCTTCTTGAAGTGCAATCAGCTTTGAGGCGATTCGTGCCAAGGGCGATAAAAATCGAGCGGTAGCCGACTAAATCTCTCTCTCTCTCTCTCTCTCTCTTCATCTCTTTCAAGAGTTTGATGAGTCAGTGTCCGCTGATGAATTCTTCAGCTTTTTCTTTCGCGAACAGCAACAGCATCGAGAGCCAATCGCCAAGGTCCACGCGGCGCAGGATGCAGGGTCAGTTTTTCGAGGATTTCAGCAGTCGCCAAGGTCGACGTCGGCTCGCAAACTCAAAGAGCGTCCGTCGCGGATGTAGGACCGGTTATCGGGTCGCGGACAACAACGGCCAGTGGACAAATTTCAGGTAGAAAAGCGGCGTGGAACGGAACGGAACCCCAGATACCCGCGCCGCGAAGACCTTGAAGTGTAGGGATTACGCGATCGGAACCGTTCTCGAGACCGATGCTCGTTGCGAGTGGAGGAGGCGGGGGAGTCGGAGGAGGGAGTCTCGTCCGTGCTCATCCACAGAAGAGAATCGCCGCCGCCGCCGCGTTTTTGCCGTGGAGTGTAGGTCGACCTGAGCCGGATGGCAGTCTCCGCTGAGAGTCGACCTTGAAACTTCGGAGAGCCACTCGCGAGAGGAGGTTTTGCCTTGGCTAATCGGTGCCGAGTGCTCGAAACTAGGCCTGTACCTGCTGCCGTCTCTCTACCCACCTCGTCCCACTGTCGCCGACGGACTCGCTTACTCGTTGGAGATGCGCAGCGAAACATTTCTCCTTTTTCATCCTTAATTCCAAGATTGCACCTTCCCGAGCTGTCATTATTAATAAAACCATACTCTTCGCTCCTTGCCCACCCGTATCATTACACGTAGACACGCGCATATTGTTCTTCGTCGCTCTCGACCCGTTATCTCCTCCTCCGGTGGAAATTCTTCGGCGCTCGCTGAAGATCATCCGGGAATCCACGTATCGATATCGAGTGAAAACCCGAGAGAAGATCCTGGGAGAGACACGCAACAGAAAATGAGAGGAGAGCGAGGGGAGGGAGAGAGACAGAGATAGAGAGAGGAGGAGAACAAAGTGGGTGGGGAGGTGGGGGTTTCGCGGTAACGAAACAAATAGGCCGTCGACTTTCACCGCGGCTGGGCCCTCTCGCTCTTAGCTGCCGAGTTGCCAGTGGTGTTACCCGACGGAGTTGCTTTGGTGGGAATCCTGCTGGGAGAAGACTCCACGCGAGTTCCAGCAAACCAGCAGTACCGCGATTCTTCGGCTCTGGGCAAGCTGTACGCGACATTTCCAAGGCGGCGACGACCACGTGACGAGTTTAGGGCCACCGGCGGCTCCTTCTGCCTGGATCCTCAGGATCCTTACGACCGTCGGAGCGAACACGAGCGCGCGCGAAACTCCGGAGAGCGACAGCAGCTGTGCCCACCACGACTCCTGAGGAAAAAAGAGGAGATTTTGCCTCTCCGAGGATCCCCGAAGATCCTGCGGGAGACGGCGAGGCCACGCGCTGCTGGTTTTTCCGAGTCGCGACGCCCAGAAGAGCCCAGAAGAGGTTTCTCCAGCGTCGGGCGAAAGAGTTTCATGGGTCGGTTGGTCCGAGAGTGAAATCCGTGTGCCTCCGTGTGCCTCCGTGTGCCTCCGCGTGCCACGGTTTACCGTTAAGGTCCGATGTGGATCTGAGACGAGACGGCTCGGGTCGGATCGGTACGAGAGGAGAGGAGAGGAGAGGAGAGCCAGGATACCGCGGTAAAACGCGGAGATGCTTGGCTGAATCGCCTTGGCCCAGTGTGTCGTCGGAGAAGATGCCTGGCATTCGCAATTTTTGAAGAGCCCTCGGAGAAGCCGCGACGACGCCGCCTCCTGGAATTCCACTGGAATGCGCGCACACGCGTGAATGTTCGACCGAGCGAGGATGACGCGTCGACGGAGAAGACCCGCGCCGCTGCTCAGCCTGGCCTCCACCGCGCGCTCCCTGCGTTTCTATTTTCTATTCTGCCTCTTCGTCCTGCTGCCTCGCGCGATCGGTGAGTATCCTGCGGAACCTGCGGGACCTGCGGGACCTGCGGGAGAAATACCCCAAGAGCGTCATCGACTTATCCGCGACCTGAACTCTCGACTGTCCGATCTGAACTTTCGCTGAAACTTTCCACGCGCTGTCCGAACGCTTTCTTCTTCCCTCCCCCCCTCCCCCCTCCCCTCCTTTCTTCCGTTCTTCGAGAATTTCGCCTGGCGATTAATAAGGAAGGAACACGCGAAGGAACTCGATGGGTTCGATCCCATACGTGACTCGGTCGCACGACTCGTCGCGCGCTCGAACCAGGAAGTCGAACGAACGACGGAAATAAGAGCGTGGTAAATTATTTAGCAAATTGTTTACTCGAAGCTTTTTGTTTCTCCTTGCGTTTTTATTTCGAGAATGATTTCGCGCGCGTTTCGTAACCTTCTGCCCCCGTCCCGCTTCCTCCCGGTTGGGAGAGCCAAACGGAGGGGGTGAACTGACATTGGTCCTCCTCCTCCCGCCTCCGCCGCCGCCGCCGTCGTCGTCGTCGTCGCGAAAACCGGAAGTTACGGAGAACCGGACGCGCGAGTTCTCTCTGCTCCGGTAGTTCGAATCGGAATTTCGGAGCTTTCGCGATGGGGAACTCGCGCCAGGATAGGGAACTCCGCGGAGCTTTCGCTGATCGCGCGATTCTTCGTCTGTCCTCAAGGTGGTTTTCAAGGCTACGCGGACAAGCAGAGGTACGATGGCTGGTACAACAATTTGGCACACCCGGAATGGGGTTCCGCGGACAGCAGACTCATCCGGAAGGTCCCGGCCGCTTATTCGGACGGGGTGTACGCGATGGCCGGCCAGGACAGACCCTCCCCCCGTAAACTGAGCGACTTATTCATGCAGGGTGACGATGGCTTGCCCTCCGCCAGGAACAGGACGGCCCTCTTCGCCTTCTTCGGTGATTTACCCAATTAGCGATCGATCCGATCGCCTCTCTCCCTCCCTCCCCCGGCTGACCTCGAACCCCCTCGACGGCGAATTCTTTCGATTCCAGGCCAACTGGTCACCTCGGAAATAATTATGGCGAGCGAAAGTGGCTGCCCCATAGAATTCCACCGGATAGACGTGGACAAGTGTGATCCGGTTTTTGACAAGGAGTGTCAAGGTAACAAGTTCATACCGTTCCTACGGGCGGATTACGATAGGCAAACTGGCCACAGCCCGAATAGTCCTCGAGAGCAGGTAAATTATGTCAATGAAAGTCCACTATACTTTAAGAGGCCTTGCAAGAAGGTCGACAGAGAGAGGGATAGGACGATTGTTTGATGATTTTGAGCGAACGAGAACTTTGAGTGACGAAAGTAGCTCTGAATACGTGAGGTTGCAGATAAACAAAGTGACCAGCTGGATCGACGGGAGTTTCGTGTACTCGAGCAGCGAGGCCTGGGCCAACACCATGAGGAGTTTCCAGAATGGCAACATGCTCATGGAACCCACCAGGAATTTCCCCGTGAGGAACACCATGAGGGCCCCGCTCTTCAATCATGCCGTGCCCAACGTCATGAGGATGCTCAGTCCTGAGAGATTATACCGTTCGTTTCCTCTCTCTCTCTCTCTCCCTCTTCGTTTTCTCAATTTTCATATCAAAACTTACCGAGATTGCCACTTCCAGTACTTGGCGATCCGAGGACCAATCAGCATCCACCTCTGCTGGCCTTGGGAATTTTATTCTATCGCTGGCACAATGTCCTTGCGGAGAGAATTCAACGCGAGCATCCGGAAATGACCGACGAAGCTATCTTTCAGAGAGCCAGGAGAACCGTCATAGGAACCTTGCAGGTACTCCTCTCTTTTCTCTCTGGCTCAGCTGCCTGTGAAACGAGCAAGGTCTCTCTCTCTCTCTCTCTCTCTTTGCGTCATTTCACGTTTACATTCTAGAACATCATAATGTACGAGTATCTTCCGGTTCTGCTCGACGAGAAATTCCCAGCTTACACCGGATACAAGTCCGACCTTCACCCGGGAATCAGTCACATCTTCCAGAGCGCCGCTTTTCGATTCGGGCACACCCTCATTCCTCCGGGAATCTATCGCCGGGACGAGAACTGCGTCTACAGGAAAATTAACACCGGCCAGCCGGCGATTCGTCTATGTTCCACCTGGTGGGACTCGAACGTGAGAGATTCTTCCTGATCTTTCGAAGAGAGTGCAAATCCCGGGGGGAGGGGGGAGGGGGGGCAGACAGTTCTAACGATGGAATCGGGAATTTTCAGGAGATCCTGGCGAACAGCACGATCGAGGAACTGCTGATGGGTATGAGTTCCCAGTTGGCGGAGAGGGAGGACAATTTGTTGAGCAGCGACATCAGGAACAATCTGTTCGGACCCATGGAATTCTCCAGGAGGGACCTCGGTGCCCTCAATATCATGAGAGGTCGGGACAACGGACTGCCGGACTACAACACCGCCAGGACCAAGTTCAAGCTGCCCCGGAGAAACACCTGGAACGAGATCAACCCCGAGCTTTTCAACTCGAACCCTGAACTCCTGAGGACCCTCATCGAAATCCACGCGAACAACCTGAACAACATCGACGTTTACGTGGGTGGCATGCTCGAGTCCAAGGACGGACCTGGGGAACTCTTCTCGGCCGTCATCAAGGAACAGTTCCTGAGACTCAGGGACTCCGACAGGTTCTGGTTCGAGAACGAGGAGACCGGGTAATTTCTCTTCGTCCTTGGGAGAGATCCTCCGGTGGATTCTCTCGCGCCTCGTCTAACCGCCACTTTTGCCGGTTCTTGCAGAATCTTCAGTAAAAGCGAAATCGAGGAGATACGACGCATCACCCTGTACGACGTTATCGTCAACTCTACGAACATCCCGGCAGACGCGATTCAGAGGGACGTTTTTATCTGGAGGGAGGGAGATCCTTGTCCCCAGCCCTTTCAATTGAATTCCTCCGTTTTGGAGTACTGCGTGCCCCTGCAGAGATACGATTACTTCGAGGTACGCAACGCTCGACTGTCCTCTCCCTTCTCTCCTCGACTCTTAATTTCCCAATTTCCTGATCTCTCGCTAATAATCTCCATTTTGCAGGGCAGCGAGTTCGTGTACATTTACGCCTGTGTGTTCTTGGGGTTCGTGCCGATTCTGTGCGCAGGCGCGGGGTACGGCCTGGTGAAACTGCAGAATCGACGAAGACGACGATTGAAAATCCTCCAGGAGGCCATCCAGAAGAAGAACGACACGAGAATCTGCGTCGACAAAATGATTGTCCGCGAGTGGCTTCACGCCAATCATCGGCGTCTGGTCAAGGTGAAATTCGGACCGGAAGCGGCCCTCCACATCGTGGACAGGAAGGGCGAGAAGTTGAGGACCTTCGACTTCTCCGGAGTCAACAGCATCGCCATGGAAGAATCTCAGGTGATTGGGGAGATGGCCGATCGAAATCTCGGTGAATCTTGACGAAACTCAAAGCGAGCCGATTCAATTTCAGGAAAGTCAAAATGGCCGCCGGAAAGCTCTGGTACTCCTGCGTATTCCACGGGACTACGACCTGGTTCTGGAACTGGACTCTTTGGCATCCAGAAGGAAGTTCATAGCGAAACTCGAGGCGTTCCTAGCTTCCCACAAGAAACGCTTCACGCTCACTCAAATCACTCGAGATATCATGCTTGCCAAGGCGGAGACCAAAGAACGTCGACAGAAGAAGCTCGAGCAGGTTCTTATAAAGATATAGATAAGAGGGGGCTGGTGCTCCCCTTGAGACTTCTATTTCCAAACCCGTGCAACGTATAACGCGATACGAATCCACCCTTCCAGTTCTTCCGAGAGGCCTACGCGTTGACTTTTGGCCTTCGACCGGGCGAGAGGAAAAGGAGATGCGAGGACAACGAAAGCGGAGAAATTGTCACCGTCATGAGGACCTCGCTGTCGAAAAGCGAGTTCGCCAGTGCGCTGGGCATGCGTCCCGACGCAGTTTTCGTCAAGAAAATGTTCAACATCGTGGACAAAGATGGCGACGGTCGTATCTCCTTCCAAGTAATCCTAAACACCCCGATTATAAGACCGACCCGTCAACTTCAGCGAGTTCACCCGAATTCTCTTCCAGGAGTTCCTCGACACGGTTCTGCTGTTCTCCAGAGGAAAAACGGAGGACAAGCTCAGGATCATCTTTGACATGTGCGATAAGGACAGCAACGGCGTGATAGACAAGGAGGAGTTGTCGGAGATGCTGAGGTCCCTGGTAGAGATTGCTCGTACCACGAGCTTATCCGACGACAGCGTCACCGAGCTGATCGACGGGATGTTCCAGGTAATTGTTCCCACTAGCTCGAAATTGTGGAAGGGAGGGACGTAAAGTACAGCAAAATTCTCGACCAACAGGACGCAGGACTGGAGAGGAAGGATTACCTCACGTACAATGACTTTAAGTTGATGATGAAGGAGTACAAGGGTGACTTCGTGGCTATTGGACTGGATTGCAAAGGGGCCAAACAGAATTTCTTGGACACGTCGACGAACGTTGCTCGAATGACGAGCTTCCACATCGATCAGCTGCCACCGGAAGCCACGAAGAGCTGGACCCGCAGACAGTGGGACGCGATCTCCACGTTTCTCGAGGAGAACAGGCAGAATATCTTTTACCTCTTCGTCTTCTACGTCATCACCATTGCCCTCTTCGTCGAGAGGTTTATACGTGAGATCATAGATTCGTCTTATTTCTAGAATGCCCATCGCGAACTCTCGACAGTCGCGATAATAATGATGGACCTTGAAAATATTTTCTTAGACTATTCGTTCATGGCGGAGCACACGGATCTGAGACACATTATGGGGGTGGGAATCGCCATAACGAGAGGATCTGCGGCAGCTTTGTCATTTTGCTACAGCTTACTGCTGTTGACGATGTCGAGGAATCTGCTGACAAAACTGAAGGAGTTCTCCATCCAGCAATACATCCCCTTGGATTCTCATATTCAATTTCACAAGATCGCCGCTTGCACCGCCCTTTTCTTCTCCGTTTTGCACACGGTTGGGCATATCGTAAACTTTTACCACGTCTCCACTCAACCGATTGCCCACCTTCGATGTTTAAGCAGCGAGTTGAACTTCTCCAGCGACGCCAGACCCACCATTTCGTTTTGGCTATTTCAAACTGTCACTGGTTCGTACATGGACGGGAATTTTGACATTTTCCTTGAAACGAGAGTTCCTTTGAGCGAAATTTGTCTTTCCCGTATCAGGCGTTACGGGGATCCTGCTGTTCATCGTGATGACCATCATTTTTGTGTTCGCTCATCCCACGATCAGGCAGAAGGCTTACAAGTTTTTCTGGTCCACTCACAGCTTGTACATATTGCTGTACGCCTTGTCCTTGATCCATGGATTGGCACGTCTGTCAGGCTCACCCAGATTCTGGATCTTTTTCATTGGACCTGCAATAGTGTACGCTCTGGACAAGGTAAATTGGTAATTGGTTTTGACATTCGTTGATTTTTCATCGACGAACGATCTCCCTCGTACAGGTGGTGAGCCTTCGAACGAAATACATGGCACTGGACATAATCGAGACAGAGCTCCTTCCGTCCGACGTGATAAAAATCAAATTTTATCGTCCACCGAACTTGAAATACTTGTCCGGGCAATGGGTGAGATTGTCCTGCACGGTTTTCAAGTCCAATGAATTTCACTCGTTCACTTTGACTTCCGCTCCCCACGAGAACTTTCTGTCCTGCCACATAAAGGCTCAAGGACCCTGGACGTGGAAGCTCAGGAACTATTTCGATCCCTGCAATTATAATCCGGAGGACGAGCACCCGAAAATCAGGATCGAGGGGCCTTTCGGGGGCGGAAATCAGGATTGGTATAAGTTCGAGGTCGCGGTCATGGTTGGAGGGGGAATCGGGGTCACCCCTTACGCGTCCATGCTGAACGACCTTGTCTTTGGAACTTCCACCAACAGATACTCCGGGGTCGCCTGCAAAAAGGTACAGGATTCTCCTTTGCCGGTCTTTAGTCTCGATTAATCGACTTTGCGCAACGACTTTACGAAATCCTGCCCAATCGCTTTCAAGGTTTACTTCCTCTGGATTTGCCCTTCGCACAAGCACTTCGAGTGGTTCATCGATGTCCTTCGAGATGTCGAAAGAAAGGACGTAACCAACGTACTCGAGATTCACATATTTATCACGCAGTTTTTCCACAAGTTCGACTTGCGCACTACCATGCTCTACATCTGCGAGAATCACTTTCAGAGACTGTCGAAGAAGAGCATCTTCACCGGCTTGAAGGCCATCAATCACTTTGGGAGACCGGATATGACGTCATTCCTCAAATTCGTGCAAAAGAAGCACAGCTACGTGAGTTCTTCCCGTTAATTACAGCCGAAGTAGCGAAGCTAGAAAGTTCGGAGAAAGAGAATTTCTCCTTGCACGCGACCAATCGTTTTCGTTTTCGCAGGTGAGCAAGATAGGAGTCTTCAGCTGTGGTCCACGACCTCTGACGAAAAGCGTCATGTCAGCCTGCGACGAAGTGAACAAGACACGTCGCTTACCCTACTTCATCCACCACTTTGAAAACTTTGGCTAGTCCAGCATCGATATCCTAAGGAATCGAAATTCACGGAAGAATGGCAAAAATTGCCCCAAAATGTAAATAATATCCTTCCCTTCTCTTCCTCTCTCTCTCTCTCTCTCTCTCCTCTTTATTTATATACAGAATAGCAGAAAGTTTTCCAAAAAAAAGATGAAAAAGATTTTTCATTTCCACACACGTACCCTCTTTATTAAAAATAAATAGATCATCGAGACTGTTAAATAATTGAATAAATAAAAGAAAGGAGCTTCGTTGGAACGTTAGGGGAGATCGTAGGGGGATCGATCAACTGGACAACATTCTTCTCGGCGCAGGTGGAAAAGGATAGGACCAGTTGCTTTTACTCGATTTGTCGTTTGCCTCGTGCTGGAATTCGTTGGCCTCGTGCGTCGTGTAGCCTCGATTTATGACACCCTGCGTTTCTTCTTTTGGCGGAACAGCTCTGCTTTGCAGTTTATTGGACAATTGACTGAAATTGATTGGATTCGTTTATGTCTCATGAAAACGACGCAACCCCCGCGTCTCTTTCGCTCGTTACCTTATTATACGATCCCCTAGAGAATCCTCTATCTTTGGTAGTTTCCTTCGAACATTTCTAGTATCGAAGCTCTCCTCTATGATGACGTGCCTGTCGTAAGGTGTATCGTAGTCCACTTCTAGGATCGTGGAGAACTGATGGGGAAATATCAAGTCTATGGCTGTTATCACTACCCCTGCCAGGATACAGCCAACACCTGAGCAATTATGGAACAATTGCGAACACTCGTCTTTCCAGAGACCAAAAGTATCGTTTTCCCCAATCCCTTCACTCACCAGCAAGCAGAACCAACCAGTAATTCCAACCAAGGTCGAAGGCCAGGATGGATCCGTCGATGTGAGCTATCAGAGGCTCGCAAGGTAGCAGAGACCAGTAGATCAGGTTGGTCAACAGCATGAACATCCCCGTGAAAATCATCCCGTAGGCACCGTAACGAGGGACCACCATCAGCAGGAGATTCATCAGGATCCAAGCGGAGAAGGACGTCCTGAAAAGTTTGTCCTTCAATTCCAATTCTAATCTCGATGACGGTTCTTCCCCTGTACCCCCGAGCAACCAACAGATTCCCCTCGAAATTACCAAAGCGTTATCGAGGCGTAATATCCTGCTTCCCGGTAACGACTCCCCCAAGAGAAGCCCTCCTGGTGCAGGCTGAAATATTCCGCCAAGGACACTATTGGAAATGGCGCGCCCTGATGAAGAGCCTGCTTGAAGGAATTCGTCATCTCGTTGGAACTTCGCCACCAGAATCTCTCGTTGTACTCGACGTCCTCGTCGACGTTCTCATTCTCCGGCAGGACTGCGGGAAATCCAAGACAGACAAGAATTTCAAGGTCAATTTCCCGCGCGAGCCTTTCAGGGCCGATCAGGCAAACACTCACTTCTGTACGTGATGTTTATGTGCATGAGTCCTATGTAGCCGCCGATTTCAGCCGTCATCCGATGCTTCGAGTAGACGCTGTAGCTGCTGACTATCTTGGCGGAAGTCGTGTGCCAGGAAGAACCAAATTGGCCAACTGCAGGAGTAATCGAGAGCCAAGAGCTATTGAGTGTTCCTCGTGAAATGTAGCCGATCGCAAGGGCATTCTTTTTTCGCGACTGTCAAGTATGGGAATGGCGGACAATCTCGATGAACGCACAACGATAAGGATCTAAGGTTTAATCGAGATAGAGAGTCAAAGTATCCGCAAACCCCTGAAATTCCCAACCACCCTCCTACCCTCATCGCAGAAAAATCGTTTGATCCAAATGACTCGATGATCTAGATTCAAACCTGTACCTCAAGATTTGCCCGTGTAAGACAGGCCTATCTCTTAACCTGGAGTGAAGGCGAGAGCTCTACGGACCTTGAATCGTTGCTCCCACGAAAAGACTCAGCGTCACCGTGAAAAACGTCGTCAGTCTCTGCGAAAGAAAATCATTGAATTTCTCCGGAGATCTAGCGACGAGCGTTTAATGGGAGAGGTGGTCTCTACCGTCAGTATCGGATCGGGTCGTTACCTCCTTCCGGATTCCAGGGAAGATGACGAGAAAAGCAGCGAAAATCGTGCCGAATATCACGAAGACTATCACCAAGGGCACGTCTCCGGTGACTGGCGTCCGGTTGCTGTAACTGTACAAGGTAGGACCCCCGTCCGTGCGAAATGCGTCGAACCATCCTCTCATCGTCGTTGATTTATCGCGCCAATCCAGCTACCCGACACCTGCAAAGTTAATCGGTCAGGTATTTCAGGTATTTTCACTTTTCTTTTTTTTATGGGCGAGTCTCCCTCGACCGAGGACTCTGCCAGGAGCGAGACTGGTGGATTCCGGCGGCATCGGGGAAATTCACCACGGCGTCCGTCCACAACGTGGCCATCGTCGCGGTGGCTTATTAGTCTGGTAGCGAGCAGCAAAAGAGAAACTCGCGTGGTGGCACAATTCGTGACTAAGCGTACAATAGCTTTTCCTTTCCTTCGCGTGGCGACGGTAAAAAGAGCCAGAGCTCTTCCTCCTTTCCTCGGCCGTCCTTCCCAAAACGCCTGATTTTTCTCTCGTCCGCCCTTATTTACTCTCGCACTACTTTTGACGAGACGACTCGTCGATTCGACCTAACCGATTGCCGCTGGCCCACATATCCCGTCTCAATTCCGATGCTCCCGAGTTACAAGGATGAATTTCTAGTTCCTCTCGAGACCTTCCACTCCGAAACGGATACTCACACCTTCCACGGTCGAGCAGAGGGGACATCCAAGGTCGTGGATTCCGGACACGAGAAATTCTAAGGAGACGACGAACACTCGTGAACCACTGAAAGCGCAACGTAGACTGATTGCGAGTAGGTTAACGAGTAACTCAGGACTGCCGTGGCTGCTGCCTCGAAAGTGATTCTTGTGAAAGGAAGAAAGAGGGGGGAGGACACGGCGAAGGAACCTCTGGAGGCCGCGACTGTCATTCCGAGGTAGTAGGAGTAATTCTGCACTTGTGGAGTTAAATAATCAAGGAGCGGAGAAAAACTCTCTCACTCGTATCCACGCGAAGCGTGTCGTTCGAATTTGACGTTTTGTCCAATTTTTCCAGGAGTGCCCGAGATTCCGGGGCACTTAAACTATTTCCTTCTCTCCGCCTTATACCTCTCGTCCTCTTTGATTTTGTCTCTTCCGGGGCCCAAGGACCGAGTTCCCGATGTCGAGGGTGCAAGGACGTTCGGTGGCCCAGGGATGACACCAGTCGCACTTCGAAATCATCGACAAAGTCCAAGACCGTGTGGGCATTGGCTTCTCCTCGCGCAGTGCCCTCGTTTCCACGAAATTTCCGCGGATCGCCTTAATCCTCTGTCGTCTTCAAGCTCGGTTGACTCGTGACTTTTGGATCGCGTGTTCTTTTTTCGCAAGAACTTTGGCTTTCATCCTCAGGGACCAGCGCAAGAATGGAACAAAGAACGAAGAAAGAGCTTCGCGAGGATGATTGATCATGAGAGACGAGAGAGAGAGGGAGAGAGAGATTTTGCGAGGTTCCATTTCCAAAGGTTCTAAAGTGGAGGGAAAAAGGAGAGGATCCTGCGAGTTCGCAAGACTTGAGATCTAGCGAGATCTAGCAACGGTGGGCAACCGGTAGCGGAAGCCGAAGATCCTCATGTTCAGAGATACCTAGGCATGCATCTAGGCTGGTTGCCGTTGCCGACAATAACTCGCGTGCTATTTCGGCGCGTCTAAATTCGGTCGGGTGACGCTATACTCCGTCGAGGCGGTATACTGCCATAGCCATTACTGCGCTATTACTGCCAGCGCACCACCTCCACCAGTTCCACCACCTCCATCAGCCACCGAAAACCACTGGAACTGTCCGCGAATTTTCCACTTCCTCGGCCAGTCTTTCGACAGCAAGCAAATCTTCATCTTCCTCGTCGGCGAGTCCTCCAACGTTCCAAGGTAAATTTTACCCGCTCAAAAAACTATTCTCTCTCTCTCTCTCTCTCTCTCTTGAGAGGTTCGCGGTGGTTTGTTAAAAATCATCAAAAAATCTCATCCTGAGATATTTTGTCAAGACACTTCCCAGAAGTTTAATTAACGACCGCCAGCTAATGTCTAATTGCCAAAAACTGTACCAAGACGTTCTTCTCCTCTCTGTTTGGCGAAAAGTGTTTTTTAGTTTGTTGTAATTATATTTCGTTGGATATAAAGTCAGTGCTAAAAATAGGCAGCTCTTCTTTTTCCTAATTTCATTCAACGAAACGAGTCTGCCAATTCCTGTTTTGTAATTTTTGTTATAAATAGCGGGATAGTATTTTCGAGATTTATTGGTTTATCCCGCATCGGAAGAGAGGGGGTGGGGGACGGGGTAGATAGGTAAATAAGGGTATAAAGAGAGAACGGTAAGTGCTACTACGTTTTCTAGCCTGCTCTAAACTATTCTATTTGCGGTTTCCGCTATCGGCCTATATTCGTGATGAGATTAAATTTCTCCCGGTCTTTTCCAGCGGAGGGAGCTCCGATAAAAAGCAATAAACTCGTACGTAAACCAGATTGATTTCGAGAGCATGATGTCAGCCATCGAAAAAATTGACGAGTCTTTTCAGAGACCGCGCGCATCGATTGGAATTAATTTATCAATGCGAAATTATGGGAATAAACACGCACGCGGTGGTAGTTCGTGGTATCGTTCGCGCAGGGATTTCATCGAGAGCAAGGAGCATCGGTCATATCCGGTTTAGCGGTACCGCCTTGGTTCCCCGGAGTTCGGAAGTCAACAGGGACCAACCAACGTAAGAATAAACATGGCCGACAGTGGAAATGCGCTTTCAAGTTCCAAATCGGTAGAAGCGAGAAAGAGAGTGCGAAGTTTATTTTGTGTTCCGGGATAAATATACATTAAGAGTACTCTGACAACGAGCCAAAAACTACGGAGGAAGACAAAGCGCGCGAGCAGTAGCGAAATATCGGCTGAAACAAACTCGCATTCTTCCATTCTTTCGAACGTCGCGCACTCGGCGAAAGTAAATATAAACTTGGGATTTTCGGGAAAAGCAAGAAGCAACGGGGCCGTTGCGATCGATTAACGCGCGAGGAGAGATCGCGCCGAATCGCGGTGGGTTCATGGAAAAAGGTTCGACGGAAAATGGAAAGAAAGAGTCGATGATGCGATGGAGGAGGGTGCCAATACAAGCAAACCCTCCGTCCCTCCACCCTCCTGCTACCGCCGAGACCAACAACCACGAATCTTTCGGGATGGGAAGAGCACGCGGCGAGATTTCAAGCAACTTCCTAATTTCCATTTGTACGAAAAGGGGTCAAAGTTATTTTTGCGCGAGGTCCACCGGCAGTGCCGCGGTACTCCGGCACTCCGTTGCTTCCCGAAGATGGCCGATCGCGCAGGTTCCTCATCTTCGAGAGCCAAACACGGTAGCCGGCTGCCCCCCCGCGAGGTACGGAACGCGTTTCTCGCCCTACTCCTACACCTTCTTCGCGCGAGGGTTCCTTCGTCGACGAGAAATGGCTGCTCCTCGAGTAGACGGTTAACGCAAAGGTGCAACGTTTGCTTTTACTTTCAGAGGCGCCCGCTCGAAGCAGAGGGTCGAAATGTCGGAGGTGGAAGGTAAAATCTTTCTTGAGCTTTTCAGTCGTTCAGCTTTTTTGCATTCCGCTTGAGACGCCCTCGGAGACGCGGGCTTTGCCTCAAGGTCATCCCTAAACGAGAGTCACCCCGTTGTTCGCTGTCGTCCACCCTATTGTACATAGTTGTCGCTCACTGTTGTCGCTCTGCCATTGCTTGGAATGTTCCCCCGCGCCTCTTGCACGAGTCACGCTCGTTTCGTAGCAGTGTTCTTCAGCGAATCCTCTCGTACCCCGCACCCCCTCGTCGCCCTTCCATAACCGCACCGTGTTACATGCGTCGCTCCGGTTGCAGAGGTCCGAGCTGCCGAAAAGTCGAAGGATGAGATCGGCTCGAGAGAGGAGCTGGCCAAGAGCTTCGTCGAGAAGACGAGTTCGATAGACAAGTCGAGCTTCGACCTGGAGTATCCCGAGAAGATCCTGAAGGAGGGCCTGGAGCAGCCAGCGGCGGAAGAGGCCAGCAGCCGCAACAAGCCTCCACCACCACCGTCATCCCCGGAGAAGAAGGAGGAAACCAAGTGGTCGGCAAGGAGGGAAGACTTGAAACCAGGTTGGTACCTGGTTTCGCGCTTCTTCCCCATCCAACTCCCCGTAAAAACCCCATAGAATTACCGAGCACCCCCCATCTGCTCTGCTATACCGCGTTGCGGATTTTTCAGTTTCTCTCATAAGACACAGTAGTCTAGTGGCCGGAATCGAGTGGCCGCTGTAGGTTCAATCTTCGTGTGGTCTCGTTCTTTTTCAGTGAGTACACCACTAACAACGACGAGCACGGCAACGGACGTAAGAGACCACTTGCCGGACAGTTTTACTCGGCCAGTCGAGGTGCAGCAGCAGGATCCGAGACTAAAAAACTCTGTCGACTCGAGTATCGCCGGTGGTATCAGTGGTGGTGGTGGTGTTGGTGGTGTTGGTGGTGGTGGTGGTGTTGGTGGTGGTGACGGTGGTGACTGGAACTCGCTCCCCGTGCTAGTCGAGCGTTTGCGCTCCGCGCTGGAGGCGTCCTTGGCTTCCTACAACTGTCAGCATCAGGGCAAAACAGTCCCCGAGATGGAACCCAAGGAAGGAAGCGGTTTCGTGGGTCCCGTGGGTCCCGTGGGTCCCGCGAGCTCCGCGGACTCCGCGGACCCCGTGGATTCGAAAAGAGAGCCCTCAAGGTCAGAGTTCAGGCAAGACCTGAAGTTCCTGGAGGACCTGTTTTGCCTCGACATACAGACGGCACTGACGCGCCTGAAGGACGCCCTGGAGAGGATAGACGTGATCGCTTTGGCGAAAAACGGAGCGGCCGACCCTAGCAGCAAGTTGCACCTCCTCCGACTGGTGTCGAGTCTCCTGTGTCGACTCCAGGCCGAGCAAGCCTGTCCCGAGGGAAAGTCCGCGATGGTGGGAGCACCCGTGGTACCCGTTCGTCGTAGGAGAATCACCAGGCACACGGTTGGGGTGTCCGCCGAGGAATTGGCCCTTGCGAGGAAGTGGCTCGAGGATGAGGGTAGGAGTACCAGGGAACTTCTTTTTGATAGTCAGAGGAGGAAAACCGAGGAATGGCAGCAGCAACAGCAGCAACAACAGCAGCAACAGCAGCAGCAGCAGCAACAGCAACAGCAACAGCAACAATTGGAAAAGAGACCGGAGGAGATCCAGGACAAGAACACGAAGGACGCCATCAACCAACGTCAATCCCTCAGGGACAGAGGCAAGGATTCCCGTACGGACCTTCTCCTCGAACTTGATTACCCTCCGGTGAAGGGTACAAAAGAGAACTTCCAGCTCTCGGAGGACTTCCGGGGGGCCAAACAGCAGGAGTTTCCGGGGGTGAACCTCGAGACGAGTTACTTAGGTCAAGCGGCGTTGACCTCGATGGAAACCAGGTGCGCGAACAAGTTCGTGGCGAAAAAGTCGAAGATCAAGAGGGCCAATACCATAGACATCCCCAGTTATCTGAAGCTGCAGGCGGAGAGTCTGGGTCGCGACTCCTCCGGGTGCATTTCCCTGCGAAGGCCCATCCACGTCGGCGACAAGACCTTCAACTCCGCCAGCCTCCTGGTCCCCTCGCTCCAGCCGAAGACGGAAAACGACCGGAAGTTCCTGGCCCTGATCAACAGAAATAGCGAGGGCACCAGCGGTGCTCTGCCGCTGCTGAATGCTGGCTTCAAAAGCTTCGGCTATACCAGGACGCCGATCCAGAGGAACCTCGTGACGGACGAGAACTGGAACAATCGCTTCTCGAACATCAAGACCGCGTTCGACAAGTCCTCCGGGAACGGGGACGAGCAGGAGACGTCGTTGTTTCAGCAGAAACAGCAGGCGGCCAGGAGCTCCCACGTCGCTCAAATGTCTCACAGGTTTGCCATGGCCAAGGAGGGCAACCTGGTGAACGGAGCTGCTTCCCCCGGAGTTCACGAGCAAGTCTCTGGCAGGACGGCGCATCAGTCGGGATTCAGGCACGCCCCGTCATCGCCGTTCAGGAAGATCGAGAAACTATCCGGGGAATCGGGTCCGAAGGCTCCGGTCACTTACCACTGGCCGAGGAGCAACCCAACCGCAAGCAAGTCCTTGAAGGAGAAGGCGAAAATGTTCGATAGAAACGAGCAGACGACAGCGGCGGCGTCGGCGACGGCGGCGATGGCTACCAAAAAACTCGAAGACCGGGGCAAAAACTTCCCACGACCACCCTGGATAGAGCAAAAAGCGGGTGTGGCTGAAAACGGTCATCTGGACTATCGATCCTTTTGCAAACAGTTCGCTCCCTTCGTGGGCAGAGCCACCCACGAGAGAAGATCCAGCAAGTTCCAGGAGGATTCGTTCCTCGCGGATGCTCAGGTTCCCTCGAAGTCATCGCCCGAGAAGAGGAACTCGACGGCTCGCCAGCACAGTCTGGAGTCCAAGTTGCACCAGCAAGTCCCCAGGAACACATTCCAGTCGGCGAGGAGCAAGTCCGAGGAAACTTGGGACAAGTACCCCCATATCATTGGAGGCTTCGAGTCCTTGAAGAGTACCGCGGTCAGGACGATCGCGGAGATGATGCCCGTGCCGAGGGTCCCTGAGAAGCCGAAGAGAAGGAGCAGCGATCAGGCCAGGTTCCTCAATTCCAGAAACGTGTTCGACCCTATAGTACCGGAACCCGTGGTCGCACTACCGAAAACGGAGTTCTTGGTGGACGCCACCCTCAGGGGAAGTGCCTCGGTTGCCGTGCAGACCGGTCCGGATCACGGTACTCCCTTCGTTGAGATTCGCTCGTTCAAGGTCAGCCCGAAGATAGCGAAAGATCCAGGACAGATGTGCAACAGCGTTTCGGTGCAGACCCACGAGGACGCGGAAGGTGTCACCGTAGGACCCCATCAAGCCTATCTGGAGCAGAATCATCAAGGACGGATCAACGGGAGCTTCGGTAAAAGCTACCCTGAGCAGCAATCTCCAAGGATCCAGCAGCAACACTACCACCACAATCATCATCACCACCACCACCACCACCCACAACAACAACAACAACACCATTACCATCAGCAGCAACAAGAAGAGTATCTCGATGAGAATTTCGATTATCAAAAGAGTCCTCCAGAATTGTCGCGCGAGTACGCCAATGGCGGCGTCGCCTGGATGCCTAAACGGGAGGAGGATCTCGGCTTCCTGAGCGAGAGAAACATCGAGAACCAGGACATTGGCTCGGAGATAGGAGTGGTGACCCGGTACACGTCGGCGATAGCGACGGTAGCTTCGGCGGACAGTCCGGAGATCCTGTTCGACGAGGGAAACGTCAATCTGGACTCGGGAACCTCGCCCTCAAGGTCACTGACGCACTCGAGACCGTCGACCCTTACGCCGGAAGAGGAAATCCATCGGCACAATATGCTCCAACAGAGTTTGATCAGGCAGAGGGAACATCTCCAGCGACTGTCACCCGAGCCACCCAGGAGGCTGGAGTTTGTCTCGCCACCGGCGATAATCGACAGCTCCCCGAGAAGAACGGGGTTCGCGTCACCCCCGGGTATTCTCGAGCCATCGACGAGCAGAACGAAGCAGCTCCCGGCGGAGTCTCTCCCGAGGAAGCCTCTCGAGTTCACGAGCCCCACGCCAAACGAGTCGGCCTTGAGCAACAACCGGGTGACGGCCCTCAGGGAAGCCTACGAGCACGCGCCACCGGCAATTCCCCAGAGGAACTCCGCGAGGAACGAACGTCCGAAGAGGACGGCGAATCACATAGACTCGAGCGACGAGTACCTCGTCTCCTGCGCGAACGAACCCAACAGGTCGATCGTCCTCTCCAAGTCCGAGTCCTGGCACCAGCTAGCTGCCTCGAACCAGCAACGGACACCGCGGGCTACCGGTGCTAGCCACGGACCCTCCCCAGGGTGGTCCTGTCCCCCGAAACCGCCGAAGCCAAAGTCTCCGTCCGCGATGAAGCTCGTCCGCTCGAAGCAGTTCGAGGCCTCGACGACGGACAGCGTGAAACGAATGGAGGACAAGATCCGCAGGTACTTCAAGAGTCCCACCGAGGAGAAGAGGGACTCCCGGAGCAAGCGAGTCCTCCGTAGCTCCGAGAGGAGCATCAACCTGAGCATTGGCCTCTCGCGGAGCCGGACCATGCCAGGACTCTGCACCGACAACCTTCCGCAGTCCTTGTCGATGTCTCTGTCCAAGTCCTCGGGAGATTCCTCCTCGGTGCACCTGAGCCCTCTGGACACCGCCACTGACGTTGACAAGGTCTTCGACGACATCTTCGAGGAAGCTACCAGGAGCGTCAGCAAGCACTGCTAATATCCCCGATCGACCCGACACTCGTTTACTCCGTGGACTTGCTTATAAGTGCTGGTACCGTTCACCAAACCTCTTCTGGTTCTCCACTATCGCGAGTTTCGATCATCGATTCCGCTGACAATGACTGTTTGAGCATTCACCCCTCTCCCTTCGCTACCCCGATTATACGGAAGATTACTGAAGAGACTCTCATCGATCTTCGAGTTAGGCCGATGATGATCGAGATCGATCATTTTTCGATCGTGATGTGCCGGATGACGCCGCTGCGACAGGACACGACCAATTGTGCAATTTCAGCGGCAGCTGCACCTCGACGAGATGCTCTTGATCCTCCTCCTCCTCCTCCTGATCGTCATCATCATCATCATCATCATCATCCTACTCCACCCTCTTACGTAGTGCGCTCTCGAACTAGAGAGAGGAGTTGCGTTAGGTCAGCGATACTCTCTTCGATTTCAATCTTATACTTGTCGATCGCACCTGAGACTACCTGCTCCTCCTTGCAAGGACGAATTTTTTTCGAAATCTCACCATTAGAGGCGAGAAAAAGGGCGTGTGCCAGTGAAGAAACAGTGAGTCACAACAGCCATCTCTTTGATTTTCTTCGCTAGTTAGCGTGAGGCCCCAAACACGTGCATACATACCGTACATTATTTGTGTGTGTGTGTGTGTGTGCGAATGCACTCTTGTCAATACTAAATAGTAATAGTACGTTAGTATAATAATAACTGGTGACTATAGCAGCATCTTTCTTTCCATTTTTCACTTTCTCTCTCTCTCTCTCTCTCTCTATCTCTCACCACATCTCACCATCTCGCTATCTCGCTATTTCATCAAGAGTTTGCAGTGTGGATTTCTCAAGGTCACCTTGCGATGAGCTACCTTTACCGAGGTGGAGTAGCTGCACGTAAGGTCGTGTGTGCGTGTGTTTGCGTGTAACGCTTAACATTCACATAGTTGCCCAGATGATTTATAGTACTGAGCATATACGTTCACATTATCCGTCTTCTTTTCAAAGTCCATAAAATCTCTTTCTCTCTCTTTCAATGGTGTTCTCCTTATCAATTGTGAATGGAGCATCGAACGAGGAATGCAAAGAAAAGCGCAACTCGCGCGCTCTTTTTAGAAACGTTAGATCCCTCGTTAGAAAGAGTTGTGTACCTCGTTGCACAGGAAAGAAAGAAGGAGTAAGAACGGATTAATCCTATTCACGGCGTTAGCGAGAAACCATCATATTGGCGAATGTTGAAAAATGCTAGAATTCATCTATCATAGATTTTAACGAGGCCCGTCCCCCATCCCTCGATCGATCCTTGAACTTATTCACGATTTATTGCATTTTTCCTTTTTCAGTACCAAAAAAGCCATTGTCAGCTTTTGCCAAGTTTCGTCAATTGGATCGGCAGAACGCTTCGATCCCAAGGTAATGTTCAATGCCAGTCTCTCGCGTTGATTTTTTTCATCATCGCGCTCAATCGTGTATCAATGAAATTCCTCCTCGATGTGTGCGACACGTTTATTACATTATACCGAATCGTCAATATTTAGCGGACTAAAATCACCAGGAACCGATTTTCGCCTGAAATTCGCCAATCCCGTTGTACAGAATAATGCGGTGCAAATAAAGGAACGATTGCTAGCATGGTGCCGCGCTAAAACCAAAGAGTACGAGGTAATTAAGAAATGAATTAAACGCCAGTCGAATGAAAAGATAAAAACGGATTCGTCTCTTCTCATCTCAGAATGTACAGTTGGATAATTTTTCAACGAGTTGGAATAACGGTTTAGCATTCTGCGCTCTTCTTCATCACTTCCGACCGGAAGCCTTCGATTACCACTCCCTGAGACCCGAAGATCGAAGGAAAAATTTCGAGCTAGCATTCACAAAAGCCGAGTAAGTACAAGCGCGATGGCGATGACGTTTCCCCGATGTGAGACGGATGCACCCAGAATGGGAATCTTTCATTTGAAAAGTATCCTCGTCTTTGTTTCAGCGAAATTGCAGGAATCGCACCGCTACTGGACGTTGAGGATATGGTAGCTATGCGCAAGCCAGACTGGAAGTGTGTCTTCACTTATGTCCAATCCATTTACCGTCGCTTCAAGGACGAGGATTAATTTCTACTTGAAATTTCAATGATCAATTCATTGTTCCCGCAATGCTGGCTTGGATCATGTCATTTTCATGGGGTGGCACTCAGGAAATCGCTCAGGAAATTGGCGAGCAAAGTTGCAATTGCTCGTTTTTCAGTGGATAATCTTCTCAAAAACTCTGCTGCTGTTTCTTTGGAGACGAAGCAACTGAGAAGAATGGTACACACTCTGATTTAAGCTTACCACTAAAGAGTTTCTTTTCTTTTTTTTTCTATGAACACTTTACTCGAACGCCAAGTACTACGTATCTACGCAAAATATCAATTTTTGTCATAGCATTATACAGGGTGTAACAATGACATGTTCCATAAATTTAAGTAATTGGAGAGGAAATGATTCTTAGGTCATTTTCCATCTATCACTTTTCTACCTGTGACTTGGCTCTCGATGAATTCAATAATAAAGATATTATTATTGATTAGACGAAGGATCAACCAAATAGTTAAAGTAGAACACTTTGTGCGCCTGACTGTCACTGTCCAATTAATGGTAAGAGTAAAAAAATGAAAATTGAACAAACACTTTAGAAACACTTTCTCTGCAACTCTTTAAATTTATGGAATACATTTTGTACGCGTGTCTGGAGATAGAAATTCTTGTTGATTCAGATTAATTAATAAAACTGTAAGATGGTCTTTGAAAAATTTAGTATTTATTTATCAAACTATAGTACTAACATACTAACGGATTATTATACAGAATATTTAATATTTAACTTAGTTTAATGGATATATAACAGAAACTTTTATTATAGCCACTGTCAGTACACAACACTCAGTAAAGAGGATTCTTTTCAGTCAATTTATCAAGATTGAACACATATCGCTGCAATGATATTTAGCAATGGATGTGCATATTTTTTGTTATGTGATATTTAACTGTATCCAATATGGATAATTCTTATTTTTACATAGTTTTTTAAATGGCTGCTGCATATCAAAGTAGGCTGTCTTCTAAAGAATTATTTATGTCATTTCTATCTTCCCCTATCATCTCCTGCAAAATGAAACAATAATAATTAATATTTATGATAAGTGTTTCAAGTAGTTTAACATTACTATATAAATATTACCTGAAGAACTTCAACAAGAGCTCTTGTTTCATCTAGCATCTCTTTATACATCCGTTTTTCTTCTTCTAATTTAATAACACGCTGTGATAGATCTTTATTTTCTTCAAGAGCATCTTCTAATGCTATCCGCCGCCTTTCTGCCAATACTTCCCAGTAATTTTCACTAGGTCCAGCTGATGAAGCATCAAGTTAATTCCTTTTTCTATATAATAAATATTTAAATGCTTACCTTCAGATGTTAAATCCTCAACTTCAATTTTTATTTTTTCACCACGTGCAGTTTGAACAGCTTTGTCTTTAAATATTACTTTCTTGCGTTTAGTATTATCAAGTTTGTCCAACTTTGGCTTTTCAGCTACATCTCTATAATTTTCATGTAATATAAATCCCTGTATATGTTAGAAAATAATTTATTTTAAAGCCTGGGTAACTTACTCTTTTAGAGTTCCCTTTACCATAGTAGTAGACCTAAGGGATCTTCCACCACCAACTAAATTTTCTTTGTCAGTGGCTGCAGGCTGTAAAACGTGCAAAGACTTTCTGACCTTTTCCTGTTTTAATAAAATGAAAAAATGTTGATACATCTCTGACTCTATATACACACTACATACTTTCAACAAAACAATGTGAAAACCGCAAAATTTAATTTTACTTAAAATTTTCTTTAATTTGATTAAATAAATTAATATATGTCTGTATGTATAAAAAATTCTAAATAAGCTTCATATGAAGAACACAAGCCACTTTTATTTACATTTGAAGATAAGTCGACCTCTGAATTTTGTTTGAAAATTACTTGATTAAACTAATTGCAGTTATTCAATTTCAATTAATATAAGCCAGGAATTAAAATATAAAAGAGCTACAAAATAAAGTATATGAGTTTTCAAAATAGTTATCTCAACTTCATTTAAAATTTAAAATTATTAACCTCTGAAGTAGTTTTAGCGACCGATACTTTTGCTGCGCCTCCAGGTTTCATGATATCAAATGTTTTATTACAAAAGATCTTATCCTAAAAAAGTTAAGAGCTTAATTTTATAATAATCTACATATAAGCAAAAGTCAGAATCTTAGCCACAATCACACAATTTGTAAATTAACGTAACAGACTGCTCCAGCATCTGATAAAACGTATTTTTACCCGCCAAATATATAACCATTAAACAAACATTGCTTTAATGTTAGAAACTCAGCATACTATTTTTGTCCACTTATTACTATTATATTATTATTGTTATTATTATCATTACATTATTTTTATATTATAATTATATTATTATCATATTATGTTATATTGCTATATATTATTTTATTATATTGCCTACGCTCTACTTATAGAATATTCCTAAAACAAGTATATTTCGTTGAAAATGGTTTTTAAGAACACTATTCAGCTACCAATCATATTTCATCACTGGAAAAGTAAAGAAGAAAGACGATTGGTTAAAGAAAGAGAGAGATTAATTCACAAACTTCATTGATCTAAGAATATATAGATGGAGCACATGCCTCGACTTCAGGCGAGGGGCGTCTATCTAGCATTATTTCATCAGTCCTTGTTTTTCTGTCGAATTAAGAGCATGTCGAGGCATTTGTAAAATAGAGAGGATTGCCATTGCACTTTATAAATTTTTATAAAATATTATACAGAAAGTGGTTTGTTGCAAGTTCTTGGACTTAAATCACTACACATTACAAGTTATTTTAAGTGGACACAAAACTTGATGTAAAAGTGAAACCCTAAATATTCTGTAGTGTGTGATTAATTGTATTAGTTGTATTTCTTTACTTTTAAGAAAGTTTACTTACTTTTATTAAAATAAGAAAAATTAGTAATCAATTATGTCTATGGAGATTGTACCCAAAGATTTACGTAGCTTGAGGGCATGTTTAGTTTGTTCATTAATAAAGGTAAGTCTCCTAGAGAAAAGTGCTCACTGCACTTATTTAAAATTTGTATTAAAATATTTTATACCAATGCATAACCTTTTTTCCTCTTAGACGTTTGACCAATTTGAATTTGATGGTTGTGATAATTGTGATGAATTCTTGAGAATGAAGAACAATAAGGATAATGTCTTTGATTGCACAAGCTCCAATTTTGATGGGCAAGTTTTGTCGATTATCATTTATTAATTTTATCTTGTGTATGTATACATAATTTATAATTTATTGTTTAATTTTCAGTATGATTGCTGTAATGAGTCCAGAGGATAGTTGGGTTTGCAAATGGCAAAGAATAAGTAAGTTCATTTTAATAATACATTTATTAGTATATTATTTTTTTACATACCAAATTAAATGTTATAAATTTTTTTAAAATAAAATATAAAAATTTTAATAAGTTGTAGAGAAAGCGATTCCAAGGTCATTATTCAACTCTCACTTTCCTACTTATAACTTAGTTTTCAATTTTTTCAATTACATTCAAGTAAAATGAAACAAAGTTAAAATTGGTAAAATGTGTAGTGAGTTGTAAAAAGAGTGATTCTTAGATCTCTTTTCTACCTGGAATTTAGTTTTCAAGGCATTTCATTTTACTATCATTTTACCAGCTTAGGTAGTTAACTGTTTTTAAGTTTCTCTACAATTGATTAAATTTTTGGAACATGTCATTGTTACACCCTATATATATAGAGAGAGAGAAAGAAAGACTAATTGAGATTCTCTTTTATTACAGATCGATTTTGTAAGGGTGTCTATGCCATATCAGTGTCTGGACGTCTACCTACAGGAGTTATAAGAGAGATGAAAAGTAGGGGTATAACCTACAGACCACGCGATACAAGCCAGCGTTAATAAATAAAAGCTTATTTATTTATGTGCTGAATTATTGGTATTAAATTGTATTTATAATAAACTATATTTGTAATAAATTGTAATTATATTAAACGTGTGTCCTTTTTAACTTTATTATCATTTTTTTTATGTGTGATTGTTACCTGAGCAATTAGTTGAATGCGAATATAAAGGATGTCTCATTATTGGGAGATTATTATTGATGCAGTTGAGCCATAAATTAGCACAAGCTGCATGATAATTATTTTCATTATATACAATTCTACCACTCGTTATAACTGTCAAACATAATGAACATGAAATTGATTCTTCTTGATGCAGTGGCCACACTGGCAATTCTGTTACTATCTGTAAAATAATAATTCTTTATATGCAATGTTCTTTCTTATATTCTGTACTTTCATCTTACTGGAATACTGGCATAGAAGGGTCCCATTTCAGCCCAAATCTTATCAATATCAGTTAGAAGATCATCGAATCCTTGAATATTAATATCCATTTCCTTATAAGAAAAGTTTACACGTCTGCAAACAGCTGCCACTTCGGCCAAATCTATTTTAATATGAGTTTAAATGATTATAATGCTTAAAGATAATACATTATCTGTAATTATTGGATCAAATTCTTACTACACAAAAAATTATAGCCTTTAGCAGAACTAAGAACTTCTTGTAAAACAATTTCCGATGTAATGCTTGTAAATATATTTGTAGCAACTTGTAATAGTAACACACAACTTTCCATATATTGCTTCCATTCTATATAAACAGGCTGAAAAATAATAATTTTAACTACTAAATCTTTTTATACATTTATGTTTTTTTTTATATACCTGTTGAACCACATCTATCATAGTATCTTCTTCTAGATTTGTTGATAAGAAAGATTTAAGATCTAAACTTGGAACTGAACCTGATCTAGTTAATACTTCTGGGGTATGATTTAATTCATTATTATTGAAAGGTAT
This sequence comes from Sclerodermus sp. 'alternatusi', assembly GCA_037305995.1. NCBI lineage: Eukaryota > Metazoa > Arthropoda > Insecta > Hymenoptera > Bethylidae > Sclerodermus > Sclerodermus sp. 'alternatusi'. Next base: position 6,007,124 of record CM074553.1, on the reverse strand, counting down.
TATATCCTCTTTTGTAACTATTTTACCTGTAATTATTCAAAATATGACTTTATACCATATATAAATTTAATATTAAATATATTGATAGTTATACTGATTTGTATTGTACCTGAATCCACTGATGATTCAAATTTTTCTTCTATTTGAGGTTTGTCCTCAACTACATTTTCTAATTTCAGATTATCAAAAGATTCTAGTATTCCAGACTGTAGGTCCTTTGTATCATGACTGTTGATTTTACTATAAGATTTCGCATTGATATCTGAGAATATATTAATACTACTGTCAGTATCCAAAATATTAGATGAATCAGATGAAGAGTTTGTTTGTTCTGCAGATACAAATTCACCAAAGTCATCTGTAAAAGTATTTGCATCTTCTATAGGTGTTGCTGCTTCTTTTACTAATTCACGTAATGCACTATATTTATCTTCTATCAGCTGTAAATTCATTAAATCCTTCTGAGAATATGTATTTTTATCTCCCTCAGGAACCACCTGAAAGATATTTGATATTTTTTATAACTGGAATATGCAACTTAGTTTAGAAACATATTTGTTGCATATACCTTAGATGAAGATTCTAATTTCAATGCTTTAACAGAATTTATAGGATCTATTGGAGTAGCAGTTAAATTATCCAAATAAGTACTACTACATTCTTTTGATATATCATTATTCCTTATCACAGTGTCTTTAAGTATTACTGTCTTTGATTGATTTTTAATGGTACATTTAGGAAATAATTCTGGTAAACATTCTGAAGTCATGTTATCTCCTCTATTTTGATGCGTTAAATTTGAGGATAGATTTAATGGACGTGTTGGTAAACTATTTGAGCTTATATTTTTATTGCTAACACTAATTTTTCTTTGTTTTTCAATTGACTTTTTCACGCCTAAGTTATGATTTGCTAATCTGCTACCAATAGCAGAGCCTTGTTTAGTATCCAAAATTGATATACTAGGAATATTTGAAATTGGAGCACTTTGAAACTCTGTGAAATCATCTAATATGTCTGAATCTACAGATCCTGGTACAAGGCTTATTTTTGACTCTGCTATAGTTGATCTTACTTTTGTCCTTGTATCCTGATTATATTTTATTTCATTGTTAGTAATATGAACTTCATCATTAGCAAAAGTCTGAACATTTAATATCGGATTTGTTTGCATTGCTGATTGTAAGCTTAAAATATATTTGATATCTAAGTATGGTACAGGTGCTACTGAGAACAAATGCAACACGTCTAAACTATTGAAGGTATAAGAAGCCTGTGCAGCACCAACGAGAGCAAGAACAATATAAAGTTCTTGTTCAGTCAGCTGACCTGCATACTTTTGGTTCGCTAAATTCCAAATGTGTCCTAAGATCTCAGTTGAAAGTTGACTAGTAAGTAAAACTGGGAAAATTTTATTAGTATCAACCAGTAATTCATTTTGTATTGATTTAATTTTATCTTCCTTTACTGCTTCCCAAACTGTTTTGTATATTGGTGGTAAACCAGTTGAATTTGCCCATAACCAAAGTGGCAATTGACTCAGTCTTTTCTCCATATGATCTTTGTTCATTTCCAAGATTTATTTACACCTAGTCGCTACGATAATTTCGTAAAACACAATTTCAACAGTGCAAACTCCATACTATACACATAAGATTTTAGTGCTCTTAGCAGAAGCACAAGTTTTTGACATCTGCTCCTAAATCATATACATATATATATACATGTCACATATTTTCATAAAGTGTGTTCAAGAATATCCCTCATATGCTTGTTATTTTATTGATTTTACCGACATTATCTTCCGAGGTTTATGCAATTCTTTAAACAAACACAAACGGCGCTTCGATCAATTTAATTAATTAATAAAATATGGCGACTCTTCTGCAATTGAATGTCTTACAAATTGCTAGTAAGATTATTGTTTAATTTTAAATAAACATGAAAAACTTTTCTGTTTAAATGCATATTAACTTATATTTATATAATTATTACTCTAATCATTATTATTATTAATCAATTTATTTAATATTACGTAATTAATAAATCAATAAACTTCACAGAAGGAAGGTTTCATATTCCGTACGCTGCAGTACAATTATGTCATTATTCACAAAAACCTCGAATCATAGAAGATCCCAATGTGGCAGCTTTAAAGAGAGGTACAGGAAAACGTAACTCATTCAATGGAGTAGTGTGCACAGTATTTGGTGCAACAGGATTTCTTGCTCAACATGTTGTTCAATTATTAGCCAGAACAGGAACACAGGTTCTTAATAGCATTACCTTTTATTACAATAAATTATATGAGTAAATTCTGCAAAACTTCATTAATACTTTGGCTTTATTTATAGCTGATTATAGCTCACAGGCGAGACTATTATTTTGCAAAACACTTAAAGACATGCGGAGATCTTGGACAATTACTTTTTCATCCATTTCATTTAACAGATGAAGATTCTATTAGAAAATGTATCAAATATTCGGATGTTGTTATTAACTTAGTAGGAACATTTATTGAAACTACTAAAATTAAGTATAATCAAGTAAATGTTGAAGGTGCTAGAACATTAGCAAGGCTATCAAAAGAAGCTGGTGTAAAACAATTTATTCATGTCTCAGCCTTAAATGCTTCTCCTCATCCAGAAGTAAATTGTGTTTATATGAATATTTAATAAGGTATAATTGTAATTTTATTTTATTAAATTTTAATATTTTTTTATTACAAGCCATTTATGATAGAAAATGGATCAAACTTTTTAAAATCAAAGTGGTATGGTGAATTGGCTGTAAAGGAAGAATTTCCAGATGCTACTATTATTCGACCATCAGTTTTACTTGGGTTTAATACTTTATTTAATGATCATCATCTGAAGAAAGAAAGATTTTATCAGTAATTTATTTAGTATATTATATATTTAAAAATTATTTACTTTTTTTAATAATTTTTTAACTTGGTAAACTTTCAAATCTTACAGGGATGTATATCCTCTATGGGATGCAGGTGAAAAAACAGAGAAAGAGCCTGTATTCTTTTTTGATGTAGCTGAAGGTATAAAAAGAATAGCACTAGATCCTTCTACCAGAGGAAAAACTTATCAGTTTCTTGGGTTTGTATAAGTTTAAAAAAAATATAAAAAAATATTTTAGTTTTTTAGTTAAATATATTTATATTTTTTTGATATGAATAATTAATTTTTCAGACCAGAGAGAATTAACTATAAAGATTTTGTAGAATGGATGTTAGAAGCCTCGTACCAAGAAAATGATGTAAAAATTATGGATATGGCAGACTTTCCTGGATTTGGAACAATAACTTTTCTAAAACGTTTCTTAATACCTAAAATGTTTCCAAAATGTTTTGAAAAGGAAGTATTTGAATATGTAAGGGATATTTTTTATTCGACTCCTAATATGCACATTTGCACATAGATAATCATATTTTTTGTTTTATTTTTTAGTTTCTAAGTACAGATATAGTTTATAAAGATCTTCCAACACTAGAAGATCTTGGAATTACTCCCACGAAAGTAAAAGATAGAATGTTGTTTGAAATGAAACCTTATTTAGGGGTTTTGCCAAATATAAGCTTTATTGGTAGAAATGAAGGGAGACCGATTAACACTCGCCCAAAAGTGTATTACGCTGAATAAATAATTGTTAATAAAAATCAATAAAAATTAATATATTAAATAGTGCTTTTGTGAAAACTATCGATCACTAAAAAGTAACTTATGTGAAAAACTTAATGAAAATACAAATAAAAATCAGTAAACATTTGAAAAAAATTTTTATTCTTAAATATCAAATTTTTCAAAACAAGCAATTTGGCCTTCTTCTTCATATTCTTCTCTTGTTACCAATAAGTTATTAAATAATGGATCCTTGGATAATGCTTTTCCACCATACCACGCATACGTTATTGGACTAAAATAATTTAAGTGAATAACTTCATACTTTATTTTACTATATTATTTAAGAAGTAAAACTTACTCATCTGGTAAAACAATACTGATTGTGTACTCTGTAGGAGCAAGACTTCTTACTTCTTTATATACTCTGTCTCGAAATCCTGGAAATTTGCAATTACCACCAGTCAATACAATATTTGACAATAAATGTGGCCAAGTCTCTTCATCACAAGCCTTTAAACAATCGATTATAGCTTCAGGAATACCCATTTGCTGAATTCCAACATCAGATGGATGAAATAAAATTTCTGGTATAGTAAATCTTTCATTGCTTAAACGGAGACATTGCTGCTCACAAGATGGTTCTATATCTTTTAAATATCCACGTTTTAATGTTGTATAATCTGGTAATACATAGTCCTTAACTATATTATTTTTATCTGTTTTATTTTTTGCCCTTTCCATATCTTTATAAAAATCTTGCGAGACAAAACAAGAATCTTCCTTTACTTGGTTAATTACGTAAGTTTCATCCATAACATGTAATTGGCGATAAGATATAATTTCTTTAAGATGGTTTGTAAGAAGTTTTCCACCAACATCTATTCTTCTAATTCCTTCTTTTACTTTCACGCCATTTACATATGGTATAATATGAGTAAAACTATACCCACTATCAACAATTATACAGCATTTGGTATTAGGATTTTTACTTCTGTAGTTATAGCAGGAAAGATTTGCTGTATTAATCCTTAACAAACTAGAAACTTCATATTCTTCAAAAAAGATTTCAGTCATAGCTTCTTGTACACTTGAGAAATTAAATAATGGTTCGGTTATAATAATTGGCATATTGCTTAAATTAATATTACAACATTCTTTAGAAAACATGTAATCCCACACTGTTTTCTGAATATCCCAATTAACAAGATACCCTTTTTGAAATGCTAAAATATAAAATAATCCTGATGCATCTCTACATTCTTCTATTTGATTACCAACAAATGGTCTCCTTCGTTCACTTTTTGCTTTCATTATACAATTAGGAACAACTCTAAAAAAATAAATATACATTTATATACACACATACACACACACATATATATATACAATGCTTTTTATGCATTTAGTAAAATTTTCTTTGATAAAAATTATTAAATTTACTTTGGTGTATCGGTGGAAATTCCAACTTTGGCTGTGCAAGCTCCATTATCTAATATAAAAACTGTATTATTCATATTAAAATGTAATTAAAAAATATTAAGCAATATAACTGATCATTAAATGGTCAAAGGATCAAATACTTTGTATTCTCATTTTATATTTTTCAGTAGAGTTACGGAGACTCGCATTAATCATAGGCTAATACCAGGCTGGACAAATTTGCTCTCTCACTCATACGTGATGTCAAAATGCTTGTTGGTGGGGCGGTAAGAGAAGAGCAATGATGGTCTAAATATATGAAGTATATGAAGAATAGCCTCAGGAACGCACCCACAGACTTCATAATTTCAACAAGGAAAATATTGCATCGTGCTTCTTTCAATGTTAAATTTTTTATTCAATGTTGAGAACTCGCTGTTTGACATCTCTTCACGATTTCTGTGGTTTATGGTGATTTGTACTCAGTGGCCTTGATCACCTCGATAAAACATCTGATTAGGTGGAGCAGTGTACTTAATAAAGTAATAATCTATTTAAAACAAAATCAGATTTTGACTGATTTTTCGTCTACGGTCATTATTATTAATATGTAACTTAGTTATGAAGTAACTTAGTTATAATTTCGTCATAATTCGTCAGACTTCTGTCGGTAATTGGAGTATCGGGATCTTTAAAAAATCGTAACCTTGAGTTTATTCATTAAAAATTCGCATCCAAAGAAATAAAAGTACCAGAATTTAGTATTGTTTATACAAGCACATAAGAGAGGCGCGAAGTTTTTAACTAAAGTGGAGGTAACCTAAAATGCGTGGTGCGAATATCCATGTAATTGGACTTCTCGGTGTTTATCTTCTGTGCTGGTGCTGTGAACAAGTAAAATGCAGCGGCGGAGCCTTAGATTCCAGTCCAGGATATCAAAGTGGAGTGTCAAATACACCACATTCTAAAATATCAGCTTTCACTGCGACACTCACAGATGGTTTGGCTCAGGCAGTAGCCCATGAATCAGGTAATATTAATATAATTAATTTCTCTAATCGATTAAAGGTAACTTTTAAATAACAATCAAGCATTTAAAACAGTTCGGATTAAATTATCTATGAGCTGGTAATGGTAGAAGTATACACAGAAATTTCTTAATTTTTATGAACAGCGTTAATAATCGTGCTGTCTCTAATTTCTTCTTAATAAGGACATATTGCAGTCTTTACTGAATAATGAAAATAGCTTGTTAATGCACTGTTTTATCATTACCCTTTAACTCCTGACTGCTGCCAACCTAAGGTTGGCATGAAAGGAATGGAGTTGTGCATTTGAGTCTGGCCAAACTTTGAGGTGAATATTCTTTAAGATTATAAAATATAGTATTGAATTTCAGAGCTCTCTTATTTATCCATTTATTATTTTGATACGAAAAGATCTTGTTATGAGTTGCTTTGTCTGCATCATTTGTTTTGTTTACAATGCACTTTTATTTATTAAACATATGCCCATGTGATAAAAAGATTAGGTCTGTAAAATATTTTCTAATGTGTAAATAAACAAAAATTTTCAGATTAAATATTAATATTCTACTAATATATGAGTAATAAATTTACTAAAATTTTACACATTAGAATCTATGAAGAAATTAATGTTTTGCAAGGGAGCAAATAGTCAAATTTTATATTCTTTCCAGATAACATTTTTGAGATTAAAATTACACAATTCTGAAATTCTGTTTTTAGTATAAAGATCACTAGAAATCTTAAAAAGAAAAAACTATATATTCTTTTTTTTTAAATCAATTTAAAGGGTTATAAAAGCAATGTAAACTACAATGAAGATTTTCATATACTTTTATGTATCATAAAATTTATTTATAGAACAAAATCTTTGATTTAATGTCTTTGCTCCAAAATGTTATTTGAACTATATTCTATTTTCGTGATAGTGGAAAGTAGATGAAATCATAAAGTTTAATTGATTACATTACTGTTTACACATCTATCTGTATTTATTTTATTAAATATTGCCATTGCACTTTTAAAAGATTGTTCATCAATGCAAATATCTGCATCTTAATTAGAATGAAGTTTCTTGTGCTAATAGAGTATAATTATGTCAATAATTTTAGAAATATTATTTTCTAGGCACAGACACTTGCAACGATGATTTAGCTTGTCTTACAATGGCATCTCACGATCGACTAGGTTTGGAAGCCATCAAATCACTGCACAGCCAATTGGATGATGATGCCAATGGAAACGTAGATTTATCAGAATCAGATGATGTAAGAATAAATTAATTTATTTCCTAGAAATATTATAAACAAATGAAAACTAATTAATACTACATTCTTCTTTCCTTTTGAGTTTCAATGCTAAAAACTTAGTATTTAAGAAATACTGATATCTCTTGATTCATGATTATTAAAGTTTCTATGACTTATAGTTTTTAAGGGAAGAATTACAATATGAAGCTGGTTATGAAAGAAGGCAGCGAGCTTTTCATCATAATGATGATATGCACATCAGTGTTCGTGAACTTTGGGAAGCTTGGCTGCGGTCTGAGGTGAATAATCTCATTTTTATTAAATGTTATGAAGAATGAACATTCTATTAATGTTATTCTGATAGGTGCATAATTGGACCATAGAACAAACATCAGAATGGTTGAGTAGCAATGTAGAATTGCCTCAATATGTTCCTACTTTTATACAGCATCGTGTAACTGGAGCCACTTTACCAAGGTAATTTTATTTAAACTATTAATTTGGTAATAAAATTAAACATGTTCTTTTTGTATAGGCTAGCTGTAAACAACATGCATTATCTTAATAATGTCTTAGGAATTAAAGATCCCATTCATAAACAAAAAATCGCTTTGAAAGCCATGGATGTTGTTCTTTTTGGGCCACCAAAAGGTAAAAGGAAACTGTCGTATTTTTCTGATATTCCATCAAATGGGTTTAATTACCTCTATATACCTTTAATTTGAATAGATTCAGGGCACAATATTAAAGATCTGATATTGATCACATTATTATTTGGAGCACTAATTGGATGTTGGTATGCTTATCAACAGAAAAAAAATTCTCAGAAACATCTATTTAGAATGATGAAGGATATGGAAAGTTTACATAAAGCTGAACTTGCCTTAGAAGATTTGCAGGTATTCTCAAACATTCTAAGCTTACTAAGTGCTCATCAAGTATTTATATTTTGTTTTATAATTTTGGAAGAAATTGTCAATGTATAATAGAAAAATTTAATTGTAGAAGGAATTAGAAAGAGCAAGATTAGAACAAGAAAGTGCAACGACTGAAAAACAAAACTTGGAGAAACGTCTTCAAGATGAAAGTATAGGACTACATACTTCGTATTCGGATTTAGTAGTAACACAATTAAATGCAGAGATTGAAGTTAGTACAAGACTCGCGCTATTACCTCATGAACTTTTTAAACTAATTGAATCCTTTGCAGAGGTTAAAATTGGAACTGCAAAGAGCTGAAGGAGAACTGGAAGATAGGTGCTGGTCACCACCAGTAGGTCTTCAACATTGGTTACAATTAACTCATGAAATAGAAAATAAAGCGTACACAAAGAAAAAAATTTCTGCTGAAAAACAATTACAACAAGCACGCGAAGCAGTAAGTAATATATTTTTATATCAATCTTTTTTTTCTTCTTACTATTTGTCTATTTTAGTGTGAAAAATTGAGGAAAAAACGATCAAGCTTGGTAGGAGCATTTGTTTCCACACATGGTAAATCGATCGATGAAGTTGATAAAAGTATAGTTGAAGCAAGAACATCTTTAAATGAAGTTACAGCAGAATTACAAGAACGAGTGCATCGATGGAAGCAAATTGAATTGCTATGTGGCTTTAATATAATTAATAATAATGGATTAAATTATTTGGAAACTGTGCTTTATAGAGGAGCACCAAATGGCAGAAATCTTGGGCTGAGGGGTAACATTCTTTCTTTTTATTAATATTTTGTTTTTATTCACTCTACTTTTAATTTACGCATTTTATATTCAGGTCGACTTAGCAGTCAAGACGATTTGGACGACGAAGCAAATTCCATTTATACTCCATCTTCCTCGTGCGCTGCAGGTAAGCCGGAAGTAGACTCATTTGACAACTCGGATTGACGATCAAATACTCAATTTGTAAGAATATCTATTAAAATTTACTTAAAACATAACTATCTTTAAATAGATTAAAAGAAAATCTTGCCAATTGTTATTAGTTATAATTTATTAAACACAACAATAATTTTTAATATAAACATTTACATAAAAATTGTTATTAAGACATTTATATATTTGACAGATTTTTAATCAATAATGTATATTAATGTGCCATACTTCGTTTTAAGAGAGCTCAGAATAATTATTAGGAAAAGAAAAAGAGAAGTAGAGAAAACTATAGATAACCATAAACATATATATGGATATATGTATATATATATATATATATATATATTTTTTTTTTAATTTAGATTATTTGTAATTTTAGAATAAGAAATCATATTTTAAAGCTTCTCAAATTGATCGAGTGTTAATAGTTTTTATTAAACATTTATTTCTTTAAAATGTTTTTTTTTTATCGTGGATTATTTTATAAATAATTTTTTTCAAAAAATAATTTTCAGAAGAGAATGTATGTATATGTGTATATATATAATTTATATGTCTGATCGATTTGAGGAAATATGCGTATCTTTAAATTAATCAAGTCATAAAATAACGTAATTGTATAGTTCTGTGATAAATAACTTTTACTGATTTTCTTTTTATCGATGTATTTGTAAAATATTTCGAAATACATTCAAATGTTTGTCATAATTATTTTGAAATAAAAGCATTCATCTGAGCAAATTACTAGCTTTAATATTTTTCTGTATTTAATTCCTTTTAATATTCAGTTTTTCAGTGTCTGCTATATACGAAGTCTACTTCTAGTGTTTAAAAACATGTTGCTACCAGGACTTATTTTTTAAATAATTTTTTTACTTTTAAACATTTCTCAAATGAAGTTTGTTTGCAAGGAAAAAATTAATCGCATAAAACTATTGATCAACGTGATTAGTTGTTATAAATTTGAAGCTGATTATTAATTATTTTATTACTTTCAGGTGGTTTTGACAGTGCAGTGTGGAAAGAAACTTCAGTTCCTCCAGATTCATCAGGTAGTGAAACAGGAAAGGACACTCCACCTGAAGTGCTTTTCATAGTTGGGGAAGGAGGAAGTGAAGAGGCAATAAAGCCAGCGATAAGGGAAAAAAGTAATATGATACGCTCCTATAGTCAAGATGCTGATATGGTCCTTAATGAAGAAAAGCCAGCTCTATCATTCCTGTCCAAAACATCATATTCTGAAAACTCTTTGGACCTATCAGAAAAGTCAACCATGCGTATAATATCAACAAGAAAACCACTAAAAGAATTACCTACAGTTATGTCCATGGATGATGAAACGCTCTCAACAGACTCCAATTCTACAGCAGAAAACGACGAGCTCAAACGAAAACGTAGAAAGCTGTTTCCAGCATTCAGGAAAACCAAAACTAAGGTTACGTGATGTATGTACACTAGTCACATTTTTAATAATAACATTTGAGGAAGGGGTCTAATTAAGAATTGTGAATTAAAGTAGGATGTCCTGATATTTTAGTATCTTTTTTGCTTTATAAACTTGTACAAATTGTAGTGTACAAGTAATTTTAGATACCATTAAATGACGTCCAACATCCCTACAATAACGATTATCTAGTTTTGTAGAGGGTCATTCCAAACATTATGTCCTTAAAAATAAAATTGCCAATTTTGTAATTCAAGTTTCAATGAAACTATTGAGTTTTTCAAAATGCAATTTTAAATCCTTGTGAAATCATTCTTCCAGACGAAAAAACTCTAAAAGTACTAAGGAATCTCCGCGAGCAACTCAAACAGACAACTTAAAAGTCATAATATAATGTTCCTTATTATTTTATATGTTTTCTATATGATTTACTCTAAATTTAGAATAGTATAAAACATCAGTTGTATGTAGCGAAATATATAAAAGAAAATTTAACATATATCTTAATAGCCTGTAATGGGCATCACTTTCTAGATCTGTTGTACAAATAATAAAGAATTCAAGCTGAATTTCGAATGTTTCATAAAAAATTGAATCTTAATTCAAAGTCTAATTAAACATAGTGTTAAATAAACAAGTATGTAAATAAATTTTGTATGCTTCATAGCTAATTTGAATGCATTCTGGTTTTTATTATGTGCAATCAATGTTTGTTTTGTCTGAAAGAAATGCATTATTGCATTCATTATCAACCCTTAAAACAATAATTTTAGAATAAAACAATTAAACGGTTTGAAAATAATTCATTAATACCGTTTAATTATTAATTTAATTATATAGTGGTCTTATTATTGCATATTAATAAAAGAATTTAATAATGATAAATGCTTGTAAAGAATCCTTTGATTAAAGCGAGTTTTTAACATAGACATATTACACATAATTTAGTTTAATTAATTTATATTAAATACTTATAATATACTCAATTCTGTTATAAATTATATAAGAAGTATTGATTTTAAAGTTATATTAAAACTAAAACCAAAAATCTTATATTAAAATTTTATTTTCTTATAGCGTTCAAAGTGAGATTGGCATTGTATGTAGGTCATAGCACTTATCACTTTCTTTAAAATTTTTCAGTACATTATTAATAGTATATACTCTTCTTGTGGCAATTTTACTTGAAAGTAAAATATAAGTTGGCAAGTTTTTATAAACATTTCAAGCAAAAGGGTTTATATAGAAATATTAAGATTCCAGTATGGATTTTGTACATTTGTGTAATATATATGTATATGCATATTGTCTAAAGAGTGAGAGTGAGAGTGAAAGAAAGAAAGAGAGAAAGTAATTATAATGAATGATTGTTATACAAGATCCGTTAAGTTTTATTATGAAAGGGATGTAGATTGAACATATCAATAGGCTGAAAATTAAAATCAGTACTTATGCTTTGTCAAATTTTTAAAGAAATTGTAGTAAAATTTTTCCATTTATCTCATAGAATTGTCACAGTGATCAGTAATAAAGAAAAAACCTTATTTTATTTCTTTTATATTTATATCATATTTGAGAACGCTTTATGTTTTAATTTTCGACATACAATTATTGTAATTTTAGTATATTACCTTAAATTTGACTCTGTACATCATAATCCTTCTACATGTTTCATTTTTCTATACATAACTAATACCATCCCTATAAGTACATATTTGAGGTGCTAATTATATTTAAAACAATAATTAAAGAAATCTTGTAAATTGAAAATCTCATTAATCAGCTGGAAGAGCAATAATTGTGTTAAAAACATATTTAAACTTTATTTATTATATTAAGATATATTTTATATCAAAAAGGTATTAAAAATCTCCTAAGAATTCTCTTCCAGCATTAATAAATAATGTAAGATAAGTTAACATACCTGCAATCCATATGTAAAAATTTCTGTTATTAGTTGTTTAAAAATATTAAAGATTTTAACAAAAGAAATTTTGCAAAACAGGAATACATGCAAAATTATTTTGTTGAATTCTGCGGCTTTTAATTATACATCCGTTATGTTATAAATAATAGATACACCCTATAAATACAGTTTTACTAAGCAAGCTTTTGTTCTTTTATTTGAATCCCTGAGACGAACCTATACCTATTAAAAAATGATTTTCTTTTTTGTTATAAATGAACAATTTCAAAAACTGAAAGTCTAAAAAATTATTTAAGTGTACTTTCTATTCGTGTTCACGCAATTTTTAAAAAAGTGAATATAAAATGAAAAATATGAAATGTAAAATTGCTAAAAATATTGCCATGCTTTACTTTAAAATAGATAGAATAAAGCGAAAATTAGTTTGCTATTTTGTGTACAGACAGACAAGACAAAAAAGCCTGTTAATGCTGAATTTTTATTTCAGCCAATGGATGTAGTGGTGCTAGCTATTGTGTTTAGCTTGAATACGAACCGAGTTAGAGTCCACTGTTGATATTTTTTATTAGAAAAGAATGCCCTTAAACTTTTTTAATTATTTATAATCAATGTTGAATAAAAATATGCTATGCTCAGGTGGGTAATAAAACTTTAAGTTTAGCAATAGGTTTCTTTTATTAATGAAAAATTTGGCATTAACTCTTTTTTGTATTATTATATATTAAAAATGATTTGCTGCGTGTGTATCTGAGTACGCCTTATAGATTTATAAATTAAATCTAGATTTGACTAGATAACATCACAGCCTTATCTAGCTATTTGATAATTATATATAGTGCTAGCATTTATCGCTAATGCATCACTATAATTTATCAAGTATGAAATACAAAAATATATTAGTAAAGTATAATTAAGCCATCAAAAACTACAATCTAAGTTTCTTTTTAATAGTCATTAATAAAAATTCTAAGTTAGTTTTAGGGCTACAAGCACATCTGTACTTTGATAAACAACACCTTTTAAAGATGAATTTTGATGTATTTTGTCAGCTGATGAGCACACACGCGCGTTATTACATACAAAATCCATACAGTCCTTACAGTTTATCTTATAATTTCTTTTTATGTGTTCTGGTGTTTAATATATATATATACTTTATACGAAAATCTTTTTGTTTTGTTAAATGTACTTAATGCAGAGATCTATAAAAGTCGTTAAACTATCCCAGGAGAAAACGTCAAAAATAAAAAATGTTGATTTAGAAAGAAATTTGTTTGTAACATCGTTTTTCCAATAATGATATTACAATTATACGTAGTTTATGTCTCATTAAAATAAAAATAACAGTATATTTTATCATGTGAGGAAAAAACGTATTAATATTTTGTGTAAAAATTCGTTAAGACGTTACTTCACTTCTTTAACATATGCTTCTAGTTCTGCATCTAATTCTTCTGCTGTTGGAGTCTTTGTGGCTTGTCTAGTTGTCCCTCGGCCACCACGTCTTCCCCCAACACCTCGACCTATACAAATAAAGAATTGTCTTAGAATCATTTTCTCTAAGACTTTTTAAACTTATAGAATATTTCCTTGTTACACTCTGTATTTCTCAATATACATCAAAAGCCTTTATATATAAAATAAATTTATTAATACTAATTACCTCTAACAGAACCTGTTCCACGATTTCCTCTAAAACGAGCCTGTGGTCTTTGTGTGAAAGTACTTCCACCTAATCTTGAACTACCTCTGGTAGTTGAGGTTATTGGGATTTCAGAGGTAGCAACTTGTATATTCATTTCACGACCTAACAAAAAATGTGATAAATTCATACAAAAGCATTACAAAAAAAAAATTTTATTTTTACTTTACATTTATTTAGAGATAATATTACTTACCATCTAGCGGTACACCATTGTACTGCTTCATTGCTTTAATTGCATCAGCTCTTCGCTCAAATATAACATCAGCTGAACCAAGTGATCTTCCTGATCTATCATAATGTACTGCTGCTGATTTTAGAGGGCCAAATTCACTAAACAATTCCTATAAATAAAATATTTAATTATATTTTACTCATTAGATTATTAGAAAGTTTTAAAACATTGTACAACTTACTTGAATATCTGAATCGGAGACTCCAAAATCCAAATTTGAAACAAGAAGTTTTGTCACTCCTAAATTTCCTATGGCACCTCGTCCAACCTTCTTTACACCATCAAACATGTCATGTTTCCATGCACTGTTTACATCACCCTTGAATCACATTCACAAATTTATATACATGTTTATGTATATTATTAATTTATATAATATTTAATTATTAATGCTTACATATAGAAATACATAGCATATACATTAAGTATATAAAGTATATACACGTGCATATATACACATTATGTACACATACACATATATATATATATATATATATATATATATATATATATATATATACACACATACATTATACATAAACTTTATGCTGTGTAGGTCATATGGCTATGTTGGTATATGTATTAGCGCTAAAAATACTGTGAATACGATGTATTTGCTTCTACATAGGATAATATATTTTTTCATCATTATCAATGTGATCTGAAGTACGTTATTGTGAAAAAAACCATCAACCCATCTTCAAATATACTATCGTAGTACAAAGCAATAATGCTACTAAGTCAATAAAGGAATTCCTAAACTAAAGTACTGGTATATTGAAAATAATGAGAGATAAGAATTGAGAAATTAATGGAAAACTAATATTTTTTGCTCACTCTTGTATATGGAAGAGTACTCCTAACAATTCCACCACGATTGCGTCCTCGCATGACGCCGCCACCTACTCTTTGCATTCTGCGAGTTCCTCTTCGTGGAGAGCTGCCGGTTCCTCTTCCTCGTCGGCCTCCACCGCGTGTTCGGCCACCCTTATTTTGCTTGATGATATCATCAAGACTCATTTCTATCTTATCTACCATCTTCATTTGTACACAATTTTATTTATCTTTTAGACACAATTCAGCACAAAATTAATGAAACCAACCTCTACTAGAATCTACACAACTGTAATCACTTTAACGAACGAAAGCGGTACAATCGTGCTTAATTCGAGCAGAGAATCTTGGGAACTATCATAAATCATAAAGTATCTAGAAGGTAAACCTCCAGCATTCTTTTCGATTACTAGACACCAAATGTCCCTAGAATTCGATTACCATTTTGTCCAGTTTCAAAAGTTACTATTTTAGCCTAATTCATGAGGGTCGCCCCTTTCCTTTTCACCACTTTATATATAATTATTTCATGTTTATTTTTTATCAGTTTACAATAATTATATAGATTATTAAAGCGAACGAACGTTTTAAAGGGCACTATGCTTCCTTCACTGATTGGCAGCTGAGATCCTAAAATTTATTGCAATGTTTTTAATCTTTTTATTGTCTATGACTGAAGATGAATTTATTAGTTGTATCAGTGCATTTACTACTGTAAACAAATGAGTAGTCTCGCATGATATATCTGTCAAATTTATTTACATCATTATTCTAAGAAGTAAAGATATTTATAATTGACTGTAATATGTCTGCAACAATGTCAACTAAGTTACAAGATGACATGAATAGTATACCTTTAGCTGATGATGATCCACAGGGTAAAAAATGATAAAAGTATTAATTATTTTCAAATGTTTTGCTTTTAAATTACGTGAATACTTTCTTTTAGTTATCATTCCAGAAGAAGATATACCTGACAATGCATTGCAAATCTCAGAAACATTGGGTGGAGGCCATAGCTTGGACTCAATTCCTTCTACTTTCACTAATGGTACTTGTAATTCAATTACTATGCACTTAGTCTATTCTATATCCTAAAAGGAGAATTGTTTTTTTGTACAAACTTTTACTTTAGGTTTAGATACCGATATTAATCCTGATGAGCAAGAAGAAAAAGCAAGATTAATTGCTCAAGTTCTTGAATTGCAAAACACTCTTGATGGTATTTATAATATATAGTTTTTTATCTTAAAATATTTCATTTTTGCAGTGATAAAACTTTTCTTATAGATTTATCTCAAAGAGTTGACAGCGTGAAGGAAGAAAATTTGAAGTTACGCAGTGAAAATCAAGTATTAAGTCAGTATATAGAAAATTTAATGTCAGCGTCAAGTGTCTTTCAATCCACAAGCCCAAATACAAAGAAAAAGTAATATATTTAAATTATGACAAAATAATATTCATCAAATAATCGAGTATCCATATTACTGCATTCTCTACACTTAGCATGCTTGGTTATCAAAGATTAATTGAATAGCTATGCGCTTTTATGTATAAAAAATACAACATTCCTTACACTATTATAATAAGAAAAAAAAGTTCTAAATTTTAACTGCAGTCAAAACTAAACAGGATATATTTAAATGTATTTACAGTTAAAATATGTATTACACAGTCAACATAATTTGTCAAATTTGGAGCACAATCTTTGACTTAGTATGTCTCATGGTTTATAAATGTACAAATATCAAAAATGCAATTGAATCTATACATGATTTTTAATTATATATTAAAAATAAGGGCTTAAAAATGTATGTTATTTATTTTAAAATAGAAAAACCAAAGATATATAATAAATAATATAAAGTAATATACAGTTTTATTATAAAAATCATTTTATTTTGACTATAAATTTTATTATGTAGAAAATTTATTAAAACTATAATACGATGAACATTCTTCATTATTAATATATGGTCTTCCTATACTCTTTATAAAAATAAAGTTACAAACTTGCATTTTTATTTATATCAACATTTCTAAATCATCAAGTATAATTATTTAAATATATTTAATATATACGTGTATAAAAAGTTAGTTATAATTTCTAGTTTCTAAATTAACCACAGCTTTTAACGGTGTATTACGTACATTAATATCAGATTTTACAAGTGTCTTACAATTTTTTGGAGTCTTTAAAATTAAAGGAGTATTTGCTAATGGTTTTTTTATATGTGGAGTTCTACAAAGAGAATTATTTTTAATCAACTTATTAGTAAGCAAAGAAGTTTCCTTTTTCCTTTGATTACTATCTTCATTTATAGAATTATTTAAATTATTTAAATAATGTTTAGAACCTTTTTTAATAGATGGATTTCTTGTGTTTCCATTTGATATTACTCGTTTATTCAATGATGAAGGTTGCGAAACTTTTGGATCATGTAAAATTTTATTTTTGTTCGATTCAGACTCTGACCAAGATTCAACTCTTTTTCTCACTTTTATATCACTTTTGATTTTTTTATCTTGATTTATGTCACATTTTTTTAATGTCATATCATTTACAGAACTTTTCAGCTTTATTTTATTTGTGTCAAATAAATTTGCTGTTGCTAAAACCATTCCAGCATTTTGAGTTCTAAGCTTAGTAATTGATGCTCGTCCAGTTTGAGTAGTTGCTGGAGATTGGACTTCTGACTTAAAATAATTGTCAGCGTTTTTCCATGAATACATACAGTTTTTCTTACCTTCATGATTAAAACTTTTTGTAGAAACAGAGATGCGAGTTAAATGCTCCTGGCTTTTAGCTCTTTTTAATTGTTCTACTCTTTTGTTAAAATATTCATTCTTAGGGTCATTGTTTCTCAGTGAAGAAGTTCTATTTATAGGTTTACTATTACTTTGATTATTATCATTTGTAATTAAATTAATACTATCATCGCTGAATGATTCACCAGCATGTTCGGCGGTATGCGTTATTAATGTTTTCAATTGCTCCTGCAAATATTCCAATCTAGCATTGGTTTCATTACTACAAAATGAATCAAATTCCATTTTAAAATCTTCTTTATCAGGAATACGAGAATTTAATTGATCATTGTAAAAATTTTGTTGAATAAATGTTTGTGAAGTAGAATCCCAAGATGTTCTTCTAACTACACGTTTACTGTAAAAGTAACATTATAAGATAATTAAAATATAAAATCAAAACATACAATAAATAATTAATTATACACATATATAATATATATATACCTAATAATTTTATCCTGAGATCGTCTTCTAATAGTTCCAATTTTTCTAGCACTGGGAGATCTAATAATTTTATGTTCACAAGACCTTCTGATTTTTAATTCTTTGCCAAGTCTTTTTGCTAGATTATCAGCTTTTATAGTATTTTCAATACCAGATTCTTCTAAAGTCTTTTTATATTCTGTCTGTACTTCATTTACAGAATGTGGAATTACTGTACTACTGTGTACTCTTCTCATAGCAATACTATCAAGTTCTTCAGAAATCCTTGATTCAATTGCACTGACTCTATTTTTGATTTCTTCATATTCTCGTTTTGGTACCTTCACGTATTCCCTTGATTCATCATCTTCTTCTATCATTGATTTTTGTAGATCATTATGCAAATTCGACGTATTTCTTATTTTTAATTCCGTTTCATTCCTATTTCCATTTTTATTTGGATTTATCAAATCGTTACTACTATTTGTGTGAAAGTCCAGATCACTATTATCATCAGATAAATTAACATCAGCATCAATTAAAACATCATTGTAATCATCCTGAATTTTATATGGCGAAATTCTATTTTGTTCAAAAGGATTTACTTGCAACGATGAAGCGATGAATTTTTTTGAACCATTATTACTAGCTGAACTCCAGCGTCTTTCTCTATAAGCCATTTTTTCAGTATGTTCATCAATTGATTTCTAAGAAAAAAAATTAATACATTGAATAATATATCTTTATTTTCTCTCTCTTTCTATCAATCTTACCTGTTTATTTTTTGGAATAAACCTATCTAAGCTTAATCTTATTTTCTTATTTTTCTCTAACTGTTCAGGTGTTTTTCTGAAAAACAATAGTTTATGTAAAATATAAAATTATTACTCTTATTTGCATTAAGTAGTGAATATATACTTTTTTTTCACATTTAATGTGTCAGGCAGTTCCATAACTTTTCTTTTTTTGGCTAGTTTACTCGAGGATAAATGTGTTAAGTTTGTTTTTTTTATGTTTTGTTGATTTTCTTTCTCATTGAGAACATCAGAAGAGCCATTTTTTCCAACTATTTTTTTTAATCCACTAAGCATTCCTATAAATAAAAATAAACAGAATTAAATACATTTTCTTAATATATTTAAAGATAATTATTTTATTGACATACTTAGGTTTATATTGGAGGTACGTAGATGTGGCTTACGTGTAAGACTTGCACTCCGATGTTTTTTATCTTTTAGTTTCAAATGTGGTTCTGTATCTGATGTTTCAAATTCTTCATTATTTTTGTTAGCTTCATCATTACAAATAATTTGTGTGATATGATTTGGAAGAACACCAATATTTTCAGCATTTTCAATCAATATCTAAAATAAAGAATTGTTGAATAAAAAAATGCTTTACTGTGTCTATATATAGAATAGTAAACAATTAATATTACCTTAATAATAAGTAAATGCAATTGTAGCCGTTTTTCAACTGCTAACATTGTTGTTTCTTGTAAAGGCATAATATTTGGTGTTATAACTTTAGCCAAGTTGTCAGTATTCATCTTATTTTGTTTATCATGTAAAGACACTTTTTTTAAAAATTCCATAAAAAATGCCAATGTTTGTATATGTCTTGATGGTAGAAACATGCAAGCTAATAATATAGATTCTATACGATGAACTTTCAACATCGCACAATGTACAAATAAATCATGATACATGTATGGAATTAATGGCTCAGGTAAATCTCTAAAAAATGTTTTTAAAAGATTTGCAACATCAACTGCATTGGTTTTATCCCCTAAAGGAAAACCTTTATTTATATAAGAAATAAGTTCCTTTTGTCTAATCTGAGAACCTGCTTTTCTAAATAAACCTTCTTGCGTTAAATACTTTTCCAAAAATGCTGTTGCCTGTTTTACAAAAACTGGTACATAAACAACTCCACCTGATAATAAATTTACAACATCTAATTGTTGTTCTAACAATGCAGTTTTAAATACACTACATGAATTGTTTTTATACGCTTCTTTAATGTTTGCTTGAAAAGCATTCTTTTTAAACCTGTATTTAACTCCAAAATTTTTTAAATCATTTGTAATAATATTACATACATTCTTTTTGTGCTCAATGTCGTAAATGAACATGATTTGTAAATTAATGTGTTAATCTATATTCTTGCAAAAAATATGAGTTATTAACTCATTAACTTTGAAAATATGAATAAAAATAAATAATCCGTCAATAAGATATAAAATACGAATTCAATTCATTACATTACGTATGTTTACAACAGTATAGTTAAGGCACTGTAATACTCCTGAGCCTTTTCGGAGATGTTAGAAGCGTCACTAGTGTAACTTTCATGAATTAAAATTTTCTAGTAACATTATGTCGGTAAAAATATTTCTAATTTTCACTCCATTTTTCCACTCCAAAAATTTAATTTCTAATTTAATTTTAAGTGAATTTAATATTAACCCACTACTCACCACTCACCATTCCATTATTACCCCCATAATAGTCCATAGCAGTCTTCTCAGTACTTCCATAATTTTTTAAATGGTCGGTAAGAAAGGAAAAAAACAATGCCATCTGCATAAAATGCTTTAAAGTAATTCTTAGTAACTTTCTCTAAATATTTAGTCAATTGTTTCGTTTTTAACACATCGAATGATATTTTTTAACTTACGTGTTTATAACATATTTAATTCAAGTGAAATAATTTTTAGCGCATTGTGCTGTGCAGCAGGATAGGCGTTCTGGTCCGCTTGGGTGACAAAAACGTCTGTATTATTTAATAAATAATAAAATTTCACTTGTCAAGTCTGCCATTTTTCCTAGCAGAAAAACTGTCAAAATTATCATGACTTAGATCATTTTTCTATTAAATTAAACTCGTTCCATCTGATACTGACTAGAACACCATTCTGTGAACATTTATCTATCGATTAAAATTGGTTTCATAATATTTATTGCTTTTCAGGAAGAATAACAAAATTTCGGAATGCCCTATATAAACGACATATACTATATATCTGTGTGTCTGTGTGTGAAGTGTATTGCTGCGCCTAAAATAAAAAGTTATATTTTGAAAAGCAGCATTGTTGATTCTATTGTTTAAACTTATTTATTGTATTCACGTGTTACATAAATTCTGATATTAAACAAAAGTTTACATAACTCCTTCTATGTTCAATATTTATAAAGAAATTTATAAGTAACTTTTTGGAAAGAATTTCAACCCTCTTTTTTAATTCTACGTATGTGATGAATAAGGTTCTTTACATGTAACAATTTAAAGAATTTAAATTCAATAATTGACGAATGGGCAATTTAAATAATAAAAGAAAATATAGTAGTCATAAATATTCTAGTCAGGTAAATAAAGATGACTTAAGTATACTTTTAATCATACCAACATATAAGCTCTTTTCAATAATTTATATATATTTTTATAGTATAGCTTAAGTGAATTAATTGGAGGAAGCTGTATTGGATCTACTACATTAACACATGTATCTAATGAGGAACTTAAGTCATGGCCACGTTTGTTCCCAAGAAGGTAAGAAAATGATGAATAATATGATTATCATTTTATAATATGGTAAAGATATTTTTAATTTAAAATTTATTTTGTTTAGTTGGAGTGTGGGAACGCTTCATCAATCTTTTGAAGCTTCCAAAACTGCATGGCCTATTACTCAATCAGAGGCAATTTTTTTACCAGAATTTCCCTTAAAAGAAACACCTCTGAGGACAGACTATATATTTTTAGATATTATATCTAAAGGAGCATATGGTAGAGTTTATAAAGTTATGAAGCAAGATACCAAGCAAGTATATGCTTTAAAAGTTATAAGTAAAGCAAAAATTATTGAAGAAAATGCTGTTTCACAAGCTAAACAAGAAGTAGCTATACAAAGAGTAGTCGGGCATCATCCTTTTATACTCAATTCTTCAAATCGATGGCAGGGTAGAAAAACTTTGTATATTTGTAAGCATATTAAACTTTACATTCTATGGAAACTTTTATTTTACTTTAAATTTAACAAACTACTTTTTATGTAGTAACAGATTTTGTTGGAGGTGGAGAGTTATTTTCATTACTTGAAGAGAATGGAGCTTTACCAGAAAATATAGTTAAAATTTATATAGCAGAAATTGCATTGGCTATTGGTGAATACTAATATTTTAGAATTATATGAATATTTAATATAATTGATTAAATTAATATTGTTTTTAGACTTTTTACACAATGCTGGAATTGTACATAGAGATTTAAAAGCATCTAATGTACTACTTGATGATGAAGGACATACTGTGATTATAGACTTTGGTTTAGCAAAATGGCTTCACTATACAGAACGAACAAATACATTTTGTGGAACACCAGAATATATGGGTAGCTATTAGAATAGTAACTAGTATATTAAACTTTTGGAAGTATATTGTGATTATTAAATTTACCTATAAATTTTTTAGCGCCAGAGATTTTAAAAGGAGAATATTATGGGCAGGAAGTTGATTGGTGGGCTCTAGGTGTTTTGATGTGTCTTCTTCTTACAAATCAGGTATGTTATTAATGTTATATATCATATTCATATGATAAATTTATACATATATATATATAATCATTAAATAACCAGTGATAAAGTTTAATTTATATAATAAAAAATTTTTGAATTGAAGTAAGTTGATTATGAATACTTATAATTAGCCTAAATGAAAAATGTTCCACGTGAGACTCCGTGGCGCAACGGTAGCGCGTCTGACTCCAGATCAGAAGGTTGCGTGTTCAAATCACGTCGGGGTCAAATTTTTTTTTTTCCTTTTTTAATTTTATATCTTAGAAAGAAGTATTAAGATATCTTAATATTTAAATGATATGATTAATTAGTGTTTTTTTTTTTCAGTCTTGTTAACGCAATTTGAGAATGACATAGATTTAGTTTTAAGATTATATATTCTTTCTACCAGTTTTTTTTGTTTTGTTAATAACTTAATAATATATATATAAATATATGTATATACATATAAATATATATATATACATATAAAGAAATATTAAAAAAAAAAAAAAAAATTAATTAAAAAAAAGACGCCCCCGGGTGGGCTCGAACCACCAACCTTTCGGTTAACAGCCGAACGCGCTAGCCGATTGCGCCACGGAGGCGATTTGATAATTGTTGATTTCAATGTGTTCTATTTATAGTTAAACGAAATTAAAATAAATTTTTTCAAAATTTAATGAATATTATTAAATTTAAGATTAATGCATATGTGCATTAATGAATGAATATATATGCATATATTTATAGTTAAATATTAAATTATATTTGATATATAGCCAAAATTATAAGAAAGTTGGTAAATTTGCAATAAAATTGAAAATTGGCCACATTTTTTTTATGTTGAATTATTTATATTTTAACGACTGGTATAAATTAGTATATATATATATGAAAACCACATAACATACCTTTTGCAAGTTAATAATCTCAAATAATTACAATCTCTATTCAGATTTTCCATTCTTTATCAATGGATTTAATTAATATTTATTTAAAGTAGAACTTTAGTTTAATCTGACAAGACTTTAAATAAAAGCTTTATCAAAATCAAAGCAAGTAATATCAACTTACGAAAGATCAAAAATGAGAAGAGAGAGGGAATGAAGGAGAGAGAAAAGGAAAAAAGTGATTGAAGAAAATTTGAAACGTTACATACTTAAATCTGAAAGAAGAAATGGTAGAAAGTAAGAAGGTTTTGAAGGGGTCTCACAGATTAGAGCATTATCAAGAAAAAAGTGATAGTAATAATAATAATTATTATTATAACGATGATGATATCAATAATACAAATAATAATATTAATAATAATAGTGGTACTGGTACTAATCGTAATAATAATAATGACACGTATCTCTAAAGAAGACAGAGTCGGAGCTACTAGCTAATTCATTAGGATGTATTTGTGAGTGATCCGAGAAGGTCTTCGCATTTTGAGTACAGAAAGTTGGGGATGTACGGGGATATCAGGATTAGGAGTAAGACGTGACGACGATGGTTGGGATAAATAGGGGGGGAGTTTCGTCCTGGTGGACAAATGGCTTATGTCCACCGGGACAAATAGGGACGGGACTTAGTTCTCTAACTCGCTAAGTCTTCGTCTCCTGAAGGTGGCCACATGCCCTGATTCGTTCAGAGAATTGCTGACGTTCGTCGAAACTAGCAGGACCCTGGCTATGTGGTAGGCAGGGGGGAAGGGCGCAGTGGCACGTGGTCATCCAGCCCCGAATTCTTGCGTGGAGATTTCGGAATAGTAGCGCGCCGGGAAACATGGATTCTGCCAGTTGAATCAGCGATTTTTTTCTCTCTCTCTCTCTCTCTCTCTCTCTCTCTCTCTCTCTCTCTCTCTCTCTCTCTCTCTTTTTTCTTTTTTTTCTTTTACATACACATACACGTACCGATATTAATGGTATCCCTGATCCAATGGCAACAACTGTCATTGGTCATCTGTCATGCAAATGAGGAATGAGCAATGAGCAATGAGCAATGAGCAATGAGGAATAAACCATTGTGCGCTTGATAAGGGCGCAAGATCGCTGGATCGCTGGATCGCTTGATAGGGACAGCATTGATCCCAGACCATTTGAACACGCACACAGTCATTCGTACCGATATCACATTCGCTCATGGTCTTTCACGCTCTACGCTATTACGTTACGCACTCATTCTTTCCATCCAGCTTAGCATCCTGACCTAACGCTAGAAAGACCTTGTGTCAGAAAGAACTTGTGCGTTTGTATTGTGCGTTGATGCCGTCGCGGCGCAGACGAGCTCCTTCCTTCTCCGTCTTTTCTACCGTTTCTCGCTCTACCTTGTTACTGTTCTTGCTTTTTGCTCGCTGTTATTTTTGCTTTGCTGCTATTGCTGCCGCTTCGACTACTTTCACCGCGCTTCTTGCTCCCGATGATGATGGGGCTATAAGTGGCTAGTGTAGGCTGCGACGACGACGTTGCTCCTTCACTTCCTGGGGCTGTGGCAGGGGCTCGGGCTTCGATTCGGAATTCACTGCTTTTGCTTCCTTCTCCTCGGATGATTTTTCCTCCTCGCTACTGCTGATGCTGCTGCTGCTGCTGCTGCCACTGTTCTGGGTTTCCTTCTTTTCCGAAGATTTATTCTCCTCCGAAGATTCCTCGGAACGTTCTTTAATTTCCTTT
This sequence comes from Sclerodermus sp. 'alternatusi', assembly GCA_037305995.1. Taxonomy (NCBI): domain Eukaryota; kingdom Metazoa; phylum Arthropoda; class Insecta; order Hymenoptera; family Bethylidae; genus Sclerodermus; species Sclerodermus sp. 'alternatusi'. The sequence goes on along the minus strand of CM074553.1, from coordinate 5,981,333 downwards.
ATGGGTTCCTCCTTTGCCGGTTGTTGCTGTGGCTGCTGCTGCTGTTGTTGTTGCTGTTGCGGTTGTTTCTCTTGTTCGGAACCGACAAACTTAGCCTGTGGCTGAGTCTGGCTGACCTTTTCTACTGGCTCGGCAGCTTTGGCGGCAACTTGTTGCCCGGCACCAGCGGCAGCGGCAGCGGCGGCAGCAACGGCAGCAACGGGTTCTTCTATTTTCTTGACCTCTTCGGCAATCGAAGCCGCGATCGTCTTCTCTTCGGGTTTCACTGGAGCTTCGGCGGATGCCGCTGGCTGTTCCACGGCTGGCTCGATCTTTTCACTCTTTTCGCTTTTCTCGCTCTTCTCGCTCTTCTCCGGCAATTTCGGCTCTTCGGCTTTCTTCTCTTCGGTTTTCTTCTCCTCGAGAAGCGGCTTCTTCTCGGCTTCGGATTTCTTGCCAGCTTCCTCGGCCTCGCGTGTTACTCTGTCGTCTTGAGGTTTCTTCTGTTCTTCAGCAGGGATTTTCTTAGCTTCGCTTGCTGCCGACTCTACCGAGCTTTTAGCAACGGCTACTGCTGACTCGGCTGCTTCCGCTACTGCTTGTTCTTTGGCTTTTACCTCGGATGCTGCAAGGCTAGCTGGTTCTGCTCTGGCACGTTCCTCAGCTTCCTTGTTTTCCTGAACTTTAGCGGGTTCACTCGCAGCGGGAGCATCTTGAGCTGGTTTCTTCTCTTTGGAAGCTGCCGCTTCTTCAGCGTCGCGTGTTACACGGTCTGGCTTCTCTTCGGCCTTGGCTTTTTCTTCACTGGCGGGTTCTTCGACTTTCTTTACTTGCTCCGTGGATGCGGCAGGTTTCTGTTCCTCGGCCTTCTCAGCCTGAGCTGGGATCTTCTCTTCTTTCGGCTTTTTCTCTTCCAACTTCTTCTCTTCCTTTGCCTCTTCCTTGATCTCCTTCTTCTCTTCTGCAGCAATTTGCTGAATATTACTCTTTCCCTCAGCCACTACTTGTTCCTCCTAAAAATAAACGTCAAGTTAGTGCGAAGGTAAAATGTTTGTCTCGGGAATTTGATTAATTTACAAATCAGCACTGCTCTACAGGTATTCGAAACTGTATTTATCTTTGCTTTACCTTCTTTTCAATCGGATTACCAGCTGGCTCAGGTTTTTGCTCTTGGGGTGCTGCTTGCACAACCTGCTGAGGTTCGGAGGCAGCTGCCTTCAGTTTCTCTTCCTCCTTCTTCTCTGCTTCAGGAAGAGCCTGCTCTGGCTGCTTTTCAGACAATTTTGGAGATTCCTTAGGTAGTTCAGGGATTTTTTTTTCCTGGGAAGCTTCGCTTTGTTTGGCAGGTTCCTCTTCCTTCTTCGCTTCAGCTGGGCTCGATTGCTTCGAGTCTTCAGCTGGGAGTGGCTCACTCCTTAAGTTGGGGGCATCGGCGTCTGCTACAGCAGGCTGAGGTTCAGCCGGTGGCGATTGAGCTGGCTCAGGTTTGTTTGCCAGAGTCTCCGCAACCTTTGGCTCTTCCGCAATTGCAGATTTCTCTAAAGGCACTACCGGAAGTGGAACTTCGTGATGATGGTCAGCTACTGGCATAGCCAACACCTCCAGTCCCAACACGCATAGCATCGCTACTACCAAGACCTTCATCTTTGTCGCCACCTAAGAACCAAATCCAAATTATTTCCAAGTGCACTTTGCAGTTCTTCCTTATTCTTATTTTACAAGCATTAAAAATTCAAGCAATATTGTGCACGACTAAGCGCTGACACGCATTCGTAAGACAACTTTGCGATATCCGGGGAAATACACACTTTTTTGCGCTTAGTTTTTTTTCCGAATTAGAACATCAATCAATCCAATTACTTTGCGTGCCGATTGAAAATATAATTACAGGCGCTATACTGAATCGCGTCATTTCAATCTATGATTATGCATATCTCAGTCATCGATACTACGCAACACGTTAATTAATCGCAGCATGCGAGTTTTTTGCTTTTGTTGAACTGGACACGATACTCATTCACGCTCGATACACCCGGCAGCCGGAGGCTGCTGCTATTTTTATGTTTAAATCGAATATTTAAAAATGAGAAGCCACGTAAAGCAATGCTAGAACTGCGGTAGTAGGACGAAAAATCGAGAAACTATCTGCAACTTTCATGGGGATTTAGCATTGGTTGGTAGATACTGTCAGTTCCTGATGACTAGCGACAAACGACGCGTCTGACAAGTGGAGTATCGCACAATTGGCGGTCGTCTCGCAATCTTCTAGTTAGTCAAGCGGACGTGAGGACGAGCACTCGCACTTGGCACGCATGAGTGGATGGATGGATGGGTGAACGAATGGAAGGATGGATGGATGGATGGATGAACGAATGGATGGATGGATGGATGGGTGGGTGGGTGGATGGGTGGATGAACGGACATATAAATGAACAGATGATCAAAAGAGTCGATAGGTAGACAAGAAGGAAAGCCAACAGCCTGCGATGGATCCATTAATGAACAGGCAGATAGGGCTGCCGTAGGAATCGGCAGGAAGGAGAGGGACGGGTGACATTGAACCGAATGCATTGAATAAGGCAAGCGTTATGGAACTAATGACAGGATGCGAACCCCCCGTACTGTGTTATCTACCATTCTCTTCACGCTTCGCTTTAATCTTTATCTATTCTGCATATTTTGCCTTACCTTTTATCCCACCCTCCTTTACCCATCCTCCCCTTCTCATTTTACTTATATTTACTTTAAAAGTTATACTCCATAGACTATAGATTATCGTAGCAACAGCAACAGTAATAGCAACAACAAAAATAATCGATCGAATAATAATAAATAAGTATATCGGCAATTATTTGGAGCTAACTGCGATTTTTAACCTGGAAACTCATCTCGATTTATATGGTCGTCTATATCTCTCTATTGTTCGTATTGTTTCATTACGGGGTGAAAGTAAAATTAACGATTTGTGAATTATTTCCGTGGTTCTCATAAAGGTGCTAAATATTTGTAACGAATCGCATTGTTTCTAGCCACTTTTGTCCAATTGGGTTTCGTTTGAACTGTTTTGGGAGGGGAAGGGTGAATGTAGCTTCTCTTGTTACGATAAAAATGGAGTGAGGAGAGTGTCGGTATCGGTACCGAAGGAATGGGGTTACGGAAAATTGTTAAGTGAGCCATCGACACGTCTAAACGATCGCGAGATACATTTGTACAGAAGTATTCGATAAACGTGAAACCAGAGAATGGCACGATAGCTGGAACAAAGTTACGTCAGTCTGACTGTGTACAGGTATTACCTTGCCAGAGCCAGCTGAATGTAATTGCAACGACGAAAGCAATTGCAGTTTCTGGGTTGACCCGAGCCAGTATTACCGAAAGACTTACTGGAAGGAACGCAAAAGAGAAAAAAAACTGTAGCTTTTTGTTGCTGCAGGCGAATGGCAAACCTCTCTCGTGAAAACCGGCAAGAAAGTTTACTTCGTGAAAGAATTGTCGTAGAAAGAGGTAGAGAGGCAGGCGAGCAGGCGACAGAACGAATAAAACAAAAAGTAATAATCGGCAATATTCTCGGTAATGAGAAGTTAAAGTTAAAGTTAAAGTTAAAGTTAAAAACTTAAAGTCTCGGAAGGAGTGTGCAATAGAGTTTTCTCATCGAGCAATGGGAGTCTCTAATATGTAAAGTTCTGTTCTCATCGAGGGAGATAATGATATGCAAACAGGAAATCATAATAAACAAGACAATACGATTTAGAAGCAGGTAATCTGGTAATAACGCTGTAAGGAGATGCTCGAAAAGAATCAAATCGGGGGGAGGAAATGCCTCGAAAGATGACTCCTATTACCTCATCAAGATCATCAGTGGGGATGTAATGGTATTACGCTTACAAAGAAGAAGCGAGTGATCGGTCAAGTGGGGGTCTGCGTCAATGATGATATATTTTTTATCTACTCCCTTTCTTTTTCTACTTTTACATCGCGTTATTCCAGTGAGAGGAGAAGACGAAAGAGCGAATCTCAACGTCCTCCGTACATAACGGAAACGAATAGAAGCTTCTGCAAATGAATGCAGGATGTCTCGACGATCGATGATCGAAGATCTTAGATTCGTGGATCGATGGATCAATCGACGGTCGATTGCGCGCGAGTTGGCGAAGGTAAAGGCGTTACGTTAGGACAAGGGGATTTGCAAAAATTGTCCTTTATTTGGGATTCTTTACACGCATTTTCTCCGCTAATGGCGCATCTAATCCTGACAATCTCGGTTTCCGTCGTAATTGTCGAACTCCGCGAAAATGAGCAGTGACGCGAATGCCTTCTGCAAATTCCACCATCACTTCTTCATGCCGAATCTTCTTCGCGCTTCTCCGTTTCCTTTACAAATGGCCCCTTTCAACCCCTCGCATCCCCCCGTGTAAGTAACCGAACCAAGCATTGTCCTACCACCGATACGAGACGTGGAACGACTTCGGTCAGTATCATTAACGTGATACGCATGGAAACTTAGCGACCTTTGACCGGAAAATTCAAATCCAATTCTCTTGGTCTCTGTGTGCCTAATCGCTTACTCTGTGCTCTTGTTGGATGAGATCGTCTTACTCTTGCCACTAGAAGCAACGAGCCTCTCCGTGCAAGAAGAAGACCTTACCATGATCGCTGCTAGTGCAGTTTAGGGGATGATGATACATGACCTGTGTGTGCATGTGTGTGTTTGTGTGAGCGTGAGCGAGAGTAAAAATATTGCTCGGGTTAAGACTATCACACGCACGTAGAGTGGGAGAGAACGGGAGAGGTTTTAGCTCTAAGCGATCGACAGGGGATGATCCTTAGGGGATCTTATCTTCCAAGTTTAACGGGGACTAGACCTGTTGAGTAAAAGGGGTAGTAGTAGTAGTAGAAGGTATTCGCGTACTCACGTTTAGGCTTCTCCGGTTTGACAGTAGAATTGGCAAGCGACAAGTGAGCCGCCGCGTTACTGGATCCGCTGAGTACTTTCTCCCTTCCCTGAGGATGGCGCAGGGGGTGCGCGTGAACTTCCTCGGCAGGCAACAACGTACGAAAACAAAGCGGAGACGCGGTGCTGTCTCAGGCAGGTGATTTTACACGATGTCTTTTTACGCGCGCGTGCGATTCCACTCGAATGCGAAGAACCGTGGTGATCGGGATGAAGGTTGGGTCGTGTGTCGAGATGGAATCGTCGGGGCCCTGCTTATATACCCACCCGACGCCGAGGCGGCGACGGCTTCTGGCGGTGACGACAGGGGGCCCCGACTTGCCCCCTCTGCCCCCGACCTCTACGCCAAAGCTGCTACCTACCTAGCAAGCGAACAAGCGAGGAACTGCCTGCCTCCTCCACGATCTTGCTCCCTGCTTTTGCCTTGCCCTCAACAACGTCAGGGCCTCAACATCTACTTCTTCTTCTTCTTCTTCTTCTTCTTCTTCTTCTTCTTCTTTCTCCTCGTCTCTTTAATATTTCAACCGAACTGTACCCTTCTTCAACTTTCCACCCTTCCATTCTTACCTCTTTTACTTTTGTTTCTCCTTTCCTTCGTTCTTGATACTTTGAACGTGATACTATTCGCCCTCCTATTGCCTTCTCTTTCTACCTTCCGTCCTTTGTATTATTCACGATTATTCTTAGATTACTGCTCTCTCTCTCTCTCTCTCTCTCTCTCTCTCTCTCTCTCTCTCTCTCTCTCTCTCTCTCTCTCTCTCTCTCTCTTTTTTCAGTTTCTATTCTCCCCCCTCATTTGCCTTCCTGTCCTTAGTCCCTCACTCATCCTTCACGCTTATCTTATCATCGCTGGTCCTAACTTTTTTCTATCACGAGCAGCGACTCTTTTCTTCTTGTTTCCATGGATGATTGATGATCGCAAGATTGCAGGACGCTCGGGGATTTTCTAAATTGTTTATACCGCGCGCGATTCGTTGACATTTGGGATTATATTTAAATAAATAAATAAAATCATCGGGGGAACTTTTATTTTGCTTGATTTTTAAGTATAAGCTCTGATGCTCCTGCGGAAATTTCTGTAAACAGTTTACCACGTACTGTTTGCAAGAATCATTGGAGTGACTCGGATGAGCAGAAATAAATTATCCAGCACGTGTCTAAAATAGCAGAATATCTCAAATGGCCAAACTACCTTTGTGTAATGCAAGTACGTGGGAAATTTGTCACGAGCTTTAATTCACTCCAATTTGCCTCGAGATTCGTAGGCGTTTTTCGGGGAAATGACAAATTAGAGGCTGTGTCTCCTCGGGGCATAGAAAGAGCCACGAGAATAATCCCGAAGCTTCGCAACTTCTCCCGCGCTTAAAGTAAAAACTAGCAATAATCTATATTTAGCGAATTTTTATGAGCCATCAAAACTGCATTCGAGATTATCGCGTCATTAATGTGCCGTTATGCTGTACTATAAGGAGTCAGGCATCTCTTTACGCGATTCTCGGTGATTTATTTTAATTCCATCATCTTCGCTATTCTCCCGAGGGATAAACTTCACTGTTGTCGGTCGCTCGCTCCTTCGGAGCACTAACCGTTGGGATTGCGTTCGAAACTGGTTGTGGTGAATTTATGTATAATTTGGAAGATGAAACCGGTAGATATTTGAGTCTCGTATGCATATTAGTCGACTAAGTAGCGGGTGGTTGACCCTTCCGGCCATTTGAACTTGAAAATCGAAACCACACAGACGTGAATGTCCTGTCAATAATCTCCCTAAACTTTCCCTCCCTCCACCCTCTCTCTCTCTCTCTCTCTCTCTCTCCTTCACTTTCCTCGACTCATGATTCTCTTTCATCCAATTCTGTCGATCGGACGATAGTTTTCCTCGTAGTTTCGGAATAGCTTCCTGCCGGTGACGGGCGAGAACGAATAAATGAAATGCACAGGATATTCGCTGGCTGTCAAATTGACAGGCCGGTCACGAGCAAAGTGTCAACGTTAAGTTGACAGGTAGGTAAATTGCAGCAGCAACAGCAGTAGTTCCGTCGTCTTCATCGCCGTGACTCATCCTGTCTCCTCTCGCACGTGCATCTCACCAACACACATCCTTCCAAGTATCCACTGCGCGGGTTTGCGTCCGTTGTATTATGCAAATAACTGCCACACTTGACATAGGTTTGCGCTTGCACCGTGCTGGCGTTTGTCATTTTTTAAATAAACAGTTTCCCGATTTTTTATCCGCCGTCGTATTTTGCCGGCAATGGACGGCGGCGCTCCTACGAGAGCTATCGTATTTCTCGCGAAAACTGTCGCTATTTCGCGGCGAACTCTCATAGTAGTAGCGCAAACGGGCAAAGATAGTTTGGGCGCAAAGCATATCGATGATAATGATCGTGACCTTATTCGAAGCGGTTAAACTGGTTGGCCGGGCGTCCTGGATTTGTAATTATGACGGCCAAACAACGCTCGTAAGTAAGTTTCTCGTATCTCGCGGGGGCTCGCAGGGTGGATGAAGATATTCGTAATAATGTTTATCGAAAATTATGCAACGCGCGCTGCTAAAGGAGGAACGCGTCGCTGTGCCGGCACCAAAAAAGGTGGTACCCGCTAAGAGAAGAGTATTACGCACATCTGAAACAAATCCAAATTATTGACCCCCCGCGAACTGTCCGTGATGTGCGCAAACGAACGTCGCCGGGATCGCAGAAGTTCTCTCCTCTGGTTCCTGGAGGCTGCGAAGCGTTTGATCAAAGTGGACTTTGGTCTATCGTCGCTCGAACGCAGCGCTCGTTCGTTGAACAAGCTTTTGAGGACTCTACTACCATCGAGGAGGATTGTTTGTCATAAAACAACGGTTCTTGCTACATTCCGTTTGACAGAAAAGAATCGCAGGCGAGGTAAATTCGATTCAGCTTCGCCGAGAGCGGTCACGTTTGTCAACAAACAGAGTTGATGCAACTGGAAATAAATGCTCGTTGCATTGAATGGATTCCTGTTGAATTGCGACGTCAGCGATGTCTTGGGCAATTATGAAATATGTCTTGTGCGGGCATCGAATACCTCGACTGACATATCCCAAGTTCCCGTTTGCCGCGAGCTTCGAATCGACGGTTTTCTCTACATTTTATTTTAAAACACGTCGAGAGAGAATCTTCCTGACTTCTTGTTCCTGTCAGGAGAGCAGCTGCTTTACAGCCAGTAATTCTCAACCGTTATGTACCGTTAGGGATCTGCGCGTATCTACGCTTATCAAGTTCCTGGTAGGAAAAAATCCTTTTCTCCAGAAACAACGAAACGAACGAGGACGAGCGGATTCTGGACAGGAGTCCGTCCGTTCGTCCATCCGTCCGTCAACCTTGAAATCGTGATTGCATTTTTCTCTCGGCATTTGCTTCGATCCTCCCGAATCCGGCTCCCGACGTAGACGGACGAGGAAAATTGTGCACGATGCAAAACGATTTGAACCGTGGGGATTTCGAGAGTCCCGACTACGAACTTTCTAGAACTTTCAATATTCCCTCCTATGTCTGTCCGAGAGTTTCGATACGATCCTGCTTCTTAGGAGTGGTTAGTCGAATGTATCCATTCACTTATAATGAGCGAGTAATTCCCCTTTGAAAAGCAAACGCGTGATAGATTTTTCCAAGCTCGCCCGTTGTGTTCGCTCGCTTTTGGATATCGTCGTCGACGAGGACTCGATCGAGTCCAGTAGAGTAGCCCGGACGTGTTCAGCCGGTGCAGTGTTGGTACAAACGAGTGGTGTATTCCTCGGGGTTAGTGGATGAAAGGCGAAAGATTCTCCCGATTATCATCGTGGCACGCACATCGGCCGATGACACGGTTGACTAAAGGTCATCTCGACTGTAATGACGATGAATTATAATTTAAGGACGGCGCGCGCTGGACACACGTGCCGCGAGTATCCGAGTATCCGTGTGGAGTCTCGACTTTATATGTCACAAATCATTTTCCATCTTACTTATTAGCCACCGCAGGCAATCGTTCTTAGAACCGACACAACACTCGCACACGGATGGAAATCTTAACCTTCGAGTAGGCCGGAAATTTACATTAAATTCCAAAATGGAAGCCAGCCCCAGCTATTAGACGACTTGTGTGTATATCGTATCTCACCTCTTGCGTAATGAACATAAATTCATCATTTTTTTTTGCCTCGCCACCTCTCTCGGAGGGACTTATCCTCACGGTGGAGAATACGGGGAAATTCGAACACCGTAGGAATTCGAGCTACTTGGTTGTTTTGGGCGGAAATTTGGAGAGTAAGCGTGGTGTCGCCTACGTCAGTTTTCGGCAATGATCGCGAGTGGAGGATACTTGTCAGGCGTCATTCGCGTTTCGTTAGGTGGAATCGCGCTTGAATCGTCGTAAAAAATGATAATGAAGTTTACGTGGAGGACAGACGGCAACATTACGGCGAGAGAAAAATCGTGTAATGTCCCATTCGCGACAATAAAGTCTCGTACAGGACTTCTAGGATCATCTCACTCATAAGTTATTTTCGAGGACTTCGCATTATCCTTGTCCCTATTTGGGAGTTTACATAGGATACCTGCAGCCTTGCGGCATCAGCCACGCTTGTCCTTCGGATGTTAATATTCTCATAGTTTGCGCAGGATTAAAATAAATTTTAACCACTCCAACGTGATTCGTCGATACCGTTCGGTTTTCATCCGTTTTAGATTTCGCTGCTTTTCTAGTTTCCCTCGGGCTCCTGTCTAGAGTTTCGTTCTGGAGGTTCTTGTTGCGAATTTCATCGTGGGTTTTATTCTTCGAATTTCTCTTTGGTACACAAGGGATTATGTAAGATTGACTCATAATTCGAGATAAAACTATAAAATGGAATAGTTAGATCACTCCAACTTCTTTTCCTCGTTCATCCCCGATCTCAATGCCGATTGGCACGCTCGTGATTTTTCACAGTCGAGTAAACTCGACAAGGACATTAATTGATGCTCTTTACATAAAAGCGGAAGCTCAATTGCTCAAATTCATTTAATCAACCAGCGAGCCAGCTTTGATCGACCGAAGAATTCTATTATACTGATATTATCCGTAGAACTTGTAGAATTTTTCTGATTGATCACAATGAGTCACGCTACTTATACATCTACCACGTGTACATGCATGAAATTTAAAAATGTTCGAGACGCGTCTATATATTTATGACAAAGCACGGGACTACAAGTACTTATTGTGAAAGGTGTAATTAGTCATCTTTTGCGTTGAAAAATCAACAATGTTCTATTGTTTGAGGATGGCACATTACCTAGAAATTATCATTAGTTTTATTAGATCTTCCATTATCACGGGTCTTTCGCGTCCTCAGTATTTTTAAGAATGTTTTGCCTCGAGAACGCATAAAGTTCTCGTTAATAGCAAAATCACAAGTATCGCGAGTCTTCCGAAACTCGTTGAAAACCATTGGCACGAACCAGTTTGTTTAGACTAGAAATTGCAAAATTGGTCGATCTCCATCCAACACTGAAAGATGTTAGTTCGGGCGGTCGCCACATATTTTCTCAGATCTCATTCTTGGATAATAAATTATTTCCACCATCGCGCATAAACCTTATACCTAAATCTTGGTGCGCAATCTGAACTTATTCTAATTTATGTCCAACATTTGCCTAAGCTCTCTTAATTTATGCCGCTCTCCTGGCACAATTCGCTTTTATATTTTATCAGTCGAGAGAGAGAGAGAGAGAGAGAGAGAGAGAGAACGAATAATGGATGTGGATCTTGGCTGAATAGGATTCGTTGAGAGATTGCACTCTTCTAATGTAAATCTACTTCTTACATCCGTCACAATAGAACGCGAGGAACGAAGTTCCCTACGAAAATTCTACTTAACTTAATCCTTGCCATATAATCTTCGACTGTCATTGCGTTCCATTAAATCCACTTTAAAGTAAATCTTGTTGAGAGATCGCTGAATTATAAGTGAGAAATTACGTGTGCCTCTTTTGCAGAAAAGGGGCCCGATATTAATAGAACTGCCATAAAAATATCTAAGAGTTGAAATGGAATAAATGTAGCTCGAATGGGTTTGAAGAAGAAATTAATGTCCGTTGCAATAAGATTAGATTGGTAAGGCTTATTGGGATGAAGAGGAACGACGGGGAAAGAAGAAAACACGAAGGGAGGGTCTGACGTTTAGGCAGGTCCAGTCGACCTTGACTACTCGCCTTCTAATTTTATCCAAACTGGATCCGGTTTTCGAGTCGGTGAACACGCGAGGCTGCTGCAATCAGGGTTGCAACTGAAATCGACCAAACCTTTTCGTTATTGATTGAAGTAATTAATGGTATGTGGGCCCCAAACACGCTATTCTTTTTCCAATTTTAGAATTTTTTCATTGACACGGAGGAATATGCCACTCGACGCTAGACTCAATTTCAATCGATCTTACCTTAAACTTTTAACATTTCTCCTAAATTTCAAAAGTTTGCTGAAAAATTAAAAAAAAAAGAAAAAAAATCAATACGATCGTTACCCAATTCCTCTCGTAGAGAATCGGGGCCCGGAGCAGAGTCTTAAAAATTTAAAAGTCCTTTCTGCCCTTTCGTTTAGGTTTCTTCGTGCAATAAAATCATCCCGGGCCGCTTGTATTTTTAAACGAAAGGACAGAAATAGCAGCTGATTTCTATCAGATCTTTTTGGGCCGTTCAGTTACGTGGCAAAATTCACAGATTTCTTTGAGAAAAAGGAAGAAGAGACTGTTGAGTTAAGTAATTAAGTACCTGGTCAAACTTGATTCTGCTCTAAAGCCACTGTCCTTTTTATCGTTCCTCCCAATTTCCAAATTCTCGTAAAGTCTCGAGAAATCGAGAGATTCGATTCTTGTTCCTTGCCATTCAGCTTGTTACGTGAAATAATGAAGATTCCTATCGCGGAGCGATGACCCTACGGTTCTTGCGTGTCTTTCATTAAAGTCCTCACACTATTCCATTGACGTAGATTGCATACATTTCTATTTTACAATTAATTACGTGACCTTATAAGGTACATCATCTGCATCCTTACTAAAAGATTTAGTTACGCATCTCGCAATGATTCACCGAATAATTATCATCGGTAAAAGACCTCTTTTCTTCTCCTCTCTTTTCTTGTATTTTCTTTTCTTCGCTTCGCTTCTCTCCCTTCTTTCTCCAGCGCCCTTTCGCAATACTAGATTCCGAAGACCCAATATAATCGAATATCCCCAGAAGATACTGGAATATCTTTCTACATGATTTCTTTCGCGCGAACGTGCCCTATAATTGCAAAATATTGCCAGCGTGTCTAACGCAATCTGCTCCGGTAATCCATCGACTTCTCTTTTCAACATTTTTGTTACACCTTCCCCATTCCCTACCTCTCGCTGTTTCTTACGTTCGACGTTAAGACTGCACGCGTGTAATAACCCATAATTTCGTTAAATCCAGCTTCATTTGTTTGTAGTGCTAAATGATACTCGCTGGACAAAGAATAATGGATAGGAAAAATGTTGCTGACTGGGGCTTCTCCCTTTTCTGGAGTCCCTTTTAACGCGGGCCCCTCGCAAATGGACTCGCATTCGTGCAATGTACATCGTGCACCGGGTATTATACGGTATTATGGCGTGGATCGTGTAACGTTATGATTATCTCGCAAAGAGCCCAAGGTCCTTCTCTTCTCATCCTCGCTGCGTGTAATTGTTCTTTCGCGTTTGACGCGCATCTCGCGATTCTTCCTTCGGCGACGTCCTTATTTTCAGCTCGCGCCTCGAAACTCTCCTAACCGATCTCTTACGATATTGGCGTTACGACAGACGGACGGAGGAAAACACTGAGAAAACCGTGAACCACGTTCGATTCTACCCTGCAAAATGTTCCCCCTCGGATCTTCTTTCGCGGATTAAGTGATTCTTCTTTCGGGGAGGCGGGGGAGCTAATTGACAGAGGCACGGAGAATCCGAGAGAAGGAGCGCGATCGACAGAACAAATGGATGAATTATAAGAAAGGGCTCATTAAGTGGCAGCAGACTACATTCGATGCGAGAAATGCCCCAACAAAGGCCGTCTAAGATAAAAATGCGCAGAAAGCAAGCACTCCTTCCACCATACGGAGTCTCGGTTCTCGGCTTCTTCGTCTTCCATCTCTTTTTCTCCGCTCGCTCCTTCTTACAAGATACTTCATGTGGCGAGCGGTAAATCTAGAGGGGAAGTAAATAAAGGAGTAGGGGAGAATAATTCATTGGCTTGAAACTCTGTGCTTTCATGGTTCACATCCTGGCAATAATGGCGCCCTTAATCTAATAATTTTTCTCTCCTCTTTTTTCGAGAATCGAGAATCGAGATTTCGGCAGGAATCGCTTCAAGTTAAAAGTGATCGAGCGGTGCTCACGATTGGGAGAGAGGATGATTGGACGTTTGGGGATCAGCGAATTGTTTATTTCAGTTATTATTACTGCAGCTCGTTTCGGATCAAGGATGATATTTCAGCTTCCTACCTTTTTAATCGTGTTCCATTCTTATGGGAAGTGAAATGGTAATGGTGGAAAGGGAAATTGACCACGCAATTCCAGGTCCAATTTATATCAGTTATATTTTCCACCTCCTACTTTGCGTCACATATACAGTTTATATTCTTGTCAAACGAGGTACTTGAACATTCTTGCCAACCTGTATGCTTATTGTCTATATAAGAGATGCTTACGCATCCTTCGTGATGTATTTTGACGAATAGCAAGATTTCCTAGTAAAGGCCATTGAATGGATATTAATAAATATCAAATATCAGTTTCTATTATTTATTACTGATACTATCAGACCCCTTATTTTTATTTGCGATTAAATCACCATTAAATCTTCCTACGAGTCTACTCTCTGATTCAATCTTCATAAAGTATACTACCCTAGCTAATAGATTCATAGTTCTGAAGCTAAATGAAAGGCCATCAATAACACTATTATAACGTTACGAGTTATGTGCGTGTGTATGAACTTTATCAGACACGTGTATTGTCCGAAACAAGGCGGAGGAAGGTGTACGCGCGTTGCGATGAGAAACGAGGGAGAAAAGAAAAATGAATGGGCAAGATCTTCTGGAGGAAGAAAGAGAAGATGCGAGGGAGAAGAAAAAAGAATAGGGGGCTAAAAAAAAGATACAGTAGTATTAGAAGCAGTAGTAGCAATTGTAGTAGTACTAAAAGCAGTAGTAGTAGTAGTAGTGTGAGCAGTGGAAGAAGAAGAAGAAGAAGAAGAAGAAGAAGAAGAAGAAGGAGAAGAAGGAGGAGAAGAAGAAGAGAATCGGCCAAGTCGAGTCGAGCGTGGATACTCGTAAGGCTAAGACTAAGTTAGGATGAGGATGAGGATAGCAGCGATTATCTTAACGATCCCCTGTAGCAAAACCTGAACGGCAACCCGTTCCGGCCCCGTCCCCTGTCCCGCCGTCTCATAGCATGTAGCACTTGCACGATTCAAGCACTGCCGTTGCTGATCCTGCGTCCGGAGTTGCTGCAGCAAAACGAAGAGAAGATATCTGTTTCTTCAGCGTAACTCTGCCCAGCTGAAAATAGCCTAGCGAGTCTTCTCGCATTTTCCTTTTCCGCGCTCTTTTCTCGTCTGCGTCCCCGACTTATACTTACTCGAGTTACTCCCGGGGCATTTTAAAGCTCCCTTATTTAGCGATAGGAAATATTGCCTCCTTGAAAAATCGAATCGAGACTCTCCCAACGCTCGTTTATGGCTGGACGAATTTCTTGACCCCCCTTATCGCGCGCATCATTTATAGAGCAACTATTTTATATAGGGAGTCCATTTTTATTTTCGCGTAGCGTGCGTCGTTTCGCCGCTGCATCCTGAGGCAGGCGTGGCGTGGCGTGGCGTGGCGTGGCATCGACTAAGCAAATGGCTGGATAACTTTGAAGAGGAAGTCGATAGGCCCCATGTGAAAATCAAATAAGCCATGCTTCTAGCCTGTGTATTAAACTATGAAATACGTCACATGAATGCAAATCACACTCGTGACTTCGGATTATAGTACGTACTTGTCGCTGGCCTTAAAACTAACAACGCGATATTCGCGATACGAATGCTTTAATACCTGCGGCATTATGTGCAGTCTCGAGATTAGTTCTCAACTGTTAACGACCGGTCAACATACCTCTCCGGCCTTGCAGAAACGCGTCTTTCGAAGTGATGAATCAGAACCGATTAAAGTGATATATTTGCATCGGGTAAGCACGTGGTAAATACAGCGACGAGAGAGCAAATTACTTGCACAACTTTACGATTCAATTCTCCGTTGGACGCGAATTTGACTTTTAACTTTGAATTCCTACGGCCATTCGAGGCCCGTGAGCCAAAGTACGTGCCAAAGTTAATCAACGCGCGGAGACGACACACACGCACGCACACACACGCGCCTTGAACACCTGTAACTCGATCTAGTTGGGAATCGCAGTTTTAATCCCCAGTGGCGTAACGATTATGCAAATCGATCGAAACGTGCCTTATTTTTTGCACTCGATGGACAAAAGTAGCTAAACGAACGAACGAACGAACGAACGAACGAAAGAAAGACCGAGAATGCGTTTGCTTTCGCTTTTAAGTGAGATGTAACGAGCGAGTAGCGTGCGATTACGTTTGGTGTAACGTTAATGCTGGTCCTCCACCGGTTGGAAAGCGTTGGGGATCTGCAAGGTCGAGAAGTTGCCGGTCGTCGGCTGTTGGGAGCCGGTCATACGCCGCTGTGTAATGCGTTACACGGGTATTACAGATATTATCCCTATTACACGTATTACGAATATTATACGCGTGCGCGACCTCGAGAAAGCGATCGGCCAAACAGCTTCTTCTTCTTCTTCTTCTTCTTCTTCTTCTGCTGCTTCTCATCTTTCTCAGGTAGGCAGAGGCCTACCCCTGTCTTCCATCCACTTGTTTCTCCTCGTACATCTTTGTTCCCTTTTTTACGTCTTGTCTCATCTCTCTTGTAAAACTGTTTCTCCTCCTATTTCGCCCCTCGTCTCATTTCCAAGTGTTTCTTTTCCTCCGCACCGTGGTCGCTCCATATTCTTCTCTGTCTTCACCCCCTTCGACTGTCCCGTCCGCTGTTTGGTGACCTCTCTCGTGGTACCGGGCGATTAGTCTTCTCTCCATTCGCGATGCACTTCGCGAGGGACGAAGTTTATTAACTGTAAGCACCGTGAGTGAACGGGCCGGGTCGGATGTGGCGAGTATATATCTACGTGCGATCATGGATGAAGTGACCTCGGTGTAGAACGCGCGACCTTTTCGAACTCGGCTCCCCTCCCCCCTGCGGTTCGCAGGTGCAGTATGAGTCGAGCCGGGTCGCGGGGGCGTCTTGATTTCCGTCAGAGGGGGAGAAATTGTTTTGTCGCTCTCGAGGTAAGGACAGCGCGTATCGGGACCTGGTACCCGGTACGCCGTGATACACCGGAGAGAATGATCTCGTTCTGTCGCGTACGACCTTAACTAAACCGGTCGCAAGAATTGATTTGCATGGCCAGTCTCCTGCACCACGACATACCACGATGTATTGCGCCGTGACCTGCGCGCGTTTTCCCTCGCTCGAGGAAAAGACCAACCGAGACGCGTCGGAAACTATAACCAGCTAAATTCCCCCAGCTACGAAACTCTTCAGCCCCCGGTACTCTTCACCTTGAAAAGTCGCTCCGGGCCTGGTCGAAATGCCGCGCCACGCGGGGGGAACGCCTCGTCGATCTTCTTGTCCACCACCGGGAGTTTTGGCGAGATCGATAAGTTGCCCGCTCGCCGAGCCGTTTGAAACTCTCACCTTGAAAATACGGCTGGGATTCGTCACGAGTCGGCCGATGACGAAGATCATACGTGACACCTGCGGAGAAATATCCTCTCGGTAGGTGTTTCTGCCGAGCACGAGACTCTAGTCTTATCCTCCAGAAGACCGAACGTTGTTATTGACGATCGCTCCTATCATCCTACGTCGTTCCTCTCTCTCTCTCTCTCTTTAGCAGAGGTTGCGGTTCGAAGTGTACGTACGGACAGAGCAGATCGGTGTGATCGATTCGTCGACTCTTGCGCAAATGTGCGATTTTCTAAATGATTTCATTTGGCGAATCATCCGAAATTCCGAAGCTGACCCTGTAGGCTCGTTTGGGTTTCATTAAGCGTTTGAGGTGGATGCAGCAGCTTGATCCATCGCGACCTTTGCGGATCATTCATCGCGAAAGCCGCGGATACACGGACGGATTTCGTCGAGGAAAGGAAAAGGCAGGGGCCAGACGTATGCCAGTCACGCAGCAGACAAGGTTCTGGTATATATAGGCACGCATGTGGATAGGAAGAGAGTAATAGCTTCTTCGATGTATCCATTCATACTTCAGCGCCGACTGACGTCTACCGATCGACAATGAATTATAATGTCTTTGCATACGGAGGATCTGCAACTTTTACGAATCCTCCAGCAGCGGCAGCAACGGCAGCCCTTGAGTTTGTTCCTCCTTTTGCTCGCTCGCTCGCTCGGTAAATTAAAATCGATGATAATCATTCTTTCTCTAATCCGAACAACGCGCGCACACGCGCAAGGTGTATCTGTAGATTAACCGTATTAACATCTTTACCGTGCCGTAACGCACATTTAAATTACACCCTGTTATCTTGACAGAGAACTAGTTTGGATTAACTGCTTCGATTGACTCAATGTTTTACAAGAAAACAAGACACAGGATTTTTATACAGTACGCGAATGGCTGATTTTAATCTAACTCACGTTTATTCTTTCAAGATACGATTAGCTTTGAGTATATTAAGGATCTATTGTGATGCGCGTGTAAATTTTTTTATTATTCTTATCCACTCGAAACAATTCAGCCTCCAACGTTGTTGTACAGTCCCTTGGGAGATAAGAGGATCTTCCTGTTTGTATCTATCAAAGAGGCACCGAGGAATTCTGGTCAGTCAGGAATCATTATACATAGCAGGTTGAGGTTATCGGTATGGCTTAAGAGCCGAAGGGTCCAAATGCATGACTCAGTGGAATAATACCGAAGTGATAAGGTGGTACCCTCAGGATAAGGGTTTTTTTCCATTCCATAACAAAGCAGACAAACGCAAAACTCCGACGACGATGACTTTTCCTCGATGAGAAACGATATATCGAATCTAAATTGCCAAATTGTGCAGAGTGTCTATTGACAAGGTGTTTTTTTTTGTTTTTCCAAAAATCTGAAAAATTCCTCCCTCGCCAGAAAGATATGTCGCAGACTAATCGCGGTAGCCTCTATCTATCTGGATTCATTTCAGTTTCAATAGCCTTCGGTTTATTTTCAAGGTAAACTTTTACTGATTCGGAAACGCTATTCTTTCCGGATCTCGTTCGTTGTGGATTATCTAATCAATATCAAAATTCTTCGAGTGTCCGAGAGAGATAAAATTATACTAAACGATTAACGTAACGCATTTTCGATGTACCGCTTAAGATCCATCTTTTTAACAAGCTGTGCACGCTTTGTAAATCTATTTGCACGATACACGGTTACTAGTGAGATACACGTGACCGCGCAAGCGCAAACAACGAACTTCATACTTTCCGGTTTGTCAGAAAAGTCACCGTGGAGACGATCATCGCTAAAATAATGATTTACAAGTACGTTAATATTATCACAGTATTACGAAGACTCGTCCAAGACGCACCACCACCACCACCACCACCACCACCACCACCTTGTGTCAAGATCCTTGAACCTCTCCTCCATCCGCGACCTGTGCGCTTGCTCCTGGTATCTGAAATTCAAGGTCGTTCGAGGGAAGGCTCGTAGAAGTCAAGACTCTCGCAGTGGTTTGGAAATTGTGAGATTCGCCCGGAAGCAACTTGTAGATCCATGATGACTCTCCTCGGGTCATCGAAGTTCCAAGGTTCCGAGGTTTCGGAGTCTAGAGCTTCCTCTTTCTCCGTATCGTATCGTAACGCGATATTCATCGGGCAATCCGATGATATTCCGTGCACAATCTCGCGCCGTGACTTTGACAAAGGACACCGGCGCGCTGACCGGCTCTCCGCGACGATAAGGGAATTCCGATCGTGAACGGAATCCGTCAGGTTTATCTCGAATTTACGGACCACTCCGATCGTTCCGGGCAATTTCGTATTTTACAGGCGTCGTCAAAACGATGCGTCAGCTTTGTTAAAATACCGTCCGGCGCGCTAATTGTTTCGGGTATTGCGCGCGTATCTTCTGCTTTTACTAGTTCCCAAATGGGTCTTCCTTAATTTGCAATCAGCATTAACGGAGTTACGTTGTACTCGAGGAAAATTCCCATTCCCCGTGTTCCATTAAGTCCTTTTAAATGCTCGTAAATCTAATGGGCTTAATGGTCGTCGCTGCTGAATGAACTTTAATGTCGCGGAGTGAATGCTCCCGGCAGGAGAGTCAGCCACCGCGCGTATCAAGAATTGGGAGAAGCACGCCGGATTATTCGAATGGATCATTCTGGATCGCCCTCCCCTCGAAATTACCACTTTCTTACTTGGAAATTAACGTCGGAACTATTTGCGAGGAAGCTTTTAATGGATCGTGCTAAGTCCTCTTCACGCGACACTGACGCATTGCGTGATTAGTGATCCCGTCCTAATTGACTTGGCACAAGGCTGTAGCCACCAGAAACTTTTTCATTTTTACGAGCCAAGAGTACCTCGTAATACATCGCTCTCCGTCTCTCCGATCTCCATCTCATTTATTTTCTCAAATAGAAATATGTTATCGAAGCGCACGTTCGAATTGAAAAAGAATGCTTGTTCAATCACGGTACTCTTGTAACTTTCTTATCCGCGTGGTTGTACCACTCGTTCCAACTAATTCCTATCGTTGAATGTTAATCCGCGTTAGCATTCGTATATTTAAGTAGTTGCGGGCAGACTGTTTCCGCGTATCCGCGCAGTTTTGCACAATGTACCGTTAATTAATTAATATTCGATAACATTTCGAGTCTGCTCCATCTGGTTTATCCACTTTTCTTCTTTGGTCTCCTAGATGCTAACTGTAAAGCGTCTCCTCGGACCCATCTCGCGAGCATCTTTGTTCGATCAACTTTTTCCTCCTGGTTGGATCAAGACTGGCGCCATATTTCAATTCCGTAGTCAAGGCACGCGGGAACGTTGTCATCGCGCATTTGTTTCTAAGATCCGCGATGATCCTGCTTGACAGTGGCGAGTTTTCGGTATCTCGCGGTTCTCGTCAGAGAGAGAGAGAGAGAGAGATAGAGAAAGAGAGAGGGAGAGAAGCAAAGAGAGTAGAGGTAAAGTAGCAAAGTCCCTTCGTCTAATCGGAGGGCTGCGTTCTCGAAACTTCTTTCTCGCGTTGTCGACGACGCGTTGAATAACGACGATGAAGGCGAATGCCGCGGGAATATCACGATAATCGCTCGAATGATGGACAATGATCGGGGCGGCTGCCTTTCACGCCTGTTGGCCTCCCCCGCCACCCCGATCATTATTCAATTGAATTCAATGCTACATTGGCCATTACAGAATTGCCTTCGAGAACTTTCTTTCGGTCATCCGTCTCGCCAGCCATTCCGGACAGACGTTACTTCCGTCATTGACCCCTCGGGATAGCTCTCTTTTTCTTCCCAGGGATGCAAATTCTCCTTTTCGACGCTTTCTCGCTGTTTCCCGCTCTCCTCCATTACAGCACCCTCCTCCCCGTACGTACGTGACATTCCCAAGCAATAATCTCATTTCTCCTGTTTTGCGAATCATCGCGAATCATCGCAAATTCAACATTCCACTCGACGCGATCATCGGCACGCACGAGCGGTGCGTGTCATGGTTGTGCCGCGCGTAATTGGTCCCTCGAAAGGGGAGATTACCCGGAGGAGAGGCCCTGTGGAAAATTTTGGACCCCCTCCCTTCCTTTTCTCTTTCAGACGTGGGGTCCCTTCGTCGCTCCCGAAGGAATTTTATCCGTGCGAGAGATAAACAAGTTTGAGGAAAGTTTCCGAGAGAAGCCTGGAAGAGTGCTCTCCGAGAGAAAAATGTTTATCGGGAAGAATCAGGAGTAAGTGACTTTTCTACGCAGTCAGAGTGGTTGATATCTCGCAGGGAGAAGTCTCCGCTTGCTTCGCTTTGCTTTGCCGGGAATGGAGAGATCGCTCGTAGTGACGAGCGATAACGCGGGTGACACGCGTGAATGGTGTTCGATGGTGATTATCCTGGCGAATCCAGGCCATCCCATCCCGTGTCAGGCTGTCGCTATATTTAGTCGCAAAAAGGTGAGAAAGACGCGCGAGAAGAAGAAGCGACGGAAGAACGGTAACAAGACGAGAACGATAGGAGGCGCGCGGAATCTCTTCGTACGAGTAGCGCGTAATAGAGCCGCAATATATGCGCGACCCGTGCGAGAATCCGAATGGCTGGCTGAGGAATCGCTAATTAGCCAAGCGTGGATTTAATGGAGCATGGCAATCGTTAACGGTATATGCGTCCGGCGCAACCAGGAAACTTGGAAGCCCGCCGATCTCAACCTCGGGCCGAACTCGCGCGACGCCAACTCTCCAAGTCCAATTGTTCGCAACGATCGTTCGCACTCGTCGTCGAAACCCTCGACTCGCGAAATCGCCGGTAATTGGCGATTTTCCGCTGAGACCATCGCGCGTCCGCGGTTCGTCCGTCCCTGTCCGACCGTGAAAGATTCGCGGGTGTGGATACTTTTTGGAAAATTTCTAAAGACCGCGGCACGATGCCTCGTTGCGCGTGTCAATCGACTACACTGTTGCATCGATTATCCAGCCTATTCGATCGAGAAACCAACAAATTATCAGTACATGCTAATAACTGATATCTTACGGTATTTTATGGCCGCTATGAAATGCGAAATTGTTCCACTAATCGGAATAAAGTAAAATTATGCCCCCTAATAAGAAATGCTGATTGACGCTAGTTTGATAGATAGAGTTGCGCTAATGTCAGCAATTTCCTCAAACATAATTGATAAAAAAGCTTGTTTACTCGCGACTAACAGAGCTCCTATTCCTAGAACGGTTTTGCTTTTTCAGAAAAAGTTTGCATTAAATAGGTAGTGCGCGTATGTTCTTGGCTAGTTCGATCGGGGAGGGGCAAGAGCAAAACCAGTTTATGCTAATGAAATTATAAATATGTACAGTTCGCAAAGGAGAGCTAGAGAAGAAACTAGAAAAAAGGAAGAGTCGCGGAGAGGAAGATGTACTGGCAGAGATATTTCAACTATATTGGCCGCACACTTTTGTCGTTACACCGAGATAGATACAATATCTGGATGGATGGGTGGATGGTGGGGCTAAGGCATAAGATCGATCAATTCCGATTCTTTTTGCGTTTCGCGCGCGCACCGCGAATGTATAATTAAAGTTGGATGCTGGTCTATACAGCATTTTTTGGTGAAATCGAGAGAAGCCAGGAGGAGGGGGAGGGGGGAGAGTCGGGAATGCCGCCGCCCCGCCAAAGAACCGAAGAGAGATGAGAAAAGATGAGAAATAGCGCGAGGCACACCGCGATTAAAGGGTGCCTCCACGAGGATCCTGGCGCCAGCAATAAAATTCATTTCTTCAATCGACGACTTCTAGCGTGTGATTGCTCGCGATCATTTAATTCACCTTCCCATACTTGTTATTCGTCTTTTGCCTTCAACTTCCATCATTCCCATCATTCACTGAACCAACCAGCCTGCTCCTCGTATCGCGTTCCAAGTTATAGCTCAATTTACCAATAAACGTGATGGGAGCTATTCCACGTTAAAGCGTGTTACACAGTCGGAGACTCTGGGCGAATAGATTCACGCGTGCAACAAAATTCGATCGGTGTCAAGGCGGAAACTGAAACTTTGCGTTCAGGGGATTCGTTCGAGAAAAGTCGAGGCGCGTGGTGGACTGTTCGGTGCGCAGGATCAAAGCAGGATCACCTTGTTCGGCGATCGGGGGGGAGGGGGGGGGGGCTTTTTTCTCATTCCCTCTTGACTTTTCCAAATCTTTCGCCCAACTTGCAATCGCTTAGACGCGCAAACGAGATAAAGTAAAGTAACGTGAGGCAGAGCAAAGCGGAGTGTCGTATTTCTCTCGCAGTAAAATGCAATAATGTAAAGGATCCCTTTGAATGAATCGCAATGAAATGCTGAGCCAAGAGCGTTGGTGTGCTCCTATCGAAAGAAATGGGGGAAGGTACTCGGGATAGATGAAGGAAGAAGCTACGGATGGCGTACTTGTGACAAAGATGAGGTGCTCGCCCTCGGGTATCCTGCTTACGATTCAGTTGGAACGTTTCACGTCGTAAGATTCAGCATTGCGTTTCTGCAAGTCTGAACACTTAAGGTGCGTTCCCCGCTAAGGCATCATTACCCGCTGCTCGTCTCCTTGTTCTTCCACTTCTTCCCCATGTTCTTCGTTCTCTTCTTCTTCTGCCGCGAGCTCGATCGGTACACGCTACGCTTCTATTTATATCCCGACGTGCCGGCGACGGTTTATATCGCTGCTGGAAATGTAAAAAGACAAACAACTGGCTAATAAGACGATGAAAGATGCTCCGCTTTTCCTCTCTGGACCGTGAAGTCTTCGAGGAACTGGCTGGCTCGTTTTCCTCCTTCGAAGATTCATAAAAGTCCGCGCAGCAGAGGATCCTGCCGATTCCGAAATTATCGATCCTAATTACTCTCGCTTTTCTTTCTCGTTGTCTTTCGCCCCCGCGAAATGTCGCCGTCCTCGAGATTCTTCCCAAAAATTCCTACCCCCGAGAAAAACGGCTCTTCGAATAGAAAGCCATTCCCTCTCGAATTGCCCGCGGTATCCTTATAGTCAAGATCAACCTGTTGAGCAGGAGAATGCAAACATCAGGGAGTACGTACAGTACCACGAATAAACGGTGTCCTTAGATGCCATAAATTATATAGCAACGTGCATTTCATGAAAATGGATCAATGGGGGAGGAGAGGATGTTGCTGGATGAGAAAACCACTTGTATTGGATGTGCGAGTGATCTCCCTCTCTCTCTCTCTCTCTCTATCCCTTTCTGTGTATGGGACTTTGAAGGAGTGATGGGTATCAATGCGTAGAACACACTTTAACGACAGAAAGAATGATCCGTGAAAAGGTTGGTGAACCTGGGGAACGAGGCAAAACCTCGAAGGTCGAAATCGCTGCTTCTGCTTATACTCACCACTGCCCCATAGCGACCGGTTGTACATCGGCCGCAGGCGCCATTGAGGGTGACTCTTTTTCTTCTCATCCCTACCGTCCCCTGCCATCACCCCCCGCGGCCGTACCTCATCCCTTCTAACCAGTCCCTTTCTTATCCTCCGCGAACTGCCAGGCCGTATACGGGGATTCGCACCGATACGGTTACTGAACGCTGCGCAAAAAGCTAAACCTGCTTCTCCAGGCACTTCTTCCTCTTTTTTACCTACAAGTCGCTGTCCACCCCACCAGCTCCCCTTCCAACTCCTTCCACTCCGACGTCTTCGGGCGCTCTTCTTCATTCTTCTCCCCTAGCCACCTTCTCTCCGCGCCAAGTCCTGCGACTTGGCCTTCCTTAGGCTCGAGAATTTGCGCGTCAAACTTCGAGTTTTCGTGAAATTCGGGGGTGTGGAAACTGCAAACTCCCTTCGACGCTACCCCGGCTCCTCTCTTTCGCGTATACCCTCGAGTAACGAGAATCGCTTCCACTGCGAGGGGACGCGAGCATAATTATGCAATAGCGCGCTACCCTTCTTGAAAATCTGTCATTATCAATCGCCGTGGAATTATCCGGAGCCGAAGGCACTTCTTGTCTATTTATGGAATCTGATCGAGGATGAACGTGAACGTCTGAGAGACGCCTGCCTGCCTGTTTGCCTGCTTGCCTGCCTGCCTGTTTGCCTGCTTGCCTGCCTGCCTGCCTGCCTGCCTGCATGTTCAGGTTTCCCAGGAACGGCTAGCAGCAGGTGAGGCTAACAGATAGCCGCTATCTGGTTCTCCTGCGCTCACGTAATTACGGTGAGCTCCTTCGGCTCGCTTCCTTCGTGCCGCCTCGAGAGTCCAAGCTCTATTTATAGATCCTAGATTATAATCTGCGCGAGTTTTCTGCTATCAGATACAAATAGCTGGCCTACCCACGTTGCTATATCGCGGATGCTCCTCTCTTACTCCGATTATTCTTACGAGAACGAACCGCGCCACTCGCAATTATTAACTTTGCCACAGTTAAGATTACCGTGTGGGTATCTTCTATCTTTGCTATCTTCGCCGCCGTCTTCTCCAGTCTCCCCCGGCACCTCTCTCCTTCCAAAAGGATCCGCGGCGCCGTTGCGGTTTACTGAACTCAATTTTTCCCCAGTCCCACTTAGACCGGTCATTATTTGTGGATAGTTCACCTAGTTTCCACACTCTCCGTCAAGTGTTTCTCCTTTAATAATATTGCATGTCTGGTTACCTGTCAATGTAGGGAACGACCGGCGAACTTTACCGTTGGTGCTGCGCGTCTCCTCGTCACCACCACAATGTACTCCGTGCGTTCTCCACTATTTGCTCTTTGCTATTTTCAGGCTTATCCCATGACTTTACTGGGAAGAACGAGAAACGCAGGTGCCTACCGGTAAATTAACTTGTGGTCTATCTCGCTATACTCGCTGAATATGTTCGAAAGTGTTTGGTCGTTTCACCTAGTTTCGAGTTTCTAGTTTTGCCTCGTGTGTATCAAATTTCTATAAATAATCCCAGCGTCTCTCCCTCTCTTTCGCGTTTAATTCTTCCCGTTTAATTTCTAAATTATCTTTATCTGGAGTCTCTCGATGATTTCTAGAGGTTCAGGCTCTGGTTCCCCTGGTGCACCAACCTGCGTCCTCCTTCGTCGTTAAAGTCAAATGTGGGGGTTATCGCGTGCTAGCGGGGCTGGTTTATAAATAGCCTCGAAGAATTGTAGGGGGATTACACGAGTAGCTAATATGAGAACATTGGCTATTACTCCTGGCGCCAGCTCAGCATGCAACTCCTGGACCTCTAATGGCGGAGCTGCGCTTAATGGGAAGTTAATGTCTGCCATGTGCTAACTACGACCGGTCTTCTTCCTTTTCCCTCTACTAAGGCCCTCGCGAATCAGATCTTTCTTTCTCAACGTCACCTTCCTCTCCTCTCCTTCTCCCTCATTCGCTCACCTTGAACACTTGCGACAAATTCCGCCCATTTGTGGGACTCGCTACTACTGCTGCTACTACTACTACTACTACTACTCTTATTATTGCTTTTTTCCCCTCGCTCTGTCCTTTGTTTTATCAAAATTCAATTTTTCTCAGGCTGCATTGCGATGTGCTTTGAATTCGAATCACGTTTTCTATCGAGGTGTTTGTTTAAAAGGGCCAAAAGTCCTTACCACCCTTGGAGTTGAAAAACCGGTTTTTCATCCATTTATAGGATGGATCCTCCTGACTATGACCAAAAAATCAAAGGTGGTAGGTTATTTAGTCGTGAAAAAATATGTTGTTCTATGCTTCGATAAAATTAAACGACAAAATACGTATTTCTTAATACGCGGTTGATGCGCTTTGCGTTAAATTACGCAAAAGTTTCAACCGAGCCCTCTGATAATTACAATCGTATCTATCTCAAGGTTTTTATATCTATTTGTATTATTTGCACATTTGCATGACGTAATTCTTTCTTCGAATGATTCTTTTTACTGACACTTTCTATTTCCCCTGTCCTTGAAGTGATTCTTTGCGCTGCATGCTGCTAATCATAAATGAGTACATCATTCGAGATTCAAAAATGGAATTATTAGATTCACTCTCTATATTTGGGTATTTTGCTGTAAGATTTTTTGGCAAAGCGTACAATTTTCTAGTAACTTATCATTTATCAGTTATCAATGATTAATGTACGAATGGCTGATAATTCATTAAAAAAAAAGGTGTAACGCCAAAGTGTCAGAGTTAACAGATCGCTCTCTGCAGTTCGTTTGGAAGGTAATTGGCAATCGCTTATCATTACTATTTTTTTTTTTTGTTTTTTTTTCATCAAGGAAGGGTGCACAGCAGCGAGAGGATATCGCGTACGTGGTCTGCCGAGTGGAAAGCTTCAAGCTTCAGAGGTTCTTGAAGGACGCGATTCTTTGGAGCTCGTTTAAAAATGCTACCTATAGAAAAAGCGTTAACAATCTCGTTGAATTATTATCAATCTTGTTTTCCTGTAAACTTGACAGAGTCTCTCTCGTTCGCTGAAATCAAAGATTTCCATCTTAGAAAACTATCATCCATCGGCTATTTTTTCCAATTGTTTTTCCTCGATTTATTTCAAGTCCTCGTACATATATACTCACACACACGCGCACGCATAATTGCGGATGTTTAAATATAGAAAATACTTAGGTTTGGATTTCATGAGCCAGGTTGCCAGTGTTTAAAGATTAAAGATTTGCGTAGGTTACGAATATCGGTTTCTGGTGTTCGTCGATGAAGGGAGAGAAAGGGATTGGTCGATGGATCGATGGTCGATGGTAGAAACTCGAGTTTGCCGAGCAATTAGCCCGAGCCAAGTGGAATTCATGGGTGAACAGGCCCATTTGCATCGGGCGGGTGGGCGCGCGCGCGCACACTACCTATGTATTCCTTCTTTTCTGTCTATCTTCTCCGGCAGTCTGTTGGGCCCTTTTTCAGAGAGTCTCGATCACGCCGTGTCTCAGGCATGAGAAAGAAAAGGTTTCCCCCTGACTTACACGGGGCTTGCAGAGGGGTTCAACGCCCGCGATTTTTCGCGTCTCGAGAAGGCCTCCTCAAGGTCCTCCAGGACAAACCAACGGCGAAAGGGTCATTGAAGTCGAGGGATGAAAAATCACTCGTTAACCAGGATCACCTTCCTGGTTACCAAAAGTCCTGTCGACCCGAAACTCGTTCGATCAATCATCATCGCTCTAGCTGATTGATCGACCGTGGTCCCACGTATCCTAAACGTGGCACGGTCGTGGGCCCCCGACGTATTTTCAACTAGTTTGCTTAAACCGCAGTTTGCACTTCTCCGCCACTGTTCTACTGTTCTAGTTTGACGTTTGAGATATTACCAACTCGCAAACTTCCTACTAAATACACAGGCGATATCTCCGTTACATAATCCTTTGTGGCGACCCGGTTTGACCCCCCACACATTTAAATTCGTCCATTTCGTTTGAGAAAGGGGACAGCCCGGACCAAGTGGCAAAAATGGCAAAAGTGGCAATTGGGCAAAATAACGCTGTCTTCGTTCTTGTTGATACGTTCCTCGTTAAGATTGTTCTCGAACGAAGGAAGCCTCGTATTCCGAGGATGTAATGCGCTGGTGATGGATTGCGCCGGAGTCGGATGTCTCGAGTCACGGTGTGACATCTTGTGAAGTGGAGTGATCTATGCAGGAGCTACGCATGTATGAAGTTCGTGCGATCGTATCTGCGATCTTATAATGATCGTTCTGTACCGTTATTCTCGGTCAAGGTCCTCACCGAGATCGAATTGAAATATCCCGTTCGCTGCGGGGAACGATCAAACCCACGCTATGCTATCCCGCCACCCTCCTCTTATCCCCGCAAATCTCCACTTTTTCTAGCTCCCCTCTGGTACCCCCCGCGAAACATCACCTTCGCGCAAAAACTGAATGTCCGATGCAAATTTCCTACAGTACCCATACATGCGGATGTCTTGAAAATCGTTTTCCTATTTTCTGCAAATATGAGAATAAGAGTTAGGATTTACAATCCATAGGTAGAATCCGTGACATTAATGCTATGTTGCACACATTCGGCAGAGAAGTAAAGAAAAATTTGAAACACATCGTTGTGTTGCGTGTGCCTGAACCTAAAGATTAATTCGTCGCATAATTACGGTACAAGGGAATTGCACGGTTAAAGAGCAATTCTCTCGCAATAAAATTCTCGCTTGCAGTCTTCGGGTAACCGTGTGCTGTCTGGTATTCGCTTTGTGCGATGCGTATACTTGCAACTAGGTACAGTAGTTCGCATAAATAGTGTTTTTATTCAGTTTTCACATCCACGAAAATACACGTGAAAAGAAGACGGGGGAGTGCCGTGGATCATCCGTATATAATCGGAGTCCCAACTATTTGATATATCGCGAGCTTTCATTACAGTAATTTCAAGCGAGATCTATCGACTTTTCGTGGCGCGGGATGCAAGAAGTGAAAAATGCGCTACTGCTATAAAATATTTCTGCCGGTACATGTACGAGCGTACGGTGTCGTGACTTATGAGTTTATGACCCTTGGGTCTCAATCCATACCGCAACAGCGGCTTGGTATTTATCCGACTGTCTTCCCGTCCATTCCCTCAAGAGTCCTTTGCACGTTCGCTAATCGCTCATCAGCCTCGAGCACGGTGGTCATCGAGAAAAAATGGAAACTTGGCAAAAACAAGCAAACGCAGAAAGGACTTAGGCAAATAACATGCGAAATCCTCTGGGGATTTATTTTAATTAAGGTCTCCCTCAACAACCTTTCAGAAACTAATCTTAAAATACTTTCACAAAAGCGCGATGCAATACATTCTTGCTTCAAGACTATTATTTTATAAGACACGCACAAATAATTGATGTTGCAAGATTGGCTTTTCTAATAATGCCCAATAATTGCTAAAGACGCGCGAGTGGGAGTGCACGAGTGTGAGTGTGCGAGCGGGACTCTGGCGTCGTCCCGGTACCAGAGATGTGCGCGCGCGATAGTATCGGTGATTTCTTTAGGTGACAAAAATACGATAGTAAAATACTGAAACCTGGAATAGAGGGAAAGGAGTGTGAAATTCTAGCCTACAGTTTCCTCTAGGAGAGTGGAAGACACGCGTGGTTGAGATTGGTAGAGATGAGGAAAGACGAAGTTGAGCATGGGAATGGAGAATGGGATGGTGTTAAAGAGGAACGCTTATTCGCAGTCGCAGTCCGAGCACTCGCGAATAGGTAGAGAAGAAGAAGAAGAAGAAGAAGAAGAAGAAGAGGGTCGTGTATGGCCGTTGACCCGTCGGTTTGCTCGCTGGCAAATGAACGAGAGAACCAAGAGGCGCGCGTACCTCTGTATGTACCGGCATTCGCTCAGGATAGGACAGGACAGGAAGACCTAAACAGGATAGAATCCACATTGGTAATAGCTTCTCTAGTTTACCGACGTCCTTCTCGTAAAAGCAAACATTTATGGACGCGCGAGTAAGTGCCCGATGCAAAAACTTTGTCCCGGGCCCTTGAACTTGAACACGGCTGCCAGCTGCCGTAGCTTCGCCGATGCTTAATTATCACCTGCCAACAAAAACCCACTCTTCGTTTCGTTTCGTTTCGTTTCCTTTCGCTCCCACCCTCTTTCAATTCGTTTTCTTCCCTTTCTCCGGCTATCCACCCATTTCTTTTTCGTCTCATTCTTCTTCCTTCCATATCGCTTTCTTTTTTTTTCTTTTATTCCACCATGTCTCATGTGTGCCTATGGATTTGTTGCAGTATCCGTCCACCACGAGATGTGATCTCTTGGAACACCAGAGTGAACTCACTTACACCTCACCAGCTGGTACTTTACCCGAAACTGCGGAAGAACTTTCATCGGCTGCGAGAGATCTGCTTAAACGACTCCTGCAGCCAGACCCAAGGCTAAGGCTTAAAAGTATTCTAGGCTTGAGTCGAGTTGCATTTTTCATGGGTGAAGATCTCCAGAGTTATATGCTAAAGAAGGTTTGATTCTATTTCATTTGCCATTCATTAGAGAGCACGAATATAATTTATGCCACTCTCCTTATTCTCTCTTCTCTATTGCTATAATTCATATTTATCTTCTATAGATTTCTCCATTTCGACTACTTGGAAGGAAGTCTCAAGTAGAGAAACGTCCAGAATTAACTAATGATTTTTCAAACTTTGATTTACCTCCAAATAGTACAAATGGAATGGGACATTCCACTTATGTTTGATCAGATAATTATTTTAGTGAATATTAAAGCTATTAAGTTTTTAACGAAGATATAATTTTATAAGTTTTATAGCTGAAATGATATTTTATTGATAGTTTATCAATGCCTTATCTACAATGCACTCAGTAAACGATGCCATCCACTAGATTTAACTTTACGCGTTAAACATATTTCTCTAGTATAGTTTAAGTAAGTGAAGATGTACAATGATTAACGCACAAAAATTTTACTAAATTTCCACCTGTTAATCAAGCTTTATAATATTCCGAATATTAAATTATGCTTGATCTCTCACTAGAATTATTAATATAATTCGAATTAATGTGTAGAGAATATTTAAAGAATCATAGGCAAAAGTATTAGGAAACACACAATTAATATAATAAATGCAAATGCGCACTTTACCTCAAATACATTGTGATGACATACTATTGATAATATTAAGTATTCGTGTAATTTAATAATTGCAGGTAATTAGAAATAATTTACAGCTCAATTATTTCAATATAATTAACATGAAAGTGATGCATTATTATTACTTATTTGTTTTATTATATAATATTACGGCAGGATTCTATGTTTAGATGAAAATTCTGTAATATTTTAGAAATAAACGATTTCTGTATCGAATATTCTTAAGATCATTGAAGTATGGATAAGGAAACACATAAATATAGATACTTGATACTTTGTTTCAGTTTACAAAAGTTTTAATTTTTTTAAGAATAGTTAACAGTATTTTTATTTGTTACAGTACCTCATCGATAATACAATAAATTGTGATAATCGTAGTGTATATAAACTAACAACAAAACAGAATGGATCTGAATCGAAAACATAGAATCTTTCGAAATTAATGCGAAAAGAACATCGGAATTTTTTTTACGAGAATTCAGATTTTCTCCTATTCCCTCTCAGGCTAGATTTCTTTTTGATAGAGGGAACTGTTTCCTTTCTAGGAGAGAGATTGATTTAAATGTTCACAGTATAATAATTATATACATTATTTTTCTTACATTTAGAAAGTTTTTCAATTTCAATATATAATACAGTTTTTTTCTCAAATCATAAACGCTGAACTTTAACGATTGGTCACCTGGCGTATCCTATAAATTCCATTTATTAATTAATATAAAAACACGAAAACAGATTGACAATATACAATTCTAGTAGCTCGTTTTAAGTCTAACAATTTACTCTTACAATTCTTAAGTATTATAAAACATATAACTTATTAAAACGAAGTAAAAAATTTTAATCTCAGTGCCTACATTATAATATCAAGAATGATATGATTTTAATATTTCATACAAGGGACCATAGGAGAAACGATTTAGTAGTTGCCCAAAACTAATTAATTTAAAAAAACTATTAAAACCAATGATAAAAATAATTAAGTGATAAAAAAGTTACTTTAGAATATACTAATAGCCAGAAACCTTTCAAAAGTTCGCGTTACCTTTAAAAATTCTGCTTTACTTTTTAATTTTACCTATCAACTTCAAACGCGAAGAAGTACATGTTGACATGACAAAACGCAGTTCGATAAAAAACAGAACAAAATTGAGTTACAGTTACAAAGATTTCACCCTATATATACACATATATAAGGTGAAGTCATTTTGGTAAAAATCTCTAGGTTGATACTTTGCATCAGACACTTGAGACAACGTTCACTAAAAGTCTTAATTAAAATCTTCTTCATAATCAAATATGCAATAAAATTTGACTATAAAATAGACTTTAAGCGTGTGCATGCCATTTAAAATAATTCTAATTGACGTTAAAAAAAAAAAGAGTGGTAATGTTTCGTGATAAGTGACCGATGCAAATACAACCCGAGTGTCAAGATGCCAGTGACAAATCAAGTTCATCACTTTCTGTCATCCAAGACACTCCTCATTCCGTTTTATTCCTACTAAAATTATTCTTATTGTTGTTGTTCTTGTTATTATTATTATTATTACTATCATAAGACATTATAATACAAGTAGAATCGTTCATCTTGTTCAGCAATTACGACAAATTTTTACAGCCTGAATTTTGCGTAATACATACTTCACTCGACCTGACTTATTCTGCAATTCGTATGCTCAATTGTTTAAGTTACATAGTGTTTTCAACAATCTTATAATTAATTTAGTCATACGTGATAATAGCAGACTAAAAGTTTTGAACATCTTTTTTTTATTTTACTGATTTTCCTTTCTATATTCTTATACTGATTTTAATGGAATTATATTTTAAAATAGAATCTGCTCTACTAGAGAACAAAGTACTTCTATATTACTTGAAAGAAATGCTTTGCAGAATAAGAAGTCCAGCGTTTGCAGAACGCTAAGAAACACTGTGAGCAGCTCAGAATTGCGTTGTATAGTGTGTAAATTAATGGATGATACAGTCGCATAATACTACAATGTGAAACATCGAATATAAAATGGATGATATCGATGATAAGTAGAAACACGCGTTTCCGATCTGTTCTATATACTTGAGTCGATGCCTTATCTTGTCAAAAGATGAAGGACTACGGAAAAAGTTATTCAGGCGTTCACTCCGATGATAGATTTGCTTTCCGCATTATACGCAGCCTCGGTTTCAGCTCAAGTTTTGAGCCGATTGAAAATGTTCAACAATTGTTTCATCTGTTTCACTTTTGTACACAAAATACCAACTTTCTGTGCTGGAAAATGCACATACTGCTTGACGATATATAATAATATATTTATAATATATCTATGTATATATATGCATATATATATATATATAAATATATATATACACATACATACACACATATATATGCATATATGTATATACGTATATGTATAGTATTTATATATGTATATGTGGTGTATTGTTTGCATTAGGGCGTTGTTACCTAAAATTAGTATTTATAAGTATGTATCGTTTACATTGCATAATATTGTAGCGTGTAGCATGGATTCCTATTGCGGTGTTTACAGTATGCAGAATAACTATTTACAAGAATCATTTATTATTAGTTATATGTTTCGCGAGTCGTGCACCCTATACTCCGTTGTCAGGTGGACGAGAAAAGGGGGAAAAATGAAAAATTAGGAGACTTTGCCCAAGGTGCGGCAAAGGCTCGATCGATTTTTCCGGTTTTTCTTTTCCTCCTGCATTTTTTCCTTCTAAATGATTTACTCTGCTCCCTTTCTACACACAAGAAACACACGCACTCATACTTCCGCATGTGATCCGGTAATGGATATATCGCTTTGTTCGACTACACGGTAGCCACAGCGCTCGACCAATGGAACGAGAGAGACTCGTACATCTCCCTGTTCTTATTGTTCTTCCTCGCGCGCGCCTCCGTGGTTTTTCCAAAGGCAAATCTTTCAAAAGCACTTGTCTTTCGACTTGCCCTGGACGACCCCGAAGCTGGCGAATTAATATCGAACTGCTGAGTTCACCGACGGGCTGAAAGATAGATCGACACTCCGATCCTCTCACCCCATTGGACGATCGTCACACTAGACTCTAAACGAAACAAACAATTTTCAGACGCCCTGATTTAACTCTGATTTATCTCAGGATGCTTACGTTCAGAGATGCGAGTAGTGCTTCGACCGTACACAGCTACTGGCATAAATAGCACACTCAGATAGTTATAAGGAATCGTTGAGTTTTCTCGACATCGTATATGCCAATTCAAGTACAACTGTACAGATGCTTACATTCAGAAATGTCTCACTACATAGTATCTCTTCGTTCATACACAATAATTGGCATAAATAATAATTGCTCCGATAGTCAAAAATATTAAAATTCATTACCAAACGTCCGAGTTTTGTCTACTAAAAGTGTATAAAACTTTATATTTAAAAGAGAAAAACGTGTCTATATAATAAAACCATGCCCCAATTTAATTAGAGATACTACTTATGCCAATTCATGTATACCAATTAAATAAAAGAGTTCAGCATTGCTTACGTGTTGAATAAAAGAATTATTTTCAATTAAGCCGAAGAAATTTCTTGCACGATTGTGGACGAAGGAAGGGAGGGGGGAGGGGGAAAAGCGTGTAATGCACATCGAAGCATATTATCTTTTTCTCTTTTGTTACTCTGACTTTTCCATTCAACATTGAATACAATTGCATATGTCTTACATAGTTTTGTCTGAAAGAGTTTGTAATTTAGCACCTCGTTAAGCACGAGGACTTGCGCGATTCAATTGGATTGACTCGACGATCTGAAATGCTGGATCGAAGTTTACGAGGATCGCGTGTCACCAGTAATGACAATAACAATAATAATAACGACTAACGTATACAGTAAGTATACATCTGTACAAAGTGTAATTGCACAATGTATGATTTTTGGCATAGTACACTTTTAATAGTAAGCATTTGCTTCTCAAGGCAGCTTCGCGCATAAAAGTGATACCTGGCAGTAAAATAAATTCAATCTATCAATATGTAAATTAATGGTATTTACGCGATCACTGATCACGCTTGTTGTAATATCAATAAAAATACAAAACGATAAACACATAAAATTCGCATAAAAATTACGATTAAGCTACAAAGTTTTAAAAACTTTCAAAGTAGCGCATTATTATTTAGTGTTAACTTTAAGAATGTAATTAGCATTTAATTAACAATTTTAAGTATATATAATAAGTTGTTCGGTATGCCTTTGAATTTCCTGCAATAAACATACACACATTTCACATAACATGCTGGTAATATTAAAATCGAACAAAGGATATTGATAGGGAGTTAAATAATGCCAAGTGACACTGACGAGCTAGCTTGATTGCAAAATATATGCGCATGAGAATTCGTTCACACAAATTCGTACTTTTCAGAAAATTCTGCATGGTAATTACATTACTTATTATCAGAGTGTAAGCTACTTATTCACAGTTAATTCCTCTTCGATTGCAGGAAAGAGATTGCTTACGTATCCACATATTTTTGTGTACATAAGAATGAATCGAATCTCACTGACTTCTCAAGAATAATCTAATAGAATGAAGCCATGAAAAATGTTTTGATCTCAAATGATAGGAAACGATTTTCATTGACTGTTATTTAGAAAATTGTATATATAATATAGTGGTCAATTTTTCTTTTCTTGCGTTATAGCAACCAATAACCAATCGTATCTCAATAATTAATGTCAAATGTTAAAATAGACCAAAGATGAAAATATAGTAGAGTAAAATGAATTCTCAACGTGAATTCGAAATAGTTCTGAATGAACGGTTCAAAGTTTTAAAAAGAGGTCCTTATAACCAATTATAAACTTAATAGTTCTTAAGAGAAACGGAGTGAAAATGTATAAGATTCGACTAACTCGAGTATAAACGAACCTTAAAACAACAAAATTTAGCGAGTGGACCGTAGTGATTTCGGACCACCCTATCACAATCTTCGTCGATGTCGTAAAGACGCTCGTCGTCGACGTTGATAATCGGTATAACAATGATACCGATGACAAGTAATATGATTCTTTGACAATTTTAATGAGTACGATGATGATGATGATAATAACAATGCTGATCTTAACAATGGCGGTGACAGTGATTGAATTGACGTTGAAGGCGATCGATATTCCTAGACTGCAACATCAAAAGACCCACTGCCATCGTCGACGAGTACCGCGCACTTCATTTTAATCACATAATCCTACGATACTCCATTTTACCATACCTTGGCACATGGCCACACCGCACTGCACAATTATCTACACTGTAACACACTGATGCACTTGTATATTTTGTAAGTGTCATGGCTTATGGAACCTGAAAACGTAAAAGGAAAGAACGACATTGAGACGTCGAACTGGGAGTTTTGCATTTTTGAAAGAAATCTTTCAGTGATAAACTTATAAAAGAAATTACCTTGTGAGATGGCGACTTTCTTCGTGAACAGGCATTTCTTTACTTTTATACTCGTTTAGTTGCTTCCTAATGACTTGTTTATCCTTACAAGTTAGCCGCATCCACGGCTTATCGGCTCTCCTATCGTAGTCGTCAGCTTCTGTCACTTCGATGTAGTCGTTAAACCTAATAATCTGTAATTTTAATTGTAAAATTATATCGACGAGCAATAATTTAGCAATTTTCTTGCAAGCTCTTAGCTATTTGCTTTACCTTCTTTTCCTTCAGTTCTTCAACTGTTGGCCGGTCACTGAGCTTCCGGACGAGATACCGTTTCTTCTCTTCCTTCTGCTTTCTTTCCTCAGCAGGACTTTGTTCTGCAATTCAATGCGTGTAACTGATTAGTACAATCACTCGTGGAACA
The DNA here is from genome assembly GCA_037305995.1 of Sclerodermus sp. 'alternatusi'. NCBI lineage: Eukaryota > Metazoa > Arthropoda > Insecta > Hymenoptera > Bethylidae > Sclerodermus > Sclerodermus sp. 'alternatusi'. The sequence goes on along the minus strand of CM074553.1, from coordinate 5,944,230 downwards.
TTACATCCTGCTTCATTATCACAATTTACCTAATAAACTGTGGGAAAAGAGACTGGAATGAAAGCGAGAGCATTTTAACATTTCACAGTTTTTTTCGTTAGAGATTGAAAACTATGGAAGTATCAGAATTTTAAAGATGGACGATAAGGTAAATGGTAACAATATAGAAAGAAAAGGCTTACTTTTCAAAATGTTTCGTTCCTCTAGCTCTTCTTGGGTCGGCCGCATGCTCAGCCGCCTGAAAGACAAATGACAATATAAAGTGATATAAGTTCAAAGTTTATTATAATCTGCTTTCGCTGATACTGAATGAAAAAGAAAGGACGGCATGTATATGCATTCAGCGGAGAGAAAACAAGTGATTCATCACTAAAGCATTAGTCTTACTAATACTGCACATGAGCACAAATGGCTCTTCTCAAACACTTATAAATTATTCGATTACCTAATATTTATAGATATAAAAAATGCTACATGTACATCGAGATGAATCCTAAGGTAATATTTAAATTAAACAGCAATGCATAACCAATTCATTTCAATTAGCGTTTAATAGACTGCCAGATGTTTCTTAAAGATTTAGGAACATCATTTGCATGAATTATTCTAATCCTTATAGAGACAGCGGCAACTAGCTATTTCCATTCCCTTGCCAAGTTTAGAGACATTGAACTATTTAACATAGAATTTGAAAATCACTCGAGAATCATACGATTCCACTGAAAATTCTGGAAAAACATTTGAGAATTTGAACAGTTCGTACTTTTCGTTCTTAGGGAAACAAACCAATAAGATTTCCGACAATTTTCTAAAATAAGCCGCTTTACTTAATTTGCTTTTCTTGTGGTTTGTGAGTTTAACGTCGATTCTGCAAGTGCACTATATTATCTTACGTTCCAAGGTTACGCGATTTTTGCTAAAGGATTATTTTGCTTCATCGAATTCGAAGAAATTTGCATACGAGCGAAAATATGTTTGAACGATGATTAAATCGCAAGAATATTACAACAGATTCCAAGTAAAAGGAGTCTCTAATTTTCTAGCAATAACAAAGAGAGTGACTAGTTTGGCGTGATGTAACTTCACTCGTTGATTATGCTATGCGATTAGGGGAGTAAAAGAGTGAAGGAAGAGCGACGATGAACGAGGAAGGAAACAATTGTCTCACCTGATGAGTCTAGCACCAATGGCCTCCTTCGTCTCTTGCCTCTCATTGTCCGTTTGCAACTGAAGGATATTCCTGTTGATTAGCTCCTGCCTATCCGGCCTAAGGGCAAGCTTCAGCGATAATGACTCCTTGCGTGCAATTTTAGTTGCCAGCCAGCCTAGAATCACGGGAAACGTCATTTATCTCCGACGCATTTCTCGATTGAAACAAGTCAGTCATCTATCGAGAAATTTCATCGCGTTTACAAAAGTTGAGTCGAGTTTCTTATTATAAAGTAAATCGAACATTTACCCTCGAGGGTCGAGCAGCTATAACTACGTTGTAGCGACGGTGCCTTGTCCGGTTTCTCGGTGGTGGCACATGCGATTGACAGTGTCGATGCTGTCCAGATTGACAACATCGTGTCATACTTTTCTGAATTAATGCGCGAATAACGCGTGACCAGAGTTTACGCACTTGCGAGCCACGAGGCTTGGAAAATCAGTGTAAAACAGTCAAAAGCATACTGAGCGAGTTGCCAGCTATCTTCGGGGATTAATATAACCTTCGGAGAGGGCGTACGTGTGTGTGCGTGTAGAGTGTATCAGTGTGCATGCACGTGCACCTCGGCCAAAGTATAATTAGTTCACGGTGTGAAGGTTGATTTGAGAACTTGAGCAATCGAACGCATGTTTTCGGTGTAGAACGCTAACAAGATTTATTGCGTTTGGCTCCTGTCGAATCAGCTGATCAGCCTGAACGATGCACTTTTTACGCCTATTTACGCTTATAATGTCTAATCGCTCTTTGCTAATCCATCTGTCAGCGGTACATCCAAAGGGAATCTTGGAAACACGCGAAACACGCGAGAGCGCTTGTCAGTTTTCATAGTTTATTTGCTTTAGACAATGCAAAGAGCTTAGTGAGCTTCGAGTCTAATGAGAATTCTTGGCGAACTTGGAAATACAAAAATTATGAAACTTTATTTATACGCGTGGTTAAGTTTATTTATATTACGGTAAAGTGGGATTTACTTGAAAATAAAGTAGACACGACGCTCGCGATGTACACTTGAAGAACTCATGCATTAATCATTTTAAGACTTTAGAACGCTCGATGACGTACGAATAATTTTAGTAGAAATGTCGCGTACGCGTTGTACGCGTATAGTGAGGGAAGTTAAATAAAATTGAATAACACTCACTTTTCTTATCTTCGTTGTCTTCTCTGTAAAGGACTCTCCCGTCTCCTGAATTGCCATCGGCATCTTCTCTGATGACGTATGGTCTTGCATTTTCCTTGTTCTCTACAGTACAAGATAAAGGAATGCCGAATCTAACGGGTTGACTGCTGCGGAAAAAATTAGAACATGGTTTATATATGTGTCTCCTCCTTTTGTCTCTTAATTTTTATCTCTCCCTGCCCGAGATTTTATTCTCAGGTGTCTAGAAACTCGCGCACTTCTTTTATTCCTGACTGGAAAAGTTCTTTACCACCTTTCAATTCATTTTGCTTTTTGACTTTTCTTACGCTAATCCTCGTTTTGAAAAAATATTTTATCCAGATTATACTGCTATCTCACCTTATTCTACGTGATGTGTTCAACGTTTCAAATGAGCTTATCAACGTGTGGCCTCTTCTTATCAGTTAGGAACAATCTCTTCAGAGAAAGCGTGCAAGTTTCTTAACACTATATATATATATATACATATATATATATGAATTACTGTTCTATTTAACTCGAAAGTAATGAGAATTGAAATGAGATTTGAATGTAACGAAAGGATATGTGATAAAACCGGGGATGATTTTGTGTAAAGAGAAATGTAGGGTCTTTTATCTGATGCTCTTTGAGGTTGAAAAGTACAATCTTCACAAGGAACTGTGAAAGCAAAGTAGATCTCCATGCAAAGAAACTATACGAGAAATAAATACAAGTCTAATGGACAAAACGAAAGTTTAGCTTTACATATAGTTGCTTTAAAATGACTATTACGATCAGAATAATATTCCTCTTTCTGTCATTCAGCTGAACGACGTGGCAAGCTAAGAGAAAGAATATTATGGATTTCCCTAAAATCTTCTCATGCTTAAGGCCAAAAATTCGTTTCACGGTTTCATTCAAATTTTGAAATGTGAAAACATCGGAGAATATTTTGCTTCTTCGAGATCAACCACTGTACAACGGGTAGTGCATAATAATTCATCATTTACACAATATATATTATCAATTATCAATTTTATGTACAGACTATGAACAGAACAAAATCAATACTACTAGAATTCTACGGATAACGAAAAAACTATGAAAAATCGATATTTCTACAAAAGTATTTTCAAATACAATTGCGAGATTATCACAATTTGTTCTATTCATAGGGAATCCTGGATTATCATTTTGTTCGCGCATGCTTAATTATTCCAATACTCAATATTACCATATTCCCATCGTAGGCCTCAAAGGTGGCCTTCTGGTTAAGCATAAGAAACATACGATGCTTTACTAATGATTGATATGTCAATGATAGATGCGTTAAATTTAACGATTCGCTCTGGATCACCGTTCTCCGAATGAAATTTGCTCGAATAAATCATCGATCGAAGCGAAAGAGAGCGAGAGAGAGAGAGAGAGAGAGAGAGAGAGAGAGAGAGAGAGAGAGAAGAACGATGGTCCAGAGAAGTCGAGAATCCGCGAAATTTCACTTTCACGTTGACAAATTGTCTTATTTAACGAGAGAGAACGTTCGAGTAATGCGAGACTAACTTGAAAGATGCGTGCAATTCCTGGCGAAGCGTAAGAGGCCTATTTTCCTGCGTGGGTGTATTCTGCGGTGTCCCAGGACCACTGCTGCTACCTTTTTTCTTCAGGGCGCTCTTAAGGGGCACAGCGTTGAATTTAGGCTCCTTCGCCGTGATCGTTTCCACTCTTGTTTCGATCATCGAATCTGCTTGGCCAAACCTCATACCATAAATGTCGTCCTCGTCGTCTTCGGCGTGAACGTTTTCGTCGTCTTCAAAAAATACTGAAGCGAGAAACTGTCTTACTCCAAGATATCGTCGAGACACCCCCGCGTGCAATCGCCAAGAATCTTACCCGGGAGCGTCGGTCGGACGGTCGGTCGATTCGTAAAATAAAAGTACGCGAACGGAAGAGCGTTTGCTGGCCAATGAGAAATTTCAAGCGCGATGCGAAACTCGCTCGCAAACTCAATTCGCTCGCTAGTCGCGTTGCGCGTGTAGAGTTTGCACAGCAGCAGTAATGGCGTCATCCACGTAACGCGGACAAATGTGAGCGAGCAAGCAAGTAAGTTCGGTTCCTGCGAAGCGCGAATCGTGTTAAACCTATCGATCTCGGTCAGTGGAAGCTCCCGCCGTGGAAAGTCGTGAACAAATTGCAAAATTCCAATTATTCAGCAGCGGGATACAGAGCGAGGATCGATGTCGAAGCGCGAAAGATCGAGGGCAGGAGAGCGAGCGCGTTGCGAGTTTTCGCGTACAAAAGTTGAGCGAAAAGGTGTGGTCGCGCCATTCGCACGTCGTACCACTACTCACCACTTTGTTCCTCGCAGTCGGAGTGCGCAATTTGTCTAGCTACCAATGTTGGACTGGGAGAACTGAACATAGGCGGTGGTGGAATGGGTCCAATCTCACTCAGCAGAATTGGCGGTTCCGGAAGCTCCGATAGTACCAATGTGTTCTGAGGCTGGTTTTGAGGCGGCGATGGGTAAATTGATTGATGGTTCTCGCCGTATTGTTCCAGAACTCTTTTCTCCACTGAAACAGAAGGAATGCGTCGAATTTGAGAAAACCGTGTCTCGATGAATTTCGCGCGACAATCTTTCCACTGGAACCAAAAGATTTTTACAGTACACCGCGCGCCTTTCGCGCTCGGAGTCGTTTGCGGTAGGTCGGGGGTAAACTCGCGTTAATTTCGGCACGCGTTTGACAGTTCGAACGCGAACAGTCCACGGAGGGCGCGTTCTCCAATGGGATGACGATGGGCGAACGCGCCATTTAATTTCGGACAGCAATTTCAAACACGCGCGTATTCGTTGCTAATGGATTTGGTTTGAAACAATGAGAGGCAGAAAACACGCGCCTTGGTAATAACCCTATGAGGCCTCTGATTGTTGATTAACCTGGACTAGTGGCAAATGTTGAAGTTAAACGAGCAACAACGAGCTATTTGACGTTCCTGCACACAATGCTTCGGTGTTCCGATCGACGAATAACAATCGTGGAATGTTTCGCAGTTTGTAAATGTCGGCTGTTTCGAGAAATATGATTCATGCCTAGAGAAATATACATCACCAAGAGACTTGGCAGAGTTTCTTCGACTCTCGAATCGTTTGTTCGTCAAAGCCGAAATTACGAAATGTTTAGTTTTATGTCCACTAGATCGGAACTCGTTATGCACATTGTGCTACGAGAGTTCCTATGGATGTTCGATGCGATAAAAGAAGCGACTAAATATAAGTGTTTGGTATAGCTCGGAAGATATTGGCTTCGATTAATTGCTTGCTTGAAAATAACCAAGAGAGAGAGAGAGAGAGAGAGAGAGAGAGAGAGAGAGAGAGGGAGAGAAGGAGGGTTGAGGGGCGAGAGGGAGAAATCTAGTTACCGTAGCACCTTCGAATGTTAGGATCGACCTATGTTAGTTTGCGCAAGTTAGATTTCCATGCGTGTTTTGCAAATATCTTGGAAAAGCAGCTTTGCGAAGTTCCACATAATTATGAACCATACCCACGCCGTCTTCCTCAAAAATGAGTCTACCCAGAGCTCTCCCCGTGAATAATTCATCAAAGTTAATCAAAGCGTTATACAGTGGAGGAGCATTCCTTAATTGGGCCGTATTGTTTATCATTTAGCTTTTCGCCGCTCCAATTCAACTTTTAATTCGAATGGTAGTATCAAGGCAGAGGATCGTGGTCAAACTTTTCTTGCTGTGAAAGCTTTTTTTTTTTTTTTTTTTTCGAAAGGTACTCACAAGCCTCGAACAAGATCAAATTTGCTCTTCTGCCCAAGGGCCTGCCCTGGAGAGTGTTCTGCCTGTTTGGCTTTTGTTGCTCGTTCGAATTGTGACTCGCCGCGTACGAAATCGGCACCGAACCGGTCGTTGCTGGGCCTTGATTGGCCAGCGATTCACCGCCGGCGCCATTTGGCGATACCGCGCCATTCGCACTCTGTTCAGTCTTTTCCTTCTTCGGCTCTGTAACAGAAAGAAAAATCCGAACTGAGTTTCACAGCTCTATTGGCTCATCGTTCTCGCGTCGTTTCCTCATCGTCTTCCTCCACTGCAAAATTCCACAACTGTTCAGGGGAAAGTTCTCGCTCCGAATTTAATAAAGAGGCGAAACTCCCTCGGGTAAATTTCTCGATTCATCGCATTATTACAGTCATCGGAGGCGCGGGGGTCTCGCCGCGTCGAGTCGTGCGTCGCGTATAGCTTTCGAGCAACTTGCAGATTTTAGCGAAGGTTTTGGTCAAGCGTCGCGCGCGTTTGGATAAATTACGCGACAGAATACGCGCGAGAGAGCTTCCGTTGAAAATTTTCTCTTCTTGCATCGACGGGGCGGATTGGCGGAAGAATTAGGTTCCTCTCTTGCTAGCGCCGAAACCTAAAGGATAAATTTTCTAATTATGACAATGGCCCGTATATCGCTCGATCTCTCGTCTCTAACGAGAAGAGAGCGCGCGACCGGAGGGGCAACCGCGCGTTTCGGGCAATTTGACGCGCTTCCAATTTTCTCTGACAAATAACGATTGGAAATTCTCGAGGCGGATCGATAAATAACGCCGCGCGCGCTTCGGTCGACAAACTGGATGCCACATTCCGCTTTAAACGTTATGACTTTTCGTGGCGCCAGGACTTTCCTTCTGTGTTTTGCAAAAATTTCGCCCCGTGAAGAGATTTAGGTGCGATCACGCTCAGATTAATAGCGCTCGCCTTAAGAAATATTCTGATCGGTCGTTGGTCTCCTTCCCCGTGAGCGCAATTTTAAAATAAATGTTTGCATTACTTTTCTGGCGCGCCCAACATATTTAGGATCGCTTCTCGAAGATTTCTCTGCGATTCTCCCACCGAGTTAAATGGGCTGAAACTTTTACGACCGGGCGCGTGGGCGTGGGCGTAAGTTTTTGACAATCGGCTGGCTCTCCGAGTTGTCGAGTTGTGAAAATTTCACAAAGGACAGAGCGTGTCTCGCGGGGAGCGGGGGAAAAACTCGATCGGCAGCCGAAAATCTTTCGTAAAAATCTCGACAGACCGGGGGGGGGGGGGGGGGACCTGTCGAAATTCTCCGAGTTTGATCAGCGTGTGATATCCGACGGTGATGACTTGACGGATTTCTCAGCCACGAAATTCGGTCCTGACGACGACGACGACGACGACGACGACGACTTGGAGCGTCGCCAATGGAATTCCAGCGCTACCGTGAAAATTCGTCGACGAAACTTTTCTTTCTCTTTCTTTCGGGGCGTCCTTCTTTTTTACGGCATCCCGCTAAATCAACTCGCCACGTGCCTTTCTTAACTCGCGCGCCAGAATCCCGAGACGCCAAACCGATTTGGGTTTGCGTGACACTATTTTGCTCTTATCTTCTCTTGAATTCTTTACGCAAGACCCACATTTTCGGCTCCACTTGATTTATTTATAACCCTCCAGTTCGATTCGCCTAATTGTATCGATAGATTCTCCATCGGCCTCGATTTCATCCCCGGTTAATTTTCTTCCCTTCCGCTCGCCCCTCCCTCCCTCCCTTGGCGCAACAAACAACGATTCCCGCGCGTGCGTCTCCTCCTCCTGTTAGGAGTCTTCGCACCTCCTTGAGATTCTCCCTTTTTTCTCTTCTTTTTTCTTAATTGATCCTATCGTCGGATCAATGAATTCCCCGAAGCGATTCGAAACTGGGGTGTGAAAATTTGTACCCCCGATCCAGCGGTGGAAGCAGCAGCAGCAGCAGCATAAATATTATGCACGGAAACTTCATCTTTTTATTTTCAACGACTTTTTCGCAAAACGAAACGCGTGCATGCAATCTCGACGAATAAAAATAGTCGCTCTCGAAAATATATTTGCGTTCGCACTGCACCTACAGCGATTATATTTTTACGATTCAACGCTCGTGTGCCGATCTTATAGCAACATTTTCATGAATTCTCTGCCGAAGATTCTCTCTCGTAGACTGGAATAACGAATGATCCAGTGGACTAGTCCTGGTTTTAAATGCAACGATAAGACGAGTTTCGTTGAATTTTACGCTAATCGTAGAACACTCTCCGCGATTTATTTACTGAAACTTCGGTCAAGATCATCGGCCGACCAATTTCTCCTCACTTTCACTGAAGAATCTTTCTCTCTTTCTCTCTTTACTTGCCTCGCCATTTGAGGTGAACTATTCGTCCCATGAAGAGTACGATTAGAAATGTTCTCGGTTGCAGAAAGAAGCAGAACGTCTACCGCAAAGGCACCACCGATAGATACTGTTTCAACAATTATCGATCACACTGGCACGATGGTTCGTTCGATCCAACGCGTCGGGATGCTCGGCCGATACTGCCAGAAATCAGAAACTAGACGCGGCTCTTAAAATAGATCAGCGATCTCTTCTGGTCGTGTTGACCATCTCGAAGATGGCCTTCGACCGAACGATATCTGTCAATCTCTTACCGAATTAATCTCGCTGATCGTCAAACTTTCACACCCCATGGAAATTCTATGTGTTTGGAGTGAATAAATACGCGAGCAAAATCAAGTTCACCGGAAAAGCTCGTGCGACTCAATAATGAAACGAAACGAGACTTTTCGTATAAAAATAAACGGGAAATTTTATGTGTTTGTTTCGAGTTTCGAAAAGACGTCAAACCTGAATGGGAAGCTGAATGAAAAATATGAATTAGTCAGCAACGTCCGTTACGATCGGGAATTTTGGCACATAGTGCAAATATTATCTCACTTTCGGCGAGCTCCAATAGAGCCAAGAATTTCAGCGAGTATTCGATTTAACTATTTCGAGATTCGTATCTCTTTTAATTAATCCCTTTTTTAATAGATTTTCCCCGAATAACGATCGTAGTAATAACACCGTGGAGTTGCGAGATTTTCTGGACAGTTGGAAGATTAATAGACACGAGCGAGTCATTAGGAAAACTCGTGGGATATTATTATTATATTTATAAATTAATAGTGACCGTTTACACTAGCCTTCTAAGAAAATACTATTGAAAATAAGAGTTCCCGGAATTGGTAGACCATTCCGTACATAAATACGAGAGCCTAGGAAACTTTGCAGCATGTTATTTTAATCATTCTGTACGGTGAGAGCAGCAGTAGCACTTTATTTAGTATATGCACTGCAAACTGCTTTATAACTGGCAACCTATCATTTATCACTCCGTTGGACTTCCTTATGTCTATCGTATTAAATTCCCCATCCGTCGTCTTGTCAACCTAACAAAATGCACCTCAAATGCACTTTAGCTGCACCGAGACTCCGCTAAAACCTGGCCGCTCTCCTGACTTCCGTTGAAAAGCTAAGAGCGTCCGGTACTGCGAACAGTACCACTTCCGGTTTACGTGTGCACAATCACGGACAGAAATGGCGACCGCGTAGTTTCGGAAGTATTTTGGTAAAACGATTGAAATCGAGTGATCGAAGTTTCTTCTCAGATTAAAAGAAGGGAGGAAGAGAGAGAGAGGGAGAGAGAGAGAGGGAGAGAGTGGATTGCAAGAGGAATGCTTTATGCGGATAGTTCTAGAGACTATATTCTGGTCGTGCAACTATGAATAGAGTTCTCGGTTGCCCTTGGCGTTGATCTTGCGTGGCACTCTGTTAAGTCGGAGTTCCTTACGGAGTATTTGACGTTCGCGGAAGTGTAGCCCAAATCGTCTTCAATCGCGTTCCAACGGAGCCAGCTGACTTACTTACCCGCCTCCTCGATCGATGCAGCTTAATTATTGCTCGAGGATGCACAGACACACCAAACACACACGCGTACATACAGAGGAAAAGTCTTAAAAATCGAGATTTTCATTCTTAAGCGCATGCTCGTGACTGAAAATGTTCGTTTGTCGCAAAACAGGAACTTTTGATATTCCATGAAATAAAAAACACTGAAATAAATAAATAATGAACGCAGCTGAAATTTTGCCGCGCAGTTCATTTATCAGAGAAATTCAAGGTATAATAGAGAGAGAGAGAGAGAGAGAGAGAGAGAGAGAGAGAGAGAGAGAGAGAGAGAGAGAGAGAGAGAGAGAGAGAGAAGCTCCAGAGTGTGCGAAGTGGAATTCGTCGGGGAATGAATAGCTCGACTCAAGTTCCGCGGAGACAGGTGCAAACTGCACGGTTTGCTCGGTTTGCGGAAATACTGACGGAGGATAGGGACTGGCGGTGGAGGAGAGGAGAGGAGAGGAAACGGGAAGAGAGGGTTTCAGGGGAATTTAAACGCGTGCGAGTAACAATCGTGAATAGAGTGGCTGCGAGCCCATAACACTTTGCTAGCGTCACGTTACATTTGGCGAGATGCTCTTTATCTAATGAATTATCAAGGCGCGCGCCCGCGTGCTTCATTTACCAATCTAAATTTACCCCTGGCCCCCTCCCTCCCTTTTGCCCGCCTCTCCTCGTGACTTTAATTACGAGCGGCCAGAAAGGATAGTCAACTCCATTAGCTCGATTATTTTGCAAGATATTTTCAAGCGGGCAAAATAGATTGGTTCTCCGGAGAATTTTTTGCCGGCCTTCCGAAAGCAATTAAATTCCCAAATTAGAAATGGAACGGAACGAAACAAAACGGAACGGATGCGAGCAACGAGTCGTGCTAAGACCAATCGGTACAAACTGTCAGAAATGAGATCCTTGAGTTACGCCGAACAATCCTCGAACTCGCGTTCTAATCATTCGTATAATTCGACGTTGACTCGATGAGCTTTGCGAGTAGAATTTCAGACAGATACGATATATATATATATAGAGAGAGAGAGAGAAGAGAGCCTTTATCTAGCAAGAATCACGAAGGGAATTTCACGATTTGTGCTGGAAACTCGCCGGGGTTTTGTTTGGGGGTGGTGGTGGCTTTCCATCATGTTCCACTTCGTCACGGGCCGGCAAAATGTATTTTCCTGGCCAAGACGGCTTGGCGAAGGACGCCGGAGGTGGAAGAAAGGGCTGGAAACGAAGTAAAGCTTTTCTTCGGACGTGCCGTTGCGCGAAGTGGTTATCGTCCCGCGTCGTAAACGCCCGGCACTGCGCGGCGCACGCAGGAAGATGTCAAGGCCGAACATATTACATAAATTTATATCGGACGTTGCGCACACAAGCTTGTCCAGAGGAGAAAACAACTTTGCACTGTCGGATTCCACTCGCCCACTCTTGGGGCCGTTCGTTAGCTGCAAACGCGCGAAAATGCGCTACGTCTGCTCGAAGCTTGATCGAAACTACTGGAATCGCGCGTGGAGGAAATTGGCAAGGTCGAGTGTATCTCGCGCAAATTTATGTTCGCATACTTAACGCACGAGCTCTCTCCTCTCCAGGGAAAAACAATTTCAAGTCCGTAACACTCCCGCGCGAAAAATTGCGCAGCTCAACCTTGCGACGAAATTTTCTTCTACGATATTCATGAGATTCCTCGGATCCTTTTTCTCCTCTTTCCTTCTCTTAACTGCGGGCCACTTATTAAATTTATGCATGAAGATATCAGAACCGGACGAATTACATAAATTAATATCGAGCCTCGTATGCGCGCAGAGAGAGAGAGAGAGAGAGAGAGAGAGAGAGAGAGAGGAAAAACCCTTCGAGCGATTTTCGCGAGTGAATTTTTTTGCGCGAGAGATGGAATCGAAGAGACGAGCGGTGTCAAATGCGTGAAATTAATCGAACGTATAATGAAATTCATCGGTGGAATCCATCAAGGTTTTCAACATACAACGTACAGACTCGTACACCGAGCTCTCTGCAAGTTCGCCTTTAGTTCAAATAAAGGAACTTTTCCACGGTAGCTTTTAACTGCTGGAGAAATTCAAGTGATTTAAGTTTAACGATGTTTCGTAACACCGGGGCTAAAACCGATTCTCCAAGGACTAATAATTTCTAATGAAAATGGCACACACACAGACGGATACACTGAGCGATACTAAATGAAATAGTTGGTTGATGGAAAAGAAGAGACTCGTTCGTAACTCATTCATCATCGAGAGTAAAAGGCGTTGATCGGGTCACGCAATTTTTCCTATCGTCCGTTTAATTCCCCGAAGACCTTTTAAGTGCCAGCAGCGTAGGAGTGGAAACGATCGACTATTTTCCGACGGGTTAAATGGAGACGCGTTCGTTAGAAACGCATGGGTGTTTACGATAGGCCAATCGCTCGTCGATGATCGATATTTTCGTTGGAAAGTGAGAGAGAGCCGTGACGTCATCGCGGTGCTATTCAAAAGCAACCATTTAGTAGCGTGACATCATCCATCGGGATACCCTGACGCTTCCACCTAAGGCCACCACTCGCGTGGCGTCCATTTTGTTTCTCTGCTTAGTCAGCTAGCGAAACGTAAGAAAAACACACCAATTCCCTCCCTCCCTCCCTCCATCCATCCCCTTTAAATTCCGTTCGGCGAAACCTCTGCAGCTTTTTAAAGGGACAACCTACACTTATCTTTCGGTGACTTTGCATCGATGTGTCGCAAGGTATTTCACTCTCGTCATTTCTATTATGCGAAAGATTCCGTGCAACGGCGGCAACTTCGGACGAGTTTCCGGCAACGCTGATAATAATAGTAAACGGCAGGTGCGTGCATCTTTGCAGCGCGTGCAACGGAGGGTAACGTTATCTGTAAAGCAGCATTGTTCGAGGGTGTCTGCGCAGTGTGTCCGTGCCTCGCTATTGCACTTTCTTCGAGCCCACCACCTCCTCCCACGGAAAGTTTATTCGCCGCAATTATAGGCACACGTGTCCAATAAATTTCAAAGAGCCGAGCTGCCGTCTAATTAATTCCGGGAATTAAACTTTCTTTACGATCCCGAGCTATTTCTTTTGAGTCTCGGACGATAAAAGAGCCGTAAAGGCCAATAATCAGTAATGAAAATGACTCCGTTCGTAATATAAGTAAAATTACGGTGGTACCAGCGAGTTACGTCCCGGGGCATATTCCACTTTCCGACGATTTAATTAACACCGGAGAAACGCTATTGGAAATAAATAAGAACGGTCGCGAAACGCGGCGCGCGGCCCCTCCCTCCAATGGAGAATACCAAATGGAGGCTAATTGTTTTTTCACGGTGCGTTTCTCCGCTATACGAGTCTTTCATCGCGAGATGGCTCGATCCTCCTTTTTCCATACGGCAATCGCGATGGATGATGATATTCGAGAGGATTTTTGTACCGCGCTTCGTAATACCGCGCATTGTGGGAAACTTTGGACTGGAAGGAATGCGCTTTGGAAAATTAGAGGAAGTTTCTCGCAAAAGCACGACCGATGAGGGACGATCGAACATGGTCGGGGGAAGATAGGGTTCCTCGTGACGGTCAAATGAAAATGCGGCGAGCCCAAGGGGAGAAGACTCCGCCGCCGGCCGGCTATCATTTTCACTAGGTTTTGCCGATGCGAACACAGTTGGTCCTGTGAGTTGAAAACGCAAGAAGCAAGCAATCTCGCCACGGTTGCACCAGAGAACCAGCTGGGTCATTCGTTCTCGAATTACGCTGACACTTTTACTACGTGACTCTATTTCCGGAAATCAAGGCCACTGAAGATGTCCCTTAATGAAGGAGTTTGTCGCGGAACAAAGCTAACAATAGCAAACGATTGCCTTACATTTGTCAATGATCCCACCAACAGCTATTTCCGGTTATCGCCACTTGAAAGCTTCATACTAATTTACTTATCTAAATGAGTCAACGCCGGAGCACTACTCTTTTAACTTTGTCAATGATACGGAAACTCTTGTCTGGTAAACTATCAGGGATTCTGGCTTTAATGTGGCTAAAAGTGGTCAGAACTAAATAAGGTCAGGCACGCTAGAGCATGTCGTGCTATTCTCATTTTATAAACTAATAAAATTTATAAAAAAATATATATATATATATGTATATATGTATGTACGCATATGCATATGTACATACATATATTTTAATATACATTATCATGCGCTAAACTATTTACTAACTAAATTCTTCAGTGAAAAGGGTTGGGAAATTCTCTGAAGCTCCGCAATTATGACGTAAATTTCGTATGTATATTTTAAAGTGAAATTTCGTTTAAAAATAACCTCGCATTTTTGCTTATTAATAATTATTTTGGTGGGTAGACAAAGTGGATGAAGCTAAAACTAAAAGGCCTAGATGCAGCTGCATTTATTATCAATGCCCGGTGAATTTTTTATCATCCTACGCGCATCGGGAAATTGTAAAACAGTAATTTTAGATTTTTGTGTTTAGCATAAATTATACATTAAATTTACAATAAAGACAAGAGTATAACAAAACGAAAAATAAACTTTTGCCAAAGTTTACTCTAAATTTCAAAAGCTTGGTATATCAATATCAAAAGCTTTAATGAGTTCTTCCAGTAACTTACGATTTTGCGAGGCAATTCATTCGTTAATTAAATTTCAAGTTAACAAAATTCTTGGAGAACACCGTACTTCGAAAGTTGCTCTACAAAAATATGAGAATCAAATAGGTGCGGCCGTGGAGTTCTTGCGAGACAAATGAGATTAAGCGATGAAACATAAAGTTAGATTTTGCAATTTAATTAGAATTTCGAAAGCGCGGAATAAATACGATGGTCAAATTAATTTATAAATATTCTGAATGGTAGGGAAGATAAAAAGAAAGAGAAAGAGAACGAGAAGGAAAAAAAAAAATTGTGGACGCTCATTACGATCTATCTCGTTTAAGCTCCTATTACATTTAGTATGATTAAGATTTAAACTTGGTTTTTTCGCGGATAGCAGAACGCCGACAAAAAGAGGCTGGGGTTTTGCAACGGAGCTAGTGTGCTTTGTCAGCAGATCCGCAAATAACACGCTCTCCCACATAATCCTCCTTTATCGCGATTTTACGACGCGATATAAACGTAAAATGAGCATGCGCGTGCACGATAAGTTCGTAAATAACCATCCAGGATGAATTTAACTGGAGAAACTGTACAGGGCAATTAAAAGAAATATTGTTCGCTGAAAATGTTTATTTGCTAGCACGCCGGCTACCTTCACCACCGCTTACTTCAGCCGGAAAGCATAGGATCTCATAAAAAACAATAAAGTGCCATAATCGAAAACCGAGTCTTTCACCAACAATTCTTTCTCGGCTGATAAATCAGTTAGCTTCATCACTGTTTTCTCTTCTTTGCTAAAATTCACTTTGAATTCACTTTTTTTTGGAAGTCACGAGTCTCGCGAGCCTCTCGATCGGAGCTGATATTCCACTAAATCCAAATGACAAATTGATTCAATTCTATGATGAATGTCGTCCATTATTTTCCACTGGGTTTTTATCGAACGAGTGTTATTGATTTTTGCAATGCTGGTCGAGGAGGAATTAGGAAATCCGTGTTCCGAGTGGCGTTTTATTGATCAACGAAGGTCCGACACTTTTTCGCACTGCTATCAGAGAGACCTTGATGCTGGGGGAATCAGTTCTTTGTTTTAGATCAGGAATTTTACGGCAATCGGCATATCAGCTTTTATTCGGAGTTCTCGCCAACTGTATGTCGGAGGAGGCGGGGGTGTGCGCTCGTTTTCACAATGGAACCAGCAATGTGCCGAATAATATTCGCTAGCGAAAGGGTAATGCGATGGTTGCTTCTTTTTGCCACGCTCCATTGGAAACAAGTGGAAAAAGCCAGCAAGAGCCAGCCATGTCCTTTCGAAGGCCATTGCAGCTGCGACGCGCGCAAAACGGCTAATGCGATTCAGCCAGACACAAAAGGAGCCTACTGCCTCCGCACCACCACCACCATCACCAATCGATTTTCCCTTCGAGCTTCGCTATTTCAACCAACCATTCACCTACTCCAATTTCATCCCCTTTAAACCAACCCTGCGAAATATTTATACCACGCGTGCTAAACGTGTCCGAGAGATTTGTCAAATTATTCATCTGTCTCCTGCGATTGTACAGAAAATATCACGTTCCGGGACTTAGATCACTTTCGATGATTAGTCGCGCGGATTGCGCCAGCTTTATGCAACGCTCGCATCACTTGCTATTTTCTTTCTCCGCGATGCGCGCAGGGAATATGCAGAGGGCATTCGCTGGAGTAGAGATAACTGGTTAATTGGATTCGTGATATCCGCACTTGACAGACTCTCATTGGATTCCGTGGATTTAATTGCAAAAAGAGCCTCAACCCTTGCCACGCGAATTTCTTTCTGGCGCCACCTGGAAACAGAGGCTAATTGATGAGTGCAATAAAGATTGAGATTTGATTGCTTCCCGTTCTATTAAAATTCGCTCGGTTAGCTCTTTAAATTACTTCACACTTTTTAACCTCCCATCGATAAAGGCAGCGGAGAAAAAGAGTTTCCTTCGTTGCGAGAGAATGAAATTCGATTCTTAAAATATCGAAATCATTTACTACGTTTTTGTGCTCCCTGAGTGGAATTATGTTCAAAATTCTGGAATGTGATAAACATCCCTGAAAATTTACTAACGCAAAAAACTGGATGAAATCTGGGAATATTCTTGGAATTCCGAGCTCACTGGTTATTTAATGGAGAAAGAGAAGGGACGGGAAGGGAAGGGGAAGAGAGAGGTTGGTTTTTCAACGTTGAGAGTAAAAAATTTGATTGTTCCAGTTACACGTTCTCCATCATGTATGGTATACATATACGTATATAACGTATATAAGTTGCTGGCTAAAATTTATCTTCTTTGTTCGTCCTAATTAGATTGTGTCATTAACACAACTCTGCTAGCACAAAAGCATTAGACTCGGGCTAATAAAAAGCTTAATGTTTAATTTTAATCAGTATTATGACTTTCTGTGCAAGGTAATCATGGAATATTTTATGAAATTAATTAACATCAATAATTGCGTAAAAGTAATTACAGATTACACACGATTAAAATATTAATCAAATAAATTATTTTTTATTTCGTTTTTGTATCACCGAGTGGTCGATGATTAACAGAGAATTCTAGCACCTCGTTATTTTCGATGGATATTTCCGGCGAGGTTAGCAGCAATTGCACACAAATTCGTGTAAACGGTAAGGTCGTGTAATTACGTTATAGTTATTTCAACAACAAGCACATTAATAAAACGGGCTGACACTTGCAGTCCCTTTGTGCTGTGCTTACATCAGAGCATTTCGACGAGACACTCTCTGTACAGAATCCAACAAAACGTTCGTTTATTTGCGCAGACACCTATGCCCCCCTCCCCCTTTCCCCTTTCCTTCCTAGGAACGTACGGGAAGATGAAATAATTAACGATAATCATTTTCATCCAACAAATGTCGCGGTACAGCTGAGAGATTCTTCGCAATTAACAGATTATCGCTACGAAAGGCAATTATTTGTCGGGGAGTGATTGACGTTAATGAAATAACGAAGGAATTTCCCGCTACAATTGTTCCAGTTATACTCTATGAGATGGCGATCCAAGAGTGAAAAATTCGGTCTACTCGCCACTAGGCGTTGGCCCATTGGTAAATTTTCTCTCATAAATTTTCGAGATGAGCAATGCGATTCTGGCACGGCTCGACCTTGGCCTAATCGTTAACCGAAGTTAGCACGTGTTTCGCATTATCCTCGAATTGAATCGAGGCAATGGATATATTCTCGAGCGTGAGCGCGAAATAATTATCCGGCTTAAAAAGCGAAATAAATCTTCGGTGAGAAAAATATCGAAAATGAATGTAAAAGGAAAATCTGATATTCTAATAGGAATGTGGAAAGGGATCTTTCCATGCAAATCTTAAAGAAAAGCCGGGAGTTTCTTTCTTACTTAGGGTCTATTTCTCACGTAGCGAAATGTTCGGGAAGAATGATCAGTATTCTAGGTAAAGAAGTTCCATAAAATTTTCAAAGAACAAGTCTACGTCTAAAAGGGCTACGAAACATTTCCATGTAAAATCTCAGAGGAGAAACCAGGGGCTTTTCCAGCAGGATCCATCCCCTTTGTTTAGGAGTCGGTTACTTAAAAACCATGGAGCACGGGTAGAGCTCGCGCGAAAATTATTAAGTGTATTTTCCTTCCCGCTTGAAAGCTTTCTGGCTTTGTTGCGCGAAGCGGCGGGCTTGACATAAAAAAGACATAAAGTGGAACTTTTATACGGGGCTGGCCAGACGAGAAGTCGAAGAGGGAAATCCACTCTTGCATCGACTGAACTTGAACTCGACTGGCGGGGTCAACAGCATTTCCATCGACTCCCGCGTCAAGCATCGGAATACTCTGCGACCAACCGGAAAATTTCCAATCAGATTTCACCATGAAAGGAATGCGCGCGAGCGGAAAACGGATCGTTCTACGCGAGATGGAAGAATTTCCATAGGGAAAATTTCTGAAAAAACTCTCTGGGCGTATAGAAAGAACCTCTAAACGACGAGATTACTAGGAGTACCAAAAATTTCACCGGAAACCACGCGGATTGTGTGCAAGACCGCAAAAGTTTATCTCGTTCAGCCTATATCTCACCTGGAAACTTGTTGTTCGTTTGAAAATCAGCCGGGGGGGTGATGGGCACTGCCACATGGTCATCAAAATGGGTAGCCGCCCAGCAGCAATGGACAAGATCCGGTTGACGTTCGCAACGACGTCGTCGGTCAACCGAGGCCAGAGTCATCATGGTCTCCAAGAAGCCACCGGCGCCATTCATCTCCTTTTTCACTTTCGCGTGTCGGCGAATTTTCCCTTCCGAATCTCGACCGGGACGGGTAAGCATAGTTTCGAATTCAAGGTCCCAAAAGATTCGATCGTTGAATTTATTAGGAAGCTGCTATTCGACGAGGCTCGCGTTCATGACTATCGTGGAATCCTATATGGGTGTCGAGAAACATTTCTCTGTAGTGAGGGAAACAAAACCATTCGGAGAGGATACCGTGGAAATCTTGGAAACCAAAGAAAATCGAAGACCACGCAAGGACCACGTATCGATCCCTCGCGTTTAACTTCACTGGCGGAAGGCGCGCATACAGGATTCTTACGTTAGAAACGGAGGGATGTTTTTGTGAAACTCGATTAATCCACCCGCACCCCCTCGTTCTCATTCCTATCACGACTATCGCAGTTTCGGGATTATTTGGCTCGCGTTGTTTCAAACATGTAACTCTATTGTGCACGGACCGTAAAATCTTGGGCGTAAAAAGAGACAGGGGAGAGGCGTGTGTAAGTGGTTAAAGTCAATTATACAGTCTCCGTAGAATCGAATCGTTCTTTGGGACTCGAATGCCAACTCGAAAACTCTGATCCCGGATGATCCCGCAGGATTACTTGAAATGAGTTTAACGAGAATTCTACGGGAGCTTTTGCGAGTCACGCGCAGGGAGAGACCGGCGAACGATTCAAACTTTAGAGAAAGTCCAGTTTCGCGTTTTCAACTGCTCCCGAAAGAGTCAGCCGGGGGTTTTTGAACTTTCCTTCAACGACGGTCTAGCACGCTGCTGCCCATGAATGATTAAAAGTTTCTCGCGACAAAGCGTCGCCCTCCCCCCCTCTTCCCGGGGTAATTTGCTGTAAAAAAAACTTCCCAAAGAGTCATTCCGGCGATGCAACGTATAATTAGTACGTGGGCGTTACGAATTATGGCGGGATAGCAAGAAAATTATCATGGTTCTTCCCGTCTGACGTGAAACCGCTGTTGAGCTATACTACTGCGAGAATCGTGGAATTATTTGCACCGCAGTCTTCCCTTCGTGGATTTCGCGTTTTCGTCTCTTCCAGGCGAGAAGAGGAGGGAAGGGAAGAGAACCACTGCCATGACACCTATGGCAATTGCTGGTGCGTTTACTCGACTATAGCGATTGTCGTCGCACCAAATCGATATACGCGAGAACACTCGTCCACTCTTCCAGCAAAATTACGGTAAAACCACCGTGGAATCAATTGTACAGTCTTTGCGATTTTCGACAGGGTTTTCCGTGTCTATGGTGTGGAGCAAATTAATGTCGACTATAGCGATCGGTTCGTTCGTAGCGCGAATTATGTTATGGAATCGAACAGATCCTCGAGGTGGAGAACCAGCGGAAAGCTTCTGGATTTCGATAGGAGAAGGTGGTCAGAGCAGTTCACCATGAACGATTAAAACTTCTCTGATTGTCGGTGAAAATGCTTTCATGCCTGGGATAATCCGGCGCAAAGGGGATACAACTGTTTCCGGAGAGTACAACAACGTGCAATTGGTGGTCGTTTAGAAGTCGGAAGTCCCATAAAACGAATATGTTCGTGGCACGAATTATTATCGTAAAAACTCCTCGTAACTATTTTTGTTCTCCATTCAAGATTTAAGCGAGAGCCTCTAACATTACTTTTTTTTTTTTCCTTTTTTTTTAAGAATTTACGACAGAATTAAAAGATACTCTCAGAAATTTTACGTGGATATAAAATCGTTGAACGACCAACGCAAGCAAAATTAGTAATTCAAATTTTTTATTTTATTCATTCAATTTCCCCGGCTTATGATTCATATGGAATAACACCGCGATAAAGTTGTCACGGACTCTTACTTTTTAATCACTTTCAGATCTATTTTTACTTGTTGTTTTATCTTTGCGGGGGAGTTGCGATATCAGAGACTCGCCAGGAGCTTTAAGCGACCTTGACGACCATATCCGTCTTCCTCTTTGACGACGACCCGCGCCGGAAGAAGAAATCGATCACCAGTTGCATGCGTAGACTCCGCGGAATCATAGAAATGTACTTTCAATGGCGAGGCAAACCAATGCTAAAACTCATTCTAAAAGCACTATAAAACTTTAAACGCTTCACCAAGTATGAATCTACTCCTGGAATATTAATAGACATTTTTTGCTGGATATTTTTGAGTCGGCGGAGAACTTCCCGAGCCATTCCATCACTTTGGAATCAAAGTTTTGAGTTGAAAACCATAAATTCACCATTGAAATCTATGACTTCCGAAGCGAACTTTAAAACGTGATTGAATGCTCGATTATACATGAATATCGTGTGCGTGTACACGTTATAATAGGGATTAAATGTGCTCGATGAAGTGAGATTAGCCAACAGTTGGCAAAGAATTAAGATTATCACTGGTACTGACGCTATTCGGCAAACATTTTGCTTGTTTGTACTTAAACATTGCTTAAGTGATTTCCGATAACAAATTATTAAGCACTAAACTCATCACTGAGACTTTTTAAACAAACATCAAACTTGTTTGCATTTAAGCATTAGTTAAGTGACCGTGACTAATTAGTAATCAACAGCTGGCTGCCGCTTAATAGCACAGCTTGCCGGTAATCGATGGTAAAACAAAATCAACAAAAGAACTCGATTAGTTCTACTTTCGGTCTTCGATCATTTGAAAAACTTAATTCTCGTCGGGGAAAACGAAATTTCTCCGATATCGAAGCTCTTCGACGGTCCACCTTAAGACTCGTTTGAAAGCATTTCTAACTGAAGAAGAGCGCAGTGAATACCGCGTAAATATACGTAATGGGTTCTTGCCAGTGAAGAAGCGAGGAAAAAAGATTCGATGGTTTCCAAGTAACCCGGAAGTAGAAAAAACTGATATTTACGATGAGAAAAGAGTCGTAGCGGTTAAATTAGAAACTTCAGGGCGTCTTCCAAAGGTAGAGAGAGAGAGAGAGAGAGAGAGAGAGAGAGAGACAGAGCGGAAATGGGGAGAAAGAACGAAAAGGGAGGAGAGAGGGAGACAATCAGTAGTAAGAGTAACCGATGGCGACGAGATATCAGGCCGGAAGTCAGGATCGAACTGATGGATCCGAAGTTGCCGATGGACGAGGACCGTGCGTGACCTTGAGTTCTGGTCCTCGATGGCCAGGGCGGGGAAGGAGCCTCGTGCCGGAAATGCGAATCGATCACCAGTTGCGCGCGTGTGGATGATCTCTGGCGAAAGTGTCAGAGGCGGGGGTGGGAAAAGGTAAAGTGTATCCTCGCAAGGAGGTGCGCTCCTGGCAAGAGCGTGCCTCGTACTGAGCGAGGGCTAAGCGCATCAAAACGCATTGTCGTTTTCCAAGCCGGCGAAGCCTCGCCGGAGACGACCGAGAAACACCGACTGTGCGCGCGCGAACCCACCCCCTCCCCCATCGTTCGTATTGGACGATTGTGGTAAGACGCGTGGGCGTCCTTCGCTGGAGGCGAAATTTGAGAGGACTAGCCAGAAATTGCTTCCTTCTTCTGGACCAAGAAAACTGACTAGTTTTCGTTTTTTTTTCACCTTTTTTTCCCCATCTCTCTTTGGTTCCTTCGAATTCTTCCGTGGCGATGGATCCTTGTAACGCGTCTGACTCGCACGGTCCATCACCACTCGGTGACCATCGATACTTTGCTTCGGAAATTACGCACACTCGTATCTGCGAGAGAACACTCATCTCTCCCCGTGGCAGTAGCGGGGAATTCGCAAGAACTACTATGGGAATTGCTGGAGCAGTTATGGAAATTTTGCAATTTCACTGCGAAGTTAGGCACATTAAACCGGTTTCCTAAAACCGGTGAAATTCTGACGTGGAAACACCTGAAAAACGATACACGCGCCTGCGTTTGAGTTTCCCCTCCACTTTGGATTCTGGGTGGTTATTGGACGATCTTGGGAGAGCGTGTGGGTGTTCGGCACCGAGGGTTGAACTCAAGAGGCCAACGGAGGCCGTTCCGTTGGAGGAGACTCCGAGGTCCGACATCGCTTCTAACCCCAACTCTAAGAAACGAGAAATAAACTTATTTCTCTTCTCTCCCGTAACGCCAACGATTCTTTCTCTCTAGCTGGTCGATCGCGGCATCAACGTGACTTAACATCGTCGGCGTTCCACGATGTGTCCAATTAACCTCGACTCATTTTTTTTTTTTTTTCAATGAAAAGTAAGAGAGTGCGCGATAGAAATGATGAAGCGATAAGAGAGATTCTTAAAGCTGGAATATCGCGATGCACGCTCGAATTGCGATACAGAGAAATCAATACCATTGCTATGGATATTTACGGGTCAAGTAATCTGTGGATGGCCATTTGTTGAAACGTCGTTGAAACGAGAATGGTAAGGGGTTTCGCGGAATAATGCTCCGACCCTGAGAGAACAGAGGAGGGATGGAAGCGGGGGTGGAATATGCCGGAAGAGGGAGAGATTCGTACCCCGGGCAAGGGAACGGATCGTTACTGGGGAAAACTCGAGCAGTAGGGGGTCTTTCCATTTTCCCGACACTGGAGGGGCGCCCCTTTGGGAGGATACACAAGGAGGGGAGGAGGGGAGGAGGGGAGGTGTCCTGCGATCGGGAGATCCCGCAGTATCAGCAGTATCGATCATTAGCACTGCTGTTTCACACCGACACGTTCTACCCACGATTCGATGAGGAAGTACCAGCTGACCTTGAAATGTCAACGGGATACCCGGCACTACCCTCCCACAAGCCCTTTTGAGTGAAATCCTAGACAGCCGCGAGACGTGGGAACTTCAAACAGAGCATATCATCGTATAATCATACGTGATTAGCGTAGCTCAGCTATTCCCCTTGTGAATCATTTGAAAGAAATTTCCATCTGAAATGACAGACACCTACGTTAAATTTACAATATTTGAATATTCACTCCATCAACGATAACTAAATTATTGTTAGAACAGAATAGTGGGAGGAATTAAGTTTCAGTAGTAAATGTCAATGCATGGGCGGACTGACTGTATATCAGGCTTTACTACTTGCTAGATAGCGGAAACGTACTTGCGCATATAAAAGTAGATAATTGCGCACCAACATAATGCTTGATTGCATTACCTCGGTTATTCCATAATTATTCGATTTATCGTTCCACTGTGCAACGGCGAAAGATCATTCAGCATCGATAATAATAATCTCAGGATGGAAGGTTTATTCGATTAGACGGTTTAGAGGAGGATTTATCGAGCACTTAGGATTTTTCTGTCAATTCTGAGTGAAAACCTCAAGGTCTACATTGATGAATAGCCTGGAGGAATGAATCAATCGAAGAATCCACTTGTGGGTAGAAATATCTTGGGGGATCGAACAATTGTCGGCGCAGGGGAGTTATGGGGATGAAACGCGCTGAAGGTTAACGAGCGATCAAACTTGCAAGAACTTCTTGATACGGAAATTCCGGATGGGCTTCCATCGCTGTAGTCTTTGTCAGATTACAGAAAGATTTATTGTTTTCCAAATCAAATCAAATCGAATCTTTTCCATCCTCCTTTTCTCCCAAGGCAGCGTGTAGTAGCATTCTCCTCTTCGGGATATCTATCATTTTTCATAATTTTTTAATATAAACGAGATCAAATAAGTTTAGCGTTTTTCTCATAAGATATCTCTCGCTTCGATAGACCAATTCACTTTCTGTAACTTTTACGGGGTCTCCATTATTTGAAGTTTAATAAAAATAGTCGCGTCTCTTAGCTGATATTGTGGTGGCTAGCGAGAAATGCGTCGTCGTCTGAGATCGTTTCAATTGATATTTTAGTTTTCGAACCAATATACCGTAGTTATTGATTCTGCTCGATTACGTGCGCTCTTATAATCCGTGTGTTTGCCAGAAAGTCATTTAACTGAAAGCTCAAAACGTTATTGGAAGCAAACGCGAATTAATACGGGAAAGAAAATTTATTTTCCGATAAAGAGAAACTCCAATTATTTTACCATGAACTATATTAAAATCAATACAAAGGCTTTCATTTCTATTTTTAAAATGTTCATTACAGAAAACTTGATCCTTTCTTATATTTATATTTCCTACGTTTCAATAAGTTCATTTTTTTGTTTTGCCGGTTCAACAGAAGTTTAAAAAATGTTTGAGTTTGACGCAATTATAAACTCGTGGTTGAAGCAGCAGTTACATCTTGAAGAAGTTGCCGTTCAATAACTATATTTTGTAATATCGGCAAAGTGTTGCTGGGTCAGAGCAACTCGCGACGAGGAAGATCGTAAAAGGAGGCACGTTGTAAAAAAGATAAGTTTATATCTATCGTAAAAAAAAAAAAAAAAAAAAAAAAAAAAATAAAATAAAATAAAACGATGGAGAGAGAGAGAGAGAGAGAGATCGAGAAATGTCTAGTCTTTTCGCTTGGAATTACTGGAGTTCTAGCAGCTTCTAAGTAAAAATGGTACGAATAAAAAAAGTCAAATATAATTTATAAGACTACCGTATCCCTTGGAAATTCTTCACTGAATATCCTTATGCAAATTCCAACTTAAATATTTTAACCGCTTTCCAATAAATCAGATGCCCATTTTGGTATTTCTCTTTTCGACAATTTTATATCCCCGATATTCACTTTTTCTCTTCGCTACCTAACTTTTTTCTTACTGATTTTTTCTCCAACTAGTGGCCTGTGGACTATGCATATTTTTTACTCCTACGTTGACGTTGGAATGATGTAAATGCAAATGCAGTTACAAATTCTACACGGTTTTCATATCATTCCACTAGGAAAATGATATAAATGTAAATTAACGGCTATAAAAATTTTTATATCTCCGTGAAATCTAAAGTTTTCTTTCCAGCTTCCTGAGGTTTACATTTCTGACCCACTTTGCACTTTCTACCGTGACGCTTTCCATATCAGTGGAAAATTGCTGTAAAACAGATTCTTCAAGGATATTTCTTTCTTCCGAGGTAAATAATGCACTTTCCGACTAATAATTGAAAACCTATGAGTCACGAAGACAAATGACTCTTTTCTTTCGTATTACGAAAGATTCCGTTTTTGACAGGTCTTGAGGAAAATATATTTAGTGCGTTTAACCCGTTATCACGCCAGTCTGTCCATTATCAACGAGATCGAGCGTGGACAGAACAGGATCAAGGTGGTGTGAAGTAGAAGCGGTCAATGATGCATCGGACACGAGCCGAGTGAGAGATTAGAAAACGTTTCTTGAAGCTTTTGAATGCCATTGCCGGCTGCTGCGCTTTTTTCGCAAACTGCATTCCGGGACTGATGAAATTCCGTTTCTAACCTACATGTCTGGTAACTTGATGGAAACAGAGTCGCGCGATAAGGGCGGTTTTCGCGGAATGCAATTTTTCAATCATTTAAATTACAGGGGTACTCCACAGTTTCGTCAGACGGTAACCGATGATGGCGGATCCTTTCTGGAACGTGACTTCGTTCATAAATGTCATTCCTCGGTTTTCGGCCTCATCCTGACATCGCGTGGCACGTGTCACGTACGTAGCGCGTCAGTTATCAAGAATCCTCTAAATTAAACTTTGCCAAAAACACACCTGTCTCACGTAGAAACATTCCGTTTGACAAATATCCTGAAAAATCTGCCTAAACTCTTCCGCGAATCTCCCCCCCCCCACCCCTTTATGTATTTACTAGAATTGCGAATGTTCATAAAAGTTGCAAAATATTCGTAACTTTAAATAAGAGATATTTCTCCTTAAAGTTTCTCGCCGCCCCTCTCCCATCCTCATTCATTATTAATTCATATTCAAAAGTATGCCGTTCCGTATCTCGAAAATTTTTAATAATCCTTCGCCCAGACTCACCAACACATTCCTGCAATATTTAATCTTTACGCCTTGAATATAAAAAGTTTTTATTTTAGGCTCCATTAATTATTACTGTTACTCGCGCACGTTGCTTTTCTCTATTTTCGTCTATTTATCAAAGATTAAAGTTCCTTTTTTCAGGGGGAAACAAAAGACTTACATGAATTTCAGGGGTTCATTCATAAAAGCGAGCAGGCTGGTTGCGTCAATGGCAGGACAACGCGGTGGAGCAGGTTCTGCTGCAGCATTAAACGTAAAATAAATGGTGCTTTGTGCGCGGCGAGGGGGTGAGGGGACGAGAGGTTGCCAGGCAGATACCTGCGAGAGGAGGCGTGCATTAATTTTGCAGGAAACTTTTCTCTCGCTCTCTAAGGGATGGTCACGTGACGTCAGCAGCTTTGCAGCTCCGTTGTTCATTCATAACCGACGAGTTTCACTCTGACGTCATAGAGTTCAACAAGACCTTGGTTGTTATCCTGACGCAGGACGCCGCAACAGGAAACCACGCTTTTCGTACCCACTTTCGCGGCATACGCTTGCACTTCCATAAATTTCAGTTTATACCACTTAATACCCCCTGGAACTTGCCATTCTTATCGCGCAATCTCCCAACTAAGCTCGCCCTTTAAAACTCAAATTCGTGAATTAGAGAAATCAAAAGCACTCTCTTCTTCCATTATCTAGAAGGAAGCGTCTCGCCCCGCACGCACATATATTACCCTAAATATATGATTCGGCGTTATGGCATCGTTTCTCTTCGTCCATTTCAAGGACGAATATTCCTTTCGTTTAATCCTGCCCCGATTTCCATATTACCATCGTGGATAATAATGTCGTAATAAAAGGTCTTAACCGAGTCCTTCCGTTAGAATTTGCTCGCTCGGATGAACAGTTATAAGCTGCCGCCGGGCATTAGGTTGGATTTCATTTGTCCAGATTTACTATGAGAACGAAATGGTCGATTTATCTTTATGGAGTCCAGAGAGTGGAGTGGAGTCGCTCGTGAATGAAAGAGCGAAGGATGAATGGGCTGCTTTTGCTGGTGGGCAGCCACGGAAGGCTATTCGCGTCACGTGACACGTGACTCGTAGGACACATTTCAGCGTTAAACAGCTAACGTGTAACGTCGGCAACATCCGCCCCCACCCCGGAGGTAATGGCAGATTAATTTTAATTCGGGCTAAACATAACGCAACGTGGCGCGGGTCACGTACTAGCAAATTAATGCATTCGCAGCAGCGCTTCCTTCCGGTAGGCCGCTACTCTACCAAGCTGGTTATTACGATTCAATGCGGATTTCAGGAGAAATTACGCGACACTCTAATAGACACGTTCTCACCTCTGCGCCCGTCCGCTCGCTATGACGCTGGATCGATCAATTTTCCTCGTTATCCGATTAATCCCAGTCCCCGTGAATGATGCTGAGCAAAACGGATGAGGCCTGCTTTTCTGCACTGTGTGGATCCAACCCCCCCCCTCCCTCACCCCGCTGAAATTCCTCGAATTTTCAGGAATTTAATACAGTTCGCTGGATAACTATCGAACATTGTTCGTGGACAGTTGAATCTCTGGTGGCAAAGGTCAGTATCGTGTCAGGTTGCCTGCTACAAAGGATGGGAGGAGGAGGATAGAAACGTCTTATTGCGAGTCTAGGGAAAAATATTCAAGGACCTCGATTTAATAGGTATCCGGTCGGCATCCGATGTCTCTCAGAGGAGATTATCCAAGTGATTAAAATTGACGACTAACGAAGTTCCCCCTTTCCACCGGGACGCGTCCTTCGACTTACTTCGACGAGTCCTTTCAGTTTTCCTTTCAATTCCACTCTCCCCCCATTCATCCCCCTTTCCCTCGTCCCTGGGAATTTAGTTTCAATATCCTCGGGATCGAGCACTGCGAAGTTGGAAATGCATCAACCGGAATTTCAAAAAAGAACGCCAGTTCTTATCGCAGACCTAATAGTTCTATAGTTCTCTGTCATTTCTAGCCATGGGGTTCTATTGAAATTTTCCAAAAAAAATCCGAGAAGCACCATAATTCCTGCAGTACACCCACGCAACGCTGAAATTCCAAGGAATTCCAACTTCACAGTGGTTCGGGATCGCAACAATTGCTATTGCAAGCCAATATTTTTGCTGTCTTTCAACATTTGCTCCAATTCCGTAGTACGTGAATGCTACCACGCATTCCTGAAGCTGCTGCCGTTGGAGCTTGAGCTTCAGGACTTCGCATCACGTAGTACTTCCTGGGAGCACGTAATAACGGAAACTGACGCGCGCGCAACTTCGATACCGAGCAACTGCCTTTGAGTTGGAAAGGCTGCTGCGAAAAGTTACGTACACCTTCGGTGATGAAGTTAAAAAGTCCTTCGTTAGTTCTCGCCAGGCTAGAGCTTCGTCCTTGAAAGGTTACTTGGGTAACGCGTGGAGAGAAACATTAGTATCCATCTCGGGATACTATGGGAAAAATCCTTAATGGACGATGATATAAAAGATAAATGTTCCCAAGTAATTTGAGAAGTACTTAAGGCACCAACAAATGTTAACCTTAAATTTCATCTATCTGGATCCATTACGCGAAAAGTTCAGGGAATTTCCTTTTTTTGTTTCCTCAATCCCCCGAACTTTACCCTCGCGTAATCAGGCGTGTCTCCGCGGTATCGAATGCCGCGTGGCTGTCCTCCGTCTCCCTTGTATCGTCTTTTTTCCCTTATTCGATCGTACGCAATGGACCCATTCGGAGGGAATAGGTTTCAGCGAAGACAGGCAATTAAACACGCGTGATTTGACAGCAAACGACGTTTCGGCTAATTTCAGTCGTGGCGCAGTGTCGTGTGTCGGACATCCGATTGACCGAGGGTTGTTCAAATACATCGGGGACTGTTGCGAGTTTGCGATCCACGCAAACGCCTATTTCACCTCAAACACCCAGGAATGTCGAGTTACCGTAGCATTGTTGCAACTCTCTTAACCCCTTAAAGATGACTTCCAGCTCAATCCATAATTTGCTGGAGCTTAAATTCTACAATCGGGAGACTCCAGACTCTACACGCTGGATGGCGCAGCGATGTGCTCCGTGGACGATAATTTGCCGAATATTGTTCGGAATCCCAGGATGTAGATATAGCTGAAAATCGTCTGGCGAAGATGGCTCTGCGTACAATTAATCCTTCCAGGATCGTGTCTGGTACGTTTAATAAGCTAATCTTTTAACGTGGATATCATAAACCGCTGACCCGTTCACTTATCAATGAAACGTCCATCAAATCCTTGCCGGCTTAATATCGATATGCACCACTTCGATTATTACCGATTTATTCCGCAGCAAACGCACAATCGCCCGATTGATAAACCAAAATGTTTTGAAGCTTCGATCGGAAGCCCGGATGACAACTTGGAATTTAAGGGCAAAATCTGCTCGGTGCAAACTCGGGAAAGTAGAAGAAACCACTTTATCGCCGATGATCCTTTTGATCGCGTGCATTCGATTTGATGTGACAGCGATTTGGCAAGGGCAAACGAGTCGCTGTCATTAAAAGGAATCATCCAGGACCGTGGAAAGATTTGGTCGCATTACGAACCGAAGGTTCCTTCGTGTGTCCTGTGTGTGTGTGTGTGTGTGTGTTGTAGGTACCACCATCTCAAGCAACGAGCAATCCCGATTTGTTTTTCGAGCTTTGAAATTTTGAAGCGAGGAATTGAAAGTCTGTCGGGCAAGTATGATCCTCCGTGACATTCGAAGGTTTTCCAAGACCTTGGCCTCCATACAGGTTCCCTGGTGTTTTCGGAGCATTTTGCAGCGAAGTCCTTGCTTGCATCGGAAGGTTCCGCCCACTCACTCTCTTTTGCTCAGACTGCTGAAAATGAACTGACGAGAGAGGAGCAAGGTCGATCGTACTAGTTAACCTCGGCAAACGACCAGTATCGCAACTCTATCGCAGGATTCGCGAATTCCGGCTGGGATTCACGCTCTAATTCGTAAACCCTGGGTCTGCGATACGACGAAAAAGATCGGGGATTAACGTTGAACTCCCCGCGAATGGTCGAAGTGGCCAGCCACATACACACGCACACACACACACACACACACTACTTTGTGATTACCACCGAGAAAGTCTCTCGGAGAAAAATTCAGGCTTTTTCTTCCACGGAAGTTCTCGTGGTTCGGTGCGGCGAGTATATTAGCGGTTCTGATGTATCGCGCGCGTCGTTGAAGGCTACATGAATTTTTCAAGTCTCGCGAAATCGATTGTTTGACCGGAACCCTTGAATTCTCTCTAGCCCAGCAGAGATTTTACTGGGAGTTCTCAAATATGTATGAGCAACAAAGGCAAAATTCAAGAAAGATCGGAAGGTCAGGAGGAAAATGGATGGACGGTTATGTTTCACTGTGAGTGAATTCCACACATTTTTATGTGGCTCGTTCGTTCGTCGGTTCATCCCTTTAAGAAAATCCATCCCCCTTTCGCCGATCGTTGATGTCGCGTGGATGACCTACGTAAAACTGGGGAGGTCAAGCGCGTATCCAAAAAGCGCTTAATTAGTGCTTTACACGGTAAGTGAAGCCGACTATAATCCGCTGGAAACTTTTTGCGAAAATCTACTCTGCAGTGAAAAGCGCGTATAACCAGGAAGGGTTTATGAGAACAGTCGCTAAATGAGCGAAAAACCTGATCTCATCGCGCCCTCCGAGTTTTCAGGTTTTAATAATCTGAAAAGTCGACCGAACCATCTCCAACAGTTAATTACACGTGAACAGAGCGAAGGTTAATCGCGTGTCCAAAAGCCGAACGTTCATTTTCAAAAAGAAGAGAGAAGGAGGAGAAAAACAAACGATTAACAACTCTTCCCTTTTCTTCTCTTCTCTCCTCTCCTCTGTACACTCCTCCTCGTAGCAAAAGAAACGATTAATTATATCCAGTGTGCCCCGAGGTCTAATTAGTATACGAAGTTACTCTAAACATCTGAAATCAGTTTTGGGTAAACCTATCGAGTAAATATTCAATGATTTACTTTTTGATTTGTGCTTGGGTTTACTTACCGCCGCAAGTATTTAGTAAAATTTTTAATGAAACGTTAAACCTTCGGTCAATTTGCCGAATAAATATTTGATAGGTAGTACTTGAGTTTGCTTTCGATATTCCTTCGAGAAGAAATTAAACCTTGAGTTAATTAATCGCATAAATATTCGATAGGGAGAGTTTGAATTTATTCTTCCCATTTCTTTTTTTCCACTGGGTAACACAGCGCTCGGATAGAATTCTCGAAAAAACGATCGAGAGAGATTAACTTTCAAGTTTCTTTCAAATAAACATTCGGTAAGAAGTGTTTGGGTTTCCTTCCACATTTCTTGAGGGATCTTGAAAGAAGAAGAAGAAGAAGAAGAAGAAGAAGAAGAAGAAGAAGAAGAAGAAGAAGAAGAAGAAGAAGAAAAAAATTATGGAGAGAGACGAGGTCAAGGGGAGCGTAGTCACGACATTCGAAATTTCGTTTGGAACTCGTTTTTCCCACGATTCGAATTTTCCCCGTCGCACATATTTCCCGCTTTTACCCGGCAGCAGTATTTTGAATTTTCGTTTATCGCGTCCACGAAGACTCTAGACCGGCAAACTACAAAGCTATTGAACGCGGACAACCGCGCGCTTCTGACCTACTTTCATATTTCTTCTCCTCACATTTTCAGTCACATTTTCTTATCTCGCGTTACGAGAGCTTATTCATCGTAAAATACGACGAACGTGAATTTTAATTCTTCGACGAGCTGATGACGCAATCCCCAAAGTATCCTAACGTCTGGCACTCGGGACGAGAATTCCAACGTGAGAAAAGACTCCTTTTCTTTTCTTTTCCGCGTTAAATACTTGTCTGAACTTTTCTCGATATGCTGCTCCGAAACCAGGAGGAACTGAAAATTTTTCATGTTTCCGGCAAAAGGATACTCGGTGTCTCGCGTGCATTAGCACACGCCGTCGCTATAAGGCGGCTATACTACTTGGCGCGAGACTCCGCCGAGTCTCCCGATACTTAAAAATCCTCTCGAAGCTCGCCTAAACGCCATCGAACACATTTGCCTGTCAAACTAATACTCGCGGGATTTCGGGAGACCTAATCATATCGAGATCGCAAAAAAGAAAAGAAAAAAACCCCCACGTAGGGGAGAGGGAAACGTCGTAGAGTTCAATGGAGATTGAACGAAGCCGTAAATACGTAACTATAGCAACCTGTGTGTTTTACGGGTGTTTCCCACCGGGAACACTGAAATCAAGGAATAACTTCCAGATATACGCGACAATGACGCAGGTGGACCTTTACGAGCACCTAGCGGATATTCTCTACGCACGGGGTGAACATACGAGATCAACTCGTGTATTCGTAAATCACGGTTATTAGGCTATTGCGCATAAAAGAGATTTTTTTAATGTTCGGGCAGAATTGAATTCATGTACTCACTGAACTCGCCCGTTAAAACGCCGCGCATCGACTCACCTGAAACAAAAAAAAATGCCGATAATTAATATCGTTCGGAAAAAAGATTCGTAGAGTTCGAGAGGCATCGTTCGCGGGACAATGACGGCGTGTGTTAAATCAACCATAATAACGGGAGAGAGAGAGAGAGAGAGAGAGAGAGAGCTTGCGGTGGACGCACTGCGATTGTTCAAGAAAATTGTCCATTACGTTTACGTCACGTTAACGTTACAGAAGCATGTAACATATTTGAGCCAACGCCGCGCACCGTATAAATTGTATAACGCGTTATTGTATGCGCGGCGCACTCTGTACGAGGAGAGAATGAAGGCTGATTAATATGTGATGGCGGGCTAATGTAATTGTGTGATAAAAAAGAGCGGTGCGCGCGTATTTAGAGAGGAACACGGTGTATTTGGAGGGAAAAACTGCTGGTTTTAATCAGCGGAGGATTTTTTTATTGGCGCGGCCGAGACCATAGCGGAGGAAATAGCGGTGTGGGAAGCGGTAGCAGGTTTTTATTATGAAATTACGGGGTAACGAGCACGAAAAGTAGAAGAGAGCTCTCGGTTCGAATACGTGATCGGACATCTCGCACTTTCCGTGAAAATGTTCCGCGATTTGCCCCGGAAGAAACGTGTTTCTAGTTCTCCCCGGGCTTTTTCTAAGCCCCGGCGGCATCGGAAATAAAAGAAATAATATATTCGAAAGCAGGTGCTATTCGCGAACGTGACGACAGAGCACGCAGCGGGGAAAATATTTTATATGCAATCGATGAAACCCACACACACACACACACATATGTTACTTCCGCTACATATCTTTTCGGAATTTTCTTACTTTCTTACGGGAATCTATTTTACGAGGGTCTCCGATTGTACTTGTGAGAAGACGTTAGAAAACTCTAGGCTATGCACTCTCTCTCTCTCTCTCTCTCTCTCTCTCTCTCCTCCGTATGCTTATGAAATTTATAATATAATCAGCAACGCGCGCGATGTAGCTCTGTACGCCGCTCGGATGCTGAATAAATGCATGTCACGTTCCAAATTTCTCAAGGATACTTGTCGCTTTGATCACGCGTCAAATCATAAAAAGGCTACCGAAGAAATTGAACTCTAGAATAGACATTCTCCTCTTATGTATTACGGAATGGCAGAAGAGAAGAGAAGAGAAGACGACGCGCTAGTCCTCCACGTCCACGTGGGGATGGGAAATCAATATCTCTCAGTTTCGCGAAGACAGCAGTGTCGCTGGTCTTCTATGAGTGGAGGAAGTCAACTTTCCACGCGAGTGCGGAATTCTCAATTAGTTTATTACAATTCAGAAAAGTCTCTGCGTTGTTAGAAGCACGAAACTGTGCCACGGATAATAACGAAACAACTCTGTCTGGAATATTAATTGCTCCTCGCGCAAACTCTGGCCTTCCTAAAAATATTTCAAGTACAAACTCCGGCTTCTGGAAATTCTATTAAAGTGCATTAAAAGAGCGTCTCTCCTCCATCGGTGGGGAGAGAATTTTTGATTTGAATAAATATCAGTGTCATCGCTCTATGCACACGCGTGTCCGTGATTTGCGTATGGTGATGGTGGTGGTGCGAACGAAGTTCTCGTTCCTCCGGTGAAAGAGAAGATTTTCAGCGTCGAGCGCAAATTTGTTAATATTTTAAGATTCGAGTAAGCGGACTTTAATCTCGATAATTGGAACGTGATTTGCATGTGCCGGTGGTATGCATATTCAATCCAAAGTAAAGCTGCTCCATGTACATATTGAGTTGGCTTGTATATCAAAGGTGCAAGTCGATTCGGGTGTTAACAATGATATTTACCAGGTGAAGCGGGATTCCCTGCTGCTATTAATTAATTGAATCCACCGAAAGCCCAGAGTACCATTTTCCAACGAATGTCTTCAGGACTCTCGAGGGAAAACTGTTTGGGTCCCCCGGAGGGGGAACGTGTCCGAGTAACAATCGTACAACCGATGACCCACCCTCTTTTCAGGTGCAAGATCTTAAGGATTCCCGAAAGGATATCCCTGGAACTTGAAACCTCTGATCCGGCGACGGAAGAAAATATGTACAAGAGGAAGGACCCTGCTCTAAATTTCAAGTTCTAAACACCCTGAAGGGTCCTAAGCTCGTAGGGCTTAACGCAAACACAGCCTTGAAACACCTTTGGGGGGAATCCTTCTCAAACAATGCGACGTATAATCTAGAATCTGGAAGGGTTGGGACATTAATTAATTGTTCCGGACGAAATTCTCGCCATTTTCAATTTTCCAACCCCTTGTACCCTCGCGGAAGATGAGAAGGATACGCACGAAGGTGGTGGTGGTGGTGGTGGTGGTGGCAAACAATCGTAAACTGTTTAATGGTCGAGCGGAGGCCGATCGGTTCAGACGGTAATTGTTCCTGCGAGCCCGATTCCGAGTCAGTTTCGGAGGAAAGTGCCATCCAATCCTTTTTTAACGAGCTTCCACCACTTTCCTTCGATCTTCGTTAAGTTTTCACATACCAAATAACTTTTTTATAGCACGCGCGAGCTTAAAATAAATCCAGGCGAAGCAGAAATACCCGCGATGAAAGTTCCGCGGACGTTGTTCGACCGATACAAAGTTATCTCGTTACTCTGGCAAGTTCTCGACGCACGCGGGGTGCTGTTACAAGGAGAGATATTTTAATCCTCCGATGTCTTTGACACGATAAAAAAAAGCATTTCATTTGCCATTGGACTTTTAAACGCAAGCCGAAGATGGATAGTCATTTTTCAGTGGTGGAGAGGAGGGAAGGGGAGAGGAGAGAAGGTACTTGTTCTAATGGAATATCCTGTACTTCTTGCGGAATTAATTTGTCTTGTTCGAGGCGCGTGTTCTTGGATAAATTAAAAAGAAGCTCAGATTGGAAAAAAAGTTATTAGACTGGGATAGTTTCCGGTAGAGTGGTAAAAACGCAGGGAGAGACTGGAGGGAATGGATATTTTAAGGTAAAACGGCGTACCACCGCCTTCTTCTCGCGAGCGAACGCTAGTCCCGTAGGTTGCTCCGTATGGTGCATTTCCTGCAGATTTAATCTGTTTTTCCGGGGTTGCTTTGTTCTCGGTTAAATTAAAAGAAAGCTCGTGTTGAAAAGAGCGTGTTATACCGACACCACGGTAACGTGGGCGTCCTTTGAGTGTATGGCGGATTGGGAGTTTTGGTATTGGCGCGGCATCCAACTGGTTCCCCTTGAAATGGAAATCCCTGGTATGCGCGAATGAACGTCTAATATCGTAGCAGCCGCGCAGGAAGCAGAAAAGTCCGGTCCACAGCTGCAAATCGCGACCCGCCTGCGTTCTTCGCGCTCCCTAGCCCCGTCCGAACCCACCACCCACGCAACTCAGCTCGGCTCACACATCTCTCCCTCCCTCTCTCTTTCTCTCTCGATCGGAGACACCTTTCAGACTACGACCTTGAACGTGTCCGAGATTACGGCCCTGACTTTCATGGAACTTTCTGAATGGAGTTAGACCGCTTTTCAACTTTGATTTGAATAATTCTAATTGCAAGATTCAATGGATGAAATGCAAAGGCAGGTTTATCCATATTTATGAGAGTTATATCAAAGGTGATTTCATTAGGAGGGTTTGTATTAAAAAATGCATTTTTTCCCCTAACTTTGGAGGGAGAGGATACGATGAATTATTAATGCTTCTCGCGATTCCCCCTCCCCCCCCACCCAAATCGCGTTTATATACTTGTATGAATATTTTTCATTTTCGGAGCAAGGATATAAGCGTACAAGTAAAATTTTTAATAGCCAACAACAGTATATACGTGTCGAGAGTAGGTAATATCAGACGGAACGATACTATAAAATTTTTGACAAATTCACAGTTAGAAGAGATTATAAAGGAAATGACGTAAATGAGAATTTTTAGTTTGATCGTAAAATTCGCAAATAAGCTTGATAAGACCTTGAGATTTTTAAATTTGTATGGGCATTGGTCGCGTGCAAGGGTTTGCTTATACGAAGTTCGTGCAGGTGCTTTCCGAAAGAGTTAGTATTTTACTTCTGTTTACGTCTATGTAGCAAACGACCCTATAAACCCTATGGACCCTCTCGTTTTTCGTGTTTCAAGAATCGAGAAACGCCTACAGGGTGAAATAAAACTCCTGGCGGTAGTTGCTTTAATGGTGTCAGTTACGACCTTCAAAATCTATGACGTTCGTTTCCCCAAATTTTCCAGGCTGCTTCCACCGTTGAGTACCGCGCGAATCAATCATGTTAACCAAATTCCTAATTCCCCTTCCAGCGAGTTTCCTTCGTTTTCCCCGCCAGTTAAGGTATTCGGCCAAGTTAAAAGCAGTATTATTTGCTAAGCTGTGCGTGCGTGTGACACACTTTGCAATTTAACAGTCTCACCCACGATTGTTTCGAGTGGATGGCTAATAGAAACGTGTGGGACGGTGGGAGGAGCGGTGCAGTTGCACACAAATATTTATTAACATATACAATAGAAACAAAGTCTACGGGGGCATTGAAGCGAATCGATAAACACAATATTTGTCCGGTGCCCCGGCGCTCCTCTCGGTGTTGGGCGAAAAGCCGTCGATTATCAGGTGGTGGTGCAGATGCAGTAGTCGAGCGAGGTGCATTCAAGCTGTTTAAACAACTAGTCGGCGCACTGTGCAGCTTCGTTATTTATCGAGGTGCATAGGTCCATTTGACCCGAATCTCTAGCCAAAATTATTTCTTCGCTTTATGTGCCGGTGTACCGCTTGATTCGAGTCTCCGATAAAAATTATCGCCCGACACGACGCGACGCGACACGACGCGACTCATAATGCATCAGTCTCGCTTCTCTCGAATCACGAACTTGATGAAGCATAGGAGGAATCTCAGCATCGCGGAAATACTTAATCCTAGACGTCCCTAAAATGCTTGAAAGGCAACAACGCGAAATTTATATTCGGAGCCTTCCGCGGTAAAAATATTCATCCCTGCCACTTTGCGAAGACGCTGCGTTATGAAAAGGATTCATGGAGGTTTACAAAGGGATGCAAATCTCACTATCCCCACCAACCCACCCCGGTGAGTCCTTTGCGCAAATTTTGCATTTATATTCAAGTCCCGGAAGAAGAGCCCACCCCCCCTCCCTCCATGTCGGCTTTGCAATTCTCGCGAACACGCGTATCTCGTACTCGTGTGCGTTATTTGTAATTGCGCGCGGTACTCGTTTGATCGTTTTAAGGAAGCACTTTCGATATATTTAAGATCACGAGTAATTTCCCCCTTGAAGAGCGCATATTAATTCAACTGAAAGCTCTCCCTTTCCCCCCGAGATGCGCGAGGAGGAGGTTTCCTTCCCGGGGAAAATCCCGTGGTATAAATTTGTACTCCATCTCGTTCCAATCTTCTCTCAGAGCTGGATAACCAGCGGTGGCGGCGGCTTCTCTATCACTGACACGCTTTACGAATAGTTGGCAGTCAAAGAAAAGACAGTGGAATGCAGAAGGTTGCGGACGCGTGGGTGAAGGGGTCAAGGTCGAAACGGTCGAGAAAAGCGAGGGAAGAAGGAGGTAAGCGGTAAAAACAACAAGTTCAGCAAAGTATTTTTAACTGCTTTTCCGCTTCCCTTTGAATTGCGCCGGCTCAATGAAGAACTCCAATGATGAAGAAATTCCCGAGGAATCTTTAGAACTTTCTTCTTTAATTTCATTCGCTTCTCCGTGTGCACGCGGCGGGAGCATGATCTTTGAGAGTGCTTCAGTGCCAAGGAATTTCCTTGCCTCGGTCTTCCCTCGAATTTTCATCGGTATTTTGGATTAAACGAGGTTCGCGTCGGTATTAGCGGAATAATCTTGAACCTTCCGCTAATTGCGGGAACGCGTGGCGGATGTACATTCGGAGTCGAAGACTCTCTCCCTCGGTACGGGGGAAATCGTGTCAGAGTGCAAAAGCAATAACGACTCGGCTAGCTTTGTCCTGGCTAGTCTGGACTTTTCATTCGGGTCGTTTCAGCGAAGAAGAGCAGTTTGAAAGGCAAATTGAATTTAGCCGTAACAGAAATGTCGCTTAAACAGCATTACCGAGACTCGCTACTCTCGAGTCTCGAGTCTCGAGTGAGAAAAGTAGGGAAAACATCGAGGAAGCCGGAGAACCAGGTGACGGCTCGAGGAAAACTTACGAAGAAAATAAGAAGGGACGACACTTCGTTACGAATTCTTTGACGATCCTGCCGCCGCCTTCTCGCTGATTTTCCTACGACCTCAAAGTGTTAAGAAAAAAGAGGGGGAGGAAAAAAGGAAGAAGAAAGAAGAAAAAGAAAGGGAAAACTCAATTTTCTAATACGAATCTCTTATTTTCCAGAGGAATCCATCTCCTCTGTTACACCCTCGACCTCGAAAAAATCTTAAGACTTACGTTTTATATAACGCAGCAGACGCTCTTATTCCACAAGAATGCCGCGACTTTTATACGGCAAGCTCTTGCATAAAAATTTAACCGAACGGAGAGAAAACGTAATAGCTCCTCCGCGCGTCTACCGAAACAGACGACGGACGGGGTTATCATTTGAAAGTGGTATGGTTTTAATAAATATGTCGCGCGTCGATGTCTCCGCGCTCTGTTTTACCCAATGCAAACGATACAAACGACGACAAAATGGATCCGCGCAAAAGCTCTGGGGATTATATCGGTAAATCGGATTATTAGAGCGTGAATTGATAAATCCGGAAGCCTTCGATTTTGCCGCTAAAATACCGCGTACGCGTACGCGTATCGGGGTATCGGTATCGGTATTGGTATATCGCGCATGATTTGTCGTCGCCGATCGCTAAGCAATCTCTCCTCGGAAACAATAATTCCAAAATAATTTCATTGGGCGAAACAGACGTCTCTGGATCCATTATCGAAGGTTGCGCGGGCTTGGCAGAATTTAACAAATCAGCCGAAATGGGCTGCTCGTTAATTATCAATTATTACGGTATAATTAGTCAAATAGCTTACTCGATCACCGGCTGCTGCTGCTGCCGCTGCCACTGCCACTGGCCCACTTTCCTTGACGAATACAATTTCCACAAAGTTCCAGCGAAATGCACAAAGCTTCGGATACGTTCCTTTGGATGATGAATATACTTTCGTAATTGTTGAAAACGTCGTTCTCCCCGTACAAAGCGCAAAATCGTGCAAGAGTAACGGAGCCCGCGACACGCGCGACGGAAAACTTGGAGGAGTCGAATGAATCCTTTCCACCGAGAAACTATCGAATTTAATCGAACGAGTGCAAACTCCTCTCCGAAGATGCGGATGTGTGAATTATTTGTCCAGAGAGGGAGTGATATTGATTTTTGTCGAAGGGTGTAGTAATGGTTGATGAAGGTATGCAGGTTAGTGGAATTCGTGCAATGTTCCTGGCACGAAAACGGCATTTTAAATTTGCTGCTGAGAGATAAATCGATGGTTCCGGTGCGGTAGAGAGAGAGACAGCGGCTTTGTGCTCATTATTAAATCGCCGCAGCACCGAAACGAGCAAGACCATTCTCCTTGCCACTTCCATTGGTCACCATCGCCACCACCCCATCCCGCTCTACCATCTCCTGCTTCTAACGACGAGACGCGTTCTCTTCTCCTGATTCGCTTGATAAAGTTTCAAAAATCCAGAGGAATTCATCGAGGATAATCGGAAGAACCTAATCAGAGACGCTGGAACGGAGATGCAATTTTGGACGCGACGACGACCATCTTCGGGATCCTTGCATCGATCGTGCTTCTATTTTTAATCTATCTCGATTGCGTAATAAATTCACGTGAAAGCGCGTATCAATTTCGAAGCAGCGTGGGGTGACGAAATGAGAGGGACGCGATAGTTCGCGAAACATTCGATTATTCATAACTGAAAACCGTACACACACTATCGTGCATATGTGCGAAATAGAGCTGGTCCTCTGCGCGCGCGCGCGCGCGTGTGTGTGTTACGTGTGATGCATGTACGAATACCAGCAGGGTTGGTTATTCCGTCGATAGCTCAGCCTGAAACGGATAGTCGAGCATCCGATAACAAGAGCTTTGAGATGAAAAAGGAATCTGTAGCGTGTATACACGCGTGTGCGAGTTTGCCAAAGCACACGTACAACACTATATAAAAATTATAATTAACTAGCTCTCCCGCCGTGTTAGGACATAATACAAGACGCGCAGGACTTTTTACAGTTAATCGATATATCGAACAAAAGCAGAAATTTCGCATTGAAAAAATTCTTCTTCTGGCTTCCGATGGTATAAATGGTAAAAAGAAGAAACGGGTAAAAATATGAGAGAGAAAGTGAAAAGGCATGGAAAATTTAGGTGTTCGGTCTTGGCTGAGAGCAAAACGGAAGAAGAATACATAGCTGATCCAGAAGAGTCTCTTCCCACGGGATACATTATACTCGGCAGAAACTACGCGATTCACCACACACAACCATGAGTTATTCACTCGCGACGAACGTCACGTGCTTGGAAATTCATCGTATCTTGTCTGGCGAGTATTTCAGCTGAAAAAACTGTGCGCGACCACTACTTTTCTCTCTGACGTCACACGGAAAATTTGTGGAATCGCAAAGACGGAATAAGAGCGCAGCCTTGAATGTCTCTCAGGACTTTTAAGAAAACCTTTGGTAAACCAGGATAGAGTTGACAAGGACGCGCTGAGAATTATTGGCATTCCCTTTGGACGCTGAAAATCCTTTGTCCCACCTGATTTCCCGGACGATCATCCATCGTCGTGTACAGGTTTAATCTCTAGCGATTTTTCTTAATCTACGCACAAAGCCAGATATCTATCTATAGATACGGCCAGATGTATTTTGATTCTATACCAAGAGAATGGGCGCTGATCAAACTAACCTTATGAAACGCGACTGTGTGTTCAACATTTGGCTAAAACATTGAAAATCCTTTCCTTTGTCCTCCTTTCGGCACCACCCCGCGTGTCGCAACGGAGGATCAGGTTTCGAGATTTTATCTCTCTCGGTCCTATATACGGGGGATCTATATACTCATTGTCCAGCATTTTAGATGACACCGTGCGAAAATACTGGACAGTCTTTATGTCTTGTCCGATCCCTCCTCCCACCATACCCATGCCACGTGTCGCGACAGAGAATTAGTCCTCGGTGAATTTTCGCCTGGGAAAAGTTTTTAACCTCTTTTCAAGTAATATATACATTTATTAGCGATGCACGATACGCTTCAACCGTAATCTCGGGGAGTATACACACCCTCGCGGAACGTCCAATGCATACGAATGAAGGGGATGTATCGCGTCAGAGTCGTTTGCAAATAATAAACATTCTCCGCGGGTTTAATGTCACCCATGCAAACAGAAAAACTGGAATATCGCGGCGACTCATCCTCGTAATCGCGTGCAAATCCATAAAAATTGCAGTATTCTAACGAGAACCTGGAACAAACGTAAAGCTCGTGAAACGAGATCGATTAACCCTTTAAGGGAGTGGCATAGCGAGAGATAAAAGACGAGTCTGAAAACGTGAGAGGTTTTTCAAGTTGGCCCATTGGCAGTAATGGCATTAACCACAACCACCACCACCACCACCACTGATTAACGCGTGATTCAAAGAACCAAGGGATGGGAGAGGGGTGAGAGGACGTTAGCGAAGGTCGCAAGGTCTTCCTTTGGGTAAGGTCCAATCGTTGAACAGCATTGCGGAAGAACGGGGGACTTCTGCGGGGTAACCTAGTTCAGTTCGCGATCGAGAATCCCCGAGGAGAACTCGGCCGGGTGAAGATAACCAGGAACGGGGGTAATGGTCCCTCTTGGTGGTCCACTTCG
Organism: Sclerodermus sp. 'alternatusi'; assembly: GCA_037305995.1. Lineage (NCBI taxonomy): Eukaryota > Metazoa > Arthropoda > Insecta > Hymenoptera > Bethylidae > Sclerodermus > Sclerodermus sp. 'alternatusi'. Next base: position 5,901,181 of record CM074553.1, on the reverse strand, counting down.
TAGATGGGCCGAGATGCCTCGTTTCCTCGCAACGATCGAAGCTCTTCTCCAGCCGGGATTCCCTCTGCCATTTCGTCGCGATCTCTCTCTCTACGGTCTCCAGGTACCACCAGCGGCGGAGAATCTCCGCGAAAAGAATGGCGCTCGCAAAAGCTGTGAAAAATCGTCCACGATTTCCCTGAGATAGAGAGGGTCGAGTTGAAAGGCCTCTCCCCCTCCACCTCTCCCCGTGCGCTAATGCTATCATAAATACATCTACGTAGGAATGTCACGTGATCTCTCTGGAAAACTCGTGAAATCTCTGAGACGACGCGGGTATGTCGTTCCCCGGATACGCTCCCCGTGTTCGATACCGGCGCGCGTGATTTTCCTCCTGGCCAGCGTCGAATAATCCGCGTGACGTTTCGCACACAACCTCGGTTGATTCTTTTTTATCGATCCCATTCCGCCCGCCCGGGTGTAACGCGTGGGAAGCGGCGGTTTTACGAGAACCCAGGAAAACCATTTACCTCGCTTAAAGTACCGTATCGTATATTCACGGACGACCACATTATGGGAGGGGTTACGCGATACCGCGATCGATCGCCAAGTCCCATCGAGATTAGCAGAGGCCAATGTTCGGAGTTCAGGCTCTCCTAACGAGGTTCCTAACGACAGCGCTGACTCATCACTGCGCGATCTGGTTAACTTCATTAGCCGTCGATTCTATCGAACATCATCGGGGAGACTGGAAGCAGACGCGGGAACTCGAGATGATTCCTGTGCCAAGAGAGGACGCTAATCTGGCCCGGGACCAATTAAGCGGAAGCTCGTTACACTCGTAACGAGCTGATTAGCCATGTGGTCGGCAAAAAGTCTAGGCACTCGAGAAGCGAATAAGAAGAGAGTGAAAGTAAAAATATTGTGGCGTACACGGGGGGTGGTGGGGGAGCTGGTGATAACACCAGTTGATCCTCGCTTTGATTCGACCGAAAGATCATTAAGAGCGCAAGAGCATGTAAGAAGAAGTAATTAATGATACACGCGCGAAACCATCTACGAAGAAGCACGATTAATCACGAGTACGAAGAAATTTAGGCGAAAAACATAATCAACCGTACACAGGGGAGGGGAAATGCTCACTCAAAACTTGGATTATAAATCATCGCGGTATATAACTGGACTTAATAAAACATATCAGACCCGTTAGAATTATTCGAAAAATTTCTCAACTACGATGAAAAATGAAGTTGGCCCTCGGTTCTCCGCTGAGAAAATAAGAGTTCATTGGAATTCAATATCCAGCGGGCTCTATATCACGATGCGAGTGAATTAACGATCTCCCTTCCGCTTAATCGATCGATTAATCTTGGAAAGTGCGAGAGCTAACAAACGTTAATGAAAAGTCTGATCCGCGAACTTCCCTGTAATCCTAAGAACGTTTCTCATCCGATGCTGCTCGGGGGGTGGTGGTGATGTTGGTGGTGGTGATCAGGACGCTTGAAACATCGAGCGATAAATCAGAGAGGGCGGAGGAAAAGTTCGTTTTCGCAACGCAGCGACGAAAAAAGACACGAGGGGGGTCGCGTGCAAAGATTTTCACTGACGCACTCCCACGGACGATTCTCGGATCTCTCTCGGTCAGCTTTTTTATCAGAATCCAATACCCCGTTTTTTTAAACTCCCGGCGAAACTTCCCTCCGGGTCCTCCAGGAGAACTTTTGCGAGAGCCTCTCTCTCTCTCTCGTGCTCGGGAACCGCTGGAACACCGGTTATATATTTAGATCTTTATCAACGATCTTCATAAATGAATATATTAGACGTCGAGCTGAGAAACTTTTCTCTCTCGCACTTCATTATTTCAAACTTTTCGCAGCTTTTTATATCTCTAATCTCTTTCCAGAGGGAGGGGGGCGAGAGCATTTTTCATCGCGTTCTTCTCTCGGTCGAGGGGATGCGCGAAATGAATCAAACTCCCTCCGGTCTCTCATCTGGTACTGGATGCCCCGTCGTAGTTAAAACATCGCGCGATAAATCAATGGTGGATATCTGGCGAATGCCAAAAGGGTGGTTAGGACGGAGAAAGGGGTTGCTCGTTATATACTTGCGTCAACGCACATACACACACACACACAGTGTCGTGGATCGTTTGTTCCTGTCAGATGTGCTAATCTACTTCGTGGTTCTCTCGCGTTACGACGGAATGGATTCACGTCGGTATGAGACACGCTTCATACCGCCTCTCTGAAATTAGCCTACTTCTTCGTCCTATTCGTATTCTCGACCTACGACGACGACGACGGTAGCGACGATGGTAATCGCAATTGCGTCGGACGCTCTCTCCCTTTTGCCCTGGCGCGCCAAATCCGATCAACCGAGCTGGGTTGGCCGCGAATGCAAAAATCGAAAAGTTTCTTGCTGGAAAATTAATAAATTGCTAGCGCATAATTGAGCGAGCGGGGACTGGAAGAGATGGATCAAAGTCTAAACTTTGGTAGACTGCGCAACGACCTTGATCTGGGTTTCGAAGAGAACTGGCAACGGTACGTGTCAAGGAAGCGGATTAAGATGAACGTCTACTGCCAGAACGTCGACGATAATCTTCTAGCGAAAGCTCCTGAGACATTGCGAGTATCCTGCCGCTGCTGCTGCGAGCAGCCTGAAAGTCAAGTTTTTACCGCGGATTTATAGACACGTTGAACTCGACACGCTCATGACTTCCTGTTTCCTATGTTTTCGCGTCACGAAGGAGCGAAGCAAGCGGCAAAAAGATTTTCGCGGTAAATACCACGAGAGACTTAACGAACAACATCTCGTTTCGACGATTCTCCTCGCGCTGCGCGCGTTCTCGTAAGTTTGATAATTTAAAATGTGCATTTGCTGCAACGCGGCAGCAGTTTCTCGCTCGATGGTGAGAGTTTTGGTTAGCGAGAAGAAAGCCCCGGGAAGAAGACGTTGATGAGAAATCTCGCAGCGTCCGATAGGGAATCTACACGATTCCTGCGATACGATCTTGATGAGTACAAGAGCAATTTGCCAAGGCTAATTCCAGGGCAACTCGCGAGATTCGAGATACACCGGAGGGGAGGAGTCGAAGGATATAATTTTTGCAATCTCCAGATGCTGAGAAACTTCTCGCTTCTGGAGGATACTCGACGATTGGCGCCTCATTTGAATATCCCAAAGTTTAATCCTTAATGTCAGGACTCGTCCCCCGAGAGAGGATGTAAATGAGATTACGCGGCACTTGGCGGTCTCGTCTTTTCCGCCTACGACCCTCTCTCCCTCCGCGTTCTCGAGAATTCCTACCATCCTACGGAAAACTTTTCTCCTCTTCTCTCTCAACGTTGAGCAGTCGTTCAAAAATATTTTTCACCGTACACGACGACGACGGCGACGAGTTTTGTTTGAACTATGAACGAAAGGAATACACAGAGAAGACCCAGCAGTGGTGCAAATTACCCTGCAACGAGATTATCTCCGATCGTATCCTCTCTTTAAACGCGCATCTCCTGGCAAAATCCCTGCGTACTCGTGTCTGCGAAAAAATCTCCTCGAAGAGATCCATTCTAATTATTCTATGCATCGTTGTTGTTGTTGTTGTTAGTTTCAAACGAATTCTTTTCAACATTCGGATTTAACAGAATTATAACTTTTGACCTTTGAAGCGAATGTACTCTCGAAAGTCGCTGGAAAATACTTTCTTTGAGGTACAAGGGAGGCATTATATGAATCAAATAAGATTGTGGAATCAGAAGGGAGAGGGAGAAATAACTGAAAGGAAGGTAAAATTGGTTTCTCGGGTATCGGTTAATGAAATTCAAGAGAAATTTGTGGCTTTTCTTCTCTTTCTCTCTCGAGAAATACTGTTAAAAAGCGACTTGACTAATTTTGGTAAGAGTACCCGCGCGAGAGTGAGGAAACTGCGAAAAATGCTAGGTTTTAATGCGTAGACCGAGGAAATGCATTTATTAAGGATTAATTTCATGCTGGTACAGTGGGTTGAAAGTAAATCAAGAAGTCCACAGCCATTTTTCATTACACCCCAACCACATGGGCAGATTAACTGCTCACGGGGTAAGACCGACCATGCAGGTACAAAAGCTCGTTGGATTCTTCTTGGTCTGTGAAACTTTGGGTTTTAGCATGAAAATAGAGTAATGGGTCACTTTAAAAGGAGCTTGTAAAAATTGCACGTTTTTTGCGCGAAAGATATTCACAAGGATTATTAAAAGATAAAGAAGCGGTAGTAGCAGCTGTTAAGAAATTACCATTTGGGTATTTTGATTTGATTTTTCAGATTTTTCCATTTCTTTCGTCAGTTTACGGTCCGTGCATTTAAGATGCCAGTCCTCTCTTAAAGATCCATCGTTTTATCGAATGTTTAAGAGGGAGCGACAACCGTGCAGGTTCCGAAAGTTTAATCCACCACTGGATGGAGAGCACTTTGCAGTGAGAACAGGGTTCCATAAATTTTACGGATGGGTAAGTCGGAGTTCCTCTCTTTTCCGGGTTTATGGGACTCCCCACCTATGGGAGGAAGTGCAGTCTGCGTCGATTGCCAAAACAAACGGAATGCGAGTACACGCAGGTGGTCTCTTCTACGCGAGCACTTGGGGCGCGGGATAAAATAAAATTCACGGGAAATACGCGTGTTGAGATACACCGTGAGATTGTGCTATGCAATATGCAATGCGTGCAAAAGCCGAACGCGTTCGCGATACACCGAAGGAAAATTTACTTTTCTCCTGCTGCTTAAAAGGTTTCCAAGGTAAATTTCCTTTGATATTTATAGATTCGCGCGAGTCGTTAACAGAACGGGTTTTTTCTTCGTTAGAGAAAGAGAGAGAGAGAGAGAGAGAGAGAGAGAGAGAGAGAGGAAGATTCGTTTAATTGGATCTTCGAGTTGAAAGTAGATTTTCTATAAAACACAGAATCAGAGGAAAAGGCCAGATGGTGGTGGTGTGGTGGTGGTGGTGGTGGTGAGGTCTTTGGGAAGCAGTGAAAATATCTCTGTGTATATGGGAAGAGAATTCCTGGGATTTTCTCATAGATTCGGTCCTATAAGATGCGGGATTGCGTGGTTTTGGAAGCTGCTGGAAGTTTACTACAACCGGATACCAAGCTGGATTTACATGAGGCTAAGCACGAAGGTTTTCCACGGCAATAACTACCTTCATCCAGCCACACCAGCTTGTCTATACTTCGGTCGGTCCTTCAAAAGAACTCCCTTATACCTTTTCACGACACGCGATCTATTATTCAGTATTGAGCAGCGCACATTCAAGCTCTGGCAATTGGAGTAAAAGAAGCAATTTTCGAGCCAATAAAAAGATGAGACAGGTGTCAGGCGAAAAAGGCGGATATTAAAAAGGTTGAAATTTCTAATATAACGCGGTATCGAGAAATTGACGGCAGGAGGTCAACCAATATCAAATATTAATACTCACTTATACTCGTTGTTAAATTGTGTCGGAGTACCGTCCGGACAGACACTTGACTCTTTAATGGAAAAAATGACGATTTCCGAGAAAACGAACGACCCCCCCTCACACCCTCGATATTAACTCTCCACATGAATCGTGAAAGATTTCTCAAACGAATGGAGAATATCCGAGAAGAGAAAGATGGCCGACTTATCCTTGATAGCGCGAGAGTATTTTCTGCGTTGTTGCGCAGTTTCTTTCTTCGAGGGGTGTTTTACTCCAGGACTTTTAGTTAGGTCGAATTTGCTTTGGTGGCGTACAAAAATAACGAGATGGTGCGCGACATTCCGAGGGAGCGTCGTGCCCCTCCCCGTGCATCCACCCTCCCTTCCCCGGCGTGAAACTCGAGTTTGAGGAAAATCTGCGAGGAAGCTTTGGACAAAGCAGCAGTTTTCGTTGGGCGGGCGTGTCTCCGTTGAAAATTACGGTCACCGCGTGTCAGCCTTGGTCCACATTCCAGCTCTTACTCGCAGAATGTGGGCACTGTCGATAAATCTGGACGATAATTCCCGCGAACAGTAGCCGGTCGACACGTGCGAATCCGTCGTAGCTCGCCGTTCACAAATTTTACGATCACGAACGAGGGCCGTTATTTCTTGTCGCCATTATCCCATTCAATTTTAATACTCGGAATGTCAGATTTATCGTGAAAGTCGATTTTCAAATTTTCAAGTAGGATCGTCTTATTTTTGTGGAACGTTTATTATTCAACAGCAGCAGCAGCAGCAGTGGGTGGTATACTTCATTTCGCGTTATGATTTATTGGCAGAGATAAGTGGCGGATAAACTTGCAAATCTTGGCCACAAAGTTGTAGCCACGCGTGCAGATTGAAGTTCCCAATGCGGAAATACGACAAGTTCGAGGACTTTCGAAATTCGATACTTCCGAAATTGGATCGCGTTAGCTATGTGGATGTATCGATAGATTTCTGTTTGGCACGTGACAAATGAAATGGACGAAATTAACTTCACCGTCGTTTCCACGGCGTGTTAATCTATCTTTAGAATTCCTATAACGATCGAGAATTAAACAACTATTGTTCCACTCGCGAATTCAAGACGGAAAGTAGAAATTCATAACTTTTTTCCGGCTCTCTCTCTCTCTCTCTCTCTCTCTCTCTCTCTCTCTCTCTCCGTTCTGCGCAATTTACTGGGTAAATGGGAAAATCAGCGCGAATTCATCAAATAAATGAAATGCACGGTCACGGTTGACTAAATGAATATTGAATCGCGTGAATTATTTATTGCTTTCAATTACTGTGGCTGCAGGCAACTCTCCGTACCCAAATGAAATCTTCGGATTGATAAATGTACCAAAACAACTATTTGCATAGCCTAATTATTTCCCTTTTGAGAATTAACCCGCCAAAGTCCGACTTCGGGGCAAGTGTAGGAGAATATTCGGAAACTGATTGCACGTATACTTTAATCAAGTTTTCGAATGTTTTTTGCTCGTAGAATATAGAGGGGAGTAACACGCGTCAATGTGTACTGGCAGGTCAATTTCGTTTATTCGGCATGAAATCCGACAGTGAACGATGGGATCTCTCCGCGGGCCATTTAAGGTCGCCTTTAGCCAACTTTTTTCGCATTCGTCGACGCCGCTGGCGTAAAATCTACTTGGCGATCTCCTCGAGTTCGTTGCACGAGCTTTTAACCGCTTTTTCCTGAAAGCCGGGGGAAAAAATCTCTGCAGGAGCCACCTCCTTCTCCTCCTCCTCCTGCACTCTATTCCAACCTGCACACCTATAAAACCTCTGTGCACAGCGCACATTGGCCAATGCAGTGATAGTCAATGCGGACTACTCGCTATCTCCTCCATGCGGAAATCCAGCCTGCACACTCGATGTATAAACCGAAACGGTTTACTTTGGAACGACCAATTTCCCGAAGCGAATGAAAATCATAGAACGAAACTGATAAACCGAACTACCACCTTCCCCGACTTTCTCCCCGTACCACCGCGATCTACCTTGACTCCAAAAATTACTTATGCTGCTCTTAATGTCGCAAATATCGAGTTTACTCTCCCAAGCGAGTTTTCAGTTTTGCCTCTTTGGTTTGCTTTACGTTGTCGAAAATTAGATTTTTCCGGTAGAACGATTGGAATTCATCTGGTCTTTCCTCGGTATGCGCGACTAATTGAATTCGCCCTTGACACCATAGAGCAAAGGCTTCCATTATCTCTAAAGCTCCCATATATATATATCTCGGTAAAACGATAAGCTCATTTTCATTATTAATTATCATCGCACCAACGTCCATTAGTAAGGTTATTTAATTAATGAAATTGGAAAAATCTATAACCAATACCAATTGCCATGTATAGCCGAGGACAGATATGGAGTCCCCTTGACTTGCAGTAGGGGACTTGCCCATTCGCATGGTCACGCGTTGGTGCAATTGCACCCGTTTCTGTACCAATTTCTGCAACTTTAAACCGATTTGTTTTCTTACGCAAAATAGAGATGCGATAATTCTGTATCGCACGATTCTCGCCGAGAAGTACCGAATCGCTTAACTGCACGTTTCTAGTTTCTTGGAAGCAATTTATATTTGTTTCTGTCAGTGCAACACACACGCGTATGTTCGATTTTGATCGGACAGCTCTTACATTTCCGTCTACGTTCGACGAATGTGCAAAATCCATGCCCGACAAACCCCACTTTGTTGCAGCTCTTCAAACACGTTTGACAGCCACGTACAATTTTTATAAACCAGAGACCCATTTAATTACATCCACGTAGCCGCTTCCTGTGCAATTTGGTTATCGATTATTGATTACTCGCATGCAACGATAGCATGAAAAAAAAAAAAAAGTGGTGAACCAATGGCAATTTCCGTAACCAGTGTAATAAAAGACTCCGGCGATTATTTAGTTTTCGATTATCCCGCGTTCAATTTCAACAAAATTTCATTCTTCCGTAAACACGTGAAAAATCGGATTCCACATCAAATTTACAAAACAAATAAGTCTGACGTTGACTAGAAAGCAAAATAATTCGCGTGTGTACCGTAATATGTATATTTTGTGATATACGTTTCGAGAGAAGTGACTCTCAAATTTTCGCTCGTATTTTCCAACAAACGCTGGGTAATATCGTGAAAAAAAAAAAAAAATTATTTGGCAAATATGTAGATGCGCGTAAGTAATTTTGGAGATAATACTTACGGCTACAGGTCACAGTTCAATTCGCGCGCGTTTCATTTAAGGATCGGGTTCACGATCATCGGATTACTTGCCTCGTTAGTAGAAAACAGTAACATTTTTCAGACGGGAGGTAATATTTAGCTGGCGAACCGCTGCGGATCCATGCCGACTGCATTTTCCAGGATATTTATGGTTCGCGAGCATCAATATGCAGTTACGTAATTATGATTCGCGTATGCTATTGGATCGGGGGTGCTGCCGAGTAGTCATCGAAATTAGCAGCGCGTAAGCATTTCAGTTTTAATAAACGTTTCGTGCAAAGTAGTCACGAAGTAATTATTTTCTGGCCGTTGGATAACGAGAACGGATACCCTGGATATCGTTCGCGTTACGTTAAATCGCGATAATTGTTAAGACAATTGTATTTCTTCTCGTTCTTCGACTTCAACGTTAGCTTAACCCAATGGGCGCAATTCCAAGCACGTTCTTTCGATCCGATTCCTTCATTTGACTAAATGCAGTTGGCTCTTGTAAAGAGACTTCGATCGGCTACCGAAATGAACCGAAGGAAGGGAAGACCTCGATTCTGAATTCTCTATCGCAACTCGAGATAATGTTCTCCGTTGAACAAGGAGCCGAGATTTTAGGAGCTACAGCATGGCGCGTGGGATACGCCGCTGTAGCGTGAGAAGCTACGCAAGTTTTGCTTTGGGATCAAACTCGTGTTTTGAGGAATCGGTCGAGGACTTGAAGTACATCGTCTTGCTACACACGGGTTCTACGGGTTCGCATTTATGTCAGGACCCGATCAGGCGTTGGACGCGAAGTTTCTTGCGTCCAGAGAGCGAGTCGAGTTGGAGAAAGCAAAGAGGCATTGGCGTAGGGCGAAATACCAGCTTATGCACGAGGATAATGGATGCCGAAGGCTATGGATGGGAGAGAATCGGAGAATCGGTACCGACCAAAACCTGAATGAGATCAGGAGGAATGAATGAATCGAGGTCATGGATGTACTCTGGCCTGTCCCTGGCAGATACTCGACCTATCCGTGCTGCCTCGGATGTTCGGTTGAAGCATTCGCGGCCCAAATCTCGAATTTCTCAGTTCCGCCAATTTCCTCAACTTCTCTACGAGGGAGGGAGGGAGGGAGGGAGGGTTCTCCCAAATCTGATTTTATTCGAACAAAACTCAAGCGATTTTCAACTTATTTTGAATCGTTCAATTTTTTTGACTGTTGGTTATTGACGGAGGAAAGGGGGAAGAGGACACGGAGAAAGCATCGGAGAGGAAAGAGACTGCACTAATGCGCTAAATTAGAAATCGTAGAAGCTGTTCGATACTAACTGCGCGCTGTACGATGTACCAGACGGTTTGGTTTGCCTTTATAGACGTCAAAGTTTCTGGAAGTGTTCTCGATTCCAGAAAGGGCTGTTCGCGCTTCGTATTTGTGGTGGAAGTCTGGCTTGGCAACGAAGCCTCGGGCCAATTGAGAAAATGATGAGTTAGCTCGGATCTGAGGCGAGCAAACAAAACGGGCGCTAAATAATTGTAGCGCAATCAGGATCTGGTTAATTGGCGGGTCTCCTTGAATGCGATGAAAAATGGCCGATGAAATGAAAGAGCCAACCACCCCCTCTCCCACCTCTCAGCGGAGAGAGGCTTTCATCAATTTTTTCCAGAAATTAATAAAAGGGCCTCCCTATCCCCAATAGCGAAAAATCCTTAGGCTCCATTGGCTTACCGGTTTTCCATCGATCGATCCACCACCGAACTTTACGATGAAAAGTAATTTGCACATTATCTATACGAGACACTAATTATGACTGTCGTTTAATGCGGGGGTTGAAACTTGTTTACTAACGTAATTTTAACTTGGTTATCTGCGTAGGTAGTTAATCGTAGTATTATCAGAGGAATAATTCATTATTGAAGTAGGCAAAGGGCCGCTCTGCACATAGAGGGCAAATATTGGATATTAACAAACACGCGACATTACCAAATTATTATTCAAGCCGCCCTAATAAATAATTCGGAAATCGATACATGCGAAAATTGACTCGTATCCGAAGATTCAGGTCACGCGTGAAGGGGGCTACTCCGAAGATCAAATATCTTCGTACGGCTGAGAGAATCGCGGACTCCAAAAATCAAATCACGAAATCCCATTCGCTATTCGAAAAAAGGACCCGATCCAGCTAAAATACGAATCGTTCGAAATCAGTTTCACTGATCTTTTAAATAAACGATATCTCGAAATTTGGATTCCATTATTTCCTTCCTATTTTTTAAGCCTTAACGAGAAGAGAGGAACCTCTATCTCCCTTTCGACATTTAATCAAGATACTGACAAATTAAACGAGTGATCGTTAGTACCGAAAAGAAATTCATTAACCAGCTTGCAAAACAGTGAGTCTTCAGTTTGTTATTTTCAAGTTAGGAAATTTCAAGGTTCGCAAACGAGCTTGAAATATGATTGATGAGGCTTGTTTCGGTTTTTGTCATTTTTCATGCAGTTGTATCATTTGAGGAGTTTGATGGAACGTTTGCCGCATCCATGATTTAGCTGAAGGCGCGAACCTGATGCTACTTCTCGTGGGTCTTAACTTCCATTAGCTATGATGGCAATTAAGTAAGAATAATGGACTTCGTAACTCGAAGTAAAACAGTGCTATTCGTCGCGCGAAAAAGGAAGATTATTAAACCAGTAGTAGTAGCAGCCACCTTTACACTTAGTTAGTAATTGGATACTTTAAGACATTGCGCGATCGATCTACTTTTATAATCTAGTTTTGACCATTTCAATTAGCTCTGTCTATTTTATTCCTATCTGTGTGACACAAGAGGAAATCAAATTAAAATATAATACTATTTAATTTAATGAGTTTTCTGATTAGAAACGGTTAATTATTGGAACACTAAAATTACATCATCTATCATACAATCTCTGTGGAGAAACTTAATTATCCCTGGATATAACTTTGGTTTCAATACTGTCATTAGTAACAAGTTTCGTATTGCAAATATTAATCAATAATTGAATATTAATATTCTCCTTTGAATGTGTAAAACATATTTGGTTGTAGGGAAATCCAATTAAAATTACAAGTAATCCATCGAGGAACATGGTATTATTTTAAGGAAAATTTCAGTTTTGCGAATTTATAATTTTTAATGATTTTGGGGGAATCACAATATTTTTCACTTCTGCGGTATTCCGTAAGTGGAGTAAAGGCGCCACTAAGCGGACCAAGAACACTGTTACTTACTCTATGGTAAATAATCAATGGTAGAAGGAATATCCTTTACCGACAGTTGGTTTTCACACCAATTTCAGTAATTTCCAAAATTATTTCAGGGTAGAATTTCACACAAGATGAATATTCCAATACAATGACAATTGACTTCATCTCCTCTCCTCCCCCAAAATAGCAAATTTCTATTTGTTGCACAAACAAAACTTTGATAAGGAAGTTTCCTGCCGATATGTCGATCAGGAGCAGCACCATCCTTTTAATCTTACTCTTCTGTCGAGAGTTAATAAAATCCCATAGAATGAAATGAACAAATTTCATACTGTTTCATCACGTTGTTGAACCATACGCGGTTCGAATCACTAATTTGTTAAATATCAAAATTTTGTTTATCGTCAGGCGTGGCAGTACCGAATAGGAACATCATTGATCCGCAACTCAGGCGCAAAAGCAAATTTAACAAGTTTCATGAGGATGGCGCCACACGCTATTTTAACATAACCTTAAAAAAAGGTGTACCGATTATTCGAAAAGGTGGGATTAACAATTGCCCTAAGGAGATGAAATGTTTCATCTTTGGGACTCGTTGCTTATGCTATGTAAAACAAAAATTGCATCCTTTGAATCGAAAAGAGAATGAAAAAAGTCGAGATGGAAGTAATTATAAATGATGGGAAAGCAAACAATAGTCTAGGACTCCATTTTGAAAAAATTCTTCGTACAAGAAGAAAGATACCGTCGTGTCTCACTTGACTGCAATTAACGAAGGTTAAGCGTACAATTAAGAAGTTTAGAACGTTAAATGCAGCATCGTTTCTCGCAATATATCGCCAGTGGTTCTCATTTCATTTATTACAGGTCATAAAAGCTAAAATCTAATTTTTTGTCTACTTACACTTTTTAAGTTTGCCGCAGAGAATTGGATTTGCATGATTTCGATAAGATGGTACATACCTGCAACAAAGAAAAAGCATTTTTTCATTGGTAACTTCGTTTTTTGAGGGTTTCACGCGCGCGCATACGCAAGCAAACACACACACACGCGCGTATGAAATGTGTAAAAATAGTAGAATGAAACATTTTGAAAGGCGATTGAAATTTGTATGTTGGATTCAGCGATTTTACTGGTGTGTCGTAAGGTGTATGGGCAATTCGAGCGGGTAATACATCAGGACCCGACTGTCAATTTACAATGCACTTGTTTTCGTCGCAACACGTGGTATATCAAGCGTGCTCACGCAAATCAGTTGCAGCATTCGAAGCTTGATTTTATCATGGGAACACCACCTACAATCGTACGGTATTGGCTTACGTCCAATGTCGAGTCACGAGTTCTCCCGCGCTAGATACGGGTTAGGTGTACGACCCCCGCAGTACACGTATACAAGACACTTTGATGCATGACTTAATTCTCTTTGTTATCATCCAGATAAATACGAAGTGTAATCGTAGTCGTGAGAAGTTCTCCGTCTCTCTTGAATTATACTCCATTGAAGCTTGAAATTATTGCCAGACTTCCTTATTGTGACTTGTACATGCACCAGAATAAATGACGCCCTTAATCCTTCGGCTCGTGATTCTGACATTTTTGACATTGCTTCATTAGAATCGTAATTCTACAATTGTAAAATTCTCTACACGAGAAACATTTATAATCCCATAAGCTCTATCTTACGAGAGCGCGCAGCGAAGGCGGAACATTTTTCAACTAAATTATATACCCTGCTAATTCTGTACGGATTATCATTGTCCATACTAAAATTCATGCGCGATGCATGAACGGCTGTAGCACACGTTCGGGTAAAGTCCGTGAAAATGGACTATGAAAAAAATTAAAAAAAAAAAAAAAAAATAATTACGATAAAAATGTTGTTGCACGGTGTACGAAATGGGATGTAACCGTGTCTACGATTCATTCTGCGAGCGATCATGTTAAATATATATATATATATATAGGTAACGTCTCTAGGATAATGGTATTTGCATGGATTTGGATGAATAAGACGAAAGGGAGAGTCGTGCATGGCTAAAACGTGTTCGTTGAAGCCAGCTGAGATGTAGGCCGTAGATTAGGGGTTCCGTGAAACTCTGTGTGGGGTGTTACAGTGTTAATGAAAAAAATCGTGTTTGCCACGCAATCCACGTGTTGTAAATCGACTGATTCGATCGTGATCACATTCGAGGAATGATCCATTTTTGAACTATGAATATTTCGTAGAATCCCATGCTACATTGCCCAATGCATAGTCTTGCGGATACAAGTATATAGCGCCACTTGCATCTTAATTACGCCCGTGGATTGCTCATTAACATTAAAACTTTAAGTACCTCCACCATTTACTTATTCAACTGTGTTCGGATAATTTTAACCAAATATTATTTGTTCTCCGTCAAGAATAACTTATCGTATTCGTGGCTTGCCACTTTCAAAAATAGATTTCCATTAACTCATAATTAACTGGGGTATGTGTTACCGATAGGAAAACTCCTGATTTCTAATTACGAGCCACTAGGCCGAGTTATTTGGCGTAAAATAAATCAGCATAATTAGGAATAAAAATCTGGTTCGAGGCGAGGCCACTTTGGGCTGCTGCTCGTTTGAGAGTTTAGCAAAGAAGTTGGTAATTAGTGTTTTACGTTAATTTACAGCCGTGAAACTAGACGCAATGACCGAAAATGTACAGTTCTAATTCCAAGAGAACACTTTTGCTCTTGCCAGAGAACTCAAAGTCTGGGGCGATAAGGCTGATAAGGGACGATGAACGGTAATAAGAAAAGAAGAACGAAGGAGGAAAATGCGTGTACTTCGATCTTCGGATCAATTTTATGAATTTTGTTTCTTTTTATCTAGCGCGTATCGCTATGCAACGTGCATCCTAGCGAAATTACCACGTCGCGATGAAATATTGATCGGCAGCGCAGTATCTCCGGAAAGGGCTGATCGTAAGAGTTAAAGCATAAAGCATGGCTGAAAATATACGTAACGCGAATCCTCCAGTAAAACCAGAGAGAGAGAGAGTGAGAGAGAGTATACCCCACTAATATTCATATTTAACATGGCTAAACTAACGCGTTGAAGTTTACGATAAAGATAATCAGCCATGTCGCATTGGAATAGATAAAATATACATTAGCGATAGAAAATGGTAGTCTCGACTGCTCGTAATCGTACGGGCGATCTAACTCGAAAGGAGAGAATATTTAGTTTGTTGAATATTTATAACTTCAATCGTAGTATTTAAAGAGAGGGAAGAAAGAAGAGCAGCGCGGAGAACGGAGGGAGGAAGCGTGTAAGAGTTAATTGAAAAATTTTGTTGGAAGTTGATGGAACTGGGGCAATATTTTGAAAAAATTAAAGTACGATCTGTTTTAATTCAGCAAGCCGCGTCGTGACGCAGCTGGTTCCGCATATGTGTGTAGCTTAGCCTATCAGAATACGTGATGGCATCCGGGCTTCGCGTGTCGGTGACAGTTACGTATTTGAGACTCACGGCCTGTTACGAGCTTTGATAGTTTCCACTTTTGGACAGGAAGTACTTTGTAGGATCTGACGTCAGACTGGACATAGTGTCATCTCCTTTGAGCACTATTTGCTCGTCATGTAATAATGTCCCTTAATAATCTTAACGAAGCGTGCCCTTTGTGCAGATTTTAACACTTATTTACCCACACAACGGTCATTGGTGCTTAAAAGAATTTAACTCTGCTCGAATGAGAAGCACGAGTAAAACTGTGCATATAATATTAGGTGTTTTTCTTTCCCCCCCCCCCCTCCCCCTTTCCTCCATCGTAATTCAAGAGAAATCGGTGATTGGTTTTTGCTTCCCTCCCTCCCGCCTATGCTAAAATAAAATTATACCCTCCAGGGTACAAGAGGTTTTTTACGTTTTAATTTATCTTGATTAAATTTATATGAGCATTGCGCGGAGCTTTCAGCGAATAAAATAAAGCGAGGAGAGTTCCTCCACGTGAAATATTTATGACGTTACAGTTTCCCCGGGTTTGCTCAACCAAGTTTTTACGATGGCCGAGTAAACTCAATTCGTAGTACTGTGATATGTGCAATGAGTGGCGTAGAGACGTCAGGTAAAAACTATAAGATAGCCGAGTGTGTCGGCGCGAAATGACAGAGGATGAATGATGAGCGAGTTTCCTTGAGAACGTGCTAATATTTTAAAGTGAAGACCGGAGGAGCCGCTAGATGAAAGATTATGAAAGATGCGCAATGGCGGAGTCACACTCGTACACGAGGCAAGACGAGGCAAGAACTCTCTAGCAAAGATGATCGCGCAATGATGAAGCGAATGATGAGGATCGATGGAAGGCAGGCGGGTGACCAACCTTGAAAAAGATGTGTCAGGGTGGTACCTTTGAAACACGTGCAGCCCATAATAGATCCTCAATTTGACGCTCTTGAGAGGGTCTTTCCCAGAGCGCGCAAGAAATAAGTTATTACGATCGTTAAATCCCATCATCGGAGCGGTCCGGTTGGCCCAGGAAGGGGGTAGCTTACGAGCGAAGCTGAAGATGAGTTGTCCAGCTGATGCCTGACGAGATTATCCCCAAGTGCGCAAGGACCGAGTTATCACGATCGTTAAATTCCATAATAATCGGATTGGTTCGCTCGATCCACTTGTGCTCCAGGAAGATCCGGAGGTCCCTCTCGCGACGAAGTCCTTGACGAAGTTAGCTCGTCTCGGCGGTACGCTCTTTTCGAGCCAATTACACTTTTCCGCTGGAACCGCGAGGGACCACCACCACCTCTCACGAGGAGCCAACTTGGAGATGGAATGTCCGGCTTTTTGTACTCTTCCTTTTGGACGAGCCAGTATCGTCCTCCTCTTCCTCCTCCTGACGGACGAAGACCTCTCGGTGCTTCTGCACGCGGACCTCGCGTTCGGAATCACGATACCGGAAACGCTCAGGTTTGCTCCACGGCACATCGCGCACTACCGCCCCGGCGAGTGAGCGAGCTCGCGCAAGGCTCGCGCTACGTGTCAGCCTTGTCGCTTCTCGATTTCGCTCTTCTCTACCGAACAACGTTCGTCAAGCTTCCGTTTCGGACTACCTCTCGATCGACGGGGATAATTCATCTGCTTCCAATGAAAATATTGCAAATTATGCGAATGCTCCGAATTGCCTCGGCACTGACATCTCTCTCTCTCTCTCTCTCTCTCTCGTCTATCCTTGACTATTCTTCACGATTTTCTTTTAACGCCAAATCGCACGATTTTGCACGATACGTTCCAGCGCCATCGTTCATCTCTGCGATTCATCATCCGTCGAAAGGAACGATAGCTTTTTATTTCATTTTATTTTATTTCATCTTCTTTCATTTTGTTCGACTGTCAATTTACGTTAGCAAGGAGAGAGAGAGAGAGAGAGAGAGAGAGTTATCAATGCGGAGGAGATTCTTCCTTCTGTTTTATTCTCGTTAATCTCTTTACTGAGGTAGAGTGCGGGAGGAGGAGGAGTGGTAGCACGTAAGAAAAGTCAGGAGACTAAACGCAAGGGTAAGATATCGACATTCGGTAACCAACAACAAATTCGTAAAGCAGCGAGCACCGCTGTACATCTTCCTTCGTACGTACAACAGCAGCATTGATCGCTGTTCGAGTATACGTTGTTCTTCAATGGATTTTGTGCAAGTGGAATTGATTAATAACGTGAAAGACACTATTGGATTAGAAACCATTTATACCAGTTATTGCTCGTGGCTAACAGGAGCTAACTGTTCTGTAACACGTGCCGGAACTTGACGTACACCGGATATACATATAACGTGCTCCGGAATACCTCAAACGGGACCCCAATACGTTACACTTTCCACTGACGAATGCCTTACTCGAATTGGCCAATCAGCGACCTCGTGGATCGTAATTTGGCACGAGCCTCATTTATCAAGTTGATCGTTCAAATTAGATCAGAGCGGAAAGGAGCTATTGCTAGTTTCTATTGGTTACTACCCAATGGAGCAGTTCAATGACCTTAATAAATAAATTAACTTTTAATGAAATTATACGCGTTTATCTTCGTATAAAATGTACGTGGATGAGAGAGATTTAGATACACTTGAAAGATTTAGGGAATACCTGCTGCTGCTACTTCGGTAGCCATGTTGGACAAATCTTCGCTGATTATAATTTATAGCCTTACATGAAATTTATTTTCTTGTTAATATTAATAGATTTTCGACTGGTTCGATAAACATGAATAATTTTCAGTGCAAAAGTAATTAAATTAAGTTTTGCTCCGCTGACACTATTCGCATTTAATAACAGTTGGAAGCTTTTGTAAAAATACTCGGCGCAGGAAGATGAAAGGAAGAATTCTCTGGAAAACAATAAGCTAAGGGATATATTGAAGTTGCAGACATGAAAACCGAGTGTATTGTGAGTAAGAAGTCTCTACTCAAACTGACAGCAAAGTTAAATTTTCCAGCTAAAATGAATTTAGTGGATGGAGAATTTCACGCAAGCGTCCAAAGCGACTAGCAACACGTGTATAACGTGGGCTGACTCTATATCGAGTTGTACTACTACGTCCATCCTTGTTATGTTATTATTGCTCAAGTAAAAGCGCTTTAGATATAATACTTTACAAAGTAGTTACGTGACGTTAAAGTTATACTTCTTACAAAGTTTCAGTAACTCGACTACTCTTCACAACTTTATGCAGTTGTGATAAACAAATCTCCCATTAATACGGAATGAAACATTTATTAATCAATGCTCGCAGTTTATGCGTATTTACGATCAAAATTTCCTTCTCGCGTAAACTGAAAATTATATCGTGGCTAAAACTTGTACTTTTAGTAATAAAAGAGGGAGAGAAAGAGAGAGAGAGAGAGAAAGTAATATATTTGAACTATTAATAAAAGGTGATATATAAAAATTATTAAAAAGATCGAAAGCTATATACTTCGTGTATTTAAAGATCAGTATTGGTACATGAACGAAAGATACTTATTTTATTGCTACGATGAAAATAAAATGTTACCAGGTAGCACAATATCCAATAATGTATCATCGTTGCGACCTAATTAGAAATTATTGGATCTCACGGAGTACGGAATAAAGCAGCATGGGCGTATTTCTATTGGATATTTTGATTCATTTCTGCAGAATAGAAGCTCACCGACGGTCACGGGATAAAGTCCATAGGATCAGATTCGTTTAATTTCAGAAATGAATATCCACTCGTATCGGTATATATTTATTTTGAGGTTGGATTCAAATGTAAATATTGAAGAAATGAGGAAATAAAATCTAGAGCTTAATCTGTTTATTTTGGGGATTTCATGGTGACAGTATAAAAAATGAATAATGTTAAAGAGTAAAAAAGATAAGAATTTTTTCACAGGATCGATCCTACCATATATCGTTCGAATGAAACTTGTTGCTGAACGAAAGAACTTGTATTTTTTTTATTTTTTTTTTTTTATATATATTTGTGGGAATTATTAATATAAAGCATTCGCGCGCATCTTTCCGAGATATCCCTGGGCTTATCCTTAGGAGTGGGACAAGAATTTCGCTTTTCGCTTCCTATGCAGACTGCTGATTGCCACTTGTGAGAGAAACTAGACAGTCGATATAAAATGCACGGGGAATGATATTCGCGTATGTACACGTGCGTACGCAACTGACACGAACAATGAGGGGTTTACGAGAGTTTTCGTCGAGTCCTGAGTTGCTGCGAAAATTGCAGTTGCCAGATCCCCGAATGGTCGTGGAGTACTTTATCGATTGTCGATGATTCCCCGCGACACACGCCTGGACAATCCTTGTTATCCAAGCCATTCAACGAAAAAATAAACCTCTCCGCCAGGAAAAGCGGTGAAATTACGTTTTTTCCAAGAGAACGCGCCTCGACCGTAAGGGATTACGTCGTTAAGTCTTCAATTGCGCGAGATGTGTTTAATTTGTAGCTGAAACGAAAACTGGATGGACGGCGCGTGTCCGGGGATCGGTACGACGATAAAATATACATAAGGCAATAATTTTCCAATAAATACTGCGTGGCACTAAAAACTTCTACCTTATATCGACGGAGAGCAAGTGGATTGAATGGAGAGAGAAGAAAAACAGAGAAAAGGATAACGGGAGATTATTCTCGAAAGGCGAAGCACAGTTTTGGAAAGGATTCTCCATGTGGTGCGAATAAATCGGATAAAGTGGCTTATTTTATAGGAAGACATTCGATTCGAGTGATTTGCATACAAAAAATACATCTTAGCGGTTCTAGTTGGCTTATTGGATTTACTTGGCAAAGGTCGAAGGTTCCCTAAGCGAATCTATCGAGTTCCATGGCTTTCTCTCAGAGTGCCTAGGCCGACATCAATCTATGCCAGAATCATGATTTGGATGATGCTTTCTCCCTCCAAGGGCGCATCTCTAAAACGGACTCTGTTTCCTGAAAATCTTCGAATTCGAAGACTCCTGAATTCGCCAGGTTCGCGCGTAAGAAAATATTGATCAAACCGTATTCCGCGATATTTTAGCGAGGTTCATTATAATCGAGGATGCTTTGTTCGCGGGTCCATCTGAATTCATATGAACTCTTACAGACCACGCCCCTACAGCGAACCCCTCGAAGAAATTCTATTCATTCGCATGTTATTCAGAAATGGACGGTTCGTCCAATGTCGGCAGGGGAAAAAAGAAGAAATCGAAGGCAAGCAGAACGAGGGAAGAATAACGGGGAACTTGTTTTTTCATCCATTCCACAATAGGTTCGATGCTATATTCAATGGAGGTGCTTTTCAAGTGGCAGTCCTTTCATTACGTGAAAAATCACTTAATAAACACAGATGGAGTACTGAAAACTGTTTTCGACTCTGCACACTAACTCCTTTTATTTAATGATTAATCACTTTTTAGCCACGATACACCGAAACCGAGTTATTTTAGCTTCGCCGCCAAATTATTTTTTATCGTTTATCATTTGTAAAATTAAAGACCAACATCGTAGTTTCAAAAAAAAAAAATTTGCATGATTTTAATAAATTGCAATGTGGTGAGTGTAGAGGATGTTCGTGAAAATTATTGCAAACTAAACGTTCTTGACAATGTGGATGGATGGTAGGGGCATCGCGAAAAGATCGATAAATGTCGAATCGTCGAGGTCAGACGATTATCAACAGAATGCAACGGGGCGAGGTCGAAGTTCAGTGACCTAATCTATGACGTAGAACCAGTAACAATGACACCCGTCCCGACTTGAAAAATCAATTTCAATGTTTGTTGGAAGTACCACAACTTCATATTGATCTTCTTGGCTTAATGCGACCGAAAAGCGACTTATCATTGAAAGAGATTTTTATGCTAAGGAAATAAGGGGTGTGTGTGTGGGCCAGCCTGAATATCCTCAAAATTTATCATACACGTGGCATGTGCTATTGACACAAGATTAATTGGTAAAGTAAAGGGGCCAAAGGAATCAGAGATCATTAAGCTCTCGCAAATAAAACTAGCTACTACACTAGAACGCGTTTATTTCTTGCTTTTAGGTTAATGAGTCCGCGCAGCATTTAATCTTGGTATTTTCTTTGTTCCGCGCTTCCCAGCCAATCAAATTTAACGAGAAAGTAGTAGAAAATGTAGTATTGCAGAAAATCATATATTTTATCGCAGCTATCGCGAGGACGCGAGTTGACTCCGTAGATAAAAGTCTCTAGCACGATTTTGAGCTTTCAGTGGAAAAAACGTACGAATGGTCAGACGTAGGTTTCCAAAGCAGCGATGTCGCGTTGATATTTTAGTTGTTTCAGCGCCCGAGTCTAATACGACAGGTAATTAATCTAATGTCCAATACTTATCGATGCTCGTACTCGTAGTTCGATACCAATACTCGTAGTTCCGCCAGAACTGCAGAGAGTTTAAAGTTTCGGCGAAAAATTAAAGCCCAGTCGCCATTAAAATATGTTGCACTGCGCTTTAAAGCAAGCCGGAGGAATCGTGTAACGAACTTGTGTATAAGTCACGTACGAGCTGTAATACCCGATGCTAAAAAGTTTAAAAACCGTGCATACAAGTCTTTTAAACGTACGCGCATCTAAACATACGTGTAAATGTACCTAATCTAAAACCTGGCTACATACGCGTTGTACAATTCTTCGCTGTACGTACGTTGAACTTTGACCCGGAAACGGTGCGCGGGGCTTTGTGCTTGGCCTTCGACAACGTATCGTGCAAATACTCGCGCCTGTCAACGTAAATGGGGATTTCATTTCCATATATATCCCGATATTAATTACTCTGTCATAACAATTAATACGTTTTTCAATTTCTACGAGACCCGATTTTTGCACGATGAACCGTATGAATGTTACGATAAATCCTGCCAATAGCGTTACGTCACAATGGATCACGACTTCGCATCGACGGCCAGAAGTCTTTGCACTTACAAAAATCATAATGACGACACTACACCCCCCTCGACGCGATAGCTATTATAATGAAATATTGATAATGCTTTATAATGGGGAGAGATAATTTATAGCGGACTATTAAAGTTCTGGTCTATATATTATTGGAGTCCGAGAGAGGAAATAATCTAAAAGAGTCTCTTGGAAGTTCCTGAATGGTTTATCTGGGAATTATCCCGATCCTGTCCTCTTGAGTGTTAGAAAAGGAATAAGAAATTTTTACGAGAAGAGTGGGGAAAAAAAAAGCAAAAGACAGTGACGAATGTCAGTTTACTCCATTGCTGGCCGGGCTCCTTTATGGGAATGCAAAAAGGCGAACGCAAAAAGCGTTCTAGGAAGCGAAATGGAAAAAGCGTCAAAAAGGAATTAGACCATGAGAAAAGCATGTGGCGTGCACAATATTTCTTGCAGAAAAATCCTGGAGATCCTTGTCTGCGAATTAAGCGATCTTAAAAATGTATTCTTGCCGCAGAAAAATGAGGATAAAGAAAATCTTTGGGAAGCAAATTGAAAATTCTAATTTGAGAAATGTGTGCATATTTGCGTGGAATCGGATCCAATGGATCTAATGCAAATAAACTTACAGAGATTACGAATCGTTAAAGAGATATAGACGTATGTGCGCGTACAGACGATATTTTAATTGAATTTGAAAGCTTAGCATGGTAATACAGTCTTAACGAAACAGAGTCGTTCCCGGTGAGAAATAACACGGTATTAACTGAGGCGGTAACGATTCGCCCAGCTACGCAACTTCTTCCAATTCCAAGCTTGCAGTTTCCCAAGCTCGCATCTCCACCTTCGGCCTGCCTCTCCCTCTCCTTCCTTGCTCTCTCAAGGGTAATGCCTACCTTTCAAGAGCAAGGGTCGCCGCTAAAAAGGGGGCTGGAAACTCAGACTGTCTCAAAAGTCTTCTTCTTGGTGAATTGGTCGAATTGGCGAAGCATTATTTCCGAAGGTTCCTACAAAAGTTCACGATAGACTTTGAACTCGCGAAACTCGAAAGCGCAAGGAGAGGGACTGCTTAATCATTCGCAAAGCTTTCCGCCGCCGTTCCAAATGTACTGGAGATTTCATCGAGATTTATCAGTTGAATCGCGAGCAAGAAGGAAGAATTTGCCGAAAGAAAGGAAATCCGATTTTCTCCGCGTACGCGTAAATTCATCGAGCCTGGGACAGCATTCGATTCGCGCTGATGAGTAACGTTAATGAGCAATTAATAGCCCAATTGATGCTAGATTTTCGCAAATTTACTAATTAATAGCGCCGCGCCGTTAAAAGCTTTCGACGTACAATTGGATTCCGGGCATTTGTAACGTTATACAGGAAATATCGGAGCTTGCGTAGGGCACCGAATAAGAAAGCAATAAAGTTAATTATCGATCCAGCAGGGGTGAAGTTATTGCGAGTGGTAATTAGGTAATATGCAATTAGTCGAGACACTCTGGCGCTCTCGACCATTAATATTTGCGTTAGAACAGGATATTTCTTACGGCGGAGAGAAAACATTTTCATTATTAGCCGATGATGAACGTTAAAGCTTCGCGACTACCGTGACTCGTCAAAGAATGAACCGAGAATTTTATTAATTGGTCGAAAACGGCGAGGGGAGGGGGGAAGGAGAAGCGAGTGGTACACCTGGGAATAGAGCAGAGCGCCTCCGAAAGATTTCAGTTGGATCAAGAGAGGAGTTTAATGACGTTGACAGAGTTGGCTGGGAGAATACTTTCACTTGGCTCGTGAACATTAAGAAAACTTCGTAATCATGACTAGTCAAAGGACCCGAGGGTCAAAGTAATTTCACTCGAACGGAGACTGCTAATTGGTTTGATGTAGGAAGAGGAGTAACGAAGGTGCCCTAATATATTTTAGGAAGCCACAAACATGGTCCCGGAGGAAGCTTTGGACCAAGGGCGTACTCGATCACACTAGCCTGCAAAGATCTCCAAGATATCCCAACAATCCCGTTATATCTCCCGTGCAATTAGCATAATTTGCCGAGCTTCTCTTCGGTATAGCTACCTAATTGTTAAACTTGTATTTATAGACTGACTCCGTTCTCTCCCGTCTATTTAAAAGCGAGTCATCCTCTCCGACATTAATCGATGGCTATTGATAAAGCTTTTTAATTGGCACCGGTTAAAGGAGTTATCCTAGTGCAAAAGTAATTCCCACTCGGATGGATAGAGACCATTGCCTCGTTCGATGCAGAGGTAGGTCGGAACGTATCTCGAAGGTACTCCAGGCATAACTTGGACAAAGTTTTGGATTAAAAGGTCTCTCGATGATCAGCGTTATTGGCATTTTTGCAAACTACGGTCTTTGGCACCGCTCTAATTCATCAATTAGTTTTTTGCCGTCCGAAATAATGCTCGGTCTTTCCCCGGATGAAGCACATTAATTAAAGCGACGCGCGCGTCCGCCAAAACTTGCCACGAAACGCGACTGGACATTTCTTTTAGCAGATGGGATTAGATCCGAGATAAAGAGGGCCGGAGAAAAAATTAATTTAACGAACCTCCTGGGAAGCTTCGTATATCACGGACGGGACTTAACCTTAATAATTCAGACGCAAATGGTAGATGATTACGGAAACCCGTGGAAGATGCAATGGCAAACCGTTTCCTCCGTTTGTCCGAAAGAAATTTATTATCCAGGAAGTTACAGGCCGATACCGAATATTTATCCTTCAACCGGTTAATTCCTCTTTTCCGAAATTAGCCTCTTTTCGATTTTCGGAATCGTGGGAATTTTGGATTTTAGTCTTAAGGTTGGAATTAGATTGCGCGACCTCCTTCCCTTCGATCATCGAATCATTTTGCCTAAGGATGTATTTTGCAACGCGGCCAACGGGGTTTTGCGGCAAACGGGGCTAATTCGACCCTGTTTCCGAAATTTACCTAATAAGATCATTATCTCGCGCATCTACGATAAATACACATGAAACGTAATGGAAACGAAGGATTAGCGTTGGATGTCCTCGCTAATTCCTGACGAACGGGCTGTGATTTACCAGCACCATGATACTGGTCTTGTTAAACGACTATTTGGGCACGTTTATGGCCATTGGTATTGTAGTCGGCTCTTCTGCTCTTCTATCGTCACTTGAGCAACTCAATGGAGTACTCTGTGTAAGCCAAGCCACCACCGGTTCAGGTCGCCTCCTGAGCTTTTGGAAAGCACTCGAGAAGGAAATCGATTGAGCCCAATGGCAATATTCCACGGCCTTATCTCGTAGATTAACCACACAAGGATTGCTTCGTTCTACGTACGAATGCAGCTCTGCATTAATTAATGCACCACCACCACCACCATCACAATTAACCCAATTAACTGCTGCGAGTAGTTACAACTCGACGCAATACAAATCTTTTCTCAGCGAAACGTCTGCAACATTTATATGAATTTTATGTACCACGGCCTCTAATTAACAAGTGAAAACTATAAATCCCCAGAAATACTAGTGCTACTGTGCCACTACCGCTACTTAAACATACTGACGGGTATCGTTTATCATCATAAGTAACACGGTAACGTTTTAGTATTTAGTGAATTATTAATAGACAAGCCATGAATTTCTATTAGTGGATATTAAATTTCGATTAGAAGGTAGCTGCACAGAGCCAATATATTGATCCAATTTGTATTTATGAAACTACTAGTGTTTCACAGTGAAATTTCATTGAGATTAACGCGAGGGCATGCAGGAATTCCTCCTGGACTAACACCAGAGTATAGTAACAACACAGTTGGGGGGGGGGGGGGGGGCAAAATTTTATAGAATGTTTCAGTGTTTTCGAGTGATTTTAAGCTTTGAGAGCAATCGGAGCATCTTTCAGAGTTGAAAAGTGAACCAATGTTGGGAATAGGGGCGTGTTTATCTTCAAAAGTATTAGTAGTAGTAGTAGTAGTAGTAGTAGTAGTAGTAGTAGTAGCAGTAGTAATACTATTGAGCTCTGTCTGCCATTCGATCCAGAGCACGATCCTGGCACGCGAACCTACGTCTAGGATAGAAATTGCTGGAAATCTGCGGTGAATGGGAATAGCTTGACGTAGGCCAGGGTTGTGGAGCGGAGAAACAGCAGCTGCAGCTGCAGAGTCTGCTCTAGTCACTAAATTAGGTTACTAGAGCGTAAATCAGTTTGGCTTTACCTTCCACACTAATTGTGCAAGGAGTAATCATAATTCAGGAAGGAAAACACACTGAAAACTCTTATTCAAAGAGCGCGTTAAGCCTCGACAATCTTTTAAGTAGTAGTAACAGCAATATCACCGACACCGCCACCACCACCACCTATCAACCAACGTCAACAGAAGGAAATTGCTGAAAACTCATTAATAATTAGAGCGGCATTAAACCTAACATAGAGAGATTAATCGATAGATTCTGTAGATAGATTTGACAGGAAATTTAGTGCGTTCCTTTAATCCCCATCCGTGCCGGTGATTTCAACGTCGAGTTATACACGAGTGTGGTCTGCGGGGTTATCGGTACAGATATAAATTAAGTCTCTGACAGTTTTTAACAATACCAACTGTCTCGGGGGTAAGATGCACAACGTAACCGAGATTACATTGAACATCGGGCCGCCATTCATCAATTTTCCAAGGCAGAAACGGCTGACTAGTCCGGCTAATCTCAAGTTCAGGAAGAAGATCTCCCCCCACCCGATAGGACGCGCGATTTCAAGTATTTATTTAAAGGCTGGGATGGATTTCAGTCGTCGCGATCAGTTCATTTCGAAGTGTTTACCACCGATTGCGGATGCTTCCGTTTTGCATCGGACAAATATCGTAATTTTGGGCGAGGCGACGTTGTTAGGTCGGATCAGATTTACCGACATTAGCAGGGCATCGGCAGTTACTCATTAATTTTCGAGCGCATAAAAAGTCAAGCTCTGGCACGTGCTCATAGCCAGGTCTTTATGGGGTGATACAGGATCCAGGGGTTTCAAGAGGGATGAGAATGATTCGGTGCACTCTAAGGCCTGACTATGAAATTTAGCGGGTTCTCAACGGTTAAGGACAGGTGGTTTAAGAGGCGAGGTAAGTAACTTGACGTGACTACTTTAAGGGTTAAGAGCCATGCACACCTTTCCGTTGCCGGCGCATAAAACACCACTGCAGCATCAAACATTACAGAGTGAACTGTGATTGGACGAGAGGTCACTGACTCTCGGTACAGCTCCGCAGATGCTACCCTCGTTCGGTGCTCTAGCTCCTTCGTATCCACACTTTTGCATGCGACCAACTTCGATACGAGCGAGCAACTTCCCCGCCCCGTAAACTTTAGAGAACACTATAATTCCTTGGCACAGAAGAATGTCTCAGGTTTCATCGCGATTCATCGCAAACTTCACTTCCAGAGTCCCCCTCGAGATGTGCGATTTCACACCAAACCTCAAACTTTGATTGTCCTCGCGTTAATGGATCTCGTTCGATCTAAATCGGGATGAAACGTCAGGGGAGATTCGCTGCTAATCACACTGAGGGTTGCTTTTCTATTTTCTAAAGCGAAAAGCCAGAGCCGGAGCCGGAGCCAAAGCGAAATTCAAAGCTGAAGCCAAAGCCGAAGCCAAAGCTGAAGCTTTGCTAATGCTTTCTATTTTGCTTGGGTGCACTTGCACTTGCACTTGCACTTGCACTTGTCATATGGGGGTTTGAAATACGTGACGAGAGCTTCCGACGATTGACGGATTCCCCAAGAACGTGGCATCCGTGGTGACTCTTCGATAAATCGATAGGGCGAGTGAGAATTTCTCGATGTCCTACGCATTCGTGAGAGGCATAAGTATTGGATAATCTCTTTTCACCTTGACTGACGCGGAGTGACAATAGGGCAAAGGCGACTCTCGACGTCGCAGGGGCGGAACACGAGCCCTCGAGGATATGTGCGGCGTAAACAATGGCTTATCAATGAAACGCAGTGCCGCGTTGACCAATCAATACGACAGAGTACGACGATCCGTCAAAAAGACTCTGTGATCCCAGAGGTTGACCAGCGCTCGCACCCTACAGCAGCAGGAGAACCCTTGTCTCTCCCGCGTCGATTCCCAGCGAATAACGAAAATTCATAATCGATACATTTTCCAATCCTTCCTAATAATTGTCCGTGTCGCTCGTCCGTCTTTTTTCGTCATCCCTTTAGGCAGAGCCAGTTTCTAGCGAAGCGCGGTGTCTACCTTGCGAGCGCTAACTCGCGAGTTTCAGGTTGCAAACTTTGAGTTTTCTCGCTGAAAGAAAATTCCATGATCTTCTCGATATACGCTGGGAGGAGAAACGATGAAAAGGAATCGTTCAGAGAAATCGAGAAGTACACGCGGAGGAGGAAATGGCTCAACGGAAATTGATGCGGGTCTAAGAAAAGAGACGACAAATAGGATATTTTGCATAAGCTTGAAACTTCCGGATCGAGTTTTTCAATAGCGAATATATATCCATCGGCATAAAATTGCTCTCGAAAGTTAATGGAACACCACGACGACTTTTTCCAAGCGCGCGCATATTCCTTGCATGGACGAGGCAAAGTTCGGATAGATCAAAGAACCGAAAAGTCGAGTGTTCTCCAAGTTAACGAGGAGTGCCGAGAGCTATAGAATTCGATCAACTAATTAAGCAATTCCTTTCTCCCTTCCTTCCATCTGCTAATTCAATCGGCAAATATTAATAATCGGGGAACCATAAGTTTTTAATAAGCAGCGAAGGAACGCGAGGGAAGTAGAGTGAAATGAAATTGAGAAGAGAGAGATGCGAGAATTGAAATGAACTTGAAACTGTTATTGTCACTACGACCGAAATATTTTTCCTCTTATCGATTTATCCCCGTGTCCCCTTTGAGAAAGGATCCTTGGAAACACGCGTGAAGCAGCATATTTTTAGGTTAACGCAGTTGCGCGAAAAGAAGCGCGAGTCGACAAAAGAGAAGAGAAGAGAAGAGAAGAGAAGGGAGATTTTCAAGGGCCAACCCGAAACACGGGGACACGAAGAAGATTTCAAGTTTTTAATCGCACGCAAAGTGTACGCGACGCGTCTCTCTTTTGGCCCTGTCGTCCGTATCGTTTGGAAAATGTTGCGACAAAGCACGAGTCTCTCGGATTATTAAAATTTCCGCTTATATTTTCTCACGTATCGATTAAAAGTTAGCGCGCGGCAGAGGAGCGGTAAATATTTGATGAATGTCCACACACAACACACGGGTGCGCGTTCCTAAACGTTGCTCGTGACACATTCATCGATTACCAGAGAATTATATCGAATGAACGAGCGGTGTATAAGGGTTTTCGAGAGATTTTCCAGATTATTTATGCCGGCTGCTGCTGCTGTGCCGGGTGGGGTGCACAGTGGTGACCTCGGCTGTACTCCGCTGCTACGTGGGTCGCCGGGTCACGCGGATACCTGGGCCGTGCACCGCTCGGTCAAGGCACTCGCGAAAAACTCGCGAGCGATTCCGAGTGTCGAAAAACCGCAAGAAGCGAGAGGCTGATCGCCGTAAAATCGCTTGACCCAGTTTGTGCGGAAGCGGAACGCGCACTTCCGCTGGGATAGCCGAGTTGGCCCCTAGCACGTTTCTGCTTAGCGCGAGTCTAGCGACGGCGGGACAAAGGTCGGAAGGTCACGTACACCCAGGAAAATCAGCAGTAGAATTCCTGGGATTCCGGGAACTCGGATCGGAGGATCCCTTTCGAGAGAGCTTTTGGAAAATCATCGTTCTTGCGCCAGAGAGATAGGTCGTCGTCGTCGGTAAGACAGGATTCCACCCTGCGAGGGCTCTCGGCTGGAAGACGCCAGTCGTGTGTCAAAATCGAAGGAATTTCCTCCTCGTAGCATCGGTCGAGTCTCCTTCCGGAGCTCAATGGCCTACGCGAATCTTCCCGATCTCTCTGAATCGTGGATAATCTCAAGAATCATTGTATCGTCCCAACGTGGTAACGCTGATGCAGGAGGACGGGATGGGATGGATTGTAGGTAAGGCCGGACGCGAACGCTAACGCGAACATTGACTCGAACTACTGCGATGTTCCGTATCGTTTGGTCAACAACAACGAGGGACTCTCGTTCGTCCTCCTTGCTTCTTTACTTTACTTTACTTTACTTTGCTTTACTTGGCATGCATCATCCATGGAAATGACGATGAAAGGGCGCAGTAAAAAAGAGTGGGCTTGGAAATCGAGAAGGGCCAGGGCTCTCGCGTTGCTTGCACTCAAGTTTTCGCGCAAGTGGGTCAATCGCACTCTGGGGAATTACAATTTCCGATTTGCCGAGGCTTTCGAGACGCAGAGATTCGGAGAGTCGAAGAAAGGTTACGCGACGCGTTGAGGTCGGCTAGTGACTGACTCTCCGGGCGTCGCGACGCCAACGCCACCTTTGTTACCCCCCGCAACCCCCACAAGGCACAACCCCCACCCCCGCGCCTTGCAGCTGCATGCACCGTAGGTATCCAGTGGCGCCTAGCTTGCCTATCCACGAACGTGCACCTGCCACGAGCTTCGGGGGTGGCTGACCGAGTGCAACCCCCGTTGCTTTCAAGGTGCTCGATACCCCTCGCCCCTGCCTCCTACTACCCTAACCTTCCTACCTTTCCACGACCGAGCCACTACCCTTCCAGAATACTTCAGTTTGCATTTTAAACGCGAAAGCTCTTGTGTTTTTCGGGTATTAAAAACACCCCCCCCCCCCCCTTGTATCCATCTCCGTGGCTCGCTATTTCCTATCAATGTGTACGGTAATCGACGCGAGTGCTACACCCTTAGGAATCTCAGGAATCTTCGGCCAAGCTCTTGATGACCGAGACGAATGCATCTGGGACGAGAAAAATTTAAATGGCTCCCTTCCGAATTCCTACTCGTTTATTTTCAGATCCTTCCAATTCAGTGAATGGAGGTCGAGAAAGTCCTCCGTAAAAATGAATTTCTGCGTGTGTGCGATGCAGCTCTCGCGATCAAATTTCTCTCACAGTGAGATATTTCAAATTTTTGTCAACTAGGAATTTGGAAGAGAGCGCGGTATCTCCTAAAAATGAATTCGCGTGTAGCTACTAAGATCAAAGAGTCTCTCGAGCCGGTACTCCGAAGGCGCCATTAAACTTTCAATTAGAAAAGCTGCAATTAAGCGCAACAAAAGAGTCGTGTGTCTCACGTAAGGTGAGAAGGGCCAACTCCCTTCTTTCCCTCCTCTCTCTCTCTCTCTCGCATTACATCTCTCCCACGTCTCTTTCTTTTCGTGCGAAGTAATGTTTGAAAAATTATTGCGATGCGAAAAAAACGCAGCCAGCTCGCGACTAACGAGAAATTGTCGAGAGAAGCAAATGAGAAAGTGCGAATAAAAGAAAGTAAAATTAAATCTCAAAGAACTCATTAAGAAATTGTACTTTAAATTGGAAAATTTACAAAACATCTCCCGAAGAAGTGCTCGCCGTTAAATGGAACATGAATATGAATAGAGTTCTTCAGTTGAGAAAGTGTTAATTAAAAGCGCGAGCAAAAACTAGGAAAAATTTTATTGGTCCTGGATATATGGAGAATTCCCGGGGTAATTCTTCTGGAAGAACTGGTAGTCGAAGAGAATGCGTTGAAAATCAGAGGAGGCTAAAAGCACGTAATAGTAGTAGTAGTAGTAGTAGTAGTACGAGAATCAACAGTTTGTTTAATTTCGAGGGGACCAATGATTTCCAGTTGGATGATCATTGAGAAATGGTATGCAAGGTCATAACAGTAATGGAGATTAATGGACATAGATTTACGTGAAAGATCTCGGGAAGAAAAAGGTAAGTCGAGCCCCCCAAAACCCAAAACCTGAAACGCGAGACGGAGGAAGTTCCTGTGAGAACGGTGGAATCATCCGGGCATTCGATTCGAAAAGTGTCCATTTCTGGTCACATATCCGTGGTGAAATGGCGCGGAACGACGTGGTCGATAGCCTCCTGATGGTTCCTTCAGGACGAATTATGTGTCGCTCCTCCTCCTCCACGCAGATATCTGGTGAATGGTGCACACAAAAGGAGCTACGGCAGGTAACGCGGAATAATATCGTACACGGTGGTCGCGACAAAATATCGATTTCCAATTTGCCGGCATTGTCAGAAGGGAAACCGCGAAACTTCTAGCGAGACGGTCACGACGAGACAGAACGTGGTCTGGTCGATTCAGACGTGCTCGACGAGGGAAAAGGGAAAAAGATGAGACAGCTGGGGGAGGAAAAGGGTGGAAAAGCGACGGGAGATAGCTCGCGCTCTATAAATATCGATCCTTCGTTTAAGGGCCACTGTCGCTGAATAATCTTCTGGCTTTTAGAGAATCTAACGTCCTGTCAATTCTCAAAGATAAGTGAACGCCTGTTCTTTTTTGTTGGTCCTCCTCCAACCTACCCCATCCATCCCTTCTTATTAATTCAACCAAGAATTCGAAAAGAGGTAAGAAAAATGGAGAATTCCAGCATTACCGTCAATTTACGAACTGCGCGCGAAATTCGCATCGCAGGGAAGGAAGAAGAAGAAGAGTGAAAAAAGGATGGATGTATAAGATAAGGATGTGGATGTAGATAAGAGACGAATGGGAAGGAGTCGAGAGGACCGAGTTGAGACTAAAAGCGATGGTGGGATTAAGGGGGGATACCTTGAGACGAGTAAGACAAGTGAGGGATTAGTAAAATGGGAGCTGTCAAAAAAAAAAGATAGCGATAGTACAGTTGCGCTGAAGGAAAAACTGGGATAATGGGAGGTTCGATATTTCGAGGTTGAGCGTCGACGCGGTAAGCAGGTTGTGTTTACCGCAACTTATACTGAGAACGAGAACAATTTGTCGTAGGGCAAGTTCCTTTGACATAGGTGTCTCCGCGGGCATTGAGAATCGAGCTATGAGAATCGAGGTCAACGAATGTCACGCGAACGCGTCTTGAAGGCCGTGTTCTTCGAACAATAACTGGAACCCCCCATCGATCCAACGGGATAAATCTCTCCTCCCTCCTCTTCCTAACCGCGCGTTCATCACGAGCCACCACCGAGCTAAATTCTGATTGCTCGGCCTTCCCACTTTGACCTAGCACGAGTGACCTCGCGAATACGCTACTTCCTTGCTTCCTCAGCATCGTTCGAGTTGCGCGATTGGATTATCCGTAAATTTCGAGAGTGGACGCGGGGCACGGACTATTCGCTTGCTTTTAATCGAGCAACTTTGGCCAGTGATTAAAATGTTTAAGGATACTTGTGTCGGAAACTTTGGTAAAAGATAAAAATGAAGCTAGAGAGAACCGGTGGTGGTCGCTCATGAAATATCCCGAAGATCGATGAAATATATATATAAAGTAGACTTAGGATAAGTTCGAGAACTATTGATGAATGTCTAAAAGTATTAAACAAAGTGGGTCTTGTTAAAAACTTTCAGAGTAGGAAAAGAAAATAAGCAATAAACTCGTAGAAAACTTTAACAAGGAATAATCGGTGATAGTCATAAGCAAATAATTCATGTAAAGGGTGTCTTCTATCGAGCTCGTAGCTTGAACCAGTAGATTTAAAGATACTCGATTATAGAGAAATTTTAATAAACGTTGAATTTAATAAAACGAACTAATAAATCGATTTGCATTGCCAATGGCAAAATATAAACTAATAATTCAAATGGAAGTGATTTTGCGTTCAAAGCTAAATAAGCGGAATCAATAATTCGTTATGCATTTGAATATAATAATAATAATCTTTCATGCGATTTCTATGAATCCATAAAGTTAAATCATACTCTGGTATATGTATGTGTGTGTGTGTGTGTGTCTACATGTTTTATTAAAATAAAAATTTTAACCAGCCAATGAAATTAGTCGAATAATCGGATTGATCCTGACGGTTAAATATAGGTCCTTGGGACTGTAATTGGGCATTTGCAATTCAAATGAATCTACCGATAAGAGAAAATAGGATGGAAAAATATAGGAGTTTTGAAAAAGATTTATCCGATTAGGGGGGGCTTGTCTATGCGCAGTTTCTGTTAATCAATTGTTTAGTGAAATAACTAGTCGTATCTAAATCTCGTTACTTTACATAAATGCAGTTTACATTTCGCTCATGGGTGTGTGCTTGGCATCACTTTGCGTCCCGATTCGTGAGATATTTTGATACTGCGGCACATCAGCAAATAATTACCGTATACTAATTTCATACTAAACACGCAAACTAAATTGCAGATGGAACAGGCAAGGCAGCCTGAAAACTTTCAATCACTAACAAACTGTCGTCGGAAAGTGTTGTTGGCTAAACGCAGTGTCTTTCCACCGTTCGTTATCCCGATCCAACAAATTTCATTAAAAACCTTAATAGAGCGAAGCACCCACACTCTGATAAGCATTGGAGGAGCAATAGAAACGCATTTCGCTCTAGTCGATAAAAGCAAATAAACAACTCTATCGATAGTAACATGACTATCGAATTACGGAAAGATTATACAAATTGCTAAATCGGGAAGAGTAATTCAGGATTAAATAACGTAACCTGACTGGAATATCGAGGTTGAAATTTCGATCGAACTTCTGCAAAAAAAACTCGAACATGTCGCTAAATTGTTGGCCCTTTCTTATTTCATCGCGAGTCTACGGCTGTTACCCTCACAACATTTTTGGATCGACCATCAAAACCACGGTGATATTCCGGCTCTATTCCTTTCTACTTGGATCTCTCTACACGCTAAAGTTTATCGACAAAGTATTAGCCCACGAAGAATGCGAGAAGATTTGGTCAAGTTGCATTTTAAACAGAATCACGGATTGTGGAAAAGTTTTCTGCATTGTTTCCGCGTCGATCATCCCTGCAATTTTTTGCAAGCCTTTCGAAAAAGCTTACACCAAAGTGAACATGTTCGACAGAATGATCAACAGCAAGAATGAAAAGACGATACATTGGTTTTGGCAGATCATTATGATAGTGTTGATGATTATTCGATTGCCCGTTACTTTTCTCCCCACTTTTAATCTTAACCCGAAATTTCCCTTATATAAGTTTTTTATATTGAATTTCTTCGAGAGCACGATTTCAATCGAAATTGCAAAGTTTTGGTTTTTGTTAGACGACTTCCGTCGCAGATTTCATAGATTGAATCAAATCACTCAAAAAGGTATACGTTGTATCATACATTTTGCGCGAGAACAATTTTGTAATAAATGTAATTGGCAAATATCATCTGATTTCAGGAGAAATCATTATGAGTATATCGCATGATCGATACGTTAAAAAGATTACAGTGGATGATATCCAATATCTTCATTCGATCCTAATAGAGGCAGTAACTCATTTCAATAATTATTATAATTTCCAAATTTTTGTATGGATGTCATATCTGACAATGACCATAATGGCGTTTATTCTCGAAATATATAATGTTGTCCAGCCAAATTCAAATGTTGTTCGATATCCAGCTGTAGTGATAATGTGTTTAGAACTATTCTTTATTGTTCAAATTTGTCATTTAACTTCCGAAAAGGTGCCGTCATTTTAGTTTTAACATACACGATTGCCACTTGCAAATTGGTAAAGCGTTTTAAATTATTTGCTTTTTCAGGCGAATGAATTAGGCAACATTTATTTTAGAACTACCTGTCCTGTTTTTATAAGAGCCAAACCTATGGTAATTACCATTATCACTCTCGTTGGTTAACTCCACTATTGATTTATTAATTGTACAATTGAATTAAACATCTCCACTTCTCTTTTTAGGAAAATGCTAGATTTGGACTGTACTTGCGGATTCGACACTTTAGCTTTCTAGCAGTGCAAGTATTCAAAATGGAATTTCCAATTATAGTATCGGTAAAGTGGACACCACTTCCTCCCCTCCCCCCGTTAATTATTTTTTTTAAATAATAATTATTAAAATCTACTGCCTTTTATTATCTTATTTTTTACAGATTGCTTCTACTTTAGTAACATACACGGTTATTCTTCTTCAACCAGAAAATTAATATTTTCGAACAAAATAGATACGAGATAACAGGACATGCTCAAGATTAAAAATGTTAACCAAACTTTTAACTATGAAAGTTAATAATTAAATATTTAATCAACTGAAAGTTTTTTTAATTCCTTTTTTAATACCTTTGTACAAATATGGACATTAAAGAGATTAATGTTCAAGGATTACATTTAAGAATATTAAATAGTTAAAAACACAATGATAGTTTTTTTTTTCTTTCAGTTAGCTGCGAAAATTGTATCAAGATAAATTTCTTATCCAACAAATATTTTTCTCACCCACGATTCAAAACGCCTAATTTCCTTAAACTTGTTGAAAGTTAGAGATTTCAGAAAGTGATTGATCGACACGCAGTAGCTCTAGCGTGACAGCAAAAAACTTTTCGATTATTGCTCGTCGGCTGTACAGGGCGTTTTATCTCAACATTGTTTAACAGGCAATGGGGGAAAAAGCGCAGTAAAATGGAATCGGTAAATTACAATCGCATTAGTCTCGATCAAATTAGCTTTTGCCAATTAAATTTATTTGAACGTTTCTTTCATAGAACGTTACAAAAAGAAGGAGCGAAACGAGACAGAGTGAAGTAAAGAAAGAAATCGAATAATAGCAAAATAAATGTTATGGGGTTTAAAAGTTTCAGGAAGACTCTGCAAGTTTTCAGCAAGAACATAGTTTATTTTATTGGCTTTCTATTGTCCAAGGTTTACGTTAGACTATCCCGTAAAGAAAATTAGTTGTTCATTAAGATAATTCTGAAGCACCCTGTATATAAGAGGAGCAAACGGATTTGAATGCAACGAAAGGCAATCGCGTAGTAACGATCGGGCAGAAAGCGCAATTCCGTGCAATTCGTTGTGCACTTTAAAGGGCTGTGGGTGGTAGTTTGCGCGGTGAGGTCAATGAACTGTGCTGTACGACCTCGCCGTTGTAACTCTAGAACGTTATGACTCCTTGTGCCTTTTCGAGTTTCGCAGGACCCACACCGAAATGTCTCCTGATAACGCTTCAAAACTGCGGAAGGGGGAGGGGGGGGGGGGCGACGGTGGTCATTCCAATAAATCCACTAATATTATTATGATTATATCTTTGCATCTACGAGAAAGTTAAAACGACGGAAAAAACTCTACGAGGAGATAATACTTGGAATAAAGAGAAGCGGGAGATTCTCCTTTGCCTGAAAACCGGAAATCGATGCCGTTTACGGAAGATTGTAGCAACCGCTCGCTGAATGCGTGTCCTTGTGAGAAATTTATTTTCAATGATTAATAAAACTTACGATAAGCGCGGAGCAGAAATTCTGATGTGTCTCGTGCCCGGTGCTATGATTAACTAACGTGTCTCGCAGAGATAGGTTTGACTCACAAGTCTTCGTGCATAGAGAGGGCAGAGGGCAGGACGGGGCAGACAAATGTTAACATTACGAGGAGATACTGTGTACCGCATCATGCGAATATCAAACAATTAACACTTTTACATTACGCGCATTACGTACAGCGAAGCGCAGGAGAGGTATGAGATAAAGGGAATACGCACGCGCACGTGTACATGTAAATACAGCCATAGGAAATATAGAGAAAATAAATGAGTCAAGAAATGAGACGCGCGAAGAGAAATGATAAATAACACGAGTGAATTCATTTTTCCCCAAAATTGAGCAGCTCCCCCATTATATTGAATATTCTTATAAATTGGCACGATTCTTTATCTAACAGGGTTCATTTATTAAGTGTACCGGGGGAGAGGTTCAGAACGGAATTCCCGTGCTCTCCTTCGGGCGAAAATATCACAATCGAGTCTATCTACTAGGAATAGCATAACTGGAAATCTTTTTCGAGTTAATCTCA
Source organism: Sclerodermus sp. 'alternatusi' (assembly GCA_037305995.1). Lineage (NCBI taxonomy): Eukaryota > Metazoa > Arthropoda > Insecta > Hymenoptera > Bethylidae > Sclerodermus > Sclerodermus sp. 'alternatusi'. The sequence goes on along the minus strand of CM074553.1, from coordinate 5,863,092 downwards.
AAGTTTGGCGAGGAGTTTGTAAATGTTGAGAAAATAGCATTAGCTACGTAAACTAGAACTGATGTAGGAATACGCGTTCGAATATTATAGAAAAATGTAGAACAAGTTTGAATGCGCTGTTTGAAACTTTGTCCGAGGATGGTTAAGTGTGAAAAGTTCATCCCCTGCAGAAATTATAGAAAACTTAAGATTAGAATTCAACTTTGAGTTTCTGGTTTTCCTCCGGGATTCTCAAATGTGTTCTTTCCTAAACTATACGTAATAAATCCGAGATCTTATCAATTGTCAAACTATTCCACATTGTAGAAACTTCGGGAGCGTTAAATTTTAGAATGCACTAACTGAATCTTTTAGCTTTATCGTTGAAATCTAATTTTCCTTCCCCTTGAAGCTTCTCGACCGTTACTTGCATTAATGCACCCTGAAAAAGCGGTTTTCCTGCTGAAGGTACATTTTGCGACCATGGTCCCATATGGCGCTTCAATTCTTTTACTTTTTAACTATACGAAACTATCAAATATTTCTTTTTTTTTTTTTTTCCAGAAGTCATGCTGAACTATATATATTATTATGCACGTATCACAGTGTCTCACTAGACTTCCTCGAGGATCTTTTTACGGTTTTCTTAAAATTTTCACAAAGTTACACACATTATTGGTTTTTTATAAAATTTTATAATACACCATCAAGAATATATACGTCAAAGTTCTTTAACAAAAGTCCCATAGCTGCAGAATGTTCTGATTTTAATATTCGCCAGGACAGCGGGAGAAATTTCAGTGCCCTCGGATTTTATGGGATTCGTACCGACTACGACTTTCGGGCACCGCTGGGACATATTTTACTCAACCGATCTAACCGTACCGGATTTACGTATTCAATTTAGCCATGGAGTTTTGTGCGCACCATTTCCGTAAATACATCCAGTTTTAAGCAAACATTTTCTGCTAGGAACGCGCGTTTCATTAACGTCGAGTTAACATAAAGCGACAATTTCCAACCGTATAAACTTGTCGCTAAGGTGGCCGAAGCTTCGTCAAATATTTCTGTATATTTGCACCCAGAAAGTGCAGGATAATTTTTTATCAAGGTCGAAAGGAGCACAGAAGTTTCTATCGTCGATCGATCATTGGAGAGATTGCAGATGTCCTTTATTACTTTCGCGCAACCTCATTTTTCCCCCCACGACGACTCTACGAAATTGTATAATTTACAACATTAAGAGCTAGCATCCCAAAAACTACCGAACCGATTTTCAAAAGACAAAAAGTGCTCTCTTCCTTCAGACCTAAAAAAAAAAAAAAAAGTATTTCTGTGTATAGCTCTAGGCGCATCTTCTTCGCACGATATTTCTCCGAGCGCTTTAACTCACGTTTCAGGATATATCTGCTAATTCCCATGGCGTAAGAAGGTCCACGGAGAACCATGAAAACGCGAGTAAAACACACAAACTCATATAAAAACCACCACAGCCTTCTTAAAAGGTCAGCCTGCACTTTAGAAAACCTTGAAACTTGCATAGAATGACAATACGACCTATAAGAGAGAATATCATTCTATTTGTTTATTTATTTATTTATTTATTTATTAATGCGGACTGATAAAAACGTCCTAGATTCAACGCGACGATTAATGTTGAAAATTGAATTTTCTTCACAATTCAGGCTCGCGGAGTCTTTAATTTGAAATTTTAATGGCCTTAATAAATTAACAAGTTTTTGTGGAAAGTTGTGCTGTTCAAGCAGTTGGATATTAATGTCTAGTTTTTGCAGACGCGATGTGTACTAAAGTATATTGTATGCGTTTGTATTAGTGAACGCTAGCCACTATAAATCATACAATATGCAAATTTGCCCTATCTACCCCGTGGTTGATAAGAGTTATTTGGCCTCTAAGTAACAATAATATACTTATTGCTGGGAAATCGGGAATTTACGTCAAATTTAGTGAATTATGTACAGCGCGCTATTAGCAAACAATTCTAGAAATACTCGCACAAATAAACAAGCTTCCACTTTATTTTCCAAACCTATCTAACGCATTATCGATAGTAATACCTGCTATGGTACTGGACTTTATTTTTTATTAGGAGACACATTATCACGAATTTGTAATCAAATTTCATTTTGATAATGTAACGCTTCAGTTATTGACTTTAATCATTCAGATCATTAATATGTATACGAAACTATGAGTGATAAATATTGATAATACTTCGGTATAAATATTCGAGCAACTAATGTGCGGAATATACGCAACGCATCTATCGATATTGTATCGATCGACGTCGATGCTTCTTGGGACCGACGTCATATTTTACTTAACCTTCATGTTTTACCCAAGTTGTCTGGCTCTAAGCATCAATTTTTCTACTGGATAAGAATTTATTAGTACCCCATCGATTACCCAGTCATAAGTCTCCCAGCAATTTTCTCTCTTATTTCGATCTAACGCGAGAGGGGGGCAATTTAAAAATTGTTGCGCCCGATCGCATCTGCTCTGCGGTATTGCGCACACGTGAATCAATATTACAATAATATATCGTACATGGGGTCTGAAGCCATAACGTAATACAAGTTTTTCTAGCATGCATCGTTATCATAGTAGCGCGGCGCGAAACGAGCGAGATTGCAATGGGTTTGATAAGCCAACGTAATGCTATATACCGACCACGCAGTAGCTGCCCTATTAGACAAATATACCCTCGTTCCTGACATCACCGGCGGAATCTTGTAAAACAATCTGCCCATCGATACATTTTGACCACGTTTTACCCCAATTAATCTCATCGATCATCAGGCTGTGAAACAACAACGTTTGCATCGACAAGAGGAAAAACAGCCGAGAAAAGGAAGAATAAGCGAGTAAAAGACTCTCTCGCCGATAAAACAGCTGATCAGGCTGAAACGTCCCCGTCTCTCCCCCTTCCCTCCAATGACAGTGGAAAATACTTAAATTATTTACCCAGGGACAATTCACGAGCAGCTTCTTCCTGCTGCGACGAAAATCAAGCGTCAGTTCGATCCGACCGATCGAAGGGTTGGTTTAGGGTAAGGACGGGGTCCGTACTTCGCTATTATGAGTGAGTATCGGGGCGGGGGTTTTTCTCCCGCGAGTGAAAACACAGGAGCTTCCCCCGGAAGCTGGCGATTGTTTACTCTTGGCTCGAATCGGCTTAGCTGCGGAATCAGCGAGAATTAAGGCACGTTCGCATCGAGATACATTCGTTGCTGTCTAAGTGAAATTTACATTCCGCATGAGTTACGACTGGAGCGTATTATTAACGTACGTGCACCATGTATTATGCGCGAGCATCTATTAAATGCGAAATGAACTTCCGCAGCGCTTATAATGCCCTGCGCGCGCGCGCTCGCGCTGTTAGCACTGTGCCGACACAGTATCAATTTTGTTACATATGCGCCCGTGCACGCTTTCAATCGTGTCATAGCTTTTGCCAGACAAAAAGTTTTCACCGAACCGAGGAGGGTGGGAGGAGAGAGAGTCTGCCTAAGCCGATTAATCGCCGGGGAATATTTAATAAACGCGGAACTCGCGCTGGAAACCGCTCCACGTGGCGGATGCGACGCGGGGATCTATCGTCGACGCGTCTCTCCGGTGCGATTTTCCAACGCGTCTCTTTTCTCTCTTACGACGATGACGAGATCCGCGGGCGTGCATGATTCGGAAAGGCGGCAAAAATTTGTCCGGCGCTCACGACGAGCGTCGTTGCTGTAAAAACGTTTGAAAAAATGGATTTCAGGTCCATTTTCGCGGAGGGTGTTTATTTGTTGCGCCGAGAAGAAATTCGGCCGAATTTCAGGGGAAAATGGCGCGGGGAAAAATCGATGAGGTTTCGCGTCGAGTTAAGTTTAGAAACTTCCGCTGGTTTCCAGCCGGCAAAAAACTCGATTCCAGAGGTTTCCATAAAACGACGAGGTACCGATCGCCGTAAAACCGAGCGGCAGCAGCCACATTTGCATTATAATCTCCGCTGATTTACATGACCCAATTCTTGACGTTTCGCCATTACAGAGCCGATCGCAGCTGGCCGAACTGTGTATAATAAATGAAATTGATTCCTCAGTCGGCGTTTCCGGTGTAGCGCGTGCGGTCTTTTCATCTTCCGCTTTTTTGCCCGGACTCGCCGTGGCATGGGATGGCGCGGCGTGGTGGCGTGGCACAATATTTAATTACGTCAGCCACGAACTGCATTGCGAAACGTAATTGTATTAGTCTACATATCCGTCAATTGTACAAACCTTCGGTCCGGAGGCTGCTCCAAACCGACGTGCGTTATGACATACGAGAGCGTAGAATATTCAAAGAAAAAATAATACAGCGACCGGCTGAATTAACTTTGTTAAATGAGATGATTTCATTTCCATACGTAAGTGGGCGCACGATCGAGCAAATATTTATGCGCGGGTACACGGATCAATTCGCGTTTCGGATCCCGCTGAAATTGCGCCAGCCAGCGCGTCATCGGTATGGCCGGCCGAAAATTTTATCGAATCTGGCCAAGTGTCGAGTTTTTCCTTCGATCCCCCCCCCCCCTCCGTCGATCCATATAATTTAAAGAAGCACGCTTCGCGCGCGGAGCTTATCCCGACTCATTTCCAGGCGACTGTCAGCGTTCCAGGGGGAAATCAAGTTTTCGCGTCTGACGGCAGGCACCAATTAGCGATTTCGTAGCCCTCGAAGGTTTCGTCAGTTCCGAGTCGCCGTTTTTAGCGGAACGCCCGGGGCGAGCTGGGATTATGGCGGCGTCGTGAGTTTAACGAAGCAAGCGGCGGGGGTGCCTCTCTCTGCGAGTACGTTTAACGCGTCAGGACCCTCGCACCCCCGTCCCTCCCCCGCGCAACTAACTTTATTCCGCTCCCACGTTACGCATTCTCCAGAGTCACGATCGTTCCTAATGTTACGACGCCACGCAGATTCCTCCGCGGAGTTGAATGGTTGCGTGGAGTTTCCGCCGCCAAATGCCGCGCCCCCACCCCCATCGTTCTCCTGAAACCTCCCGAAGGTCTCGCGTATAACGATATCGTCCAGGTCGATCCTCACCGATCACCCTCATCCTTCGTTTCGAGTTCCATTGTTTGCTGGGAAATCCGCCTCTTTAAATTTTCATTCGTTTCATTGGGACCACGCTCTTCTCTTGGCTTGACACACACACACACACACACGCGCGCGCGCGCGCGCGCGAGAGTGCTAAGTCTGCAACGATTCTCTCGTAGGACCGGGATTACATCGAGGACGCCGTATATACGTTTCTCGTGCATCGTCATGCACATTCTGCGATATATCGGGGATTTGCGAAGGAAAGAGTAGCCTGTGAACGATGGCCAAGTTGCCGGCTACCACTCCGCGCAATACCCTTGCGAATGGTGGTCCGGATACGTCACAGTCTTCTGATTTATCGAGAACTCGAGCGATTCCTAAGTTTGTCATAATTCGACGGCTTCCTCGCCCGCCGTGTTTGCGTATATCCTAAAACTTTCAATGGACTCGAAATTTATTCGGTGTCGTCTAAATCACCGCGCCATCCCCTTGGACTCTTAGCGGACGGGGAAGCACATATACCTTTCGTTCAGCATTCCACTCCAACGTTTGCGATTCCGCATGCGCGCGCGAACTCTTTGCGCGAGCGAATGTCTCGCGGAAAAACTCCAGCTGCATAAATGGTGCGTAAAAATATCCGATCGCCTCTCGATCGCCAGTTTGCAAAGGTGTTGCGCAGCGTGAACGCACGATCGTACCGATACCGCGTGCCGCCGCTTGTCGCGCAATTTTATTTCAACGCTGAAACAGCTAGGAGGGGCTGGGGGAAAGGGGGAGTTTCCGAGTAAGCAAATAAGCAATAAATAAATAATTCAGGGTTCTCTCCAGGAGAGAATGCGCGTGTGTGTATATGTGACGGTAATATGGTAATTACTGAAAATAGTTTTGCGGTTCTGGCGAGTCCACTTATCGGATAACTGTCGTCGACGTTAGCACGCGAGAAAAAAATTCTTAGCGGACGTGTCTGAATTTTTCCTGGCAGAAGTGAAAGATCGCGAGAAGACGAAGGCCGGCGGATTATGCGTTCGTGATGGTGCACGAGCGAAAGGGGTGCAAAAGGGAGGGTGAAAATCGAGCAGACGTAGGCTAGCCAGGCCTCGTTTTGCTTCCTGCTCTCTGCCCGTCCCCCCCCCCGCTCCTCCCCGAACTCTCTTTCCTCATCCGTCTAGGCGGCGAGCAAGAAGCACGGGCGCTACAACGATCGATATGTCCCTGCGTACCGCGAAACTCTCCAAGGCCCCGTGTCTGCCACCTCGAAATCGAGCTGGAAGCCTCACGGAGTCTTCGCGTCGACATTTTTCAAACGACATTCGACCACGTCGTTCTTTTTTGTTTTTTCACCAGGAAGCACCCTCGTCGATTTTGCCAACTACCCCTCCTGGATAAGTCTATGGGAGCCTCGTGAAATTGATACGGATAATTCAGAATCGACCTCGATCTCTCTCGGAGCCTGATCTCACGGAGATAATTGGTTCGAATCCCCCGGGTTGCCGATGGCCATCTTTAAGTCATCGGTGTCGACTCGTTGCAGATCGATACCCCTTAGCGAATACTTGGAAAATTTTGGGAGCCCGAGCTTACCGGGTCAGAGTCTGGACCCCCGAAGCTTCCCGAGAAGCCTCGGGATCGCTAATCGCCACTTTCCGCCCTAGTGCAAACAGGATTTCCCGGAGAAATACACCGGGAACTTGAGAATACCTCGAGACAAGTTCACGGTGGTCTTAAGCAAATGTATCTTTCGGTTCGACTAACTCTGTATACGAATTAAGCGGCTCATTTATTAACCACTCGTCTTTCCCTCTCTCTACCGCTTAAACTCGAGCCCGAGCCAATCACGTTCGATGAAACAAGAATAAAGGACCAAAGGACTTAAAACTATCGTTCGATCGATGGAGCTCGAAAAGGATAGGAGCAGGGAAAGGTCGATGTTTACTCGCAACAGCCGGGAGAACAGAATGCTCGACGTGCTAGCATTTCATTCGTACGTCCAAACAAGCTTCTTCTGCGATTTCAAATTTTCATTTTTCTCCGCCATGAGAATTCAGCCGGTAATCTTGGATATAAATGGCACTTTCAGGAATAACTCGTAAAACCGGTATCAGCATTCGCGAATATGCATCAATGGCGAAAAAGACAGCGTTGGATTAGGGCAACGCTATTTATGAGCCGCGCTCTGCGCATATTTCTGCGATTTAACAAAGAGTCTTCTTCCGTTTATTCGCATCCGGATATCGGAGTGCTACGATCACGCGATTTGACTTGTGCGCATGGAATTCCAGAGCGAAACAATGTAGATTATTGTTTGGCGGATCCATGAGAATCAAAACGTCAATTAACGCGGCAATTTTATAAGTAGAGGGAGGGAGAGCGTGGAACGTGGTAGACTGATTTCATGAGAAATTTAGTCGCGGATGTAGAGTGTGCAGGGATGTACCGTGATTATGCTCAGTAGCCCATTAATGTTGCTTCTCTGGCACGTGACGTCTAGTAATTAGGTCATAGAGAGTAGAGTATACTCGCAGTGTCATCAGGAGTTGCGCAAGGTGTGAGAAAGATAAGATAGCGAAAGCTTCCCTTCAAGACCTCTCCTCTCTCTCTCTCTCTCTTTTCAGAGTAATTTTTCGAGGGAAAGCATTAATGTTCTCCCGGAGATGTCAAAGCTTCTTAAGAAGCACCCTATAAATACTTATGGATACTTACGGTCCCCTTCGCTAAATATGTGCCACTGCCAAGCAACCGCTTTCCAAATAGTCCCTAAACTTCGATCGACCAATTTGGCACCTACCTTTTGGTCCTGAGAGGTTTTCGCAAAATTCAGCTTCTTATTCTTACGAGCTGGCTCTTACCACTTTTCAACTCTAATTAATCATCCATCGCAACCCGCGATGGATTGTCGACACTAAGACGATCGAACCTTCGAGATTCTATCGGGACGATCGTCATATCGAGACCCATTTCTAAATTTCATATCTAAACTCTCTCTCTCTCTTTCCCTTCTCTGATTCTCATCACGTATCCGCTAGAATATTTATCGTGAAATACCTTGAATCCAATCCCTTCGTTAGGAGATCCGCAGTTTCAATGGAATTCAATCATACAAAAGTACCGTTCGATATCAATCGACCCAACCCTGTAGGCCGTTCATCCATTTGGGCAGCCGCCATTTTACCATAGGAATTATCGGGGGCCTCTCGCATTCGAGACTCCCGGAGAGCTGGTCAGTTTCATGAGAGAAGAATCGTGCCCGGTGTTAAATGCGAGTCTTTGCATCGATTGTTTCAGAATCGGAATCAGCAATGGGAAGCGCGCAATAGCGAGCGGTCTTGAATGAAACAGCAGGTACGGGGTAGCGCGATTGGTTTTCGATTTGGATGATCGAAGCGGCAAATGTTGGATTTACGGCAGCATGGGCAGATGGCACCGTCAATAGCGGTGGAATCACGTCGGAGAGTATCGCATCATGGCGCATCGCGTCATATAGTATCGATCGGATCTTACCTTGCGTGCTACCGTTGGGCTGACCCGGCTGCGAGGGTATTCCAGGATAGAGCGGCGAAGGATGAGGCGAGGGCTGATTGTTGGGCGGTCCTGTAGAATGCGGATTGGCAGTCGTGGGGGTCGGCGTAGCCGAGGGTGTTTGCTGGTTCTGCTGAGATTGTTGGGGCCCGCCGCTTCCGGAAGTAGGTGTTGATGCCGATGTTACGCCAGACTGCTGTTGATCTTGTTGCTGGTGCTGTTGGTGCTGCTGGTGCTGGTGCTGGTGCTGGTGCTGCTGGTGCTGGTGCTGGTGCTGATGTTGCTGCTGGTGTTGCTGCTGCAGCTGAGGCGTCTGCTGGGGCGTTGGTGGCTTCTGTGAATCCGTCGTGTCGCCGGATGTTTCTGAAACGAAGAAGAGATACGTAACTCTGCGTTAACGACACAATGGATGTCAATGCCGCAGCCGCAGTCGCAGTCGCACTCCCCCGTTCATTTGCAAATCAGGGATTCGAAGCTTTCCCCTGTCCTCGTCATCCATGGATTTAAGTTTACCGACTTGTTTCTCACGTACGCCATAACATTTTATAACCGCGAAAGAATTTGATCCAAAGCGATAAAATTTTTATTTACGACACCCTCGCGATATTTTAATGGAATATCCAGAAGCAATAGCGAGGTAGAAACTTGTTTTGAAAAGTATTTTCTCTCGCTGGTATAAATAATCGCCGGGTCGTCCAGTTAGAAGGAAATCCCGCGGTGTTCTCTCTCGATAGAGCTTTTACCGATTATTATTTTATTATATTGTTTAAAATGCTATTCAGTGTCCCTGTGTGTGACGCGACTCGAGTTCCGGGTAATTCTCGGGGATGATGAAAGATGGGGTACATTCAACGAATACCATAAATGGCATAAAAGAAGACGTTATAAAGCATAGATGCGGGGATGAATAAGGAGAGAGAGAGAGAGAGAGAGGAGAGAAGGAAAACCGCGTGCCACGTGTAACCTTAATCTCATTGAGAAGCACTCTGAGAATGACCTGGATGGGATTTTAGACGTTGGCAGGACTTTGCTGAAGAAGTGCGACTCGAGACTCGTTCGCACAAAGACTGGGGCGCAGTTGAGTCATGGTTCTACAGGCTCAACGACGCAAATAACATTCGCAAAGCATTAACATTGTTCAAGACGTACCGCGGAAGCTCGATTCGCGTTAAATAGGAACGTCTGCACGATGCGAGCGAAGTTTATATCCGAAGAAACTCGCTCGCTTAGATATCTCCCATTCATCAGCTAAATTCTTCCTAAGCACTCTTCGCGTCAATGGGAACTTTTAATTAGAGGCGAAAATTTCAGAAATGCGCGCTGGCGATCGTACGCCCACGCGCGCTTATTACGCGTCTCTGTGGAGACGCATTGTTGGAGGTAAACCCAGTAATGGAAGGCAAATGTATCAAAACTTGATTAAGCAAAGCAAATCAGGGGGAATCTGCGTATCGATATTATTGATTATCGCGTGCAATAATGTTCTCCATCGATCGCCACAAGGAGTCTCTCGCATAATAACTTGCCGAATTTTAATCACTTCCTGCGTTAAGCTCGATTCGCCTCGGTTTATGTAAACGGGCTTGTTTGCATACTGTAAAATTTACTCGGTATTTGGTAAGTTTAATGAAAACTCTATTCGGGGGCTAGTTCGGCGACCGAATAATCAATACGTGCGTGTGCGAGAGGTGACTGTATCGGTTGACGATATCCCTGCACATCTCTCTCTCTATAGTCATCCTGTAGGATTTCAATAGTCATCTGAGATACACGAGGATGAATTTCCGGTCCACGATCCATTGTGCGTCGAATCCCAACCCATTTGTAGGAGTTTCACGGTTGCTTCCTCTCGCTCCCCCGCTCGCACGCGGAAGATACAGCACGCTCGCGCACACGCATAAGAATTTCCAGAGAAATATTTTATTACGCTGATCTGGCAAAAACACTTCTTCCCCGTTTATCCGGAGCCCTGTGCTCCTCGGTTGGCACGTCATAACATCGGAATGGGACTAAAGAATACGACGCAGTAAAATATATCACGCGTTGCAATCTTACATCAATCAGATAATGTTTTGCTACAGTTAGAGCGGAAATTATTTCTGCTAGAATAAGCGTGTTAAGTCAGGAGGGATTACCAAGATCTACAAGATTAGCATAGTTTACCTCGATCAACTTTCCTCGTGCTGCCTGCCGGTGTGGTCCCATCATCCGCCGTTTGTTGAAAGGAACAAACTTTTCTAGCGCATGAAAATAGTGGGACGTGGGTAATGTTTTTGTTTGGCCGATGGGGAATATGTGCTGGAGCGATATACGACACGCATAAAGTTTCTTAACATTCGGCGGCGCCGTTGCGTTTAGCAATAACATTTTGATAGGCCGGAAAATCTCTAGCAAGGTCGTGACGAAAAGCATCCTCCCGTGAGTCGTGTCTCTGTGTGTCTCGAGTCTCACCTGGTCCTCCGCACAGCGTATGAAAGGTTTTTTACGATTTGCTTCTTCCTCGCTCGCGTTAATCGCCGATGCTTAAACGATAGTAGCAGGGAAACAAGGTTGCGTTTGGGCAAGAAGTCAGCCCGCAACCAACTGAAACTAACAGGAACCTCGTACCGAGTTCTGCCCTCGGCGCTGGTCCTCCTACTAATGAAAGTACTTGTCGGATAGTTTCCAGATCGATAAGTGGCAAACTCCTTTGACGCGAGGTACATCGATCTAATGACTATTGTTATGTTAAGTATCGGAGGGAGGAGATCTATTAATCACGCTTCGGTGCTAAAGTTTCGTCTTAAATTATTAGCGGGCAAACGCTTTCAGAGGAAATCCCACGGTTTCAAGGTGTCCCACACCAGTCTGTTGTCTGTCAGCGAGTCGAATGATCTATGATCCGGAAGATTGAAATTTGTCAAAATACATCGCAACTCGAGTCTATAAAAAGAGACATCTGCTCGCTGAAAAATCGAGATTCAATTTCGCTTGGTCGTTTTACGCGCTACACCCTTTTAATGCGTATCGCTGCTCGCGAGAGTGTTTAAGTGTCGCGGCCGAATTTACGGCACATGTTTCTAGGTAGGTAACTACATTGACGGACAAGCAATATATTTGTTTCGAAGCGACTGTCGAAAAATCTCGGACCCATAAACACTCGCTACACGCTACTACGCGGATGTAAATGAAATTTATCGATTTTCATCACGCACCGCTACATTCCTTATTAAGGAAAGGAGAGTGTGTTTCTTGCTTCGGTAAATAATTATAATTAAGAAATTCTATTTTAGAACGAGAGCCATAATGCAGTAGTCATAGTGCGCAGTCCATAATGATAGATAAATTTGCTTTAGCCATTACCGTTTCCTGCGATTTCGAAGCTAAACTTCTTACGTAAAAGAAGGGCGCACTCGACTCTCCGAAGTACTTTAAGTAATAACCTAGCAAAATAATTAGCGCAAGTAGCCGGTTAGGGGAGGACGACAGATTAAAATAAATGGTCGCTTAGAAATGAATCCGTTTTAGTCGATTTCTTCCACGTGCCCCACCCAAGAGAATCGGTGGTTAATGAAAACAGTCGAACAGTTGAACAGCTGATAGATAATTATATGGATACACTTACCATTTTCAGGAAACGACGTTGATCGTTTCACAGGTAACAAAATTCCTTTCTGAACCAATTCGTCTCTACTAGCGCGAACGGATATTTTTCTCTCGAGTGCTGAAAAGAGAAGAAAGCCCACTTTTCAATTCATCCACTTATCGCGTTATCGGGAGCAATAATTTTATCCTGCTTTCGTTCCAGTCTTATTGGACGAGAGAAGTGAACAAGGCTTAAAATTCCATCGCAACGAAGAGCTAATTGAAGTTATTTTTCTTAAAATCCCTATTTAAATAGACATAAAGAAGCAATAAGACTTACATAGCGAAGCAGCTTCAAATTTATCCGATTTCTTTTTCCGCTTCCATTTCCAAGGTTTAAAGAGTCTACCGAGTGCCGAGAATTTGCTTTTCCTTTCTAGCGGTGGCGTTCTCGCACCCGAGCCCAGACTGTTTGTTCGCAGAGCTGCGCCATTCTGTTTCTTTGCTGTAAAACAAATAAAAGTTTTTCGTTAACATCGTTCATCGATAAATATCCTTAAAAAACCGCACTCCTCCCATAATATTATCGACGCGAGATACAGAGATTTTCCGGGAATTTCCACATTTCCCACATGTACACAGTTTCCTGCTTTACCCTGGATTTACCGACCAAGGGTGATTTCCACCCCAACGCGTAGCATTTCCTGCTTTGGGAAAGTAGACATTGCCTATCGATCCACGTTACTCGGTCGATATCGGTATTTAGCGCTATTTTATAACAAGAATATGCCGCTTGGTAACTGATGGTAAAAATAAAGTTTCCAATTTTGCACTCTTAGAACATTGAACCTTGATAAAGATTCGTGGGGTAAATCGATTGACCAGCTTTTCTAAGTACTCGTCATACGATGAATTTCAATTTTATTTTAGAAATTTATTTTGTAGATATTCGATGGATGTTCGTTAAAACACTCGCTTAAAACTTAATCCACTATCTTTTTATAGAAAATAGATCAAATACGATACAATCCGACTGCAAAGACTCTGTGCTTGGTGACACCGTGAGATCAATAACTGATATGACCCCATGGCTAATTTATATCGCGTTTCCTCCCATACATTTTCTCATATTATTAGATATGATAGCTAGAGTCTAATGCTCATCTCTGTCAATTATTTTGCGCGCGTTATTCAGGGGTTGAAATTTAATAGGTTTTTCGTTAGCATAGATAATTTGTTATAGTTTATATTCGTAGAGAATTGCACTTTGACGTGAAAGCTCTTGGGGATGATACTATCGAGTGATCGTCGAGTGACCCTGTAGATTGTACTTTGAAAATGCTTTGAAGGCTCCTGTACTTGAGAAAAGTACTACTGGTTACCGCGACTCTAAGCAGAGTGTAAGAGCTAAAAGCAGCTGGTAAATGCACAAAGTACTATATTTTGCACGAGTTATATCTTTCGGTCTTTGACAATTGACAAACTGAAAACTTGACTAAACTGACAAGAAATTTAATTTAACTTAATTGTCAAATCACCAACCGTCCAATAATAATAGCTTGACGAATAACGGGATTATAGGAGCTAAGTACGTAGGGGATGAAATACAAGACGGAGATGCATTATCAGCCATTATTTTTCACGCGCGACAATGACCTGGTCAGCACTCTTTCTACTTTACACGAAACACATATTTCTCAGCGTCTTCGTAGACACCGTTGTGAGAAAGATATATGGCCCATTGTATTATGTTGAACACGAGCACATTGAATAAGGGTTAAATTCTACGAAGATTACAATTTTCATTAATCATTTATCTGAGAACTTGCGAAGCATTTCCTTAATTAATTCAGAAAGCTCCACCGCCGCCAATCCAGAAAGACCTGGGAGAAGAAATTTTACCCCCAAAGCAAGGATCTTGAACCCTTTCGACATTTAAGTGTGTCACTCGCTATCCTGTGTGCCACTTGTTAGCACCCTGGTACGTGGCTTCACACAAGGTTCCTGATATAGTAGACTATATATCTCACGAGGATCAAGACATAGGGGGAGAAAAGACTGCTGAACATTGTCAAATGGCAATTTCAAGAAATCCCATAGGGGAGCAATAGGGGATAACGTGTGGTAGGCCAGTTTAGGTCCTTCGGGACGAATGACACCTCCCACCTCCGCCTCTTACCCTTTTCATCGCTAGTTTCCTTGGACGACGATTCGAAACTTTTAGGTGCATTCTAGCAAATGTCACGAGTAACTGTGACTTAGAAGCACTTAGTTCCTGAATCGACGGTAACTCTCCAATCTCTGGATTTATGATTTCCCGAGGATTTCTCTTCCTCCTTCGCCAACTGTATGTACTCAAGTTCCATGTTGATGATAAAACCGCTAAATTAATTCTTCCACTATGCACTTTATTGGTATTTCATGTAAATGACTACCTCGGAGAATAAGAATTTCTAATGACAAGCAAATGCCAATATTCACAATTTTAATTAAAAGGTTTTAATATCCATTGATGAAACCTAATTTCCACGAGACAGAGTGCTAGGAAAAAAGTAATTTCTCATTTCGGTGTGTATACTGATTAAAGAACTTTCAGGGATTTCAACTCCGCAAGATATAGGAATAATGAAATATAAATGTCCACGAAGCAGAAGAGAAATTATTGGAATAGAAACGAGTATTTAACCTTGTCAGGCGGTAGTACAGTTGACTGATTTATTCCACGTGAAGACCAATTTCAAAATTAATAACAATATAGTATTCAATATTCATTTGGGGTAAATATATCATTTTGATCAATCTTGTTATCTTCTGCAGCACATTATTATCAGAGGGAATTTCACAAAATGTGTTAACTCGTGAAATTGAATTTCTGCCATACAGAGAAAAACATTCGCTTAAATTCGTCAGTATCACTCGTTAAAGT
Source organism: Sclerodermus sp. 'alternatusi' (assembly GCA_037305995.1). Classification (NCBI taxonomy): domain Eukaryota; kingdom Metazoa; phylum Arthropoda; class Insecta; order Hymenoptera; family Bethylidae; genus Sclerodermus; species Sclerodermus sp. 'alternatusi'. Next base: position 5,848,028 of record CM074553.1, on the reverse strand, counting down.
CACCAAGGAATTTTATTAATTAGAACTGCAATGCTATTTCTATTGATAAAAATAAACGAATCGCACACACACACACACACACGAGAGAGCGTGTTTCATAGTTTCACATTAAACAATATAAAAGGAGGAGAGAGAGAGAGAGAGAGAGAGAGAGAGAGAGAGAGAGAGAGAGTGGAAAGAATTTATCGTTTGCTCGAATTACCGAGAGGATTTTCTCGAGTGAAGCAATTTTGTTTCTGAAACTTATCGAGAAAATGCGATCATAAGGGTGTCGAAGAAGCAGAAGATCGTTTTCTCAAGGGCAGTAATTTCTGTAATCCCGAGGACGGTGTATTGCCTTGCATGGTGCTTTGATTGAATTTGCTAATCCTGCGAACGAACGCGTCCAACCCCATTAGAGCGTCAACGATAGTGGTGAACCCGATTAATCGATAATAAGCTAAGCTTCAAATGGCCGGAATAAAACTCTTCCCATACACGCAAAGTATAAAGTGTATACTCCCCGAAGATGCAAATGCGATATCTTAAAAGAGCGAGTGCTTCCCCTTCCGCGACAAGCCGAAGGCATTCGAGCCACGAGACAGTTTTTCAGAATTTCAACAGTACGATCGTTCGATGGAACTTGATTATCTAATAGCGATCGCAAATGATAGAAACTTCCATTATTTTTTACCCGGATCGCCATCAGTGGAAGATTGTCAGAGCACTCTTGCAGCAATTTGTAATTCCAAGTTGGTGCGGTTAGTATGCAAATATCCGGACAACTGTATTTGCGGCACCCGAGAGTCCTCGGTGACTTAATCTCCATCGATGCCTACCCGTGTAAAGGGCTTTCGTGAAATCCAGCTTCATAAACGGACCACCGACGGAAGTTGGGATTTTCAGCGCACGCCCACGCTGAATCCTCGCGCGGCCTCGTGCAAGCCTGTGACCTGACAAATCGCCTCGGACGCTTTACCATTTTAGGTGCCTCCGTGTCCGATAGCTGTCGCGTCTTCCACTCTCTCCGAAAGATTTTTCAATAATTTTCATAGGCTTCCAAGAACTCTCCTCCTCCCATCAAGAATGATTTTGCTCCAAAAGATCGACGACTCCGCGAGATTCCCTTAGAAATTTCCGAGGAGGCTAACGACTCGTGGCAAACTTTAAGGCTAGTGTCCCTGAAAGAAGTCCGTGACGCAAAATAGAAGGAGAATTTTTCATTCTTATCATCTCGACGGACAACGCGCAAGTTTTTAATCGAAACAAGTTAATCTCGTGGCAGCGAACCCGAAAAATTCCTTCGAATATACCTTGGAGAGCCAATTAGTGTTAAGATGCGAGAACAAAGTTTACCCGTGCAAAGTTATCGGCTCCCCCATGAGCCAGCGTCAAGCCGAATCATAATAAATTTGCAAGTTTCTTTAACCGTGGTGCATTTTTGAAGAATTTCGCCGACCAATTTTACGTAGCCGCCACGCAAATATATTTTGCGAAAACGTTGCACGAGCACGCACTGCCTTGGAAAATGTAATTTCCAATTTGCATGTATGGGGCGGTATATTTTCAACACCGTATCGTAACGGGCATAATTGCGATGGTTCTTGCGGCGCCGCGGAATGAGCCAATGCAGCAATCAGAGTTTCCACTGCCAGTGACACACAAACATCGATTGCTCGGAGAGATAAGACACCGAGCAAGAACTACCTCGAAGCTTCGCGATTTGTTCTCGTAATTGCATCCTCCCAGTCCTTGCTTGCATGCGCAGAGAGCACGGTTTATCAAAGATTCTCTCATAGCAGGTGAAGCCTAATTTACTCAAGTAGATTAAATGCTAATAATAGCGAGGCGCGATAAGTGCCTGAAAATTCAGCTGCAATCTCTATAAAGAATGACCGTGCACGCGGGAAGAGTCGGCAAGCGAGCAAACAGCCCTGTACCACGGGAGTGTGCGCTAAATGTTTATGCCAGTTCTTGCATAGAGTCGGGGAACCATCGCGTCGCGTCGTTCATTCGTAGTCTCTCGTTCAATGGGCCAGAACGATAACCACTGCCTTATAAGTGGATTCCAAGGGAGGAAGAGAAACTCGACGTCCTACGACGGATAAGACTCCGAGGCTTTCCTCGAGGCGCTTAGCCAGAAACATTCCTCCTATCAATCGGCGAGCGACGCGATTGCAAAGTGCGAACAATCGAGCGTGGAGCTGCCGAGGAAGGAATTAATTATCGTCGTTGCGTCGGGGTATCGGTGAGAGCGAGACTAATATATCGCTTGACCCAGCCGCAACGCCGATTTTGCGATCGGACAAATAGGCACGAATTCCACTCGAACCGCAACAATATGTCCGCGCGCGAGTCCCGGACATGTTGCTATCGCTCTAACGCAACAGGCACACGCACACCTCGACCAACAATAGTGCGCGGCGTTACTATTCTCTCGATATTGCCCGGTGATATCTTTGGATCGTACAGAGGGATCCCGTGATCAACTGTGACCCAATGGAGATTAGCATTTAACTCGATTCCTCGTTGGCTCGTTCAATTGTCGAAGGCCTTCGCGGAGTTTCGATTGTTCGATCGACCAGCCGCCAAATACAGAGACGAAATATGTCTTTCTATCAAGATCAGACGGTGGAGTGTACCGGTTAATGCGCTCTGTCTGGCTCTTGCATCCCTAACGTTCGTTCGGTTGATGCAACGTTGCTTGGTTATCTGCTCGGATAGCTGTGAGATATTTCAAGATATTTCTGAATTTTGCATGGACTTTTTCTACCTACCAACTGCAATTCAATATAGATTGGTACTTCGGTTTATTTCGCGCATGGATTTATCGAACCGTCGGCCAATCGTGTTAAGTTTGATTTCGAGGAAGATATATTTCGCTGGTACCTAATTTCTTCAGCAGTTCGCTAACATTCCTTCGCAGCTTACGTTCGACGCTGCACGGGAACCTTTGAGACACGCGTCGAGACTCCGTTACCAACTTTAATTCGATCTAATTGCCATTTGGCTTGGTCCGTGGTTTGGGTTTGTCGAACTCTCTCTCGGAGAGATGTCTTCTTAACTGGAAACTATCGATATTCGATATGGACTGTCATTTGTGTTGTCCAGTGGAATTTATCGGATTTTTCAATATTTTCTTAAGTATTATTTACCAAGTACATACGTTTATACGCGGAAATTCAAATAAAAGATTAAACTTTTAAAAAGAGATAATCGAGAAAAGTTTAAAGCTCTTATTTAAAAATAAACGTGGTACAGGGAAACCGGAGAGAAAATAAGTTTTTATTGTTTTAAAACTTTAGTTTATAGGGGAGTAAAGGAAAATCATTTATTTACCAGAAAAATAATGTAAAGATGAAAGCCGCTCCAAGCTTTATTCGATTGGTTACGAAGGAAAGCGGCGCAAAGCAATAAATTTCATATTTATATATAAAACTATGATTTTATTAGTTTCATTATTAAAATGGTCTTAAAAAGAGAAGAGATAAATTAATCTTTCTCCGACGAGGTAGAAAACATTTTTTACATATTCCGATAAAACGCGAAAGCTTACAAAACCGAGAGATTAGTGCTTTTGTAAAATTTCTTAAGAGATCAATTTGGATTTTCTGATTTCAATGTTTAATACATAAATCAATAAGTGATTGAATTCACAAGGATTATAAGGGATTTTCAGAAATTAATGCAGATAAGTACAATTGACTAAAGAGTTAACTCCCGAACTATACCATCCTCCTAATTATACATCCACGGATTATTCACTTTGCGAATTAAGTGCAGTGATTCAGGAACAATACGTTTGCGATGAAAATAAACAGAGATTCGGCCCAACTAATCCATTAAAAGTTGCGTAGAGTTGTTGGAATTACAAGTCCGTCGTTTATTACGACAAACAGAACCGACGAAAGAGAAGCATAATGAAAATATCGACAAATTCTATATGAGCGCGAATGAAGAAAAATGGTCAAACCTGACGAACGATGCGGACTCTCATTAAAAGCGAATATGTCTGGTAGCCTTAAAAGCCTTCCTGAATCCTTTATTAAAAGCGCAGGTAAATAAAGGAGTAAGGAATTCTAAGAAAAATACTAAAAGACAGTAAAGAGAGTAAAGTACAGGATATTACATTTTTCAATTGGGCGTAACATTCAGAAACACATCTTAAAAGTCTTTATTGCATAAAGTAGAGTGAATGGCGTTCTGGAACCCGGTTAATATTAAATGTATGACGTTGAAGGATTTCCGTGACCAACGGAGAAGCCATGAAGTATAAAATATTTAAAGGGTAAATGATAAGGAAGAAAAAGAATGAGAGAAAGGATAGAGAAGATATCGATCTACTCAATAATACACATTTATATTTATGCACGAGTTAAATGTGACTGATGAGCGAAATAAAATAAAATAAAATAAAATAAAATAAAGGGCAGTGAAGAAGGGAGGGAGAAAAGGTTCGATCGGTAAGTTATCGTTGATAACGAGCGCGGTAACCGAGATTGCGAGGAGTTTCCCTCGGCATCGGTTGGGGGTCGGCGAGAAGAATAGGCGAAAAAGTGCAGTGATAGAATAAGGGTGCAGTGTTTAGAGTCCTCGGGCTGGCCACGACGGCGCCTCTCATAAGGGAACAAGGGTTCGTACACCGATAAAGGATGCTGGGGCGTTGCCATAACAACGCCACTTTGTTTTCCATCTCCAATTATCTGCTCGCCCTTCTCTCTTCCAACTCTCCTTTTCCAAGCATTCTCCTCTCCTTCCTTCCGTTTATCTCTTCCTCCAACCGTTCCCAAATACGGGGGGGGGGGGCACGAGAAAGTGATAAAAGATAGGAGGATAAAAGGTACAAATCATAAGTAGGAGAGAATGATAAATAGCGGGAGGAGCGAAGGCTTCTAAAATCCATCGTGGCAACTTTGATGAATAAGGAGAAGAGGACGGGCAAAAAGAACCAGAGAGAGAGAGAGAGAGAGAGAACGAGAAACGACGAGACACACTTGGATATACAGGGAAAGTGCATTCAGGTGCAATAAGCTGTTTTGCTTTTCAACATCGAGAGCACCGAACAGCTAATCGGTAAATATTTGTTCGCGAATATCGATCGACGTAAGAGAGACGATCGGCAGAGAGATGACAACTGCTGAACGTTAATCGCGATCGCTCGGGAGGGAAAACTAATCGGAGGATTCCGGGACGTGTGGAATTTTGGTAACGATCACTCATTACGCGACGATGCAAATCGAAAGCAAACTGTCAGGCGTGATTCGATCGTTGTTAACGTTCAGACTGATTTGGCGTTTACGGCCTGTTGACGCTATGGCGTGCAGACGAATCGGGCTGACAAACGGTCGAGTTGCCAGACGGAGAGCTAAAACGTGCTCGGTTGCAGCCGGACCCAATCATTTCGCGCTACAAAGCATCAGAAACCATAAAGCGTAGCCCAGGTTTGCTCTACCCCCCGCGCGCGCGCGCGCCCGGTCCATTCGCTCTCTTCCTCCTGGATGAGAAGCAGGACGGGGAGGGGAGGGAAGAGGCGAAATGGACAGAACCTCCATTATTCGCCACTCCATCCGAGCCAACTCCTCGTTAATCTCTAATTGTATCCCATAGACCATTCCGTGTGCTTACACCATAGAGAAATCACTCGCTTCTTCCGGAAGTCTCATTCTCATTAATAAGCGCTTCATCCCTCTCGCTCCTTCGTCGTCCCTTTGACCGGCAAAGGTGCAACTGCGCTGTCCGTGAGTTTAGCATATCAAAGGACTCGAAATTACACGTCGCACACTGATTGCTCTCACGAGAGAACGATCGGACGTACATCGATTCGTTCGCGAAAATAATTCACGGGGAGAGGATTGGAGGGAGCGGGGGGTGGTAGCAATGGACGGACCGTAGGGCAAACTCGGACTCTGCCGTCCGGGATCTTTTTTTCTGCCCTCGAGCCGCGCCAGAAGCCTGGCACTCGACGTACGAATGAGCCAAGGTCTGCTCTGTTGCATAAAACATCGTTTCCGAGACAATAAACTCGTGGTGGATAACATCTCCGGACAGAGGCAACACTCGTTATCGTAAATTTGCTCCATTCGCGATTATAGATTATTAGATTGCGCCCATTAGACGTACACATCAGGAATATCGCTGTTCCCACACAAGACCGAGGATGTTATCTCGGTCAATTAGCGGCGGCGACACGACGGTAAAAACTAGTTTCCACGATCGGTATAATTCTCCTCGCTATTCCTTCGGAAATCGCGTAAGAAGCCAAAAGACAAAGCTGCGTTTAAAGCAACGCGCGGTTTATCAGCGGCGACGATGGCGGCGGCGGCAACCCCTAGCTGGGTGTTTTATACCGATCGCCATCCTCGGGTCCGCGATAAGTTCCCGAGCGAGGGCAAGGGGTGAAAACTTTCGCTCGCTCGTGCGAGAGCAATCGAGTCCAGCCACACACTTCGTTGAATGGTACCGGGAGCAGTCACAACCACCCTCTTGAAGAAATCATATTTCCCCGGGACCAAATTCGACTGTACGCTACAATTCCTCTGGACCTGGACAAACACCGAGTCGAATCTCGACTCGCGTTGGACATTTTGCAATTTAAGTGCTGCATCGTGGGGATCGTCGACCGAGCCTGAAAACTGTCTCGACTCTGTCATCCGCAAACAGGATACCACCGAAGTGGATCAAGCTTCCTGTAATTACTGGAATCTCGTTACACATCGATCGGAATCGAAATTGACTGTACGGCGAGAGCCAATTCATTATCGTCTCCGTTGGATGTCGCGCGTACGTACCACCAAATTTATGTGGTGGTTAACGTTTTTTGGCCTGGCAAACCTGGAAGTTACTCCAGGGAAACTCTAATGCGTTTACCGGTGGCACTCTCCAAACCTTGTAAAACAAAATGGCTTCCAATATTCCGACGCTGAGCCATTCGAGCCAGCGACACGCGGAGTTACCGCGTGTATCTTTGGTGAATCTGCCTCTATATTTCTTGCTTTCGCGATAAACGTGTAAAACTCCAATCGAGAGAGAGAGAGAGAGAGAGAGAGAGACTGAAAGAAAACACGTTGGGAAATGCAATTGATATGTGGTACGGGTGCACAAAGCGATTGCGCCAGTATCCCACGGGATACTAAGTTAATAATAAAGGAAACTTATCAGAAGGATCCGATCAGTGACCTACTTCTTATCGGATTAAAAACTTTGTACTCCTACACACGCACGCTATCTCGTTTTCCATTTCACCGGATGTAACAAAGATGGCGTCCAATTTAGTAGCCGTATGAAACTCAATGAAACGACTGGATTATTTCGAAAGAGCCGCGCACTGCCACGGTACCGAACAACGGCGGCGGTCCGGCTAAAACGCGAGAGAAACATTTGACCGCTGACTCCGCTCTGACTCTCCTCTCGCTCCCGTCTCTCCTCCCCTGTTTCCGCTCCCCGTCAATCGGATAATAAGAGTTTGCAACCAACAGTCGCGCTCGACTCCGCGCAGTGGCCAATGCCTCGTCGAGATTTTACCAGGTTCACGACGCGCGTCCACTTTATTGGGAAATCATATTTATAAGAGAGGCTAATAAATTCCCCGTGTATTTTTAGCTAATTCTATTTATTAAGCGGAGAGTATTTTGAACGCGAGCGCGCTACGCGCGAAACGCTCAATTATAAATTGTACGGAGGAAACGTTGCGCGGACGATTGTAGTAACTTCAACATTGCTGGGATAGTGGAATTCTGGCGCTACGTCAACTATTATCACTCTTTCTCCCTCGCAACGTTACGGAATTACACGTGGCGATGGACGTTGCCAAAAATGTGGCACGATCAATCGATGTATACACCACCACCACCCCAGCCATCGTCATCGTCATCGTCATCGGGCTGATTCGCGATCTACCATCAGATCTACGAGCGACTTCGCATTTTCGCTCAAGAGACCATACACGCTCGGACGCACACACACACGGTTATTCGCGCGGGCGTAAAATCAGTCGAGTTTGAGTTTTTCTTTCGCGCAAAAAGAGTTCCGAAATTTGCTTGGATCCCGCTGTTTAATCGCAGCTGCACCAGAGGCTCGCGCGGTGTTTAATGCTCCGCTTATTTCCGGACCACTTGCCGGGAACAAGAAACACGTTATGAATCTACGCGAGTATTCATTAAGTGTACTTGTTGACCCGCCGCAAGAGTTAGCGAGTCGATTTGCACGAACCACCGACGAGTTTTTGTTAGCGGACCCGCTCCTTTTCTCCCGTTGCTCGATCTCTCCCACACCACCCCCCTTCGCATCCTTACACTTTTTCTCCTCTCCGTCGGTGTTTAGGACCGCGAGCGCGCAAAACGCACCTAGTTACTACCGGCCTGCTCCGAATGCACCAATGTCCGACTTGTGCACGAAATGTGACTCTTCTCTCTCGTACAAATTATTCGTGTACCGACGGGGGGGTCTCGTTAACGAGTCAGCCCCACGCTCCTCCGACGTACGATTGTTCTCGAGGAGAGAGAGAGAGAGAGAGAGAGAGAGAGAGAGAGAGAGAGAGAGAGCCTCCGGTTCTACAAAAATCCTATTTCCCTGACGCGCTCCCCCGTTCTCCGCTCCCCCATGCGGTTCCAATTTCAGAACCGAGGCTCGTCGACTACGGAACCGGCGAACTGCGTTCCAATTTGCAAAGGAATTTCTCCCTTTTGTAGCGACAAGCCAATTTTCACCCGCCCCGCAGAATCATTCCTCGGAAATTCCTCGCGAATCTTAACGACCTAACTGTTTTTTAGATACCGTGAAACTACCACCGTTCCAACTCACTGCCGGACGGGAAGGACCAAGATGAGGATCCGCGCGTTTGACGATTCAGTTCCTTTTATCGTTTAAGATCTTGCGCGGCTAAATCTTAAGAGAGCTGGCGCCGTTCTATTTTCATCAGAAATCCGTCGCTTTGAACTTTCTATGGGGAGACTACGTTCCCCATTATGTGTCGTACTATCTGGCGTGTTTCTATAGCAGACTGCACCGCAAACCTTGGCAGGTGGCTAGTCTGGATCCGCCTTGTGAACCGTTTAATGAAGTTGCTTTTATGCCATGAATACAGCGCTACAGAGAAGAGAAGAGGAGACCATAGAGATAGATAGAGAGAGAGAGAGAGAGAGAGAGAGAGAGAGAGAGAGAGACCGAGTCTCCACACATATAATAACTTAGCCCGTAAACTGCACGCATGAAATTTTATAACGCGTGGGTAGACCATAGTAAAACTCAATCTACGATCATTGTGTTCCGTAGTAAAATACTCAGTCGTCGAGATAAAGGCTTACCACGGTAAGAACGCGCGCGCGGTTCGAAGTGAAAAGCGTTTTGCAAGCTGCTACAAGGATTATCAGGATAATGAAATCTACTCTCTGTGTGTAAAACAATATCACACCCAATCTCTTGGGCAGCCGGAGCGTTGAGCAATCGTCTAGATTAATCGCGCGAGATCCCTCCTCCCTCCTCAATGAAATCATCAGCGAGACGCGGCAAAGTTCCCCAAGAGGCAGATCGCCCTCGTCCTCGTCCTCGTGGTGGTGGATCAAGATCCGGACAAGATCCAAATAGATCGCAAGGTCAGCGCGCGCGTTTTCATGGGTTGAGAGAAACGCGAGGAACGCACACCTTCAGCGTTAACAGCGCGATATCACGTAGAATTTTCTCTCGTCGCATTTTCAGCTTTTCCAGCGGGGAATCGCAGGAAGCGGACCGGCATGTGGAAAACCCACTCGCGTGTTCGTCAGCTTCGCGTGACTGGCGCAAACACACACGCGCGCACATGCGACGGACATAGTACGCGCTCAGGGAACGCCGGTCGAACGTAAACGCGTTGGTAGCCACCGCGTGCGTGAGATACTACGCGCTTCTCGTGGAGGTGTACGTGCGTGTACGCTACGTTACGCTCCCACGAAGAGACCCTGAGTAACGGTGCTCGTCGTACGGCTACGTTCACACCGGGTGGGGATCGCTTTATTAAGCGGTCGCCTCGCTACGTTCGGCCAAGCCACCTGCGAACCCTATCGGTACTTCCTGCCGGAGCTCCGACCACGCACACACACTCGCACACTCGAGCCCTCACCCTCTACGCCAGTTCAAATTCGAATGCCAGCCAGCTCCACGTTGGAGACTCCGTGATCGCTTTCCCGTTAATTCGGATCGCGACCCCTTGCGAACACTCCCATGGGGTTGCTTTTTCGGATCATTTGTGCTGGATGTCATTAGGACTAGGACGAATAGCGAAAGATTATGGTAGGACAGTGATGTCGCGTTCTAGGGAAGAAACGTGGATTGGATTTTACTCGTGTGATTTTTTTTTTTCAATTTACCGGGTAATCGTATGAATGGACGTGTGGAAGTGAACCACGTGGGACTCGCGAGGGTGTATCGAATGAAATGAAATGAGGTGCAGGACATGACGCAACGGAGACGCCGCGCGGAATGCGAGGGGACAGAAGAGGATCCTCTACAAGAATGTTTCATAAACAGGCCAGTGTGGTTTGTTCGTCATGCCGCACCTCCACCGTGATTATCGTCTCCAAGTAGGAAAAGGTCACAGGAGACTCTGTAATAATAGCGACACACACACACACGCGCGTGCTCCCATGTAGCTGGCCCTGCCAATAGATAAATTGATTTCTCTACTCGACGATAGAGATAAATCCAAGTTTTCGATGGAAAACTTATCTACTCCCTTGATCAAATAAAATTACTTCCATGGACTCTCTATCATTCGCCTTATACCCCGTTAACGATGTATTTGTTTCTCCAGAAACTTATTTCTCCTGGTAGAATTTGGAGGCTGATTCCCCGCCGATGATATTTCCAGAATTACTTTCGATGAATTCAATTAGGAATACTGAAGAATTCTACCCTCTTTCCGAGGTTTAACTGCTTTTAACGCAAAACTTTTTGCACCGCGCAAAAAGAGTGATACTGTTTAGGAGCTGTTCATTTCGTTCGGGGTATGTTAAACCGGAAGTTTCTGCTTATTTATAACTTGGTAAGAGCCTATTAATGCGGCAGTCTTAACTATGTTGCGAGGCTGCCACGAAAATGGCAAAAGTTTAATATAAAGCCCGGAGGAAAAGGGGATGATGTTTCTTTTTTTCTTCTTCTTTTCTTCTTTAATATCCTTAAAGAAATAGTGGCCATCGGTAATTTTGCCGATAGTAGCAATCGTCAGAAGTAGTTGGATTTCTCTCTCTCTCTCTCTCTTTTTTTCGTAACTATGCGAACTTTGTCCGTTTATTTCGGATCGTAACAAAATAGAATAAAAGTTTTCACAATAAAGTACCGCGGAAAAAAGAAAGTTGTATTGTTCGGATTTTTAGTAAAAATTCTTTATGAGAGGAAGCCACACGCAATAACATTCCTCTGCTCGGCAAGCCAGCTTCAATTGCGTCGAAGAATCTTCTTTCATCAAATACTTTCTATTCTCCCACGATGGATTCATGATTGTTATTGCGTCAATCTACTCCCACTTGGAAGTCGCTGGAAAGTCACGCACTCGATACTAGCAGTTTCGTGGTTAACCAGAATTCTTATGGATTGGAAAAATGATCGCGGATAGGTTAAATTAATCAGTTTGAGGAGAGAATCCGAGAAACGCTAGGAAGCGACGTAAAAATTTCAAGTACCGCTGGAACTCTTGGATAGAAGAAGGAGGACGATCGCTAAGTTTGTCAGCGATTGATTTAATAAATAAGTTCGTCGACTGTCGTCTGCATAATGAAAAACTAAATATCCAATGTCGACGCTCGCCATATGTTACGTAATGCCGAGGAAATTGGAAAGCGAATATCAGATTCCAGTTATTAATAGAGAATCGATTTATAGAGAAGAGTGACCTCCACGATATTGCCGTTCGACGTAAGACATCCATAAGATCGCGAAGATAGAACAGCGACACCTCCGCCAATGCTGAACTACCTGCAGGAAAAGCTGAACGCGCGTATCCCTCGTGCATTGCATGCATGTGCGCTCTGATAAGGATCGACCTCTTTTAAAAGTTGAAATTTGATTGCGTAGGGCCTGCCGGCAACTGGCTCTCAAAGATACCGACGCTTTCCAGCCGAAGAAAATAAAAACAAAAAAATGAGAACGAAACTGTGCCAAATATAGGATTAATTACTCGAACAGAGAGTAGTGGCTTAATCGTGATTGAATTGGAGAGTTTAGAAATGGAGAGTCGAGGAGGAGGGAGTTGGAAGAAAGAGAGAGAGAGAGAGAGAGAGAGAGAGAGGATTTGCTGGAGGAAGTTAAAAGTCGACTGATTCTTTTTTTTTCCACGATCGGGCACCTTTGGCAAAACTCCAGATCTGTAGCGCTCTCTCGATCAAAGTACCAGGAGAAACAGAGCCAAGGAACTTTTCGAGGAAAGCCGAGAACCTCCTCCAGTCGGAAAGCATCGGCTGTCTGGAAGTCTGTCCCAAGTTTGCGATAAGTTAAAATTGCCAGCGGAAAAGATGGAAACAGCCTCGAAACATTGATAAGGAAACCAAGAGATGGACAGAGAGAAGAGACGAGCAGAGGCGCACACAGGTACAGGCAGCGCAAGTAGAAGCACAGCTTTTCGAGAAGTTGAATTTTCATTTTCTTTCGGGCGTCGTCGTATTTAAAGTTCGCGCAGTTGCAATAATAGACCTCCGTTGCTAAGCGGGTCTTCTCCGAATCGGGAAATCTCAGCCAAAGCAAACCCGAGCAAGAGCACGAGTGAAAATATCGGTTTTGCAAATTCGGTGATTTCAACAATATACTACAGCCGATTTCTCGATAATTATAGAATCGTTCGACGATACTCCTCTCTACGGATGAGTTTGTCCGTTTAACGATAGTTCCACATTACGAGAACCACCATCACCACCACCACCTCGAAAGCTCGAAAGCTCGAACGCTATTGCTTAATCTCAATTGACTCGATTCTTTGTTAGCGGTGGCGGGGTTCGTTCTTATTGGGAACAAATGGCGATGCCCGGGTACTGTTCGCGGAAACTTGATTGAAAAGGCTCTCCCTCGTGGCCAGCCATATTACAAGTTTCATTGTAGAAAATCCGTTACCTAGAAACACACGGCTCTCTCTCTCTCTCTCTCTCTCTCTCTCCTACAAGAACCGAATTTCAAACAATAACTCTCGGCTCGGATGTATCGAGGAGAATTACATAACTTTCATCCGCCGAGTCCATCGATGCTATGAAAGTAAGTCCTTTCCAGGAAAAATTGCCTGGGAACTCGGAAGCAGGTGCATCGTCCAAATACTGGAAGCCTCCATTTCAAACAAGTACTGCATTCAAATAAAGGTCAAGTACACCGATGTCCGAGTCTACTACCGTTTGTCTTCCAGCGTTTGCACATTTGTCGCGAGTGTTTGCGTTTCCAGCGATGCGCTTACAGCCCGTAACCCATAAAAATAGATCCTCCTCGCTCAAAACGGAGAATACCCCATTTATTAATCAGATGGACAAAGGGGGAAGATCGATACCACCCCCACACCCCCTCTCGACCATTATCGTAATCGAGAGTCGTTGGAAAATGTGCGTGCAACCATGGAAATTGGGAGATTCGTTAGCGAAAATTAATTAGAGCAATCTCATTACGCACAGAGTTCTACTCTCTGACCTTCTCTCTTTTGAACCGCGAGAGCCGTTGTTACTCGTTGAAGGCGTGGATCGTGATATTATGCGAGCAAGGTGTGGTTAGTTACTTGCCGGCATATTCCCCGAGACTTACGATTTAACCGCAGAATGTAACCACCGCCGGTATTTCGCTCGACGAGCACGTGATTCCCAGTAACGACGCTTTTAATGGTAGACCGAGCATGATCTTCTGCCAATCCGCACTGGCGGAAACCAAGTCGATCAACCATGAACTCCGGAAGATTATGTCTTTCGCAGTTAAGTCTTTAAACCGAGAGGCAACATACCCCCTACGGCCAGAACTCGTCGAAAGTTCAGCCTCCAGCGAAAAGAAACACCGGAGGTTCGACTGTGGACGGGCAGGGGTGTGAATTAAAAAGTCGATCGAAAAAAAAGAAAAAAAAAAGAAACAAAAAAGGCCTCGACAATTTTTCCTTAACGACGTTCGAGCGTTGGAAATAGTTTTTGCGAGTACTCGCGGCGCAAAACGAGGCGCGTCGTCGGGAGTTGAGCGATACCTTCGGGATATTCCGAAAGTTTGCAAACGCGTTGGGTTAGTTTAGCGGAAAAATTGTCTAGACCGAAGTGTGTCTTCTCACGGTCACTGGCTGCGCGGTTGTGTCCGTGGCTGTGTGGGAGAGAGAGTTCGGAAGTTGTCAGCGCGTGCCGTGGCCGTGTAAGTTATACGCCGCGTTCACCAAGTGTGTAACACTTTCGAAGCAACTCGGCACGCTGCTTTCCTGGGACGACTAATTTGCTTAAAAGCACGGACCACCCACTCCGATGCTGCATCGAGGCAGTTGGCGGCTGGCGACTCGCGGCTCGCGGAAACTTTAAACATGGAACTGGAATGCCTCAACCACCGCTGGCAATTCGTTTTCCGTCCGGACGATGCTTCGCTTCCGCAATTTCACTATCGTCTTCCTTCTATTTCTTTCTTCCAGCGCGCAATTCAGTTTCGCAAAAAGGAATGCATTTTTAAAGAGCGATGGAGTCCCCTGAGACACTCCCCCGCTTCTTCCCCGTCCCGCCGCTGAAACTCCACCTTCGCTTTGCTTTTTGCAATCCACCTTCGAAACTCGCCACAAGGACATTTGTCCCGTGAAATTAATCAAGCGACTCGACTCGCGTCCCTCGTTAATCGCCGAATGGCTTATTCTGAGAAATTGGACTATGAAGTTCAATGGAGAGATTTTATCGGATGCTCGTCGCGGTATAACTGCGGGCTGTAAATGAGAGTGGTAATTTTCAAGGGATTATTTTAACGCCTCGTCGCTACCAGTCGGTTTTTCTTTTTTTTTTTTTCTATTGAAAATTGATCGTGCGATTTTCTTCGTTTTTTTCTCTCCTTCCCTCAAGGTTCCTTCGTCGTTTCCTCCCTCCACCTCTTGTCCTCCCGTCGGGGGATCTATCTATTTCCTCCGATCTCATCTCGCTGCCGAGTTCTGTTATTTTTTTAACCCTGAATACGTGCCAAAAAAGCTCGCAAGCTGTCATTGGCCGCGCAGGAGGAGGCTGAGAAAGACCGAAGATTTCGCCGAGGAAATAGAAAAGGACAAAGCTGAGCGAGCTCAAAGACCTTGGCAATGCGAGGACCCACGATGAATGGCAAACACGCGAATAAAGTATAAGGTCACGCGAAAAATGCTCCGGGAAATGCTTTCATCCTGTTTGCCGGAGTTCAAATTCGTTGAAATGCTCCTCGTCGAAAAATCACTATGAATTTCATCTTGCCCGTTTAACTCGATGCTTAAAGTTAATGCTCCCACTGTTTCATTTCATGCGCGAATCAATCAATATCTCTGCCACTTTTCAACGCTGATCTCCGAGATAAAGGGAATTTTGTTGATTTTCCGGAAATTTAGCGAAATTCTACAATTATCTCTCTTAATTATACGCCAGGGATAATTCTAGTTGAAACACTTCTCTGTCGAATCAGCTGGTACGCTGTTTTATCATTTTCCGTATTTCCTCTGCCGTCTGAACAATTAATGTTTCCAACAACACTTTGGATGTATTTTACATAACGCATCTGCAATAATGATCGTCCTGTCCCCCTCTCCCCACTGGGTCACGCGCTGCATAAGCGAAAGAACAATAAGCGTCTGGTCCGATTACAATAAATGGTGCGACATGCCGGTTGCGTATTAATGCCTCGCTCTTAAAGCCTGTAACGTGAAATTCCTTCCACTCTACCCGCAGGAGGAAAAAAGCCATAAGCCTCTTTGTGCGAGCCTTCGAGTGCAGCTGCACGATATTTGAACAATCGTCGAGACTCCGCTCGAAATTCCACGGTAGAAAATCTCTGTGATCCAGATGATCGATTTCCTTAGGAAATCGTTCAGTGAAAAGTTAAAGGGGATTCACCTCCGAAGAATTTGATTAACCTACTCGTTGCTCGGGTCCGCGAAGATTCAAATATAATCAACGCTAATCAATTAAGTATTCCCGACAGGGTTAATGTACCGTATAATATTTGCATAAGTAATCGAGGTTTTAATCGCTTGTACAGCCGATGCATAGCTAATTTGTGGAGCGTCGGAGGCATAAAGATGTCGTGGACGGGACCATTTTGCATTTAGTCGCATCGAGTCGGATAAGAATGTGGAAGGGTAAATATTTGGTCCATTTTGGATGATTCCTCGCGCGACCACCTCTTCCTTCGCCGACGAGTGTGGCTAAACTATGCGAGACGCCAAGATCGATACTAGCCGTTCTAGACTAGAGACCGTGGAGCGAATGTGTGCGACAGAGGGGGTGCATCATGTACGGTCAAAGAAGCGCTCCAGACCAATGCACTCTGCGCGAGCTGCATGAATACCAAGAGACATAAAATAATCGTTAACCTCTTCGGATCCACTGCTTTCATTATCACATTTTATCGCACAGTAACATTACAATCGTATGATTCAATTACGCAAATACCAGAAGATCATTTCAACTGATGAGATCAGTGAGAGTTGTTAAGTAGATTTTCCTATTACACGCGCAAAACGCACTTGGATCTTGGATGCTCGGAAATATCGATCGAAACATCGCTCCTCGTCGATAGACCGATCCGAGAAATCTCTTTTGGAAATCTCTCAACAGTTAGACGTCCCAGATACTATGTGGTGCATAAAAGTGCACGAATAAACCAAATCGAGAAGATCCTTTCCACGAATCTGCGGCGGTAGCTCGTTGTCTCTGCCCAATTTCAATTTACGAAGCAAAACATCCTGCTATCCCGAAGTACGGGCAAAGTTTTGTACTTCGTATTAAGAGGTATCTAGAGGAGAGGTCCGCGGCATTTATGGGGGGGGGGGGTGGTGTAATGATTTAATAACGATTTAATTAGGACATTCGAGCGATAAACCAGGGTTATTACAAGTGATACCGAAAGTCCTTTCCGTAACATCTCTCGGGAATTTTCAACAGTTGCTCAAGATTTTATTCGCCGATAAATTAGGGTTTATGGTAATCCGAGTGATGTTTACGCGCAGGGGAGGAAATTATTAATCGAGCGAGGAGCCGAAGAAGTAAGCGACGATCGCCCGTTCCATCGATATAATTGATTTATTCGGAAGTTTCACGCGTCGTTTTTACTGAAAGTGGAGTACGAGACAAGGGATACGGAAACAGGCAAAGCTGGAAGCGGCCAAACACGTCAGTGTCTCGTGAGAAGATCTAGTTTCGCGACGCGCAATGGAGCGTGGCGTAATATACAAGATAATGCAAGACTGCGCGGCATAAAATGAGAGAAAGCATGCAGCGTCGATGAAACTGGAAGAAAAATTGCCGCGAAGGTCCTGCGGAAAACATAAAAAGGCTCCCTCCCACCAGTCATCTGGGTCTTGTCAACTCGGTGATTCTGTGCCGTGGCAAAAATTTAAATCCATCGCCCTTTTCGATCCATATGAAATAAAAACTATCCCACGTTGCTACTCGCTTCATAGCCCGCTTCATAAACTTTCATCGTTTACTCATTTTTCCATGTACGAAGTGCAAGGAAAAATTCATCGGGCAAATATTTCCAAGCATATTTCTCTCTGTGTCGCTAACATCTTACATAACTCCCCCTGCGAGATTCTATCTTGCACACAAATGCCTTATACTATTTCTGTGTCCTAAACATTATGTAACTTCTTGTTTGCGAGCATGTACACATAATCATGGTTTCTTCGACGCTTGGATTCGCGATCCAAGTATATTTCCAGTACATTTTCTCAGCCGATTTATACTTTATTAATATTAAACCACTTCCATCGTTGTTTCTCGCTTCATTCGACGTTTAGTCTTTTGGGTTTCGCCGTCGCGCGAAATCGATGATTTAGTTACGTGCACCCACAGTCACGCATGATTAAGTCATAATTATTTTCCTCGCAATTTTCACTGTTTCATCAGACTGGTGCGAGCGTGTGTGCACGCGCGCAATATGCCTCGGGCAATTGAACGACTCGGCGAAAATTGGAAATCAAGGAATGAAAGATTAAAGCCTATATTCGAGCAAACCTGATGTTGGAAATGAGATACGAATCCAATGATTACTCGGAGCGAGACTCTTCAGCGGTTTAATATAGCAGGACTACAGAGTCTAATGGTATGTCGACTAGCAAAAACGAATTTAGCTTTGCACATCGACAGGAACGCTTTGGAAAGCACGCGTGCCTTTACTCCTAAAATAAAATACTTTCGTGACAATTCAATCCGTGGACTTTTCTTCTCGAGGCGCGACAATAAAAAAGTATTCTTATATTTTAAAACAAGGAAACTCGTACGTATAAACACAGGTACGTTGGAAATCACGTTTACGACCGCGAATACGATATTTTGCCAGATTTTGCGCAATGCATTACGCCTGTGGGGGAGTAAAATCTCCGATGGTTGATTGAAGTGTGTTGTAATGTTCGTCGAAATTAAAAGCTAAAAAATTAACACCAATTTATTCAAAGAGCTCGAGCATAATCTAAAAATGCTATCTAATTTATGTGTAACTTGTCTCTTTGTAGTAGTGCTAGCTTATAGGATGTTATTTTCAGAAGGATCCTTCAAGAGGTAGCCTCAGCACGTCGCTGCGATTACATTACTATTTCAGGCTCGTTTCTCTGTGCTACCCTTTCCACAATCCCCCATCTACCCTTACCGACTCTTCCATGTTCCTGTCTAATTCCAGCAGACGACTGTGTTCACTGGATCGACGTGTTTTAAACGATCTTCATTTAGATAACAATATCCGTCACTACTTAATGAGCTTTCTATTCTAACAAACAACAGAATTCTTTCTGAAATGCATGCACATTGAAATTCCCGGAAAATATATCGAGTTAAGTACATAAACTGCGAACGTTCCCTTGAAATATTTAATTCTTTTCTTTTTTCTTCCATTTCCCTAATTACAGCGAGTAAATTTTGACGAGCTTACCGTTCAAACTCAAAAGGCACCTCACGTTTTCACTAAATTTTAAATTAACAGGACGAATAGTCCACCCAAATGCATTTCCGCTATTTTTATCTCTATCGCTCTTCCATCAATGAAAATATACTGAGAATCTTTAATTTACACAATCTCTTGCATTTATTATATGCGCTCGATATTTAATAAGATTTATTATGCAGACCATAAACAATTATCCAGATAAAATAACATCTCTCTCTCTCTCTCCCCCCTTTCTTCCTCCATTCTATTAGGTCAAGATTATTAATAGTAAATTGTTTCACGATAATAGCAAATGATTACCTCTCGATACATGTTCGAAATGATTATCTCGTATCAATATTGTTGTAAACCATTCAGCTCTCATAATTTACAGCAAATATTTAATTTGCAACTGCAAAGGTTGTTTCCACGATAAAACACGATATTCTTTAAGAAGATTAGAGAGGTGAGAATATAAAAAAAATTCCATCAATGCGGAGTCTGTATAATTCCATAGCTTTCTGGTACATGCAGTAATCACATTGATTGGAGGAAGAGGTACCGCGAAGTATAGGTGTGCGCGCGTGCACGTGTGTGAGAAACGTTCGCCTTACCACAGACGAAAATTGTTCCCAAGAAGCAAGGAAGCCAACCCATCTATTGGCGGTACTATCCTATAGATTAGAGACATTGATTTCTAGGGCGGATGTTGAATTGGAAGTCGATGCGATCGGACTCGGCCGAGCGATTCCGTCGATCGATCGATCGCGTTGCGTGACCCCGTTAACTGGCCGGAAGTTGGCGGGGATAAAGAAAGGAGAACTGGTCGGCTTGTAAATTGACGCGCGACGACAATTAACGGGTTGCAATGGGCACCGGCTGTTTACCAACATCCTGGAGAGAATATTTCTGAGCTTCACCGGCGACAGGTTCCCTCGGCATTCCAAGATCGCGGTTGTCGCTATAAATAAGTGCCAGAATGCAGTCTTTGCTCGCGTAAACTCGATCAACGCTTCTTCTCCGCTATATAATAAAACGCTAAAGTGATTTAGAAAAATCACATCCAGTTCCGTTGTGTCTTTATCGTCGTCGGTTTCTGTCGGACGGGAGAAACAGTAGGTGTTGAGAGGGCACCCGAGTATTCTTCTCTCGTGTCCATGGGGTGAAGAAGTAGAGTAGACGGAATTTCGCCTTTCTTGTAAAAAGAAAACGAGTTTCGAAAGGCAGGCTACCGAAGATTGCTCCCGATAAATATTGCTTTATAACCATGTACCATCCATGGGGAGGAGTAAATTTCAATGGAAAATGTGACTACCCGGGGGCTGTTTAAAGAAGCAAATTGTGTTTAGTGGTGATAAAGCTCACGGATTGTCTGAACATAAAATTTTAGCCCGTAGGCATTTAATGGTCCTTATCGCCGGGTATTAGATGCCATCTCGAGGGATCCAAGCCCAAGAAAATATGGATGCCATGTTAGGGATGATAACATAGCAACAGGTTGCAGCACTACCACGTTAGATTGGCTGTGATATTTACAGTTTACAAGTTCTGGCTCCTCGACGAAAAAGAATGGAGAGGAAAGGAACTCTCGTTTTAACTCCTGAATATGTAAAATCCACGAATTCAAACGAAAGTATTTCTCGCTCTTTCTCTCTCTCTCTCTCTCTCTCTGTAAGGAGAGAGAGAGGCCTTACAATTCTTATTGATGAAACTCCAGAGAAATTTGGCAACCTCATTGTTCTCAATATTGTTTTAGCGTCTTGAAAGTTTATGGAACGCCAGATGAGTAAGCTCGTGCAAGAACTTTGAGTAATTTCATGAATAGTTAATTAGCTCTCTTATTATGTGTTTTCTCGTAAATAGTTGAAATGAGAAATTTAATCAAAGTCAAAGCACGTTTAACACGAATTTTAATAGACTGTCGTGATCGAGATTTCTCATTGAATAAAAACTGAGAAAAATTTAATTTCCGATACCTCGCTTTCCTCGTCTTACGCTGACGTTGTCGCCGCGAGAAGCCTATAGTTACGTTTCACAACTTAAAGAGAAAATAACAGGAAGACAAGCTATTCCCCATTCTGCGTATTAAATAGATCGCCGAGATTCCTCGATGAAGCATAAATGTATGACTACTCCGCGTATCCGGTGATTGGAAGTACTCTGTTTTCAGTTTTCTGTTTTCACAACCGTAGCCGAAGCTTATGCAATTGTATTCACATACCGATATAAGTGGTCCACATAATCCAATAGAGTATTTCCATCTTCGAGTCAACTTTTATGCCACCTTTAGATTTTCCGTTAACGTTGCTCGAAGCCATTTTTTCCGAGATATCCGTTATCCCGCCGTGCCTTCGTCAGAGTTGCACTTGACGTACGGGAGATTCGACAGAAAACTCATGATCGTTCTACACGACTGATCTCGAGGTGTGTGTGGAGGTGAATGAAAATACCTAGAGTACAGTGATCAATCATAAATCCTCGTGCCAGAGTGTGACTAATAGAAATAAGAAGAAGGAACGTTTAAAGTTATCTAGCATCGCATCGTTTTATTCATTGTCCGCCAAGACCGGAATCAGAGAGAGGTAACGACGCGTGTTGACCAAATAGAGGCTTTTGCGAAAGAGAGAAGAGTAAGAATAGAGATGAGGCACGCGCAGTTGTAACAAAGCACCGAAATAAACAAGTTGAATGTCCTTTGACACCAATGTTGAATTTCTCCCTCTTGCAATTGGATGGCTTTTAACATTCTCTGGAAATTGGAGCTTCTAGGACCCATAATTCCGGGATGCTGTTTTTTTCTTTCTTTTTGTCCAGTGAAATTACGAGCAAATTGCCTCGAAGAGCGAAATTGTTAGCCGCGCATTTGGATCCAAAGGCGCCTACTGCCTACAGACTATTTTCCTCATGGAAGATCGCCAAGAGTGACACGACACAGTTCGAGCAGGAAAATTCGCGAAAGGCGATTCGAAATGAATGGCGGATCCAGTGGGATTAGCGGGACGTCCGGTTCGTATCTCCGATGGTCCATGGCAACTGGTACGGAACTGGTATCGCTCGAGTAGGAAATGACCGATGCCTATTCTCTTCGACTTGCATCATCGTCGATCCTCCACAGACTGTGGCTCTTCGCTTTCCTGCCGCAACAAACTAAATCCTACTTATAAATCCATCAGGCGAATACACCGGAGGAAAAGTGCACGCTTCCCATGAATGAACTGGAGCACGCGAAGTCACTTCGCGACGATAAAACTTCTCCTCCTCCTCCTCCTCCTCCTCCTCGTCGAGTATTAATAAGCGATCGAGATTCGATTTGGTTAAATGGATTTGGAGTGCGCATCAATAGGGGAGTGCGCAAGGTAACGCAGTCCCGCTGAATACTTTCCAAGATCGACCTACATCGACGAGATCCGCTAAACCCCGCAAAATATTCGCTCCGCGCGCTTCCGCCGATACTTTCCGATACGCGCGACAGGGCTGCGCGACATGAGGGGTGAGGGGCACTACCGATGGTTCACGAATCACAAATTTCAAGGAGAACTACCTGCGCGTGCCAATTAGAGAATACTCGGAAGATGATTCGCCGCGTAACAATCTCAGAAGACCGTGGAGCGAGGAGAGCGTTCGTTCTGCGCGAGCCAGGTATAGAGTCGCTCGTGCTAATAGTTGGCGCTAGAAGAACGAGTTTCCCCGAATTAAGAGACTCGATGCTCCCTCGAAAATGTCAAGCGAGGGTTTCGTTTCAGCGAAAATTCAATAGGGACGGATTTCGTGCAAAGGCGCCTATTTGCGTCGTTGCACTTCGATGGTCAGCCAGGGACTCTTACGCGTTGTTACGCTTCGCGCATTCCTCGAGGAGAGGAGCAACGCTCGTCCGGGTAGCGAGGCACGTTTTTCCCGAGGAGGACGTCGCTGCCAAAGTTTCGCGTTTCTCGTAAACAAGTCGTGGGCGCCGATCAAACGCGCGGCATCTTCGCGCGGAAGACGAAGATCCCTCGATTGGGTCAACCTGTGGTCATCAGGATCTTTCACGCACGGAGAGGAGGGGAGGGGAGAGGAGACGAGCGACGTCGAGGAACAAACGAATGGCTGACGGTTTCATAACGCGCGTTAACGTCGACGACGACGTTGACGAGGATGACGAGTTCCAGTATCGCGCAACTAACTTGACTAACAAATGGAACCGCCGCTCCGAGTCTATTGAGCGAGTTGTTGAAATTGGGTCGAACGAGGCGAGAGAACCGCAGGAATGGTATGCCGCTAGAGCAGAATGGTTGTAATGTACCGTTGACATTGCCGCTGCAAATTACGCGCCCAAGATTATCCGCGTGGGCCGCGCGAGCAAGGGTGAGGATAGGGGTGGGTACGGGGATGGGGGGTGGAACCACGACCCATGGACGTTCGTCAGATTTTCGGCCGAAACTGTACCGGCACTCTCCGCATCGCTATCCTCCCGCCGAGCGAGAGGAAATCGATGTTTTCATTAAAGCGCGCTTCAACATCGAAAGCATTGCCACCTATAAAGCCTGAGAGGAAAATCATGTAGCGCTATTTACCCGCCGAGTCATTTTTTCCTCCTCGAATTGCCAATGGCTGGTATACGACGAGTCTCCGCGTCATTTTGTCCCCCTCCACCCCTTGGGGAATACCATACGATTATAGGTAATTTATCGCTTTTTCGCGTTTCGAGAGAAACCTGGTACCCCATCGACGGTATCATCCACTCTCTCTCTCTCTCTCTCGCTCTCTGGTGAACGACGAGTCTCGGTGAGTCCAGGAGACGAGTGCGCGACTGCTGCTGGATTATTAAAAGCTGATTTCCGGCGACACGCGAGCGAGCGCTCGATGGATGAATGAATGCGTCGCATGATTAGTCGGTGGAGGGACGAGCGCTTTGATTAGGTTCGCGCTCTCGAAAGCCCCGGCTACAGGTTGAACGATAATGTCGACGCGGTTCGGGCTACATTTCGCGTGTGTCCTCGCGCGCGCAAAATCAACGGACGTCCGCTAACCCCCACGCACCCCCCGCAAATGATATGTACCTGAGAATTAACGCTCGGAGCTTTGATCGAGTACGCGCCGATCGCTGCAGAAGAGTCAGTCGTGAAACAGGAACGACCAAGTGGAATATAAATAGAAGCTTGCAGAATTGCGCGATATATCGCGCGTACCTTTAATTGGCGTCGCGTTGCTCTTATTGGAAAAGCGAGAAAAACACGCAACACTTGTCTTTTTTCAGGAAACGATGCAGCATCTGGCTTCCCATTAACCTACTTACCGAATAATAATGTTCTCGGAATACAGGCGCGACGGTGGAAATCAGTGATACAACGGATAAAAATAGTGGAATAGGCTCGTTGCACAGTCATATCGATACTGATTGCCGTGTGCACACTGCTCGAAGCAAGATGATTCATCGATCGAGTTCACTCCGGATGGAACGTTCGGGGGCTCCATTATGATCTTACGTAATGGAGCTGATAAATGAGTTTGTTTCGTTTGCGCGAGTTCCCATGGTTCGCGCGGACGCTCTACAGTCGAGGGCCGAGAAAAAGTAAGAAAGTTGGAAAGTGAAACAAAAGCTAGAAGCGGGAAGCGAGGAAAGCTCGGGAGCGTAGGTCACGTATTGGGCGGTGATTCGATGGCGTTTGGCAGTCTGGACACATCGAAGGCGGACAGACGGCCGTATCGATTTCGTGGGTTCCTGCCCTTTTCCGGTCTGTCACTGTTCTCCCATAGATACGGCCAGCATGAATAGGTAACGTTATTCGCTCCGGTTTAATCTCCCTGATGAAGCACTGAGCAGATTCGAAATTATTCCCGACTCAACCACGACGTCCCACCTGGTATTTGCAGCATTCGACAACCCTCCCGAAGCAATGACCCTTGGCATCTGCACGACCACGAAGCTCAAAACGATCACAGCGGGGAATGTAAGGTCTTGTTAATCCACCAAGCGGATATTATAACGGAGACACAATTACACTCTAGCGAGAAGGGCATTATGCTGGCCGAAACCTTCGCATTAGCCATAAAGCAGGAATGTACCGACATCATTCTTAATGACTAATGTTATTACGACCAAGCCCACTTGTACGCTAAATACTTATTGCGCGCGCGCGACCAATTTTATTGGTTTAAAAAAATGTCAAACTCCCGATGATTAATGACCGATAAACTTTAATATATCGTGTACTCCGAGCATAAGAGAAAGGGGGTGGGAGAGAGTTACTAAAATAAACAAGATAAAGAGAGTTCTCGAAATATTTCATTGCCCGGTTGCTGTAGCTTCGCGAACTATATTAAGCTATAAGCAACAGTGACAGATCCGCAATTTCAGTGATTCGCGTTTATAGTGATTTACCGGCGACCCTCGAGCTGCTCATAAACTTTTGCTCGAGCTACTCCACGTTCCGCTTCTGCCGGTACCAATGTGCGCGCGCGCGAGATCAATAATTCATTTTCCCCTGACTGTCAACGACTCGAAGCGCATATTGGTCAACTGCCAATTCAATCGAGTGTTACGTTTTACACTTTCACTTGTGTTTCGCGTAAATCGAAACACCCTTGTCGCTTGTAGCCTTGGGAGAGACGCGAGCGAGCGTCGTTTCATCTTCGTCGTCGCTTCGGGTACTGAGAATTTCAGGCGGTGGCACAGGCCACCGCAAGCAGGTAGCGAGTACGCTTCGAGGGTGCTCACGCGTGTTTTATCGCTCAACCGGCTATTCAACCACCAACGCGAAGTCGACCACGAGCCTCGCTGCTGACTAATCTCGCGAATTGTCAAAGTCGCGAAACTCTCAAATATCCGTCTCAGCTTTTATGGCTGTTGTCTATGGCGGTTGTTCGACTTGTCAATGTCGACCCTGACCGCGCGTAATAATCTTTCAATTGACCAATGGACTTTTTCATTGGGATTTTATATCTTTCGAATGATTCTATTGTTCTTTATTTTTTTATCCTTTTTTTTCACGAAATCCAACGATATTTATTTTTAAGATAGAACCTCGTCGATGCGGACAAAGCGAGAATTTGCATAGCTTGAAAGTTTAAGCGAACGGCCTCTCTTTGTCGATTCTCTTTTAGCGACCAGTCCTCTTTCAGCGGCCTGATTCTATTCTGGTTCGAGTTGAAAGAGAAGACTCCCTGATACCAATGACCTAGTCTACCGCGGTCAAGGTTTGCATTAAGAAAGGAAAAACGTGATCCGCCCTTCACGGAATAGTTCGATCTATACTACTCGTCGCACAATCTCACTTGTTTCGGGGTCATTGTGGCTTTTACTTGGCAAACTCTGGAATGCAAACGAAAGAGCCGCCCCACCGTGTTCGATTCGATTATCGAACGAAAAGACTGTCGATAAAGAAAATTTGCAAACTTTTCAGGATCATAAGAGATAAATACTTTGCGTACGTTCTGGAATTTCTGTAGCAGAGAATTCGCCAAATATTCACTACTCTCCCCCGGTTTGACTAGATTGGGGAAATATTTGGCGTTGTTGCGTTCTCGAGGCTAACTACCAGGTTTAAATAACCATCCACGTAGGAATGCGGCAATAACTCAATGATAAACACTGCTCAAAGAGTTAACGCCAAGTTTATAATATAAGGACATAAATCACAGACTTTTTCCCCGGGAGGAAATCAGATTTCAACTAAATCTAACTTCAATATTTTAACCTTTGCTTAATGATGATGAATACGTTTGTTACTTAAGAATAACGGCGAGTTTTTCCTGGGAAAGTATCCAAAGGCGAGAAACTTGAAAAGCGCAAAAATCCAATCCCTTCTAATCCCATAAATCTTTACCTCGAAAAAATAGAAGGCAACGTTGTTGATGTTCCAAATCGTACGAGACAAGGAATCCCGAAGAAATATCAACGGATAACAACGCGCGTCTATTAAATAGCCGGTGCTATAAAAGTATAGAGAAAGAGGGGGAGAGAGAGAGAGAGAGAGAGAGCAAAGCCAGATACCAAGATGCACCTTGGTATTGTTCGAGGCAAGCTATTATTAAGGGAAACTGCGAGGTGAAGCAACGAGAAGAACTGTAACATTGAAACTGCAACGAGCATTCTAAATTGCTCTAACTGCCTAGGAATAATACTCTGGAATGTGGCATAGCGTGGCGTGGCATAGCGTGGCGCGGAGTTCTTCCGGCTAGGAAAGAGTGTACCACACAGCAATCGAAATAAGTGATAGCCAGAGAGCAGCGAGTGCTGCGTCGCGTCTCATCTGTCATTGGTCCATTGCAAATCTTTAACGCGAAATATTTTTCACGCGCGTACTCCCACTCGACTCTAAAACCAACTCATCCCTTTAAGGTCGTCCAGCTATTCCTCGTGAGAATCGTCGTCGACCACTAGAACAGCACTTCGGGGACTTTTAGCAATCGCGGGGTTCTGCGTGGTCGTGGCACGAATCGCGGAAAGAGGACGCAGTTCCCGTTCCTCTTTCTTCGGGCGTGTCCACTGTTCTCGCTTTCGCATCCAGAGACCTCCCCTACCCTCCTCTTCCCTCCACTCCTCTCGACGGCACGTTACTCGTGGAGGAAATACGTTCGATTGATCAACCTCGTAACGATCCACTTTAGCAACGAGACCACCCACGGACTCGCTCACATTTTAAGTACGCGATTCCTTCGTTAAATCCGAGCAGAATTCCGATAAATCTTTCCGATGCGCGCAACGCGGGTTTCCCGGAGCCTCCCGATGTCTCGTGGTACTTTCTAGACGATTTTCCAGATTCGCTGCTGACTGAGAATCCCTGTGCGCTGGAACGCACTGGAAGCAACGCCACGCCACGCCGAGAACTCGACAGAAGTGCGAGGGGACTCGTTTCTTCGATCGGAAGGAACCGAGAGAGGAGGAGCGTTTATGGGGATTTGCGGGAACGAAGTGACTCGCGGGAGATAAATTAGAGCTTGGAGGTAGATTGGCTGGCAGGATTTTCGTAAGGGCACGGCCCGCGATTAACCCTTATCCATCCATGGCTACCTCCGAAACGTAACAGTTATGCGAACCGACCAATGGCGTTACGGTTCAGCGAGTAACGCGCAGACCCGTTACTCCAGCGACGACTGTGGCTCCGCGAAGACGTCACGATTCGGCAATTCTAAGCGATTTCGAAAGTGCGCCAAAGAATTTCTTTGGGCGACGATAGTTAAATTGATGACGATGTGACGTTACTGCTGACATCGATAATATCGCACAGCTGAGTGAACGCTTGAAAATCCAGGGAAAGTTTCGCTGAGATATCCCGCCGATTTCTCTCTCTCTCTCTCTCTCTTTAGCACCCAACTAATAATTTAAAGGCGATAAATAATTTATTTGAAATCGTTAACCGAGGGTCGCGAAAATCTTTCACCGTAATTACCACGACTCGTGTCTGACTATCCTGTCGCGGAATCGAGTATTCCCGCGCAAAGAGTATTCTTGACTGAAACGCAAAACAACAGGTGTCTTGTCTTGGTTGTCCATGCTTGCTTGCTTGCTTCCTCGAGAATGTATCTTTACGCGTGGAAAAATAAATCTGCCGTGGAATATTGATAATTGCGCTCCGGAACGCGTGGAATGCTGCATAATTTTAATAGCAATCGTCGTATCATGACGGGATTAATGATACAAATCTAATAATTTCGTTATAATCGACAGGAAAACGGAGAATTCAACGTGGCTTCGCGCAACGCGATTGTTTGTAAGAAACATTTGAAATACCACGTCGGATTATTATTCGAGAAAAGTAGGGAAGAAGAGAAGCGGTGGTGTTCGGTGTTTAAAATGATTGTGCTGCCGCTGCCGCACAAAGATGTCGTTATTTATCAATAAGGCAACAATTTCTTAATAATTGAGTGATAAAAGCGTTCAACGTCATTTCTGAACACAATGCAATTATAAATTAGTCTTTAAACTATTTATATCACCATGCGTAAGCAGTCATTATAAATCAAGTAACCGGATTTCTGCAAGATAATAACCTCCATTCTTGCAGGCCATTATGCTTTATGCGTGTAACAGGATATATTACTTCGTTAATGGGTAAGCGTATTATTGTGCTACCTTTTTCTCATAATCAGTGCCAATTGACAAATCGATATAACGATAGCTCCGACAAATACTCTCACTCTAATTA
This sequence comes from Sclerodermus sp. 'alternatusi', assembly GCA_037305995.1. Taxonomy (NCBI): domain Eukaryota; kingdom Metazoa; phylum Arthropoda; class Insecta; order Hymenoptera; family Bethylidae; genus Sclerodermus; species Sclerodermus sp. 'alternatusi'. The sequence goes on along the minus strand of CM074553.1, from coordinate 5,818,881 downwards.
CATTTATTACGTTCTCGAAAAAGGCGAGTAAAGAAATTTGCACGCTACCTGGACTTAATTGTTGTCTGTGCAAACAGATTTTTCAGTAAAATAGAAAGTGCGACACGAAATTTTCCCGACAAGCTCTCCCACGTTGTAAAAAGTAACGTGTATAAGTGGTAGACGCACAAAGAAATGATTGGCGACAGAGGTAAACGATACTTTCTAGAGTCCGCGAATTTAGCGAGCGCTAAAGAGCTTTTTCATTATTTCAAATAGCCCTGTGATGTATGAAAAAAAGGGAGAAACCAGTTTCCCTAATTTTCATGAATAAGGCGCTGCATGAATTATGCATTGCGCACTTTGGTCCGAATTCGCGCAGGTCCGACTATGAAGAAATTATAAATGAACGGGTTAACCCCGTCTCACAGGTTTTCCTCTTAAGTGGGTCATGAATGATTTTAAATGATTCAGCGGAATCGAAGCTAGGCGCTATATCAAATGACACACAGTCGTAACACAACAGGGGAGAATTTTATCGACGTTGTTCTAAAGTTTGACAGGCAGGCAATGGAGACGAGACGTCTATGCGAAACGTCGCTGCGCCTTTCACATTCCATTAAATGGATGATACGCGGCGTCCGCGCTTCGCGGCAAACTGGAAAATTATAATAACCGCTCGGCATCCTGTGTCGAGAAAAACTTCGTGACTCCGACGTCGTTATCGACAGCGGTTCTTCCAATCAACAAACCATTTCTATTGCGAAAATGATTTGCGACATCCGACTAAAAGCGCATCACCCGATGCGACATCATCATCGTCATTGCCATTGTCATCGTCGCTGACAGAGTCCAGGATCATCCTCGACCTGAACTTTGAAATTAAAATTTGGTTCGTTCTCTCGTAAGACTCGAGCGATTCTTTACTTTTCAATTGATCAACGTGATTTATCTATCGTTCGATCAAACTAGATATTCGCGGTGGTGGTGGTGGCAAATGATTGAATGGCAGCGATAAGTGGTAAATGGTCTAAGTTAAAATAGAACGTGACAGAATCACTATTTTATATAAAGTTTCTCATTCTGTCCCAGATTGGAACAAGTGGAAAATGGTCGGTGACCTGGACGGTAACGCAATCACCTGGCCAATCGAACAAGTAGAAATCTAAGAGCGCGAACTCGAGCACTTAATTTTGCATGACTAATGGGGAAAGATGGGAAAAAATGGGAATAAATGGAGGAGATGTAACGAGTAAGTTGTCTCGCCATTCAGGACTTCCTGCATGACATACAACGCGTGCAAGTTTTTCTACAGCCGGGAGTAGTAATTAGTGGACAATCTCTGTTTGCCGTACTCGAAATGGACGCGTCAGCGAAAAAGTACTTGGACAGTGAACCGTGTGTGTGTGTGCACATAAATGCTGAAAGAACGCGGAGTACGTGCGCTCGCGGCTTTCCGGAGAACGTGCTAAAACACTAAACTAAATATTAACGCTGTAGGGTTACCCTTTTTCACTTTCACGCTTAGATTTCTATAAAGGATAGAGGCATTAACTTAAATATTACTTAAAAGCGTGCACTTTGTGCGTCGTACTTTCACTTTGCACACAGCACGAGAAAATAATTGACAGGCTCGTTTAAAGCGAACACATTTGTAATATGATAATTTTGACTTTTCCGAGAGCTAATCGATTTCTAAGAAGGCCACGCAGTCCAGGTTTACGCGCGCGTTGTTGGATCCAGCGTCTTCGGAAACGCGAATAGGGGAAAATTCCTTTATCGTCACGAACGTGGAATCTCATTTTCGCCAAAGTTTTTCCATTGTCTCAGGATAGTTTCAGAATGGTCGCGGCGAATGGAAACCACCTACGGAGAACATTACACTCGCCGCGGCGGAGACTGATAATTAGACAACTGTTATTACTGTAATTGACGCGTGGGCAGCGTGTATCAACGTACTCTGAAATAACGTAACGTTTAAATCTGTACCTTCCTCTCCCTAGTACGAGCCATGCAATAAATTTAACGCCATTATTACATTGAAAACTGAAGGTTTCCGATCACTCGGGAGTCCCGTGCGTTTTCGCATATACATATTGATTCGGAAATAACAGTCCTTCGAAAATGTTTTATTAATCGTCCGCTGATTAATGCAATAAATTAAGAAAATTTAACCAGGGAGGAAGGAGGTACTGCATTCTACGAAAATTAAATTAGCAACAATTGAACGGATAATAACATAATTGCCGGCAGTTGCGCTCTAATTAATTTTAGGCATCGCGAGGAGAAACGATAGGTCATAAAGATTGATTAGCGTTCGATTGATGGAAAACTAAAGCGAAACGGCAACGCGTTTCGCGAATGCCATGAAATTAATCTGCCTAAAATAGACCAATAAGAGAATGAAGATATCGTATAACTCGGTCGATGGAATATTGAGTTTCCAAGTAAGTGCGAGATAATCCGAGACGGTCGAACGATTCCCCGGTCTCGGTTACATCTAAAGCGTCGTTACCCTGCCCGAATGATAAGCATAAAATCATCCGACGTTGATAAGCGCGCACCAGCTAAACGTGCCCGGGAAACTTAGAGAGCGTACAGCAAGAACTTTGAAGAAAATTCTTTTACGTCTTTCCGGGCTATAAACAGGAAGAGTGAAATGGACCAATTTCAAACGGAATCTCAGTATCGATCAAATGTATTCCATTCAAGTGCCGCAGGTACCGTAAAGTAAAACGCTCTGTTTCGTCAAGATATAAAACGGAAGGGACGTTTTCCATTATCTTGTCACTTCTTGAAAATTATTATGTCTTTCTTCAAACATTTGTCCACTTGCTTCGTAATCACATAATTATACCAGAAGTCTCCTGTCAGTCGTGTCAGCGAAGTAGAACGATCGAAAGCCTTCCATTAGAGAAAATCTCATAAAATCCTGTCATAAGTTGGTAAACATTGCCAAATGTAGTGATTTATTCTCCGATCATAGGATTTACATGAACGATTTTACAGAGGATAGGTGCTACGTACAGTACTTTAGCGATATTATTAGGGAAACTGTAAAACCGCCAAGTGTATCACAATTTGTCATACGTTTATCGGCGAGCTATGCCATATTGTTAGCGATCTATGGAAACACCTTTTTAGCGGTACTCTCGAAATTTAATATCAGTTTTCGCGTCTATTTGTAACGCTCAACAATGTCGATGCTATTGTTCATGGAACACGCTGGAAGAAAGGTTCCATTTAAGCACGAGACACATGTCTATTTCATCGAATCCATCAAAGCCTTGGAGAGAAGAAGTCGGCCAGTAGCGAATAGAAGAAAAGGACTCGAATGGAAGAAAGAAGAAGGGTAAAAGATCGGAGGGAAAGAAATTCTGAACAATTACGTCTCTCGTTTCCGAAGCTCTGGGATCCTTCGAGGGAGAAAGATTGCCGGTTTCTCCGTAGAAAAGCTGGAGGACAGCGATTATGCCGAACATTTTTCCGCGCCAGATTAGACCAGAAAAGACTTCCGGTAAAGAGTGCGAGATCGGTGATTTGCACGATTGGTACGTTCATAATCTCAAACACCCAAGTTCTATCTCGTGAGGATCTCTCGGAATCCTTTCACGAGCTCCTTAAGATCATCGTTTACGCGATTAACAAAATTCCGAAAAAAGGAGGAATGTACAATCGATCGTTGTTCCATCGGAACAATCATTTATTAGGCGCCTAAGTGACAATGACTTATGAATTACGCACTCGTGGCAGAGGCGTAAGTCACGGAATGAAGGAACTGACGTAACCGATGAATCAACGCGAGAGAAAAACGACGCGATTGTTCTTTTCGAGTGGAAAACCTCAGAAGCAATAATACTTTTTCGATTTTACGACGCCATCGTGAGAGAGAATTCTGTATAATTAAATCTCTCGTGTTTACCATACGTTTTATTGGCTGGCACGTTTTAGAAGAAAGTAATACTTTCACAACTGCTACTAAATGAAGTAATACTGTGCGTTGTACATTGCACGCTTGAAACGGTAGCGGCGCATTGATGGCTTCCTAACATGGACGATATTTATAGAAATTTTTCCCTCGAATAAAATTGATCGATTAAGCGCCATTGATTTTCACGTTACATCGAAAACTGATATGAAACAGATCATTCGTTTTGCGCTGGTGTGTATTGAAAAAAAAAAGATGAGAAACAGAAAAAATAGCCATAAATGTAATCAAGCGTATTTGTTATTTGATCAAATCCTTGTAACTCTACGCACACGCGTAGGAGGAAGCTCGTATAGAGGAACGAGATTATAGCAAAAAAAAGATAAAAATATAATATTAAGCTTTTATATGATGAACGGGCATCGCCAAGCTGCTACCCGGTTCTCGGGTGAATTGGGTCTCGATGAAAAGCTTTCTGGAGAGTAGCATCGAAAGTTTCCCGCCACAGTCTCTGCGAAAAGTTTTCGAGAGTTGAAATTGTGCAAACCAGAGCTATCTCACGGTATTTGATAGCAACTTAACACTTCCCAAGTATTTCTCAAAGTATTAACCAAGTGGCTTATTAGACACTTCATTTTATGCAGATGTAAACCCAGAAGATATAGCGTCTGCGTCATAATTATTCAAAGCGGGGAAACTTTCCATTTTGACAGTATTATTCATACTGTCGGCGCGAGTAATCCTAATCGATCGATCGACGCGATTCCTCCTTGTAAATCCAGAATGATTGGCTCGCCAAGAAGAAAAAGTTACAAGGAGCTTAATAATTGGAAACCGTTCATCTTGAAGCAGGTGCATTGTTCGTGCGGAGGGACTTTAATTCCCTATTTTGCTGCTGGTATCCCCACCACTCCTATGAAAGATGGCTTTCTGGACAGTCGTGAGCTCAGACGGGGAAGCGGTGGGACAGGGGGGTTTTGCCTCAGTCGCGGAAAACATACTTCATGGAAGATTCATCCTCTCATTTCGCGGTTCTCTATGGCCGGAAAAGACGGCTCGGGCTTTCCACGGCGAATGAAGGCAAACTCAGCGCAGGACCCCTCCCCTATTTGCCTAGCGAAAACTGCATTCCTCTCCATTGGAGCACCTCCCCCCCCCCCGACTACTTCAATCCGGAGTTGCAGCTTCCGGACACGCGAGGAAGGAGAACTCTTTAAATTAGCATGTTATCAAAGTTTTCGCTATTCTCGCCATTTGTCCTTGCGCGACTCCGCGCGTGCAGCCTGCGCAGAACCGACGACACCCACCATTTCTTCCCCGAACTCGCATTATGTCGCGCGAATGTTGCAAAATTGTCGTCTCGCGTATTTCTCCAAACCGCTTGGCCGAAGACGCGCGTTCGTAAAAAAAAAAGGGGGAGCACGCATTATTTATGCATTGAAGGTGGAAAAATGGAAAACGTCTGGATCGTCCGTAAGAAATGCTTGGCGCTTACGCGAGAAAGCTCATCTTCCCTGGGATGTATGGCTAGAATTAAAGCTCAGTTTGCGCGGAAAACAGCGATGAATAATTTTTTCGCCGACGCTCCTCGTGTTTCGCAGCGGATCCCCTAAAGCCGATCCGACTGGGAGAGGAGTCCCAAATGAATTGCACGTATCTCGAAAGTTTGTTCAGCAGAGTCGATTAATCTTCGACGTTCTGGCTCGTCGTGAGGCCACGTCTTTCACACGGAATGTCAAGGTTGCTGCCCAAGAGGAGCGTAAATTTGTACTGGCACAACGACGAACATACTGGCCCCGCGCTCTCCTCGTTTCGCTCCGCGCTCCGGTTCGGTTCGGTTCTGCTAGGTTCGATGTCAATGAAGAGTTTTTTCTCACGACTAACGGGAACTCGAGCACGTGAATCAAAAGCGAAAGTGCCTAAGGTCCTGGTAGTTCCGCCGACTCTTTTCCTCTCCACTTCCACCGCCGCTTCTTTGTCCCAAGCTCGTCGCATTTGCATGAGACTCGTTCTTTCGCGACGACAGTGCTACCGGAAGTCGGTAGTTTCCATGTGCCGCTGCATCGCCACTATTCACCGTTAATCGGAAGAGGGCATTAGGATCGGATAAAGGTAAAACTGAACCGTAAGAATAGGAAAGTTTCAGTCAAGTTCCGCATGGATATTTCCAAGTGATATATCGTTGGAAGGGATGGAGCGTGGAGCGGTGGTAGCGGCCGGCCACCATCACCGCGAGTCCTCCTCTCGGACCTTGTTATTCCTTGACCGGCAAAACGCGCGGAACCGACTCGGAAGAAATGTAAAGCAGCGGCGCACGATAATGGGAGAAGCTCGATCGGACTATGCTAGTAGATAAATGATCACGAGGCGTATATGGCAGGACAAAGTTAACACAAAGGGATAGCGGGAGCAATGTAATGCGATAAAACGCATTCGAGTCGTGCTACCGGAGCTGGGAGCTGGGAACGGGCTTCCCAGTTGTTCGTAACTCATTTGTGCTGCCGAGTTAAGCCCGCGCACCCGCGCGATTCCTTCCGTCTCTTTGTATTTCATACGATAGACTCGATATTTCAGCGCAATTTTTAAACTCGCCCGGTTCACGCGCGCTCGATGAATCTTTGGGCGTCCCTTTCTCCCCTTCCGCGCGAGGGATCAGCGATTAGATTCGCGAGTTGTAGCGGAGATTTGTTAAAGGCGAGCAAATTAATTAGCCAGCCAGCCTCTGGCCAATCTATCGAGCAAAGTGCCAGAACGATTTCTAGCGTTGCCGGAGATCTGATTTATGCGGTGGTTCGCGGCTAATGTCGCCGTTTGATCTCCAGCGATAAGCGCGAATCAGGATTTATATCGGCGCGTTCGTGGGCCTCGGCTGATAAATGGGACAGACACGCCGCTTGAATCGGGTCGCGCGCCGAGACAATGGAAGCCCCCGACGAATTAACGAATGGAACGAAAATTCGCATCTTTCAGGAGAAAAGCTGCGAGCGTCTCTTCTCTTCCTGCGGCGGTTCTCGCCTCCTCACCTTCCGGGAGAGGGAGGGCTACCTGGCTGGAAAGCAGTCTTTCATAAACCGGAAGTTAGGGCGGAGCATTAAAACTGCAAAGTAACAGTACGGGCGAGCTTCGAGCTAATTTCAGCACTCGATTAACCTTTTCAGTCGTAAAGTCGCGCAGAGCGCATTTAACCCGGGGTTTATGCAAGAGATCTCTATGGAACGCGTTAACGATTATCGTTACGCGGACATTTCGTAAGCGACAAGATCATTTGAAATCGGCAGCTTCCGTTTCGAGCCGCCGATGAATCTTCCGGATTAAAGTGGTCTCGTCGGGAACGCATATTTTGGAGAGAGAGAGCGGAGTTTTTTTTATTTTTATTTATTTTTTTTTTTTGGAGAGAGGGAAATACTGTGATCGAGACGATGGGAATCAGTGATCTTGTTAGCGATAGTTCGAATGGGGAGTCTCGAGTACCCAAAGAAGCATCGCAGACTTTGAATTACGGCGAGACTCCCTCATCGCGGTCGGACGCTCTCTCCAAGGCTGCTCCATCATTGGTGCAGTAGCATTGCCGAAGTTTCTATGGTGTTATCCAAGCCAGCGACGAGCTCTCTACTCAATGAATGATTTCCGCGCAGTGTTGCCACGTACACTACCCAACCTAAATGCTGTTCCAATCCCGCCGCAAGTCACCTGACCTATTACGCGCTAATAAAATTTATCGAGTTCCACGCATATCCATTTCCCGATTACAGCGATACGTGTAATCGTAAACTTTCGTTCTGACGAAACTCCGATTTTTCAACTCGAAAGACTTTCGTCGTGCATTGATATTAAGAGAGAGAGAGAGACGTCGTTACCCCGGGAAGGATCGGTGAAAGTATGCGTTTACAATGACGTTTTGCGTACGACACTCGTGGAGCGATTGTGTCACACGCATCTACTTATCCGCGCCTACGGTTTCCCATTAATCTTGCTACGATTTACACCATCGACCTGCGCTATTCATCTCTGCTGTGCCTCGGACAATTTCCACTACGTCATTTCTTGCATTGGCGTTAGTAACTCCCGCACGAATTCTTGCCTGGCCTCGAATAATATTTTCTAGCATCACGAGCCACGCATAGATCAACCGCGCGGGACATGTGCTCAAATTAAAATTCCAGAAACCACGCTTGTACGCGCATTCGCATGGAAAATATTATGACTCGCGCGTAGCCGAAAATTGTCTTGCAAATATATCGCGCGCGGTCACCGCCGTTATTCGCTCGACAGTCAAATTGACAGAGTTCCGCGGATTACGGCTCGTTGATGTTATCTCATCGACATTTTCTTAAAGAGCTCCGCATCCCTCGCGCAAATTTATACACGGAGTTGTGATAATTCTTTAGCTCGCTGTCCCTTCTTCCCTCGCCCTCCTCTCCCTCCGACCACCGAAGATTCCCCGAGCATAAATATAAAGTCTGGTAGATTCGATTCGGGCGCAGCGTTCGAGTCTACCTTTTGGTATCTCTTTGTAATTACCGAGCGTGTTCTCATTTTGTTAGTGTCTGCGCATGGGCGGGGATTTGTAGTCGTAAAGCCGGTGATTTGTCAGGATTCGGCGTGCTGGTGTGCATTCAATTTGATTCAGGAGGTAAATGTAAAGCAAAGCAGGTTGCCGCGCATCGGAATGACGAATCGTGCGTATTACGCGCTGCCCGATGATTGATCATCGGTCTGGCGGAGCACGTGACTCAGCGGCAACGTCGCAAAGGCGCGGTTGTGATATTCCATTGCACTCGCGCTGATACAGCTCGAGGAGGATTCATTCCACACGGGGGAAAAAACGAAACTCGCCCGGATCTGGAAGAGATCCGCAAACCGAGCCTCGCTCTCGGCCAAATTTCCATGCTTCTACAATTTGCTCCCCTCGAGAGAAATTTTCTTTCCTCCGGATAGGAATAATTGAAAAATTGACAAAATCCAATTCCACCGCAAGACAGGAATGTTTTCGACGCACCGCAGTGATACATTAATATAGAGAACTGATAACAGGCGTAAGCCGTTATAGCAACCGTTATCCTATCTTAATGAGCACGGGCATACTTGAAAGTAAAATAACAGCGACTACACTATAACACTATTAAACATTTTTCTTATCTTATCGCGCTCCGGATATTAGCGTAATGGGGAAAAATGATTGAATCGATTAAAAGTCCACGTGTCGAAGAAACGTTACTCAACAACAATAGCAATAGCAGCAGCAGCAGCAGCAGCAGCAGCAGCAGCAGCAGCAGCGGTAGCAGCAGTAGCAGCGGTAGCAGCAACAGTAGCAAGAATAATAATTTATTCCACATGAATTCAGATTTAAGTATCATTTGGAAAAATGTGGTTTCACTTGTAATTTATGTTAATTGCTCATTGAAATTCGCTTATCATGCATATCGCTGTTATTAACGCAGTAATTTTAAGCCAATGAAAATGAGGGTTAATTCGAGTTCTTACGTGCAAATAAGAACGGTGATTTTCTCGCTGATATTACCGGGTGAGTCTGTCCCCTTTCCTCTTGGAAGGAGCGTAGCGGAGAGCCCGCGAGATAACGTCAACCGGAGGAAGCGGAGGGAGGAAACGACATAGATGGAGGCGGAATAGGGCAAAAGGAGAAAACCGGTGTGTGTAGGCAGCCGATGCACACGCGCGGTTTGTTTACAAGTCGGAGCAGTCGACTCGAATCGGCTCCGACTCTCCGAAGTTCCTTGACTCCGAATCGAAGCCGCAGGCCAGTCTCTATCGCGCCTTTCAACTTCTAATTTCCTGCTTATACGCACGTTTTTCACGCTCCATAATCCACTTTATTTATCGCAAACAACCGAAACGCGCCGGGTCTATTGGCCAAACGCGTACCGAGAAGAAATCGCTTACCGCAGAAATTTCCCCGCCATCTCGATCTTGCTCCTTTTATCGAATCTCCGAGCGGACTTTACTTTGGGAAAGCCAAATGGCTGTGAAATCTCCTTACGAGGAGAAAATTTGTCCGCCCGTCGGATATCCCTCATTGCTGCCAGGACTGAACGAGACGAAAGATTCGCCGCGCTTCCTTTTTCTCCTCCCTCGGACGTGTCGTCCTTATCATTCGATTTACAGTTCTCCAGCCGGACTCGCGCCGACATTAACGTGACGGGCACACCGGACAAATCATATCCGAGACGTCCAATATTCAACGCTGAATCATCAATGAGCAAGATATCGATAAGTACCCTTATCGCGACAATAGCGTCAAACAACAAATTCGCGTCCCCCACTCCCCCTATGCCCAATTCCTTTTCTCCTACGTAATTTGTCGTAGGCTTGAGTTATGTAATTGGCGCGCGTCGTCGATGTCGTTCCTTCGATTTATCAGCAGGTATTTTAACGAGGCATTTCAGCAGCGAGGATCGCCCTGAAGTTTATCAGTGGCTACGCGAATAAATAAGTAATGCGTTTGTACGATTCGTTATGGAGTGTCGGAACATTTCTGGGAGTATTTCTCCGCGGAACGAACCTGCGGAGACTCTTAAATAGCGGCAGAGGGGGTGGCTGTGACAAAGATTTAAATCAGAATGCAAGTTAAACTACTGCGCATGCGGTGGATGTTTACTACCACAAGACGGCGTCTCGACTGTCTCCCGAGTTCCTTGACTCCAAATCGAAATGGAGGCACGGCGCGTCGTGCAGCTTCAACTAAGCAGCTGCTACCACGCTGCCACTGCCATGTTGTAGAAGTAATATTGATCATCATTACTCATTAAGATTGAATGATATACGAGCAGCTACTTCTCGACTATTCCCCATAAGTTTCGAGAAAAACTCTCTCACCCCCAATGGGATTGGGCTGTGCGAAGATCCTCGATAATTCCCTCGACTCTTTTTGCACTCGAGTGCTCGAAAACTAATAAAGAATCGATTGCTCCTCTCAGAGAGATGCGTAATTGCGATACCACGGAAGTATATTATCCTTAATCTATTATGTAAATAAAATGGCAAAAAAGAGAAAAAACTCGAAATAATAATTTTTGCGTAATGGCCACGGAAATTGTGCACGCGCGCTGGTGGTGTATAATGCACACCGATGCGAGTTAATTAAGCATGTGAATAAAACATAGCAATTACTTTCCATCGGATGCGTACATTTTTTATCGGCCAGCTACAATGTTTATTTCTTATAGATGCATTGCTTTATTTGCGTTGATAAATGATATTTCTTTTATTGCGAAATGAGTCATTGTTTCAGTATTGTCTTCCTGCATCATAAAACAAATTAATGTCGCGCCATCAAGTATAGCACTTAGCGTAATGCGCGATGCAGCTGTTGTAGAAAATAATGGCAACAGCTGAGCCGAGGATAACGCGAGGAAACAATATCGACGCGCGTCTCCCGTCTTACCGATAATGAAAGAATTCGTCAGTGAGATTCGGGCTCTGCAAAAGGTACGAATCGAGAGAGGGTCTTTGGATGGAATCCTTCGAGCGAATAATTCACGGGAAGACCAAGCGAATTCCGACGATTACAATAAATTAGCAACTGAAACGCGCGGGGTGGTACTGATCTACAATTCCAGCGTAGACTGTAATTACCGGTGTCTGGGCTTGTGCAAATTGCACGCGCTTCGACGTGGCTGGGACGCGGTCGTCACCAGGAGGAAGCCGACGTAACGCCTTGTTCAAGTTCCCAGAACTCACCTATGACGGTGTTGACGGTGTTGACGGTGTTGACGGTAACCTCCTTCGTGGCAGCCGCGGCGAAGTCGCTCAGCGATAGAGTATTCGCTATGATCTGCCTCTTCTCCTGGAAGTTTAGGTAATCCAAACTGTTGCTGCGCTGAGGAGTCGAGAGTATCGTGACAGTTTTGCTGTGATGGTGCTGATGATGGTGATGGTGATGATGCTGCTGCTGGAGATTATCGGTTGACAAGTTACTGTTCTTTTCGTTTGTCTCCGTGGCCGAGGTGGGCATGAGATAAACTCCACTAACGCGAATCGACATGGCGGGCTGGCCCTCCTTGAGCCTCTTCTTGCGCCAAGGACCAAGAATTGTGATGAAACCCGGGAAGAGAGCTACCGGGTGTTCAGTATCGACTGGCGCATCTTGGCGATTTCCTGCTCGCTGGGGCCGCTCGTGTCGATGCTCGCTTCTTCGAGGCAGCTCCACGGCTCGCTGCTTTCTGCTTCCGCACAGCAAAGATCTCCGATTCCCGCGTGATATGCCCTCGCAGAGATTATCCTTCGGCGTTCCCTTCTATCAGGCTATTTCGAATACCGCTATCATCGGCCTTGTCATATTTTTCAGAGTTTCCAACGCTAGAAGGGACGGTACGCTCGCGCAATCCTTTCGATAATCGTTTGTGACTCAACAGTCCGTATACTGTCTAAAAACTCTCGGTGACGATGGTTATTGCTACAACCACGTAGTACACGCGTCAAATTACTATGCGCGTGTCTGTCCGAGTTGGTTAGGTGCTGTGCGGATGATGCTACTCTCTTATCAGTTGCCTTAATATTTACGTGGAATCGCAGCGATGAAACGGTCGAGAAAACGAGCTGATGCAGCGACCTTGACAGAGCAGCGAGTTCTTCTTCGTTGGCACGTTTCAGTCGCGGTTTCTTTCTGGCTACTAATATTTACAGCTTTGGAGGTTATGGCACTGATAGTGACTCCCTGAGATTACTACAGCTGTGTAGATTCTAGCGAGACGAAGCCGCTAATTATCGGTCCAGCCGTTAATTCTTTCAAGTCCATCGAGTGGAATCATTCACGATTGGCACGCGTTATGGAAAATCACTCGCACGCCCTTCGTCTTACTGGACGAGGAAGATATGGCGCGGAGAGAGATAGAAAACCACCGTTGACTGGAGCAGACGTTCCTGCGCAATAGCAAACGAGGAAAAGTTAATCGCCGTCGACACTGGCCGAGCATGCAGCTGAATAGCGTGCATTGTATCGTTTCAGGAGCCACCGGCGATTATGTCCTCGTCTCATGGAAAACCCTCCTCTCTCTTTTTCTTTCATGCAAACGCGCAAACACAATGCTCTCTCTCTCTCTCTCTCTCTCTTTGTCATAAGATAGTTCTTATAACGCTGATTAAACCTACCAAGTTGCCGTCAACTTGCTCTTTGGCCCTGACACCGCTATGCGGTATGTAATTCTTCGTAAAAATGCATCGGGACGATTAGATAAGAATCGTACACCTTTCGCTATTTCCACTAGCAACTTGCTGGTGGTACAGCTAAGCCACAATGAGTTGGTGAATAGCACGAGGATGAACGAGGTTACGGATAAATGCCACTCGAGCACACTTACCGTGAGCTCGTCGAGCGCGAAAGTACGTTCCCTCGTGACCGAGGTGTCTATAACCTAACCTGTGCAGCGCCGCCACGGAACGCGTAACGAGGTCCGCAAGGTCAACGGACCAATTCCTTCAATGAAATCAGCCCGCTTTCGCGAAACGCGAAAGCCACGCGAAACAAAAGTGGCGGCAGTAAGGCGTGCTCCGAGATATTTCGGAGTTCCTGCCACGGCAGGTGCATGCCCCGCGCGCAAAACAGACGGAGAGAACCCAGCCCAACCTGAGGGAGACCTTCTGGCGCGAGAATATTCACTGGGGAGAAGCAAATCGTTGACAGTGAGCAGTACGATATATCCCAAAATTTCTCGTTGAACAAAGAAATTATATTTATATTATTAAGGGTGCGAAAGCTAATCGAGAGAGAGAGAGAGAGAGAGTTTGAGAGAGAAAGATAAAGGCACAGAGAGAAAGCAAGCGAAGTAGATATGTATATAACATAGGACGAAGGGAAAAGGAAAGAGAGAGAGAGAGAGAGAGAGAGAGAGAGAGAGAGAGAGAGAGAGAGAGAGAGAGAGAGAGTTCAAAGGAGGGAAAGAGAGATGAGCTAATGTCTGTAAAAGGTACGCATAGTTGAGAGACGAGGGTAGTCAACGGTCAGGCTAAAAGCTCCACAGGACGTACTTTATTTTATCTGAAAATCACGGCTCGGGCAGTGTGGAGGGCTCGTTTGGGCAGGACTAAAAAGGCTGTTTTAGTATCACAGAGAAGCGGTGAAGATTCACGGCGGGCGTCGTCTCTGCTGCTTCGCTTTACGAGACACCTGTGCACCTTCTCGCTCGCAGGTGAAACGAGAGAGAAGATAAAACGAATGCACAGGTATAAACACTACTGGCCAAGCACATACTCGGCCCAGGTGCACAGGTAACAGGCGCACTCAGAGTGAAAACCACTGGGCTATAACCCTCGTCGACTGGACGACCGTCGATCGTTCTCGGTCGAAGCAACTTCTACTCAGAGGCAACTCAATTCCTGGGGAAGAGACACTGCTGAGGAGCGGCGACGCCGAAAACTCGACGAGAAACGCTGTCGTCGTCGTCGTCGTCGTCGTCGTCGAAGAGGAGAACGCAGGCACGCACACCCCAAATGACACACGCCCGGTCGCGAGACAGCCAACAGCAGCAGCAGCTTCCAGTGCGGAAAACGGAAGACTCTGTGGTTCCTTCCGTTCGGAAAACACAGCGGCTACTTTCTGAATGCACTTAGCAGCCTGCTCCTTCGAACGGGGACGGATTTGCGCGACGGAATTAATTGCAGCTGCACGACAAGCGATGTGCAAAAGAAACGGGGAAAGACGACAAGTACACTACGAAACATACACCGAGCGAGGCTCGCGAGCACTGAAGGCGGCCATGCGACCACAGCGACGCCAACCGACGCCCGACGCGATTACCAGACGCCGGCCACGAGACGCCAGGAGTAACAGAGCGAGAGAGACCGAGAGAGAAGAGGAGAGACGAGGGACGGGGAACGGAGAAGGAAATGAAATACAACGGATGCCAGGGATGTGGAGGGAAAACCGAGGAAGAGAGGGAAAGAGAGAGGAGCGAGCAACTGAGGATCGTCGATAGCGAAAGAGATGGAAAAGCAAAAGAAGAGAAAAATCTCGTTTGAGAGAGGGAGAGATCGTAGAGAGACGAATGGGGGAAATGACGCGCACCTATGCTACCTTAGCGCTCACTCAGGGATTAGTAAATAATCCTCTGGGGGCTCCGTTACACCATTGTATCGGGATACGAGCACCAAGTGCACCTTCGGCTAGATCAGTCCCACCACCATCACCTTCCCAACTTCAGCTTCCTGCCACTTCTTCTAGATCGTTTCGTGTTTTCCTACTAGATTTCTTTTGCTCTGACTCATTCCTCGCTTTCTGTCGGTAACTTCAGGTTCTCTGCAAAAGTGCTGTAGGAATATCTTGAATACTTCTGAATCTCGCACCTGATGGGAATAGATGAATGCAAATTGGAGCAGGATTACTGGCGAGGCGGCGTAGAGAGGAGAGAAAGGGTTTTCGCGCTCTTCCTTTTTCAATGTTTGTTCAAATAAATCCTGCGTTCCACTGAAACATGTTTTCCTAAAATATGCGGCATCCTTCTACGCGGGTTTGAATTTTAATGAGAATAATATCATAATACCGAGAATAATCTCATTGTACACCACGATACAAAGTAATTTTCGGGAAATCTATGGATAATTTCTGGCACGTGCAAGGTTTCGGAGTAACGTCACGTTCTCTCTATGATAATGTTGAAAAACTGATTTGAAAGCTACGTGACTGGCACGAGTTTCACTGATCTTCTCGTTCGGCTTCTTAGATTTTAGATAGCTTCCGTCACTGGAAGCGTTAGTGCGCGAACATTCGAACTGGAGAACGGATGGTGCATGACGTGGACCACGTGGTATTTCCGTGGCGTCTAGACTCGCTAATTTAAACCGACTTGCGAATCTACCAATGTTCCAGCCCAGTCTAGTCGCTGTCACGAGTAACGGCTGAAATCTGAGAAACACTTTGCCGTGTGCATAGACCCGAAAGGGAAAAGGGACCGGTCGATTTTTTTAAAGATTGGCTTACAATCCTCTTATCGGGGAGAATGGGCAAGAGGGAAAGAGAAAGTCTGTTTGACGTCCGGGCTTGAAAGTCCAAAATGGGAAGACGATATCAGCTGCTGATGTATCCGCGCTGGCGAAGAATCAGCTTTTAGTTTTTTTTTTTTTTTTCTTTCGGCAAATCCTCGGCCAAATATCCCCCCACCCAAATATGGTCTTGCCGTACCTTGCCAAATACATGGGGTAGCCAGTTTGAATAAATTTCTCATGAAAATAAGCAAGATAAAGAAATTTAGCAAAATACTTTATTCAACTTGGCTTGTGCGAGTAAAACAGTACTACGAAAATCTTCGAAACTCGTCTCAAGTTCTTAACAGATTCAGGAAAAGTATATTATGGATAAGCCGAAAAATCAATACAAGGTATAATAAGAATGAGAGAATGCAAGGAAATAAAAAAAAATATGTTTGACTTTGATTTAGTCCTGAGACGTTACAGATCTCGAATCAGGGTGGAGTAGTCATTTGTTCTCCCTCCAACTTGAAACACACTCTTTAAGGGACAAGAACGTGTTGTGTGTTTGTCGAAGGAAGATAGTGAAGGAATCTTACTAGAAGCAGTTACCGACGAGACGAGAAATCGAGAATTCTACTAGGGAACCCAAGCGGTCACCCAAGCTTCTGTTAAAGCGCACTCCGTTTCTGCTTAACATGAAATATAGCTGGGCTCGTGTTCCAAGCTCCTAGGCACACTAGACTCATATTATTTTATTTTCATTAATCGTACTACTGCAGCGTTACAACATTTTAAGTCACAATTAATGCCAAATTTAAGGATCACAAATCAAAATATATTTTTAATTGTTAATAAAAAAAAAAGTAAATAACAAAAATTTGAGTAAAAAAATATTTTTCTTAATTCTCTTTTTTTATAATTTATAATCTTTTAAAATATTTAAGTTTACTCGATTCATCGATAAATAAAATAATTATTAAACATATTATAGGAAACAGAAAATTTTCTAATCTAAAATTCTTCGAGATAAGAGAGCTTGTCGCGTGTCAATCAGTATTGTTGGCCGATCGTCTGGATAGGATTTTGTTCGAGTGATAATGGCAGGAAATTAATGGTAACTAAAGGGTGAGAAGGCGGATGGAGTAATGAAGAGATTGCTTTCCTTATTACTGTGTGTAAATTCATCCTGCCTTCCTCCATTAGTATTCGTAGACTTCAGAAAAATCAACAGCGTAGGGAATGAAAATCACCTAACCTTGAAGATTAACATTCGCTTACTGTTGCTTCTCACGAAATTTGCAGTTCACAGCTTCCGGACTAAACAAGTCAAACGTTAAAGCCCATTCATTAACGTTTTTGCGTGCGTGTAAGCGAATACTAATCTTCTCTCAAATTTTGAATTTACCCCCAAGTTAAGTAACATTTATGCAAATATGAAAATTCATCAAGCAGGAATAAACCGTGCGGTTTTTATATCGAAGGAGATTAACGCTAACATTAAGCATAGGTACAGCCACTAACGAATTTATAACTTTGAAATGAAAGTTCTGATTGCGCAAGTTCTCAATAGTTGCACCGATGAATAATTAATAGTACTGTAAGCAGTTTTGATTTTACATCCCCCTTGAACGCTGGGGGAGTCGTCCAATCAAAGCTCTCGCGATCTGATAAATTTGTATCGCGAGAAAGACTCATTGAACTCGTAATTTTAATCAATAAACTTTCCAACCCCCATTGTACATAGTTTGTCGTTAAACCAGCAACACGTAACAGACATATTTTAATTATGCCGAGGTTGATGAGAAATCTTGTGAAAAAATATTTTTAGGAGGATATTCGAGGATTATTCGCAAAGTTTGATATAATGTTCTCGGTAAAATTTCAGAGGTTATTAAGTACTCCCGTAAATGGTGTCTGCTAGAGGTATCATAAAAGGGGTCGAAATTATGGTAACCGTACTGCAGAAAGAAAAGCATCATAAGACGTCGAGCGAGTTTGTACGAAATATACCGGAGGAGTTATTACGAGACGTTATTAATTTCAACGTTAAGCTGCTACTGACGCTTCTCGACATGTACGTTGTAAACGTTTTATCCGACTAATATAATAGCGTTCGAGTGACGTGCGAGGGATGTCCTCCGTGCCGATAATTAAAAATAAAAAACAGAGATCGCACAATACCAGGGCAAATCAGCCTCTATAGGGGAGGTTCTAAGGTATCCGGATAAAATGCGCAATCACAGTTCTGAGGCCATGCAGATCGAATTCAGCGCATCCTTGCTGATAAGAATGTCAACGGAAGTGCGATAACGTTTATATATGGCTTTATCGGAAAATATCAGGAAAACAAGTGAAAATGTGAAGCGTAAAAATAGCAGCCATTAATATTTTCAAGTAACTCCGATATAAATGGTTGCGCCTTTTGCGGTGAGGCGAGATACGTCCATTGGATTTTTATAACCCACGATAATTTCATTGTTCAACGTGAACCATCGCGGAGCGCCCCGTGTACGATTGTACAATAGACAACAATGGAATTCAGATTGATGAATATTGGAAACCGAGGAGTACTGTGATACGCTGCTCCCGATTTCCCTCAGATTTATGCCATATACTTATTAGAAAAAAAAAAAAAAAATCAAAAAAAAAATCAAAAATCAAACAAAAAAAAAAACCACGAAAATGCACAATCGTAATAAATGTACGAGGCGAGTCAATATAACAATAACTGTCCAGCCCAGAAATGGTTTTCCAAATAAATGAATTCTAATTTCTCTTTTTGTTCTCATTAATTTTCAACCTTTTTACCTTTTTGCGAAACCTGCTCTTCTCAATGGAGAGTAATTTTTTCATATCTCCCACTCGTTTGCTAAAGCAAATAATTTTTCGAGTACACCCTACGATCGTGATGCATCGCATCGGTTCGCTTCGCTTCCCTTCGATATATACCAGACGGCGCGACGTAGCTTTTCAATCAATTGTTCCAAAATGTCATACTCATATTTTTTCCGACTGACTACATTTTGCTGGCGCATTTCAATCACGATCGCTCGTTCATTTGACGAATCTTGAAAATCGCCAAAGTTCCATGTACGCGCATTCTTCGTACAAGCGGATAAAAAAAGAACGTTAAAAGTTCATTAATTGATCGTTTGACGAGAAGAAAGTAGCTTAATTCGGGAAATGGTTAAATTAAGTAGATGCGTTTAGTGGTGGAACGTAGCGAGTAACGTCTGCTCGGAGACATTTCTATTTGAGGGAAATGGAAAGCCCTTTGTAAAATGGCAATTAGGAGAGCTCGTTTAGACGGTTGGTTTTATTGTTTAATTTATCTTTGTCGTTCTGGCTGTGGTTGTGTAGAGGTTTCCTTTCGAGATGGTCTCCGGCAGGCTTCGCGTGGCATATCGTTCCAGCCAAAGCGCTCGGGTTTTCTGTTCTCGCCATCGCAAAGCCGTGCTCCCGGTGGTAACCACAAGGAAATTCTTCGCATGACGAAACTGTCACCCACGAATTCCGCGATACACGAGAGCAGCAGCAGCAGCTAACTCCGAGACCAACGCGCAAACCAGCACGTTAAAGTTTCCCCTCAATTTCCTAAAGTTATTTCCTTTCCTGCCGCCGCAAAGATACCGATTAAAAGAGCTCTGCTATAAAATTAAAAAACTCGTCGAGTTTTTGGCCGACTCGCTAAAAATCATTATTAGTCCTCGACTGCGTTGTGCTCGAATTAAATTACTTTCATCGAAACGAGTCCTGAGAGTTCCCAGCAATTTTCACCCACAAGTATTCCCATAGATTGCGGTTGCATCGAGAGCCCGGAGTACCCCGTACCGTCTATCAATTTATTCAGGTGAAAATGGATCGGTTTACTTTGCCCAGTGTGTTTGCCAACGCGCACGCATTTATTTCAAAATGACAATTTTAAGTCCGTTCGAAAGCATTTGCTTCGCAATAATATCGCAATCACCGATGGGACCGATGGGGTAATTAAAACAAACGTGTTTCGCGTCGAAAACATCGCTCTTCAAAAAAATATTACAAATCACTTAGCAATTGGTTCTTTCGATCGAGTAATCTAGTTCGCGCGATCCACGGTGGTTTCTGATAGCGACTGATAATCGTTTTACCTGCCAGGCACTTTCAATCGAAGTCTGCTGATTTCAAGGTACGGGGAGTTCAAGTGACTTCCATACGTCTGACTCAGCGCAGTCATGGAAGGATGCGGCCCCTTCTCCCTTATTTATAGTGATCGATAGGAGCCAGTGGCAAAGGAAACGAGGAACGGCAGGGACAGAGGGGGGAGGAGGGTAAGGCGAGACAAGTGTGGGTGGATGAGACTGTGTTCTCTCTGGCAGAGAAACTATTTCACGAAATCAATGACGCGCGAAGCAACGTCTCTCTAGAACCTTAGCGGCAACCACACATGCGAGAGAATTGCGAGAGGAACGGCAGCATCATGCAGTTACCGAGACGAAAAGAATGAAGGAGAAAAAAGAGAGTAACACGCGCGAGCATGGTAGTGCTGGCCCATACGACCTTTAATAAGGGCTGCTACTCTACTCTACTCTACTCTACTCTACTCTACTCTGCTGCTTTTATCCCTTAAGCCACAGTGCTCTGGAATTCGCTGTGCGTTCCAAAGCGCGTTGCCTTATTCAATTACGTAGTCGATAATTTGTTTCTTTCATTGCCGAACGATAACGCGCACGTCGATAGCGAAACAATAAGGAATTATCGGAAGAGCACTCGCAAAGTTCAATAACCTGCAGCTTCGGAGAGACCGCTCTTATCGCGGAAACGCCGGAGAATTACTAACGCGCGCAACTTTTTCAATTTCCAGATAGAAGGCGAGTAATAAGATGACACGATAAGGATCGATAATAATTAACAACCTTTATCGGTTCTGACATAAGCAAATGTCGCGCACTCTACGATTGACGGGGAGAGGACGGGGAGTTTTTTGAGATAATCCTGTCAGTGTCGGTGATCCCTTATCGAGGATAATTACCTGTCTTTAGGACCAAATAAAAGTTATTTGTCGAATGCTTTGAATGCATAGGCAAGCAATGTCTTGGAGTTTCTCACTTGAAATTAGTTTGACGCTTTATTAAGGCCAGGTCTGATGACATACCTCAAGTTCCCACCTTCGTCCTTATCGGAATTGGAATTCCTTCATTCATTAGAATTTCCTCTTTTTTCCCCCAATATATTTTCAAAGAGCTTCACTTCGCTTCACTTCGCTTCACTGCTCATTGGACTAAGAAAATTGAGAAAATTATATTGACTGAAAAAATGTGTTACTGCAGAAAAGCTCTGGAGAAGTGCATGACAAAGATAGTGAACTACAATTTTGCATTCGCTGTTTATATTCCAGTGGCATGTGTAATATTGTAGGCGATAAGAGGGAGCGAGCTGGAGTTCGGCCTCTTGGAAAAATACAGAAATATCGATCAATGCTAGATTTCGTAAAGGAAGACGCGATGGAATAGTAGAATTTGCGTAACTCGAATTGGCAAAAAACTTTACAAGGTAAAGTCGTCTATCGAAATGAATGACAATATTTCGGGTCGTCGACGTTGAAAATCTCTGACTGGAAGAGAATATCATGAGAGTTTTCTGTCTGGAAAGTCCTGTAATAAGGGTTCTTGAGATTTTCGGGAAGAACATGGAGTATTTTAGCTGATAAGAGCACATGAATATGATCTTGGCGAAAAAGAATGGTAAAATCGATGGAGCATGCTGGGAGGTAGAGCCTAGAAGTTGAGCTTTCTTCGTCGAGCACACCATATTTCTTGCTTTATTCAATATCTTTCATATTTTCGCGGTATGCAGCACTACTCTGTCTCCTGTGCTTGGTAGCTTCATTCACGACCTTCCCCAGACACGATGATACAATGAAATACTCGCTATCTTAGGAAAATAAGAAACTAGGCAAGAGCGTAAAAGGTGCTTCCGGCTCTACTTTCCAATGTATCCCTGGGGCATACTTCGAATTGCTGATAGCACACGATGAAACAGCTAGAAAATTCTCTCTTCTCCACCCTACTTTAAATCATCCTGCTATACCTATACCTCAAATGCCGGTGGGATTAAAAAGAAGAAACGAAATCCGCATTTCATTATCAAAGAGATATCCCGAGTATACTGTTCAATTCGACGAATTTCTAATTTGCCATGGAAAGCTGCTTTGAAGCTGCTATTCTTTTAAACTCAGTTTTAGACCGCCACCACAAATTTCCCATGAAATATAGTGAAATGGCAAAATTTTCTCTCCTCCAATCTACTTCAATCTACTTTTTACATTCTTCGCATACTATGTGAGATTGAATATTTCAAAACGGGCTTAATTCAATAGCGTTGCGAGAAGGGTGAAAATGTTGTCTTCAATTGTAATCGAAAATTCTCTAGCATTATATAAGCAAAGGTAGAATTAGTCACAAAAGTTAATTGGCAGAAACTTTGTTGGTTAATGCCGTATAGAACAATGTTTCTGTGAGAATACTTGAAACGAAGATGGCTTATTTTTATTTCCTAACAAGATATGAAAGCATCTTATTAAGATTGGATTTTTGTTACAATGCAAAACTTGCAGGAAAAACTAGAAAATCCTTCAGGGAACAATATTTCTGTCTGAACTGGGATGTGATGAGAAACAAGTATCTCTACACGGACAACCACGAATTGTTTCAAGAATCGAAAATCTCATACTTAATTACGTTTTTTTTTACGATTTAGTTGAAAGCATTATATTATTATTATTATTATTATTATAGTTATTATTGTTGAGTTTTCATTTTAAAGAGTACGACAGCTTTAGTTCTCTGGTCCTTATTTTCTAAAGAAATAAGGGTGAGAACATTTCGAGGGCGTTCCTGAAGTGGCGCTGACGTCGTGGCGCCTCATTGTTATGTAACCACTGTCACACTTCATGGAAAATTTTCCCTCTTCCATCCCAGCATTTCCGTATGTGGCCCCTTCCCTTCTCTCTCCACTTTCAGCCGTAACAGTTGCGGTTTCGTCGTCGAAGTACGTTTCACCCCTTCTTGGTTTTACACTCCATTGAAAACACACGCGTGCGTATACGAAAATTCGACGTATGCAACATACTCTACTCCCCTGCAAATTCAGAAAACTAAAATGTTGCACTTTTAAAAATCCTGCCAAAGATTTAAAAAACGCATAGTACCGCAGAGTTGCGACAACGATACTATTCCAGGACAATAAAGAGAGAAGTCAACTTAATTTTAGTGTTGTACGAAATTTTTTAGACAATGCACGTGGGAATTTTTATAATTTAGGGAAATAAACTGAAATTGATGAAGCAAGAAATAGAATTTTCATTGTTGCGACCATGCATTTTTGGAGTCAGAGTTAAAGAGGATATCATAGTGTCCTTCGAAACAAATCGATGGCCTAGATGGCTAATATCGTTCACTGCCAAGTCTGCATAGACAAGAGGTCCTTCGTTCTAAGAAAGTAAAATAGCATAGATAAGGGCTCGCGCGATGAACACTGTAAAAACCAAGAGCATATCGTCGAAAACTTAAAAATGAAAGAAAAAAAAAAACACTATACAAATATTTCATTTCCATCCCACAGAATTTCTGAAGCTATCTAATTATGATATTTTAAAAACAAGCCTGCAGTTAACTTTATCGATTTTCATCTATTTCCCGATGCACAAGCTTATGAAAAAAATGTACACGGATAAGTTTACGCCAACATTATAGTGCACAATTCCTCTAATATGCACAAAGGCATGTAACGTTATAAAAGGATGATAAGGTCAGATGCGAAAATAGTCTTATAAAATAAAATTGGTGCTTTGTGTCGTTATTCACTTTTATAATTTATAATCGAAAAGCCACTTACCGCTCTTCAGGGGACCAAATCTCCAAAAACTCATGCTGAAAATTCTTCAAAATCGCGAAGATCGCCTAGACGTTAGACGAGGCGGCGGGGGCGAAAGGAGTGGGTGTATTACGACGGGAACTTCGTAAACCGTGAAGCCACGGCAATTCCGGTTTCTGGGAAATTTCAAACAATCGCAGAAAGCTACTCTCACTGACACTTCGGGGAAGAAGCTCAATTTTTCCGGCTCGAATACCGTTCAGCCGGAAGTCGCGCAATCGAATATCACCGGGAAGAAATAAAAGGAGGTTCGCGACGATGGAATTCCACGTAGCACTGCTTTTATTATTTCAACGACACCGTTCGAAGTTCGCGTTCCATGAATAAAACGATCCCCCTAACGATGCTTTGTCCAATCAGACTTTGCCCCGCCACTACTCATGCGGAATAATTATGCCCTACTCCAAATAAGCGGAGAATATTGCGGCGAAGCACTCACAGTCCGAAATTACATTTCCAATATTTCGTGCTAAACGACAAACTATTTTCGACGTATCTGGCACCGCGATTGTGCCTGTATCGCACGGGCGAATCGAGCGAGTATTCGCGCCTCGATCCAGTCACTCCAACTTCCCTGACAACACTCCTGAAATGGTCGAGAGCTTCAAGGCTACGCCGAAAGAAGCCTTATCTCTCGAGATGTCTACGAAAACTACCGGTTGCAGCTGTATCAATGTTTTTTCTCCGCCCGTCTCTTCCCCGATAATTCTCTCGCGGGGAAACAGTACCGCTCGTTACCATAACTCATAGAAAACTTATCGGCGTATGCACGCGCGCACGCACGTACGGTAACAGCAGGCACATTGCCCTGCATTACTTTTTCTGAAAATTGCGTCTTTTGCGTCTTCCCGCCTCTACGAGCGTACGCAACGTCATGTGTTTGACGCGAGTAACCGTCGTTATTTCCCCGACGACGAAGCACACCCCCGAAGTCAACTTGAACGTGGAGGAGCGCGACTCAAACGGATAATGAGTGGGTTGCGCGCGTAAAAGGCACACCCTCCAAACCTCTGCTGACTGAGCACGAACAAACGGATATTTACACGAGCAGTTCCGCGACTAGACGTTGCCTCAATTACCGTCCACTAGGACACGGACTCTCTTCTTTTGACATAATTGATAATTGTATTCACTCCGAGAGTCTCCGTCTCGACGCCACAATGGAGAAAGTCACTCGAGAACATCCAGAGCTCTCCATCAATTTGCTCCGCTCCGGAACTTTGGACGACTTACGCAAGTTTTTCATAAAAGTAGTACCCGCACCCCATCCCCCCTCCGTAGAGTCGATGATGCACTTCCTTAGGAATTTCACGCTCGCAGTTACGCGATGCGATTGCACGATGCGGAATCGACTTGACGTGCTTTCAACATTGACGCGAGCTTTCAACCTTTTCCTCGACGAGCCTCCTCCTCCTCCTCCCCCCGCCTAGAAACGTTTGGATTTTCTTTGGGAACTTGCGCGACTGAATGAATCTCTCGATACACGTCACGAGCTCGGAAGAAGCCGATGGGTGGTGGAGTCCACTAACTATAGAGTTCTCCGATGAGATACTCTCTCTTCTTCCTTCGACGATAATAAAAATAATCTTGCAATCGATAGCGAGCACTCGCTATATCCTCCGCCCAGCAATTCTTCCAGATTAATCTCAATGATTTCTGGATTACGCGAGTTTGCCGTAGGTAGGGGTTTTGGTTAGGGTGGCTACTAGAAGGGTGGTTTAGGTTAGGAGAAAAGTGTAGGATTCGCGAAGCTACCGTCTTCGTCAACGGAATTCAATGCACTGGGGCTCGACCTGGCTGGTGTGTTTACACGGAACAGAAACGTGTCGGCTGTACCACGCCTTACTGGGCTTCCGTCGATCCGACCTACACTAATACGTTGACACATCTCTCTCTCTCAACACTTAAACCCGATGAACCATCCCCAACCATGAGGAGAGTGGCTGCTCCGCTTCTGTGACTAGCCGAGCATCCACTGATTGCATTTTATACCATCTCGCACACATAGTTACATAAATGATGTCCTGGATCCACGGTGACATCTTTTCCTATCCTGTCCCCCGATCAATTTTATCGAACCATAATACGTTGGTTGCGAGAACTTTTTTGTAAAATCGAAAATTCCTCCACGAACAGAAAACATCAGGAAAAGAGAGGGAGAGAGTGTGTCTGTGTGCGGATGATAGATACGAAACTTCGCATCCGCCAACTGTTTACCTCATAATCTCGAGAGAGAGCTAATAAACGATAATCTACACGGTAGATATTGATCGCGAAACGATAGGATACTCTCGATTTTTATGCGGAACGGCTTGTCGCGTTCGTTAGCAGCTCGTATTGACGTTCCATCTCCACTCGGGCGCTGCTATACATAATTCAGGAAAATCATACGTGCGTGAATGAAAAAAATGAAATACGATGATGGAAAGTGTAGCGCGCGGAGATCGAACAATGGATAAATGTGGAAATCCCGATAAAAGGTTGCGGCCGTTTCTTGGGGAAAAATCAGCCAGTTCGAAACATTGAAACAGCCTCATTGAAATATGTCGGGGTAGAGAAGAGATGCAGGTAGCACTTCCGCCAACGGGTTTGCCTGTACCAAATATAAATTGACTTTTGGATACGGACGATATCGTACTGTCATATTGCGTTATAGAGCTTAGAGCGGAAGCAGTTTATACCTTTGGAAAGCACATAAACTAACTGGGATGATGCCACTCCTTCCCTCCCTCCTTCCTGCCTGCCTGACAAATCCCCTTCGTCAATATCAGAGAGGAGCTCGCTGGAAAAGAATATTTCCAGCCGCATTACTCAAGGACTTATCTAAGCCTTCGCGTGCGTATCGCCTTGCTAAAATTACCCCTCGGTGCTATATCGTAATAGCTCACGGAACGCGCCACCACCACAAATCGAATCGACTTGAAGAAAAGAAGACGCGAACCTAATAAATTTATACAATACGTCCAAGATGACGATCTGGAAGATTTATATGCACCGAGATAACAGGTATCTTTATGCGCACACTTTAAAGTACTAAATATAATGAGCGATAAAGCGGCAGTGTGTTGTTACGTGGGTGAAACTTTTAGCGTTCTTGCACAATGGAGTTCCGATGGAGGAAAACGAGACAACACACACACACAAACGCGCGCGCGCGCGCGCGCAACGCACTTTGACGGAACAAAGAAAATAAAACTTGTATTCTTCCCAGCGGAAATGCGCCAGGTAGATCTTAACTATTCAATGAGTGCCTGTCCATTCACAATTCTGGCACGTGACGATGAGTTCTTCCCCCTTAGAGACAAGTAATCGGATGTTAAACTCAATTTTATAAGTAAACTCTTACTTTTTAAAGTGAGCCGTTCGTCAACGAAATTGGATCTTGGAACGATGGACGACGGTGCCATCGATGAACAATAGATGTTTGATAATCTTCTGACATATTCCCATGTGGAAATTTTAGAGAGTTGGATGTATCGGACGTTGGGAAAAAAAGTCCCGATCTGGCTCATTTCTCGATACGAACAATTAAGCGTTTTCACTTGCTACTGTAATGGCGACTTTGTGTGATTTATGAGCGTTTAGACTACTATTTCTCTTGGACACTATGCGCGTCGGGTAATACATATCTACCACACACGCTAATAACAATGTTTTCGTACAAATGCACACATGCTATACAACTGGTAAAATTTATTTCTCTCCCAGCCCCTGCCAATGGCATCCATTGCCCCAACACGCGCCTTTCTGGTGACGAGAGGCACTAATTGGTTTCGAAAATTGCACTTCATACGCGGTTAAACTCAAAATGAGGTCAACGTTAAATTTCAAGCGAATTTCTCTCTACGTTAAGAACATCTACGCTGCGACGAACAAATAAGTAAATTTCACAGCATTGGTATGCTATCCCGTCGACATTAATTATAACCACGCGAACCAAGGAAGAATTTTAATCCTAGCGCCTCCAAACTATTCGAACGGCTACTCCTTGTGATTTTTTTCACGTGTTCCTTCACGTGTTAAATGAGACCGCTTAAAAACACGACTTACGCACGGGCTTTATACGTGTTGCACATTATACGTATTCGGAGTATAATTTATAATGCACACCACAACTTTGTTTATGGAGAGATCGGTTAATTCTGAAAATGAAGCAAGGAATTTGTCAATAAAGATTCATCGATTATGCGCATTTGATCTGTTACTTAGCAGGGTTAGTCAGTGCTCGAGTACTTCAGGATGTATAATTAGCATCTGCGTGGACAGTTGTGCGAATGAAGGAAACGAAACGACTCTTTGTGATTCGTGCTTTTCGACATTCGAGTATAAATAACGAAGAACTCCATGAGTCCACTCAGAAGAAATTCTAACTGCTGCCTAGTGTCTCGTTCGTAAGAAATGTTCAAGTTCACCATGTTCTTGTGCGTTAGTTTTGCGGTGATCGGCCTTCTCGAATCTGTACCGTTACCACAATTAGATGACGGTGAGTCATGGTACACTTCTTACTTTAGCATGTAAACCGTTTTACTTCTTACGTATTTTCTTATTAGCTATTCTGTTTGTTCTAATGTACAATGTATCAACCGGGGACAATCATTTCTTATCGCGACTTCTTACGTCATTATGATCCTCGCTATCATTGGATTACTGAGTGTACCGAATTATCCAAGCCATCATCAACCTCGATCGCCTAATGCGACATGTACATTTTTTCGTGTATAGATGGTCAAGAGCTTCTACTGGGGGAAAATGCTCGTTATTATCGATTCCCATATTTCTGGTTCGGCAGATCCATTTACGAAGATGACGACGGTACTGTCGGGAATGGAGGACATAATTGGTTATCTAATCGAAAGTCGTCAACTGTATCCTACGCAAACGTTGGGTAAATTATGAAAGTTATTGAAAATTTTTACTCCAAGGCCAGAAAAGTAGGCAGTGATAAATTTCGTTCTTTACAGAGCCGGATGGGGTCGTTGAATGAAGAGAAGATGAAGTAACGTACTACTAACTGCGCATAACTATAAGCATGATGCATCGCATTTTCTGAAAAGTGGATCTTGGACAATTGCGTAATAAGATAAATTACAAGGCCATCTAAATGTATAAGAGACAAAATTCTTAAGTATCGATAGGTTTTTCTTTAATTTTGTACTTTTCCGCAAAATCATGCAGTCGACTGAAGGAACAAGAAAACTTATTTCGAGTCTTGTTTCGCGCCTAGAATTCGTACAGGGGATGACTTTTCAAGTATGCAAACAGACTCGAGCTACTTCTCTTTCAGTATGGTTCAATGTCAGTAGGTACTTGACTAAAAGTAGGTCATTTCGTCGGAAATAACTCCAAATGTTAATACATTTTTTCGGCGAGCTGTTTATTAATTTTCATTTCAAACGGAGAAAAAGTGAAAACACGCGATGATAAAACTCTAAAATACGAGAGAATATAGCGTTTTGAAAATATTGTACAAAACTAACAAAACTCTTGTTATAGTATTTATTGACACACAAGACCAACAAATTGAAGAATAAATTTAATTAATACGAGCTACGCGTAATTGCTTATACCATTTTGTATATCTTTTTAATTTGCATTTATGAAATATAAAAATGCTAGAAATTGATGGGTGCCCCAATTACTTTTCAAAGTTATTTGCCTATTATGTCAAAGGAATATCAATAGAAAATGCTACCAAAAGTTCATGGTAAATGCAGTTGTGTAAAGACTCATTTTATTATATCAGCCAAAAGATTTTTCATCAATTGCATTAATTGCAGCAAGCAACTAATGTAGAGTAAAATGAAATTAATTTTGAATATTTGATTCAGTAGCCTTTATGATTTGTAATCAACAAAAAGTAATTATTGTAACAAATGGGGCCATCGAATTAGTCGACTGTTGGAAATTGAAATATATATTTAAATTTTACACATTTAGCATGTAACATAAATTCATTATAATTATTTCTAACGCTTTTTTAATTATCTGCTACTTCGAATTAGTTAAATTGACGTTGATATAGCAAATTGCCATAACGATTGTAAAATGATCTTTTAGCGCCGTAATTTTCTCTTACTTTTGCATAATGAAAGGCGTTAACTCGATCTTCTGGCGACGAGTAAGCACGAAGATGAATTTCGGTACTTATTCTAGGAAATGCAACGCAGTAGCCTGTTTAGTGAGAGAGCAAAACTTAATTCCACCAGTGAAACCTAATGCTACACCCTGTCGTGGCAAGAGTCTCGTAATGCTTCTTGATGTGTTTATTTTGCAAGTGTTTCACAAAACAAAAAGAATTTAATTAAGACTATGAATTTTCAAGATAATCTCCGCGTCTTTCACAGTGTATAATAAATTTTCGCAAATATAATACAAAGAGAAGCTCGCACCACACGCAGAGACGCATACGATAAACTCGAGTGGAGTCTCTCTCTCTCTCTCTCTCTCTCTCTCTCTCTCTCTATAGCTTTATTTAAATGGAATAAATGAAAAATCTTTGTATCCCTAACAATTTCGATCCTCCTAGATAAACACAACTTTAAATTGGAAATATATCGGAAACATTTTCTCTCTGGCATAGCTTGCATTCTCATGCAGTACATTCAAAGCTACAAGAATCCTCTTTGAAGGTGGAAACTGCAGGAAGTACAATGCAGAAATATGATAAACACGTACTAAGAATTGTTATGGGTAAAAGACGACGAAAGTGCGTGAAGGGTCCTTCTTTTAAATATGACGAAACGATCGAAAAGATCCTGGGAAAGAGAGTTAACGATTTTATCTCGGGGATCGGATTTAAACGGAGGGTTAGGGTGAAAGTGATGAAATATCTATTTGAGAGGGCAGCCTACGAATGAGGGGCAGAACGGAAAACGGGATGGAAATTACTTTTCTTTCGAAGCGACCACTGGATTACCCAGAGAATATGCAATTTATACATCGAGCATCCCGATCTAGCACGAATTGAGCGCAGCTGCAAGTTTTCTCATAGTTTTCGCTCATGCGCGTCCTTGCAATAAATCACCTCCTTTGAAGAAAATCACCTTATCTACTCACAGGGCAGCAGGTTCGACGTCAAGAAAGTTTTTCCTAGCTCACTGAAGAGCTTTCGAACGATAAGATTTTCCTCGAAGGGCATTCGTGATTTTGAAATTATCCTGAAAACGGCCGTTCAAGCTTCCTCGAATATAAGCGCCATGGAAAAATATGAGGTCACTTGATGGGAAAGCAATAACGAGCCCAGATATTTATTTCCGCCATGCGCGCTATTTTGAAATAAAAGCTTCCTCTCCGAAAAGCATGGTAGATCGTCACCATACCATGCCACATTATGTTTACAAATGGAAATTAAAATTACACAACGAAGAAATGCACTTTGCATTTCAATATTTTCAATCGAGGATATCAAACATTTACACGAATCCGCGGATATCCATTTTTAGCTGATGATATTTAAAATTATCATGTTTTGTATCTCCCCGCTATTGTTCATTAGACAGATTACTTTAAAAGAGAGTGTACTGACTGAATATGATGGAAATGTGAATCTCAGCTAATGGAAACGCGAAATGAATAACTAAATCGCATTATGTAGATGTTCCCTGTTAGTTCGCCTTTAATATTTTATTCTTGTTTCTGGCTTTCTCCTAATTTTATTCTAATGAAATGATAATATGCCTGGAGAACTAGGAGAACGAACGGCCACCCAGAGAAATACATGCTCGATGATCTATCAAATTTCAAGCAGAAACGCTAATTGGAAACTCCACGTAAAATATTTCTGCGCGAGAGCGTTTGTTGATTCCGACGAATCCCTGAGACGATTATATGTTTTATTATTCGATCGGCAACGGCGCGCAAACGGCGATTCCTTACAGAATAATTTGAAATTATTAATTCGCTATCGGGTCGGTCACGCGGAAATATTACAATAATTATACAACGTATGATTACGTAATTTCGATAAATTTTCATGGTATTTCTGGCTCTCGTATGCCTGACCTAGTTTTAATAGTACAATACGTTTTATTCGCATTACGACCCATTGTCGGAGACTCACCTTGCAGGTAAATCGGAAACTCTCCGTCGCTATGACTATGGGTTAGCATCCCTGTAGAGTAAAACTGCCACAGTGCCTTCTCCTTGCTCTCCTCCGACGTGTCTGCAAGCCCCTCGTCCTCCTCGGCGAGGCCCAACAGACTCACAACTTCCGAAAGTGACAGGTTGACCGGAGAGAAACTCACGGACGTGAGTTTTGGATAAGTAACGAAAGTGCACCCTCCCCAATTTAATCTCAGGGCAGTCGACACTCGCGAACTTTCCGGCGCAAATCTACGTCAGATCACTTTTCGCGGCACTCCTGTTCATCCTTAACCTCCGTAAGCTTTACCACCCCCTCCTATCTAACTGCACTATGATTGTCTCGGAAAGGAACAAACCGCGATTGACTCGCTCCTTGGAAAAATGAACTCCGCCAAGCTTTTCTCGCTCATTATACAAAATACACTGATCAATGGCGGAGGGTGGGGGGTGTACACGGAGGCGTATGGAAATATGTGTAAATGATTTTCAAGTTTCCTCAGAGTCGAGTGTCAGCTTATGCTTTTACCGTGAAATTGGCACAGAGTTATTCGATGTATCCTAATTATAGAGCTTTCTGGAAAGTCGAAGCATCGATTGGATATGGGTGTACACTTCACGCGTTACACTTTTAACATAATTTCTCACGAAGGAAACTCCCTCAGGCTGATCGCGTTCTATCAATCATCAGAGCCCCAACACCCTACCTTTTTCATTATGTCCGATCAATGAAAATCTTTTCTCTTCTCTTAAATCACTATGGTTTTATTGAATCTATCATCGAGACGTCATCTCGCCCCTAAGTAAATTGAATTTTAAAGTGGGAGAAGTTGCGTGGGAAAATATCGACGTTGCTAATAAAAATGTGCCCAAGCTTGATTGCGAAACACGATTTTGTGAAACGCGTTTAATCCGACGTTGCGAGCAAGTAATTCGACTGTACGTATCTACGTCCCGTTGAATTTACATCTTGCGTGTAGGGCATATGGGATAAACCATATCGCTGATTGGATAAACCCGTTAGTTTTTAGTGCGGACAATAGTTATCTCCGAATCGCGATAGACCTCTCGTTCGGTATGTGTAAATTTAAACAATGCTATTTATACGAGCAGCCTCGCAGGTTGTGATCGATCGACTGCGAGCATCAGGAGAAACTCCAAGAAATTTAATTGGCGAATCACCATAAAATCCAAGAATTTATTTCATTTCCCCAGCGTTTCTTTACGATTAGTTTAAACCGATTAGCTCTCTCATTGCTGCTCGACTCTAAAAACTCGCATTAAAAGAAGCCTTTCCATTATTATTTATAGACGAACCTTGCTTATTTTTCATGGGATTTTCGATTAACACTTTTTATTTTTAACCCTTTGCACGCCTCGTATTAATTAAAATCTCTACCACTTATTTCCCGAGCAACTCCCCGGAATACAACCACGAAAATTTCCGCTTTTCCGGATTTTCCTTTTCACTTTAATATTCTACATGCAATTCGTCTCATGAGCAGCGTTTCACGAATTTCTGCATATTCTCTTGGCGATAAAAAAAAACCTAAAGTGCACGGTCTAAGCTTTTACTTCGTAATTGCTCTTTTCAAGATCAGTAGTAGTAGTAGTAGTAGTAGTATTGGTTCTATTTACTCGTCACCGTTTCTTTACCCTTTCAAGGCTTTCTGGAGGATAACACGTTGAGATTCGTGAGTTGATGGATTGCCTAAAACTCCCAAAGACTCAGGGAGTAGTTTAATGGCACTTTTATCGCTAAACGGCCATAATATCGTAATAAATGACCAATTAGATTGGCATTAATGCTTCAAGTCACAAAATTCTACAAATCAAATATTAATTTTCAAAGTGACCTTTTTCCCTACATAGGAATAGGAATGAAACTGTAGAAATGCAATGAAGTCGCATTAAAAGTCAAGCGAGTATTGCACAAATATTACCAACGCGGTTCGAAGTGTAATGACTACAGCAGCTGCCTAACCCCGACAACAACACGTGAGTCTTTGGACCCGTTGTCACTGATCCATAGGATCGAGCCTATTTCTACCCTCATTAAGGAAAACCTTGAAAAAGCAATATTTCATCTAGTATTATCGCACGGATGGACCTTGGTGGAAGTTTAAGAGAAGTTAAAAGAGATTCTTACGATTAGTAACCTGGGGAGAATACATAGAAAAATAGCAACGTTTCAGCCGGGAGAAAACACTATTTCTCGTCACCGGTGCACCATCAAAGTTTTACAACACAATAGACAATAGGCAATAGACATAATTGATCGAGATCTCATTCGTTTTGACTAGCTCACTGATTAGGAGTTGGGTGCTGCAAAGAGAAGTTACCTCATGACGATTAGCACGTCCGTTTACTAGTGGGGAATGAATTGGAGCGTGCGTTTGTGTTAAAGAGTGCAGCGGTGAAAAGGAAATTTGGATTCACTGGGGAAGCGCGAACCGTTTTGGTCAACTGATCGGGGAGAAACGTGCGTCCTACGTGCGACGGAGCGGGAAGGACTTTCGTCCAGGACGGGTTCGATGCGCGCACTGGGGATGAGAGGGAGCCAGGGAGCAAACCCGGGGGAGCGACAGCAGCGAGGTCGAGAAAGCGGGAGAGGGAGTGAGCGAGGTTCATCGTGAAAGGGAGAGATAGAGGAGAGGCTGTGGGGAAGGGTAGCTGCCAGACCAAACAGCGCAAGCTTAAGCTAGCCGCCCAGCTTCGAAATACGCAAAACGTTTCCTCTCTCCCTCTCTCTCAAATATCTAAAATCAAATCACAATCGGATCGCAAGACCAATCTTCTCTTTGCGCATCTCTTAAAGAAATATCGTAGCTGTATGACTGTTCTCTGTTTCTCTCTTTCTCTTGCTTTGATCATTCTCCTTTGCTTGTACAACTCGCGAAACTTCAATGGGAATGCTGACCTACTTTACTAACCTTCCTTGCGTTTGACCTAATTTTCACTAGGAAGCACAAAGTGGATCTAATATGATCTACGAATAGTCGATTAAATGGATTAGCTTAAATTAATGAAAAGGCTTTGAAGGTTCTTTACGATCTACTGGATTATAAAAAGGTTTTATATTGGGGTTTTCTCTTCCTTCTTCTAATTTGCAGATATTCTATTGGGAGTGACGTTTAGAACGGTGTGATCAAACAAGATAAATAATCATTTCCGACCCAAGGGTAGTAATTTCATATAGTCGTATTAATCTATTTTACTTCTAAGGTATTTCATATTAGCAGAGACTGCATGCCTACAGTCTGGGATTTTTATTTTTAGAAACGACTTTGTAGACTGATATTAGTAATAGGGTAAATTCCTTTATTCTAAGAAAAGAACAGCAGTTTCTTTGAACGGTTCCTCATCCTCTGCAGTGAAGTATTTATTGCAATTTACAGTTCTTATGGTAAAACTAAATTACATATAACACTTCATCGAATCCCCTACCTTGTCATTACTAAAGCTGTTCAAGAAAAATTTATAAAACTTGAACAGTGTTTTCTATTAATTGTCTAACACACAGTACCTCAATTAGGCAAATAATTTTATAAATTTCATTCGCTGTGTCTCCACCTAATGTGTGATCTTGGAAAATCAAAACTACTATGCTGAAAGATAGTTAAGAAACTTATGAAACCTCACTTACCGACTTCACCGTTGGATTGACGCTCGCTTTCATCGGTATCCACGTTTTCAGATTGTGTCGCAGTTGTCGTATCATTTTCACCTGTAATAAGAAATAATATAAATAATAATAATCAATAGTTCTTATACAAAATTTAAACACAGTCATGGGTAAAAATGTTTTTAAAAATGTAAAGGATCATATTGTAATAAAAATAGCAATTTTTGTTTAGGTAAAAATGATATTTTATATAAGAAAATATTTTTACACTTTTTATCTAAACATACAAATATGCTTAAAATTTTAATTGATTGTCAAATTTTTACAGAGTTTTGAAAATTCTAGTGAACATTGTGCTATACTTTTTAGACACTTCTTTTTAGCTAGAATTTGTAAAATTATAATCTTTAATTCTACTGGAAGAGCTGGTAAGCTAGGTCCTGGCATTCCAGCTTCTATTAAAATATCACTACAGACTGGATAGACTAAAAAATCCTTAAACCTAATCAAACAGTTTTTGTTAGTATACTAATGTTTAACAATATAACTAAAATATATGGTTTGCATACCTATGAGATAATTCTTTCAAATTACCATAAAATTTACCACTAGGTTCTTGTGAAAATACATTTATATATCTCACTGTTTGCACTGACATGCCATACACCCTTTTATTCTTAAGCATTGGGAAGAAATTAAGAATTAATACATCTCCTGTAGGTATAGCAATAAATTTGCATTGTACTTTGGGTAAATTATAGTAGCGAAATGTAATCTCATATATTCCAGTTTCACTCGATTTCCAATCATCTGGTATGTATGCAAGTTCTACTGTAGGACTGAATAATACTATTAATATAAAGGATACCTATTACAAGTATAGCCTATACAACTATTCTAACTACGTAACATTATTCAAGTCTTTATTTACACATTCAGGATCCTTTATATTATCTTACCAATTCAAATCATTTTTCCTTGATACATAGAAGCCTGATTCTTTTAATACAAGAATCAAGAAGGCAATAAGATAATCATGATGTATTGCACTTTGATCCAACTTTTCAATAATCTTTTCTAATGCTGGTGCTAATCTTACAGAAGTACTTTCTTCTGCTAAATATGGGTACTCCATTACTTTCACTTTGTCAAGTACTCAAATTTTGTATCTGTTTTGTAAATAGTTAAAAACCTCATTAGTTTATGTGATGCTTACATATCATGCAAGTTTTACTGACATCTTATAAGAGCAAAGTATACCAATAGAAGAATACCAGTAGAGTAAT
Source organism: Sclerodermus sp. 'alternatusi' (assembly GCA_037305995.1). Taxonomy (NCBI): domain Eukaryota; kingdom Metazoa; phylum Arthropoda; class Insecta; order Hymenoptera; family Bethylidae; genus Sclerodermus; species Sclerodermus sp. 'alternatusi'. The sequence goes on along the minus strand of CM074553.1, from coordinate 5,782,151 downwards.
TTAAATGATATCCACTGAAGAATTCTAAAAACTCAATGATTTCATTCTTGGTTACCAACATGAAATACCAAGAAGCTGAAGTCGGTATATTACCAACAGCAAATCGAGGTAAAATTATCAGAATTCAAATGAAAGTTATCGTGCACTAATAAAATATAAAAATACAAATACAACAAAAACGGTCATTTCTTTGATATGAAATATATCGTCTCAAGAATATACTTATCTTAGATAAGTTATCAACGCACGTAAGTTTATCTCTACTCTGAAAGTTTTATATCTCTATGAAAGTAAATACATGAAATAACTTTACAATAAATAAAATTTTATATTTCCCCAAAATATAACTAATTGAGATGGAGAGTTTCTTAAAAAAAGAAAAATTCTTAAAAAAAGTTACATAGTTTTTATAAATATTATAAAAACACCGCATACGTATCAGCTGATCGCGTTTTTGGTCAAACATTCCATAAAAACAGGTACCTTACAACTTATTGATAAACAGTAATTGATGCAAGTCTCATAAGCGTAATTACTGTTTACCAACAAGTTGTAAGATATCATTGTATTTATGAATACTCAAATAAGAAATTTATGTGCACGCACGACTTTAATCGTGACGGGTATCGTAAAAACTTAATAAAATGAGGGCATTTAACTTTTAGAAAAAAAGTAATAAATTCACATTCTGTCTGTACGATAAAAACATTAAAGAGCATACAAAATAATACCAACAGAAGCATAATATCCTCACAACCCGCTAAATCGCTTCCGCCAAATAAAGAACTTTCTAAGCTACAATTATTTCGTAATTAATAAAATATACACGAAAGCAAATCCTAATCGACACTTTCCAATCTACATATCACAACGATATATCTCCTACTGATGCAATGGATTCGAAATTTTTAAGGACTTCGCATGCAAATCCGATACATCGGAGAATTCTACATGCACATACACACATACTCGCATATCCGTACATTCCGCGTGTATAGTTTTTTATACTTTCAATATAAAAGACATTAGATAAGATTGGTGAAAATGCTCATAAGTTCTCGAAGTATCATGCAGGAATGACTAATCCGATAAAATTTCAAAAACATAACGGTTTTTTTTTTTTAATCTTGGCAAACTTACGGTTGTACTCGAGTAGAAAAGAGCTGTGCGTTCCTCTCTGACAAAGTGATTTTTAAATAATAATTTACGCAGGTTTTGGTACGGTTTGATTGATTTGATCATTCGAGGATGAAAGAGAGGGGGAGGGGAGGCGATGATGAATGAACGCGAGAGAAGGAAGGAAGGAGGAGATGGTTTGCAGGAAGGATCATCGACGTGTGACTCGTCGGTGACATTCGAACGGAAAATTGAGGAGAAGATGGAAAAAAGTTGGGAGACGTCCCTGAGCGGCACGCACAGGACACGGAGCGCTACTCCCCGTGCTACTTGTTGCATGGCCGGACTACTCCACACTTGTTCCCATAGACTTGTTATGAAGTACGACATTTTCCTGATGAACTTACGTACCGAGGGAGCTTGACGCTTCCGCATCCTGTTCGTCTTGCACTTGCGGCGTTTTAATTTCTTCGTAAGGCACATCGTTACTCGATGGACTGGACACGACAGAATCACGCGATTCGGCCATTTTCAGGTTAACTTGCGTTAATCCGTGATGCGGTTAGTTACCTTACCGCATTCGAATCCGAACCGAAACCTTTTTCGAAACTTCCACGCACGCTTTGTCATTTCATTTTAGAGACTCGCACCGCAGATGGCGACACTTGGCGTGCATGATACTGACATCTCGCGCTCGAACGGAAAACCAATTGCCAATGACCAATGGTCATTGGCGATTATGAAAATAAGGTTTTTCTTTCAAACTTCCAAATTTTCGAACTTAAATATTTATTTGAAATCGATTTCTAAAGATTGGGAAAAAATCAGAGGGAGGGGAGGAAAGAAAGAAAAATACTTTGGATATGTGTCTTTAATGGATCATTTTGAAAGTACATTTAAAAAGTCTTTAAAAGATTTGCAGGAGGTAAAGATGTACTGCTGTGACCGGAAATTGCACGAGGGAACGATGAAATGCCCTTCATCCATTCTTTTTCTCGCGAAGAATAGCACTCCACACTATTCAGGGTTTCTGTGAATTCCATTGTATTTATTCCACCGATTATTAAAATACGATCGCCTATATTTGCGTATATAATTTTATATTTATTTTTTATATATACGAGAGAGAATAATCCGAGTAAAAAATTATTGCAATACCAATTGATCCTGTGCAGTGACCATGTCTGGGAGTAGACATTCGCGACTCTGTTTTCCACGCGTGTAAATTTGGGTACCAAACATCTAGGCAGTCAAGGCTTTCAGTACCGTCTTTCGTTTTCGATGTACCGCCAATTATATAAAGATGATCGAATAAAACGCACATTGATGAGAAGCATCTTGGTGAACTCAATGGCTCCATCTTCAACCACCTATAAATTCGTTCTTTTACATTTCTATCAGTTATCTTGAAGTGTGCGCGTGTTTGCGCGCGCGCGTATGCACTTTTAATATAATAAAACGCTCTAAAGAAACATAAAAGAATATTCGCAAACTTTGAAGGTATAACGAGAGTTGAAGTAAAATACACACAAAGAGAAAAATAAAATGCCATAAAAGTACTAAAAGTGGAATAAAACAAGAAAGACGGATGAAATGGAGCTCACAAATTTTTTATCGGGTCATAGCATTCGACGTCCTTCGAGAATTCGAGTTCCTTCTTCGATTTTGTCATCCCGCCAGCGACCCAGATAAGATCCCGATATTTCACACTGGCAGGTCCCACCCTAGCGATGTACATTGGCTGCATCTCCTTCCATGTAAGATTCAAAGGATCGAAAGCTTCTACCGTTCTTAAAACGCTAAAAAAAAAAAACATTGATTCTCATAGTTTTCTTCGGTTCTTTCACTTTGCACGATAATCAGAACGTAAGAAGCATCTTTACATTTTTCAAAAAACATCGCCTCTTTTAACCGGATTACTCACGTCCCATTTTTATCCTGGCCTCCTATAACAAACATTTTTCCGTGACTGACAATCAGGCTAAAATCTTTTCTGGGTGTAATAAGACTGGGCTCACTGTACCAAGCTCTTGTTGTTGGATCGAAACTCCAAACTGTGCCAACTGCAAAACTTCCCTTATTATGGTTATCCCGACTGGGATCAGCTCCTCCTTGGAGAATTGGGCAATAATCGATTTAAACATTTTTTCATTACCAGAGTCGCGTATGGGGTATCCAATGCATTTACAATGTTTAACATACCTACTATATAAATTCGACCTTTTAGATAAGCAGTTGCATGATGATGACGTGGTTCTGGTATCTCGCCAACAAATTGCCAAACATTGTCGTTAGGCTTATATCTATAGATGTCTTTTCCACTATTTCCTGTACTACTGTATTCTTCGTAAGAATTGACTCCGCCAAATATAAGTATCGCTTCACGATCGGCAAAGAATAATGAGTTTTCAAGGAAATAATCATTTCCACTAGTTCCCATCATGCTACTACTTATTTTCCTGGGTCTATTAAAAATTTTAGGAGGATTAAACGATACAAACTTAAATCACTTAATCATCTTTTTATTACTTACAATTGATCTCTGTGATTGTGTACTTGAGCATTTTTATCATAAAAGCTATGTATTCTATTGAACATTTTATTGGCACTTTTTATTTGTGCTTTAGAAAGTAATGCATTTTCCGTGTTATTAGAGTTATTAAATGAAGATAGAGAATTGGTCTTTTCTTCACTGTCATTAGAAAAGGCTGGAGATTTAATAATTTGGATACTTTTAGTCGAGTTAATGTTCCTTGCTCTAGAGAAGGAGCCCCTTTCATTCTTGTTCCCTGGAAGTTCCGGGGCAAGAAGTTCGGCAACTTTTCGTATATTCTGTTTCTCTCCTAGTAATTTCTTTACGGAATGATTTTTGTGATAAAAATTTAACGTTCGACAACGATATATTTTGCAGAAAAGTTTCTTAAACGAAGTTTAAACTCAATGTGACTGAACTAACATTACTTAATTTACTCCTTGTCCTGTAGCCTCTGTAGATAGCTTGTATCGTTGTCGCAGCTTCCTCTTCTGATTTCGATGAACCAGCTTGCTTAGTCGGATGTCTCGATTGCCGATGCTTCTTTACCTGTTTTCCCGTTGAAAATGTCAAGTTAGTTTGCCATTGCTACCAGCTGTAAAGATCAAGAGCATTCTTTCGTCGAGAACTCTCGTAATCCAATTTGTCGACATTTTACGAGTTAGTAACGATATTTCAACGTCATGAGAACGCTCGTATCTAGGCTATCCTGAGCTTCTCCTCAACATTTCTCATAAGAGTTATTATTATCATTTCGGTCTCTCCATAATGATTCATCCGAACGAACATCCCCCAGTTTTTGACACGTGGAACTCTCTCGCGCAATTACTTTCCATTTTCTCCACCAAGTCTAACACCATCGTTCATATATCATTGATTTGCTCTCTCTCGCAACTGGCTGAGTCAATCTAGTGTGCATAATATGCAACAAGTAAATGTAAATTACTACATTGAACAAAGTTTCACTTCTATCGCGTCAACAAAGTTCCACAGTCATTGTTTTATTGTCATTAATTTATTAGTAAGTCTAGTTATTTTAATAGTAGTCTGCAAAAAGTTGCAGTGTAATTTCAAGGTAAGAGCTTATATGCTGTAAGTGCAAATTCAGAAAAGCCATAAATCATCATGACATTATTTATTGACTACTTGACATAGATTGAGTAGAGATTTTAGCAACATAAACTCTGACCTTTATCTAACACCACCGTACAAAAGTAGCTAACCATAATATCACTTACAAGCTTGCAGCTTACCTTGAAATTTCACTACATGTACTCCTAACTGCATTAAACTCCTGAAAAATAAATGTTATCTTCAATTTACGATAGCTAATGAAGATAAGCTGTCTCATATAACTTACCCTTTCACCACAATCTTCTCGTCTTCTACGTAAGTTTCGCTAAACATTATATTTTACAAAACTATTTTGATTCGTGGTATGAATTAAAAAAAATGAGATATGGTAAAATAATAGTTTTAACTGGAGACCCATTTCAAATAAATATATGTATTTTACTTTTACTACACTTTGTAAACATACGCGTACAAAATTTTTAAGTTTATATACAAATAATTATTTTATAAAAATTACTTGATAAAGAGAGAAAGAGAGAGAGAGAGAGACAGAGAAAAATATAAAATAATAGCTAGCTGTTTCTTCGCAAAGATGTTATTTTAAGCTGTAATCGTCCTGCAAAATTGACGTTGATGACTTACTCACCCCTTTAATATCTCCTCTACCAACAAAATAATTCTTTAACATTTCTGGTGGAAATGGTATATTAGGAGGATACTTGAAATTTCTTATTTCGTTATTCGAAGCTGTAGCTCCTTGGCCTGGCAATCAACATTTTTTCATATTCATCAGACATTAATCAATTATTAAGAATCAGTTATCAATAAATGCCAAATTCTTATTTATATACCTGAACCAGACATATCACCATTGCTATAATTTGGAATATGATCGATATGATTTCGATTTTGTTGATCTGACATGCGATGGATTGGAGGAGAAGTTGGAGGACTGGGTCTCGATCGTTCCTTGCGAGATTTAAGTTCCGAAATTTGCGTTTGCTGATATTCTTCGAGATACAAAAGAAACTCCTGATACGTCACGTAATTCTAAATAATAAAAATTTATCAAATCTTCTTTCTAAAAATATTGATTGAAATTGCAATTAGAGAAAAATTACTTTATCTTCTCCTGCCCAATTACGATTAGTGGGCTCGGTTAGACCAAGCAGTTCAATCCAACGATAATAATCTTCTGTTTGACTACCATACCAATATTTAATAATAACAAATCTAAAATTGGAATAAGTTATCAAACGCAATTCACTCTTGAATGCTTTATTATTCCGAAAAATTCGGGAAATATCTCACGCTAATCCATCATCCACCATTTTCTGCACTTCCGGGCATGACATTAATTCCATAAATTCAGGATTTTCTGGATTTCTTTTAACATCAACAAGTTGCCATGGAGCAATCAATCCAAATCTTACACATTTCAAGACACTCAACATGTATTTCTGCCTGTTTTCCCAATCATGCATTAACCATCTAACAGCAGACATTAATACTTCCATTTCGCTGCAATGTGAAAGCCAGTCGAAGTTTTACTATCGTTAGAATTTTCGATGAATTGAAAAACATACCTATTCACAGATATATAATTGGACTTTAACAGTAAACAGAGTTCGTCTACTGACAGATCCAAAAAATCTTTTGTGCTAACAAGCAGAAGAAAGAACTTCATAATCCGCGGTACCATTAATTCCATTACGGCTTTATTACCAACTTTTCTCGCATCCAAGTATAATAAAAACGCAGTGTCTTCGGAAAATAACTCATCGTTGTCTATAAAAGCCCAACATTGCTCCTCCAGCTCTGCGGAATAACAATCGTCATAAAATAAATGAATCGTTTGAAGATAGGATTTTTTCATTTTCTCGTTCTTTATTCGGACAGTTATCTAACGATACAATTGCGCAACAAAACACTTCCGAATACGGGAAGAAATCTCATCTTCTCTATATTTTATCCATGGATATGCACTTTTCTCTATTCCCAACGAATTTTACTTTATTGAAGTTTCAACTTGGACACTGATGTATTCAAGAAAACTTGAAAGTGGTAGTACCGAAAGTTGGACGAAAGCTTATCGTTCCAAGTGACTCCTTTACTTTGTCTAGTCCCAGTATACATGCGTACACATACGTGTAGAGCTACTTGGAACTTTTTAAATGTATTGGGTAGAAAATGAAACGAATTGTACGTGACTGTTGCGGTTTGAGACAGTCACCAGAAACTTGAATCCACGCTTTTCCGGGAACTATATGTTTCTTTGGAGCATGATTTTTACTATTTTCCACACAACAGCTCCACGAGTACTTAAGATTAAGAATCATCGAATGAGAAATACCTTTGATACCGAGGTACTGTGCAGCTGTGAAAATCTCGAGAATGTTATCTCTTCGAAGTAGATGGCAACTTTCGCTCGTGGGGCTGATCATCCAATCGTAGACGATTGAAAAAGCCTTCGACGTTACGCTACTCTGTAGAAAAAGTAGAAGGAAACTTTAGACGATTTAAATGATAATGGAAGAAAACTTGAGAATGTTCAATCGTGGAATAGAAAAGAGTCGGTGGTAATATCGAGCCAATGATTTCTGTATACGAGTCGAATGAAGGATATTGCTACAAATGTCTCGACGAAGAGAACACATTATTCAAGGCTTGCCATTCATCCTTAAGCAAAAAGAGCGTCAAATATAGCAGAACGGAGGGGACCGAAAGGAGTCCAAGGTCACTTGGCTGTGAGCCTAGGGAGAGCAGAGAATGCAGAGTAATACGTTGAGTAGGGGCCGAAGAGGGGACGGGAGAGGTATAAGGGGTGGGTAAGCAGGATGCTGACACAAGAGATTGGGGTCGGTGGCGACCCTTCGATACTGCCTGTTCGTCGCCTCGAAAGCTCCGTCAGAATGGATATATTGAATTTCAGCGTTTGTCCGACCCCCAGAGTATGGCAATCCTTGACTCTCGACCACTTGCAAGCTTCCACAGAGTTTGGCCCTTGGGTAATTTAAACTCGACCGCTCGACTTATTCTCTTACGCAAACTTCGTCTGTCATTTTTGGAACGTCAACTCGATGTACTCTTCGATGTGACTTCGAGTCTTAAGAAGTCGAGGAATCGACGAAAAAAGTTCTATGACACATTTCCCACTTGGATTTGATTAAAACTTTTTCAGCGGAAACCACCTTTGCTCGTGATGATATTCGCGATAGTCGAGAATCCTGACGCATCGAAGACTCGGTGAAGAAAAAAAAAAAAGAAAAAAAAAAAAAGGGAACTCATCGCTTGGAGCCAATTGTTTTAATTTCTCTCGAACGGTAAATCGTTTAGGATTTGTAGGAACTGATTTTGATCAGAACAGCGTTCCGAGATCCTTTTTGCAGGAAACTGCAAACGTCTTACGACAATAATTCAATATCGACATTGTCGTGGTACGAAGATCGAAAGGTTTCTTCTATGAGCATCTGCGGTTGAGTAGAAAATCGAATCGCGCGAACAAAAGATTTTTCAGAATTTTATTCGCGATCTGCTGGACCGTGCCTTTCATCCGATAAGCTCACAATACATATTGCTTGATATGCGTATATATATATATATAATACAGCGTACCACCTTTTTTATTGGATCAAGTCAATGCGGCCCAGCCATTCTTCTTCGCGACCAACGTAATAATAAATCGTGGAAAGCCCATTGACCAGATCATGGAAGAACAGGTTACTACCAAAGGTTTATCATCGTTATAGAAAATCTTAAATTATGTTATATTTCGAGTAACATTAATTTTCCTCCTAGAACGTCAAAATGATACGATTCAAGTTTCCCTATACTCGCGTTATATCACTGGCATGGCGCGTAATAATCTCCTTTGAGGAAGATTCATGAAGAAATGGGATATTGTTATTTCTCTAAAGAGAAACTTTTCTTTTTTTTTTTTTTTTTTCAAGGGAAATGTTTCTGTCTCTCGTCCGGAGGGGCGAAATTTCACTCACTCACCCCCGTTAAATCGACCTCTTTGCAATTCCGTTCATCGAAGAAAGTGCTGTAGCTCTGAAGCACCAGAAGATGGCAGTGAAATTCGTCGTTGCCAAGCCGTACAATGCAGTCAGCGTTTCTGCGAGATCAATAACAAGGTTTCTAGGATCGTTTCCTCAGGGGGATTTAATCGTTTAACTGGATCGACGTAGGCTTACTTGTAATTAATAATACGCCTGGCTAGCTCTTGATACAGATCAGTCTTCTCCGGCAGGATTATATTGTCCCAATCGATCGGTTGGTCTCCCGTAAAGCCCAGTCTTAAAAGGGGAAGCAATGAACATGAAATGTTTTAAGAGAAAGAACTTACCGTTTTAATCAGGACACGTAAATAAACTCACGAGGATAGCGGTACTTCGTTTATTGAAATGGTTCTGTGACACGTTTGCTGCGAAGCCTGATCCATATCGACTTGCTGGGATTTAGGTTTATGCGGTTGTGTTCTAGGCCTGTAACGAGTTTCAATGTCTGGCAGTCTCTTCTGGGCCTAAAATATTAGTTCTTCAATAAAGGATGGATCGACGCGCGGGATAGCGTATGATGGATAGCATTGAACATAATAGCTAGCCATAAAAAATGTATACTCTCGCATAGAGATCGTGGGAGATGGTTATTATAATAATGGATAAAGCGAAAACGGTATTAATTTCTAATACTCGTAAATCGACCTGCAACTGATGGATCGTGGACGCGGTAACACCTGGTGGTAGATCAATAGTACCGCCGGGTCTGCAAGTTGATTCGGAATTGGTCTTATCAGTGTCAATAGCAGGTCTATTCAGTTCGACGTTAATTTTGGTTCCTTGTGGATCAGCGACCAACACACTGAGCTTCTCGCATTCGTACACCACCTAAAGTCACTACGCGTCTATTTCGAGGCTGTTATTCATTAACGAAATAGGATATTCTTACTGGCGGACTGGTTACTCTCCGCTGTACCTGATTTGGTATTATCTTCAAGTTACCGCTCGGCGTTGCTTGAAACGGGAACACTCTCTTCGTTTCCTCGCTTTCCTTACTGTTAATGAACCCACGACCGTCGCTCGATTCTCGCGAATGCGTTTGCGCCCGCTGCATCAGGAAACCCAAATTTGAGCAAAATCCAGATTGCTTCCGTTGGGACGACGTTGCTGCTGCTGCTACTGCTACTTCTTCTTCCTCTTCTTCCTCCTCTGTCTCTTCCTTTTTCTTCTCATTCACCGTGCTGCAATCATTTCGATAATACCTTTTTTTTTCTTCTAATTATTACTAATGCGAGAAAAGGGGAAATTCTCGAAAAAAAGAACATTTACGTGGAATAATAAGCCATTAGCTTCGAAGTGAAGAGATTAGACTGGCATTGTTCTCTTGGAATATCTTTAGAGGTATCCTTGAACGTTTCGGATACGATAGCTTTGTACGGTGTCTTCTGATGCTGCCGCTGAGTTCTCGAATGTTCGCTCTCCCGTACGAAGCTCTTGCCTTGCGACCGGAAAACGTCCTTTGATGCTGCGCTTGGTCTTCCTTTGGACTTATTCTCAAGACCTTCTACTTGTGTGCAGTAGTCTCGGTTAGGACTCGAAACCTGGACCACTCTACTCTCGTGATAAATATTCACGTTTAGTGGCTCGTATCTTCTTCTTGTATGACGATATCTACGAATAGCGGTTTTCCTTCGACAGATCTGGTATCTCGGTGAGAGTCCTTCCGGACTTTCCACTGGATTCGTTCTGCAAGCGGATGACAAGATGAGCCACTACACCATTTTCTCTTCATCGATGTGAATCGATGCGACAAGACTGTTTGGCTTTTCGCTCATTCAATCGGATTATACAAGAAACTTAACAGATACGTTTACTTTATGCGATCTACCGAAATATTGCATATGCTCTACTTGATCAATGTGTGTATGCGTATGTGAGTGCACCTTAGTGGTAGGGATACTTCAGGCTTGACTTTTGCTTGCCGTGGAGTTGGAAATTGTAGAATCGTTTGATCCGACTTTGAGGATCGAACTAGTGCTTTCGAAGACGAGGAAGGTGAAGGGGGTGACTTCCCGTGATACAGTATTACTACGCTGCTCTTGCTGTTGTCTGCTTTGGGCTGCTCTAATGAGACAGATCGATCTTCTTCTGGATGCACTAGGAATACTCAAATATCATTTATTGTACAAGTTCATAAAATGTTAATTAATCCACTTTTCAGTATTCATCGAATGCCTCTAACTAGAAGTATCTAGCGTGATTTTGAGTTTTCAGTGGAGGAATCTACGAATGGTCAGACTGAAGTTTGCAAGAAATCGATGTCACGTTGAAACTAAAAATTTTTGCAGATTATCTGCATTTACCGAATTGAGATAAGAATTTTGTCTTTGGGAAGAATGATCGATCGAAAATTACGCGTGATATTTAACTTACACTTTTTACTGCTCTGACGAATGGCTTTGACGATCTTTGGAGTGCCCTTCGCTGTCCTATCATTAGATGAACGCATTAGGCGACGTTACGAAAGTCTATGTACTTTTAAGACGCTTTTAATCGCATCTGACTCGTTAACTTTTGGGATAATTACCAAAGTTTCGAGCTGGCTTTGCCGCTGGGCTCTCCTCCACCACTCGAGTACTTCCCTTCGACAAAAGTTACCTGCCGATGAAAAGAATATGCTAAGACTTTGAATACAATTTACTAATTCCTCTCAATAATTTAAACTAACTTCGAGCTAACGAGTTACTAATCATTTACTCCGAGAAACTGCTATTTTTAGTCAAATATAAATGGAATGCAAAAGTTGGCAAAGTTGATAAGAGAACTAATCTTTCACGCGTAATTTTGCTCTCACTGTATATTTTCTATTGGAAATTACCTCCGTTGTCCCTGTGTAGTTTTGGACTGGGAGACATTGAACACTCGAGGATTTCTGAGCTGTAGCAATATCAAAGGCCAATTATCAAAAGCTGAAGATACCTAAATAGTTTTAAGAGGAACGTGCATTTTTCCTTCTCAAAAACACCGTTCGCTAATTTGCATGTTTGCTTCGAAAAAATTGCAATAATATTATTCGGGCGCGCTACATTACGCTCGCTTCCAACACTTACATCACTTACGTAATTTAAGTTTGTTGATCTTGCGATTAGCCGACTGGCAACAGCTGCACAAATTTCTTGCTGGATTTGGCGCAGTATATTGCAGATTTTTTGCGTGAATCAACTTTGTTCGCACAACGCGATACCCCTTATAAGAGTGAGCAGCTCTAAATTAAAAGAAAAAAAAAAGGGTGTTTATCATTTAAGGCATATCGATGCTTCCCGCGAGCAAGGCACCTTTGATTTTGTTGATCAAGTTCGGAAGACGAGGATGAATAATCTTCGCAGGACGTAGGCGTGTCTAAATCCCTCTGAAATATATAGGGTGTGATATAGGATGAAAAGTGGCGTATCGATAAGAGAAATTGATTCTTTAACCGACATGTCGATTACTTGAATGGGCCATTACTGAATAGCAATAACTCTAGCAGGGGGAGAAGAAAATTTCATTTTAACCCTTGTCACACATTTATTTCCATGATCTCTTACGAACTCAAAAACATTAGTAAACTATAATTAATTACTTATGAAATTGTGAAACAAGTAATGTCGTTAAGTGACTTAATCCAAACTTCAATTTACTTTGATTTAAGTTAGTTCATAATCTTGGCATCCTGCACAGGAATATTATAATCGGATTAACGGAGTTATATTCGGGATTATAAGGGTGTTTTAAAATGTATGATGAGGGTAGCTTTATCATTTTGGACTTTAGGGAGACGGAATTATGGAGTAAAGGGTTAAATCTTTATATTGCCCTATCTTAACGTTACTCACGTCATAACGCGTTGAGCCTCTTCGCATGATACGTGTCACATCCGTTTATGGTAGAATAACCCACGCAACTGGCATAATCGCGGAACGTCACTTTCTTAGGGAAATGGCGCGAATGTAGAAAAAAGCGATAAAAATATATTGCTGTATAAATAGATGCCGTGACATTTAAAATGACCAGAACTTTTGTAAAAACGTGATACAAGCGTGTCCAGAGGAGCCCTAGAAACCAAGCAAACAGCGTGAAACCAGATAAGATAGTAGATGAGCATTTGCCTGAAAACACGATCTGCTCCCTTCAGTTTTATTCCACCGCCATACTACTTTGGCCTTGAGCTTTTAATTAGGAGCCTCGTTAGGAATACCGCAGCCTTAATTAGAATCACATTGCTACTCGAGTGCACGACTATTTCCCCTTCGATAAGCTCCACGTCACTCGCGCATCGTTTTCCAGATAAATTCGTTTCATCGTTTCTCAGATGCCCCCTGCGCAAGTCTCTATGATAGAAACTAGAAAATTCTCATTTTCTTCGAGTCAACAACCATTCATCAGTCATTACAGATTCAGTTGGTTTCTATTTAAGTTCTAATGCGATCTTTAAGATTTGCGATATTTTTGGAAATCTCACGAAGGGTCACGACAGTCTAATTCCGCATTAGTATTTTGATAATTGAATGAAATTGGAAACGTAATAAAAGTTCGGATGAATAATTTCACTCGCTTATTTATTCTTCTCAAAATCAATTCTGTACCTAGGATAGAGAGTATTGTATATTGATGGTAACAGTTGGATATAGTACTCGTTTACTGAATACTCGTATCGAAAGTCGATATGCCGTAGTGCTATAAATAATTAAAATCTAAACAGACGCATGCCCGCGTTATTCCCAAGAGACTAGACAAAAGGTTAGAGCAACCTGCATAAATGTTCCTCTCGATAGGCGCGAAACGTACAAAACTGCATCATAATTTCCCAAATGAACCATCATCAACATCGTGCATCGCGACAACTTATCTTCTTACCTCTTTTATTATATTCAACATAAATAGGAGAGAGATCTATTTGCAAGCTTAGTACTATTTGTCAATAAAGTTTTAGCTTTTTCCCATCCCCCCCTCTCTCTCTCTCGCCAAAAGTATTATCAGGTGGTTAGTTCATATTTACTTGCAGAATTTTATGTGACGTGCGTAAAAATTTCATAGTCGATAGGTCTCTGTCGAGGGGAGCAATAAGAGCAAGCGAAGATGGGGTAGGGTAGGGGCAAGGGAAAGGGCTTAAAGCGTTGAAACATGAATGTGGCAGCTTGGCAACATGCAAATGTTGGCCGGTGTATAAGAGGGCATCCGGGCATGTAACCTGGTAGTGAGAGCGAGAGAACGAAGGGACATAGCATCGGCATTCGGGTTCGCAGAGAAAGACGGAGCGTAGAACGAGGAAGACAAGAGGGCAAAGCGTGGGTGGCGCTGCCTGGCGGGCTGCATCGATCGCTTCGGCGTCCTGGTGACCTCGACCTAATGCCACCCTCTTCTGCTCTTGAGCATAAACCTCCCTTCTCTCCTTCCTCTTCCCTTTCCTCCCTCTCCCGCTTTTCCCGCTCTTCCCGCTCTTCCCGCTCCTTCCGCTCCTCCTACTCCTTCTTCTTCTCCTGGCCCCTCCCCATTCCCGACAAACCCGCGGGGTCAGTTAGCACCCCCGTCAAAACACACAAAACGAAGGAGAAAGCAAGACTGTCAGAAAGAAAGTGAGGAAATGATAGAGAAGGGTCGAGGCTATTAATAGACCGTAGAAAATCCCAGAAACTTTTGCGCGTAGCTCAATGATAATATAACTCTTTTGGAATTTAATGGACCGCTTGATCCTGTCGAAGACATTTCATTGATACTTGCAAAGCCGTGGACTCTTCGCTCTACGGTCCAACATAGCGATGGAGAGACTCTGCGTAAATACTTGCATGTATCGACTCTGTAGGTTTGGTCCGGAACGAACGAACCAACGAACAGATTCCATTACGTCGTGAAATGGTACAGGAATTGCCGTGGAAACGAAATGCTAGTGTTGCGGCTCGCACGATATTGCAACCCGTTTTACGGCGGACGATATTAAGTCTCGTAAGCGCATACGGATACAGGTACAAGACAAGTGCAACTGTGCAATAAAGCCTCTGTAACAGACGACATTGTTGCAGCGTACCCTTGTTCGACTCGTCATCTCTCGTTTTATCGCCACGATCTTCGAATATTGTTGCAAATAACGCAGAAAATCTGCGAAAGACGCAACGCGATCATGATGATTCCACCATGAGCAACGCGCGATGATCGGAGAGTCGGCGGTGATTGGTGAAGCGAGAAAAATAGATATCAGTAGTTAGTATCGGTGATAAAACTGCCATGCCGCGCTCTCCTCTCGTCGATGGCTGCAACCACGAAAGTACGCGGTGTGGTTCTTTCCGTCCATCCTCCCATGAGTTACATGCATAAATGATGATGAACTACATTCAGGATGAAACGTAATGGATAGAACTGAGGAAGGAATTAGGTCTTGCGCGCATAGGCATAAATATCAGGTTTCATTTGTGCCAGGACTCGATATGCATCTAAATATTTCAAATTTTCATTTTCCAGCTTTGGAATTACTTTAATGCATTCAAGAGAGATCCCACCTGATATAGCGGGATAAAATTCAACGAGCAAGGCGCGGAGATGTACGCGGAATAGAGTTATGCTATTTGAGGACACGTGCGAGGAAAATTTAAATTCTTCTCGACGCTGCATATAAAAACGTTAACGTTTCCTAAATGCATTTTACATTTACACAAAACTGCCACGTGCAAAGTCGTATTCGAGTAGAATGAAAATCTTCCTACTTGCCATTTTTCCATCTGACTATTTTTTCTTATTTAAGTCCCATTCCCCCCATCTCCCGCGTCTCCGCTGTCCGCTGTCTCTGGTCCTCCTTCCTCTCGCTGCTCCCTCGTCTACGTCGTTTCATAGTAGGAGCGCGAGCGGTGGACGACGTTTTACTCGCAGAAATTCATTTTGACGACTCGACACTCTGCGGTAACTAGGGTAGCTGAAAAAAATGGGAAGCAAGAAAGGGATGAGAAGGAGGACGTAGATAAACGAGGTATCCACGGACGAAGAAGGTAAAAGAGGGGAAGAGAACGTAGCCTGGCTACAGGAATGGGAATACATTTGAACGGGACGCGTTCCACTTTTGCTCTATTCCTGCGCAAGAGCGGGAGGGCGTATTGCGTGGGAGAGAGGAGCGAATGTATGTGCTGCTGATGCTGCTGCTGCTGCTGCTGCTGGCTCGATCTCTATGTGCGCGTGCGAAGAGAAGTGGAAGAATCTGTATTCCAATTGGGACGATAGGGAGGAAAAGCAGGAGAAAGGGGAGGAGGAGCTGCGAGAGAAAAGGAGGAAAAACTAAAGAGGAGGGCAAACAATGCGTAATGGTAAAGTGAACGTAAGAAATAGCGAGGAAAATAACAGCGGGAAGAGAGGATGAAGAGTGATGCGAATGTGGAGAAGAATGAAAAAGGAAACACATGGCGGCGGAGGACTGGAAGAGATGGGAGGAAGAAGCAAGAGGGAAAAAATGAGTGAACGGAAGAGAGTGAAAGGAGGCGGAGAAGAGGAGAAAGGAGAGTGAGATGGAAGGGATGGGAAAGGTGTGGTTAGGTGAGGCTTAGAAGCGTGGGAGCGAGA
Source organism: Sclerodermus sp. 'alternatusi' (assembly GCA_037305995.1). Classification (NCBI taxonomy): domain Eukaryota; kingdom Metazoa; phylum Arthropoda; class Insecta; order Hymenoptera; family Bethylidae; genus Sclerodermus; species Sclerodermus sp. 'alternatusi'. Next base: position 5,765,846 of record CM074553.1, on the reverse strand, counting down.
AGGAAAACAGAGTTGCCAAGGTTACAGCCGCGTCATAGCCACCCTGCAGCTCCGTTAGCAGCACCCTCTCCTGGACCATTTTCCGTCTCTCTCTCTCTCTCTCTCTCTCTCTCTCTCTCTCTCCCGTCATCGTGTCTCTTCCAACTTCGATTTCGCCGAGCGGGCTGCGCCCTGGCGCCAGCATCTCGCTCTGAAACATCGCGACGCCCGGATAACGCGCTCTTTCCCTATCCAGAAACATCTACTAAGCTTTCCTTAAAAGTTCAACGATAAATCTCATCTTCTGTTGGCTTCCTGATTTACGGGACACTTGCCTTCGTTAAAAAGCCTTGCAAGCTGCCTTGCTTGCACCGAGCGAGTGGGCCACTTTTTGCAGCGGACCTGCAACTTTCCTAACTCAACCTGATCAGTTCCATAGCTTGAAAACTGCGCGCGTACCACGAATGGTCCCTTGTTTCCCTCTAATTAAAAGCGAATCCTTCTCGACCAAAGTAATATCCATCGAGTCTCAATTGCCGAAACTCCAGTAGTTGTCTAGGGTCTAGTTCTGATTAGGCTATCGTTAACTCGACCCAACTACCGCTGCATTAGCTTACCTTGATTACTCCACCTCGGTCTTTATCCTTTATCCGGCGGATTCGCCAAAGACCAAGACTCCGCGAGAACCTATTAGGGGATTTCTTCAGGGACACTCTGGATATTCCGAGATTCATCTGCTACCGCTGCTACGCTATGTGCCAGGCGTTTACACGAGAGATAAAGAAATATTATTCGAGGGTCTGCGACGTGGCTTTTTCCTCGCGGTTGAAGAATAAATTTATCGGTACTGTAAGTCGCGGCACATCGGTAATGCCAACAGTCGTTTTCGGATCACGAAAGAGCAGCTTCTCGAATGTGGACTAGAAGGAAAACAGGATGTTTTTCATCGGCTTTGACGGATGAGCGGTGGAATTCGGTGCATTTATCATGTAGCGCTTTCAAGCCTGGAAACTCCGGGTAAACATTTATCGTTGAGAGAGTTCTAAGAGAGGGAGGGAGAGAGAGAGAGAGAGAGGAGGGAATGAAAGAAAGGGAGTAGAGGGAGAAAAGGAGAAACGGTCCGCAGGATGCAGAGTATAGAAACAAACGGAGGCTCCTGAAAGGGACGAGAGCAGACTCGTGTCATGAGAGTAAGACAGAAGTGGAAGGCCAGCAGGATAACCTCTGTATTCTCCTAAAGCAAATAGCGGGCCTTCCTGAGAAATTCGTCGGACTGACGTTACTATTGTTCCTAACCACAAACGCGAGATTATACCGAACATCCCGTTAACCAAATCAAGGAGAAAAAATTGTCGAAGTTATATGTATATATATATATATATACATAGAATAAGAGAGAGAGAGAGAGAAATTCTCGCGCAGAAATTCTCATCCTTCCTGCAACTTGTTGGTACTCCTGCGTTCAAGACTCGAGTGGATGATGGCTGTTAGAAGTGCATGCACGGATGCTGTAACTTAGTTTTTGCAAGGTTTTGAGAAACTTGCGGATAGTTAAGGGTGGTTCTTCAAGTAGAGAAGTGATCTTACTTTAAGAGAGTCAGACAGGAGGGGGTAAGAGTAAGGGTAAGGATAAGGTATCCTCAGTATTCCTCCAGGGCAATTGTTTGCCCTTTCTCCAAGAGCGAGAAATCCAACGGACTGACGTTACTATTGTTCGCAGCCGCAAATGCGAGGAAGGTGAAGCTGCTTTTGACCGCTTTCGCGAAAGGGAGCTGGAAGGTGGGTCGAGGACGGGGAATCCTGGCCCACTTTCTCCCTTCCGTTCTTCGTACCTTCGAAGATCGCTTTTGCTCAGCCAACCCTCGCTGAATCCCACCTTCAGCCCCTTTCTCAGTTGAGAAACTGACAGAATGGATCCTGTTGGACGGAGAAAGATGATACTTAAGGTACAATATGTGGGGTATACACGTCGTGGAAAGCCGATAAATTCGTATAAAGCGTCGTCGATCAAAAAGAGTAGCTTTATAAATGACTTTTTAAAAGAATAATGTTTATAGCACATTCTCATCATTCTTCCAGCATAAACATACTGGGAGAAATCGATTGAATATAATTTTTCTTTAAACCTACACTTTTTTTCCTTTTTTCTCTCAAAATGATTGAACAGAATTTAATGACCTCGAAGTTAAATTCGACAACTGTTAAATTCCCGTGTTAAATATAAAATATGATATAAATATATATATATTCAGGGAAATTTGATAGATTTGTCGATATTTATGATTTTTAAATCTTAATACAGCTAAGAAGATTGACTTGTAAAGTGGACTATAAAGATGATACTCTATAAACGTCGCAGCAGCGTCTACAAATGCGATTGCCGATAAGCGTTTTAGCACTTTTATGCAAATGTAGTTTATAACGTCAGTCGAAGAATCCGGATGAATCCATTCTTCATCCATCCTCGGGAAGAGGGACAAGAAGCAAAGCAGTGCATTGACTCTTAGGGAGGCAGCACCCTCGATATTAGGGTTGCTCGTAAAGAGAGATGAGTATAACAAAGTGGGGTTTGAAGTGTCGGTCGCTGAAGACCGTGCAATATTTGAAAAACGTCGCCTTCAAAACTGAAACGACCCTTCGCGCTGAAGGAAGTGGCCTGGCCAAGGCACCTAAAATGTCAGTGACCTTGGAAATTGCATATTTTGTTTGGTGCAACGCCCACGCACCCTTCTTTCATTTCAGCCCACGCTGTACCTACGCTTTTTTTCCACTATCTTTTACTCCCACGCTCCGCTGAATCCCTTTACAACATGTTTGCGGACGAAATTCCTACAGGACTTTTAATAATTCACTAAGGTTAATGACCCGTGATTACTTTAAAGTTACCTCATGGATCAATCCATCTTATTCGGAAAAAATCCAAATTATTTCAAGAGCACGCAAGCATACACGCATACGCACACAAAAGGGATTGGATTTTTTAAGAAAACTCAAAGACAGTATATAATTTTTATTACTTAAAAATAATCGATAATGCAGTGTTATGAATTGAGGATAAAGGAAAAGATGTTAAATAAAGTCTCTTAAGCAGAAAGATATATAAAGTTTTATTGACCCAAAGTTATACAGCTGCAAAGGAAAGAGTGTTGCTCCAAAGAGGCGAGATGAGCTTAAAGTTAGATTTTACCAGTAAATATTTACCGTGGTAATTTCATTGACATTTCTATGCTTCGTATTTCAAGTTGGCACGTATTTTCTGCAAGCTTTTTAAAAAATCTCACAGCACTGTCACACTATCGTCGTATAAAGAATGAAACGGAACTTTCTTCGTCCTTATGAATTCGTGTCCTCTTCTGCGAGGAATCTGTAAAAAATTAATCTACGTTCAAGATACGTGTGAATGAAATCATTAAACGAAAGATTTTACAAAGTTGATTAAATCTTATTCTCAGCAACGAGTAGCGTAGTAGCGGAAACTTTTGGATTCTTGCAAAAGGATTTATTAATCAAAGCATTCCATTAAGAGAATCTCTCTTTGAACTTGTTAAATGTTGCATGGAAGGAATTATAGGATGGGAAAGAGGAAAGTGCAATTCCACATTGTTAGGGAAACAGCTTGGATATGCAGGAGACTAAGATTTTCTTTTTCTAAGCACGTAGTCCACCCACCCAGAGGCACGGTATCATGTCCACCGGGTCTTCCCTCTCCCTTTGAATTATTAACTTACGGCTTATCGGCCCACGTTCATCGTTTTTGTCGACCTACTCGATTTTTCTTTTACTCCTGACATTTCGTACACGTTGCTACATAAAATAGAGCTGTTCCAGAATTTCCCCGGAAGAACCGGTAGCGCATTCCCCCCATTGTTTACTAGATTCTATCCTAAAAACTTCCTTTCCGAAATCCCATGCAAACCGGGTGTATCCTGACTCAATCCGATGTAAAGCTGTCTCCGGCAAAATACGCGTCCTCGTACTTTTCATTTTCCGCGCATATGTATATTACATGCGCCGGTTGTCGAGAAACTCTCGGGTTCCCTTCGAGAGTTACTGTTCGTTCGGGTAATTCCAATTTCTTGTATTCTACGTACAGCGATCGGGAGAAAGGACGTAATATTTCTCGCGTCGCGTTACCGCGAAATTTTTTCACGAGTTTTACGTAGGCAGGAAGGATGAGCCTTATTCGTGGTTGGTATCACGTACTTAGCATGCTTGACAATACTGAATTCGCGAATCGATGGTAATCGAATTGGGGACGTTGACGTTGCTCGGTTTAAAATGCAATTTCATACCTAAATTCATCGACTTCTGCATCGGGACTTTATGTATTCCCGGCCACAGCTCTATGCTAATACCGCGCGAACGCGGAAGCTGCCGCGCATAAATCAGATTAAGCTGCGGTTAGGACCATCACACCGAAAATCGCCTCTGTGTTTATTCGGTTATGCGATATAATACGCGGGAAGCAAGTATTTTAGCTGGACATTATAGAATGTCCGTCTAAATCATGGCCAGACCATTCTGGAGTTTCCATTCAAACAACGTTAAACTCGTTCCACGATCAAACGCAACCTTTTTTACATTACCGTAAAATTTGCACAAAACTTTACGTAAAGAGACTCGGAAAAACTCGGGGTTTCTTGCTCGGGCCCCGGTGTCATGGTCGAAACAGAAACTTAATGTCACGTAGACGTAATCGATGTAACGAATTTCCATAAAGGCATGTGTCGTCGCACTATTGCACGTTCAACCTGCGCCGATAAATCTGCAAAAACTCGCCTCGTTGCAATTTCCAGCAGAATTCTCACGAAACAGGGCACGTGGAAATTCCAAAAGCTGTCTTTTGTAACCTGGTTCCTGCACGAGTTCCAAAATCAGCGGATCTCGTCGGTCAGAGAAACTTACCGTCAGAGGTAAAAAATGAAAGTTCGAAGAAACAATGACGCAATCGCGGTTAAAACTTAGGGAGATCCCGCTAATTATTGAAAGCGTATTCTGTGCGAATATCGAATTGAATCGATTATAGATACGTGCCACTATTGTAAGGGACTATTTAAATAACGCGCATCAATGATGTACGCCAGTAAGTGATTGAGGTTTCATCCTAGTTAATTAACGCGACGCTAATGAAGATAATCACTATTAGCATAGTTAAATGGTTTAAGCGGGACAATCGTCATGGGGTTCAGTTCTCCATTAGCTAGGTGCAGGGAGGCTGTTCGGAGATGTAAAATGGTAGCAGTTTGTAAGTGGAACTTGCGGGCGAAGCTGTAAACGCCCTGAAGTAAAGCGTCCTCATCCAATCCAATTGGAGCGAGCACCATGCGAATGGGGGTTACTTTCAGTGACGATGGCTGCGAAAGGTGAAAAGGGGGTGGAGAACCGTCACCAGAAAATTATTGCACCCTCTCACCACGGATTGCACACCAGGATCGGATAATTAAATTTTCAACTTTGTCTCCCTTCCCTTCTACCCCCTGCCACCGTTCTGTATGCGGGCGGTAGCCCATCCCTGTCTCATCCACCACTTTTACCCCAAGCTCCACTGGCTTCTACCGGATCCCCGACCAGCAGGTCACCTTCCTTCTCTCATGATTTTTGGACCATTGTCTGACTTTTCCGAATACAATCGTGGCTTGGTTATTTCCGTCTGGCAGTCTTTGTCTCAAAAAAGCACCCTGACAGCTTCTCCTCTCCTCTCTTGTCTCTTCGGAGAACTGATCGCGTAACCCAATTGAGAATGGGATTAGCCGGGGATCCTCGGATTCTCACGAGTATACATCACTTCGACGATGAGAGGGAGGAGGGGCGCGGAGGGCAGTGCATTTTTGGATAAAGCATCGTGGACGATGGGGTACCGCCATTAGACAATTATATCGAAAGGAAGGTACCGACGGGAGATTTCGACGTTGGTACAATTAGGGTGGATGACGTTGTTTGCAAAGGGCCGCGAAGGGTGCGTTACAGAGGGAAAACACGCGTCGGTTAATTTTTCCAGTTTAACGAAGTTTGACAAGGTACACGAAGGGAACTCATCGCGGTTGACCTGTAATTCACCTTCGAGCCAATTAGTCGGTGAAACCAAATGACAACAGCGACGCCGACGACGACGACGGCGACGACGACGACGACGACGACGAGGATGACGACGACGGCCACCATGGACAACGGATAACGGACAACGAGCAACGGACAACGGACAACGGACAACGCACAACGCACAACGTACAACGGACAACGTACAACGGACAACGGACAACGGAGGACCATCAAGCAGTAGAGGCTGCGTGTCCCAGATCGCACTCGCACGTTCAAGTCCTCCTCATACGCGGGAGGACATAGGCGCGAATACGAGTAGAGGGCCACTCACACGAAGATTAATTTAGTGTCGGCCATTATCGCAGTTGCACATTCGCCAGCGTTGCAGGCGCGCTAGTCAACGTGGAAGATGGACGGCGCGGCTAGAGCCGTTATTACGCCACATCAATTCCGGTGGCGTTTCCGCTTGGACGACTACCCGCTTCCGGCTCGTCTTTGCGCACCACGGAACTACCCTACTGTCCCAGAAAGTCAAGAAAAAATCTTCGACCCCGCTGACCCCGTCAGCTCCGTCGGCGCCTCGCCAGCACCGCCAACCCCGTCGTCAACCCCGTCGACCACTCCCATCCAACGTTAGAAAAGTTCAATTACACGTATCGGGCACTCGTTACACGCGTTAAAATATCATTTAAACTTGCGCATTAATCTCTAATTAACCCACTTTCCACACGAGCCTCCAGCGTCGCGCTGAAAACTTGAAATTATTCCGATGGCGATAATTGCGCGCGACGGTAAAATTAATTGTGACATATTTTACAATCAACAATTATGACGTTTGTTCGTTATTCCTATTATTCAGCGGTGTTTTAATGTTGTTTTAATGAGAGCGAGTTCGCCGGCGTAATATATTCTTTTTGAAGGGGGTTGGTTATTACGAAATGTAGCGTGGAGTTGACAAAATGCCAGTCCCGCTAATCAAGAGCCCCATGAATGTCGGCAAATAAGCAAAGGGGGTTAGTTTGAATCCGTCTGCTTCTTGTTTGCTCGCCATTTTTCCTGAAGATGCTTGCCTCGTATTTTCGCCGAGATGTCTCATCTCTCTCGACGTAGTTTTGCGAATTTCTCCGCATTTCTCGCTCTCTCTGCCTCTCTCTCTTTCTCTCTTTCTCTCTCTCACAACGCTCCCCGTTGCTGCTGCTCGTGGAGGAGCAATTTCCATTGCATATTCAGCGGCCTAAACGTTCTGTCGTAGCCAGCAGTCGCAAAGTTATTATAGCACTGTTCACGCTTCAATGAGAGAAACGGCACCGCGGATAAAACGAAGCGGGAGAGCCGAGCGAGAAAAAGAGAAAAATTTTGCGCGCGGCATTAATTTGGCCTAACGCAGCTCACCCACGCGTTTTCTTACCGTTAATAGGCGAGAGAAACTGCGTGAAAATACCACCCTCCTGAAAATTAGATCCGTTAATCACTTCTGAATTTATCAAGCGTTATTTCCTCGAAATTATTTCCCTCAGTTTCCGCCAAGGAAAAACAACGAAATCCACGATCTCGAATGATCGATCGATCGTGTTGTACAAATAAAGCGTACAGTTAATGCTCGATCGTAGAGCCAAGTGCAATATTAGTGCTAATACACATGACATTTTTCAGTGCCCGATCAATTACATTAATTAGTGGAATAATTAGCGGAAGTTCCTCCGGTAATGGATCACGGAGTCCAATTAATTTTAAATTATTCTATCTGGAAATGTCTTTGGTTGAATTGTTAATCGTAATCTCGCGAATAAAATGTACAAGAGACTTCGAGGGACCGAGGAAGGGAGGAGGGGTGGATGGGGGTATGGTAGAGAAAAAAAAATGGTTTTCAATCAAATCGATCGGCCAAGCGAAGGTCATTAGAGGTTTCCCATTTCTGTATACTGGCCATTTTTCCGGCCCACTTGCAGTGGCCGATTTTCCTTGTCCCATTACGACGTTATTTCCGAAAGACGATTCTCCTCTCCACCCAGTGGCGCGTGGTTCTACGTGCACGGCGAAATATTTGGATCACGCCCTAGTGCCATTCCCTTTATTCTATTTCCTTCGACGAAACTTTTCTTCGTCATTGGTAAAAGCGAGCTTTTCAATTTAAGAGCTTTCCCTCTTTCCGCGGGGCAATCAGCGTTGCATAAAATCTCATCAGGTTCTCCAAACTCTGGTGGATCTTCTTCCTTCCCTCCACCCTTTCTCGCACTATTTTATAGCCTCCTCTCGCCTTTTTCTTTCCGTTACTCTCGAAGAAGAACAAATGACACTGCACGCTGTGGGCAATCAGCGTGTGTATTAACAAGCCTAGGGGTGGAAAAGAGAGAGAGAGAGAGAGAGAGAGGGGGGACAACTGGGCTGCCGATATTGGGGGAAACCGCTACGCTACGAAATGTCAAGAGTTCGCCGAGTGAGATGGGGATGGTGATATAGGTTGAGGAGCAATAGAGAAGAGGAAGCTCGTGATAGAGGGGAAGAGAGAGAGAAAGAGAGAGAGAGAGAGAGAGAGACGCATAACCGATGGGGAAGGGTGGTACCGAGTGGTAGGAGGAGATTTCAGCTGCAACTACTACCTACGGCTCTGCAGCTGGGATGCTGGATGAGAGAAGTCGGTCGATAGAGCTGCCGGGTTGCCTCTCCTCCCTCATCCTACCTTCACTTACTCTCACGCTCGCTCACTCTCTTTATCTCTCTCCCATTCTTTCTCGTTACTCCCTGCGTCCACCTATTTTCCTTCTTGCTTTCTCTCCCGCTACCCACCTATTCGCTCATCTCTCGATTCGCTCTTTCTCCCAGTTTCCACCTTCCTCCACCCCAACTTCCTCCTCGAGACAAATTCCCTCTCTCGCTCCTCGTACGTAGCCACATTTTGTTTCCCTTTTGCACCTCAATCGCTTAACCGCTCGTGTCGTTGTAACTTTTTCCATATCTCTATCCACTTTACCATAAATTGTGGTCTCATCCTGTGCACCTCCTCAATCCTCGGTCCATTTTCATGCATTAAAAATATTGCAATAGTACGTATCTGATGTCTCTCAACCAACCGACACGCCAGTCTTATTATTCTACTTTAATAAAGAAACTGGTGATCTCTCTCTCTCTCTCTCTCTCTCTCTTTCTGAAACAGCGACGATTGCGATCTGGTTTCTTTTACAATTGGCAATCTCCGATAATTTTGAGGTGTTCCCGGTGGGATCCCGGTGGATGATGCGTGCAAATAAACGAATGTTCGGATACACGCTTTCTTTCGCCACGAATTTTCACTATATTCCAGATGAACGATATTTCGTTATTCCATTTTCTCCTCGGATTAATATGGAAGCACCTTTAATACGTTACAATGCAACGGTGCGAACCAGTAAAAAATGAGAAAGTAGCACCGTGTGCATGATAAATGAGTGAAATAAGAGGACCTAAGAGTATCGCAATGATACTATCGGTGGAATCGTTAACTGCAGCTCGTTAATCAAGAAAAGGCATCTATTGTATTCCGTAGTAGAGAAACGAGGGTGGTGGCCGCAGTTGCGGAAGTGGTAGGTGAAAAGTATTTGCGAGGGCGTCAGTACGAATTTGCACACTAATCGAAGATACGCAGTCCTGCGAAGTTGGGCAGGATGTTCGCTCATCAGTCAACCCGAAATCCCGGACATACGCACTCGCCATTGGCCCTTGAGATCCATCGATTCTGCCGATCCTTAATTAATCAAAGCCAGGCAGGGATAAGGGGACCTGGAAAAGATGGAGAAGGGATTTATCTTCTTCCTGGCAATCGAAAGGTCTTGCTAGAGACATTAATAACCAAAAGGGAATCGGCTGTAGAATTGATTTCACCCACCCACACACACACACGCGCGCGCGCGCGCGGTGCATTTGAGTTATCGACTAATAATAGACTTAATGTTAATAATTAAGCGTCGCGTATGTGCTCGCGTTGTTTTTCTTGTTTCGAGAGTGTGTAGGCTATTGATTGGCGAGAATGGCGATATGGCTGGGACGACGGTATGGCGGTGTATGCGTTTACGAATGAATTTCAAGGGTTTTTGGGAGATCCTTTTGATTAGCCTGAAATAGCACAGGATGGAATCAGGTATTGCCATCGTAGACATAACTGTCGCAATAATCTCTATAGCGGCCCTGGTAGGACGTTATGTACGAGTACCCGCTGAACTCCTCGGCCACTAATTAAGCAATTAATTAGCTTTTAGTTGGTTCAATGCGCTAGATCGTCATCATTCATGCTGCATCGCATTTCGTCCCTGGCATACTCCTCCGTAGCCTTCAGTACTGCTTTGCATTTGCATTCATCGAACATCTTGTCTAGCCTAACAGCAAACCTGCTTTCTCCCCTCCTCCATTTCCCTCTCCGCATTAACTAAACCATACTCGATGGCATTATTGCTGCAGGAAATATTTGTCGCGTCTCGATCAATCGTCACTTGACCGATAATTCATCTATTCACATTTACCGATTTTTCATTTATACATTCGTGCAATTATCATAGGCTTTAACGACTTCCTTCGTTTAAGAATAAAGAGCCGTGTGTGTCGGGAGAAAGAGTTTTTGCATATTCCTGAAAGAATGCTCGAAGAAAAATATTTGCGCGAATTCAGTTCTTTACTGGGTCGAGTGGTTTACAAGAGAAAAAATAGAAAATTCATACTTTTCGTCAAGAGGCGCGAGGAAAAGTTTAAATAGGTTAGCCGAAAACTAAGATTTTCGCAGAAGCGTATTCTGATAAATTTCAAACCGCAGCAATTGTCCCTGCTCGTCCACATTTACATGTGAAAGCGTGAACATTGTCTCTCCCCGTTCGTGGACGCGTACACCGGAGCCCCCTCCACCCAAACTCGTGCCATTTATCTTTCACAGATTTTGCCTTTTTCTACGAGTAGCTTCACCAAGTATCACCAGATTTCTCTCTTGAAATATATCACGTGTACCAGGGACTCGAATTATTTCCACTGTAATGCTCGAGCATAGCTACCAGCTGCACTAATAATTATTCTTTTGTACTTGTGCAGCAGAAAACGAGCTGTTCAAAAAGAAAGAGACAGAGAGAGAGAGAGAGAGACACTATTATAAAAGATAACAAAAGTAAAATCGAATTAACTTAGCGGTACTCGAGCGTCTTCAAACCACAAAGCTTTGCCTTGAAGCCCCTATAAGGAGAATTATTATACATTCTCCGGACAGATAGCGCGAAAAAGTCTTTGTATTAAAAATAATTAAAGAGAGAGAGAGAGAAGAGAGGAAAAAAAACCTAATAACCTTCTTCATACAGAATAATTAAAAGAAATCTCCAAGATAGTTTTATGGTAAAAATAAGAGAGACTATTCACTAATGAGGATTATAAGACAAACAAAATATCCACCCACAAGTTTTCTCTTCTGTTTCTGCGAGTATCGTTTTCCGAGACTGTCGTGAGCGTTGACCACGAGCAAAAAGCTGACACACGCGATACACGTAAGGTAAGTTAAGTGGAGTTAGGGCTAATCGAGTTATAGCGTAATGTCGATGAAATCAACTTACCACGGGCTACTCATTGGGTGATGGTAGCGACGTGGAAGCATTAATTTCTTCGTGAACCATTTAACTCGAGCTTAATTTCTCTCATAAGTATTTCTCCGATGAAACTCAAGACTGGTCTTTGTCGCTGACAGCGATATAATAATGATAATAATAATAATAATGATTATGGTAATGCTTCGTAAGCTTTATAAAAAGTTAATTGCAATCGCTTGGAAATCTCGTTAAAAGAGCCAATAACTTGGGATACAGTCAATAGGAATTTTATCTCGACACCCAATAGACCTATCCCGAGAGTATTTCTAATAATTTCTCCGTTCAATTGCACGTTGCGAATCGATAGTTTCGCGCGTCTTCGTTGAAAGCAGTTGTAAAAAAAGAGGAGAATGAGGTGGTCAGAGTCTCAACTTTGATTCGATCGAGGGGTTGCGCAGCGAATGCTCGCGGTTTATTTGACGGGCTGGCAAGTCGATAGATTTTTACGAGAGGGGAAGAGAGAGAGAGAGAGAGAGAAAGTGCGCTTATTTCAATCGAATTAACAATTTGGGAAACACGAGCGTCGACAACGTTTCCGGGCCGGGGCCGCTCGTCAACGGAGAGAGCGACGCTGTGAATCCTCGCGATTCCACTTTGTTCGACGTTGGGCGATGCTTTGCATATGGAAATTGGCCGTGCTCCGTGCAGTGTTTGCGCCGATCCCAACGTGGCAGCGCATGAATAAAATAATGTCACTTCCGCCACGGAAACATTACCCCCCACTAGCCACTTCTGAAATATCTTTGCGGAGTTCCTCCCCCTGCCTGGACCACCACAACCACCACCACCACCACCAGTGGCCACATGTGCCGTCGCCACGACTTATCGCGCATTCGCAGCTTACGTTCATCGAATCCATTGAAAATTCACAATCACGATCCGATCCACGCGCTTCCACGCTTATCGGCGTGATAAAAAGGCTCGGAGGATTTTTCGGCTCCTTCCACGAAGGAGCGAAGCTCGCACGGAGCAGGGCTCCATAGAGCGAATTTAGCGATGTAACAGCGATTCATTAGCATCCCCCGCAGTTCTTAGCGAGGGCGGAGCTCTCGAATAAATCCAGAGCCCCGGAGGCACTTGCGCTTCGATTCGATCCTCTTGTACCTCGAGCCGCGCTGCTGGTGGAGCGAGCGAGAGACGCCCTCGCTTCAGGATGGACTCGCGCGGAACTTTGAAAAGGTCCCGCGAAATGCCAAGCGCAGAGCTACATGATTAATTTTGGAGAACGCGAGCTATATCGGCTGGGAGAGACGGAAATTCACTCGAGTTCGTTCGCCCCGCTTCTTATTTTCTCCGTGCTAGGATCGATGACGCGATGGATGTTGATCGTTGCTGGCGCGAGCACGACGCAACCACGAAGAGCATGGGACGTCGAGAAAGGGTTCATTATTGCGCCATTGTCATTGGTGTTATCGCCTGCAGCGCTCTACCAAACGCTATACGACGCTGGCCTCGTAATAACACGCGAAACAATAACACTCGAGGTGATTCTCCAGTGAAAATGGCTCTAAACAAATCCGAGCGTTGATTCAGTCCGGCCATTTCACAAAGGAAAATCGCTCTTTTCTATTTATCCAATGTATTTTCCACGGAACCGGGACTGCTAGACTACTCGTTTCTCCCAGAGCAAAACTGGCTCTCTGTTTTTACCAGGAGTCCTGTTCGCGGCTCGACTGTTCCATTTTCGCGGGCAAAAAGTACGCAAAGCGCACTAGAGAAATTCTCCTCGAAATGCAAAGTGCACAGCAAGAACACGAAGAGAAAGAGAGAGAGAGAGAGAGAGAGAGAGAGCACGCACAGTTTGAAATTTATGGCCGGGGCCCCCCGGGTCACGCCCGCTTCGATTATTATTCTCTTTTGAAATCCTCCTAGTCGCCTCCTCGCCTCCCGCCACTGGTTGCTTTTGCAAATTTTTCTTTATGCCACCTCCTTTGATTCGCGGCGCTTAAGGTGGTGGTGGTGACACCGCCGTAAATTTTTAAATTTTATCCCCTTTTATTTGATCCGGAGCTCGGCAGGATATTTCCGTATCCTCGTTTGAAATGTTCAGCGGTGTGCTCCGTTTGACGCGCATTCCAGCCGGAGCAGCAAATCATGCAAGGTACAAGTAAACAAAAATTTTTCATACAACTCTGGCTGCGAGGAGGCATAATACAAAGAGCGTGTCTGGATCACGCTTCATTGGATGTGCATAAATATTTGACGGAGAGTCAATATTTTCCTTGACAAAGAGTAAATACTAATCGAATTAGTTGTCTTGGTGATTTCCAATTGGATTTTCCATTTTCACGGGGAACTTTGGTAGGACGCGATAAACATCTCGTTAAACGCCGAATGAAGCACGACAGTTGGATAGCGCGCGCGCAAAGATCATTTTTTAATGATGAAAAACTTGTCTCTTTCGCCATCCGGTTCCATCAACCCTCAGGACGATCGGATATAAATCATTCGGTGAGTATACGAGATGCCAGAGACGAATCATCTCTGATGCTTCGTTTGTTTCAATATCGTTTGCCATGTCTATCTATTCTAACAAGCGTGCTTCTGTGATTGCATCCAAGGTCTCGCGCTAGCGTAAACGATTAGATTCGCCTGGGGCTTTGTGAACTTTCGGAAATGGGGTGAAAAGCAGTTTGCCAAGGCCGTGCGTAGCTCCAGTATTGCGTTTACGTACAGTCAGGTATGTACGAGCAGTGGTTATCAAGTCGTACGCTCACTACTCTTATTTCATGAATTTATCATTCAATCAGAGTTTGTCCATTAAGGATAAACACAATCATCATCCACAAATATTATATGGCTTTCACACACCGCGCCAAGTCCAAGTTGTAAAAGTCAGCTTTGGCCAAGATTTATGGAGGCCAGACTGATCATTTCCGCTCAAACGCTTGATGAATCACACACTGATTTTCATAATTTTAACAAGACTCGAATGATTTCCTGAATAATCATCTCGCGGCGCGTTAGATATAATTTATAACTCGGTTTTTTAGCCGACACCTATATTTTATTATGGCCACGACGGGGAGTGTCGCTGTTACATCGGTGCAAGCAAAAAGTTCCCGTGCAACGCAAATTATGATAAATGGGAACACTTTGTCAAGTTATAATTGCAAAATTTTCACAAAATTTTATCTTCTCTATTGCTTCGCGCGCGCGCTCTCGCTCTCGATAGTTTAGTTTAGCGCAATTGTAATATTTCGACACGAGGAACGTTCACGATTCAATGTCCCCCCGGTCTACTTTAACGAGGCATGATATATTTCGGCAAATGTTTTACGAACATGCCTGGAGAGACGGCATTTATGCCAGCGTGTATACACGGAAGCTGGTCGAGGCTGCGAAATCTCGTGGTAGTTCCAACAGTGAAGAACGGTAAGGGTGCGAGAGGAGCAGGAAAGGCCTCGCGGGGGTGGAAAGTGGAAGGGTCGGAGAGCAGTGCGAACAAACAGGGAGGGGATGAAAGGCAACCGAGCTGTTACCTTCCGGTAGGGAATGGGGAATAGAGAGCTAGGTCAGGGCAAAACAACGTTAAATCCGCGTTACCTAGCCGGCTCGCAATTTCCGGCTACGAGGATCTGACGAAAGCGACCAAGATTTTGCAACGATGTACCAAATGTCTATTTCACTCGTACTGCATAATACACTACCCTTCAACTACGTACACAAGATCAAATCCTATTTAGAAATTAGTAGATAAAACTTTCCACGTAAATTCACCTCGGAGCGTGAGCAGAGTAGCTAGGAGAGTTCTAAATATTCACGTGTTGGTCCACACGGACGCACACGGACGGGGTTACATAACGCATGCAACATAACGCAAACATCGTGGCGCGGGGGTGAGGCGAGAGTACGCGGAGAGAGTAAATAATTGCAAGATCGGCAAATCCTTTTTGGAGTATCAAATTGCAGGTAGAAAAGGAAACGTCATCGATTCCTGCCCGTCGTGTTGTAGAGTACCATCATCATGCGTGTACAATGCGCAATGATGATTTCTCCGATGAGCATCTCTTTAAACTGCCAAATAAACTTGCGAGAGGAAATTGTATTCTCTTGGAAGAGTGGGAAGGAAAATTACCAACGATTTATGCGATAGTGGAAGTGTAGCAAACGTCGTCCTCCGGTTACGCTCCACCCCTTGCTTGTAGAATAAATATCCCAAGCATAGCTGGAGCTTCTGGTGATTCTGATCGGAGAACTTGTTCCGGGGTTGCCGGTGCAACAATTGCTGACGCAGATCGGTAATTGAGACTATCGATGTAATTGCATTTGCTATGTCGTCGTGGTGTTAGCGGTGGGCACGTAGCGCACGTTTTCCTTGCCAGAATACCAATGAACGTGCTCTCGTTACCGTAGGAAAACGCGTTAGAATGCTGGGGGTGGTAGTGGTAGTGGTAGTGGTAGCAGCAGCAGCAGCAGCAGCAAGGATGAAGACCGAAACCTGTTCCATGCAATCCCGACGAACAGGTTAATTACAAACTTGGCGTTATTGAATCATCGCAGGATCTTCTTCGTTTCTCGGAACAACTTCTTTTCCAACTCCTCCTTGTTCTCCGGCAGATTTTCATAATTAAAGAGGAGCGAAATGACCGAAAGGGTGAACACGCTATTTTCCGAATTATGACTCGCGAAATGAAGCATGATTCCCTTTTTCCAGGTAAGCGTAAATCAAATTGCTCTGCCATTTTTATACCTACTACATTCATATTCTACCTCAACGGGGATGCGAAATTAATCGCGCGTCGAAATCGCCAGCGCCGATCTACTCGAGCGTAAATTATAGCCCCCTCATAAATCCCCCAGAAATTTTCATAAATACGAAGGCGGCAGCCAGTCATCGATGAAACTACTCTCGTCTAAATTGCGTTTCGCCCTCTTCGCCAGTATAAAAATTAAGACGAATCGACGCCACCGATATCTGCCGGTTGTGGAATTTTTTTATTTTAAGACTGTTCGAGCGCACTCTCGAGCAATAAGAAAAATATTGAAAGAGCGAGCTATTAAACTTGTGGAATTGATTAAATGCAAATCACCAGACACATAAAGAAACAAGTACACGAGGGTATTATATGCGCGTAATAACGACGATGGTGCATCATTTAAATATCGTTGGTATTCAGATCATTAGCTTGAATTATTAATGTCATTCGTAGTTTATTATCAGATTCGACGTAGGTCATTTGTTGTGCCCATTAAAAAAGAGTAGTCACACATTGCTTAGTGATTTCAATATAAATTATCAAATCGTGTGGGCAGAAGGTACCGATAATTCTGCGAGCTCTAAGATAAATGATGCTTTATGCACGAAATATTTGATTTATCTTCATCTAGTTGCATAAATAATGTGAAACGTCAGTCTGTGAGAACGCGATAAAACTGGCGGCTAGTCTTTTCCGCGGGTTGAGTTATTCCACGTGTTTAACTTTCGTTCACGATGGACGTGTCACTCTCGAGGTCTTTCACCACGGTCCATTGGATACTTTTTGCAAATAAAGTCAAGTTCTTGGTATTTCAAATCGAAATGTCATTTTCATACCAGTGGGCTCGGGAACACTATTAAAGTAAAGCAAAGTGTTTTCCTTAAAGAAGGTAGAGTAGGTCCATCTTTTGGACGAGGATGAGCACACGCTATCGGAGTGTTATTAGAAAATTCTACTCAGCACGAGCCGAAGGTTCCGCTTCGAGTCGTGTCAAGTCGACGAAAGTGCTGCAAGCTGCGAGTCTGAGAAATACTTTAAAATCCAGCACGTCGTAGCAATATCCAAGCATGTCTACGACATCGACTTACGTCGTTGGTGGAGTTTCTTTGGAAAAACTTTTGGGATCCTAGAGCAAAGTTCATCGTTTGGATCGTGGAGCCCGTAAGTGGCGATGCCATCAAGGAGCACGGCTCTCCTCCAGATTTTGGACTTTTGATTGCGCCAATGTGATACTAGTGGTTTGCCAATCAGGAAGTCAGGAAGGAATATTGGACTACGATCCTTTTATAATAAACGGTGATGATAGCAGGGCCACGAGCTTTCTCAACTATTCAAACTCGATTATCTCTTTCCCGATAAATTTAACAATTTATACCGGGGGTATCCGATTCCGATATCGCTTTATCCCGACAACCCATTCGCAGTACTGGAAAATTACACAAAACTGCTAAGCAGGAGGATGGATACTAAGATCCTGCAATATCTAGCTTCGTGGCTAAACTTCGGTATCGATCTCAAAAACGAGCCTGTTACGCTTCGAACTTTCGACATAAACTTTAACGAAAGCATTATGGATCCTATCGGTGACATACTTGCCAACAGCTCTGTGCGACCTCTCGCTTATATTCCTTTCACTCTTCTCCATCCCTCCAGATATTAATTCTTCTCTAAACAATTCCATTTGAGCAAGTTCCCCTTGAATAATGGACCATGCAAAAGACAGTTATGAAAGTTGTGAAACTGCTAAATCTTGGATTAAAAATCGCGGCGTTTCTCACGTCTCCGTCTGGCCATTAATAGTTTAAAACTACTTCAATCTATTCTTATCATTATAGTTTTAAAACCCTTACAACTATAATGAATCTCTTTGTAGAATATTGCAGCGGACTATTACCTAGAGTAGCGATCTAATACGATGCACTGATAAATTTTAGACCTATTAAATTTCACGCTGTTTCATCGCAGACTGTTCATCGCGACAGACCTTTCGCTGCTCTCGCGAGAAGTATTTAGAATTTCGGAAAATATCAATTAGACGCTTACTTGTCTTAAGGATCCCGCGGATAAGGGGCGCAGCTTCGGATGAGAAGAGGCGGAAAAAGAAATCTCAGGTCTTTCAACTCGCAAGACGGCCTTTCTACTTAAGGTCAGACTTTAATCCAAGCAAGGTAAACCCAGTTTGTTAGCACCGCTACTTTTTCCCTCTTTCATCCTAACTTCCCGCGGATCTCATTAACTACTCGTACTTCGCTATGCTTTTGAGTTCGCGTGATCAAGTTTACGGCTGTGTTCTTCCAAGTAGCGGATAGTATGGAAAAGTCTTCGTTCAGTTTGGATATTTCGAAACTGCTAATTAACAGTGATCCTTTAATGTTCGATGTTCATTTAATCCTATGAGAAAAGAATAAGAAGAACAGGAAGGAGGAGATCTTCTCGATCTTATACAAGCAATCGCTCTTCCTCCTCTCTTACCTTGAATAATAATTTTTCAGATAAAATACATTATGCCGATGTTGAAATAAAGAGGTTCTCGATAAGATACTTATAAGAAATTTATAGCTTCTCTCGTAATATTTCTCGCAAAAAATATTTTCCAATTTTTCTGTCGCGGAGGATTAACGGCAGTTGCAAAATTGATATTTAAAAAGTGGACAGTGCGACGAGCTGTAATGACGGCGTTGTCTCGGCTAAATAAGTTAAGCTTTTTTTTCTTCTCATAATAAGCAGTGCGAAGTGCCCACATGACGCAAGAACTTTATGAACGACGACCAAAAAGGCAAGCGACGCGGAGAATCGTGATGGAAATAATTGGTAAATTTAATCGCAAATGCTTGAAAAGCAGCATACGCGAAAGAGTTCTAATCGATTACCCTCGATTACACGTTACCTGTTCTATTGATTCTTCAAAGACCCCCGGCTAATTTTACAAAAATCTCTAAATTGTCAGAGTTAGTCGCGTCTTGTCGCGCATCAATAAACGTCGTCCACACAAACGATCAGCGAAATACCAAGGTGTGCACAGTGGTGTATTTCCTCGGGCTACACCTTGATTCGTAGATTGTCTACCTTATCCCTTTATAAGCACCAACCAATCTCGAAGATGACTTATCTTGCTTACTTATCTTGCATTCAAATTCTTCTATCCCGGTAATTCACGAATCCTCTGACTTATGGTATTTCTTTCTTTCTTTGGCATAATGATATTTGCAAATTACAGGAATCTAATTAATATGAAGTTTGTCTTGCCGCGAGTCAATTTTCACGGTAACTTTGCCTTTAGGTTAACAGGATTCCGGTACAACGGTATCCTAGCTCGAACGTGATCCTATTGCAGTACTATTTCGGCACTAAAGGGTCTCCGTTGCACCAGTTAAAATGACTAATGACGTCGAATTGATACGATTGACTTCGCGATTCGATACGCAATATCGCATGCAACAACATCGAGCAAGCAGGAAAAGATTTTTGGGGGAAAACGAAGAAATCCTTCGGGTTCCCCGGAGGAGAAAATTCCCTGAAAACTCCCTGAAAATTCTCTGAAAATTGACGAATAAATCAATCTACATAAACTTGATTGACACGCATCTATCAATCACTTTTTATAATAAGATTTCAATTACCCTGCCATTTCGGTCTAAAGTGCATGAACAGGTTAAACCTATTTACACTGATTAATCTTCTTTATCGATTGATCCGCTAGAAGGCTCTAAAATACAAAGCTGATATTATAATGCTTTAGCGATATCTCGAAGAAATTTGCATAAGCCACCGCGTATATAAAGATTAGCTTTACGTTAAGTGTGAAAACATTTAATATTACCCAACATCGCGAGCGAGCGATATAACCCCCAGAATATCGTCCCACCTCTTCTTTCCACCACCCACCACCATCGGGACCCCACGGACTATCATAGAATATTAAAACACATTTATAACAAGTGCATGCATCGGTCATTCTTTGGAAATTGCCATAAATTCTAGTCAGCTGTGGGTGATAGGTTTTTCATTAAAATCTCAATGAAAAAATGGTCCCTTTTCCTGGGGTTTTAAAACGAACGAGCGAATCACCCTTAAAGGTCATTGGTCGAGGAGGCTCATTTTGGGAGGTGTGTGAGAGGGGGGGGGGAGGATTAGGCAATGTTTATCGGAAGCTGAGAAGCGATCAAGGAAGATTGCAATAAGTAGGAGGAATCGTAAAGGATTCTTTCTCGACTGTAGAATGCAATTCCTATCGAAGGGACGTTTAACGTTGATGACAGCACTCGAAGCAGATGCCACTTTATTGTCTATTAGTTGTTTTCAGTGGTAGTGCCGCAATTTACTCGAGCTCGGTTGCGATTACCAGTGGCTTCCTCCCTTCTAAAGCTCCGCAAACCTCACCGCCTTCCTCCGTTACCCGCCTGCAGACACAATAACGAGATAACGATGCCGCAAGGGGATGCCTCGTAGCCCAATAATCCGCCATTCTGGAACGTTTACGAGAACATAATCCATGTTTCGTTTCTGCACAGCTATATTTTTGATCGGTTTCGACTTCGACGCTCCTAATCAAACGTTTCATTAATTTCATTAATTAATCCAAAAGCCAATCCCCTATAACTGGTTATATTTAGCAGTGAAACTAGATAATTTTACGGTTCTATCCAGTATTCATTTGCTCGGTTGGTGGAGAGGGGTAGGGGGCCTTCGTGAATTAGATTTAGATCAGACCTCTCGATTACTAGCAATTTTAGTTAATTGGCTTTAGGGACAGTTTGATTTTTAAATTAGTAATTAGCAATGGACGTAGCTGATCACCCTATTGATCCTTCAATACGATTTATATTGGATTTTATATTACACGAGAATTTTCATACATTACTTTTCTACCTCGATTTATATAATCGAACGGATAATAAATTGCCAGTCATTCTCATTGAGTTTCCAAGCGCAGAGCTCTTCGATATGATATAATTCTAAAATGTAATTGAAAAGAAACGTGAGAGAGCGTGCCAATTTCGTTGCTTTCTTGGTTTTCTGCCAGTCTACGGAATAGCGTTAAAATGGTAAAATAAGATCATAAAATAACATCCGTTTAAAATTGAGTTTTGTTATTCCCCGGGGAGTCAGCCGCTGTGTACTCTTATCGAAAAATTAAATCCTTATCGAAGGATCTTACATATTGTACGATTATTTCTCATTTGTAAAGCTTTCGGATGAAAATATTTTCAAAAATATTTAAATATCGAATGATTTTGTAAAATAATATTTTCGGACTAAAAAATCTTAGCAGAGTTTTACGAACGACCGGCCATTATTGATACACGGTATTACGCTATCGGGAGTTTTATGTTACGATTAAATCATATATATGGGCATACACAAGGGCGAAACGGAAAAGAGTAAAATAGGTGCGTAACGTTAGTGTAATCGCCTCATAGCCATTCAGTCAAGATTTACAGAAATTTAACTCTCGTTTACTTCTCTTTTATCCACACACTTTGATTTTAATGCTGCCCATGAGAAAGGGAGAAATCAGTACTAATACATTCATCAAATGCTCCAATTTTCCATATTTTATGAACAAACAAGATTACTTTGTGCGGGAATTTCGCGAGTGTCAGAATTACACTTTTTTCTTCGGTTTTTCTTTTTAAGTAAAAAATTTCTAGTTTCCTCCCCTTTGAGATTAAGGGTAATTCGTTTGAGGAAAGTAACTAGACTACTTGATTAAGAAAGGCAGTTAGACTACTAAAGAAATAAGACACACAGGTCGCGGTAGGGCTGGCATTGGGTTAATAGCAACATTGCTGTTAATTACGAAATTGCGCTACGAAGTTAACTTGGAAATTTTCATTAAGGGAAAGACTAACTTCTTGATGAAACTTGGTGTCTATTTTGAATAAGAGATTCTCCTTTTTCCTTAACTAAATAATCTCAAATATACATATACGTATATACATACGTAAATTTTGGTTAACGAAATATTTGCCCGTACTTCTTGTTTCGTGCCTCGATGTAAAAAAGAAGAAATCCAAATGTTAAAAGAGTCACGATTTCTCCGAAAGCGAAATTTCATTGGCGAGGGGGGTCTTTGTTAATCGTCCAACCGAAGTACAAATAGAATTCCGTAACCTCGGCTCGTTTCAAAATCACCTGAAAACTTTTACAATCCTCCATATCAACGGAGGGGGAGATTTTGTGTGTGTGGTGCTCGTTCGTATAGCCCATGCGAGTGATCCATGCCGCCTAACTCAGTCTGTAATCCAGTTAACGCTAAAAGCTTTGCAGTCGAGCTTCGAAGGTAGCAAACTCATAGATCTCGTATGTTGACGACACACTAAAACTAAACGAATTTCATCTTGCCCGATTTTCATGGAAGGGCCTGCATTTTCGATTTACAAAAGCCCGGCCATAATTAATTAAAAGTGAAAAAATAGTTTATAAGTCGAAATTGTCATTTCGCGCTAGATCGCGCTTGTCTATATGCCTTTGGTCCCGGAACTGTTGTGCATGGTGGTTGGATACCCGTAGATATCGCGTCGCCCTCTCCCCTTCCTCCCTTATTTGCTCGATAAACTCGCTAAAATCAAGTCCGCGCAGTGACTGAAAAATGGCATTTAAATTCGATTGAAAAAGGGGATTACACAGGCCGCGAAATAAATTACCAATGGATACATCGCTAAAATTGCCAGAGCAGTTTGCCAACACTGAAAGTTTGCGCGAACGATCATTAAAGAAACGGAAGAAAAGGGCTGGCAAGAATAGCAACAACTCCATTTCCTTATTAACTTGTAACTAATATAACTTGCCGCTGAAATGGACCAATGGGGGAAAAGAGACGATTGAATTACGAGTGCCACTTACAAGGCATGTGTGCTCTAAACCAAGACCATGACCATTCCCGCTTGTGACGTCACGTAGCCAAACGTATCCCCGGGGATTCGGTGGAAGCAAAGAGAAGGGTGGTGGTGGTGGTGGTGGTGGTGGTGGTGGTGGTGGTTGCCCCAGGGGGTTGGGGGTGGGGATTAGCGGGAAAGAGAGAAAATGCGCTCTCTGGCGTACAACGAGTGAGATGGAAACGAAACACAACATTAGCGGGTCGAGTGGGAACAAGATAAAGGGGCCGAGAGGGAGGAAAAGGGTAGGACAGGGTTGGATAGGGAAGGGAAGAGAAGGGAAGCGAAGGGAAGGGTGGTAGTAGTGTAGGGTAGGGCAGGGTAGGGTAGGGAGTGCCAGAGCTCGAATAGCCCGGGCCTGCATCTTCACACCTGCGCTAGAGTCTACGTACAGAGAGAAGAATGCAGCAGGTGTGTGCGTACCGGGATTTGCGTCCGGTTGCCAGGCAACTGGATCCTGTGACGTCACCGTTGACGTCATTCCTAGCCCCCACCGTTCGCATCGACCAATCAACGTTGCCCCATTGTGTTCTCTGTATACGTCGCGCGTTTCACGCGCAAGCCGCTGTTCACACCGATGCGTGACGAGCATTGCATTTGATGCGTGAAATTCGCACAAACACAAACACGCACACCCATTTGCTGCTTTTCAGATGATATCGCGTTATTAACAGGCTCTCGCGGCTAGCGTTAAGCGCTATCAGTCCCGCGTGACTTGACTAAATCTCGAATATGCTACCTGCCTTCTTGCTTGCTTTTGCTACTTGCCACTTGCTCGCTATCTAGCACATCCAACAACGCTCTTTTACCGTCT
The DNA here is from genome assembly GCA_037305995.1 of Sclerodermus sp. 'alternatusi'. Classification (NCBI taxonomy): domain Eukaryota; kingdom Metazoa; phylum Arthropoda; class Insecta; order Hymenoptera; family Bethylidae; genus Sclerodermus; species Sclerodermus sp. 'alternatusi'. The sequence goes on along the minus strand of CM074553.1, from coordinate 5,741,845 downwards.
ACCTAGATTTGCAAGCTGTGCTGTGCACCGTGAAACTTAACGGGTGCTACTGGATCTCTCATACTTTTTGCCTCTATTCGCGACAATCGATCGACTTAATAGCGCTGGAAAGTGCAGGTTTGCTGATAACGATAAAATTTCAAAAGAACTTTTCGCCTTTCCCTCGAGTTTTTTCTTTTTTTTTTTTTTTTTTTTTTTATTATATCCTCAACCCTCTATGTAACCGGTAAACACCTAAAACAGTATTTTTCCTACGAATAAATAGAATGCATTTGAGATACGCGTATTCCATTTGTTGTAAAAAATCTTCAAATTTGGTACGTTTCCAAATTTAGCGTGTGTTTAATTTTACTGAAATTAGTAGCGAAAGCTACGCGAAAAAAAAAGAACGAGTCTAATTAAATTTAGTGCGATTCATGCACGGTATTTTACGAAATATGAAATATTACGAATATTTTACAATTTACTTTTATTTAATATAAATTTTTAAACATTTCACTTATCATTACTATCTGTCCCCGCGTAATGACGCTTTGAAAACGAAAATAAAATTTTATATGCGAATGCAATTTATTTCCCTCGGTCTTCCTCCTTTTCTTTCGTATGGATTCGAAAAATATTATTTCTCAAATCTTCTCCATCTCTCTCCGTGAAAGTGGCGCGTGGGACGTAACCTAAATTCTGACCTCTGAACTTTCTATCATTATACTATCATTCGTCCGTGAAATCTGTTTGAGGTATTGTTCAGTTCTCTTGTTCACAGAACAAAAGCGCCTTTAATCTGTGGGATGATAGAAAATTTCTAATCTTTTTTTCTCCCTTCTTCTCTCTACCTTCTCTTTTATCACATCCATATATATCGTTTCCATTCAATTTTCAATTTCAGTATACGAATGGCGCATAAAATAATTTATAGCGGTCTGAAATTCAGTTGCTACAACGAATAAAAAGTTTTATGAAAAAGGCCATGTTTCCCCGCTACAAAATAAACTATTGTGTATTTGTCAGAAAACTCCTCGCGAATTAGTCCATAATAAAATTCATTTAATTGCTGGAACACTGAGAGCCTATTGATAACTTTTTTGTTTTTCCTGTTTTTTGTTAAACCCTCTAATCGCGAAACTTTGCAGAAAGTATTCTCGCTTTAGACTGTCGTTTTACCGCGCATATTCATTTTTATGCCTGTACCATAATATCATACCACTATATATTATGCAATGAATGTCTTGTCTTTATTTTAATCTTTCCACTCCAAGGATTTAATCTTTTGATAATACCGCGGAATGGCAGAAATGGTAGTAAAATAGAATAGAATTTACTCTACGAGGGATTTGAGTGAGAGAGAGAGATATAGAGAGAGGGAGAGACGAAGGATAGAAAGTATATTTGATTGATGTAGTGTAGTGGGTGTTTAAAGAGGTTACCCGTGCAAAGGGGTTCCTTCGAATCAAACCCTCGGCGAATAGGAGAGGGGGATGAAAGATCGAACCTCTTTAGGCCGTGTTTACAAGGCATTTCGTATGAGTGAGCATCGCGGTTAATCCTGCTTTGTGGAGCCGCTTGTTACGAGCGTCCCAGCCCTTTTCCAGAGTGTTTCAATCCCTTCTGGGTGGGCGGCCTCTGGTAGTAGTCTAAACGGAGTCTATATGTGGGTTATCGCGCCATGGCAATTCCCAATCTAGGTTATTGCTGTTGCAATCGGTGCGACTGCTGTGGCTTGCCAATTATCGGCTTCTCTCCCGCCTCGACCTCTTTCCGCTCACTTTGTCACCGCGAGCGCGAGCGAACTCGCCACTCAAATAATGAGGCTCCATTTTCCTGCTCGTCTAACCCCTTTTCAGCCATCGAGGAAACAAACCACAGTCTCTCCCCCCCCCCCCTCTCTCTCTCTCTCTCTCTCTCTCTGCCTATTCTAATTGAAACCTCATGGCAATCGATTGGGGTTGTGTAACACCGAAGAAATCGTTGAGAAAGGACCGGCGGCTCCTTTTCAGAGACCTCCGACAATCTCCCGCGGGGGTGTAGATATCCAGCGATACACGAATTTTCCTACTTGTGAGCTACTGACTCAACTTCGCGGATACTCCTCCCGTCAAGGACGCCAAGCCGCAACTGCGAGCGTCTGCTTTTCATTAGAAAGAAAGGCGCTGCTACCGCGGGTTGTGTCAGCGCGCCCGCATCATGCTAATTCCACTAGGAGGAATAAAAGCGAATAAGGATTTCCCAGGAAAGAACTGTATCAGGAGGTTAATCGGGACTACAAGCTATTTCGCAATTGCTAGAAATATCTTGAAAAAAAATTACCCTCGGATTTCCCGACAGACTTAAAGGTTAAAGGTAATTGACATTCGCCTCGATTAGTTTATCACTTATCACTTTATTTCTGAGATTTCGTAGAATGGTAAGCAGCGGCGCGAGCCAGGGCCGCTAAATGTCCCACAAGTTGCCTCAAGTTAGATTCAGTTTCCCACAGGACCGCATAATTGGATCTACTCGCCCCTCACCTGATAGGACACCTGCTAGCATTAATCCACTGAACGTCTAGTTAAGAAGCAAGCAGCAGCATCCCTATTACGAGTTTATAAATAATCTCCAGTCACAGAGGGGGCAGGGGGAGTCGATGCTGGTGGCAGCGAGTAGCTGGAAAACATAGCGAAACAGCAGCATATTCCGTGGATTAAGCTACGCGTCTGTTTCGCGAAGAGCGATTTATCTTTACGGTTAGCAAGTGCCTTTTTGCCTTTTTGCTTCCAACCTCCGATGCTTTTAACGAGGGTGGGGGAAGGCAGCCAAGATCCTTCGGGCGGACGGATAAACTATCTCTGGGGATGATCCGGACGTATAGTAATTGCAAAATTTATACATCAGCCTTCTTCTTACAAATCCATTAGCGGCATTACCAGAGTACATCGCCAACTTACGTAAGGCAGGCTGGAATAAATCTCGAACGAATTTCCATCCGCCGTGCCAATGCAAGAAGACAAAGCTGCTGAAACTGTACACCTTGCCGCGGCGCATCTTTCAACGTGGAATCTAATTTGCATGTTCTTAACGGCTGAAGGGAGAGGCGGAGAACAGGGGATGATCCGGTTTGTCGGTACGCGAGAGATAGAGAGAGAGAGAGTGAGAGAATACGACAGGGGCGATAGGTCAAGCCGTTGAGCCGTTTGCTCTTCGAGTCTTGGGCAACTGTACAGTTGACTCGGCCCATTCGTTAATTCTGTTGCTCGTAATTACTCGCGACTAACCCCGGGTCTTGACTAATCTGCCGCGTCATATTAGTCTTGTTAGCGCGTACCGCGACGGTGTCACCGTTGACCAGCTGTTCCACTACGCTTGAACTCTGATTCATACTCCGCTGAGTATTCCGATACATTACTTCGGCTTATTAAGCCCTGCATTCAGCACTCAATTAGCCAAGGGAAATCCTGGGCTCGGCTCCACTTGGGAATCCCGCTGCTCAGGTTACTTGGAGAAGTTCCCTCAAAGAATTTCCCTGTGGCTCGTAACGCTCGTGCTCTCTCTCTCTCTCTCTCTCTCTCTTCTCCTCCACCACTGGCCGGAGTCGATTTAAATACAGTTAAATCCAATGTTATCGCCAAGGAGCGAAGTTGAAGTTGATTCGGTTCAGTTTGCTTCCTCCAGACTGTTTTGCCTGCGGCGCCAGGAGGAGTACGTTCCACGTGTAACCGGAGAAAAGCAATCCTTAGGTTTGTCGCGCGTGTATGCGTGCAAGAGAGAGAGGGAAAGGCAAATCGAGGGTGGTTTTAGCATCGCGGCTCCCGTCTCGGTAAGCGGATGAAATTTCGTGGTAAGATCTGTGAGATAGTACCATTCGGAATTGGTGCACGCGCCGGTGCAGGTGCACCTGTTCCCGGACCCCGAACGTGATGCAGCGCTACACATTCGGGTTACAGGCAGATACACGGTCCACGTTTCATAACCCGTTGAACTGACCTACGCTCGTTTATTTATGCCCGCCGATATGATGTACGAGCCGTTTCTTCCGGCACCTTTGTTCGACCACGTGACTGCCCTCCATGCGAAATCCCGTTAACCCCCGCCGCCAACCCTCGATTCTCCTATCCAGGAAGTACGCTCGCGTTTATCCTCGGTATGAAAATTTCACAGTGCAAGTCCATGGGGAATTTACAAGTGTGTTGGACGAGAGAAGAAAAGTTTTGCAAAGTATCGAGAGAATCGGCGGCGTAGATTAATGAGGTCGGTGATTGGTGTTTGCCGCTACTGCTGGTGGTAGTGATGGTGGTGGTGGTGGTGGTGGTGGTGGTCCTGCATGCCCCGGGATATTTCGCTACCGGATGGCGTCAATCTCGATTATCTCGAACGGCGTGAAAGCAATTACCCCCTACGTTTAATGACGACGCCGCGTTTGACCGTCGATAAACGGTTTTGCATAAAACGCTGCGGTGTCCTCGATGGGCCACTGCCTGCAACTCGATTAACGGCAAAGTGCACTTGCACTTGCACTTGCACTTGCTTAGAAATGATATTCGGAACGGAAGCTACTCTCTCTCTCTCTCTCTCTCTCTCTGCACGTGGCATACAAGCAGGAGAAATAATGGAAATAGAGAGAGAGAGAGAGAGAGCTTGCGTCGATCGTCCATGAAAAGAGACGATTGTCGTTTCGGATCTTCGCTCGAGGAGGAAGAGAAGGAAAAAGAGGAACGGAAGAAACTATTATATCTATTAAGCGTCCAATGTGGCCCCGTTTCCTCGAGCTATTTCGGAAAATCTGACATTACCACGGCGGATAAAGCTGGGATTAAGGTTGGTGCTCTCCCTCCTCGGAACTGCTTCTAATATATCATCGGATGTAGAGCCGTCGAAATTGGAAGACGTAGCAAAATACAGAGCTCAAGAGGATTTGATTGAAAAGTATGGCGAATTCCTAATACTCGAGAGGTTTCGTTTCGGTTAACGAAAATTCCCCGTCTGAGAGACGTGACATCAGAGAGACACGGGGAGCATCGTCGGAGCTGGAAAACTTGAGGCGAGGAAGAAGAGTCAGCGATACGCGACGCCGAAAGCTGTGGAGGGACGGTGACTATGACGAAAACGGCGACGACGACGACGACGACGACGACGACGATGGGGTCATGAGTAGAAGAAACCTTGGATCGAGGGAGTTTGCGAAGGGTATAGCTTTTCCTTCACGGGAAAGTTCCGACGTCTGTCGGTAATTGGAAACTTTCCGATTGCATTCCTACTTTCCGACTACGTGCCACTGGATTCGCGGCAACATCGCGTTAGATCAGATTCTTCACGGTAGAGATGACATCTCTCGAAGGACGCTTACGGCATTAGAATAAGTGCATCGGTACTTAAGAGATCCTTTAAAACTGATCAGCAGCCGTGGAAAAGCCTACGATCGCATCCTCGTCACCCGCCTCCTCCCCCATCTTCCTCCTCGACGACCCCGGGATCTTGAATCGGAAATCTCTCGCGGCAAACTTTCCACATCTATCAGTAATTGGAAAGTTCCCGATTGCATTAGTACTTTAGTAGCGATATGCTCTGGATGAGTGCTGGCAACATTGCGCCAGATGAAACTCGACCAGTGACAAGCAGGGGAGGGAAGCGTTACTCCCAAGTATTATGTGTGTGTGCGCGCGTATGTGTGTGCGTCAACGTTTACGCACCTTTCGTCCATGCATATTTATTACTAATAAAACTTTCGCATTTAAATTTTAAATTCAAGCATACACGCTACAAACAAGCTTCGGGCTAAACTATTGAACAGCAGCGACATTATTGTAATTTTATTTCCTTCCGCGCTCCCGCGAAACCCTTCGATGTCACTTTTATTTTGTTTCGTTGTTATTTCGCCCCTTTCCCATCAGGATTGATAAATGAAGTTAAATTGCCCCTTCAATTAGAATAAATGAAAGCCCAAATTATCTCTATTAAATTTCATTTGGAAAAATTAACGGGTCGCCGCAGAAGTGATTGCAGAAAATTCATCGAACGAAGTTTGCGCTATTTTTGTTTGAAAATTTACGATAGAGCGAATTCTCGCTCGATAGCGGAGTCTTTGCGCGATTCTCGATCGTTCGTTGCATAAACTTTTGCAAAATTAGAGCAGAGGTTGGGGAGCTACGCGAGCAGCGAGGCTGCCATTTTGAAACTGTCGTTTGCAGGCGCCCGTGCTCCAGCATGCCGCTAGAGCACACCGATACAAGATATTTTTTAATCTCTTCCATAAATCCAATAAAAAAGGCTCCCGCCGCGCGTTACTCTTAATAGCAAAGGTAAAACTCGCGCTATAAAAGCGCGTCAAAAATGAGAATTTAATTAAGCAATAAAGATAATAAGCTCCTTTAGCTTTAAAAGTATTACTGCTCAATTAAACATGTGTAACGAGTGTCTCGCGTAAAACGATGGAATTTATTGCGAGGAGTGAAAGCGACGACGAGTAATCGTAACGAGAGAGAAGAGAAGCGGTGTACGCGGAAATGGAAAATATTCGAGAAGCGCGATAAAATCTTAATGTGGAAAATCGACAAGGAATTTTCAAATTGCATCGAGAGGCTCTCGCACACTGATTTGACATTTCCCTGGCTTACGCGTCACATAAAGCATAAAACATTCAGTTTGCATTCCTTGTTCACGCTTCGTGTCTTCCGGAAATTGCATTGCTGTAATAGTACCACCTGAATCTTTTACCATAATGTTGCATAACTTTACATTATAGAAGAGGCGGCAAATTGCAAATCGATCCAAGTTCCTGGCCGGCCAACTTTGAATCTCGCGAGTATTTCAGGTCTTATCGGGAGCAGCCTTTAAAGTTATTCTGAAAGTCAGATGGAAAGGGAAAGGGTGAGGGGGATGGCGACAGGGGAGAGAGTGGGAGTCGAGAAAGCTCCTCGTGTTCCGTCATAAAAATATTCTCTCGCAAGCGGAGGAAGAGGAAGGAGGAGGAGGAAGAAGAAGAAGAAGAAGAAGAAGAAGAAGAAGAAGAGGAAGCTCGAAACGCTACGCATCCACGCGGTTCCATGCGATGCTACGTGGGAAGGAATATGAAAAGGACCGGGGAGAGCTGGTAGTTCCTTGAGCGGGGGCGTAGTTGGTTTCACATTTTCCCAAGTTATTCTCGGCAGGCTTCCCTTCGCAAAATTGCGTCGCTGTAATAGAGAGAAGGACCCTTCCTACACTGAGGAATCCCAGTCCGAGATCTTCTGCCGTTTTATGGGCCAGCTCGCGCTTTATTCTCGTTGCTCCCGCGAGTTATCGTCGACCAGGATCGACAGAGTATCGTCCTCTCCCTGCCGAGAAGAACGTTCCGTTTTTTTTCCCTATTTTTTCTATTTTACGCCACACACACACACACGCACGGAATATCGGATAGAGCTCGAGCAAACGAGCAAACTAAAATGCCCCCCGTTAAAGCCACGATGTCCTTTTCTGACACAATCAGGCGAATTCCCCGACGTCGCTCAATAAAAAGCCTAATGCTTCGGATAATCAAAACGGCCAGAAAAAGAAGAGCGATCTCTCTTAATCCATGTGGAAATATTGCCGGGAATGTTTCTTTCGAGCTAGCTCTCAAGTTTTGCCAGCGTTGTCCGATTATTCGTGAAAATGCCAGGTACCAATTTATCAGGATCGTATTATCAAGGATGATATATTTTACATTTTCATTTTCATTGCAGTGTATCAGTAGTTGTTCCCCCGTAGTATTTTATCAACCGGGAGAGACCCCCTTCGTGTAGGTATTCGTCAACAAGGAGCGCGAGGAGAAAATCGTCGAGCGAGTCCTGCCATTGCATTCGAAACTCGCTTATCGCGCGGGTTCCTCCTCGTTTTGCCTCTTTTTATTCGCCCACCCCCGCCAACCAAACTGCGTGGCTGCGCTTCGTAGGTGGAAAACTTTATATTTCGTCGCGAGCATAAATTCTCTGACTCGAACTCAGAATTTCTGGAGGACGAAGACTTCCTTCCGCCTATCCGCTATCACTCATCGTTGCTTGTTAAGAACCGGAGAAGCCGCTCGTCGGATCATTCCGTCTCTCCCACGTATTTTTTACTCTTCCCCCCCCCCCCCCCCCCCCGTTATAATGAGATGTTCGAGTGTTCGTAGGGAAATATCGCGGCCTTCGAAAGAAGCGTCTGATCGATAGGCCGGTGACGAGAAGCAATGAATTAAACGAGATTATTAATGGGTATAATGCGATAACAATAATGCGAAATACTGGAGGACATTAAGGAAGGGTCGCGTGGTGGTTAATAGCGCGGTAACAATGTTCCTGCTCCGTGGGCTCTCCTCCTATCCCTAAAGAATCAGGAGCACACACTATAATAGAATGCAAGTAACACCGATCCATCAAATCAGCTTTCGCGTTTGCCCACATTTTTTGCCACTTAGAGGAACATCCGCGTAGGACCACACAATGATGAAAAGAAACGTAACAATAACGTGGCTGGTAGAATATAACGAAATGTAAAAGCAGATGAGACCGGTAGGAATATAAATTGAGAAAAAAATTGAAGCTGCTCCATTTTATTCGGGAAGGAAGAAAAGATTCGGACAGTATAAAGTATGAGCTTGCTCTAATTGAGATATATATTCGGATGATGATTCATGCTCGTCTCTCCCCCTCCCTGCTCACTTTCTTTCTCGCATTTCAATGTTACGGCGTATTCTTCTCCAAGATAACGATCAAAGTTCGTCAATTAATTTTTCCTCGATGTTCTCGCACGGGGGTGTCGGAACGATATTACAGAGTAGCAAGAATAATAACGACGATAATAATGCTGATTGCACTCAACTCAGGAGGGAGGAGGGGGCACGAGTGTACGTTAGTATTCTCCTGTATCTTCGACGTGCGGAAGGCAAGAGGAGGAGGCGCGTATATTGTAGCGGTTGATATAAAATCATGTATCATCGGATTCCTGCAGATAGAACATCTCGTAGTTTAATGGAGAAACGTGAGTATAATTGTAGCAGACACATCTGGTCTTGATCCATCCTGTCGCCATGGCAATACCGACGATCGGAATTGACGTACGCTAAGCCAAGGTAAAATTTATGATCGGACAGAATATCGATCCAATGGCGAAGCTGCGAAGTCAAGAACGACGTTTTCTCTATGAAGCCTTCGTAGTTTCTGAGAACTCATGGAGACAGATGGCCCGCGCGTGCCGTCTGCCAGAACAAGCCACCCAATATCAAACTCAAACAAGTTCACTCGCTATTTTGCCTTTTACCATTTATTTCGAGCACCTGCCAATTTAAATAGAGCCACGGGCCTCTCGATAAGATGAGTCTTTGAACGCTCGCGCGTCCACTTCTACCGTAAGTCCACTGAAAAAACGTATTCCCGTTTTCTTACCGCCAAAAAATAATCCACGGCTCATTCGAAAACTCTTCTCGAGTACCGAGGTGCCAACACAGATTCGATTCATCAATGACCAGCTGGAGAAGAAGGCTCTATACACCGCAACTCGAATCATTCTTCTCGAGCAGAAAACTTCGTAATCTCCATTATATCGATAGTTTATTAAGCTCTATATACACGGGCCCCGGCCGTAAGTTTATAGTTTTACATCTAATTTTATAGAGGGAGTTTTACAAACTTTGATTTATTTTATACTTTGGAGATTTTAATTACTTTAGAGTTTCATAGATTTTAATAAGTTTTACAGCTTCATAAATTTTGATTAGTTTCATAAGTTCATTAAGTTCGTTCGGTATATTTCCATATATTCGGTGAAATCTTATAGTTGTGTATAAAGTTTGATTTATTTTCTTCGCTCGGGTAGGTGAGTATACGCGCGCGCGCGCATCAGTTTCTAGCATTGCTCGAGGGAGAAGTCCTAGTTCGATTACAAAGAAATCATTCCGTTCTCATTTTACTTTCGTATAAGCAGCAGCTCTACACGCATGTATACACGTACACGCGTATTTCTAATGGCATCCACGTCTCATAAATTTGTATTATACGTTCCCCCGGGCTTTGAGAGGACTGTCTGAAAGATTTCAGCGCTAGACAGCGATCTTATCCTTATCTGTCGCAACTTTCGCAAGCATCTCGCTTGCAAAAGTTCCATGCTCATTTTAAAATCGTCACATTACTCGCTGAGCTCTACACTCTCTCTCTCTCTCTCTCTCTCTCTCTGGATGGGAGAAATTTTCCAATGGCCATTGGAACATTCGCGACGTATAATTGCCCCACGTCGCGAAACACAATGGGTTATTATCTGTCGGTTACATTCGCGACAAAGGTGAGGATAACGGAGCCCTATCTAATTGACAAAATAATAACGATAAATATATATTATAAGAGTCGTTAAGATAATCCGTCGAAAGTACAAGAGAGACTAAACCTCGTGGAATGTCTGGATATTCCCAGACAAAGTTTATTTCGGTCGTGTCGTATCAATCGCGCAGATAACGATATCGTCCGCGTCTGCCAGGTTGAAAAATAATCTTGATAGGAGAAGTATCGGGAGGAATCGCGAGAGAAACAATTACGATGGGTTCGAACAGTGACCGAGCATTTTCGTCGGTCCGATTTAGAAAAATAGCGAGAAATATATGGAGCAGGATGCTGGTGATGGTGGTGGTTGCTCCCATCCCAGCTGACATTGCTTGGAGGGAGAGCTGGATAGGGGTTGAGGATAGTGAAAAAACAATGGGAAAGATGGCATTGATCCGTAGACGCCATTTATACCAGTACACGTAGAGTAAATTGAATTCTTTAAATCACACGGGGAACTGGCCAACGCGATAAAGCTTAACTGCTGCCGGGGAAAATTCACACTTTTCCGCACCGACACGAAAGCGGATGGTAACACTGCGTAGTGCTGCTGCGTCATCACAGCTTTATCGCCACGTCGTCGTCACAGGCGCAGCGCGAAAAGCTCGGGCTGTAAAACGTTTCGCAGAATCGTGAGAAGGAGGAAAAAAATAATGGCTCTTGAGCAACTACCCGTGCGAAACAGCGTACACCTCGTCGAAGCTCGAGTGCCTATTGTTCCGCTTGGTCTTCGCTTTGGCTCTCGACGACGCGAGGTCCAAACCACATCCATCTTTCTTCGATTTCCTTCCCCTCTCTCTTCTCGCTTCTTTCCTTTCTAAATCCACTTCCCTAACCTGCGTGCTTGGCCTCGTTTCCACCCCCTCCCCTCTCACTCTCACTTGTAAAACTGCCTCTTCTCACGCGGCGACCTTTTACTTGTTCGTCCATCCCCCTCCCTCTCCTCTGGACTGTTTCAGGCCCAGTGCCCGTATGTGATGGAGGAACGATCTTGAGAGTGGAGAGGATTAGCGGATTACGGGAACGATGGAATTATTTCGCTTTACGCGGAGATTTAGGGGAGGCGTCGTCGACCGAAGCAATCTTCGCGCGGTAGCCGGTGGAATTCATTTATTCCAATTGCCGGAGCAATAACGTTGATCAAGCCCGGTTTCAATGGCGGAAGAATAAAGTTTCATGGAAGTGGCGCGGAACCTTGTTTCTGGAAGGTCCCGCCATTTCCTGGCAGGATGTATGGCTATCCAGGGACTCGGTTGGTTCCGCCAGGGCGTATCGCCCTAACGTTGTCGGCCTATTTTTTCGGGATGCAGGAAAAAAGCGGGGTATCGATGCGCCTTTTTATCGGCTTCGAGAGAAAGATACACTCGCGCTCGCCCGCTGAAATTGGTCTTGCCGAGACAAAATCGCTCGAGGTAGATAAAAGGGTCTCGCAGTTTGGTCCCTTCGAAAACTCATGGAACGTCTTATCGGGGTCCGATCCACGCGGTATACTAGATCGCAAACGAGCAATAATACGCTATCGATAAGATCGCCCCTGTTCATTGGATAGCCATCCACAAACTCCTCCGATACACTCTGAACTTTTGAAAACTGCGCGCCCTCGCTCGCTCCTCCCTAATTCCTCCAATAATTGCCACGATACCCTTTTCGTTTGTCCCTCTCTCCTCTGATATGAAGGTTCGTTTCGCGCAAAGTGTCTTGGATCCGAAAATGCTCCGTGAAACCTGATTTGCGGTTGCAGTAAAACTTTATGGAGTATATCGGAGAATTGTCAGGGGTGGTGGTGGTGGTGGTGGTACCTGTGGGATGTCCGAGTAGAATTCCCTTCGGGCTTGTCCTGCCGTGATCACAAATCGCTTCTTCCTTTCCACCTTGCCTGACAAGCCTAATGGTTAATGGATCGACTCTGCCCTTCGAGATACCGTAGATCGTACCTCAACTGGACAGCTCCGAAGCCACGGGGCGGATTGATGATTACCCCTGATATATGGACGACGGGAATGTCGAAAAAGTTTCATATTTCACCGCGGATAATAATAGCATATACATAGGAAACATAATAGCTCCCCCATTGCCTAACTGTAACACGGTTTCTTGTTGCAATATGCACCATGTCCAATATTTATGGAGAAGCGACTAAATGGATGTGCAGGGAGGGTAGGAGAGGGGAGGCTTCGCTTTGGAAGAAAGCTGTTGATTTTAAGAAGATTTTACGGTGCCTTCAGTATTTAAATTAGAGCTTTGAAACATTGCGATAATCGATTTCCTCTCTAGAGCAAATTTGCTAGAGGTTCTCTCTCTCTCTCTCTCTCGAGTCAAGGAGTTTCTCCGAGGGGACCCCTAACTCATATTCGACTGGGGACAAGCGGTGTGCTCGCGATGATTCCTCTCTCGGTAGGTCCCTGAAGACGTGTTTGCAAAAATACCAACCCCCTTTGTTCGTCCCCAAGGATCTCACCACTTGTACAGAACTTGCGCGCATTTCACCTGGTTGCGAAATGCTGTCCCACGCAAGCTCGAATGTGTTTTTTCGTCGGAAGCGTCGTGTCTCTAGCAGCTTAAACTCGAATGATCCGGAAAACAAATTGGACAAAGTTTTGCTTGGAAATGATAAAAAGCTGCGGGGTGCGAGAGGCGCGGCGAAGCGAGAGGGATCGGGATCGCGCAAATAATTAATAAGAGTAGTTTAATTAAAATCGCGCGCGAGTGTTATAAAGTTAAATTGGACAAGTAAATCGTGTAACCAATTCATACGAGTAAATTGTATCAAGTCCTGCCAAAAAAAACTTGTCTATTACCTTCCGTGCTGTGGGGAATCCGAGTGTGCGTTTCACCTGGCTGTGGAATAGCGCTATTTCCAGCTTGGAATTGCTTTTTTTTCAGCTATCTCGCGCGAGTTGAAATGATCCCGAGCAAATTGGACAAAGTGTAGTTTCGAAATAGTGGAAATCATAGCGAAATAAGTTGAAAATTCCAGAAATAACATTGGCGCGTATCTCGAACGTTACCAAACAAATTCTCCGGCAATTTGTCTCCTTCGACGAAGGGCCAAATTCACCTTTGTTCCAGGAATTTGCAGAGGAACGTTATATGTGACGGGTTTATTTATAGACTGCATTATATCCTGCGAGAAAGGATTGCCGTTGGAAGAATATCCCAAGTTTCCTGCGCAACTTTCTATATATCTGGTCCTCTCCCGGTTGTTTCTGGCAAAAAGGTACTTATTCAAGGGTAGGAAAGTCTGTCTTAAAGGTCGCACGGTGACTTTCAAAGTGGGTAATAAAAGTTGTAGAAGTCTATGGAAAAAGCGGGGATGGGGTTGGACAAACGCCGGGGGTTCGGAAGGTGGAGAGAGGGGAGTAAATAGAGCCAGAGGCAGAAAGGCGCTGTGTATAACGTCGATAAATCATATAAGAAACGCTTTTGTTTTTCCAAGTATATTTTTCTCGCGAAAAAGCGATGGTGCCCCCTCCCCCCACAGAATGATTTCTTCTCTAATCCCCATCTGTTCGGCTCCCCGTACCGACAAACTTAAATAATTTCTTTATTTCGCTTCGCGAGCAAATGGCGAACGACGCACTGGCAGTGCCCGGAGACTTTTGTTGTCTTGAAAAAAAAAAAAAAGTATTATTACTGCTGTAAATTTTGCAGAATTATGCAGGCAGAGAAGCGCGGGGGAGAACACGGTGCATGACGCAACTTATGTTTCGTAATGTTTTTCCTGGAATATAATTTCGCAACAAATCAGCGGTGGGCCCCATATGTGTTAGCCTTAAACGACCACAGGGGCTGAAATCGCTACTAGCCAGGAGCAACCCGGAGGGTTGCACAGTCAGAAACATAAAATATAAGCTAGAAAAAAATACAGCCAGTGGAGGAACAAGAGCGCGCGGCGTACATTGGCCTGTGGCTGACAGCCGCACGATGGTCCTCCACCACGTGGAAAATTCCAGAACTTCCTTTGACCCATAACACTCCGCCCGCTGCCCTACATTCGATTCTAATGAGCGTTCTCCAGTTTCGACTTCAGCGAGAGTAGAGAGTGCCACCAAGGAAAAATCATTTTGCGGGGTGAGGATGCTCCGAGTCATCCAAAGTGTCACGTCCAAGATACAGTACCGAGAAGCACGGGGGGATGATGGGTGTTTGCGGATTCTCACGCGGAGTCTCTAATGATGAATGATTAGAATATCAGGCGCATTTTCTCTTCCACCGAATCGAATCGAATCGAAAGATTCTGCCTTTAGACCTCGGCGCAGCTCTCATCTTCCCTTGTACTTTGCAATTTTCATGATAAATCGCGTAGCCGCGAGATAAATTGCCACTCGACGATCTTCCCGTTGGGCTCCATGGGGATTGCATCACAGTGGCGTCGCCTCTTTTGCTCCGCAACGAATCGACGGACAACATATTGTTCCAGCAAATCTTTCAAATAATGCAGAGGAGACCCGCGAAGCAACCCTGAACGAAAATCAAATTATCCTCTCGCTACTCTAGGAAATACATCGCGTATTAATCGAATTTATAATTAGAGCAAATCTCTCGTTTTTCTCTCTCTCTCTCACGCGCGCGCGCGTGACCTAACGTTCGACAATGTTTGCCAAGGACTTGCCAAAGAATTGGCAGGATTTGGCAGGATTTGCTGAAATTTCGGGAAGAAGGGTGCTATCGCTTAAGTGACAAACAACCGAAGAAAATGGAAAGCATCAATTTTATTTTCAATGTGTTTGCTTGCTCTCGCGCGGCAATTCATGTATCGCATGGCCGCGGAAACATTTTTATTCATTCCTGAATCATACTTGAAAAAGAAACGCGCCTGGAGTATTCTGGACTCTTGAATATTCGGTAGAAACTAGCGGAGGACGTGGAGTATGATAAACACTTGGATACAGTGGAACATCATGGCACTAGCCGGTTGTGGTTCACAACGGTTATGTTCAAAGGCCAACATCCTGGTAAGAGATCGTGCTTTACGAGGCTGTTTTCATAAGCGAGAGACGACGATATAATTTTCGTGTCCGTTCCCGTGGGAGCTCAGAGGAGAGAGGTCGTGTTGATATCGACCGGGACTCCGCCCTGTTCTCTGTACTCTCTGTACTCTCTTTTCACTCTCTCCCTCTCCTCTCTCTTCTCTCTTCTCTCTTCTCTCTCCCCCTTCCCCTTTCCCTCCTCCTACCCCTGTCCCTGCCCCTACCTCTACCCCTACCCCTACCCCTTCTCCCTCTCACTCTCACTCACCCTCTCCCTCTTTCACCAGCCATTTATGTTTCACCATTATAGTAAAGACAATACTCGAAAACCTGCCGAAATATTGTTTCGCATTGTACAGCTTGTGCATTTTATCAAGAAATGTAATGAATATTATTCACCCCAGGGTTTTCTCCTCCATCTGTGGTTCAGTCGAATAATCTTGTCCGCGGAATATACGCGTGTGCGCGCACGCGTGTATGGATCATAGAGAAAATTAAAAGTGAAGAAAAAAACAAAAGCTTTTATTTGCAAGAGCAAGAGATTTGGCAAGCTTTACGGTTTCCCTCGAATTTTCACTGTATTCTCTCTTTTCGCGAGTAACCTTTGACATTCTTGAGCATTGCATTTCTTGCTTTTACAAGATTTCTCAAATTTCTTCGAAAGGATCAGGTGGTCCTGCTGCAAAGTAGAATTTCATTTTCTCCTTTGCTTCCGTTTTCTTTACCTGCCTGATACACTCGCCCCCTCCCATTCTACCGGAGAAATGATCAGCTCTCCTTCGTAAATGGAAAAGTTTCGCGAAACAGTTTATTTATAAAATAACCTTCCGCAACTTATTTACTCCTTGTATTTTCTTGGGGTAAAATAAAATTTAAATTATACTTTATGAAGGAAGCACATCTCGATATTTATTCCCATGGCTGGAGAGTGGAAAAGAGAGTGGAAAAAATAAGTGAATCGATCGCAGTTAATTTACCTCGGGTCTCTCCGCTTTATTTTTCCCTGCAACGTTGCAGGAGGAAACTTACGCGCGAAGAAGGCGCGTGGAACGTGATTTTTTCAATGTAGGCCAGGAACAGAGGGTGAAAAAAGGATCAACAGGCTTTGGCGCGGATCATCCCTTAAATGGGCGCCTCCGCGCCCTCGAACAATCCGGCTCGATCGTGGAAGACGACCACTACCGGTAATGAAAAATTCAATCGGGGAAATTATCCCGGTTCGATTGCTCGGGACAATTCCACAGTGAATCAACTCGGAAGTTGATTCTACGCGCGGAGCATTATCGCCGCTGGCTTTACCCCGATGGAAATTTCAGAATGACGTCACTAACTGTCGGAGAGACCCAGTGGCAGAGGCTCACTTTGACGCTTGAAATATATTATCGCTGGCGCACAGCAAATCATTCTCACAATGTGTCATCCGATACAAAATCTTGGAAGCCTCTGGCGTGATTTCGACCGTAATAGCGACAGCTGCACCTATTGCAATCAGCTGGCGCGCGCTGGCTAATTGTTAAGATCAGGAGATAAGATCGCGTTATTTCAGGAACGAGGCAAACGCTCTTAAAATATTGGCGACAGCTTGTTCCTAAGGCGCTAATGCTTATTCTTCGAATGGCGAACAATGGACGTTTTTGCACTCGCAATCTGGAAAATAGATCTTCTTGTTCGCTGGGACTGATGATTAATCCGCGAGATTATAACCGCTTAGACTAATTTTGTCTAAGAAACATCGTTAAGGGGAACCATTAGAGACTAGTATCAATTTTTTTGACAGCTTTGAATCATTAATCCTGAGGAATTAGACTTCTTCCTCAACTCGCGCTGGAACTGATTATCAATCTTGCTCCATGGAACACGATGCTTTTCCATGGAGAAGATCTCAAGATAGGTGCAAATATCGCGCGATATTTTTTAATAATTTCGGTTTTTGCGATGATTTTGCTTGTTTTTGGTTTTTCGCTGTCGTAAGAGTAGAGCAGTGAAGAAGAAATCGATGAAAAGAGCCAGCGATCTTCCAACCAATTCATCAGAAAATTAATTATACAGGCACCCCCCGGCACATAAATGACAGAGGCGGTTCCCCAAAGCTAACAATCTCTCGCGATTGTTCCGTACGCGAGCGTATAAATATCTCAGGTTTTTCTAGTAATTTCGGTTTCAGCCGCACATTAATTGCCAGCAAAATTTTCATTAGTTTACATAATCCGAAGCACAACGCTCGGATTTATACGCGTAGCCTGGCTATAAATAAGCAGCAGCATTTATTATTAGAGCGTGCAGGGGGATGTGGGGGTGGGTCGGGGGGTCGAGGAGGAATTTGTTGGTTAAGCTAGTTTGAAAAATCGAAAGCTATCGGGGCGAAAAGTGTATGGGAAATGGAAAAGTGTCGGCGTGGAGTAATATTGCTTGAGCGATGGCGCGCGGGGGTGTAGGTGAGTATTGGATAAAGGGATGAATAGAGACGATCGAAGGAGCAACCGGGGGTGTAGGTGGACGAGAAAGGGGCGTATTCTAAGGTACGGTCGCATTGAATCGAGGGTGTAGTATAGTCGGCAGCGTGTTGTCGGATGTCCTGCTGATCGATAACCTAACCTATTAACCCAGTAGCCCAGCGCGCATGCTTCCTCCGAGCGTAGGCGTCACGACTACTCCCGTGACGTCACGGATTCCGTCGCAATATCGATTGAAAAATCCGGGAAATGTCCCAGGACGTCGTCGAGCATTTCTCGTCTCCGCTCGTTCTTACTCGGATTCCTTCGGTTAAATAAGATTTTCCCCAACAAAGAACCCCTGTGCGCGATCGTTTCTCTGTCTCTCCCGTAAATGGCTCATGGCGTTTCAACGTGTTCTTCATTTCAATTTTCACGTTCACCTGGATAACTACCAGGCGATTCCTCAACCCCTTATCCTACCTCCCTGCATCGATTGGATACCACACCAAATCGTATATTATGTTCTCGTCTCTCGCCACGCTCCATTTTCCTCCTCGCCATGCACGCAATAATAATTTACTAATAATAATCCGCAGGTTGCGTTTATCCTTATCTCATTACGATGCACCGGCGGATATCGCTATTTCTTATTGTAGATTTCGTTAATTGTCGAGAGATAGCGAGAGTTTAAATAAAACTTAAAGAAGAGAATCTGGAACATGCTCCAGTTACGCGATAAGCTTCTAAAGAAAATCAAGCAAAACTGCGATCGTTCTGTCGCGAAAACAAAATATTAATTGCTCGGTTCCACATTGTTCGAGCTACGCTCTATCCGTGGAGGATAACTCTTAACAAATTCCTCCGAATGTAAAATAGGTTTCGTCCAGAATCCGTTTTTACAGCAACGTTTGCAATCGGGTGTCTTCGCGTTGATTGCCGCATCAATTTTAAAACACACTCCTCTGAATATCTCAAAATTTAATTGGTGGATTCGACGCCACCAGGAGATGTGAGATTTTTCAAAATTAAAATTCATCTCTTTACTGACAAGTCAGACACTCGATCTACGTGTTTGCGTGCGTGCGTGCGTGCGTGTACGTGTGCATGTATGTGGCAATCGATTCTGGCTCCTTCTTTCTATCATATGCCATGAATTATGCATGAATCGTCGCGCACGCAAGACGATCTCGTTTCTTCCTTTCGTATGCGATACACTTCTGTCGTTTATGGGACCTCACAATCATCCGATATCTCGATATCTGGATGAGAGTAACGTCACGCCTGCAGTTTTATTAGTCGCTGCCAACGTTTTAGCGTTAAGTAATTGCATCGGCGATTATCGAGTTCCAGCGACCGAAGCCATTCTTAAAAGGAGAAACGATATCATCGTGTGGTATTTGCTGATTGATCGACACCCCATCGACGCCCTTCCGCGTCAGAGGCTCTCGCGTTTAATATCCCACCACTATAAGCGTAAGGACGCTTAGGAAATCATTTATTTCCCTCTGTTTTCATGAGACACCGGCATACGAGACGACGACGCTCTTCTCTTGGCAAGAGTCTTTTGTCATGCATTCAAGTTCAAGAGTAATCGCACTGAAATTACTGGAAATTTCAAGAATGTTCTGCCACTTGGCTCCTGTAACCTTGAGCTTTCGAGCGGAAGCGAAGATTGCTCTACGGTCACTCGGCACGGTTGCGTTTCGTGTAGTAGACCAGGATAATGGGAGAGAGAGAGAGAGAGAGAGAGAATTTTTCGATCAAATAAGAGACGCGGCGGTGATCTCTCGAGATACCATTACTGTGTTTCCATTGTCATTGTCATTATCTTATCACGCAATACCGCAATGAGACTCCGAATTCGATCCGACGATAATCGCACGGTGATATTAGAAATAGACGCCACTGTGCCAAATTTCGTGGCAACGTTAAATTTCCCTGGCCGACGCGTTACGCTGGATTTAAAGGAGGGTTTGCAGGGCTCACCTACATAAAGTCGACGAATCGATTCAGCCACTACCTCGCCGGTAATCGCGTTGACCATTCGCCGAATATTGCTTGCGCTCTCCCCCCTCCCTACTTTCCCTGGTATTGCAAGTTGGATTGCTACGAAGATTTCGGAAACCCTCGAGTCAACGGCAATTTCCATAAAATTTGTAATTTCAATGAGAATTCGGCAAACATCCGGGGAATATCTCGAGCGCCGTGCGGAACATCTGCCTCGATCGGTACTTGCCCCACCGAAGATACACGCAGACACTTTTAAATTTCGCTCGCGTGCCGACAACACCGCTCGAAACAATGAGAGAACTCAATTTCGCCCCGTGCATGCAAATGCGAGAAAGATCCTCCGTACACAGAAAGCGTTGCTGGCAAATGATCGCGCTGGAAATGATCAATGTCGTTATTACGAGAGCAAAGTAAATCGGTTTCTTCGTCGAGCCGCTCTCCCAGTAGTTATTTATGCGAGCGTCCAAGTTTTTATCGCGCGTATCCGGAGGAGAGGCAAATTTATTTAGAAACTGCGTTAGCGGCAACGTAAGTCTGCCGTGTGCACGCTTGGCTAATTAATTCAATTAAATGGTAATGGAAATGTATGTCGGCGGGGGTGACCACATTGCGGCCATAGACTGGTAATTTTGCATGCTTGAATGTGCGTGCACTATGCCACGAGAATGCACACACTCGGTAATAATTACTATAACACGGGAGAATTGGGATTGCGCGGAAGAGCTCGCTGATTCGGTAATTCTACGTGCTTAATGGCACATACTTGCCTATCGTTCACACTGCATGCTATTTCGCCATAAAGACTGCCAAGTGCCTATTATAGCGAGACGCCGAGTCAATTCAATTAACTGCAGAAAACGAAGGCCGACGCGGCTCGATCGCGACGCTATCGGCAATCGCGGCTGTTTTGCCGCGTGGGGAAAAAAAAAAAAAAAAAACTCCTCGAGGATAATGCCGGAGGAAAGGAGGATAGATGTGCGAATCGCGGATCTCTCTGGAGCGCTCGTCGGAACCACGCGACCACCGATCAACTGGTTCAAGGTTATCGAGGATCGACTCCCAACCAGATCCAGGTTTCGCCCGAAAGACGCGGGGGAGGCGCCAGTGACCTGCCTGACCAATCTGCCCCCTGGCTGTGCGCGAACACTTGCGAGGAAGTGGTTAATATCAACGATAACAACGGGCGCAATGGGCGCGATGGGGATAAACCGACTGTTTTACGAACGCGACCGAATTAGAATCATTGTTTATGAGATTCCCAGGTCCTGCGCGAGCTCGCAAATTCAAGTCCAATGGGGACCAATGAGTTACATGGCTTTTTGGCCGTAGACAGTGAGGAGGGAGGGGGGAGGGGTGGAGGCGCCATTATCCGCGTCCATCCGAAAGCAAATTCATTTCCAAGCGGACGCACCCGCGTACGCGCGAATCGGGAAGTTCCCTCCATCGGTTTATATTTAACGGGGGTTGGGTGGGAGGAGGGAGAGGATGTTTGGAAAACAAGACAAGAAGGAGTGGCAATAATAGCTCGGCCGAAGATGAGTGGCGCGCGCCGAGATATTTTCGGCGCGTAGAAAAGGCAAGGGCGCATCAACGATGAATCGTCATTGGCCTTGTTAAGCGAAGATATGCATGCGCCTTTTGCTCGCGATTGGATTAACGCGGGCTGTCGCAACTGGCCCGGAGTGTCCGTCCGCTGCCAAAGCGCAACACTCTAGGAAGCTGCCGCCACGACAGTGACGCGTCGTCTCCGTGTATTTTCGGATGGCCCGTAATGCGACGGAGCCCTCTCTCTCTCTCTCTCTCTCTCTCTCTGAGTAAACACCGAGATCTGGCCTCGATAAAAAGAACTCTAGCGTTATGGCCGCCGCAACTTGTTTTCAGACTCGGTATCGCGCGTAAGACAATAATAATAAGATAAGCGGCGAGTGTCTCCGGATTATGGGAACTCCGCTAAAAATAGACAGAGACCTACGGGGTCCCGCGCTTCTTCGGGGGTGATGGTGGCGGTGGTATCATCCCCTCGCGCTTCTGCTCTCACGAGGCATCTCCTATTCGATTTCTCACCCCAAGGAGGACTTTCACCCCCTTCGCTCTTTTCTCCTTTCAGCCGCATCCGGAAATACCGGGGAGGTGCGTTTGAACGCTGTCCATAGAGAAATGTTGCGGTAAACGACCTTTGACACGGCCATTTCTCGGAGTGGCGAGAGGCTGTCGCGTCGGTTGTCGTCGGCTTCTCGTCTTCGGCAAGGCGTTCGGCCGGGCAGTCGGCAGAAAGTCGAGCAAATCTAAATAATTTATTCCGACGAATGGATCGTGCTATGAAGACGAATGCCGAGCCTCGTCGCAATCGTTATTTCGTGCGTCAGCTGTTATTCCGACGACAGCAGCTGTACCTAGCCATTGTTGCCGTCGTTCCTGCTTTCTACGCGATAGCTTTTTATTGACCGCACGATCCGCACAAATGAGAAAGCGAATCCCCCGCCGCTTTTATTCTGCCATCGTGCACACGTGCAATTACTCTGGCAAACTTATACATATAAATGAGGGGAGGAAGCTTTGTCCCCCAACTTGTCACGCTTCGTTAAGTGGATTTTAATCGCGCGCCTGTTCCAACGATTTCAAAGGGACACTCGAATGATGCGGCGGAAGCGAGAAGGGGAGGAATTTCGAAAAAAAAAGAAGAAAAAATCGAGGAAGCCGCCGACGAGAGTCAGGATCGTTCTGTTAGCGGACGAGATACCAGCTTCGAGCACGAGCACGTGCTAGGTGTATGGTATAGATATCTTCGGGCAAAGAGGTGCTAAGCGTTACGTAATTAGCGAACTACACGAACGCGACGCAAGAACACGTTGGCCAGCCGTCAGAGCCAAGAGCTTCGCAATCCTGGCCATTTTATTAAATGGCAAAAAGTCTTTTCGATCGCCCCGCAACGAATATCGGGGAAACTCTTCCAAAGTCACACACCCCCTGATCGATACTCTCCGATCAGTCATTGCAATTGTTGCTCGTGAACGCAACGCTCCGAAAAGCATCTTATCAACACGCGCGCGCTCGTCCAATTGCTCCCGAAGAGTCGATGGGTTTGGCGATCTGTGAATTTTTTCAGTGATGAAATCGTTCCGATCGTCTTCGGTGTCGTTTGAGGGAGGAGGCCACGGAATATTAATGGGAGAGACGCGCGTGTGTGTGTGTGTGCGTGTATGCGTGTGTTCGAGAGCAAATCATCATAGGTTGATGCGGGATCAGGACACATGTACGCGTTAGTAGATTCTGCCAAGTGAATAGCAAGTAGCCGTCGGTGCGCCAAACGCCGGTCGTTCAACCAGATTGTGCAATTCTTATCGACATTTTGACGGTACGAGGTTTGCAACAATTTCGGCGGCCATTGTGAAATACAACTGCGAAACGGCATGGAAAAAGTTGCGCAAGATTCATTAGAAAAATTCGACCATCGCCGGTTGACCTTCGGATTTTCTAGAAATCACCGGCAAATCTCTACTGGCTCGCAACTGCTTATACAATATCCATAATTCTAAATTTGCTGTTTTTTTTTTTTTGTTTTGTTTCTATGCGTTTCTTTTTTAACAACGATCGCTGATTTTGGAATCTCCCGAATACACCGGGTCTAATCTATATTTTAATGATTTATACTCGAAGATTAGTGTGGAAGCCATCGTGGAAAGTGCAGCAGCTCGACCCACGAAGCTCCTGAGAAACTTCTTTAACGCGTTAAATTCTCTTAGAGTGCAAATTGGTTTGGCATGTCTGGATCTCTTGTAAAATATTGGAGCATTATACAATATTTTGTAGTTACGAGTTTATATACTGCCGGGAGAATTTCAGTTTCATGACGGTATTAAAATTTATAGAGGTGTATCTCCAAAACATTACTTTCGTTTGGTGTTTCCAGTCTCGGAAAGAAGTTTCTGCAGAAAATTCTCTTCTCTTACTTATATTGTTCCCCGTTATAAGACATTGGATATTGAAAGAGCTGTCGTTAAGACAGGATTTGGTTAATTCGAGAGTACTCTCTACTCTCGTTCAATTCTTTCCGTCTTTTTAATTATTTCCGTCGTTCTCTAATTCCCCCTTTCTTATTATTCCTAGTTGGTTCGATTGATCGAGCTCACATTTTATGTATGCACTTCACTTTCAAGTTACAGCACCGTTTCGCTCGTGGAGTACATCTTCCTACTTCTTCTATGACCTGAATAATGACGTAGTTACATGAAATATCTACAGACTCTTGGAATTTTCAGTACATCATTGACTTTTGCAAAAATAAAGGAAATTTTAGCAATCGTGTTATTCGATAGTTTTATCAAGATCTTCTTATCGAACATTGATGAGTCCAGGTTCTCTCTCTCTCTCTCTAATAGAGAAGTAATAATAACACGAGGAAATATCTCGTGCGAACTTTTAACGTTCCAGACGATATTTTTACTTGAGAACAAATAAAAGTATTATCAATATCTACTTGTCAAATACAGCGAATATATACTATATTCTCTGAAAATGACACATTTATTGGCAGAATTATGCGTGTCTGTTTACTCAGGTTTCACAATTATCCATTTTTAACCGATCGCCCATTGTAGCAATAACGATCATTAATAAACTGCACATTTGAGAATAGAAATTAATGTGATAATTAAAGCAATGGAATCGCTCGTTACAAATGTACATGAGGTATATGGAAAATTAGTTGGGAATGTGTGTGTACGTGCGTGTATTCCCCAATGGCTCGCAAAATAAGATCAAGTCTTTTACACGAGCGAAACATATTTACAGGAGAAAACTAAGCAAGGATAATTATTGCAACGCATTTTCTTTGTTAGAATTTGATATCTCATTTGCAAGATTAAAAGCCACGATGTGGCTTTTTAATTATAACGCAGAAGTGGCTTTAAATGCGATGAGAGATTCGAGAAATGCAAATTGGAAAAGTTTTATTATGATTTAAGTCTTGGAAGCGCTTTATTCTTCTTCTATTTTTTTTTTTTTTTTTTTATTTCCATCTCGCTACTTTTCAAGCATTCGGCTTTGTGATGTAAAACGCCGCATTTTGTAATGCAAAACTCTGGCGAACCAGCTGAAAATCCACGACAGCGATCCGCGATCCGTGAAAGAGTGTTGACATCGCAATGACTATTCCGTGAAGAAGCTACCAACTAACTCTTCGATCGAATAGAAAGTAGCGACCTGTGACAAAGATGGTGGTAGCGGTGGTGGTGATGGTGGTAGCAGTGGTAGCAGCAGCAAACGTTTGCTCCAAGTTTTATCGTAGGGGAAAAAAAACCTTCGTAGTCGTACAATAAAATTTTCCCAGCGATAAACTCGCGGCAGTGCCATTTTGCGGAGAAAATCATCAGCGAAGGATTTTCCGTCCAAGAGCGTTCCGCGCTCTTCTCGCTCCACGGGAATTTTGCTATTTTCGCCGAGTAGCGAATAGACAAGAGGACTTTTTAAGGCAACAAAGGAAGATCAGTCCGCGGTAATTCATCACGAGTTCGTTGCGCCGTGTACCGCGAAAAATTTCGAGCGTGCTCGCCTGCCAGCAAAACTGCAGGCCAACCGATTTACAGTTTCCAGCAGAAAAGCGAGTAGCAGCGGTGGCCTCTAACGATCTTAAAAAGGATGGTCAGCTGAGTATCGCGCGAGGGAAATGACCCGAGCGCCTTTTACCGTTAGAGACACATCGAAATAATTATCACAGGGACGATTACCCCGGGAGTCTCACGGTCGTGAGAAAACACCTCGTCGACACCGCGCTCCGCTTTGGTTTTTTATGCAGCGACGCGTCATCCGAAGCTACCTCTTTGAATCTGAAGAAATTTCCTAAGGAAAAGTGCCGCTCGGAAATTATGATCATGATCGGGATGCGTTTATCGAATTTCATGGCTACTTCACTAGGACGAGCCTAATGACGCAATGTTTCATGGCGAATGAGAATGAGAAACTGCCCTCGGTAGTAGTGGGAGAAAGTTGAAAATTGGTTCTGTCAGCAAGTTGAGCGCAATTGATCCTGGATATCACGTAGCTCAACAGTCACGGGGGGCAGGAGGGTAGGGGGAAGCGGGGTTAGGTAAACTGATTGTTGTCGCAACGAAGGTGTTACGTTCTCGTTGCGTTAACTGCGGCATCCTCGACGGTGTGCAGGTAAACGCGAGCCTTGACACCATGTTGACAGAACTCGTTTGAAAGAGAAGACGTACCAATGCCACGCTACGCCACGCCACGCCACGCCACGCCACGCCACGTGTTTCCCTCGCTTCGCTTCTTTCCTCCACCTCTCGATCTTTCGCTGTCTGTCTCTCTTTTTATTTTGAATCCGCTTAACCCTTGACCTCGCGATGCTCCGTTCTTATCAATTTTCATTATTTCGTCACGATAATGACGAATCGTATTCTTAAGCTTCTGGAAAATCCCCCTGATAGCGTTCTCGCCTATAGGAAGGAAACGTGTGTGGCTGTTGCGACAATTGGTTCTGCTCGCTGTTGGCTGCTGGAATTACGCGGATGCTAAGGTGGGGTGGGGTAAGGTACGTCGAAAGGAGGATCGATAAAAAAGTGATTTTTACGAGCCGGGATGAAATTCTAATTACTATGTTTTCATGAGCCGTAATTGTTAGAGCCCATTAAAAAGAGCCAATAACATAAAAGAGAGCGTGGAATTAAGAGGTTCCATTTATGCTTGCGCGCACATACATAGATCAGCGGTAAGCCGACGCGCGTGTGTGCGTGTGTGCGTATACGTATGCATTCGTGTAAACTTGCACGGCCGAAGAGAAATAAACACGGAAAACTGGAGCAGGCAAATAATAATCGTTTTGTGACTCTTTACTTTCTCATTCGAGGCACGACTTTCCCCGGGAAATCTCAAACATTTCGCCGATGAAAATTCTCAAAAAGAAAAAAGAAAAAAAGAAAATTTCATTTTACATTCGTAACTCCGTGCGACGGCTTTCACGGAATATTAAGCCATTTTGTTTCGGTTCGGTGAAGTTTTATTAAATTTTGGTTAAGCACTTTTTGGCGCACGGCAGGAACTAATAACTATTCCGTTGTAACGAAATTTCCCAGGCAAGCTGAATTCTCCTTCGTGGAAATTAATCAACGCTGAAATGTGGTATAAAATTGTAATGCGCGGTAGATGGCGTTTTACGTACATGACTAATTAGACGTAACGACCACTTATTCGACGCGATTTCCTAGGAGCATTTACAGTTATCTTAACAAGTGATTGCCGCTAAATGCTCAAATCATTTCTCGCGAGCGCTCCACACCTTCCTTCCTTACCTCGACGCTGAGAATCGCTCGTTCAACGGCCTTCTTCCATAAGAGTTAATCGAGTCACTGCCAGAAGGAGCCTCTCGAAAAACATTCCGGCCCATTTTACGCGGACGATAAGCGGCTGCCGCCTTTCATTTTCGCCTAACGAATAAATTAGCAGCGAGATAAATTTTATAACGAGCTCAGTTTACGCGAGCCAAAGTATCTATGCTCGTAATGCGAACGAATGATAATGAAATGACGGAGGTAATGCTCATTATACGATTACGGTAAATGATTAAAGAGACAGCGAGGAAGAACGTTAAGAACGCATGCATTAAAAGTTATTAATCATTGACATCCCATTGTCTTATTGATCAAGGGGAAACGCGTTGTGCGGCTAATTCAGCGGGGAAACCCACGGAGAGGAGGAATCGTTATCGAGGCGAGAAAATACTGCAAAGCATT
This sequence comes from Sclerodermus sp. 'alternatusi', assembly GCA_037305995.1. NCBI lineage: Eukaryota > Metazoa > Arthropoda > Insecta > Hymenoptera > Bethylidae > Sclerodermus > Sclerodermus sp. 'alternatusi'. Next base: position 5,714,414 of record CM074553.1, on the reverse strand, counting down.
GCATAATATCCACTCGCGGGGCCTTCTCTTTTATTTATGTGCGGCACCGTCGTAATTTCAGAGAAACATTGCGATTACTCCTAAGGCCATCTAGTACCAGTATCGTTTTACTAACAAACATTTCATTTTAGCAAACACCATACTGATTCGCAAAGTTTCCACTTGTAGTATATTGCCGAGTTTTCCTTCCCTGTGTTTTTTTTTTTTTTTTTTTTTTATTCACTTTTCATTCCCTGGTCAAAGTACACACACACATTTCCCGTTATTCCGTTGTACGAGGTAAGTCGCACGAGCCCCCATTATTCCTCCATTTTGCCTTCCCTTCTTTTCTCTCTCTCTCTCTCTTTCATCACCAATCAGACTTTCGGAACGATCCTCTTGGGTTAAGAAGAAATTTCGGCGTTTCAACTAATTTTATTGGACGGTGACAATGACACCCATCTACGGTCTTTGTTCCAAGAGATACAATCTTCCGAAAGGGAAAATATATTCTAAGAAGATTATACAAGAAGCGCAGCGAGGAAGAATCCTTTTCGTGGAAAATATCGCAGTATGCATTATGCGCAAAATACCATATCGATTCAAGCGATTTCTTGCTTTGCTTTATTTATGAGCGCGTGGAAAAACTTGAAACTTAAATTTTCCATGAACGATAATTTTCCCCTTACGAAAGGAATGAACAAAAATTGTAAGAATTCGACTTTTTTTTTTTTGACCCCGCTCTTGCTTTTAGAGTAGAAAGTAAAAATACCTCTCTCTCTCTCTCTCTCTCTCTCTCTCTTTCTCTCGCATTATACATTTACCTGTTATTTCAGAAAGCATTTATGATGTAACGCATAAGTTTTCCTGCTAGTATCGCGTATGCTACGTCAATGTCGAGTGCACACATGTGTACGGCCATGCATTGTGTGGATAGAGGGATTTAGGCAAAAGAGCGATCAAGTTTTAACGCATATTTATTGAAACGAGGAAAGAAACATTTGTGGATCAGAGGCCTATTATCAGCAGTGACACCGTGTGTAAACTGCGATAATTGTTTCGTGTTTTAACCTCAATTTTTATTATTGGGTGGTTTACACGCCTGGAGGCTGGGCCGTGCATGACTTTACTGTAAATTAGCAGCAGTATGTCAAGGCGAGTAGTCGCGTTCTCTTCTCACCTGATGCATTTCAACTTTAATATAACATTATCAAACGCCTGATAAAAATGGTAATGCGCTTGGCAAATCGGACCTTGCGCAACGAGGGAAGTAGGTCATCTGAAAAAATGCACTGGGGGACCCATCGGGGAGAAAGGGCGCCGCGATCATTTTCCAAACGCTATTTTTAAGCTGTTTTTAAAGGCCCACCCAGGAATATGGTAGGGCCGCGTATCGAGAACATATTTCACCGCGGGATAAAAACTACATATTTACGAGTTCGCTTCGCACCTGACGCGCTGTAACTTTATTTCTCTTTCCGCGCTTCGTACTAATGAAAAATGTCACGTTCCCGCGCAGCGCACGCTAACCCAAAGAAAAATGTCGTGCATAAACAACGAGCGGTAGTGGGCGATTCGTTGAAATAAAAGTTGAAACACCGCTTAATTATCCGTACACAGCAGGAAATTTCAATTCGCGCGCGAGCGCACCTATCAAAATTCGTCGGTGAAACTTTCTTACTCTTTCGCGGTGTTTGCGTCTCCATTATTTTCCAGGAGTAAGTTTTGTCGCGGAAATGCAACCTCGCGTGTTTCTTCCCCTCGGAACCTTAACGATTGCGTTCCCAATTAAACGGGGATAATGGCGGAATTGGATCCGGCAATGGACGGCCAAAGTCTCTCCCGCTTAAAAAGAGACACGGGGGGAAAGGTCAAGCCCGAAAGCGCGCGTGTTGCACCGCGGAAATTTTCCAAATAAGTTCTTCAAATACTGTGCGCTGCCGGTGACAACGCAATACTCGCGAGAGACGGCAAGTTTTCATTAATAATGAAAAAAAAACAAAAAAAAAAAAACCGGCGATTAATTGAGCAGAAACATAGCTTGGAAATTAATTGACAATGTACAAAGTTGGAAATTAAATAACGCCATTAATGTCAGTGGAATAATTAATATCGCGCTGAAAAGCTTTGAAAAGCGACGTAAACGAGCATCAAAATATTCGCAATTTTAAATATCCCGGTCAAAGTAAATAAATCGAATAAAGTCCATTGGTCTGGAAATATTAACGCGATAGTAAGCGAATGTTAATTCGCCATATCGTTTCGTGTAATATTCGGAGTGCGTTGCGGTGGGTTTTGGTCGGGTTTAATGCGGGATTTGCGAGGAAAAATGGCACGGGTGGAAATGACGAGCGGATATAGCGTGATATCTCGCGCTCTGACGTGGCCGATTTAAAAGAGAAGCGGCCCGTTGGCTCCGCTGCTCTTTCGCAAATATTTGCTCGTCGGTGACGGTGACGGTGACGGTAGCGGTGGCGGTGGCGGTGGCGGTGGCGGTGGCGGCGGTCGAGCGGGGCAAAATTTAACCGAGACTCGCGTACTAATTCGTGTTGCTGCGTTTGCTGCGTCACCAGGAAAAAGGCAGCAACCGCACACTGGTTCCCTCCAAACGGGACAAGCAAACACGACGGTCTCTGCTCGTGTCTTCGCTCGTGTTTGCGGATTACGCGACGACACTGAAAATTATAGCCGCATTGCGCTCCAAGAATGCTCGACTCACCTATTGGTTCAGTCGACAATTGCCGCGCGCCACCATTTCGAATAACGACGCGTCGAGATAGTGCGGAAAAAACTTGTTTCCCCTCTCCCCGCGCTCCGACAAAAATCATTCTGGATCCACGCGATTTCTCGACCTGCCGTTGTCGGCGCGATAATGCACCGAGCTAACAAAACACCTCGCTTTAGGAGCATCTCGCTCATAATTTGCAACGTTCCACTGGGTAATTCGCTAACAAGAGCGAAGAGGGTGTAAAAGATCGTGTTTGCGCGGTCCGTTTAGCTGGAACCGGGCCCCACTACCTTTTCAGAGGAATTATCGATTGGCACAAGTATTTAGTTCATCGTCGAAAGCCCATTTTCGTCGATGTGAGAAAGAACGCTCGCGTCGCTGCGCGGCGAGAAGGAGACTCTGCTGGAGGCTCATTCTTAACCTTGAAACGCATTCGTCAAGTATCGATGCGAGAAGGTAACGGCGCCCCGGCGAGTACCCGCGCTAGAGAGTACAGACATATTTCAGGGGTTTCTTATTTCATGGCAGAAGCGGATATGCATAGATGGATGGATGGATAGATATGGCAGTAGGAAATATGGCGCGCTTTGGTCGTTGCACGAGAAGGGAAAGAGAAGCGAGGGCGGGGTGATGCGAGCAAAGTCCCTTTGAAAGGGCAAAAACATGTTCCACGTGCTCTTCCGTGCTTATTCCACGAGGAATTGGATTTCCTTCTGACATGTACGAGAGCTATCGGGTCCCGTCGAGATCGGCCGAACTTTTTGTTTTTCACCTCGGAGCGATCCGTCGCTCGAATTCCTTTGATATTTTTCAACGACCCAAAGCACCGCCTACCGCGGGATTCACTCACCGTTTCTATTACACTTGCTAGATTGGTTCTCCCAGGCTGGGAAACCTGTCGCTAAGAACGCGCGCTCCGCTCTGCTCAAAGAGGAGGGGCCCGGGAAGGAAAGGGGAAGAGCGCTTTCTCACTCTTTGCCTGTCAAGAAGAAATCAAATTACTCGATATGGCGCCTGGAAATTAAATCGAATTTTCTACCCTAAAGAGCAATTCCTCCCACTGAAACTATTCTAGCTCGGCCAACGCGAAATGATCCATCTCTTATTCTCTTCCCCCTCACCCCCACCCCATCCCTCTTTCGGTGTATCATGGAAACAAAAATCTTTCTGTAGATCGCCGCCAACCATAAGACCGTAAGACTCTTCCGAGCGACGGTGGACTCGTAATTGATGAATTTCCGGATTTTACCTCGAACGCTTTAGTCGCCTCGCTTCTTCGGTGAATTCATTTCTCAGCTTTGTCCTTAAGAAAGTTATGCGCGGCTCTTGAGATTGCGCGGACCGCTGGAATAGAATTGATGCAATTTAATGCGCGACGCTTCTGTATTGGTGGCTCATGGTTGCGTGCGTTTTTCCGGAAGGAGTAACGAGCTATTCTTTTCTCGACGGGTCCACACAGACGGCATCGTTATCGTGGCAAATATGTTTCTATTTCTCTGCCGTGCCGCGGGACTTCCGCGAAGACGTAACGGCCACCTTTAAAGCGCACTAATGAGTTTGCACTTAGAGCGATAATTGCCAGCTGCGCCGCTCCTGCCTTCTCTCCTTCCACCATTGTCCTCCTCACTCGATACTAGACCACTCTCTTAGGTCTCTCCTCCAATTTAAATTCATAAGCTCGGATTTAATATCCACGCTAAATCCCTCGAGCTTCCCCATCCTCTTCTCTCTCACCCTATCTTTCTCTCCCTCTTTCACCGAGGAAGGTGCTTACTGTCACGCATATCTCCAAACTCCTCGCGCTACACTTTCATTCGTCACACAACTGCCGAGGCTCCTTCTCTCGAAGCTATCTCCTACAAAAATTTTCCACCGCAGTCTTTTCACCGTGGCGTTAATACGGGGGCTTCGGCCGCATAAGGGATATTGGGATTTATTTATCGTCGAGCGACATTTAAGGTTTCCAGGAAAATTACTGAGGAAACATCGAGAAACGAGGCAAGGTTTGCATGCGAAAGGTAATTGCCGAGTATGTCTGTGCTGCTACGGTTATTTCTACTATTGCGGACAGTCGATACTAGACCACTCGCTGCGAGTCCCGTGCGATTTAAATTTATAAGGCTGAGATTTAATATCGCGAGCTAGACCACGCGACAAGGTTTTATTAGTATGCGATGATGGAAAATAAGGAACGAGAGAGAATGGCTGGTCTGAAACACGCAAAACTATTTATTAAAGGCTGGCGCACTCGTTTTTCGGACTCTTTTTATCAAATTTTATTCATTTATGTAAACTTTTTCCGAAACGACGAACTGTGAAAGGAACTGCGTGAAATTTTCGGCAAACAAAACCTTTTTGAAAATTCTGCATTTCTCGTTACACTTCAATCAGGCGAAAGATAAAAAACAAAGCTCTAAACATATTCCTAGCGAAGGCCCGTCAGTTAACGAGTGCCGGAGCGCGTAAATCGTGTTAACGAGCGGCAAAAGTCACAAGATGCTTTGATCACGCTGACACCATAGAAATATATGGAAGACCATTGTATTTACTAGCTGTTGGCGTATTTATGGTGGTTATGGTTCCCCGATCGTTTACACGGATAATTATGTTTGGCTTGAATTAATATACCCTCTGTACTAACCAAGAAGATATTATCGAGTCTCTCCTGTAGACAAACATAGCCTTAAGTTATTCCACAATTATCACCTTGCGCGTGTGTGCGCGTGTGTTTCGAGAGCATTTTTTATGAAATATTGGAGAACGACGTAAAAGAAAAAAAAAAAAAAAAAAGTACTCAAAAGTTGGATTTGGTCGGTTGGAATGGTTCAAGAGTTCTGAACTGCAAAATGGAATTCGCGCGATAAGTTTAAAGAGCCAAGACAAGAAAGCAAAGTGGAGCATCAGGAGGGCGTTTCTAATGAGGGTCGGAGATGCAGCGAGGGTGTCATTTGTTACTTTTATCGTCGCGCTCCCGACACGCTCCCGAAATAATTAGCATTTTAATGTATGTATCTGGTTATCTTTGGGGCTACAGCGATTAGCGAATGTAGTTTTGCATGTTAATCTCTGTGGGAAGTTGACTCTCGCTGTTCCGCTAACTACGAATTAGTAAACAAATTCGACAGAATTTTTCGTTGATTTAAATAATCGTTTTATTATGCATGGACGAGCCAAGGGTCGGCTCTATCAAAAGTCTGCATTAGGGCATTGCTGCACACTATCTTCCAGACTACGCAGAGTCTCAATATCTTCCCTTAATTAGCTAAAAGTCTAGTCAAAGACTGTCACTCGCACACACACACACACACACACACATTTCAAGCATACGAGCGAAATGAACTTTTAGGGTCAGGGTTCGTAAATTATTCGCCACTTCGAAGGCAGACGTAAGAAAAAGGGAAAAAGATGTTATTCCCAGAAAGTTCCTCGACACTGGAACACGACAAGGTGCTAGAGAGCCTGCGCTGAAAATCCTGCAATTATCAGTTCGGCCGAGTCCTACAGGAGGAGCATCCTACTTAATGGCGTTGATTACAGACTTTGTCGAAGTAAAGCGGGTAACTGACTCGAGGCAAGGCTGATTAGAGACCTCGTCGATGTGGTAACGCGATACTACCGCGTCTCCGGCGCGCTGCTACCACCAGCACAATCCGAGAGAGCGGACTTTTACGCGGCTGCTTAAGCGACCTTCCACGAGAATCCTGAATTCCGAGTCCCGAGTCCCCCCGGAGGCAAACACTTTGCACCATATTCGCGGAGAAAAATCCTTCGCTCTACCGTTGTCCGCGCCAGATTCGTTTACCCGTTACTTCGTGCAATCGTGCGCGCGAGAGAGTTGCCGGGGAACTTCCCCGTAAACATAATTCACTCGTGACTTGATTTCGTCTCGGCTCCTCTGTCCGAGGCTCGACACGGACGCTTCCGTCGGCTCCTGAAAAATCGAGACGCCGATGAATAATGCGCCTTGTGCGTCGTTAACGCTCAAACGCCCAAGGTAGGAGCAAATTTTCAGGTTCTCTCTTTCTCTCTCTCTCGCTTTCTTCTCGCGCGCTTAGTATTGTTCGGGAAGAAAACGAATCCTTTGTCCCTGACTAGAGCGAACGCATTGACAATGAGACATAATTGAAGCATTGTGAATTTTCTACGAGCAACAATTATTCGGAATGCGTTACCCATCGTTACCGCGCACGTAGGATCCATCTCCCGGGCCCCATAAAACTTGTCGTTTTGGAGATCCCTCGGAGATTACACAGCTCGGCAGACACTAATATCGCAAATTAGAATTGCAAGTCCACGCGAAGAACGAGGGACAGAGAGAGAGAGAGAGAGAGAGAGAAAGAGAGGAGAGAAAAAGTGTCTGTAGTAATAGTAACTGCTGCAGTACCACCAGCACCAGCACCAGCACCACCAACAGCAGAGAGATATTCATCGATTTCATTTTTCACCGGGCAGGCACGTAGGAGAGAAAAGTTTCTGCTGGAAAAAGTTTCCAAACGATTGGAGGCAGTCTTGCCTGAATGCGCACGCGGAGACTCATTATTCGAGTACGTTTCTTGGTTTCGACTTGAGAAGTTTCCAATTGATGAAAAGAACGAGCGTAATTGACGGCGACAAATTTTGCCGCTTAACTCGAGAGCCACGATCAACCGAAAGGAGCAAGCAACGGAAATGAAAATTATTATTTCAAGTAAGAACATCACACACGCACACACGCACACACACACACGCACACGCACACGCAAATAATTACTGCCCATAGTGCTCGGAACTCTCTAAGAAACTTTAAACAATCCAGCAAGCATCGCAATTACATCTAACACAGAGTCAGAATTCTCTCTCCAGTTTGGACAGAAGAAGAAAGTCTTTCACGTCGGATTTATAAAGGAGCTCGAAGCCAGGATTAAATTTAAGTGGGTGGTGCAATCCTCCCCCCCCCCCCCCGTTAACGTTGATAAATCTTAACGATGATTTTATTCACCGATCGACGATGCTTTTTACAAATTTACACGCCCCTCTACGCGGAAACTTATGCACGCTCGAACGGTAAGAGAGAAATAAAAACTTGGCATCATCGGAGATCCGAAGATTTATCATCGTAATTAAGAAGGTTATGTAAACCTCACCGCGACAATCTGCTCAAACGAGGAGTTATGTTTATCTCCGCGAGCAACAACGGTGTAATCGGGCCAATAAATCGTGCGGCAAACTTTACTGCGCGTCGACAAGCCCGGATCAATGCGAAATAGATACCGCGCTCCAATATTCCAAGGGGTGAAGTCCAAAAAGAGTGCGACGAAACGCTCGCGCCGCAATCTCGCGCGCGATTATTCCGCGATCTCCGGAGGAGAGTTCCCCTGGCGTAGAGCGATGGACGCCCATGAAAGTAGTCTCGTTCTGTAATTTGGTAATTACAATGGATCTCCGAGTCGCTAATTTCACGCGTCTCGGGCTGGAAACAGGGTGACCCGCTCCTCATTGTTCGCGCGTTGCAAGGGGAAGCTTAAATATTTTTTTGAGTCCGCCGTCTGTTCGCGCCAGCGTTGGACTGAGAGGAGGATGCGTCGGTGTAACGAGAATTAACGATGAAGCATGCCTAATTAAGTCGAGCGATAAAACGCTTGCTGAGCAACGTCGAGCGAACGGCGCGGCGGCAGGTGCCAAAAACGAATCGACCTCAGGACGTTCCTCTCCAGGCAGACGAGTGCGCGCGGTGGCTGTTGTTCTTCGCGTGTTCCGCGTGTTCTCGGTTTTCGCGTTGTCGCAACGGGAAACGACTGAAAGCCTAATCGTCGATCGATCAACCATATTCGTCGTTCTTCGAGGCACCGTCAACGGGAATACCGCCGACTGGCTGGTGCAGCGGTGTATTTAAATAAATTACGGAGCCGTACAGTCGTGGGAGACATCCGGGTGTACAATCTGTCATTGTGTCACTTGCAACGCACCGCTACACACGCGTGCGCGCGCGTACACCAAACTAAATTCGGACACACGCACGTGCAAATACACGGCGAAGTGCTCGACGACAGTTCGCCTCGTTGGATAATGAGTATTCGCGCGAGAACACACACACGCGCGCGCGCCTCGGTGCTGTAACCTAATTTTCTCTCACGTGCCTCTGCCAGTCGGTCGAATTCGTACAATTAAACACGTTGGATAAGTCACGTAAATATCATTTGGCCCGCTGATAGAGGATTCGTCCAGCGTAATTGTCTAGCGTTAACGAGAGAGTGTCTCTCTCTCTCTCTCTCTCCCTGACCTGACCAATCGATCAAGTGGAAAAAGTCACGAGTGGAAGAGGATACTCGTGTCAGCCACTGCTCTTCTCTTTGGATCCAACTACTTTACTACTACTCAGGGTACTCCGAGTACTCTCTCTCTCTCTCTCTCTCTCTCTCTCTCTTTCACTCGGTTCTTCTTTCACAGTCTTGCTAGCATGTTCTCATAAATAGGTGCAATTTAACGTACGTGGCTTTGCCACTCCATAACCGCACTACTGGTTCTCTGTCGTCGTTGGCTGCACTCCAGTTTTTCGGGTCAGCGGCTACGGTTCCTGAAATTTTCCCGAACGTCGGCCGAGCGAGTCTCTCTCTGTTCTCCATTATCGTCCTTGTAATCGTCTCTCCGCTCTCTGCTCGCGTTTCTTCGCTATGGGTTCTCTTGGAATTTTTTCAGGAGCTCGAATCCCATGAAGAGATTTAATTGCGAGAGCACTGCATGAATTTCGACGTGGCTTATTGCTGTCTAGCGTCAGTGACAGGAATATAGTCGAAAGTTTATTGTCAGTAGCGCATTGGCTCATTGTAGTTCTCGCTCTCTGATTCGAAGCTTCGAAATAAAAATAGCGAAATAAAAGAGGAAGTGGCTTAAAGAAGTGCCGGTGCTTACTCGAGTATACCTACGTATTTCAATATTTCAATATTCCGACGCTGCCCACCTCCGCTTCTGGTTCGTTGATCCAGCCGTGGTTCTTTTATCAAGGAAAAAACGAATATAAAAGAATATCGTCAGATGCAGGATTCTACTTCGTTGAAAAGAAGCGTCAGCGGCACTTCGAAGGAAATATTACCGGTACCTTGAGATATCGAGAAATTGCAATTGAAATTATGTCTTATTGGCGTAACAACGGTTAATTTATCGTTATCCTTTTTCCCCGATGTTGCCTTGAATGGTATTGCCTTAATAGTCGCTGGTAACGATCGATTCTAGCAGCTGTTGCACAAGAGACTCGACAAATTTGCTTTGGTTTAAAGTAGAATATTAATAGATTACTTGGTTCGCGAAATGTTTCTAGAAATGCGCCCAAGTAGGGCGTAAACTCGCTTGCTACCGCAAAGTATGATGGGGCACACGGATGAATCACTCGAGGCTAGCTGAGATTCGTGCATTATCGCAAATGTTTGAATTCCCTGACACATTATTATCGGGGGAGAGGCTCCCCCGTTGAGGGCGCGCATTAGCATAATTCTAAAAACGTTCAAGATACAGGCCAACCATCCTAGGTGATATTGCGGAGCAGTACCTACAGGCATGGATGCGACTCCATGTGCACTCTCCGTGGTTGCATAATGTATGTAATCCAACAACTATTTCGAATACGAGAAATTCCAGAGTTATATAGCGTTCTTTCAGAGCGGAATAATTTTAGAATTATTTCAGTAGCGATATGGGTTGGTTTGCCACCGTATCAGGATGCATTATGCAAATGCCTATCGGTAGTATCGTGCGTACACATACGGGAAAGGATGTCGCATGCTCTATATAACGGGTGGATTAAAAAACTCATTGACAATTAATTTGGAAATTATGCAGATCACACACATATCTTATTTTGCCAAATATGATGCACAATATATTTATTCCACAGAGAATTCCTCCAAAATGCACGTCCAGAATCAGATTATCCGCACGTGTTATGAATTCGAAAAGTAATTTGCATATAATGATAAAACTAATTTAAATAACAAATACGGTTAATACTAAATTTCGACGAATGGAACGAACGAAAGGAATACATTAATAAATTAGGAAAATACCATAAAATTGAGACGTATTAAAATCGGGGAGAGGCTGAAAGAGAAGGAAAGTGGGAAAGAGATTATTTCAACTAGTTTCAATATTTTCTAAAACTTTCCAGTGCCAGGTTGAGAAAGCGAGATTTTTACTTATTCAAGGGATATCGTTCAAGCACACAGGGCTTTTATTATTGATGCTTTTAGGAATAGTCGAGGTTAGAGATTTTCAATGGAGAGTGGTTATTTTAGAAATGGGAAAATAGCGTCACCCGGTAGGTGTCCCTGGCAGAGTTTGGTCTATCAGGAATCTTCTACCCTATTTTCCGCGGTGCCTACCGAGTGGGTCCCTCTGTACATATACCCATTGCTCCGATAGATAGAATCCATCCATCCATCCACCCATCCATCCATCCATCCATCCAGCCAGCCAACCAGCCAGCCAGCCATCCAGCAAGCTAGCCCAGCCCAACCTAGCCCAGCCCAGCCCTACAGCCATCCATCGATACAGGAGGAGCGCGGTTCTGACTAGAATGGATATTTCATCGTATCCCGCGGCGCTTCTTATCTCGCGAAAAGTGTGGCACAATGGCAAGGAATAGGCGCGAAAAGCTCTCTCTTACTCGTGGAATTCGTTAAGTCTCGCCCTATCTCGGTGTCGCATTGGAAATGCATACTACGCACCGTTACAAGTAATAGGTGGCGAAGTCGTTGAATAAAGTTTCCCCTTTCTACTTTTCTGATCACATTTGCCAAGTTACCTTGACATTTGATTTGCGACTGTTTGGACATGGTGTGCTTTTAATTATGCGCTACCAGCCAGATTAAATCACGAGTATTTCGCTGAGACGATTAGAGCCGCTAAGAGGATCGTTGTGGAGGAATTCGAGTCATGAATAGGTGTGTGGGTGTTGGCAAAGGTCGCGAGGTCGTTTAAGGTCGGAGGCTTACGTTGCACGAATGCTCTTTGTCGCAGTGATTTACCTACAGTTTTAAAGCGACCGTAAAACAGTTTTTATGCTCTTAGATAATTTAAGCGCGTAATTAAAAAGAAATTGCCAGGCTTGCGAACGATAGTTGAAACGAACACCTTTCACCTATGGGTCAGCTTTTCCTGTCAGTCATGGCGTTGGGTTACATCACTTGATACTCGTCTCGCCAAGTACCTGATGGTTTTCAGTTACTACTCGTACACCGTCCTCTTTCATTATTCTTCGATATATATATATAGATATGGAGTTTCTCACTCCATACTCCACACATTTAAACAGCACATAGGCTGGCGCAGAAGGTGGAGTTTTTGGTATTCTTATTGGAAATAATCATCGGTATCTACCGAACGGGATTCGCGTATTTCTTGCGAATTAAAAAACATACAAGTAGTCCCCGTACTATAAATAACTTTGGGACTTTTATGCTCTATAAGTTATCTAATAGCTATAGCTCTTACTAAATCACTTATGGATATCCATTATTTTATTTTATGCATTCATGCAGCCATTAGCCTAGATCGTTCGGTCGGCCACTATAAATTATGGCTTTTACTAGAACGTAAAATGAATATTAATTTGTTTTTATCCCGACGACATAATCAGTGGGAAACACGGTGGAAAGTGACGGAGGAAGTTTTTAGTATAACACAATAGGTGGAAGGCATCGAGGAGGAAGGTTTTCTTGGTAAGTGTGTGTGTGACTGCAGGAAAAATCAATAGAATGGTAAATACGTTTCAATTTAGTTCCATTAAGTGCAGGGACCTTCGTTCCTCGTAATGTATACACTCGCAAAATACGTGCAGTCGCCACCGCCGCCGCCGCTGCCGCGAAGAAGCTGCAAAGTAGATGAAAAATCCAATTTGCGTCAGCACTTGCCAGGAAATTAAGTGACTCGCGCAATTCCTGTCAAAATAAATCCCAATATAAAACAGGTGTTGCTCTCTCCCGCGTGATACGCAGTGGATAAGTTTCCGAGAGAATCGTGGGAGGTTCCCTGAATCGAGCACTCTTTCGATACCCGGTGGCATCTTACGCTGAAGGATTCCATTTATATTCAGGCTCGGTTATACGGTTACCGTTATATCCTGCTATGGGATCCTGGTAGTAAAAACCTTTCGACGTTTTCGTTACTGCATATTCGCGCAACGGTTCCGGATAGACTCGCGGATCGTAGAAATAAGCGGCGTTTGACCATCTCGTCCCATCGCTGCCGGGGGAAAAATAAAGTCCCCTTGTTTTCTATGGGCCAGCGTGAATTTGTTACCGGAAATAATCGCGACACGAATAAAAGTCCATTGGACTCGATTGGATTCTGTTTTCTTGCGCATTATTTTCTTTGGGGTGAAAACACGGATGCTGCCGAAGCTTAATCGCGTCGACGGGATTGATCGATCGATAGCGAAGAAATCATCGACCGCATCATTGAAAAATTTCCATTCGAGATCACTGATGAGCAAGAATCCACCGAAATAACCATCAATGTTAATTAGCGACACCTGATTAGGCGAGCCTGCCGATGTATATAAATTTTAATCGCGATTTCCCTCTTTCTCTCTCGAATAGACAGTATACAGCGTGACCCGGAATTTACTCTAATCGATCAATTTTGGCAATTTTTTTTTTTTTCGCGACTCGCAGCAGCAAACCGTGAGATCTCATCGCTGGCATCCACGGTTAGCCGACGCCTTGATAAAAGGGTTAATTACTCAAGAGGAAGGGCCCAAGATGCATTGTACTCTCGCGCAGCCGCCAATAATATTAAGAAGACGAATGACAATAATAGTCCCGCAAGCTCCTTTAGAATCCCAGCGATTAATTACGTTTCGGGCATTGTTCCTCCAGCAGAAATTGATTATGCGCTGATGACTCGGGCTGTGCTTTCACGCGCTTCCACGGACAAGATGGGGCCGAAGCTCTTCACTCTTTGTGATAGCGATAGAAAACGGTTTATCATTCTTAAGATATAATCAAGTCGTAATTATCCGGAAATTTCACTGACAGATTTATCCCGCGAGAATTGTATTTTTCAAGAAATTCCTTTCTAGGCGATATGGGTCAAATGGGAATTATTCCGTGTCATTAAGGAACTACCGATGACTGGAACTTTCAACCAGGATTTTACTCTCCGTAATTGCCGTGAAGAATTTAAGTTGGGTAGAAAATGCAATTAAAGGGTTAGACCATTTTGAAGGAAAGATTTTGCAATCATATTAAAACTTCATTTGGAAGTTTCGGCTGAAAAGGTAGACACTCTCCCGTTTTCGCACAGGTGAACATTGAAAATCAGGTTTACGTAATTTCTCGAAAATTTATCGTCCCACTCTTGTCGCAGTTTTTAATTTCGCTGCTGGCTAGCGTCGGATTTGTTAAAAATGTAGGCGACCTCGACAGTAGCGTGAAATTGTTTTTACAGTAATGCGTTCGCGTTAATGGTGCATGGTCCGTTCTCGACATGCACGCGTACCTTGGAACCTTTTCTTGATCGGATAATCGAACGCTTTAATAATCCTCTCGAAAACAAACAGTAGAGAGTGGCAACATCGGATCAACGACAACAACGACGACGACGACGACGACGACGACGAGTTTCAGGCATCGAGAATTCGTTTCGTCGTTCGCCTAATTGCAAAATGGTTCACGAAATGAAAGAGCAGAAAATAAAAGCGCGCCTGCAAAAATTACACTTCATTGTACGCTCTCGGCTGTCGACGCTTCAAAGCTTCTCCTCTCTCCTCCTCTTTCACTCTCTGTCGCCGCGGTGCCGCGAATTTTTTTGCCCGACCCGGAAACAACGGCTACGGAATGCGGAAAAGCCTGTGCTGCTGCTGCTGCGTGCCTCCATGAGCTTCGGCCTTTTCCTCGCAACCTTTTCCACCGCGCAAAATTGCCATTCCACGTTTCATCGTTTAAATTTACTTTTTCCCACCGATTACTTTCAGTTTATTAACCAATCGAGGTGAACTATCAATTCACAATTGTACAGCGCGATAAATATCGCGCTGGAATTCTCGGCGAATTTACTACATCCGATTGACCTGGAATTATAATGATTTGCAACAAGAAACTACTGTTTTATCGCAACAGCCGAGAGCTCTGTGATTAGCCTCGGTGCAGAGTTTAATATCAGACCGCAAATCGTAATTTCAGTTCGCATAACCGTTAAGCTCCGACCGATTGCGCTTCATCGATTGTCGAACGCGCTCGCTCGAATGCAGTTGAACGCATGGGGGGATGTTAGGTCATGCTCTTTCCTCCCCCGCAAATGTCTGCCATTTCGCGTACTTTCCATTTACCGCGCCATTAGACGTACTTTTTTCCTCAATCGCTCCCAATCGAATCGTTAACTTGACCCTGCGCATAAACACCGACAATAGCAATGTTTCTGCAATAATCAATAAATCCCGAGTTTATGGATTATGCTCGGGACTTTTGGTAATTTCACTTATTTTCATCCCTCGAAAGCAAATGTTTGTACATATCAATTCGATTCTCGCATAACTAGAGTCAACATTAGTAAAGTGCTACCCAGTTGGAAATGACACGCGCTCCGATAGAGGCTATAAACGAGTTTTGCACATACGCGTTCGCGTAATGCAACCAAATGTGCTTTGCTACTCTCGTGCTGGAGTTATTTAAAAAATTGAATTATTACGCGAGAACAAGGTATTTGCATATCGGAGATCGACGCCGGAAAGTAAAATATCTATGAAAAATTTGCAGGGGTAGGAGGGAGTTAGTGGTGGTGGTGGTAATATATTCGAGAACGAGTGCTCGTCCTCTTATTTCCACCGGTGGTTTTAAAGGCTTGTTTCCTCTTCTTCTTGCAAATTTAATTGCAGAGGTCAGAGGTCTAGCTCGTTGGATCACGACAGTCGCGAAACCCGCACGCGATGCCACGATACGCCATAAGCTTCCTGATTGGTAAGCTTCCGTTCTTCTTAAATAATAATCGAATCTTAAAAATTCCCCCCAAGCTATCAAGCGAATTGCTCGGCAAATAAATTAAGTAGGTCTCTCGCTATCAGCGTGTATTACTCGGGGATTTGCTTTTCGATTTAACGTTAATTGAAACTACTGAAAATCATTTCAGAATAATTCGAGTGTAATAAAGATATATAACGCGCGGACTAAATTACAAACTAATGCATAAATAATTAATTATCGTCTCGCACAATGGGAGTAACGCCATTTATTACCGGCGCGACAATCCGAACCAGCTGCGAGCTGTGAGTCGTACTACTCTCCTAGTCCTGGCCTAGTCTGCTTCTTCGCCACCCCATCGGAACAGTTCCGAAAATAAATAGCATTATCACGAACAGGCCCTGTCATAACTGAATTTGCTTGCATTTGATAGATTCCACCGAGATGGCAATGGTGGGAATAGCGTGGTTTAGACACATTCGCTTCTAAATATCCAAATAGTATATTAGTTTACCCACCGGCAGAGATAAATGAATAAGCCAACAATCTCTCTCTCTCTCTCTCTCTCTCTCTCTCTGCGCGTGTACATGTAACTTGAAGAGAAAAAAAACCGGTTAATCGGCAAATATATAAATTATGTTGAGCCAAAAGCAAAAGGTGGTTTAAATGGTTTAAACCAGAGTTAAGCTTCTTTCGGTCTTTGTAAATATTACGAAGTATATTGCGAAGAGGGAGGGAAAGGGGTGGAGAGAGAGAGAGAGAACGAGAGAGGGAGCAGCGGCTCTTGGAAAATTATACCGATGTAATAGAGCTAAACGAAAAAGTGCATTAGAGGGTCAGGATTTTCAATAGCCCTTCCAGGCTAAGCAAAGGCACATGCGTGAAAAACTGTCAAAGGGAAGTGGATAAAGGAGATGGAGAATTCAGGTTTTTTAAGCATTCAGCGAGAGACAAGCGGGGATGTATGTGTTACGGATTCGATCGCATAGTTTTTGGCGAAAGCCCCCGCTAACGTTGAACTCCTGGGATTACACGAGGAAACCACTCGTTGATTAAAAGCCCAAAAAAAGTGGAAATAAAGCTTTTTGTCCGGTGATTCTACTTAATCTCCTTCCGCACCAATATAACTGATGCCACGAGCTTGTTAATAGCCCTCCCTGCTGTATTCGAACATCATCCGGCACACCCCCATAAAAACACCCAAACTCGGGGAAAAAATTGCAATCTTACGTCTCTCCCGCATTTATCACAATGCTCAAGTTCCATGAAACATCGAGGCGAATCATATCGATGGAAGGAAGTTTCCAGATCGTTCAGCAGCTATTTCGAGCCGCGAGAAAAAGTCTGCTAAAACGTAAAAATTGAAACGAAATAACTCGTTCCTGACTTGCGGTCTGCCCGTTTCCTTTGATTCCTATTATCGGGCCTTAAAGACCGCAACGTCTCTGTAAGTTATTTTTTAATGTCACCACGCGGGGGGAATGAGAGAGAATGCTTGAATTTAAGAAGGAAAGATAGGAAGAAAGGGAGGAGATAAGGGGGCTCTCTGTTTTTTCACGTTGGCAGTTTGCGGCTACTGAAACGGAATGGTTCATCCTGTTGACAGGAAGTGGCCGATGACTGACTCGGACCATATAGGAAGGAAAGCCTGTTAAACGGAAGTCGATGGTTAAGTACAATGCTTCGGTTTGAGTCGACACGCGGTCTGCACACGTCGCCTCCTCGTACACATATTTCATGTACTTCTCTAGCTTCTGCGTGATACGTGGACAATGTACTAACCTGTCCGCAGTAAACAGCATATCCAATGTCGCTCAATCTTGTTCACCATCCGACTGCTTTAAATAAGAGCGTAACTCGAAACGGACCGAGACGCGAACAGCGGCAGACGGAATAAATAAGTGGTGTATCTCCCAGTAAATAAATAGAGAAACTCCAGGATACTTTTGCAAAGCCGAAGCTGGAGCCGGAGCCGGAGCCGAAACCGAAGCCGAAGCCAGCTGTGGCCGGAAATGAGCCCGGTCCAAAGCTAGGAAACAAAGTTTCTCGTTCAACGAAGGACGAGGAAGTTTTCGCGAGTATCGCTAAATGAAGGGGTGGCGGCGATCATGGCGGGAATATTACAGAGACCTCGGAACGGATAATGGCGAGGAAGGAAGCGCGCGAATGGGGGGAGGGGGGCTATCAATATTTTTACAGGAGTCGTAAAAATTTCTTCGCTTGCGGTCGGCAAATTGTGCTGTAAGAGATCCGTGTCACTCAGATGTAGTGTCCGGGGGTACTATTTATGTTGGTAACCGTACTTGTCGTGAAACTCCACAATTTCCGTAAAATCATTGCTCGCCGTTAT
This sequence comes from Sclerodermus sp. 'alternatusi', assembly GCA_037305995.1. Taxonomy (NCBI): domain Eukaryota; kingdom Metazoa; phylum Arthropoda; class Insecta; order Hymenoptera; family Bethylidae; genus Sclerodermus; species Sclerodermus sp. 'alternatusi'. The sequence goes on along the minus strand of CM074553.1, from coordinate 5,696,431 downwards.
CAATCAACCGCCTATTCAGACTCTCGATGAGGATTCGAGCGCAATTTGCAGCCTTTTGCTCTTCATTAAAAACCCATAGAAAATCTCGGATTTTTTCAAACGCGAGTCGCTCGTGGGTAAACAATGCCGCGGACGTCGTCGTTCGAGGTGAGACCACGTGGGAGCCTAACATCGATTCTCACCGGGGAAGTCGAAGGTAAACATTTTCCTCATTGGCCAGACCAAATTGGACGTCGAAGTCGAGTGACGAGACAAAATGAATTCCCTGCAAGAGCTTCTCCGGCGTTTCTTTTCATTCGTTCCACAATCGAATGAGAAATGGGCTCGAGGATAAGAAAATAGGGTAGACGGGGCAAAAGCCAATTTGCATGTTGGAAACAGATGCGGGAAATCAGTGGAGCCAACGCAACCTTAATAGCGCGAAATGGGGCGACGAGGGAAAACTGAGAAGTAGGCGTTGAGAGGAGGAGGAGACAAGGAAACGAATAGAGACCTAAGAGAGATTAGTGGATCGAGAGAGATTAGAGGGAGGATAGTGTTTGGAGCGAAAGGAGGAAGAAAGAAAGAAAGAAGCAAGAGAAGACAAGGTGCGGTGGAGGAAGTTTGGATGGACCAGATGGCACCCCCCCCCCCCCCCACAGGTACTAGCGAACACATAGAGAAAGAGACGGATAGAAGCAGCGAGTCACACAGGGGATGTGCAGGTAGGTAGTAACAAATTTCCAGTGGCGGCCAATTTAAATATGCATGAGGGGGTTGACTCGGTTGTTTCGCGGTGACCTCGTTAGCCCTCGTGGAGAACTGGTGCTCACGGATACCGGGGGAAAAGACATTGGTAGTGGTGTCATGGTGTTGGTGCGCGAGGACAGTCACTCTCTCCCGGATTACCGTGCACGATAATCAGCTTTTCCTTCAAGTGTCGCGCGCGCGAGGAGCATTCCTAGTGTGAGCGACCGCGTCTCACCATCACCGAGATTGTCCTCTCTTGGTCCTCTTGTATATCTGACCTGACCCGGAATGTCTCGGAGATTGACGTCGACGCGAGCGAAAACCAACGCTGACAGTCTGCCCTAAACCGAATTACTCCATGGGAGAGTGGAGCGTAACGTCCCGTTCGTTTCTTCCATTGGAGAACTATGCCCATACACCTTTTTCCTCAGCCTAGAGAACTTGGAGAACACGAAAAACTTTAGTCACGCGAGTAAGAATGTTGCGAGTAAGCGTGCTGCTAAAGTTTCAGGCGAGAAAGAGAGAGAGAGAGAGAGAGAGAGCAGAATAATAAATGGACGAAATGGCACCGCGATGGGTGGGGAACGAAAATAAACCGAGTGTTAAACAATGGTGCTTGGCCAAGAAGAGACTCATTGTTTGAGCTAAGCTCGAGCTTAATACCCCGCTCTGGACACCCGAAGCTTTTTACGCGAATTAACGAGCGATTTTTCGAATTGCCCGGCTAAGAGTCATCCGCGAATGCTCGAATAATCTCTTTGGAAAATACGAGAGCAATGACACCGGAGCATCGGCGTGTCACAAAAGCAATCCCGATGAGAACACGAGTTGGTCTCCTGACTAATCCACCGCGGACAAGCCACAATGGCGGCGAATAACAGGTGGCCACCCGCGAATTTCAACGCGTGCGTGGGCGAGACCCCGGGATCAATGCCATCGAACCTCAAAAACTTATTTTTAGACGAAAACCAGCTTCTATTTTCTGATTACGCGGATATTCCTGTTTTTCATAAAAATAGAGAAACGCCATTTTCCACGCTCTCTGGCAAAATCGACTCCATCTTCGTGGGATGTGTCGCCATTTCCGACGCAACAGGCACGTAACGTTCCCATGAATAATTCCCTGGCGTGGACACAACTCCACTGTCATCCAAATTTTCTCTCGAACCAATCGCCGCCCGCTTCTTTCGCCATTCGAACGCGCAAATTCTCTCGCTTCTCGCGATAACAACAACTTTCCCACTCTCTCTCTCTGTCGTCGTATTAGCGCCTAATTTCTCCCTGGACGGACGTTAAGTCGATGATGATAAATTCGTTAGATTCTCGACACGTACATTTTGACCTGCTTCGTGCAAAGTTCCGAGCAGACCACCTTCCTCTCCTCGGTATATTCTCCGCGACCTTCTTTTTATTTGCCGCTAAAACACTCGCGCTCACCCTCTCCTCCATATTTCCTTATTATTTCTTCGTTCAGTCCCGTTATCGATTAGTCTCGCCCGTAGCGAGGCTCAGAGCAGTAGAGGCGGTGGTCGTCTTCGTTCATTGGAATCGATTTATCGAATTTTCAGAATTATCTCGTTGTTTCGTTAGTCGCGAGTTCGTGGATTTAGCAGTCGCTCGACGTTGGACGCCTCGCTGAATGATCGAAGGAAAAAAGAAGGGAGACACCGGGGAAATGGCGCCGACGCGCAAAGGTAGCAGCGGATACCGCATCGTCGCCTCGGAATTCATTTGCCGATTCGGACAAATAATAGACGCGCAGGTGTGCACGCAGCTCGTCGAATAATAAATTCTAATCGAATCGTGAACGTGTGGCGTTTCGTCGGGGCCAATTGCCAGTGCAGCTGCATCTGACGTGGCTGCCACTTGCACTTGACGATCGATAACTCGACAATAATTGTCCGCCGATGCAGTATAGATGCCCGAAGCGATCGTCCACGTCTCCTCAAGGTAACAAATTGTCTCATCCACTTGTTTCGCAAAGTACCCTCAAACGCGACGCGTTTCCATTCCAGTTTACAGAATCCACTGGCCGCGAGCTTAATGCAATTTCTCCCTTTTCCAATTCCCCGCGTCTTTCCTCGTGGAAAAACTCGCGAGGGATTTGACCCGTCGATTCGTACACATCGGCTACAACGCGAATCCACCTACGCTGCAATTTTCAGCATGATACGCCCTTTGATCTTATAACGGGTCCTCGAGAGCTTCGAGTGCGCAGACCGAACAGCCGAGTGGCCCGAGAACGAGGACACAATATTTACACGCGACTCTCTCCCATTTCCATTCGAGAATCTGCGCCAGCGAGAAAACGTTTGGCAAAACTTTTTTCTCGCGCGTATTTCACTTTGGAGAAAGATTTTTCCGCTCCCTCCTGCGAGTTACCCGAGAGTTGTTCGAGTTGCTGCTGCTGCTGCTGCAGCCCTTTCCTTCCCCTCCTCCTGCCTCTCCCCCCGGGTATATTGGGAATGGTGTGTGTGTGTGTGCTGATTTTGCTGGAAGTCAGTACAGCTTCATAAATCGCACGAGGCTCCCAGCAATTGTACCGGGAGCAGCGCGCTGCTGGCTTCGTTCGTGCTCGACGCTCGTTAAATCGTCCTTGCTGCCGCTGCCGCTGCCTGTCAGAGGACGGCGGGGAAAAAGTAGCAAAGGAAATCTGGACTTTGGTAAAATCAAAGTCTGTACCCTTAAAGCAAAAACGAAAGCGGTCTCATTCCGCGCGAAAATCTTGTCTCGAAACATCGGAAAAACGAGAAGGCTGGAAAATCTCATACGTCATTCCGATTAGTGAAACGAGACCACGTTCAATCCGTCCTCGAGCGATTGCATTTCCACCCACTCGAGAGTCCCCGATGGCCCGGCCCCCTTTTTCCAGCGTCGAACTTTCTGCTGATTTCTCTCTGTGCGGAACCCTCGTGGAAACTCCTTTTGGCGTGGTCGACCCACCACCGCCACCACCTATTCCCACCCCTCGAAAGTGCCTTTAAACGCTCCTTTCAAAACTTGAAATCTTCTTTAAATCCCCGCGCTTCGAAGAAAGCTGTAAAGAGTGGCAGTTAGAGCCAATTTTCCCGATCGCAGGATGAAAGTAATCATTCGCAAGACTCGCAGGCTGCGTTAGATTTTCTCCGATAGCTTCGGGTTTCTCCGCGCGGTCCCTGCAGGAATCGTATTCCTATTTCACCAGTTTTATATTTAGCTCCATACATATTGTGTCCACTCTCTCTCTCTCTCTCTCTCTCTCTCTACCACGCATTATCCTTATCTGTGGAAAACGTCGATGCGTTTGAACCTTTTCGAAATTTATTATTTATATACGAGTATGCACTTTTTCACGATAAATGTTACGGGAACGCACAAAATAGGTTTGCATAATAACCGTAAAGAGGATACAAGTTTGCGATAAACGCTGAAAAATAAGCATAAGCAGCAGCAGCAGCAGCAGCAGCACCGTCAATGGTCGAGCAGCGAATTTCTTGAATAATGTATCAGTCTTGAAACATGAGCAGAGACGGCACACGTCTTTAAAATTAAAGCCTCTTGATTGACGAATTGATGTTTACTCGGTCTTTATCGGATATTTATGGTCGACCAATAATTGAAAGCGATTAATATTAATAAAATGTTGCGAGCTACCTTTGCCAAAGTTTCCAATGAATAATCTAGTCGGGATTTTATTATATTTTCATACTTCACGATGGGAGACAGTATAATGAAATATACACAGTATATAGCGTAAGGCATATAGCGTTATCCAATAAAGCTGAATGTTTGGATAACAATAGAAGTTTGCACATTTGGAAGGCTGTTCACTAGATTAATTCTGCACGACCAGAATTCGGGCCCTCTGCATACAAGGAAGCAGCAGTAGACAGTCATGCTGTTACTTCCATGCAAAGTTATGCATAGGAGCATAATTCACCTGTATAAGCTGTGCAATTAGAGCCTCCACTATTTTCTTAACTGCGTGCTTCCATTCTAGTTTAACAGGATGTACTTGTCGTGTAGCGATGAAAACACACTTTTGCGCTTAATTATCAATTCTAAGAAAAATACAGGGTAACTGTGCACCAACTTGCCTAGCAATCAGCATTTTCACTCTAAAATCGCGTTTGTGTGTCAGTGGCAAACTGGCGGACAGAGAATGGAGAAGAGGATAGATCATTTACCATATGCCAAGCGTCGAAGAGTCACGCTCAACATCCGGAAAATCGATCATCGAGAATTTAACATTGAATAACGAAAGTTTAAGTCCATGCTCCAAGAAAGGGTGGAGGAGGGGCTGAAGAGGAATGAAATTCACTCAATCCCGTTGCGGAGTTTCTGATCCTCGAATGACTCAGGGAATTGGGGTAGAATTTGTCCCCTTCTGTGAGGGTGTAGGAAGGGAGAGGGGGGGGGGGGGAGGGGAGGATTTCTTAATATGACTGTCCGATGAATCAAGCGACGCTTTTGGATTCTGCGCATAAAAAGAAGCGACGCGTCTCTAATTCTGAAACAACGGACGAATTGCGCGTGCTGTTAAGTGACATACGTTGGCTGCTGCTGGCACATTGGCAAGAGAGGAATTTTCTCATTTGACCATACGTCAGAAGGAAGACGCGCGCACTAAGTTTCCTATTGTACGACGTTTCGTCGAGTGCATCGCGTCGACGCTGAACACGGAAACTTTTAACTTCGATTAAAAGATTATAGGAATGGTGGACCGAACGAACGAAACGGCGGAGAAGAGAAGAAAAGCGATTTTTCCGAATAAAAGATCGACGTCCTCCTTGGAACGTCAGTCGAGGAAGCTCCGAGCGAGCCTAAGATACTTAGGCTCTCCTGCGCCTCTCTCTCTACCCCCCTCGAATCTTCCATCTTTATCTTAAATTTGTCCTCGGTCTATACGTATTTCAATTCTGACGCTCGGTAAATACTGAAAGTTTCCAGTAATTACGTTCAGAGTGCATATTGCGAGAAGCAGATAAAACCGGCGAAACTTGTCGAGGCCCCGCCAGCCTTGGCTTTAAAATTTCTAGAGTTTTATTAGCCAACTTGGTCACAGTCCTCCTCTCTCGCTGAGGTATTCGAAAAGAAGACGAGTTTCGAGATTGGAGTTCACGGAGGAGGATGAGGAGGAGGAGGAGGAGGGAGGATCGATACATATTAAAAATCTTTCCGGGGAAAACTCGTTAATCTACGAATACACGCGAAAGCTCTCCCTCTCTCTCTCTCTCTCTCTCTCTTTGTTTGCTCGTTTTTCCAGTCTCCTTTTTATCGCGTACCGATACGAGTATCAAAATGTGAAAGACTTATTTGCAAGGAACGAAGAAAATATTCTTCCGTCCTTTCATCTCCTCCAGCCCCCGATACTCCGATACTCGCAATAAATTCTCAGCAAAATACGGGGGACGGGGCAGCTGTACTCGGGGTATGAATCTGGAGATCGGTATGACGTCACGCACGGCGGAGGACCAATAAATCGAAGGCTAGCCGGCCGCGATAGGAAAAATGACGGGCATCGGGGTTGACGGTGCACAAAAGGGGAGAGGACATGGTTCTCTTGAAGCTGATCGACGGCTCGAATTGGAAACTGAAGCGCCGCGGCCGTTTTACGAGCTCGACATAGGCACCATGGGACAAACCCGAGCCAAGCTGGACGCGTTTACTGCGCCCATAAAATCAATTCAGACGTTATGAGCGATCGTTATCCCTCCATTCCCGGTTTTCCGCTTTATTCCGCCTGCTTATCTCTGCAGTCTTCCAGCTCGATCTCACTCTGGCTACCTGCTGTTGCTGTTGCCGCTGCGGCGCGGTCTCTATGTGGGTCATCGAAATGGTCCATGCGAGACCCAGCGATACCTGACCCTAACCCAAATAGCGAGATACACCCACCCTCGCGTGCAAAATGGCCGCCGTCGCCACCGCCGCCGCCGCGTCCTTTGCATCGACAGAGAGAAATTGCCGAAAGCGAATAATTTGTCATTTGACAAGTTCCGATCCTTTGTTGCACCGCGACACAAGCACACATGCTTACATATCGGATATGCAACGTTTTCAGTTGGAAATTCCTTGAATCGTACAATCGTAGTAGAATTCTTCTTCCATGAGAATCGGAAGTTATGTTGTTCGCAAAGTTAATCAAGCCTGGCATTTCACAGTGGTCCATATTCCAAATATTCCGGTCCACCCCCGCACCCCCGCGGTGATATCTGCTAAACGCTCGCTTAATTTACGGGATGTTTCCTCGCATACTTACATCGGGACACCTGTAATGCTCGTGTGACTGGGGCAAGCGACGATTTATAACGGGATGAAACGGATCTCACTCGAATCGCGATAAAACTATGAATTATGAGCTTACTTAACTGATTGGATAGTAGATATTACTTAAATGCACGCTTATACGTTTAACACTAATAACATTAACACATAAATAATTATTAGAGCACTGTTCATAAATCTCTATCGTAAAATAGTCGCTGTTATAGTTGTACGTTACCGGTGCAATAAAAAATAAAGCGTATTATAAAAGGAGAACGTTAGAAAAATTATCTTAACGACCAGACACACGTATAGTTTATGTGTTTTTCGTCAAAATTGATGACATCGCTGACTTTCGCGAATTGGTTCTTTAATGTTTTAATATGGAAGCGAATGCGTACGCGTTGTTATGTTTTATTATTAATACTTTAATAATGTCATGTGTTCCAACGAATGTTATTAATAAAGCGAAATATCCGTATCGACCAGGGCAGCGCGCGTAATAAAATATTCGCTTATTGAATCGGAATGGAGAACGTGTACCGGCACATATGCTTATATATATATATTTAAAGTATATGTGCTCACACGTACATATACGTGCCTATGTGCACGCATCTCTCCCCGCAATACCTTCGAAAGTCATGCGCGCGCGAGCGATAGGATTATTATAGCAACGCATTGACGCTCTCTTCTGAACTTCATTAAGTTTCATAAACCACAATTATTTTACTTTTAGCGTTTCGCGTTGTCGCATTATTCGCCGCTCCGATTATGAGAAATCCAATCATCTCCATGTTGGCTGAAATTAAATATCTACCTCCAACTGTGAAATATCGGGATGATTTCGAGGTAATCCGAATGATCGCTTCGTATTTTATTTAGCTTTCGTTAACGCAGAGTTCTATTTTTGAAATGATAATTATATTATCGCTCCCTGTCCATCTCCGTTAATCGATGCGCGATGCAAACTTGTTGAAGAGAGCCGCAGCCAGCCGCTCGGTTGCAAACTTTGCAAGGGGAAAAGGGAATGCAAAGCTGGAGGCGGGGAAGAATCTCGCGTTTATCGCCATCGATTATGAATATTGAAATTTACGTGATTTACGTTGATCTCGGATGGAAGGCTTCCTTACGCTGAAAATGATGGCATCGCGTTAATTGGGCTGAGCAAACACATTTTTAGACACCGTCGGTGTACACTCGCTCGTTACTATTGCTGGCAGTCTCGCTAAAAATACCCGCAAATCATTTTCCACACTAAAAACTTTCTGCTCCCCTCTCCCACGGACTGGTCGCGGATACATTTGCTTCTATTCTCTTTCTCCTTTAATCCCTGCACCGCGTATATGTATCATGATATTAATAAATCCTAATAAGCGAAAGGATAATGCAGTTTTTTCGATCCTTCGTGCGCATTTTTACATTTCATTTTTGTTTTGTTTTCTTTTATTTGAAGCTTTGCTAATTCCAACAGAGTTTTTCATTGACTTTTTTTTTAACGATCTCCCTACTTCGAAATTAAATTAATACAATATATAAAATAGTTTAGACACTTTTGCACACGCAGTGGTTTAATATCGTGGGAGGATAAATTTATGAATAGAGGTGCAGAGAGAGAGAGAGAGAGAGAGAGAGAGAGATATTCAGCCCGTTTACCGTATATATTAGCTCGCGCAGTAGTCGAAGTAAGCGAGAAGAAGGAGTAATTTGCGCAATAAACGAGGAAGAAGCTATTGTAGAAATACGTCGCTGGACGTCGTTCCCGGCGCGTTGAATTGAAAAGGAAATCGCACTCAACTATTGTGCCTCTCTCCGCTAGTCCGGAACAAAATGAAATCCTTTCCAGGCGAAAAGGATAGGACGAATGAGTCGAACAAATGGAAACGACTATCAAAAGTTGCATTTTATAAGCGCACTCCATTCGATTAAATTGCCAAGTCACGAGTACTTGTTGGTGGTGCAGTCTGCTCTACAAAGCGAGGCTTTGCTGCAATCGCAATTTTTTTTTTTGCACGAAAATTCCCGAACCACTTAATTTTATTTGATTCGCCTCCTTAGCGAGATAGCACGTCGGATAGAATCGATTAAAAATAATTCGAGTATCTCAGTCATGGACGTTCGGACCTCTGACGCTTCGCGCGCGCCTGTCGATTTATATTCATTTCTCTTCGACCGTAGGATGAAATAGTTGACGAATTTAGCGAATCTAGCCTTGTGCACGCATTAAAGCGTCCCTGAAACTTTGGCACTGACCAAAAACCAATTAGAATAGCTGGTGGAGACGGACAACGCGCTCTGCTACATTGTCTCTCCTCTCTCTCTCTCTCCGGGCTCATTTCGAAAATGAATTCTTTCTTGGGCTCTTGTACGCGCGGTCGACTCTCCGACATTCAGACTCTGTTTCTGTAGAATTTATTATGCACTTGATGCCTCTGAAGCGTGTGCGAAATCGCCTTAAAGGAATACGTTGGAAATTACGTGAAAATTTATTCCGCCGTCCATTATTGTCGTCTTCGGAATGTTCGTGACGTAAAGCCGTATTTAAATTCATTTTGAAAAATGAAAGAAAGCCAGTTTTAGCCGGGGAATAACTACGGAACGCTATTTTTGTTGCGAATGGCGCTACCGTGCGTGTATTTGCCGCTGCATACAAAGGAACAGCGCGTTATAAAGGTCGAATCACTCAGTTCCCTTTTTTGTCAGCGCTCGTGGGTAAAATCGCCGGAGAAACCAATAGGACCCATCGATGCCAGAAAATAAGAGGCTTGCGCAATGCGCGTGACAAGCGCTAGAAAAATTTTCGTTCGCGAGTGTTTCGAATGCTCGAAGCTTTCGGTGAGCGCCGTGGGAGACGCGAAGGGAAATTATCGTTTGGAACACGATCGGCCGATTAACCTCCGGAATATCGAAATGATGAACGATAATTACTCTGTGTATTCGTCATCGCGAATACGGTGTGCAGGGACGTGCTGTTGCACCCATATGACAAGTCCGCGTATCAACAACGCAAAGTTTATACACGGCGCGATGCGCCGGGCATATCTATGCGAGGTTCGGCGGCGTCCGCTGCGAAATCGTAACTCGCTCGGGAGATGAATTTCCACGCCCGAAATCGTTCCAGCATGCAAACCGAATTCCAGTCAGTCGAACGAGCGTAATTGAATGATACGCGCGGCCCGCGATCGACGTGACATTTAAAATCGCTCGGTCCGTTCTCGTTCGTTTAAAATTCTAATTCCCCGTCGCGCGGAGAGGCGGGGATTTACCCCAGCTGCTTTCGAAAAGAACAACCGTAAGTAAGAAATGCAATTGGAACTCGTAATTTTTTTTTTTTTTTTCTTTTTTGAAATGCTGATAAAGGCAATGCCAACTTCACACTGGCTGACCGCGCACCGCCGGGACCTCCCCCCCCCCCCCCTGTCTGGTCCGTGTTAATCGTTTACGAGTTTTAATGAGCATTTTTATGCTTCGACACCTGCTTTTAGTGGATTCGCGGAAAACACCGCTAATGACGCGGCTAATCGTCGTCTTCCCGATTAAACTTTGCTAACTCTGTTCCGTCACGGTGCGAATCGCGATGCAATAAACCAGCCCGTTTCGACAATAATTGAATAATTATGGGAATTGCGCGCTTACGTCACTGGAGGAAAGTGGGTAAAAAGAGATCGGCGAGCGTAATGATTCCGTGGATACCGAGGTGATTCATTGTTTTCACAAAAGACGAACGGCATAAAACGTTGAGGGATAATCGCCGCTCAATCTATTCCTGGCACTCACGATCCATCTTCTTTACGAGCTCGTTCGTCATTGGTCACTCATTGGTCGCTTCCAGTTTCGAGACGCTGCCACACGAGTATCTTCAAATCTTTTCTTCGCATAACGTAAAAACCATGAGATGAATCGGCAGAAAAAGCTGGATGAGAGTCCGAGGTCCATAAAAATCGACGCTTAACAACATGGGTGTAAGATATGAGAGAAAACGCGGGAGAATACGGAGAAGGGAGAGAGACGCGAAGTAAACGTAGTAAACCGGATGGAAAAGAGGGGTGTTACTGCAATGCAGTAGTAACCTGCCCGCAGATAACTCTTGTCCCGGGAATCAATTAAATTTCAACTGGTAATTGCTAGTTTGGAATAACGCGCAAATAAACGCAAGGTGAAATACTGCTCGGTGCGCGCGTATTACACGCACGTTTATATTTTCCACCAGTTAATTGAACCAGATATCCCTGAATATTTCTTAAGGGTACCATCCGCTATTTCAGTAAAAAATCACCGTCCTTAGATTTTCATGAAATTGGAATACGTGATTCCATTCCTCAAGATGAGAAAAGAACGTATCATAACGTGCTCCGTAAAAATTTCTTAAGCCAAGGAATAACTTTATCGAAAGTTGGGAAAAAATGTTTCTCGCATAAAAATTTGTTCTACTCTGACCGAAGAGTAAAAATTCCCCCGTATATCATTCTGCGCGCAAGATATCTTATTCCAAGTGTAGAAACCAAAGGATTTCCTTTTCTCCTATGAGAAAGAGCCTCTTATTCGCCCGGAAAAATATCCTTAAATTTAAGTCTGACTTAACCGCAGAGCTATACTACTGAAAAGAAAATAAAAGTTTTCATATCGCCTTGAAAAAATTCCGAGTTACTATAGGCGCTAAAACTGAAAGATTTCCTCCTACGAAAGTACGGAGAAATGTGCCTGCTATTTGAGAAAAAAAAAAAAAAAGAAAAAAGAATTGTTAAACCTTACGTTGAATCAGGTTATCAATAACTGTTAAAGGAGTGAAATTACTCGTACTTTGATCCGACGAGTGAATTTTCGCAATGGAATTGGACTGCTGTGCAATCTTTTCGAGAGGAAAATTTTAACGCGCGTAAAACAGTGCAGCGGCACTATAAAAATAAACTTAATATACAATCTCTTATCGTGCAGATTAATCGAGAGAATTCAAAGTACCGAGTTTGCAAGAAAATCTATTTCATTAAATAATATAATAGTATCCATAAAACGAAGTTTAATCTAAATTGGAAAACATAAAAAATAGAGTTATTGTTCGTAACCGGTCATTCGTGCGGAAATGAAAGAATATCATTAGTATTTAAGTTGGCGCGAGTTATCGAGGAAACTGGATTTCTCTGTCCTCGTACCATTTCAGTCTTAAAATCCTTATTCAGGGTCTCGAGCTTAGAAAAAAAGTCATCTGCCAACTTTAACGTGCATTTCATTGGCTCATATTGTATTGTTTTAACTCCATTTTATCGATAATATCCGCTCCCAGGTACTTGAGAGAGGACGAGAAAAGAATGAATTAAATCACGGGAATCACGTACCATTTAAGCGTTTTAATTTCCCCATGATTTTTTCGCTTCGCGATACGTCATAGTGGTAGAAGTTTATAAGGCGTACAATTCCCTTTGCTCCCGTGTTCATTTACGCTTTATCTCTCTTACGCTTGAAAAGTCGTTCTGATACTTTTCGCCTTTACCCCGATCCATTTCCCATTTCCTTTATCGCACAAAGGTTACGCTTATGTTCAATAGTAGATAAATCAATCTTGAGTCACGCTAGAAAAACTTTTGAATTTCTCAGCACGCGTTTCTCGACTCTTGGCAAATTAAAATACCGAAGACTAATTTCAATGGAATTAATTAAGAGAGGTTAAAGGGAGATAAAAATTGGAGGGAAGATTTTACTATTGCATCAGGCTTGGATCAGTAACGCTTTTATCTTCGCTGCTCGTTAGAGATTCATCAGGAAATGCTCTTCTCCACGTACTCAAGTTTAAGATGAGACGAAATTTAATTTATTATTCGGAGGGATGATCCTGTCGGTAGAGGTGGTGGGGATGGAAAGTGGTATTTGTACGTTATTACTTAGCCGGAAGAAGATCGTGTCAAGGGGGGTTCTTGCAGAAAGTCGAAAACAGTTGGTACATGGGAGTCAGAACGAAAGTACTGGAAAGTCAGGTCGCCCTGGTTAATTGTTTCGCACTAATTAAGCGATTACGCCCTCATCGCGAGTCTCTCCTTACTGGATGCATTTTCGTTAGCCACGAATTACGACCTGCCTTCCTCTCGCTCCGCTCTGCAGGATCCTCCACCGTTGGATAAGTTCATCAGCCTAAGTTACAATTACATTAGAGGAGATATTTTTAAATCTCCCTCGACTCCTTCCTCTCTGTCTCTCTCCCTTCCCCCTTTCCCCTCTCGGTATTAATACTTCAAAATTAAATAAAGAAGAATCATTATCGTACACGAAGAAGAAGAAGGAGGAGGAGCAGGGATACAGGTGTTTGTTGTCGATTAAATAAAAATGAAACAAGCTTCTTGCATATTCCCTTGCATAATATTTCATTATTTAAAGGAGATACCCAGGCGCAGACAACGCTTTCTCGGCTGGCGGATAATTCGGCTAACGGATAAAGAGAACAGCCGAAGAAGTTTCGTTGCTGGTGATTTATGGTCAAAATTCGTATAGCGTCGCGTGCAGAGTACAAAGGGCTAGTCGTTAATCACGTTCGGCCAACTGTAGATTAACAATATCTGCTTTAACGGCCCTCTCTGACCCAGATTCTTTGCTCTCGCCGCTCTAAATACCCTTGTTTACCCAGTCGAGAGTGTATGTATCGCAAACTTATCGGTCAGAATTTACGGAATTCACCAAATTATCCTTTGCGCGGCGACAAGTTTCCACTTCCATTTCCTCGATAATTCTGTGATATTACCCATAAAGCGGTTGCTGCTGCTGCTGCTATCGTTGATCAGAGTTTTGCAATTAATAAACCATGAGAGCATAATACGCAGAATTTGACCGTACTGCTGGAAGAAGCAAAGTACACTCGAGAAAGCCATTGATAAATCTTGGAAGAAATATTATCCGCCACCATGAACAAAGCATGCGACCGTGCGCAGCGATAACTTTTACCAATTCGATAAAGTATTCAAAAAGTTTGGCGAGATCGCGGTCACGGAGAAAATTTCGACCGGTGGTAGACCGGTGGAGTGTTTGTCTTTGAACGCTCGCGTACCCCATAAATTCGCGAGGAAGAGATGCTGTGCGCAGCCTTTAGAAACAGTCGGCAAAGCGACGATCAACGTTAAAGCGTAAAGAAGCGATCTCGAAAGTTTGCGAAATTTATAAAACACCGAGCTTTTGTTCCTCTCCGAGTTAAGCTCTGGGTACACACTTTGGCCGAATGGTGTCGCGTAATTGAAATTTCGAGACATGGTATCCGGGAACTCGGTCCAACGCGAGTAGAAGCGCTGATTGGATCATTGCAAACAAGGTCCCTATCTACCTATCTCCTACCTCACGCGTATACAGTTGGAAGACGGTCGAAGGAAGATGTAGAGCACGCACCTAGAAGAAAATCTTTGAGCGGGGAAGGAAGCATTACAGGGGGAGAGTGGAGAGGGAGACAGAGATAGAGAGATGGTAAAATGGTAAGAGAGCGTTTGTGCTTTGAGAGCAACTCGATTCGAAGTAATTTAGCGAGCGGGCCTGGCGAACTTGCTGAGTAGCGCGGGACTTGGAAGTTTCCGGCATTGACTCAGGTTCCACCTTCCGCGAAGCTGCGGGGACATTAATCTACCTCGCTGCTGCGGTGATGAATATGCCTGATTCGACGAGGCACCGCACCGTCGTCCTGCCTCGAATCACTCCGGAGAAACTTCCCCTGTGAGATCCGGTCTCGCTTAACCATTCAGCCGACTAACAATTATAGGCTTGTGGCTATTTAAGTGGGATCGCAAGCTAGTAGATACCGACGGCGATCTTGTTGCTTCCACATGCCGAGGATCGCACGGCGCCGGCCGAGAAAAGAAAATCAGTGATAAAGCCAAACGATAAACCCGACATCGGCCTTCTTCTTCTCCTTTCGGTCAGATATCGTCGGTTAATTATCCCTCGGACCCATTTCGCGCGTCAAGTGAACCGATCGAGGAAAAATTTGTGCGCGCACTGTAGAAGGAAGCTGTTCGCTCTCTCTAGGCAGCCATTTTCAAAAGAATGCTATTTGCATAACGCAGCAGTTTTCTGAGTTACATAAAGGGCGTAAGGTAAAGCTTTCGGAGCACTCCGCTTGAAAAGCGTCTGGCTCATCTAACCTTCGGCTCACAAAAGAAGCCCGAAGAAGGGATTTACTCGCTACCTTGAAAGGGATTCCATCTCTGCGTGGCAGTGAAAACTCTTTTTACATTCCGGCGAGAGCATAGTGACCCAGTGACTCTCCGAAAATTCTCACAATCCCATTTCGCATCGACCACTCCCATAAATTTTACATCGGAACTTTGCCGGTTTTGCTCTTCCCCGTGCTTTTCCTCGACTCGCTCGATTATCTTGAATTATCTCCCTTTATTTCCTTACGTTTGTCGTGTGTGCGTCGTTGGTAGGTTCCGATTAAAGCATGCAGAGTGGGGGGAGAGGAGGGCGACGCTACGCGAGAGAGATCCGGAATTTCGCGCAGCCACCACACACTTTGCATCTTCGGCTTAGCTTTGACACGCCAATCGCGTCCGCAACTTGGAAATAGAATTTCCTCGAATTTTCAGCAGTTCTGGATTACGAAACTGGATGACGATCCGGTTAACTTTCGCACGGCTGGGCTATAAATGGCGCGGACGCGCGAATAAAAATTGATCGCGCGTTGCCTCCTATCTCCATAGCGTTCGATAATGGAAACTACAGTAGAATTCGCTCGTCTAATCCTTCCCAAAGTTTTCTTCTCCGGTCTATCGCGCGATGGCGATGACGATGGCGATGGCGATGGTGTTGGTGGACACCCTCGGTACCCCGCAAACCCCCTTTACTCCACCTCCATCTCATTGATAACACACGCGTCGATTTCCCAAGTCAAACAAAAGTCCAACTAGCGGAGCGCCAGCGAATTCCGCGCGCTTTGGAAATAATTCAACGTCCGCCTTCAAAAGAAGTACGATAGATTCGAAAGTTAGCTCGGAGGCTCAAAGACTATCGAAGCTCTCTGGTATTTGGCGATTCCGCATGGAGCGCTGAATTATGTACGGGGCTTTTAATTATGCTCGACAAACGCTGGCGGAGTAATTTCTGATGGGGTGCTTCGGCGAAGAGGGTAAAGAGGGGGTGACTCCGGGCACAACGGGGCGGTATCTCGGCGGCGGATTAAGAGCTCGGGCTGGTAATCCTCGCGGGAATCGTTCGCCGAGCGTGCACTGCTGGAACTCGCCGAAGTTGGCCATATCCAGTGCGGATCGGCGATATCGGTGCGGAACTTGAGTTAACTTCCATTTAAGTAAACGCCTACACCCGGATTCTTGCTCTTTGGTCTACTAGCACGTTTCCGCGGTTGTCCCGTGGTCCCGAACGATCATGGGGCTAATGTCTCTCGAAAGTGTCACGACAAAAGCCTCGAGAGCGCTCCTCAAGAAGCTCTCTTCTCTCGTCGGGGGCATCGTCGTTCGAACGATTCGAACGATATCGAATGAAACTCATCGGTGATATCGCGGTTATTCCAGCAGGCGCGCGGCCGCGTCGCCGACGCGAATTAAAATGCAAACGTTACGGTCCACCTTGGCCGAGCAGCGCGGCAGATATTGCGTAATTTCGAGCCCAATGAACGCGAATCGACGCGTAAATTGAAATTACGAGTAGCCAGATTTTTTAACAATTTTTCCCCGATAGGTCGCGTGCACCATTTCTACGTGCGCCAGTTGGATTTATCAGCGCGAAGAATCTGAAATAAAATTTCACACTGTGTTCTGCCGCGAAAACGATTTCCATTAGGGGCCACGTTGAAATGCGTTCAGTGAATTGAAAAGTTGTGTGTGGGTGCCGTGCGCGGGCGCGCTCGGGACGAGGGGGGCGGAGGGGACAGTTTTAGAAAACCGAAATATCGGAGGACGCCATTAAAACTCGCGCGCAATTCCGCGCGGAGTATTAGCGAGTTTAAATCAGCGCGATGTGCTCGTCGGTGCACTCGATGCACGCGACTCGGTGCGATCAATGCGACAACATTCCAAGACAGAGGCGGAGAAGCAGCTGTGATAGCGGAGGGAAGAAACACGCGTGGGTGTCAGTCCCATAAAGCTCGTCGCTTTATTATCTCTCTGACCTTTTCCCAAAGAGCTTTTAGTCGCGCGCGTACGGAAAAACATCGCTGCAGCTTTGGAATTGTCTGCGTCAATCGGCTTTCATCCTAATGAATTTCTCGGGGAAAACGGGGTAAATCGCAGCGAATCGGCGGAACACGGACGCTGAAAATAATTGTGAGTAAATAATCGAGTCGTCGTTCAATTTGCCCGTTAATAACGCGTCCCGCTACGAGACCCGGGGACACATTTTTCCAGGATAGAAATTTTTTAGCGGGCCTCGATGTTTTTCTTGGGACGCGGAAAACGTTTTTCCAAAAATTTCCATGTAAATCGATAACAAACAGTTCGCCGGTGGATTCTTTCGCTGGTTCTACGACAATGCGATTGGCCGTGCGCAACAAAAATCGCGATCGCGATGACGCGCTGCAAATTTCCTCCTGGTCGATCGATAATTTTAAAAGAAGAGGCGACCTCGCGACAAACTTATCTAACTTTCCACTCGAACTGCGAACTGCCATTTCTGGCAGTTCCTTGCGCGCAACGTTTTTCCGTCAATATTTGTCCGAGACAAAGAGAGAGAGAGAGAGAGAGAGGGGTTACAACAATAAGAAAATATACAAAAGGGTTCTTCTCTACATCCCGTGTAGATTTGCCCTTTCTTCTCGGACAGTCAATTAGAAGAAGGATTGCAACTGTGAAATTAGCCAACGCTGTTGTTCGATGTAACACTTGTCTTTGGAGTTCGGCCACTCTCAACTCGGTCGTCGTATCTCCGTTACTCGATAATATTTTTCTTTTCTACCCCCTGGAGATACCGGCCCTTTGGCCGGTAAACATTTCCAGGGGAATTCTGCGTCGATTCTCCTACGCCCTTGGACCGGAAGAGCTTTCGGAGGGCTTTCGACTGGCGCCGCATCGTCGCTCTCCTCTTCCTGTTTCTTAGAAACACCGCTCTCCCTTTCGTTCTTTTAGGGCTAAACTCGACTCGTGACGCAAATGCTTGATCAGCAGATCGAGAGTAAGATCGATCCCCGTGAAACTGAAAATTACCATTTCTGACCCTCGAGACCTCTCACGAGACAAAGTCGCGTGAGCAACTCCGTGCAAGAAATTCTATTGAAATCGCATATTTGGAAGCTGAAATAGTTGCAGTTTTCGTTAATGACGATGCATTATCGTACAGTGATCCAAGTCTCGGCACACGGAACGGAATAGAGTGGAAATTCATTGGCACTGGGGCGGGGTTCGCGCTGCGCGATGAGGAGGGTTGGAGAGGAAAGGAGGGCATGGGCAGAAATTGACCAGTCGGAAGCTTCCAGCATCGGTAGGAGCGAGATTCAAGCCCCGGGAACTGTGTCAGTGGTTCCATTGTCGTGCTGATGGCATTGTCAAGTTTTTTAAGGGTCCGCGTCGGCGTTGGCGACGATGTCGTCGTCGTCGCCAACGCCGACGACACCGACGCGCGTCGACGTGCCGCCCGCCGTTATTGACGAGGCGCTGTGACCCGCATTCGGTAACTGCGCTCTCTCCTATCCGCCACTCGCTCTCCTCTAGTTTGGCCTCTATTTTCCTCTGGATTTATTCTCCGCGGACCTACTCGCGGAGTATTGTCATTAGCGTGTCCGTCACTGGCCGGAAACCACCTGCTCTTTGCTCCCACACTCTCGATATCATCTTGAATTACACGAAATTTCGCCAGCCCTTCCTTAACAGCAATGTCCCACTACTCGTGTTTATTCTCCAAAGGATACGGGGGAGAGAGAGAGAGAGAGAGAGGGAGAGAGACCTCCAAATCACACCGTACCTTTGTTGTATCCTTGCGTTTGTCCGCTTTTAGCACTCTCGACTATCTCTCTCTCTCTCTCTCTCTCTCTCTCTCTCTGTGTCCTTAATGGCTGCTTTTGTGGACTGTGCAGAGAGGGGAAAACTGCGCGTTGATGACTGGCATCTATCACCACTCTACACCAACATTTATGGTCTACCGTTTGTGAATGGGGCAGTATCGATCGGCGGGTTTCTCAATTTTCCTACGACCTCCGTACTTTCGTACTTTCATTCGTAAAAACAGGAGTCTCGCTCAAGTACGCGAGAATCTTTGTTTCGAGACAATGAATCCACGACGAATAGCCAAGGTCTTGGGATAGTTTCGTCATGATGATCCAGTTTAGCACATATTAATTCCGTAGCTAGCACCGAGATAAGTCTAACTCCGGACCCATTAAACCCTTGTCTTGGAACGATGAACCTAATTCCAAAGACATTAGGCTCTTATCTCTCGACGATTAATTCGATTCGAGTCAATAAGGGAAACGATTCATCATAAAAGAATATTAGATTCGACGTCTTTGTATTTAATATACACACACTATCGCAGAGTCGCGCGAGATATTTCTTTGCGAGAGGTCACGATTAATGATGGATGAAGTTTAATGAACATCAAACCACGAGTCCTCCCCTACCAATCAATAAAACGTTGACTCGTTTCAGGGTACCTAGCAGCGCAAAAAGTTCCCCCGCATTTCCAGATTAAAGAATTAAGCAAAAAATGCGGATGTTCCCTCATTTTTCGAATATCGAGGCTTACGCGTACCCCGTACACCTTGCACGGTGAATCGTTGGGAGAATATTTCCATGGAAATAGATAGTGTCGCGATGGGGATAGGGGAGAGGAGGACATCGAGAAGGGTGAAATTCCCTTGGTTGCCAGTTTGATTTATACGTAATCCATAGTGTGCCACTACCAAATTAGGCTTGATCCTTTGCGAGGTGACCGTGGCGAAAGTGGATGCGCGTGTGAAACGCGGAAAAGGGTAGCAGCCTAAGGGGTGTGTGGAGAGGGAGAACCACGCAGGCTACATCAGTTTCGCATTAGCCAAAATCAGGATAACCAGAAGGTGGCACTGGACCCTGTGTGCGATTTAGCCTTAAGCAAACCGACAGCTTACCTTCTTGGTCGATCGGAGAGAAAGGCAGATAGGGACTCTATGGGGGTGGGCAGGAAGGGGAAGAAGCAGGAAAAAGCGGGCTAGCTACGGGATCACGTGGGCGTGCACCTATCGTCAGCCATCTTGCCAGTTTACAAGCTTCCCCACGGGGATAACTTAAACTCCGTTCCTATACTTTCCATTATTCCCCGGAATATATCGAGATTGGCTCGTAAATTAAATTTATTATATTATCCGCATCCAATATAATCTACATGTAATTGAATCCTCGCTGAAACTTTATCCTCAAATATTCGTTTAA
This sequence comes from Sclerodermus sp. 'alternatusi', assembly GCA_037305995.1. Lineage (NCBI taxonomy): Eukaryota > Metazoa > Arthropoda > Insecta > Hymenoptera > Bethylidae > Sclerodermus > Sclerodermus sp. 'alternatusi'. The sequence continues at coordinate 5,676,143 of CM074553.1, read as the reverse complement.
TAAAATGATACTCTATTTGAACCTGTATATCGCATTTGCTTTCGAATTTCGAACATTGGATTTGAAATATTTTTATTTTTCATGCAAAGTTCCATGTAAATTTTAATATACATTTCGCATGTTCCTTTTCCTGTATTAAATTATTATGCGATGCGTAGGCTTTATCTGGGTTTTTTCTTTTTTCTGTTTTTCTCTCTCTCTCTCTCTCTCTCTCTCTTTTCTTGTTTTTATATTTTCCTCATTTAATTTTTACGTAATAACTTGGATATTAAAGCTTCGTTAATGTCCTCCGAATGAAGTAGAGTAAAGCGTGGATTATGACTTGGAAGAAAAGATGAAAGAGTAACGCGAAACTTGTCGATAAAGGCAGCAGCGAGCCATCACCGTTTCCTTGGACAAGGGCCATTGCAAAGTTAACGGAGCTACTTGCACGCCGTAAAGTGTTTTCTTCCGGCATGCCGCCATCTTCGTGGGTTCACGCCCTTCCAGAAACGAACGCGTTCGTACAGTAAAAGAGAATGATTCTTATACCTTTTAATCCCTCTCTTTAACCTTTTTTCACGGAGAATCCTCGACAAAGATTTTACTCCGTGTCTTTTCTCAGCGAACTTTATCCAAATAATTGCTTCGCAGGGTTTTCGACTCTCTTTGAACGCGTGTCCATTATTGCACGATCGACTTGGGCTTTTTATACAATTGCTTTCTTTTTGTTTTTTTTTTTTGTTTTCTCTCGTATTCCAGTCATTTTGTTAGTTCATCAGGATCTCGCGCCTAATTTCTTTCTTACGAAAATTATTTTCCTTTGCTGTGCGGGCTCTGTGCAGAGTTTCCTTTATACCAGTCCGAAACTACCAAGGCAACCCCCTCCGGCCATCTTCGGTACTACCCCTTTTCCATTCCCACTCCTTTCGCTCTTTTCTTTCCCCTCTCCCTTCCAAGATTGCATACGAGTCTTGTCGTGTGCTCATATTTTACGACTGTTTAAAGGCATTCTGCCTGCAATAACTTAACATTTACCGGCTCTAACTCTTTCTCTACTTTCTCTTTACCAGTCTTCGACTACGCTATCCGCTTGCTCACCTTCACCCGCATTTCTTCAGAAATAATTTCAACTGCTCGAACAATCAACTCGGCAGTTTTTCTTTACACGCTTGGAATAACGTGAGATTCCTAGCAAAACAGGAACTCTTCCTCTTACTCTATTTATATGAAAATCTTATAACGCTGTATAAATTATTTGATAGATTGATCAACATTTCCATTTTTTTTTTTTCCTATAAGAGGAAAAAGTGATGTTATTGCGATAACGCCCCGGGGTTAAAATTAGCGAATCTCCAGAATGTGCCAAGTAATAACCTTTAGTCTCCCCGAGGCTCCTCGGCTCCTTGGCCCCTTTCAGCCCCCTTCGGTAAGCCAAAAGAATAGCCGAGGAGCCACGTTTACTCGAGCAAGAAATAGCTCGACCTTGACCTTTAACCATCGTCCCGCAATCTTATATTTAAGGGTGCTCCAAGGTGGCAGTAGCGTCGAGAAGAGCTTACCCCTTTATCGATTACCCCTGACTAACTGTGGCGCGTCCCGCTAAGCTCGTCGGAAAGACCCACTTTTCCCCGATTTTTTCCTAGCAACCACGAAAATCCTACTCCAATCGCTACGTTACCAAAGCAACTCGGAATTAAATCTCTCCCTCTTCTCTTTTTTAAAAGCCAGATTTCTCCTACGCGACGAGAGAAATACGCCATCTTGACAAATGGATTTTACAACGGCAAATACAATTATTCGCCAGGTTTCTTTCCTTTTTCCGACTTGAAGAATTTTGCACTTTAATGAAAATGTAATTTATCGAAGTTTCGTAATGAATGTTAATTAATCAGATATATTGGATACTGGTATTTGCGTAGCACGCGATTCAACGTAACTAGTAATTTCTGTAATTTACGATTCCGTGGCAATTTCATTGCTTGAAATGTAACATGAGTAGAATTTCGTTTGTTACAATTAAATCGCAGCTTGATCAGAATTCGTAATGAGGCTGTGATTTTGGATTTCCACGAAATGTTCCTAGCTTTTTGACAATTTCGCAAGTGTTTGCCGCCGAGCTCTTTTCAATTAATGTCGCGTACAATTAAAAATTTGCAGGACTCCATTCAATTGCGACCGAATTTAAAACTCGACGCCGTCAGGACTTTTAAAAATTTTCACAAAATTCTCGATCTCTCTAAGGTCGTCGTTGCCGATATCAATTATTTAGTGGCGTTGCTCGTGGTATATATAAAATAAATGTGAGTCCGATATTAATTGCGATCACTTGGAACACGGCGATAAGAACTAGCTAAACTTTTGCGCGCTATTTAAATAGGATCCCGCTGGTAGTTTGCGCTTTCAGGTGCATTTATCTTATTTTGCCGAGTCCTGCTGAGAAAACTCCGGTAGTGCATGTGACGTAACGCGAGGGTGCAAATGAATGACGCAATTTTAATTCCAGGCTGTCATGACTCTCAGAGGAGTGAAAAATATAGTTCCGGTCAAAGTATGATATTCCATGATTAATATGAAAAATAATAACAGGTTTTCATTTACTAAAACGCACGAGAAACAATATCAAGTGTCAAATATGCGTGTGCCATTAATGCTAAAATATATACTTCAGAAAAACTTGGTTTTAAGCTTCATCGGGTCTTTTCACAAAGGAGCTGGAGCTTTTACTCTCAAAGACTGGCCAAATTAAACGAGACAAACAAATTTCTTTCGTTTTCCAACTCTCTCTCTCTCTCTCTCTCTCCCGTCCCCGCTTTGAGAATTGAGATATTCCAAAAGATGGTTTATGCTTTTCTTCGCATGCAAATCGCGAGTAACGCGTGTATTCCCTTTTCTCTTGGATTATCTTGACAGATTTAACATCGATGTCACAATGGGACATATTTTGGCAATAGTATGAAGGAGGATGGGATTTTGACGAATTTCATTAGCCTGGCCAGCTGTGGAGCTCTTCGGCAACGGTCACCGACTTGATTTGCACACAGAGACTGTGCGGTGCATTCGTTATGCGCATAACTAAACCGATCGTATTGGTGACGGGATGGAAGTGCAGTTCCGGAAGTTTGCCAATTAATTCGTGTAACTTACCCAAACGTAATGTGCCGCCGTTAGTAACGATGCAGCGACGTGTGGCAGCTTCAATGGTGGCTCGTTGCATAACGTTAATTATTTCAAAAACGAGCTTCGATCGAATAATATCAATCCCGGCTGAAATTAATACCAATAACTTTCGGGGGAGGCTGCAAATATCGTTTAATTGTAACCTACATTCTCGCGCGCGAACTATTCCTTCCATATGCCAACGAGTCGCCATTCAACGAACATCCCTTACCAAATTAGCCATACGGGAGAAATTCAGCAATAAAACGTAATTGTTCTCCCTTGTGATCCTCTAGAAGGTTGCTCGCGGACAATAAATTAATTGATGAAATTTCCGCTCTATTCGTCCAAACAGGCAGGCATCGATCGTACGAGGAGCTTTTTTCCGCTCTCGCGATAATTTGAAATATCGCGAAGAAAGTTCGAGGGGCAAAAGCTGCTCTATATAAGTGGAGAGAGAAAGAGCGAAGTCGAATTAAACCTGGCGTGTAAAGACGAAACAACGTCAAGCCGACGTTAGATCAGTTTAGAGTTCTAAAGCGCTTAGGTAAGTGGAAATATGGATCAAGGCCAGACCGGAAGCAGTACAAAGGAGAAAGAGCTTTCTCCATTGGTTCGTTGCTATTGACGGAAGTGCAAAGTATTCGTGTGTGATCGAAACGCCATTAAAGATGCAAAGCTTTTCTCTTTATAGTTATTCCGGGCTCTCGGTTGCTGGAAAAGCCAGCATAGATTTTCAATGTCACAGCTGGATTACGCTCGATAGAACGAGCTTTCAGTGAGCATGCCTAACTGGAAAGACCCACAAATTCCCGTCACCGTTTAATCAACTTCACCACCAGATCTGGAAACAGTGGTGAACGGGAGTTGAGGGAATCGCGAATTGTGGGAGAACTCGAGGAACTAGTTGACCTCGCACTCAACCTTACGAATCTAATAAGAGACTCTGGAAAAGATTAAATAGAGCCGTCCTACTGGTCTACCTATCTATATTCTCTCTCTCTCTATGATTGTGTACGCGCGTGAATAAATTAAAATATTATATAACATATAATTTGAAATTCTCGATTTATATAAAACAGAATAAACGGACGCATAATTAAATTGTATATTTTTAAATCCATTAAATTTTAATCATTATTAATATCTTATTAGATAATAACTAGAACACGTTCGTTAATATTAAATGAATAATGAAAATTATCCGAATATAGCTAAATAGCAAATGCTTTATTTTTAATAGAAAATCTTTACTCTGCATTTATCAATGTTAATTTTATCAGTTTCTCCATTTATTTTGGAGATCTATAGCATATTAATTTATATTTTAACATGTTTGCAGAATATACGGAATAAACGTCTTTGTTGTGTATAGCATGTTAATGGCACATTGTACGTAATCCTTTAATTCTGCAACTCTCTAAGTTGATTAACAAAATAATTAAAATGACGATCAACAGTGGCGCTACCTTTCCGTACTGTCATAATAATATACAATAAATAATTTATGATTTCAGAAATTCAGCATCCCTGAATGAGAACAAGTGCACGTGACCTAAACCGATTAACTTGTAAATTTAAGCGATGCTGAATTATTAGAAATTCAATCTCAAATAAAGTACACGTGGTACTTAATTGAATGATGCATCATTGACCCAATTAATATTAGCCTTGGAGACAAAAATTAATAATTTAGGTAAATTTAGCTTGAAACCCCCTTTTCGGATCTTCATCCATCGAATACTTAACCTTCGATATTTGCATCGCCGCTCCTTTACCCATTCCATCTGGTTTTTCCTTTTTTCCTCAACTTTCAGCACACGTTTCATTTTGCAGTTTCATCCCCCTAGCTTGATAGCTCTTCATAGAAGTCGAGTCACGAGATAGCTGCGATCGATGTCCATCCTTCCAGGCTCGCTTTTTGTATTTTACCAACGTATATTTCCCCTCCCAACTCGTGACCTAATTCCCTGCTATAACAGTCGGCCATCTTTATCGTCCCCTTATGCAGTTTGTAACTCTATTTCACCTCTAAAGCAAAACTAATGGTTACCACAATGTTGAACATTAACAATTCAAAATTGAGGTCCTAGCGTGTAAAATGTCAAAGGGAAAAAGTTCTTAGAATAGTGTCAGAAACCACCACCCCTCAAAAAAGAATCCGTCAATTTCCGGACACCATCCTATAGATCTCATGAAAATTCAGTGGATTAGTTTCAAAAGAAATATGTTCTCAATTATTAAATGATAACATAATATATTTTCGTACTCGCCCTCCCTCCCTCTTTGAGTTAGAAATGTAGAATTTAAATATGGTAAATATTGCTCCTCATGGAACATTATTAATCCCTATCATCTGCCTTGACAGCAGTCATCGATCTGCCATTATCCCCTAACGAAATCGTTTCTTCATTTTACGACCCTTGCAGCATATATTTTGCATATAAAAATGTTGAAATTTTCTCAGCGAAAACTCAACAACTTTGAGAATATTTTGCTACTTTTATGTGTGTGTGCGCATACTATTATGTAGAAAGATTATTTTATTAAAATTCCTTCTTGGTAGAGAGAGAGAGAGAGAGAGAGAGAGAGAGACAAGTTATACGTGAAAAGAATACCGTCTATAAAAATTAGCTCTTATTGAGAAAAATAAGAGAAAGAACTAATGGTAAGAAAATGTCCTTAATATCCAGTAATGAGATAGTTAGTAGCATTTCTTATGTGAAAACTATGAAAAGTAGAGAGGGTCGCTTATATAGGAGTCTTAGATATTAATCCACAGTGGGTCGTTTTCTCATGGCGCCCCTCAACGAAAGGGATTACCCTCAATACGGCTGCCCCTCTCCTTTTCTCGGTGAATCCCTTCTGTCAGTTTTCTAACATCCCTTGCAATGCACGATCTTCCCTTGTACTGCTGTAGGCAATATAGACCCGTGATAGAGATGGTTGTCTGCCATGACACCAAATTGGGTCGCAAGTTTAGGGGAGAAAGCGATAGCAGAAATACAAAAACTGTCCCCAAAAAAATAGCCGTCCCTTGACTCGACGATTTTAATACACTTTGATCGTAATTAATCATTTTTTCTTCTTTTCTTTTTTTTTTTAATTTAATTTTATTAATGCGTTAGCAAGTTTTCTCTGTTGTGGAGTAATGGAAGAAATAATTGAATTTTATTGTTAGAATTTAATGAAATTCCAAGGAAGAATATTGCATTGGCACCACTTAATTGTATGATTAATTGTAGAATTCTGCTTGGTGGAAAGACCCTTTGAAGTGGCCAGTCCCATTCGCGAATGAAATTCGACAAAAGAAACGAGTAGACACCTCGTTCGTAAAAAGCCACGCCGGTTAACTCTAAAAGTGGAGCGATATCTCTTTACAAGTGTACCCATCAGTCAAGTCGAAGGGTAAATTTGACCATTCCATTTTCTCGAGTAACCGCGAACATTTAATGTAATACCTAGAATAATTCTTTCTCCGGCCAATAAAAGAATACCTGGCCTTGTTCGGCTAAAAAGGATCCCATCCGATTTTACCAGCTTCTATTTTCTTCTGGAATTAGAGAAGGCGATGGGAAGGAGAGAAGGGGGAGAAGGTGGTGGATATTTCTTTCTCCTCATTTCTCAGTTTTCACAACTTAAATAACTTACTATTTCTAATAATCCGGCTTACTGCTTGACATTTCATGAAGAGTACAATTAGCCCCAGTAATTATTTAACACTCCCTCCAAATAAAAGTATCGAAAATAAAATATTTGATTTGTTTCGATTGACGTTAACGTGTCGTTTAGTTTACTTTTGTTCCTCGATTTATTTTTCGAGTTTCTCTCATTTTTATTTGTTCCTGCGCTTCGAAAGTTTATGGATAATGTGTGACAAATTTAAGGATAATTACTCATTTCCCTTGTTACGAGTACCAGAAAAGCTCTTATCTAATTACTTTGGGATCTACTTGCTAGGAAATAGTTCCGGAATGTGGCCTAGATTGTCGATCTGCCAGGGAAGAGCGCATATCTGGTATTAATTGCCGCTGCGGTGATTAAGGAAGTAGAGAGGGGAAGGGCGTAAAGAGAAGCTGACAAAGAGAGAGAGAGAGAGAGAGAGAGAGAGAGAGAGAGAGAGAGAGGGAGAAACCACTAATTCGCCGTTATGAAATATCTCGCGGAGATCCGAGGGCGGCAGATGCGCAATATAGCGAACATAAACACGTCCCACGAGCTTTAAAGAATTCCAACCTACTTCATTCGCAGTCTCGGTGAAAAACTAAATGTCCTTGGTGCTCGAAGAAAATGGTACCACGAAGAACCTACTTAACCCTTCAGTTCCACGTTTAACATTTGCGTGCTCAATATTTTTTAGATAAACCTCCTCCCTGCGATGCACCCCATCACTCCCTATTATTCTTTAATTAAGATGACTTATCGAGCCTGGAAAAATGCAGAAAGAGCAGGAACTTTCTCTAAAAAAAAAGTGCAGCTACTTAACTAATGTTATATTTTTCGCGCACAACCGGGAAACTCATTAAAATTTTCAGTAAATGCTTCCCGGATATAATTGAAATGGAATTTGCCGAATGTCAAGAAGTAAAACCGAGCGATGCTTATTCCTCTTTGGCTATCTCGAGAAAAGACGCGTTCGAATTTTTTACGGAAAGAAAAACCTAGGGAATTTCTTTGTCGCTGTTCTTTTTTAATTAAAATGGACAAGCACACTGGGAAAAATAATAGAAACCTAGAGAGCTCATTTCTTTGAACCTCTCACTGTTATTCACCGAGTTTCCTAAAGGGAGAAAATTAAATTGCTAGATTTTTTACAAAATAGTCCCACACTCCGATATTCTCGAAATGTTAGGTGCGCCGTGTGCGACAAGTGTGGGAGCCTGATTAGGGATTAATTCTTTTTTGATCGAGCGACGATTTCTCCTGCAAAAATTGAATTCTCATCCCTACAGGATTATAATGTTCGATAATGATTTTACGGAACAAGTTTTCGCTGGCGCGGCCATTTTTCCAAGCCATCCACCAATTCCCGCCCCCCGTCGAAGCACGCTCGGTATAAAACTCTCCTTTTACGACTAGTTGCCATTTTCTAATCCAGTTCGTGTCGAGTGTGTAGGGGGCTCTCGTAAAATGACGTATTATGCCGAATTTTTTATTTCCCCGATTATTAGAGGAGGCAAAAAATCTTTTCAAGTGCTTCCTCCTCCGAAACGATACGGAAAGTCGTAAGAGTAAAAAGTTTCTTTTTGCACTGGCAGAGAGGTGGCGGGTGCTCACGGGGAAGCAGTTATTATACGGAAAAATATCGTACGTACAAGAATAACTTCCAAGGACAATAAAAAAAATCGTGATGTGTAGCGCAGAGTTAATGTTTGCTGCGTAGAGCAGACCGCTCGTAAAATCGCACTAACGCCGAGCCGGCAATTTCATCGATTCGTAAAAGTAGATATCAGGTCGCGAGAGCATGCCACCACCACCACCACCACCATCACCATCACCATACTACCGCGAAGTGACAATTGAACCTGCTTCTCCGAGCAATGAGAGCATTGAGAATTGCTCCACCCGACTGCTGATGTTTCTTCGAATGTATTTTCTGCTGAATTTTCATTGAAAATGCATTTTCTGAATTCCCTTGGACTTTTGTTACCATGAATTTCAAAAGTCAAAAAGGGCTGCGCTCTCTGTACCCGGTGGTAAAACAACCGACAAAACTCGAGCGGCGGAAACAGGGAAGCAGAACAAGCGAGGAAGCGTCCACCACCCACACCCAGATAGTGTAAAAGGTTACCGTGGATGGTGGTGTGGGGGGTGTGGAATGGAGTAGACGGTCCAGGGCTATCCGCTTTGGCATTTACAGCGTTTCGAACATTTAGCTTTGGCCAGCTGTGTACGTTTGCGGCAAGTAACTATATCCCATTCAAAATTTACCCACAGGCTACTTGTATATCGCCCGTGTGCATCTAGATGTTCCTTAAAGAGGAATGCTGCTAAAAATAGAAACGCCAGTTCTAAGCGACCCCGTTTATACGCGCGGAGCTTACCAGAAACCCTTTTGCCACACCGTGTCTTCCCATTTTTCCAATTAAAGCAAACCTTTCTAATCGGCAACACTGAAATTCCACTGTATGCCATTCGACGCGTTTTCCTTTCCGCCTCCGTTTCCGCTTCCGCTTCCACTTCCGAAAGCAGGCAATCGAGATAAATGGCAAACGGGATAAAAATGTAGGCAAGTTCCCGGGGAAGAAGTTTTTAAGCAGAATTGAAACTTGACGATACGAACGGATTTAATGAAACATTCTATGGGGCAAACTGGAAATAAATATTTTAATTAGACAAGCGCAAGGAATGTAGAGAAGGCATTAAAGAGCAAGTGAGATGGAATCTTTTAATTAGGTACAATAGTGCAGTGCGCATGTACTTTGGAGGATATCGGAAAAACGAGCAGGGGTTGTAATTTTTTAATGAAATAATTGATTGCCGAGGGAGTTTGGTAATCTCTCTAATTTTATGGAATGGAACGGGGGTAGAAAAGTCTGTGCATTAGGCGATTAAAATAAGACTGAAGAGACCGAGGAGTATTGTAATACCTTGGACAAACTTGAGTTAAGGCTATGAGGACGCATCGTGTGACAAGAGAGAATGTCAGGTGCGTGGCGTAATTGCGTGATCGGTGTGCACGCATATGCATCGTTGCATGGCCAATGAGATGAAAGATGGGGAGAACCAAGTTGGATGGAATGTGCAATTAATGCGAACACACGCAAATCGATAATATTCCCTGATTGCTTTAAGAGTTTGCCAGGAGTGGAAAATTCATTTTTCCCCTTCTTTTTTTTTTTTTTTTTTTGATTCTCCCTTTGTTCCCGGAGCAATTGATCCATCGTGATACTTGAGCATGCTAATCCTCGCATGGAAAACCTCGAAAAGCAAAAGCACTCGATCGCTAAAAGATGACAAAAGGATTTTAATTCTTCTCCGTTATGGAAATAATAATGTTCCACTGGAAAGAATTTTCTTCCTGCGTCATCGCCATCAAAACACCACCAAAGAAATAAATGCATCGCGAATTAAGCTGTTCGATCGAGACCTCGGTAATCGATATAATTACCACTTGAACAAAGTAGATAAGGTCGAGGTAATTAATTATTACCATCACCATTACCATTACACCCATGATTCTCCAGATTATCCGATCGACTTTGCCTTTTTTCCTGAAACGAATGCAGCCTTGAGACTGTCGGCAGCTTATCATAAATATTCTCTAGATACGATCGTCATTACTTTTTATGCATGTGCGTGTATGTGTTCCATATAAGTAGTAGCAGTGGTGTGGTGGTAGTAGTCGCGATGGCAGAAGGGTGGATTGGTTCATAGACAGAGTAAAATCACTGGAACTTGCAGTGCCTCGTAATTATCATCGTAGAGTTTTGTAATTCGGAGCATCCGGTACGAAGAATGAAAGTTTGTTCTTTCGGGTGGAAAAGGGGGAGGGAAGCACGGTTCTAGCGAAGGTTGGGCGGCAGTCCCATCGCATTATCGGCGGAGCATTGAAACTATACAGTTGTTCCGAGTGAGAATGAAATTCGATTAATCCTTTAACGAGTAGCATCGTTCGGTACAGCGTGACGCTCGTTACCATTCATTTTCCACTAACGCAGACCATGCGCTCTCTGTTTCTACCAACATCTGTTTATTCGTAACGACTGTTTGCAAGCTAGCGCGAGACACGTGCGGGCACTAGTTATATTTTGTTTTCGCACGCGACATGTTTATTCAACATTTGTATCGGACTATTCCATTGCAGCTCGTGAAATTATAAAGAGCTAATTATCGCAGAAGCGTACGCGGAAAAAGCCAATAATAATAATAAAGCGTGAAAATTTCACGACACCCCCTTGAGCGAGACAGAATTGACGAAGACAGTTCTCGTTTCGCTCGCACGAGAGAAACAATAGGATGTTTGTGTGAAATTCGCAAGATTGCGATCGGAATGATATTTTAAGCTCGGTGAGCGTCGACGACGATCTTGGAGCGATCTCATAAATAAAAGATAGACGTTCGACGCTAATGAGTCGCGTTTCGCCTGTGACTCGATTATTAAAGTCGGCGAAACAACGTCCTGTACTACTACTGCTACTTTCGGAATCGATGAGATCCGTCCGAGACCAAAAGAGACCAAAGACCGAAGAAGCGAGATCAGCAGCGGCAGATTCCTTCAAATATCGTTTGATCCGCGCATCGGTTGGAGTAGTCAGCCCGGATAACCTTGAACCAAGAGGAGGAGATTCGCAGCCCCATTGCTGGAAAACGCGCGCTCTTCTCGACGAGAGTGGGTCTTTCACAGGTTGTATGGACCAGCGGGAAGATTTTTCAGAGATCTGCTGGACAGCGAGAGGTATGGCCGATTGATACGCAACGTAACGATTGGGACACTAGCCTTAGGACGAACGAACGTGCGATAACCTTGAGAGAGACACACGTGACACATGAGTCACGAGTGATCCCACGATGGACTCGTTCCGGTGTGTTACGAGCCGATCGGTCAAAACCGAATAAAACCGAATAAAGTATCCTTGACCCAGCGTCGGTCGCGCACGATTGAGCAGCTTTCGAAAGTTCGTCTTACCGATAGCAGCGAGCTTCACGGCCGTTGAGGAACGGCCTTCTGAATATTTCATTGGCGATCGACTGTGAAAATGCTCACCTCTTTACGAGCGCTAAACCGCCAAGAAATATTCCAGACTCTCGTGAAGGAATTCCTACGCGGCTACAGGAAAATCAGCTTCGTCGCCAGCTTCGTTTCCGCGGGCCAACGCGGCGGCAATCTTCAAATGTCAAAGTTCGCTATAACCCCCCTCTCCCCCCCCCCCCCTCTATAGCACTGATCAATAGTAACCCCGCGCGAGTTGGCGAACGCCAATTTGCTCTAGGATACGTTCTCCACGCTTTATACCGCGTTAACAGCGTTCGCAAGCTGAAAGTGCATATGCTGTTTTTCTTCACTCCACCGAAGAAATTTTCCTTTATCGAACATTAGCTAGCAATAAAAGTGCACGGAGCAGAAAGCAAGAAGTGGGTTTGCCGCACGCTCTCTTCTCTCTCTCTTTCTCTCTCACTCTTTCATTCGGTATTTGCCAGCAGCAGAGTCCTTACCCTTTATCTCTCTTGGCATAGTTTCCGGTGTTACACCCAGCCAACCAACCAGCCGGATACCCTCGCTCATCCCCACCCACCCCTGCTCCGAGACGATCGAGCAATTTTAAACATTCTCGCGAATATGTCGACGTGCCTCCTCAACCTCCTCCTCCTCCCTTTGAATGTGATTCGTCACGTGAAACGTTTACCTAAAATAATCCGTTTGAATATTTTTCTTAGGAATTTTCTCGCTCAAGAGCATCCTTCGGTAATCTTCCACCGCGCTACGTTTAATTATTGGAGAAAAGTTGAGTTCTTTCTTTTCTTTGATTAAAGTTAGAAATTGCATCGCTAAATCAATTTTTCCGTGACTTATGGATTTTCAGCTTTCAACCGTAGATTGGAGATACGATGTTCATTTGACCTTTGCAGCTGAACGTTTCTGCATCTCGTTAATCGAGTTGCCAAGTCGCTGTTGGATTTCCATTCGAACCGGATGTATCGAAATTAACGATTCGGCCCGTCCACGAGCGAATAACACAAACGTAGCAGCTAACAATTGCATTACCATGAGCGATAAATCGAAAATCGGAAAACAGAAAAACACAACCCCTAGCCTTCTAGCCCGAAGCAATAGGTGTACTGGACATTTTCTACTTGCGCGCCAATCCAGCGGGGGAATAAAATAAATCAGTCGGTTCTAAATGTTTCCTATTCGACAGTTCAATTTATAATAACGCACCGTGTAGCATAGCGAGACATAGCAGGCATGGATTTATAAAATAGCTTCCTGCAGTACCTGCAATAAATAAACTAAATATACATTATATCACACGGATGGATACACCGGTGAGCGATATAATTTCAATAAAACTCTCGATAGTGCCCCGAAGGCAATAATGATAAAAATGAAAAATTCTCCACTAGTAAAGCTTCTGCCTGGAAAACACAGAGTCTACAGTTTCCAAATATTTATCCAAAAATAGCCCGGAATCTACTCCAAAAAGCCAAATGAAAAATTCCATTCCTGACGTAGTAGTGCCGGGCATTTTCTATGCGCCTCGCATATTTACTCGTAGGCGATCGTAGATTTCCCTTTACGCGTTCTCGGTTAGCGATTGGTTAGGGATTGGTTAGCGATTGGAAAAATCCTGGCATAAACGAGCAGCTTGCAAATGCATCGCGGCGCCATAATGAAATCCTCACGGTAGCCCAACGTGTCGCGCTAAATTGGCACGGAGGGGTTGGAGGGTAGGCAGTGGCAGAGAGAGAGAGAGAGAGAGAGAGAGAGAGAGAGTGACGTGAGTGGCGAGAGGGTCGGAAGGCCGGAAAGGGGTAGGAGGGAGAGGTTGAAGGGGTGCAAGGGCGAGGTCGCAAGTCTAACTGGGCTCAGAGAGCGAGAACGAAACACACAGTTAGCTCTCCTGGAGGGAATATGCGAATGGAGGGACGAAGAGGGATGCAGGGGGTTGCAGGCAGGCAAGCATCCACGGAGGGTAGGGTAGGATAGGGTAGGGTAGAGTAGGGTAGGATGGGATGGGATGGGACGAGGTGGGGGAAGGAGTGTCCGCTTTCGCGATGAAGGGGTGGCGAGCGAAGTCGTGGTGGTCGGAGCGGGTCGAGTCGCGAGGGGATGGCAGGGATTCGCTTCCGTGTCCCAGTAGCACTAATGACCGCTATCCACCCCCTTTCTGGTCTCTCGCGTGTCGCTCCCACTACCGGGCAGCCCCCGGAAGCCCCACCAGAACTTTTGCCATTCCCCTCCACCCGGGGCTGCCCCTACCCCCGCCGATCCACCGAGATGACTCGAGTTACGTCACAGCACCAAACGTGCCTCCCCTACCCTACCTCCCCTCTCCTTCATCGTTGCGTCCCTACTCGCCCGGAGCAGCGTATCCACTCGCAAACTCGTACAACCTATATCTCTACTACGGGGCATTCTCCAACGCCACCCGCCGCCAGTCTCCGCTGGTACACCGAGCCGTGTGTTACCGCCGTCCTCTGTTCTCTTGTTCACCACGTCGCACGCGTCGATCTGGAATCCGTTTGTCGCCGCCGTCGACGAGTTTACACCCTGCACGCGCTTCTCACACACACACACACTCACACACACACTCACTCACTCACACGCACACACACACACCTGACACCTCGCACCTCGCACCTCACACCTGACACCTACACTCGCACACACGCGCATGCATCCATATGATCCCATACCGTAGAGACGTACAACAGGCAGAGAACAATCATCCCCAAAAACACGCGCCCATCCCTCTCTTTCACAAATAGCAACATTTTTCAAGATCCAATCACACACTACTAGCGTACTACGCGCTTACACGCCATACGCTTCCACGTGGTTCGCCTGAATCTCAGGAAGAGGACCGTAATCGCGCGATCGTATCTAGTCCCGGTCGTAGCTGCTCCCACGCCGAGGATTAACACGTGCAGGTGTGTACAGATTGTGAGTAGCACGTGTATCGCGACTAATACATACCTGGCTGTCGTTCTTGTTCTTGTTCTTGTCCCTGTTCTTACTCTTGTTCTTGCTCTTGCTCTTGCTCTTGCTCTTGCTCTTGTTCTTGTTCTTGTTCTTGTTCCTATTCTGTTCTTGTTCTTGTTCCTGTTCTACTTGTATTTTGTACAAAGCTGATGATTCATAGAGGTGCGAGTGGACGGAGTGAGAGGGTATCTTTGGATATCTTGGAGCAACTTGCTCCACGCAGGATATTTTTGGGTGGGCTTTGTAGATTTCTCGCGTGTTGCGAGTGAGGAAGCCTTAGCTTTTTAACACTGTACCGCTCGCAACACCCCTCCCCCCTCACCCTCGCCCTCCGTTCTTCCTCTATCAATGTACATCCCTTATCGTGTCCTAGAACTGGCGTCGAGAGGCCATTCCTTGAAAAGTAAAATTACCTTTCCGAGCAATACACGATAAGCCTCGATAAGAGTTTCTTCCAGGCTTTCGGTCTGAGAAAACACTTGCATCGACCGATATAGCGCTAATCGGGGTTGGATATCGATCGATGACTATTACCTAGGCTGGATAAAAGTTGAAGTTCGTACGAACGATATTTAGTCGCTTCTGAAAACTATTTATACGGCGGTGATATTTAAAAGCACCTTTATATCGCGCGGTAATAAAACGCTCCGCGAACACCAATGAGAGTCACGGCTTCGAAGGTGTTAAAATTAGAATCTCTTTTCCATAATCTTTCCTTTTTTTTTTTTTGCGGAGATTCGTAGTATTTTTGCTTTTTTTGCTCGCTACTCCTAAAATTCAAAACCGTCCAATTATACCAAGTTTAGCTTAAAGCGTGACGACAAGGCAAATTGTGTATGGTTTCGACAGCACCGCGCGCGTTCGTGTTAAAAACCTCAAGGGCATTTTAAATTTCCTCAGTCTGAATCCGAAATTTCCAAGTTAAAAATAAATCTGCTTCCATATTAAATCGGGTTGTAAAACAAACTTTTTTCCATTTTCCCTGGCAAGTGGTAGTAAAGGCCAATCAATTTTTCATACGACCAAATAGCGCATTCATTCGCTCAACTCGAACCTCAAACTTGCGGCAAGTCGATAATTTGCCCCTGAGCTCTTCCCTGGGCACAAAAAAAAAAAAAAAAGGAAGAAGAAAAGGAGGAAGCGAATTACAGAAGCTAGCTTACAGGGAGCATCGCTGAATTCCAATAGGGCCAATTAGTATTCGAACGATTTTTAATAAGAACTCGAGCGACGACGCGCGCTCTTCTTCCCAATTCTCAAAACTTTCTACGCGAACACACTTGGACACGGCATCGTAAATAAATGCATTAGACAGCTGCTGTCAGCAGGTGTTACTTCGGACAATGAATCAATTATACTCAAGTGTCCTTAATAACTCAACTCGGCTCATTTTTATGCAGTTATCACCTGTGGCGCATAGTAGCCAAGCAATCGAGTAACCAGGAGACGTTTTACTGGCAAGAGCTGCATAACGAATTAAAAGCAATCGGACTTTAGAACGAGGTACATAAATCATTGATCGGGATCTGCTCTCGTTATCCGTCAATCTTGCCGGTCGATGACAGATTCATCTCGATCGTTCTTACGCGCGATCTCCAGTGCATACGTCAGGATCGATCTGGCGAACCATCAATCATTGCTAAAGTAGCGAGCGAAAGCTGCGAAAGCCATCCGAATGGTTCGCGGGGATCGGCTCGGCTCGGCTCGGCTCGGCTCGGCTTGGCTCGAATCCTGTGCTACTACATATACATGCTACAACACAAGGACATAAAGTTGCGCCAACTTTCTTTCCCATACTCGTCGCCTGTTTCTTCAATGGATTTCCACCGAACGAATCGTCCCTTTCCTCCTCATCCTACTTGGGCTACGCATCCGAACCCTCGAGAATTCGAATCCTCCTGTCGCACCGGAAGTAGGCTGTGCGGACAGGAGGAGGAGGAGGGCGCCCTAAAAAGTTTCTCACCATAGGCGGTATGGAAGTTTCTTCCTACCATAATGCGCCAGATTTATATTCTCCAAGGTGCCTAAGGCTGCCTAAAGTATAGTCCTGGCAGGTTCTAGCGAAGCTAGCAGGGGAGGGGGTCCTAAAAGTCCACCTTTCGCATCGGGATGATCCAGCTGCGAAAGTTCCCTGTTTCTTCGATGGACTCGATTAACCTGGAGATTGATCGATCCATCGAGGAAACAAAACAATTTGATCCATCCTACTTTCCTCCGTCGATTGTTAGAGCTGATTGACGGGCAAGAAGTCTGGCAGACTGAAAGTGATCTTTGCCATTAAATTTCTAATTGTCCGGCCTGTCAATGTTTCTTCTCGCGAGGAGAAGAGTTCTTCGCTTTTCTTTCAATTGCGTCAGTTAACCACAAAAGCGTTCCGGTTTTTTCTCATTGAAGGAAGTGGACGGGACGACCGGTTGCGCAGAGTTGGCAGACGCGAAACTCGCGAGACTCACCATCGAGCATCGACTCACTCCCCGGAGTGAGCGTGCCTCTTTAAAGATGAGAGCTGTGCACGCTCCTCCGCATTCCAGCTTCCTCCTCGCTCGCCTCCTCTATTCTCGCGTATAGTACCCGGCATAAATGTAGCCCAAGATTCACGCGAGACACCTGAGAATACGTTCCGTGTCATTTAACGATCTAATTAGGCGAACTAACTTTAGCTCGATATCTCTAATCCGCGCAAAATTGGATCAGCCTATAGTGATCAGGATTCGATAGATGACTATCAGTTTCGAAACAACGTGACAAAAAGTATCTTTTGTTCGACAGGACGGATACAACACGGGGTTCGTTGCACTCTCGTAAAACTCGCTTTTTCAATTTTTCCCGATTTTCTCACTTTCTCCTCGCTTTTCTTTCCCCCTCCCCCTCCCGGCTAAAATGAGTAAAATTCCTCCCTCGTCAAATTTACCTTTCAGTAAACCTCGTAATAACTGACCAATTGCGAGGAATACACTCCGACAGTACGGTACATATAAGTGGCATAAATAATATCACTAATCATAAAGCAACTATATCGATGCGATGTAATAAAAGGAACACATACGGCGGAGCAGATGTTGTTGCTATCAATTTTGATGATTCCATCGCTGAAATCAATGTTAATAACCAAAATTCGAGAAGGTGGACGAGCGACAGAGAATATGTACTCTCAAGTATGTTGGGAGAGTAATTTTCCCCATAAATCTCGAACGACATGACTTTTGATGAATCCAATAATGAAAATCTCGAAGGAAAACATCGATAGACTGGAATAATAAAGGGATTCCTTTTACCTTCAAAGCATTTCGGATTAGAAATTATATTTCCTCCTTTAGGAGGCTTTCGCTCGAGAAACGTTTGATCCATTAAGCGAGCAGTTTACCTTTTATATGGGAACACACGCATCACTTGCACTTGAACGCATTTAGTGCCTCGTAAATATGAACTTAACGTCAGAGGAGCGCGAAGATTGGCTTGCACGAAAATTATGCTTTTTGATTGTCTGCGTCAATATCGATGCGTACAAAAAATATATGAATCACATTTTTATAGTTGCATTTTACGAACCAGGTCTCCAAAGTGCATTACGATCTTTTTTTTTTCGCTATTTTCACGAGCTTCATCGAGAACGGGAGCGACAGCATGAACGAGAACGAGAACGAGAACGAAAATGAGAGTAAGAAGGACACGTTTAAATTTGGCAAACGAGCTCCTAAAGTCCGATTTGCAGATAAAGCCTGAAAGTCCCTCTTCTTCCTCGTCTTCTCTCGTGGACAGGTGTTGTAACTGGCCCAGATTCCGGCTAATTTACCAATAGACCGCCAGCTTAAATTTAACGTATGGCAGCTGTGCGACCGATTTCGCAAGCTTGGAACCGCAGAACCTCACAAATCGATATCAGCGTAGCATTGCTAACAGATCTATTAATTTGCCAAATAAGATTCACTTTCGAAATAAATGGAAACTAGTCGGGTAACTCGTCGCTAGGCGAGAGTCGAATTGGATGCTTCCATCGTTAAAGGGAGATGTTTCGACATAGGAAATACTTCGGATTTCAAATATAAATTTGAGGAAAAATCGTCGGAGAAAGGAGATCGAGAAAAGTTTGATGCGCAAGGCGGCCAACGGCAAAACTCGATCGGAATTGTACTACGAAGTTGATCCTGGCACATTCCAGGATTATTTCCCAACAATAGCACTCAACGCTAGAAATATATCCCAGTGGTAGACCGATTACATTAAATTTCGTTCCCCGGTGTTGAAATAGCTTCGATAATAACCTCGATTGACGGGAACCTTCCTGAAATAGTGATTTCAACAAACGAAACACATTCTGTCCGATTAAACGGTTTATTTCGCCATTTCCACTGGCGAGGTACACGGGTTCCCGTATTATTTATGCCCGTTAATTGTTCTCGCGCGATATTCGATGCGTTGGAAAATATCGAGTCGTCACTATTAATTGGCGCGGGAATATAATTGCGTGTTTTAACAGTCGTCACGTTCGCGGACATACCTTTTTGTAGCCCCGAAGAACAACGCGAACGCCTGAAATGCCCTGAATCGTAATGATTTGACGTGTGGTTGTGGTGGTGGTGGTGGCGGCGATGGCGGAGGGATGCGAGAAGAAGAGCGAGAGGACAGTAACGACGAGCTACCGTAATTTCGATGTCGTCGTTATCATGGGTGTGCCATTTTTGGTAAAAAAGCTCGTGGCTTCGGGTAAAAGTGGCGTTTTCCCTGCTACCATTTTCGGCCGGTGTAACAATCGTGCGTAACGTGCTTCCAATTTTGTCTCACTCTCGTTTCGAAGGGTATTGCGCAACAACGGGCAGCCACGGTATTTTACATAGCAAAGAGCCTGGAATGCAACTCGAACAAGGCCCGAACGTTTGAACTTGCTTGAGCCAATTACACGACGACGTGACACGTTCTCCCCGTGCCGCTTGTTCCGTTTTCCGCTCGGCAACCTCCACGTGTTACATCAGTGGAAACTCGTACAAGGATGTGGAAGACGCCTCGAGAGCCGCTTAAAAATAAGAACGTGAAAATAAAAGCAAGAAATCCAATTTACCGTGTGCTCCGACTGAAACCTCGGATGTGAAATGAAAAGTAAATCCCACGATTACTCAAGTATTCCTGAGAATAAGATAAATCTCCCTACGGAATAAAATGTGAATGAGCTAAGCCTCGGGGTCCGATTCGAGCCTTTTTCATGACCATCGTTGCAAAAATCCGCCCCATTTCTGGATAAGTCGAGATAAATTAGTTTTATCCGATTAGTTAAATATCAACCCCGCGTCACGTCTCTCTGCATTTATTCTGATACCGCGTAAACTTTTGGATGCGCGTGTACCTGTGTTCCCGACATAATTGTGTGAGTTACACGCGTGGAAGCTTTCGCTTTTGTTGCAATGTATTTGAGGGAAGAAGCTCGAGGCGAGAGGTTAAAAGAAAAACAGGAGAGAGGGTGGGGAGAGAGACTTACGCGAGACTCGTGTGACACTGACGATGACATATGTGCAACCACGTAACAACGCCACTGACGTTTCTGCTGTTGCAAACCGAGTTATACGCGATGACTATCGATACATCACAGCCTTGCGGAACTATTAATTAAAAAAATCCAATAGGGAATAGCCGGTCGGCCGATCCTTTTCAATTATAAAGGAAAACAAATGTTTACTAATTTTTGCCCCAAGTCCTCCTGGGAGCAAAATCCGACTGAATAAATTTGGAACTTGAGAGTGATTAAAAGAGTGGATTTTCGACATTAGGATGTTCGAAGCGTGCGCTTGAAACAAAATGAAAGTTATATCGAATTGAAGAGCTGCGGGGGACGATATCGATGAAACTTAAAAATAAGGTATTAGTCGAATTAAATACGGCAGAGACGGAGCGGTGGAAAGAAGTTTCAAACACGAGCCTTAATACATTGATAAGAATTCGAGTAGCTTCGGGAACGCGGTAATAAACTTAAAGCATTCTTGGGAATCGTTAATAAATTTTACATTCGTAACGATCCCGTTTGCTAAGTCAACAAACTTGTTTTGAACGAGAAGAGATTTTGTCGCTACGTCACGAGCCGTGAGTCATTTTATTACTATGACGAGCAACGTGACGGAAGATTTCTCGATAATTAAAAATAGGATCGAAATAAATGTGATACTGGATCAACGAATAAATTTAATGCTCGATAGGGGTGGGGGTGGACTGGGCGTCATCTCTCCAAACGCTTATTTCACTCATATTTATGTATCTCTTCGTCCACGTGATTTACGCTATACGTTTTATCTCTCAAAATTATTTTCTCCGCTTATCTCGAAACGTATGCCTCTTTATTTGTATTTCCAGTCTTTCGAATGTTACACGCTCTCTCGTTGCATCGTGGACGAAGTTTTCGAGATCCTGCTTCTGTCGCAGGGATGCACCGAGCACGACGCGCGACAATCTCGACGAGCTTGACTGATAAGGAGGGAGGAGAGGAGTGGGATACGGCGATCCATCGAAAGGTTGTGGATCATATTGAAAGAGTGGAGAATGAAGGGAATGAAAGGGAAGAGAGAGAGAGAGAGAGAGAGAGAGAGAGAAGGAAGCAACGGAGTCAGGGACAACAACGAAAGTAGAGCAATAGTAGAATTTCCGGGACAAGACGAGGAGGCTCTCTGTGCGACAATCGATTGGCGGTTTAATCGATTCGATACTCCCACGCCCGTTCCAATCAGTGCCCGCACGAGTTACACAAGCCCGCAGTGATTGGTCGATGCTCGGTCGTGCGCTTCGTTTTCGTTTTAACGTCATCTATCGCCTCTTCCGGCCTAGCCATAATTTTCGAGCCAACTCCGTCGCTATCTCAAACGAATTTATGGCTGCGCATTTCACATTGGAATATCCAAGCAGAATCGAAACATTCCTTCCCTAATCAGCTAAGATAACTCACCTGGGTGGTAGTCCTGGTCAAGGAAGGCCTTTCGATCTCTCTGACAGAGGGAACGAGGGAGGAAGGAGAAGAGAGTCGGACCCCTTTATCGGAAAGAAAAGGAACGCGCGCGCGCGCGCACGAGCGAAAAGTGGAAGCTCCGGTTATTCTCGTTCAGCGACACACGGAACTCGAAAGACCAGTTCATTTTCCGGCTATTATCGAGTTTCGCGCGTATCAACATTCAGCTTCGTTCGAAAGAAAGAAAGAAAGAAAGAAAGATGTGGAGGAGAGAGGAATGAGGCATACGGGGGTGGTGGTTCCGCAGGGTCGATGGAATGGTTCTCGTCCTTCGGGCCAATCGCGACCTGTCGTTTCTATTGAACCAGACCAGGTAATCCTTTCCGTGCAACCCCATGCTAATGAGGTTAGTATATCATAACGCCTGGAACGAGTGCACGCTGGAGATAAGTCCTTTATTTATACAAGGAATTAGCATGGGGCTCCTACGACCCCTCCTCCTCTCCCCCATCCACCTTGGAGTACTATTATTCAGTAGAAGTACCAGGTATACAGGCGGCAATAAATTTCTTCGAGCTATTGCGTATACCTCGACGCGTTGCGAGTAAATCTTACGAACTCCTGGTCTCTTTCTCCGTTCCTACGATTATTCCTCTTCCGCGGCAGAAAACTCGCCGATCGTAGTCCTCGTCGACTGGAGCATCCCCGCCACTTGCCCCCCGAAGAGCCGGAAGAGATCCCATCGGGGTTTTAGGATGTTCAGAGGCCAATGCCTCGCCGCGCTTGATCGAGGAAAATGACGCACGGGTTCGACGAGGATCTTTCTGCGGGTCCGCGATAACGATCGTTAGCGATCATTTTGGACTTATCTATCTTGCTCTATCTTGACTCGCGCACGATGCTCGCAGCATGGCCCAAAGTCAATTTACCGATACAATATCGCGTCGGATCTGCTGGATCTAATTGCGCTGGACACGTTTCTCCTTTAATCGTACATCTGCACGAGCCGAGTGCACCGCCGGTGAGTCTGATAAAGTGAAAAACGTGTCGATTATCGGCGAGCACACAAATACGTAAAAATGGAGGTCTTCGTGCGCCAAGAAATATTTCACATGGGAGGAGAGAGAAACGGGATGTTTCGCGTTCGCAAACAGTGCAGCCTTAACCCTAATGCAATTCATAGCTAAATGTGGGAAAACACATTTCTCGAATACCGCCAGTCCGAGATGCGATTGCTTGATAACCGTGTTACACCGTAATGTTCGATCTATAACTGAAATGCTTCCATGTTGGTGATATTGGCAGCACAACCACCCCCCCCCCCCCTTCAGCGGTGTACGCGTTCTTTTTACAAAGAAATTCACGCTTTTCAAAATTCACTCAACCAAGAATCACGATCATAGTTTCTGCCTTGCAAAAAGAGTTTGCTCCTCGTATTTCCACCATGCGTTGGAGTTATGCTATAGCCAATGAAATTATTCAACCTTACCACGTTTATTCTTATCACGATTATTTCCTATTGTCGCTCGTATAGAACTCTTGGCAGAGTTCTTGTCATATTCTTTGCAATCAAGTAACCTTATACAGTCGACTTTTATAATTCTAAAATTGACAAGCTTGATATGTCACGTTACATTACGAGCACTGCACTTCCAACGTCTACCATCGAATCCCCCCCCCCCCCCACGAATGAGTGTCATTTATAATTTATTTTGTCTAATACATTTATCACGGTTCGTTAAAGAAATTCTTTAGAGTTTACTTCTATCTCGGTCTCGGTCTCTCTAAGTGTTCGGTGTGACAAATCAATTAGTTTACTACATTAACTTGCAGTATTTCGCACTGATACACCTAGACACTTATTTCCTACTAGCCCTGAAAATGATTTAATCCAGTGCCAGTGTGCAAAGTCGTAATACGACGAGAGATAACGCTCCTATTTGTTGTATATCGTAATTATATAAAAGTAATATACAAAGTTATCAATTGCATTGTAAAGTTTAATCATAATTTATATGTGACGAAGAGTTTGCCTATTTCTTCTTGAATTGTTTGGAAAAATATGGTGTAGGATCGAAATAGGAGACAATTGGTCATAAAAGTGAAGAACGCCTAGTAAGCTGGTCATAAAATTGAAGCGTGAACGTCGTCATGAAGCGAGTCGGCAATTACGTACCTTGCAGAGTCGCTGCTGTCCGAGTTCACGTTTTCTATTTCAAGATGCAACGCGTGACATTGCTTTACCCCCCAAGGTCGCTGCAGAAAGCCGAGCTACCAACGCCTCTTTCGAACAAATAGCCGCTTATTGACGCATATCGTGTCTAAACACTCGTAAATCCTGTGGTTCCTGATGGAAATGGCAACATTTGATAAGCTCAGCCATTTTTATATCGACAGTGATAATAACGATTAACCATGGATCAATTCTGATGATGCAAGAATCATCGGGGAAAACCTTCGAAGTTGCACATGGTGCGTTTCGTTAAGTATTTTTACCGAAGGGTTGATACGAGAAGAGGTCCAATATGGAGAATACGGTAATTTTAGATTATATTCGAGCTTGGGATTTACGTGAACCGTATATTCCAGGCTTTACGATTATTCAGGGACATCGTTCATGCCAGTTACTGTTCACTCGTAAACTGAAGTTCCTCCGCGCGTCAACTTTTCATTATTCAACCCTACCATAGTCAGGTTTTGCGTATATAGAGTGTAGGGAATTCTAGGATTTTCAGCGGGGTGGTTTTTTTTTTCAAAGGGACACGTGGTTGAACGTTTGAGCTTTTAACAGAGATTTCCGCAGAATCCAGTGCAAATGGATTGCGACATTTATTGCGCCGAGATATAGTACGCAATAACGGTATACTTAAACTAGTCCAATCATCTAAATTATGATAATTGAGGTCAATAAATGAGCGCTCCAAGGTCATTAAATGCGGAACTGCCGGAGATCGTGACGGTCAAATTCGTAGACCGGAAGTGTGGTCTACGATTGAGCTAGGTATTAGTACGGAACGTGTGTACGAGTGTGTTTGCGTATACGTAATAACGGAGTAGTAGCATGGGTCCCGCAAGTGTATGTACGCGTATATGTATATTACCGAGAGGGGAAACCTACCGAGTGTCCTCCTAATCTACCGAGCGCGGAATTAATTTTAGCTGCGCGTTCTAACCCTGCGAGGTTTCTCACTACGTGGCAACGTGACGCAGTCTCTGAACTTTCCTGCGTAAATAAATAAGCTGAGTTGGCCCCTTTTCCTAGCATCTCGCACCCTTTCAATCGCACGCCATTTTACCAACTACCAACCGACTGTCACTTAATCCTCGTCAGACGGAAAATTCGCAGGGGCCAGGAGTTGGATGGAGCGTAGTTCCCTTCGTCAAAATGTTGGGGTATAAATGAGAGTACTCCGAATGAAAGTAGTATAATCGATGTAAAGCCTAACATTTATATCGACGTTCTCTCTCTCTCTCTCTCTCTCTCTCTCTCATATATTTCGTTTAATTATCAGAACTACGAGTGTGTGAAGGGTAATTTACAAAGTTATGGCCTGCATAAAAAGTTTCCTCTCTCGGGGAGTTTCCGTTCACTATGTTCCGAGTGCAATTCCCGAGTCGTCGTAGATGTCGTCGTCATCGTCATCGTCGTCGTCGTCGTCGTCGTCGTTGTCGTCGTTGTCGTCGGGTAATCCCTAAGTTGGGGAAAAGAGGTCACAGTGCACACGTCGTTCATCGATTTCACGCTAGTTTTCGATGTCACGCGCTGGTGACCTGATTGATTACACCATTTTGTCATAGGATTTTCGAAATAAATGCGGATCAGAATCGAGGTCCACTACCCGGGAATGGCCGAAACTTTTCAACAATTTTATTTCCATGAAAAGTAAGAAAAAAGGGAAAAAAACATTTACCAGGGAAACGAATTAAGGCCACGCCTAATAACGTGTCAAATTTTACTGTCGAGTTCTTTATGAATTTCTTTGAAAATTTTATACATAAAATAATAATTGATAGATTGAATTCTCGCCTCCTATACTTGAGCATCGTCGTAATGTACTAACGGGGGAAGGGAGAGGTGAGAAGGGTCCAGAGTGGGTCACGGGTCGATCTTCGTTCCGTAACGTTCCAATTCGCGCTTGATATTGATCTGAGCTTTTCCACCCACATTACGACGGGAGCCCTGCCAGGATACCGCGTTGCACAAATACTTGTAAAACTGATAAAAGAAACATCATAGGTCGAAAGTCGTGCACCCCCATAAATTGGCGCGCGCACGACTCTCACTAAATTATCAAGGGGTAGAGGTCGCTCGAGAATCGGGCAAAGAGGGAAGCGAAGAAATTGTTTTTAATGAATAAAATCATGCAACGGGA
This sequence comes from Sclerodermus sp. 'alternatusi', assembly GCA_037305995.1. Classification (NCBI taxonomy): domain Eukaryota; kingdom Metazoa; phylum Arthropoda; class Insecta; order Hymenoptera; family Bethylidae; genus Sclerodermus; species Sclerodermus sp. 'alternatusi'. Next base: position 5,650,066 of record CM074553.1, on the reverse strand, counting down.
TCGTACAAATCACCCGAGTAATTTAACGGATTCTGCTTTGATAAATGGAAGATGGGAAATGAATGTGGCAGACAATGATGCTACTGCATTATGGGCTAAGACGAGGTATAAATTACGTGAAATAATGGCTTAATAGAAAATAGATAAAGTTTTGGAGCGTGCTGAAAGTAATAACATCGAAGATGATACAATGGGAACAAAGTTGAGCTAAACTATCCTTCCGCTCAATCGATTATAGACGTCGGAATCACCCCTCTCCCCCCCGGTAGCTTATCCTCTTTCGTGATATATCGTGCACTTAGAGTTCAGTAACCCCGCATCCCGCGAACCGAAATTTCGAACGGAAGGGTAGGCAAAAGCAGTTACTCTATCTACTCCGCTGTGCCACTGAGTATTCGGGGTAGCTTGTGTAACGTTAATTCTACTCGATCGATCGTCCACGGTCGCCTGTTAAAATAGCTTACACCCCTCTTTTCTCTATTGAGAATCTAAATGCGTGTTCGGAGAAGCTCCGGGATACTCTATCACACGCATAATCCTGGCAAAAATCTTCGTCGTTGGTACACCAACGTCTTTTACCAACCTCCGTAACAGGGGGTGCTGTTTGCTGAAAGCATACACGACGATTGTTCTTCGAATTGGGAAAATGAGGATTTTTCGAAAAACAAAAAAAACAAGTTTGAAAAAAACATTGCTATTGCGACGACTCCTGCCGCGAATGGTTTCTTTAATGCGTTTCGTTTAATAATAATAAGGCGGGGGTGGAGAAAAGGAAGGAGAGTCTCCTCCTTGTTCTCCATTTTTCTTCGCCTCTTTTCCTGGTTCTTTTCATCGTTTCTCCACTCGAGAAGTAGAAAAATGTAGCTACTACGAGAGAGCAAATGTTTTCAGGACGATCAATACTCCTATCCTCGTTCTTCCTTACGCCACCCACGCCCCACTCTTCAGCTACCCTTCTCCGTGGCTCCACGCGACTCTCCCCAACCACCCGAACCTCACCTCAACCACCCCTAACGTCCTACAGCCGTGAAAACAGGGCTTAATTTCACAGGGCAGAATCGCACACCTATCGTCTCTCATATTGTTAATGTCACCCTTATCTTCTGACGCGTTTGTCACAGTGGCTAATGGCATTTTCCATTTCTTTCACGGCTGTTTCATTGAAATACCTCCACTTTTCTTCAGCCACGATAAATCTTCGTTAACGCTTTTTTTCTCGATACAAAATCCCCTTGACTTTATGCAGATGTAAAGAGTGGATCTGATAAGGTGAATTATGTCGGTGGTGAAACAAGGGATGACGCGTGGATAACGAAAGAAGAGAGAGAAAGAAGGAAAGCTCTCGTAGGCTAAGAAATCACTCGTGAGAAACATGTGTCAGGTTTTCTTCGTCATTGACTTATAAGGTAAAACGGAAAGCTGATTATTTAGTCGGACGTGTCAGTTTCGGGAGCCTTATTTTGCCAGCGCATTGAATAATGGCGTAGTTTTCATGCAGATTGGAATGCTATTACATCACAAATGGAATTTCACTTTGAGTCAAGTCTGCTCGAAGTCCATTGTCCAATCGTCGTCGCGTTGCCACCGGCGAGAAGCGATTGGACTCATCGGGAAAAAACAATGGAAAAAAGACGTCCAGTATTATTGCCGTGCAATCACTTTCTCTGCTGCCACAACGCCTTGTGTCGAAACTTCACTCGACAAAAAGAATGTGGCTCTTGATTAAGTGAGAGATGTCTGACGTAAAAGTACACTCTCCACTAATAATTACAATCCGGAAATGAGCGAACTTCGACGCTTCCACTCTCTGTACAGTGATCAGAAAATTACCGACAGCCACGTGGTGGTGGTGGTGGTGGAATCCATTAGAAAACTCTAGCAAGAAACCTATTACATAGCGAGGAAACGAATTTTGGCGAACGGGAACTTAAGTAGTAAGAAGAAGATTAATCGGACGAAGAAATATCTTGTAGACATTTTTCTATTTCTTGCTTTGCGCAAGGGTCGGAGGAGATTGTTTTTTTCAGCGGCATAAATTCACTTATCGTATTCTTGTTAAAATTATTCATAAAGAAGTGACTGCAGTCTGTTTTATCGACCCCTCTTTGTATTTATCGTGCACTTGAAAATCAAAATGGATTAGCACGACGTATGAATCATTGAAAAAATTTCTTCTCCGATACGAACGGAGTGCGCGAGTGCACGTGTGTGTGAGTGGGTGGATGGAAATGTACGCGTGTCCCTCTCAAAAACATTCTTTGAAACGGGCCTAACGAAAACAACGCTGCACGATACGCTGCAATTGTTTTCAGCAAGGAACAGCAGCAAATTGGCGGTCGTCGCTCTTCCTGAATTCCTTGTACCATAAACAAGCGATAACGGAGAGTTTATAATAATGCTCACGTACGGAATACAGAAGAGTCTCGTTATGTGTGTCATATTTGTATGCAACGGTCTGATGGACGAAATATTTTCGTTATTTATTGCCGGATTAAACGAATTTATCGCGGATGTCTCCGCGTGGAAAAAATACAATGGCGCGTGTCCGTAGCATAGAATCGTAAACAATTCTGCGCAGTTCCCGTCGTAAATCTTGTGAATTATCACCTCTTAAATTATACGAGAAGGCCAGAGATTCCGTTGTTAGGCCTAATGACCTCGATTGATAAAAGTCTATTGATAGCACTCTATTCCATCTTCGCTGTGTGACATCATTTCCGGAAGTTCGAGAAACTTGGACGCTCGGTATTGTTACGACATTTACGATCGAGAGATGCAACAACTCCATTGGACTGGGGGATTGTTAGCGTAAAACTTGAGCAACGTGAAACGTCCCTCTAATGAAATTTTCTGTTTTCTGTTTAGGTTGGACCAGCCAAAGCCACCTGACCGAAACCGCATAGTTCCAGAACACAGCTTAAGGTAAGAAGGAAGGTCCCTGTAAGCTCATTGCAAAGTTACTCCGAAGTACATTATATTGCCACATCCTGCCTCAAAGGGAATATCAGCGTACTTAATGCGATCCACCTCAAGCGTCAAAGACATATACCGTTGCGAACATCTGCGAGTTGTTCAGTCAACGGAAGCATCTTCTTCGCAAGTGTCGCTCCCACAGTCTTGCCGAATTTCGCTCGTAGCCCGATAAAATCTGGTTGGTGCGTATAGCGATTGACAAATCAGATTGTCGAATAAGCCCCCGGTCGATTTATCGACAAGATTTAAGGCGACCGATCCAAACACAATGATTATTACACACGCTCGCGGCGTCTTACATAATTTCCTCGAAACGGATCGCAGATCACTCTTCGGATTAGATTTGGATCAATTCGTGAGTAGCGCTTCTTCTGGAGGAAGCAAAGAAAACAAGGATTCCCCTCGAAACGTGCGCGCGGTAAATATAGTTTCCTTGACCGTGGAGAGTCGGTAAGGAGGGGAATGCACTTATCCGCGTGCTCTCGAGCATATTGCGTTAGATGACGTTCGATAAATGGCCGAGGCTGAAGGACGCCCGAGCAATTTTCCTTGTAAAGAGATTCGTCGATACAGAAATGGCCGGCCGTTACGACACTTTCGGCTTGATTTAAATTTCAGCGACGCCGCAGACGGATCCTTAATGTCCTCGTGATGCGGCAATAAATTACATTCGCGACATTCCGCGTGCCAGAGCCGCTAGCAAACGGGCGGTGGGAGCTGGCACGCATTCGCCTTTATTACACGAGGAACAAAATTTGAAAATTCTTCCTCGCATAGGATCGCACCAGCGGATATAGACCCGAGGTAGAGAGACGCAGGGAAACGCAATTTCGTAGCACCGAAAGCTACAAAGGCGCTGGAGAAAATTAAAAGCATTTTATACGCTGCGGTAGATTACGTTCGAATGAATGGAACGTTAAAGTCGCAATCGCGAGCATAAAATCCTTATTAAAAATCTTCGGGGATGATAATCGGATCGGCTTTTTATCGCGCCGTTTCATCGGGATATTTCTTCGTACGCTTTCGAGGCTGCGACTTTTCAAATTTGCTCGAATTATTTTTTAAGCGAGGGTTTAGCCGGGCGTCTCACGAAAATCGAAAATCTCGGGAATCGGAGACGCTGTCCAAAAAACAAAAAAGTACACGCGATGGCCATGGATGCATGGAACGAACAATGGAGGAGTGACAGTGTTCTTTTTTCCTTGCTCGCCTTTCACGGCTTTCCTTATCGTATTCCTGCCTTGATTTACGTCACACGCAGTCGCCATTAACTTATGGCTCGCGGAATCCGCGCGCAAAGTAAAAAATATAATCGGGCAGAAAGCCAATGAAACTATTCCCGGGACACGTTGCATAAATAGACTTATTGTGGACACGTAGTCCACCGGCACTCGTGTGCTTTCATAAAACAAGAAATCACACTTTCCATCGGTAGAAAGGAGTCGAATGACACAAAACCTTTTCCGCCTAAGGTTTTGCCGTCCCCATCGGGGAAAGAAGTTGGCGATCGGTAATCGGCTGCAGGCAAGTTTCGCGGTCGACTCGATCCAATCTCGTTGCGTTAGTTAACGACGATAATAACGACAAGTCAATTTGCTTAAGTAAAATGAATAGTCAAATCGGAGTAAGAAGCGTTAATCGAAAATCACTGTAGTCGATCGCGCGCGAATAACTAGAAATAACTAGAATTTTCCGAGACCCGAGGAGGATCATACAAATTCATGGCATTCCTCGTCATCGTAGGCGTCGCCAATCAAATAAGAAGGTTAAGTCGAGTCACTGGCGGCGGATCTCGCTGTGAAATCCGGAGACATTCAGTGGCGGACGTAGCAAGAAAGTCATAAAGGTAGGTGCAAAGGATGTGCCACGCCTTGCTCGGGGAAAGGGAAAGATCTACGATGAACTCACCTGCAATCAGATCTAATCTCTTCCACTCTCTCTCTCTCTACAAAAGTCAATAGGCTCGTTACGTGAACTCTCTATTTTTGGAGGACAGGAGAAAAAAAAACCCGTTAAAAAGTGATTCATTCCCTTCGTGCCTTTCGTGACTTTTTCCTAAAATTACCGCCACATACTTGGACTTTCTCCTTGGGTTGTAATCGTCGAGGGAATCTCTTAAAAATAACTCGACAAGGAGTCAGTGGCGCTTTTTTTCCCTTTTGAATGAAGGAAGCGAATAGGGTCAGCACACGAGAGCTGGACGATTTTACCGGATAGAATTCGGTCGAAGGAATTAGTTTGACAAGTCGAAATTGATCGAGTACGCGCGGTTGAGTCGAGGCGCGTGTCACACAGGGGCTTGTTCTGGTTTACCGTGGTAACCGCACCGTGAACGAACCCTCTCCCCCCATATACACGTGCGCACACGCAGACACGCAGAGACGCACTACACGCGACGAGGACTCATTCACTCAGCGATGGTCGGCCACTTGGACGTGCGAGGTATTCATAGGATGATGTTCGCCCACGTGTCATTTAACGGAAAGTCCTGGTACAACCTCGAAATAGATAAGAGAGCTTTCCCAGAGAGATTCCAGGCGGAATCTCGAGCATTGCAGCAGCAGCGCGTTGTGTGTGTGCGTGCCTGAGCGCGTACGCCAAGTTCTCGCGAAGATTCCGCCTGACTTTTTCTACTGACTTACCACCGCTGTCTCTTACTACTTGCTTTTTCTACTGCGCTCGCTCCCGCAGTAACCTACTCCGTCACACCTGACGTTCTCGTTGAGCGAGAGAAAGAAAATTAGACTGAAAATATAAAGACGGATGAAACCGAGTCCATCGAACAATTGAAATTTTATTGGAGAAGCGAGGTCAAGATCTTCGATGATGGTGGGGGGAGGGAGGGACGATGCTCTCGAGGGCGAGGGTAGAGTTTAATCGATAATGGCAGCGATAATAGCGGTGCTGGATGGATGGATGGATGCGAATGGACGAATGTGGGTAAGCAGACGGCGATTAGATTAGTAGGAAGCATTGTCGATTTTCGAGGATCCTCTCGAGCGATTCTATAAAGTTCGAATAAGCGTCGGAGCAGCAGCGAGTGTAGCCCATTCACAGCCGGTCACTCGGTAGTGCGAGATATTCTTGGGGTGACATACGACGCGCACCACCTAAGTATCGCCGAGAAGATGAGGTCTCCGGCTATTTATAAATGTGGGTCGTGCGAGCGCACACTCTCTCATTATTACGGCTTCGGGAGCGTTCGGAAAACGAAAACCGCGCCGAGTATTTAACGCGGAAACCAGTTAACAATCTCGTGTCATCTCGATAATAGACCTTTAATTGAAATACTTTAATGGGACAGCGCTGTTTGACATAATTGCATAATTTACTTTGCAATTATTAATAGAACGCAATTAGACGCTCGCGCTAACCGCGACCGGGGAACGCAAAACTGATGTACGACATGGCCCGATCGCTTTTCCCACTTAAGCTACCGGCGAGCAATCTCTGGCAAGAGAGGAAGCTCCTTGAGGAATAACATCCGAAATAAGGGTTTCTCGTCTTGTCCTTTTGTCGTCTTCCTCCTTACGAGAATGGTTACTCGTTACGATAGAGAATACCACGTTTTTCTTAGAAGGTTCCACGTATAAAAAGTAGGTGCATATCGATTGGAGAATGGCGTTAATTCCTAGCGAGCTGTGCGTGAAAGCACGAAGACCCTCCAGATCGCAAGAGCAAGCTCGTAAACACGATTACTGGGATCGATCAGTCGGTTTGCTTGGTAGTATAGTGGAGTACACCCTCGTTGGTGACCCAAGGAAGGTCGCTTATTTTTTATCTCGTTTCACTTAACCTCCTTACTCGACAATAAACTTGCCAGCGAAATCCCTCTAAGACAGTCGAAAGGCAGAGAGAAGACTCTCTCTCTCTCTCTCTTATGCACCGCATACACAATAGGGTGAGAATATTTTGGTCTCCAAACATTCGAGTGATTCGAGAGTCTTTGATCCGACGTCAGGTGAAGTCAGGAATATTGCAAGTTCGGATAAATAAAAGCACGGTTGATTTTCCTGGTGGAAAGTGAAGTTCGCGGCTGCGGCGTTTTCAATCTCTAAGCGAGACAGCGCGGAACGGAATGCGTATTCGTGACATTTGCAGGGGTGTCTTAAATTAAAACGGTGGCAGCGGAGCTGAGCTGACAGATCGTGAAAGAACGCGACGATTGCCACACCGAATTTTGGCAGTGCTCTACTATCCCGGCCCCAAGCAAATTGCCTAGCCTCGTTCGTCTCTCCTTTCACCCACCACCACCACCACCCCTTCCCCGCCACCTTTTATCCCCATTAAGTAAAATCATTGAAAATTACTAAAGTCCCGCGAGCGCGTTAGAGTGTTGGGGGACACTTTAATCGAGTTTGCCTAACAAAATTGATACCGAAAACTGTCGTCTTATCAGGGGCATTATTATACGTCAGAGGATGAAAAATAACATATGTTTCGTAGACCCAAAGTAAATCCGTAATCCAATTATTAAATGACTCGCTTATCGATAATGCAATCCGGAAGCGGCGTCCAGCGTCGCGCTATATATAGCGAGCCTTATATGGTGAATTTAATTTAATAACCCAGGGCGATGCGTCCTTCGAATTTGGCAACTTCGCCTCTCGCGAGTGCTTCGCGACGATGCATCTGTGCCGTGCATACCATTATGCGTCACAACTGTGTGCATCAAGTGGATTTCACTCACACCACACCCCCATTTCCAATTAATTTCTCCAACAAAGTCCAGCAAAAATTCTTTTCTTTTTCTTTTGATTTTATTAGCGATTGGTTTTAATTTTAAATAGTTGCATCGCTGGAAACGCTCTCTGCAAGATTTGCAACAGGAGCATTTGCACACACACACACACACACACACACACTAGTAATATTAGATTTCTAAATGAAAACATCTCGAATTACTCCAGTGTCAAGCTAGCCGTTACCGGTATAATTCCACTAGATCAAACAATCGCTCTATCGTAGTGCATTTTATTCTGACTTATACATACAAGTCGCCATCGTCACCAACACCACCAACACCAGTACTATTCCACCGAATCTCTCTAGCCTTGCCTGCCTCTCTTGAATACATCTAACGATATAAGTGCCGCTGACACGAATCTGCCAGGAATTTATTTCAATTTATAGATTATATTACAGAGTGTTAAAAATACACCCCTATCTAACGCGATCCAACGTTTTATTAATAGATCCTTGCAGAAAAGTTTTAATTGTCTCTCGGTATTACGTTTACGAATCTCTCGCGAATTGATATTAATCGACAAAGAGTTTTTCTTTTTTCCCAATAAAAGGGCTTAATGGAAAATCTCTCGAAAACGCAAATGAAGAAGAAGAAGAAGAAGAAAAAGAGGAAGAAGAAATTACGCGGATACCTTGAATTCGTTCAAATCTCATTTGAATTCGAGACAAAGTTTCTTTCTTTCGCTCGTTACGTAAGGCCAAGTATTAGGAAAGTGCATGAATAATATCGAGTCACGTGACCTCGGAGCGTGAGGCTGCAGCCACGGGAAGCGAAAAAAGAACTGGCACAATTATATTGTTACCGGCGCCATTTTATTCCGCGGACTCGAGGCGCCGCCGGTCACGGGACCTTTTGCAGAATTCGTATTGCAGAACTTAGCGGCACGCGTTATTTTACATTTCGAGGAGAAACCTGAGCGAAGGTCATAGAATTTAACTAATTCTGGTGGCTGGTCGAAGAAGGGATACGCGTATGTCATAATGCCGCGACATGTTGTAAATTATTCTGTCGTTAACTCGACGACGATTATACCGTTGCGTTAAATAACCGGCGGACTCTCGGCGATTGCGAGTGTTCCATTTCAAGGCCATTGGGTGAACATGAAACTCATGCACCGTTCTCAATCGCCGGCTAGAGATAAAATTGACAGGCTGTAAATAAAGGCCCCAGCGTCGCGAGTTACCGCATATTAGCCGCAATTTCAAGGGGATGAGCGCGCCTGCCGTCGATTTAACTAAATTATCGCGGAAGTTACTTGCAAATGGAAATTATTCTGGCGAGAGAGGGGATACGAGGGGAGAACTCGATTCGAACAAGTCCCATCGATCCGATGTCTCTATTGCAAGGAAAGAAGCAGGAAGAGAAGAAAGGGAGGGGCAACTACTACCAAGGTGTCGTTGCTCCTCGTGAACAAACGCCATTATAAATAAAGCTTGCGCAAGGATTAAGAGAGTGGTAGCTCCCTCGTGACAATTTATTAGATTCGTAAGAACCCCGCGAGCCGCGCGCGTTTAATAAACATAAAAGAGTTGCTTGTCGCGAATCAGTTGACTTTGATCGATATTTGCGCGAGAAAATTACGGCTTCGCGTGAAGTACACGTTAGATAAGTGAAACTTAACTCGCACGGTCTGTCGATTTAAGGCCGACGCGACATTGGTAGGTGCGAGAAGCCACGAGAGTTTAATCTCGTTCTGCTGAAATAAATCGTTTTATCGTGCCGATAACAGCACCGGCAACGCGCGGTGGGGTACCTCTCAATAAGAATTCGTTAATCAATTCCAGACCACACGGGCACGGCGTGAAAAATCGTCCGCTTATTTTTACGACTACCTCGATCTAACTATCCCTCGCAAGTCACCCTTTTGCCCACCCTCGTCGTTCCTCGACATACCATCGCTCCCAGTCCCTCTCTTCTTTCTCGAGGAATCGATACCCGAACAAATTTCAATGCTTTTGCTTTTTCCCTGCGGTCATTCGCGCATTATCGCACGCCTCGTCCAAAATAATTTGCGCTCAATTCGCCCGAAGACACTGCAACAGTGCAATTAGCTGCTTTGCGAGTAAATCATTTGTTAACGAGGGAGGAACTCTCTGACCCCGACGAGGAATATCGCGTCTCTTTACCATCGCTCTTTTCTACCGATCCTCTCGCTCCCTCCACTTTGGCATAGGAAATTAAAAGAATATCACTCGGTGGAAACTCCGCTCGGGTTTCCACGCGATTTTCTCAGCTCCGGCTCTCAGCAAACGATGAAACAGGTACCCATTCTCTCCGCTTAAACGATTATCGCCAATATCCACGTCCCACGCGATATTATTCTACATTAACCGGTAAGTGGTGGGCATTAAAGAAAATTTTTCCATTTACGGTAATCGATACGTAAATGTAAAAACGAGAGAAGCAATTAAACGTGCCATTTTGATTGAAAAGATCATTAAGAGATTAGGATCACGCGAGTATATGCGCTATTGCGAACTGAGCAGAAATTTCCTTAAATAGCAAACGAGCATAATGTTTCCCTCGTTCGTTAACCGTATCATTTTACATCGCCTTCCTTTATTTCCAATTTAGTTCCTCGGGAACGGTAAAAATTTCTCCGGGCGAGTTAAATTAGAAAAATCCGGCATTTTTGTGCCTTGCTAAGAGTTAGCGGAGGTCGAGGCGAGGCTGATCTTTTCGACGATACCTGGAAGAGACGCGGGCGGACGCAGATCCGCTCATCATCCGCGTTTAGGCGGCCAAAACAATGTCGCGCTCCGTGACCCACTAATCGCGATAGACCTTGGACGCATTGGACTGCCGCGAATACGTTGTGCGCAATACTCGATCAGTCGAAGGTCGATAGACGGCCGATCGATTATTAGCACTGGCCAACTACTCGCGGCGGCGAATCACCTTCGAGAAAAACTTGGCGAAACTCTCGTAAGTTTTCCGTATCTTTGGGCAATCGCCATTCGAAAGCTCCTTCCGAAGATAAGCTCGCCGGCACGGAAATCGCTATACGTCATACTTAGACGCATACGTATACGTGTCGCGGGAACGTGTGTGCGAGCACACGATCGAAATCGGAACAGCAAAATTAGCCCGTCACATGTGCGCGACGACGTTTCGCAAATTCAATGCAGCTGCCGCCATTAGGCTGAGCAAAATATCCATAGTTTCAAGGTCGAGCCAACCAGAAGAATGTTGCCGCTGCTATTACCGTCCATTCTCGCGTCTCCTCTCGCGATTTTCCACGTGTGACTCTAACGAGACACCGGTGATGTCCTCTCTATCATCCGGCCGTAATTCATTTACGAGTATGCAAATGCATTCCCTCTTCTCCTTTCCTCTCGATTATACCTGGAAAGCCCGGCGTGCGCCGTTCTTCCGCCTCGATTCGTTATCGTTAAAATTCATGGAGAAACTCGCGAAATTCTTCCTGGACCACGGGAGAAGAAATCCTCCTGAAGCAAAGATTACATAAAGCGCGCGAGTAACGAGATTCTCCGTGCAGAGTGGGAAGCATAGTTTAAGAGGCTGGCGAAGGACGTGGTGGAGAGCGGAGGGAGTACCAGTACAAGCAAACATCCACCACGGTCTGATAAGTATAAGTAAATCGATAATCGCACTTGCGATTCCTTGCACGTCTCCCACTAATTTTCTCTCCCCTCCTCAGTTTCTCGAAGCTTCGAAAGGTTCTCTCCATTGTCGCGCCATGAGCATCGCGTAAATTAAATAACGAATGGGAAACAAGAAATCGCGCTATCTCCGGACGACAGCGTAAAGGACGGACGGACGAGTCTCTTCTAAGTCGTTGCGTCTCCCGTGATCAAGGAATCTGAAATGTACCGAAGGATCGGACCGAAGTGAAAAAATCTTAGGATTTGCGGGATAAGAATGGTGGGGCAGCCTGTGTGACTTTCCAACGAGAAGTTTTATTCCGCCTGTTTGACGAGGCCAATGCGCGGAACGTATAATCTCGATTATTTTTCACTCTGTCCGGAGCCAACAACGGGCACGGTTGCCACGTTAAAGCAATGTTGATTCGATTCGATTTCCCGACAGAGCAGAACCTTCCTTGGTAGAACCGATTCAACAACAGCATCGATAACCGAATAATCGACATTCTCATTTCATCTGGCTGAGTCAAATTTTACGAAAAGATCCCTCATTCACTTTTGTCCCGTTGGTTCTTTTTTTTAAGCCTTTCGCGCGCGGCGGAACACGAAAGCTCGGATCGCGGGGGCGTCCCGTCGATTTTTGGCGAAAAATCCTTTGGTCGGACTGTACGCGCGCAGTTGCGCTCTTCACTGTTACGCCTTCGCATGCAGCCAGCTGTGTCACGCTGGAAACAAACGGTCATTTAATTACACGCTCGTGCTACGACTCATCGATCGTCCTCGCGGAATTGCGTCGAGTTCATTTTGCGAGCGAGCATCTCCAGGTTTTTCCGAATGTCTCTCTTGAATTTCCAAAATCGATTCGTCGGCACTCGCTTCAACCACGTTGAAAGTGGTGGCGGCGACGGCGGCGGTCCTGTGCGCTCGTCGTCGGTGACGCGGACTCCCGAATCCCAGTGATCCTCGTGAAACGCAAAGTTTTACTTTCGAGTTTCGCCCGTATCTTGAAATAATGGCGAGGTTTGATCGTGCGAGTATTAAGCACAGATCGTAGTAAGCTATCTGGCTACCTGCTTTATGAATGGCGAGGTGGAATCACGTAATTCGCAATACGCATGCACGCACGCACGCGCGCGCAACGTTGCACACGGACGCGCTGGTATTGGTGCGTTGCGCAGCAGCACCGAGTAATTCTCCTATGCCAGAGAACTGGCTCTCTCTCTCTCTCACTCTCTCTGCCTCTCTCATCTACCCTCGAATTACATCATCGCGTCTCACGCGCTCACCCCAAATATTCCACCAATTTCTCCAAACGTTCCTCGTCGCTCCACGGTTTTCATGAAAAACATGCAAAGTACTCTGGCAAAGCAAACCGCTGTCACGAATACGCGCGAACTTACGCGTGTGAAAAGTTGCGCAAAGCTAACGAGACGAGCTTGTAAACAGATGCACTTTTATCGATTTTTGAGATACGTGCGCGCGCGCGAGCTGCATCCGGGAGTCTATAAAAATTTGGCAAAGGCGCCTGTCGCAAACTTACGAAACACGCGCAATTGGGAATATTTTCGGTCCTCGCGTCGAAGAGGCTGCTGCGCGAACAAAATTTATTCTTGAAAATCGTTTTAATTTTACTCGAGGAACCACTCCCTTTCCGGTTGTGTCACCGATTATTAGCCAATGCCCTCTATAAACCTGCTTTCGTTACACTCCGCGAGAGACCCATTAGTTTTTCAATAGCAGCTCCCTCTCCGTTTTCCCTCTTTATTCGCGCGAATTCGCGAATAACCGGGAGAAATATTATTATTAAACCTTGGCAAGGGTGCACGGGACTCGACATTATAACCACTTGCCTTTTAATGATGAGTCTCGCTCATTACGAGTTTTCTATGCCAAAATACACAATGATGAGTAACGCGCGCTCATTGGACATAGCTCGAAACTATGTCGCAATATCCCTTGTTGAAATTTAATGTTCTCCGCTGTTCTCCGCGAGGGTTTTTCGCCATTTTCCTCGTCAGCCTTTTTTCTCCTAGGGTCAATGAAGATGTTTAACGAGCGAGATGAATCGCAGCTCTTGGATTTCGTCCGTAATTCATCTCTCGGAGCATCGTTAATAAAGAGGCTCGCGCGAGGCTATTCCGCTATGAAAGTGTGCAGTCCGTCGGTGATTACGCCATCGTGCGTAATGTCTCGATGATTTGTACGCATTATATACGCACACGGAGAAAGAGTTTGCGTGCGTGCGCGCGCACGTAAGCTCGCGAAGGCCTCGCGATGACCGTGGCCGAGCCAGCCTACCCGGAGGTTAGCCTCAACATCGCGACTTCCAGGCACCCTCTTCCCCTCTCTCCAGCCCTCTTCTCGTGTCCTATAAGAATTGCGTCACTCCTGGACTTCCGCTAGGAGCAGCAGCTCGTCCAAATTTGACGTAACTTGTGCAAATTCTAGAGAACGCGGCGAGTAGTAGTGGCGTTATCGAACCAGCTAGATAGAGAGAGGGAGAGAGAGAGAGAGAGAGAGAGACGGATGAATAGACAGACAGACAGACAAGCGGGTGGGCAGGATTCCCTAGCTCGTGAAAAATGTTGGTCGATGAGAAAGAAGCATGCGCGCTACCGTATCTGGGTGACCCATATACGTTTGTCGGCCGGGGCTCCGCGTTACGGAGATGCCGAGAGTCCTGCTTAATTTAGCGGAGGACCGGGAACCTCGTGAAAGGGAGAACGGGAGAACGGGAGAACAAGCTCTGCCCGGAACCAGAGACCTTGAGCCCGTGCACAGTTGGTACGGCCCTGAGCCGCAAACAGGAACACGCCGATTATCCGGCAAATGAATGAAATCGAGTGAACCGGCTCGCTCGCCCGGTGGCCGGCCAGTTAGTTGAGAAAATCCGCCTTAGGCCAGATACCCATCCTTTCTCGTTCATGAATGGCCCCGCGGTCGCTCGAGCGTGAACCGCGTTGCGTGAAAATCGCATGCGACCCTCCGCCGATCATTATCGTCTCTGATTCTTCCGGGACCGCGTAACTCGTCGCCCCACCCGACACTCGCCACACCACGCACATGGGAACCGACCATTCTTCCCACCGAGCGAGAACCCCTGCTACGGCGACATTTTCATGCGCATTCGACAAGATTTTTACCGAGAGTTCTTTTCCCCCCTTTGGAAGTCACTCCTAGGGTCGCTCGACCTCGCTGAGATTAGGAGGAAAAGCACCACAGGAGCTTGTCGCGGGGAGGAGGAGGGGGCGAGAACGGTGCGACAAGTCGATCGCTCGTGGAATAATGCGAAATTGCACTGGGAGATCGGTTATCGGGAAACTGGGTTAGTACGGTAGTTGTTCTTTATCCGTCGATACAATTGGATCGAGCATACGCGCTCACGGCGCTTGCGTAACGAGCGTATAACGACGCGCGTACGCGATTTCCGCCCGTGCGATTGTCGTCCATTATGTAAGGCGCTCGTAAAATTACGGCGACGACGCATGCACTTTTCCAGGGTCAACCGAAAATATCAAACGAAAAATACCAAGCGGCTAATCATAGCCTCGGACGAACGGAACAGTATGCGAAGGAAGGAAGTAGTGAAAAACACCAGGCCTTGCCAAGCTTTTTCAAAATGGAATGCGCCAGTCGAATGGAGCGTTGGGTTACTCGAACGTTCAATGACAAATCGGCGAAAATTGTCGTGGATCTCTCTGGAATGTCCCTCGAGTTTCCCCCGGGAGGAATCGATGCAAGAGTCTCTCCCTTGCAGAGAAGGGGAGAGAGAGAGAGAGAGAGAGAAACAGCGGAAGTTGGAAGAGAACGCAAGAGAGAGTTGGTAATTGTAATTGTAAGAATTGTCGCGACAAAATAATTACTCCAAGCTCTCATTGTTACAAATAAGCAACTGGCTTTTTTTGCCGATAGAAATGCGGTAACCGAATCAGGAACTGGCAGTAGTAAAAGACAGTGTTGCACAGCGCGTTAATTCACGTGGAACATTCCGCACCAGGGATTACATTATTATCATCAGTTTATCGGCGTACGCAAGAATGTTCGCGAGAACTTGTTATCGTTTAAGCGAAGATTCTATCGGGTTTTACACGGGGTTTACATCTCTCGCTCGGTGTTGCGCGTACACACCGTCGAATTACCGGAAGTGACTAATTGCTCGAAATTAACAACTCGCTCCTCGGCAGCTTCTCGACGAAACTCCCCGCGACCCGATTTTTTCAGAGCTCTTGTAACATCGAGAAACAGCAAACTCGCGAGTTACATCTTCTGGCTTGAATCTTGAGAATTTATCAGCGCGAGGCAACGCGCGATATTTCTCTCACCGAAGGCCGGAATGTTAAGGAAACCGTGCAATTATCATTTTAAAGTGCAGCGTCTCCTGGTACAAATCGCTGAATGATCTTTACTGGAACTTTCTTTGCGTCATCGGGTTCTTATCCTACGAGAGGCGAATGGCATTTGCAGCTTGTGTGAAAGGCAAGGTTCGCGTTCATTGAAATTCTCTAATAAAATAATGGCCGGCGGATAATGGAACAGGATGCGAGGTTACCTTCGCAAAATCGCCTTAATCCATTTTCCCCTTGATTCTCTTGAATTTTCAATTCTCGCCAAAGATCATATACCGCGGTTTGGCGAGGGGTTTTCATTAAAGTATATTATCTGCGCGAGTGTGGTTTCGTCAATTTGTCAGTCTGGTAATTCCCCGACATTATCTGGAATGCCGTAAGGTTCTTGATACTTATCGCCTCTATGTATATTTACCATGAACAATGCAGTATCCGCCTTTTTTCTTTTTATTCCTCCGTACAAAGAAATTTTTGCGAGACCGTAAAACCGCGCGCGTGTCTCCGCGCGGTTGACGACGGTGAAATTATTCCGAAATCATGCGCGATGCTGCGAATTTAATAGTTTATCAATTGATAGCGATATCGAGTGCATAATCGTCAAGTACTATTCCATTGTTGTCACTTCCCCCCTGATTAATTGCATCGATACGTCGTGGAGTCTCGGTTCATTATTTGTTTGCACGTTCTTTGCTTTTTGTGTCGGAAGCCGCGCGTAGAGCGGCGTCTCTCGATCTGAAATCTGGTGATCGATAGGCGAGAATAATCAGGAAAAATAGTCTAGTCTGCTCCATTTTTCATTTTTCCCCGTTGAAATTAGAATATTTCGTCGATACGCATCCTAGCGTGGAATTCGGTGGTGGATGGAGCGGAATCCGCGGCACGCGTTCGAAGAACTACATAGGTGAATCGTGTTACGTTTCTCCATACATGGTCCTACACGGATTCGTGCGCGCACATTCCGCACTTCGCTGCAACTGGATTCGTGTGCTATACGTGATGATAAGCTCGCCGCTATCAAGCTACACGATTGCTCTTATCACCTGTATATAACTTTGAACGACGATTCGGTGAGTCAGATTTCCCGCTTTACCCCCATTTCCTGTTGCACGAAGGGATATCAAGGGCCCTCGACTTTCTATCTACAACAAAATCCTTTTTTTCATCCCATTATCAGGTTCTCTGTCATAAATGGCGCTTATTAGGAACTCGATCGCCGATAAAGCATCCGACGATTGAAATAATTGTTCGTGATATTGCGAAATCAGGCAGAACGAAGACGAAGAGAAGAAGACCACGGGCATTCGTTGATCGCGTCCAACTTGACGCGTGTGTTTCTTCCCCATTGTGAAAGAGGGTAAATCAATTTTTTAATCCCAACACTCCCCACCCCTCCCCCTCCTCCTCTGTATTTGAGAATCTAATTGATTAATCCGACGATCGGTCTCCGATTTATCCGCTTAAGCACTTTGAGCTTAAAGTGCTCGCGGAACTACTTTTAAAAGTAGATTTAATTAAACGGACGCATCGCTGCGTTACGGTTGAAACTTGGTTTTTCTCCAGTTACCGACATTTCTAGGATACGGCCAGGGGAAATGATTCCTACCGGAGAGCCGGAGAGTAAGAAGTTTATTCAAACGATTTAGAAAAATAACCTTATGAAAAAGATATTGGCAAACAATTTATAGAGTTCTTACTCACCTTTCACCTAGAAATCAGATTCTCCTACTTTATCAAACTGCACTACGGTAGAAAATCGATAAGACAGTTCTAGATTATGTTACAAGTTGCGATCTTTTCGAAACCGAAAAGAGAGAAAGCGTAACCGTAAACCAAGCGAAGATTACTGACATCCAGGTAGATTCGAGTAACGTTTCAACATTCTTCGCGACACATTTCACAGTGAAGAATTCTCGTGATTTATCTCTATCACGCAAATGCGTGTGCGTCTCTATGTGTTTTTAAGAATCGCATTGGCCGCGCACGGCCGAATCTGCAGCAGCTGGTATATCGTTCAGCAGCTATTCTTTGAGAGTCCTATGAATTCGAACTATCCAATTAGGGTTCGATAAAAATGTATACAGTATTTCACTCGCAATTCTTTTTCTCTGAGAAAAAATTCAACTTTTATTTAGATTCGCATTTCATGCGCCAATACATTAGAAACGTAGCTGCGAGGAATTTCAAGTGGAATGGACCGACGTGCATATAGAGGGATACCTTAAATACAGAATTGATAAATGCTAGAGGCTTCGATGATCCAAACCCGCATAATTGGTACCGCATACTGGAATTCCGTTCGATATGAGGTGAATGCGGCGAAACCAGGCTGGAATAACGATGAGGCGAGGAAAATAATTTCCTTATTACTATACAGGGTGAGTGTCTCGTATCCCCCGCTTAAAAACTGGAAAAGAAGCGACGACGATCAATCGAACGAATCTCTCAGAGACACGCGATAAAACTAACCAACTAACCACCTTTGAATCTCACGACGAGACATTGACACTATTCCCTATCGATCGGTCTCTCGATAAAGTTTTCATTAGGACACCCAGAGTATGTCGTGTAGTACCTATAGTTTCTCGTACTCCTTGAAACTTCAAGTGTAAGTATATTTATGTTCCGACAGAGCGCATTCTACCCGATTGCACGGATAATCCGTCGAGGATATAGAATAATCCGAGAAAAACTCGTTAATACCCAGTGCTACAGTGTTGGCTGGGGCTGACTAGTTTGGCTGGCCCGTTTTAAGGAAACTCCTAGCAAGTGCGTTAGTCCGACGATTCTTGTACTTTGCGCGCGAGTACAGATCCTCTTACCGCGGGAGATTAACACAAATTTCAAAATCACTTAAAATTAGCGAGGAAACAGCGAAAGGAAGAAAACGGAGTCTTTTCCAGTAGAGACACGGGGGAGGGAGGATCCGAGAGTCCTAAGCACACGGACACAGAGAGACACGCGTATCTGGTTGGTGATGGACAGCGCAATAACGCGAGGGTCCTTATTTACTGGTAGCGCGTGTTACTTCCACGGCGAGGCTTTAAAAGGCAGGGCGGGAGTGTGGAAGCGAACCGGGCCGAGCCGACCTGAGCCAGAGGAAGGCGGGTGGTAGAGCGACGAGGACTTTGCGCGCCGACGATATTTCCTTCCTGCTGAACTTTCCACTCGCCTGAACTCTGTACCTGCAACGCGTTGCCTAACTATCCAGTACGCCGCAGGTATGCTAATCACGCGCGCGCGCGCGCGCGCCACTCTTATATTGCTTCTTTCACGATTGATCGAGACAAAGTCTGAGAGATCTCGTTAGTGGTGAAAAATATCGGGTAATCTCTCACGCTCTCGAAACCGGCGGAAACTCCTCTCTCTCTCTCCCCTGCTCTCCTCCCAACCCCTCCGAGAAGAAACCTCCCCAGCAGAGGACACGCGCGGATCATTCCCCAAGGTCGACTGGACGTTGTTCAAAGAGTCGGAGAGTCGGGGAAGCACTCGGGCGGAGAATAATAGCTCGAGGCCGCCTCCAAGCGTTTTTGAAGTTGAATTATTGCGCTGCCTGCAAACTGCATACTGCATACTGCATACTGCATGCCTACGTGTCAGAGTCCGCGCGAGACATCGTGAAATTATTGTTTACGCCGGGCTCTCTGCCGGGAGGTGTGTGGAAGACGCCGTGACAATTGCTTCCGCCCGCTCGCATTCGACACGCACGCACACATTGACACGCTCGAAAACTTGCGGCAACTCCTCGCGGAGAATCGCCGCCACTGCTGGCACGTGCTGCGCCAGGGGCGTCTTACTCCATCGCGGAACTTTGCAGGATCCTCCTGTCGCTTTGCTCGGATAGTCCAAAACCGCGCGTCGACGTCGACGACGACGACGCGGTATCTTCCGGCAGGATCAAATTTCCGGCATGGCTCGCCATCCGCATTATTGTTAATTGCAGTCTCGTGTAACCAATTATTCAGGATCCATGACGCAGTTCCAGCTGGAATTACCTAATATACATCGTAGCGCTTCGTACCGATTGCAAGCAATCCCGAACTTGATCGTATCCGACGCGCGAAACTCTCCTCCTGCTGTTTCCGCCGAGGATTCTCATCGGTCGCCGCGCTACGGGGATGACGACGAAGAACCGCCGGGACCAACCACGACCATCGTCGTCATCCCTCGTTCCACGGGGAAAGTATGGAAAAGTTCTCCTCTCGGGGATCTTGCGGAGGCGCGGGAGGAGTCGCCCGGTACTCGACCGGCCTTTTAATTGACGAAGAAGCGACCTTGTCGAGAAGCAGGAGGACGGGCAGGCGAGGGGAATCGTTACTCGCGGAGGGGCGGAGGAAGGCGGGAAGTCGCGGGAAGAGTTTCGATCCCGGAGCTGCTCTCTCGGTTATCCGCTTGGCCCAGCCAGCGAGTTTGCGAACGTCCGACGCAAGTCTGTCCTTCCTGGCCGACTCTTCCTTCCCCGTGCGCCTCCACCCACGATCCCCTCCAACTTGTTCCCCCACCAGCGGATCCTATGTAAGAGCCCGCACATGTCGGGTCGCTCTCCAGTCTCGCAGCGACACTCGCGGGCTGAACATTGCGCGAATGGTACGGGCGGAAAGCAAGTGCGCTCGCTCGCTTGCAAACAGAAACACTCGGACACTCGCTCGCTCTCACTCCCACGCACCGATTGATTCCTTTAGTGTTTTCTTTTTCGGCCGAGACTCGCCGTTTCCAACGGTGAGCCAGTAGCGCGCACACCGAAGCTCGCCGTGGCCCTTTCTTTTTTACTTTTATACGCGCGCTCCTCTCGACACTTTGGTTCCACGAGAGAGGAATAAAAGAGTGACGGAGAAGCGACTCTGGAATTCACGCAAGGAGACTGGAACACAGTGGTGACACACACACGCGCGCGCGCACACACACACACACACACACACACACACACACACGGTGATCTCGCGCACAGTGCGTGAAACGAAGGTTCTGTGTGAATCGGAGGAATCGCCTAGGAGAACAACTGTGCTCCGGAGTATCGTCGGGCTGCTCCGTTTCTTTTCTTTTCGACATTTGCGCCAGTTTCCGGAGCAATCTCGAGCAAACCGGATCGTCGGATCGACGGAGAACAGTGCGGAGTCATAGAGTCATGTAAGTATCGCTATTTTTCAGTGCGGACCCGATGCGCGGGATGATTGGGCAGTGCGCGAGATCGTCTCCGACGACGAGTAGTAGTGCAAGTGCATAATAACGCAGTCGAACTGCGCGACTCGAGACGCTCCCTCCGTTGAAGGAGAACGATGATCGTCCGCGATCACGAGGATCCTTCGGGTCTATTCCGATGTTACGTTACGCGCGTGTCGTGGCAAAGTTGCGCAATCGAGCCTTGTCACGCTCTTATGGATCACGCGCTACCGCAGGCTAATAATCCACTTGGCTCGCTGGCGTTGCCCGCGAAAATTTGAATTTCGACTCTGGTTCGTGCTACATCGGGTGGAGGAGGGGGGGGGGGATAGAGTCAGTGTTTTCCCCCGGAATGTGTGATGTTGAACGTGCAAACGAGGCGACTCTCCTTCGGCGGGTCTCCGAATGAAAATCAAAACCACCCTGCGGAATAGCAGCATCCCAGCGCGAGAGTTTAGCAGCGCGATCCAACGCGGAGAGGAAGTTTCCAGTAGGACGGGAGAGGGAGAGGGAGCGGCAGCGGAGGGGTTGCGTGGAAATTTCCCGAGCGATGGAAATCGACTAGAATTTTTCGAGCTCGGAGAGCGTGAGAGCATTCGTGCGTTTTCACTACACGCGCAGGCAGAGGAGTCGCTCCAATGTCGATATTCTCCGTCGACTCTCAGCCCGCGAGCTGCATTTTACGCGCGAAGCGCTTTTTCGTGAAATAGCGAATGGCAAATATGCCATGTCCAATTTGGTCATCGTGACGCTACTTATCGCACAATGGCAGCTTTGTCATGGTTATGCGATAAATCCAATGCTCCGTCATGCTCACCACTATTAACCGTAGTCCGCGCAATTATAATTCATTAATCGTGTAATTATGCGGAAGGTACACCGCGCGCGCGCGCACGGTCGATTGGATCGGTCGAAAATCCTAATCGCGGAAGGATCCGCGCGACACGGTCGTCCGTCTCGCGACGCGATGCAAAAGTCAGTTTCGCGAGATAGCCAAGAGTTCGGTAACGATCGCTGCTCGTTTTCATTCGACTCGACTCGACTCGATTCGATTCGAAAGAGCCTAATCCGATCGTAAGGCAATCATCATCGGCGGAACATTCATCGACTATCATCGAGAGATGTTGTTGTTCGTGCGCAGTGATTTATGCGTGGCGTGTCAAGTCGTGTCACCGTTGCACACGACGAATTCATTGCAGTGTCACGCTACTACATTCCTCTTGCCACAACACTTATGAGTACGATAAATCGTCGAAAGTAATTGCGCCAGCGTGTCGCGCTAATTCAATTAATGCAGTACCCGCGGCGTGTTCTCGTAGCGTGGGAGAGGCTCTCTCGGCCGAATCGCGGAATCCACGATCCTCCGCTGACGTCATTAATATCGATGACGCGTGGTTGGGTAGGTCAGCCGCGCGCGGATCGCAGCCGATCTTTTCCCTCATTCGCGAGTTTCCTTCCCAAAGAGGAAATTGAAAGCGCTGCCTACGCGCGCTACGAGAAAACCTTGCGTGGAAACTTCTTTCTTTCGCGGTACCAGCGATATATGCGCGCATAGTCTCTCGTGGGATCAATGTTGACTCGTCTTAAAGTGGATGTAATCTCGTAATCGCAATGTAAATATAGCGTTCGCTCAGGAACGATCTACGTTACGTAGACGTCGATTAAATGCTTGCGATGCACGCGCGCTCGCGCGCAGACAAACACGCGTACGCCCACGCACGCACACGCACGCATATGTGTGCGTGAGATTATCGTTGCGCGACAAATCCGCTCTTCGTGACGAAAGTACGAATACGCTTTACGGGCCGTGGGACTTGTAATGATTTTCACTGTTCCGCGGATTCCCCCGCCTCCTTCCGCCACGTAGAATCTACGCGCTTCGTCTTCCTTACCGATTGCATTTCCGCGAAAATATCAGTTTTCGTGTCCATGAACGCGAGTGTCTGCCGAGCCAGATGCCCCGTTCCTCGAGAATCGTGCCGCGACAACTGGTATCTCGAAAATTTATCGACGATCGAGCCTTTCGTCGATTGTCAGCCAAAATAAGTCTATTGAAGAGGGCGGGAAGGGGATTGTTGGCCTTCTCTAATTACCCAGCTCGATATCGATGCGGGCGGGACATTACCGATCTAGCTCGGCCTAATCGCCTCGCGTTATCTCTCCACCACGTTGGAAAAGACACAAAGTTTGTTTCGTGGCTTTGACAGGTCAACTTTTCATACGCGACCAGTTCCCAACGCGCTTGAAAATCAACCGCGGTAGTTCCCCCCCCCCCTCCCCCTCCTTCCTTCGCTTTGAAAACCTTGAGCGAACAGTGGAAATCAATCGGGAGTTGACGCTCCGTCATTTGTGTTTTGATGATTCCGTCAATTCTCCCGGGGGAAAGTGGAGGGGCAGGGTGGAGGGGAAACGATTAATTGTCCCAGGACTCGGAGAATAACAATTTGTTAGAACAGCGGTGCTGAGTCAGCTTTTGACAGCGCAAACACAACCATTATGACAAATTGCGTTAAAGGTCGCGTTATCGACGGAAAGAATTAGATTTACCCCACTTTCGCTCGGTTATTAACTTGGAGCGGAAGCCCGTTCTCTCTCTCTCCCTCTCTCGCGGACCCCGGATATTTTTCCTGGGAAATTTTTGGGAGTTCGCTCCAGGTACAGCGGCGTTATCGAGGAACATTATCCGGCTTATGAATATTTGAGAAGAGACAAAGGACACGATTGAAATCGCTTGTAAAGTTTAATCGAATCGATAAAAATGCACGGGAAGCTGGAAGCACGATGTTGCCACGAGCTTTACGGAGGAGTTTCATGAAAGATGTATTCTCTCGAAATTCCCGCAGTTTGTTTGACTACATTATCCCCGCGTCAAGTTTGCCCAACAGCTGTGATCTATAAATTGGTTTGACGGGAGAGGCAAATTACGCGGAGGTCGCGGCAGTTTTATCGATCGGCTCGCCCCGACTTCTGTCTCTCTCCGGGGTCCACGCGCTTTCTTTTTCGGGCCGAATTTGATACTCCGAAAAGAATTCCAAGAGCGACGACGACGTTTTGCGTCGACCGTCGCCTAATCGATGAAACGCAGTTGAAAGTTCACTCGTATCGCCAGGTGTCCCCGTTGCGTTTCAAACAAGTCACCGGTTAATTAGATTCCCAGTGTCACGTGATTAGATTGTAGCGGAAGCGTGATCTAGTCACGTGGCACGATCAACCATGGCCTTTCCCCCGCCCGTTGCTCTATTTTCCCCTCTACCCGAGTACATCGGAATGACGACCCCGCCGTGCTGTTGTGCCGTTCCACCTTATCCTCGTGAATTTGCGATAACCGCGAGGAGACCTTCGAACCAGATTTTCAGGAAATCCTTCCCCACCTCCCCTTCTCCTCGCCGTTGCCCTGGCGAATCAGTTCCATCCCCGTTGAAATTCACTCGCCAAAACACAGAAACTCGTTGTACGAGGAATTCTCCGTGGATGCCAGCAAATCATAGCGCTACTACGCGTTGGCGCTATCTCGATGAATAGAAAATCAGTCTCTTATCTCGCGACGAATAATTGAAACGAGTGTTTTCGTTCCGGAGGAAACGGCGGGGATCTACTGGATCTCCATCGATTTCCATCGTTCGAGGATGATAATAGGCCAGTGCCGATCGCGACGATAGCTCCATCCCAATTACGCGTACCACAGTCACGGTTCATCCCCCCCCCCCCATTCAAAGCACAGGGGTGTATCGCCGAAACTAGAAACACAGGTATTATGGCTCTCCCTCGTTCCTCTCAAATGGTACACCGTACCAACTGATCGGTCAAAGGTCAATCTCCATGGGGACTGTAGAGCGAGCGTGGGGTGTGAATAATAGTGGAGAAAATACGGAAAAATGAGCAGAGACGAGAGTGGCGGAGTGGAGGAGAGAAGCGGGGAAACTGCGAAGTGTTAAAATCAATTGTGACGTGCTGTCGCAGTCGACACGGCCGCGTCCTAATTAATGTCGTCCGCTAATTATCGCCTGCCTGACTGGCGCGCAGGGTGTTCCTGCTTTGCCGAGTTACCACCGCGCACTCGAAATCACCAGGTACACTCTCTCCCCCATAATACAACTAATAACGAAAATTACGCCTCATATTCGTGCGTCGCGCACGTTCGTTTGATTAAATATTCAAATAAAATGTCAGCGCGAAATGCCCGGTTCCGCCGGAGGGGGTGGTCGCGTTGCTACCACCCCTCCGCGTACTTCTGCCGGGGCTACGTGCCATCTCTGCGTGAAAATGAAATTTAGCAAATTACGACGCCGCGGAGAACCGCCGCGCAGTTGGATGCGCCGTTAGCGCGGATCCACCTGGTTTTTGCGCCTCTTCGAGCACCACCGGGGGTTGCAAATTGTTTTCGCGGACGGTCGAGAGGCGCGCGCGCGCGCGTGTGTGTGTGCGCGAGTGGGTGGGATGCGCTCCTGGTGAGATCGATACGGCGACGCTGCACGTAAATTTTCCTTAATCCTGATCGACGCTTCGCTTCTCGTTATTGAACTTGAAGCCTTCTCCCCAAGTTCACTCCCCTCACCCCGGCAGCGATTTCTTTTCGTTAGAGCTAGCGATCCGTCAAATTAAACCAATAGTCCGCGCACGATCAACGTCAGGTAACCCGGTCACGACGAGAAGAGAGGGAGGAGGGTGGAGGCTTTTTGCCGCCCTCTATAAATAGCCTATGCAACGATGACGTGTTCTTGGATCTGGAAATAAGTGAAAGGGCAAGGGCAATCAATTCGCGCAATTGGTTTTTTCTCCTTAGCCGTTCGTTCGCGAAGCTCGATGCAATCGACTCGATCGATCGATTTAGTTTTGCAGCGCGTCCACGGAGTATCGATTTGGAAGGGGAGGAGAAGCGGAAAGAGGCGCTCGCGTGTCGTACTTTCCGCGATTGCGTTTTTAGTTAACTAAATGAAACTCGAGGGCCGCTTAAGCGGATTTAAGGGGGCTCGAGACGGCAACGCGGAGTAAAAGCCGTGAAACCGTCTTCAATTCCAGCGCGCAAAGCCGTAATCGAAAACGAACCGCGCGCAATCAGTGTCCCCGTTATAGAAAACCGCAGCGCGGCCGCACACCTTGCCTTAAGTGAGAATTACGGAGGACCGCGACCCCCCTTCGCGATACGCAACGCGACGTGAAACGAAGCGAGCGGTTTGCAAAACAACCGTCACTTTCCATCGTGTGCCAAAATGCAGACAAAAGTATACTAAGCGCACAGCGCCGCGAGGACTCGCGATGAAACTTATCATCGTCACCCGGTATATTATCGGAGTTGTTTGATCAAGCAACTACGCGCGTTGGAGGAGAGACTCTCTCGACGAAGTTGTAAAAAATTGTTTATGAGGAATGGCCGTCGTACTATCTTGACGAGAGTCGCGCGAGACGACTCTTTGGAGCATTCGTAGGAAACCGCGAGAGAATATTTGTCCGACAGGCGGAGAAATGAGTTCTCCGAGAAAAGAACTCATCGATAGGCCACCAGAAGTAGAAAAATACCTCACTGGACCGGCGAAAGGAGGGAGAGCTTAAAAAGGCAAAATTACTCTTTAAGAACGATGTCTGTGTCTCAATGTGGGAGACTTCCGTTAGTGTTTCATCTTTTTTCCTCGACTTAAAGCGCTCTTTTTCTATCGTTCGATAAACGCCTGCTGCCGAAGGATTACTTTACGAGTCGACCGGGTGTCTCATTAATTTTGCAGCTGTCCTAAAGTACCTAAGAATAATATTCTCTTATCGCCGAGTGCTGACTCGCTGGCTTAAGCGTGGAATCATTAATCTTTCGCGTTGCTCGCACTACCTTTGTTCCTTCGACGAGACGCCCAAATTTCTCCCTGATATTCAAGATCCGTTTCCTATCGGGCGATGAACGACAACGAGGCGCCGATAACTCGCGCAAATGAGAATGCGGCGAGCAGACCTTGGAACAACAACGATCCCAGATTCTCCTCGTTTAAGGGCTCCCGCCTGGCGAGACGGATGTTTACGCGTCCAAAATTCATCAAGGTAAAGTTGGACTAATAGGAGTTTATTAATGTCTTGCTATAATCTTAAAAAGAACGCGCGCTTGGAATGTTGGCAGGGGTAACATATAGCATTCCGAGTGTCTTGCCAAAATCTAATATTTCACTTATAATTTTTAGCAAGCTTCCCTTTTATGCGAAATGTCACGAGGGTTTTTCTCAGTTGTTCGCCTATTTCCTAACTTTGTCTCAAGTTTACTCGCAAAGCGTTTGATAAATTCTACGATGCTAGCCGCGGAAGAGAAGGAGAACAATGTTGGGATTTCCAGTTCTGATATTAAGTGTGACGTCACACGCGCCTTACAAGGGAGCTTGTAAAAAGTTCTGCATTTTTGTCATCGAGATAGGAGAGAACGAGCGATCGTAAGATATTTTTATCGAAAATAGCGCGCCTCTTTTTCTCGAGTGTCCAATTCGAAAACACTCAAAGCGCGCAAGTAATACATTACTCACGTCCGCGATTATTCGCAAAAGGAGGACGAATCATCTCCAAATGAGTTTCATTCGTCTCTTCGCTCGCATGTTTAACCAACCTTTAACCCATAACCTTTTCTGGAGTGCAAGGATATCATTTTCAAGGTTCGGGTTTGTTTATACGCAAATTTTGGCACGACGAGAGAAATCTTTGGTTAAACTACCGAGGACGAGGAGGAGGAACATCACAGGCACTCAAGGTTAGAAGCCAGTCAGCCAAGCAGCTAGCCAGCTCTAGCTAAGCATCTAGCTAACCAGCTGCTGCTAGTAGCTGCCGCCCAGTCAGCTTGCCTGTCTATCCGACCGGGCGAAATGTTAAAATCGAATGACCGTTGACAGGGAATCGCTTAGCGCGAACGGAGTTTTAGTTTTCTGCGTGTGCTACGCTAATCGCGTCTCATTAGTATTAAACAAATCGTGACGCAAATGAGATTTATTGATTCATAGAATTGGATATTGCTGCTGAGCGTAACCCGGTCATTGGAGGAAACCAATTCTACTATATATAGACGGTGAAATTATACGAACCAGTTGTCGCTAATTATACTAATTATTGTCCTAGCTTATTAATTGATTAATTTCGAATAATAATTCGTTCGGTGTAATTATAGCAATTCAATCTTCCGATTTAAAGCGTCATCTAATTTCTAAGCTAATTCGGATAATTATTCATCATGTAACGCGTGTCGCGTTCCAGAGAGGCCTCTCTCCCTCTGGAAGTTTCTGCGACAAATTGAAAATTAATGATTCGCTCGGCTTGGCGATGCCAACCAATGTCGTCCAATTGGACGAAGATCGGAGTTTCACGCATCGATCGGCCGGGGGTGAAAGGGACTCGAATTTTTCCGCAAATTTTTGTCTCCATTTTCACACGTGGTACGTGCGTGTACGAGAGTGTGTAGCGGGAGATCTCGTTAGTCCACGGTAGAGAGTAATACGTCGGTGGTGGCGGTACCTCGGCTTTGAGAAGAGTTGAATTTTTTCGAGAGGGAGAAGCAGGGGTGGCGAAGAGGTCGTTAGGGCCACTCGAGAAAATGACAGGGATGTCGTCGAATCTCGAGTTGCCCTGTGGTTAAGCGCAATTTTAGCAGCCCCGCTAACACCCCCTCCTCGCACACTCGAGTAGTTAGCGCTCTGTTTACTTTAGCTATTTCAATGACCTCCCCTCCCCCTCCCTTCCCTCGTCTCGTCTTATCTGTGCACACGCTCGTGTGTAGTTGTGCCGCGTGTGCGCCAGTGTTGAACGCTCGCGCGCTGA
The DNA here is from genome assembly GCA_037305995.1 of Sclerodermus sp. 'alternatusi'. NCBI lineage: Eukaryota > Metazoa > Arthropoda > Insecta > Hymenoptera > Bethylidae > Sclerodermus > Sclerodermus sp. 'alternatusi'. Next base: position 5,621,465 of record CM074553.1, on the reverse strand, counting down.
AAATTACAGAAGCTTCGGGCTCCTTCGTCGCGTGTTTTCTTATCGAGCATATTTTTATCACCTTATCGTGGCACAATGTTAACACAACGCGCGGGGGAACGAAAACGATCTAGAATAAGAAGTCTTATCGAGCGTTACGAAAGAACGCACTGGAAAAGCGACCTGCCGGAAAGCAGAAAGCCGGCGAAAAGCATCGGATACCCCGATCGATCCAGCCTGGCCGACCTACTGGCCCCTTTTTCCCTCACGATTTGCACGACCTCCAAGTTCAAAGGGGTTGTGCGGCAACTCGTGCATAAACGTTATCGTCGACGCTCCAGCAGGTGCTTCTCTCGGCAACTCACCGGAAACCAAACTCTCCCCGTACCACACACACCCCCGCTCATCACTACCAACCTTACCAGCGATTTCCTCCGAAGCGACGGCTCCTCGCGAGGAGCAAACTCCCCTGATTCAAATATTGACGATAATACGCAAATCTACGAATAGTTTGGAAATCAAGTGGAGTAACACGCACCAACGGGGTGTGTAGACTCTCGTGTTTGGAGTCGATCGGTCGTTTTTAGATTAGGTCGTAAGTCTGGAGACCATGAAACATGAATGAAGCGTTCAGCAGCGAGGCGGCGGGCAAGCTGGTATTGGTGGTGGACGGCCTAGAAGCAAAACAGAGTCCAATCAGGGTCGTCGGCAGCTTCGATCGGTCGATCATAGCGAATGCGTAGCGTCCGATGATGCCGAATCTCCGGCGACGTCGGATGTTTGATCAGCTTGTCGACGTTCTCGGCGAAATAATCGCCGAGACGATTTTCATGGTTAATTCGAGCAGAACGCATTATCCGGCGCACGTGTAAAAATACGAAGTGACGTGACGCAAATAGAGCGACAGCTCCGATCTGTGACTGCGGTCCGTTAATTCACTCGCTGCGATCGATCGGCACGTGGTGATGGAGGTGATGGTGGTGGAACTCGTGCTCGCTCCCTTTTCTGCGTCAACGCCGAACCAAAGTCGGATGAAGGTCCCATTGGATTATAAAGCGATTAAAAACTAATTACCACTGGAAATTGCTCGGAAAACACGCATTTCCTCGCGGCAGATGAAATTAATTTGTGCCCCCATTCACGTTCAAAGACTCCGGACCTGACGCGTCGTCAGCGAATTTCCAATGAGCGCCGAGGCTTCCACGTGCGAAATTCAATCCGCTAATTATTGGAATTCACGTATCCTCGAGAAATTCGCCGTGTCAATGACCGGCTCCTCGCCGGCTTCCTTAACGAACAAAATGCAGCGTCGACGGACGATTTTTTTTATCGTTCTTACGCCGCCGCTATATGGGCTACCACCCCCCATTGATGCGCGCCGCTGTCGAAACCCCAAGGAAGAACCACGGGGAATCATGAGAATGATTAGAGCACCAATTAATCCTACTCGATGATGGTTCATAGCGAGTTGACCTCGCTCTTTCATTTTCATGTGAAAAAGTCACCGAATCTCGGCTGGAACGAAAAGGGGGTGGTGGTAGGTGCCTCTCGGAGATATCAGAGGTGAAGGGTTAACTCGCGTGTAAGGGCGATTGATTCTATCACGAAATTGGGATCGCGAGCACGTGATCCAAAGCTATTCACCAGTCGCCCCTCCCAACCCCTGCCCCGGGGTCTGGCCTCTCTCCAAGTTACTGCGTAATATCAGTTAGGCGACATATCGCGATGAAGGCGTTATCGCGATAACCGTCATGCGTGCACGCGTGTTAAACGACGCGATAACACTCGGCGGAATGAATAATTTTCACTTGGCGTATGACTCTCGAACCACATTGTACACGAGATCACTCCCCGCAAAGCTTTCTCACCCATGGGACAGAGCGAGAGGGAATTATTCGCCATAGGGTTCCTGCTCGCAGGAAAGACATCCGAAAGCGTATCCCGGTGATCTTCGATCGTGGTGAGCGAGACCACGCGAGAGGTGGTGGAGCTTCTATAGGTGGAGTCTGGTGGCGGTGGAGGGGAAGGAGGGCAGGGGATAAATAATGGAAATGCGGAGAGCTGTCTCTCACACGTAAATGTTCTCGCGTGGATGTAAGAGTGTTGTCCGTTTCCAACAACTTCATAGTTCCGAGTCATCAGGAGGAAAGGTGAGAATGTGCGAGGAGCTCTATCACGCGCTCGGCATTTGACTGTTCACCCACCAGGGTTATCAGACACCACGGGAAACTATTCCGGCGAAACTGTTCCTTGGTCAAGAACCACCAGAGGCGAACTACATGGGTTGGAAGGTAAAGTTTGTCGCGCGCGCGCGCGCCTATCGGATTTGGACTCCAAGCAATGGACGTTGGACCCGTTGACCCTAGCGATAAAACGATAAAAGGCCAATGCCATAATCACAAACCAAACAATTCATTTTTATTATTCCCTCTCTGGAACTTTTCGTAAACTCGAGTAATTTACGAGGGACCGTGCGCCGTCTTGTCGAAATTTCCCCTTAATCGCGTGGCCCGTGACCTCGGATTACGAATCACTCGTGGTAGCTGCGCGAGGGACCATTCAATCCCATTGGTGATTTCTCTGCCGCCGCTGCTGCTGCTGCTACACCTCCGAGAAATGGTCCATTGATCCGGTGATCCGGTGATCCATTGATCCGTAATCGTATCATTACGTTCGTTTTAATGGCTAATCGATGCTACGCCGTAAGCTCGGGACTTCTGACCCTTTATGAGATTACCCTTGGACGAATCGTCGTCGCTGCTCGATGATTCTGTTTCTCGCGAAATCATTTTCCTTTCGAACACCAGCGTGGGAAACAAGTTTCTTATCTGCCGCGGAGAGAGATTCATTATTGATCCTAGGCCGTTCCAACTATTCGCAAGGTTTCTCATAGTTATAGACTAGTTAGAAAATAATACGCGTCTTCTGCATAAGAATCCATCAATTATCGGAGTTATTACAGCGTAATTGCTTTTCACGACGCTTGCATCAGCGAGTTCCTGGATAATTTAGAAGTCGATATTCCCGGGAAAATCGCAGCGGGGAAACACAGGGAGTGCCAGAGTTCGCTTAGAGGAAAAAGCTCGAAGGAAATTGGCGGAACCCGAGGGACGACATCGGGGCTGACCCACGGCTGATTCACGAAAGATCCAGTTCACTTTGGTCGAGTTTTATCATTAGGGTCAGAGCGGTACAACGTCCAACATTGCTTGGGGAATCCGTGCGAGCGCGACTCTCGAAATAGGCCAGCAACTCGCGTCTCTTACATCCTGCTGCTCTCCTCTCTCTCTCTCTCTCTCTCTCTACATCCGTGTGTTGCCCGGTGGCGATTCCTCGTGTAAAAATAATGACGCGTCGCAATGAAAAGTCACATTCCTTTTTAATTAGCGGACTTCCTCTCGCCAAAATTAAAAAAAGTCATAGAAAAATCTCGCTGGCGCGAGCTGGTTACGTTCGACTAATTGATCGGGCAAGTTTAATAATACGTACACACACGTACACTCACGTGCGCGTATGTATGCATCTACGTAACACACGTACTCCCGTTTTATCGGCTCTGGAGAACATTCCCGAGGAGCAAATTCCAGTTGTGTACGCGCGTCCGCGCGTGTGTGCGCGCGCGCTTCGGAGGGGCAGATAAATCGTGCAGATTCTTCACTGTCGCCGGCACGCGATTGCAGTTGGAATAAATTTCAGTGCAGCCAAGGAGAGTCCTCCTCCCCGATATTCGCGACGAGCCGGAGCGGCGACGTAATAATTTTAACTCGGCTGTCGGCGATTTCTTCCGTCGACGGAGGCTCAGACTTTCCAGGCGTTTCAGTCGCGCGCGCATTGACGTATCGGCAGCGCGTGCGTTCGGGGTCAAAACGCTGCTCGATCTTACCGATTTTCCCTCGTTTCTTTCGTTCCTCTCGTTCGCCGTTCGCGGTAGACTCGACCAACGATTCGTTTGACGCGCCGTCGAGAAATTGACGACACTCGAGAGTCCCGTGTACCGAGCAAACATTTATTAATCCGAGGCTTTACCTGTTTCTGTAACTGGCGACAATTGAGCAAACAGCCGCTCTCGTTCTTCCTCGACTATAAATAGACCGATCAAACGCAACGCGCGATTTCCAACGGGGAAGCTATGCTAGTAGACCAGAGAGCGTTTCTCACAGTCGGAGAGTCGTTTCGTCGACGCACGATGGAGATATTTTTGGTGGTTAGCCGCCGCCGGCGCCGCGTCCAGAGGCTGGAGAGGATTTCAGCGATGGAAACGCTGCTGGAACTCCTTCGTCCTGGACTTCTCCGACGTGCGTGGCCATCGAGAAAATAATGTAGCACGCTCGACGCTCAACTGTTATGGAACGCGGTGGCTATGTCGAAAAATATCAACGTATTTTGGGATTTTAGTCACTCGTCGGCGATTAGTAAGCGATCTAAATTCGTCGCTCTACCACCAGCCATAACGTCTCGAATGGTCGCGAATGTGTTTTCAGGAAAAACGTGAATGCAACTTAAGAGTATAAACAACCGTGTTCCAAATTCCAGATGGAACGGAGCGGGACGGGATGGAGAAAACCGCGGAACGCGGGTTGTATCTCCGAAAGCCTGGTAAAAATATTGATGTTGAGGGAGAGACTTAGGTCGAGTTAAATACTTGCTTAAATAAATCTTTATTAATGCGCGCGATTCTCCCCTTATCAAAGTCGCGGCTCGAGCGCGGGGAGATGGCTGGATTTATCGGTATTACCTAATTTCCATGAGAAATCGCATAATCCACTTTGGTGATTCCCGTCCCCCTCGTTCCTTCCTCTTCGAAGAGGCTTCTTCTTCTTACGGTTAAAGGAAAACATTGATATTTATTCTCGAGTGATTCTCGACGAATCGCGTGCTCTCCCGTAGGAATCCCCGAGCCTCGAGCATTGCTTTGTAATTGGATCGCTGGAGAAGAATGAGGGTAAGGTTCAAGAGCCGAGTAGCGTGGCAGATTAACCCGCTGGCCACGGGGAAAACCCTTTGCAGTTTGCCAGAAATGAACGAAATGAACAGAGGGTGGTTGGTTGGCTGGCTGGCTGGCTGGTGGGGGTTGCTCTCAAAGTTCTTTTTGATGCTGCGAAAACAGGGCGTCCAGGAAACTCGGCAATGAGCAAACTTTAATCAATGACCTCTCACTGACTTTTTACGCTACTTTCTCAAGGAATGAAAGAGAGAGAGAGAGAGAGAGAGGGGGGGGGGTGAGCAGAGACAGGGCGGAAGCGCTAATTTTAGCCGGTCGATTGCAACATTACGCTCCGCTCGAGGCAAGCTCGAACTTAAATAAAAATGTGTCGCCTTTGCCATTTCGCTTTTTAAAATCGCGAAATGCCGCGCAAACGAAAGACAGAGAGAGAGATATATGCCTAACTCCTCGCGGATTCTCTCGGCATGATTCACGCCCGCCGGATTTAGTCCCGGGCGTGAAACTAATTTTATCTGTCGATACTGAAAAAGCGTGCGCGAAGTGGCATAAATGCCCCCTGAAAACCCATACCGGCACCTCTCCGGCCGTCATCGATCGACGCTCGCGTTAGAATCGAGAAGCGGCTAATACAGATTCCTCGCTTACCGATCCACCGTGCTCCAAGATGGAAAATCACCCCTACTTTCCAGTACCAGGCAATTTCGTCTCGCAGCTCCTCAATTTTTTTCCTTTCCTGAATTCGTGGCTCTTGGTTAACGCTCGGGTTTTTTGTAACGTTACCGATGAGAAATCGACGGGATCCTCCAGATAAAACTCTCGTAGATCGTAGGATTAGTCCGATCGATTTTACCGACTCGCGGGTGCTCGGAGCGCCTCGGTTACACGGTTGCACGGCAACTGGCCTTCGATAATAAGGTTTTCCCCGGCATTAATTAGCGCTAATTAATAGCATCATCGTCCACTCCGCGCAGAGGAGTTTAATTAAGCGCACGAAGAAACTGATTAAGCTCTGGCGAAAGGATCGGCAGAGCCGAGCCGAGTCGAGTCGAGCTGCGTCGAGTCGTTCGTCGTCCGATCATCTCGAGTTCCGCTTGGCAGTAACACCGAAGTTTTCGCTCCGAATATAAAATTAGGCTCGCTCGGTGTCTGCTCGAACCTGCAAGCTGGGATTTCGAAGAGCGGACGACGCAAATAGATCACTGCTAGAATGCGGCACGTCGCGATCTCTCGCTTACGTAAACAGGCTCCGGCGACCATCATAGAGGGATAACAATACGAGAGATTATGCTACCGCGGAAATGGGCCAAAGTATCGCGCGAACCTCTGCCCGATAAAAACTCTGACGGATGGGGATTTACCTAAAGCGGAGTTGTTTTTCAGGGGATTTAATGAGCGTATCTCGGAAAGAGTGATAAAGGATCACCGCGAGTGCTCCATAAAAGCCATAAGAACCATAAAAACCATAAAAACATTAGGGCGGATCCCTTAAAGGGGAAAACGTTCACGGCATGCGCGCTATAAGCGATACTCGGACCGTTCCATCGGAGAATAAAGTCGCCCGTGCCGATCCGCTCTTACAGCAATGCCCATAAGTAACTATAATCGATGACAATTGATAATAAAGAGAGAGTTTGTCGCTCCTCTATCGCGAGGATATTTCTTCTTTATTGAGATTCCCGACGTCGTTCGCCCATATTTTCTCGAGGTTACAGCTTCAAAAGCCCATGGACCGCATTCAGTGCGACGTGGCTCAGCTTACTCGAGCTTTTCTTTCAGAAACTTATACGCAAGGGCCAGTAAACCACAAGCTGGAGTACGCGTAAAACGCGTTATGGCACGTGGTAACATTTTTCCTGGAGCGGTGCGTAGGGCCGCAGTGCCGCGCGTTAAAAAGAAAAAAGAAAAACTCACGACGATCTTTCCCCGTTGTACGACCCCTGCAGGCTCGACTTTCGGGTAATCGCCGGTATCCAGGGTGCGGCATTAATTAAGGCCCTCTCGACCCCTAGCTTCGCTCCAGTCTCGCGTGGATAAATTGTCGCAGGCCAGCTCAAGGAATGATCGATCCACGCAACTTATTGGATTGATCAATGGCGTTGATCGAACGAAGAATCGATGATTCTTCCCCCCCAGAGTTTGATGGCGGTTTCACTTCTGGGGGAGGAGGGGTTCTTGTTCCTCCTTCCAATAAAGAGTTCAATGACCCCGACGCGCACGTTATTCGAGAACTACTTTTCTAGAGTTTCGCGCTTTCTCCGGCAAGCTCCTTTCGCGATAGTTGGTCCACGGTACTGCGCGCGTTCAGTGGTTGCGCGGGTTCTTTGTACGCCAGGGAAGCAATTTTTTTCGTAAGCGACGGGAGCAATGGATGGAAGATTTACTACGAGGTAGCGAGGCATTTTTTCCCCGAGGCTTTTACTTGAAAATAAATCACCGAGAATAAAGAGGGTTTGCATCGAAGGAGCAAGTAGTAGTAGTAGTAGTAGTAGTAGTAGTAGTAGTACCGGCAGCATGTCCTCTCCTGGGTACAGGGCGCGTCTATTGCATAGGAACAAGTATCGATCGTCCGTGTCTCCTCCGACACTTTTTATTTTTCACCTTTCCATCCTCTCGGAGTCGTCTTACCCGGGCGCAGCGGGTAGAAAGCGAGAAAAGACGTTCCGGATATAGCTGTGCAAACCTCGAACCTTCGCGCAGTGGTGCTCTGGCGGACAGCTTTACTCGCCAGTCCTTTTTTACGTGGAGTTTATTTGTTTCGCGTACACAGACAGCCAGTAGTGTCTAGTTGAGAGTGGCGATAATGGCCGGGCGGAGAAGCAAAAGCTCTGCTTGCATCCCCGAGAAAAATCCTGAGAAAAATAAATAGCCCGTTTAACCTGAGAGACCGAGTACGAGGAGGACCGTCGTCGTCGTCGTCGTCGAAGCTTCTCGCTTCGCGCGCTCGCGCGAATTTCCTCGAAAATAGAATCAGGATGAATCGGAACGTCGAGAAGCGGAGAAGAAGCGTCATCCTCCATCTTGATTAAGAGCCGGGGGTAGTCCCGGCCCGTTTCGATTATTTAACGAAAGAGCAGTTTTAAGAATCGTCTTCCACACACGTAAATCAACATTTTAAACGAGACGCTCTCTCTCTCTCTCTCGCTACTACTATACGTTCCACGGACAATCGCGTACACATATGCACACGTGGCCGCATTTCAATTCTGCTCCACCTACTTAGTTTGCTCCATTGGTTATTCGAAATGAATTTTTAAGTAACCCATTTTTCCGCTGTCCTCCGCTGCCTTAAATAAACAAGCACAATGGAGATAAATAGCTCGACTCGACGCAGAAATAGACTATCTCGAAACTCGCGAGAACATCTGAGATATTTTGCAATCAAGCCAGTTTCGACGGAGCAGTTAATTTACCGCTGGAAAATTCCGCGGGTTGTCAATAGCAGGGGAAAGCCTGAGTTACTCCCTACCGAGGCTCCTGAGGGCTCCGTAATTCTTCTGGGAGAATCCTAGAGGAAACTTGCCACAAATCTCGATCCACCGACTGATTGGAAATATATCGATAAGATATCGGGATGTTGGAACCCTTTTCCTCTTCCTCTTCCTCTTCCTCTTCCTATTCCTTCGAGTGGGCCCAGAGCTCGAACGGGGCTTGAGCGGGGAGGAGACGAGTGAAGGAACTACCCTCTATACTTCGGTGTCGAGACTGCACCCTGAAGTCCGGGAACTTGTATCGATCAACCCCTTCCCTCTCGACCGTGCAAACTGCCTTCCACTTTCCGCGGTGGAAACCGCACGGCTCACGCGGCTTAAAAGGCCTCTCTTTTTATTAGATACCCTCAAAGAGTTTCGTGAAACACGCGAAACCTCCTCCTCCTCCTCCTTCCTTCTTTCTTACTCGATGCTCGGCGAGTTCCAGCCTACTCCCTCCCCCCGTGCGCTCTCATCTACCAATTTTAACTTTACTGCGCGATCAAGCTTACAATCTGTCGGAATTTCAAATAATATTGCTGCAAAAACTATTGTGATATTGCATTACAAGTTGAGGAACGAACGGTTAGACCGGGTTGGAAAGTTGCAAAAGAACTCGACGAGCAGTTAAAAAATTCAAAGAAAAGTCGTAGCTGCGAGTCGTAAAATTATTCCACAATACCGCGCGCCGCCATGTCTGCGAATGGGGGAGACGAAAGGACGAGGCGCCGTCGAATTAGAAGGAAAATGCCGGTGATTTTCAATCGTTCGAAAGAATTCCTCCCGAAGATGACGCCCCGTCCTATTTCCGTTCCTCAATGGCTTACTCTCCTCATCTTTGCATGACTCCTTCTCATTGTTTCGTCTCAGTCGCCCATGCTGCAATTTATTACCCCGGATAAATGATCCGGATATTTTAATTTCCCTTAATTACATCATTCGCCGATAACTAACGAGCCTTTGATATCCAACGCAGATAGGGGAGGAACGCAAGGGTGTATGGGTACAAGGGTGTAATACTGTAACGGGCTGCGTAAAAACCTTGAGAAATCTTATTAATATCCTTCCAACGAGATAGTCGTACTGCACGGGTGTCGTGTTCTATCTACCACCACCACCACCACCTCTCTCTCTCTCTCTCTCTCTCTCTTTCTCTCTCTGTCTATTCTCTACCGTTTACCAATAAAATTTCATTGATGAGAAAGTCGATTAACCATATCTGACCGGTAAAATCAATAAGATGGCGGCTTCAGTAGTCTGGAAAGGATTCCTGAAAATGACATCCACTCGCATTTCCGCGGATAATGGCTTCTTCTTCTTCGTCCTTTTTGCCCTTTTTTCATTCTTCCAGTTTTCCCGTCTTCGCAATTCGCAGTTCGCAGTTCTTTGACTCCGGGGGGGGGGGGGGGCCGATGAAATTATCCGACAGATGTTTACCGCAAGGTTCCTTGACACAAATTTGCAGCGCGATTCCATCGGCTCGGTTCGATTTGGGTCGATTTTATCAAAAACGAGGAACCGAGAGGGGAGAAAAGCGGAAAATCAGACAACGGGCTTGTGTCAACTTGTGTCAACAACAGCAGGCTCGATATTTTCACAGTGCGCAGGGAACACACGGACGCGCACGTGTGGATCGAAGAGTAATTAAGGGAATGTAAATTTGATTGAAAATAATAAGATAGTATCGGTGGCGTGGAACACGCGCAATGCAAATATCACGTGCCCAAGGCTGTTTTGATTCGTGTACTTGTTTATGGCTGGCGTGCATTTGGGGAAGTGGCTCGGCCGCTAATAACGAACGAAGTGATCGAAATATCGCTGATTAGCCAAATGGCTAATTCCAGATAACGAGGAAAGTAGCGAATGACGATCTCCGATCGATAACCGGTGAGACCCTCGAGAGCCTATTAGAGACAGTAATAAAATTAATAGCCCGATGACAAGCACGACGCGCATGGCCAGGTAAAAGTTTATCGTTCGTGTTTACGATAAACAAATAGTAATTTTATCTCTCGCATTTGCGCAAGTACAGCGCTAAATATTATATGGCGTATCGTAATTGTGCGTGATAGTCAAGGTTCTCTAATATTATATTTCCATTCACCTTGGGAGAGAAACGAGAGTACCAGCAGGCGGATTTCTTTGACGGAAGCTCGAGCGCGTTGTCGCGCTAGAAAGTCCAAGTCGGTCATTGTGCATCGAAAATGCATACATCCCGTGGAAAGCGATGGGCAAGAAATACGTATTTATGCACGTACGCGTTCGGCAAAGGCGGAACATTGCACATGCAACGCACTTGACCTCCCCGAGCGAGGAGGTAGCAGCTTTCTCCAAGGGGTCGAGGAGCGAGGGAGCCGCGCGGACCGTCGAAGCATCCGGGGAGGTCCCCCGTGTTGTTCTGCATTTCCAACGTAATTTAGTCCGCGAACGCATTCTCCGCTCGCCGAATGCATCGATTGCTTATTCCACTCCATTTCCACTGTCCCCCACCCCCTCCTCCTCCACCTCCTCCTTCTTCGGTCTGACCTGTCGCCAAACTTATTTGCCATTATTCCCGCGAACGTAAACTCGAGAAACACCTTGGTTTCCCTTCTGTCAACCGCGGTAACCAAAGACCTTGCGAAATTGCAAACATTGCCGAACCTTAAACTTTCACTTAAACGCGCGCGGCTCAAGTTCTCCTTAATTCGTAGCTAACGGCTCCGGTAAGACCGCGAGGAACGAGAACCCTTAAGGCGGCGCCATAACGTAAAATTAATTAACGCAACACTAACATTCATTTGCTCGGGTAAACCTAGCCATCTCTCGGAGAGACGGAGCTTTTTACGCGTCTACCGGATTAAAGTTACTCTTACGGGGGCACGAGGGAAGTTCGCTAAATGGAATCACTATAGGTCGCTGAAACGTTTAAGGGATGTCACCCCGAGCAAAGCTACCCGCGCGGCGGTGGCTCTGTTGGTAGTAAGCTTCGGAAGTAAGTCGTTTGGGCCAGGTCGCGCATTCCGCGAAGGCCTACCTACATCAGTTTCCACTTTAGTTCCACTTGGAGGTCGACGAGGGGCCACGATCAATGGGGGAGAGGGTTTGTCTTATTGGGGACACTATTAAAATAGAGGCTATGGGGTAGGTTCCTGGTGGGGTTTGTTATCTGGAGCAGCAGCGCCTGTGTCTGTGGAGGCTGTGTCGTATTGATCTGTCGGCTCGCCTGGTACCGTGTTACTGCGATAGAGAGCGAGACGGTGTGTGCGCGTGTACGTGTGTAGTCGAGAGAGCGAGAACCGAGAGGAGAAGAGAGAGGGAGAGGAAGGAACGGAAAACAGACAACAGGGGAAATGATAGGACGTTATGGTTTACGCAATAAAATTCTGTAATCGACGAAACTGGCGCAAACTAATTCGAAAGCGCAAGATACTCGATGCTTTTGCAAAGCAACACACGCATATGCGAGCGCGCGCGCAACTGGACACTGCCCAGACTCGCCAAATTGACCGATGGAATTTCAACGTTTGCTCCTGGCCTACCCCTGATTTACTCTGGTAACTAAGTTCCCTCGAAGCGAGAAATAGAGAGAGAGAGAGAGAGAGAGAGAGAGAAGAGAAAATAAGGGGACGGATATCTCGAAAAGCTCCAACGAAAGTTCAGCGATATCCGAGGGGGTGTGCGACGTGGCGTGACGTGGCATGGCGTGTGGCCGCGCGTTGACCACGAGACTCAAAGTAACGCGCGCGATAGCTCCCAAGAAAGGGGAAAAGAACCACGACGATGGCCACCGAGGGGTTTTCGGCGGCGTTTTCGTCGTCGGTTCCTTCCTAGACGTGGAAAAAGCGTCGTGACGCCAGGCGAATTAACGACCGGCTGGAATTATACGAGTATCGTAAAAAGTGTTTGTGGCAACGCGTGACTCCCCGGCGCTGAGCATTATCTAATTGATAAAAGAACGACCTTACGGAACCAGAAACTTGGAATTTCGCATACCATAAAGTACTCCGTCTGGCAATATTTTCACCGCCTTATCTCGAGGATTTCAATAATAAAAGCAAATTTAAGGCTGTGGCTGGCTCATTACAAAAACTTGGATGATTCAATATCTCGCGCGATTACGACATGTTAATTGCCACATTAATCGATCTTGTAAGCGAGTTCTTACACCGAGATTACGGTGCACGTAAATATCGTGTTTTCCTTCCACGGTCAGCCAGTCAACCAACCGACCAACCAACCAACCGACCAACCAACCAACCAACCAACCAACCCTTTCCTTTCAGTCAGCGGAAGGGTGGGTAGGTGGATAAGCGTTACGAGGGGTAAAGCGCAGTGTTTATTTACGCGAGAGGAAAGCGAAGGTGCCGCAGCGTGCGGACGCTGCTGCACCACGTGGCAAGTCCGTTGTATAACCTGAACTTGCGTTACGCAAGGTTGGACCTCCTACCTCCTACCTCCTACCTCCTACTATGGCATCCGCTGTCGCCGTTGAGTAATCGCAGCCTCGGTCGGCCAGCGCGCAATTCCCCGACGAGTTCAACGAATTCGCCTCCGAATAAACGACGGCCGACGAGTCACTTCTTCAACTACCAAACAATAGCCAATGCTTGTCCATTGGTTGCCGAAAACCTCTGGCCGCTTTATCTGATTGAATATCGCCCCACCGAGCTCCGGCTTATTTTTAGCTCGCTTTTCACGTCCCAAACGCCATTCGAAATCATTCCAATGAGCCCCAGGGGGGGTGTTGGTTCCGTTGGGTTCACGGGTCTTCCCGGAGCCACGGTATTTTGACAGAACCATTGTCTTGTCCTACTTTCGACGCAATGGAAAAGCCTCGGCGCCGAATATCTTGACCCAATTCGCGCGCGCGCGCGCGCGGGCATAATTAAACTGACCTATTCCCATTCTCCCGCGCACGCGATCGATGAAACTCCGCCGACGCCGGCATCCGAGGCGACGTGGCAATATCAACTTACAAAATTATTATAAATGGAAAATGCGCGAAAAACGCCGATGTCGAGGAAAACACTCTTCCGGCGCTTTTCGCGATAACGTAACGCGCGTCTTTGCGTTTTCTCTCCGACCGAGTGATACGATAATAATTTGCGATCTATAGGATCGGATCGTCCACTATCGAGATAACTGGGAACTCTAGCACGTGTAATCATAGTCGTTGAAGCCCCCCTCCTCCCTCCCGTGCCTGATGCACCGTCACCAGCAGCAAATGCCATCACTCGTACTACTCCTGCGTGTTACGTTTGCTTCGTTAAAGCAGTTTTCCATGATTCCTCGAGAAATGCTGCAGTTTTATCAGAGGAGGGTGGCACGCGGCTCAATCCAATAATTAAAGTAACTGCTATTGAGAGCGAGGGCTGCTATTTACTCGATGACTGCAACTTCCTTCGTCAGGGAGAGAACGTTAACGCGCGGACGGACAGATTCCCAAGGAGCTGCTTTAATCGATCCTGAGAGAACAACTTTGACGTCCTGCGCAAAGGGCGCTGGGAAGTCGGTCGAGTGAAAAGAGAATAAAAAGCGTGTAATAATTGCGGCTGCTTTGTCTTGGACGATGCCAGCTCGATCAAGTGGTCGACAAGGACAAGTCGACGCGTAATGTCGAGCCTATCGGACCTCGTGCCTTGCTCCATTGACTCCGTTTGCTAAGGACACTTCTCTGGCCCACATTCCCAGCCCCTGCATGACCCCCATTTATTCGAGAAAGGGACACCCACACGCGCGCGCGCGCCTATGTTTCTTTCTTTCTTTCTTTTTTCTATTAAGATATCGTTCTTGAATGAGATTTTTTGGTTTTTTATTATCTACTGCACTCGACTCTTCCGGTGTACTTTTACACGGAAATTCCCGTTCTCCTCTCTCTCTCTCTCTCTCTCTCTCTCTCTCTCTGGCGTGCAACACATCTAAATCGCAGTCGTTTTAGTGGGCAAACATACGAAAGCTTAGCGATGGATTATCTTCGTTGATTGATCATTCGGTGAGTCACGAACTTTTCTAGTCACTGATCGAACGTCGGGATACTCGCAGGAGTTTTATAGCTTTTCGATTCTACTCTCGCGGAATATTAATAGAGAATCGTGAAAATAGAACCAGGGGATTTTAGTCGTCGTCCTATGATTTTCGGGAAAGCCGGGCAAGCTTGGATGTAAATGCGAAAACGAATTTTCTGGAGTTTCTTTCTTTGGCTGCTTTTTCCTTTTATTTTGCTCCTTTCACTTCTCCCTAATTACATTGTGCATTTTTCACGTGTCTGTACAGCACAGGTGCATTCGTATCTCGAGCCGAAAGCTTAGTTAATTTTTATTAGCCGTAACTCTTGCGAAAGGAGAAATTGGTTAGAAATAAAGTAATTTATTCTGTGCGCGAAGACTAATATCACGAGAGAATCACGGCATAGGAAATTGCAGCATTTCGCATGACTTGGTCCGCCAAGCACGACTCGCAAGGCCGTGTATTTTTAACTTCAGAACCTTCCGGAGCCCTGCCGGGATCAATACCTACACCCCCGTAGCCGTACTACTACTAGAAGTAGAAGGGTACACCGGCTTGCTTTAACCTACATATCCGTCTCCTGTGGCTGATGCCACTGCAAAAATTCGCCAAGCACAATCTGCTGAAACTGTGGAGAAAAGCTCAGCGGCCGCCACCACCACCGTCGCCGCCGCCACCGTCTATATTGCCACGCAACTAGAGGAACCGAGCGACGTATCAAAGGAAAATCTAATTAGTAACTCCGCTGCAATTTGCAAAACTGAGATAGAGCGCGACAAAAGCTAATTCGGCAGATGCGTATCACCGATGGAGCTTCGTCCAAATTATCGATCAAACCCCTTGGACACCGCGTCCTTCGATTAATTTGCAATTCCAATGAAATAAGAGTCAACTTTGAAAATTTGCTCGAACGATTCCTCGGAAAATCTCATCGATTCAATTGCTAATGCGTGCGAGAGAACGATAGAGAGGGAGAGAGAGAGAGAGAGAGAGAGAGAGAGAGAAATATCCGTGGCTGCACGAACCGGAAGTTTCGTTGCTTCCACCCACGTCGAGTTGCGTCGTGTTACCAGATAACTGCAGCTGGGAAACACATTGCCCCCCTCACCCCTCCTTCTGCCGCTGCTCTTTCTCCCCTTAACCGGTCGGACTCTTTCTCTCGCACCGCCAAAAGAAAAAGCAGAAAGTGGTGGAATCGAGTTCCAAGTCCCGAGATGGGACGAGTATATATACTTGGCGACATGGCTCTTGGTAGACGCCCAGGAATCTTTACGGTGCGCGAAAGACAGACGGCGGGGAAGGAAGGATACTTAGGGTCGAAGTGAGAAAATAGAATAGACCGGAGAAGGACGGAAGAGGGGTTGCGGTGTAAGAAAAAGACTCGACGAACACTCGGAAAAAGGATGAAGAAGGGAGGGAGAGACAGTGGAGAGGGCGAAGATCGACGAGAGAAAGATAGCGAGAGAGTTCGAAGGAGTAGGGCTGGTGGGAGGGATGGGTGGGGTGTCTGTCTTTCGCTCTCGGTGCTATTCAGAGAGCGACTTCCGCAATTGCGACGATGCTCCCGAGGAAGATAGGCACTCTCGAGGTCGACCGTAAGCACTAAGAGTAATCCCTTTTATTGCTTTCGTCTACTTTGCTGATGTGTACACGCGAATGCATTGGCCAACCGAACCGTCTCTCCTCGTCCTCGTTCGTATAACCCGCTTGTTCGAGGGCTCAACGGAATTGATCACCGTCGTTGCCGTCACCGCGCGATCAATGCAGGAAACAATATTTTATCGAGAGCGCGCGCTTGCCTTTGCTATCGATTTCTCTCACGCGATTTCATCGCCGAAATTTACCCGCTGCCAACGAGGATCGAATCGGATGATCGACTAAGGGAGAATTGTTCTCTTTCTGTTGCAGAGCCACCATCATCGACGAAAGGCAAGCCGAGCCGAGGCACGGGAACATCAGGAACGTCAACGACAACAACGACGACGACGACGACGACGACGACGACGAAACCAACAACAACAGCAGGAACAGCAGTAACACCGGCTGTTTAAAGACGAGCGCATCATCCAAGTTGCGCGTCTCGTCTGCAGCAGGTAGAGTATCCAAGATCGTTATTCCGTGGTCGGTCCAAGACGGCCGATCAACTCGACGACCTCGGTATTCGGTGCCCGCGACAGGAAACTGCCCGAAGATTCTACCCCCGAAGGCCAAGATGCACATCGAGGTGCAGGTGGCGCTCAACTTCGTGATATCGTATCTCTATAATAAGTTGCCTCGGCGACGAGTCAACATCTTCGGCGAGGAGCTGGAGAAGGCTCTGAAGGACAAATTCAAGGGCCACTGGTATCCGGAGAAGCCGTTCAAGGGTTCGGCCTTCAGATGCCTGAAGACGGGCGACCCGGTGGACCCGGTGCTGGAGAAGGCAGCCAAGGAGAGTGGCGTGCCCATTCAGGACATCCTGGAGAATCTGCCAGCCGAGTTGGCCGTCTGGGTGGACCCGGGTGAGGTCAGCTACCGCATCGGCGAGATGAACGCCGTTAAGATCCTCTACTCGGAGACCGGCGATCCTCACGACGAGACGTCAGCCGATCGGGAGGTCACCAAGACCTTCAACCCGGAAGCCCAGTGCTTCATGCCCATCGAGGCCGTGGGCAACTCCTTGAGCGGTCTCAGCTTCAGTCCCAAGTCGACCTCGCCGTTCCCGAGTTCCCTCGGAAGCAACGCCAGCAACGGCTCGTCCAACAACCAGCAGAGCGGCCACGGCTCCGGTTCCTCCTCGGCGCCCTCGCCCACGCCCATCACCAACTCCTTCAAGGGCTCGCCCAGCCCCGTGCCGGCCTTCATCCCGCGGACCACCGCGCCGCTCACTTTCACCACCGCCACTTTTGCTCAGACCAAGTTCGGAAGCACCAAACTCAAAACCAGCAGCAAACGAGCCAACAGGTATGTGTCACGTGACCGTTTTCCATCGAGATCCGAGAGTTCGGAGACCCCAGGAATCGCATCGATTCGCGAATTTCTTCTCTGCTTTCAGAATGTCACCCACCGAATTCTCAAATTACATAAAGCAGCGCGCGATGCAGCAACAGATCCACCATCACCATCACCACCAGCAGCAGCACCAGCAGCAGCAGCAGCAGCAGCAGCAACAGCAGCAGCAGCAGCAGCAGCAACAGCAGCAGCAACAGCAGCAGCAGCAGCAACAACAGCAGCAGCAGCAGCAGCAAGCTACCGCTGGAGGTTTGCCGGTGTCGCAAAGCTCATCCAGCAGCCGCAGTCTCTCACCCGGTGGAGGAATCGTTGCTGGTACCGGGCAACAACACACGGACCCAAGTGCATACTTCTTCCAGCACGGCCCGGCGTATCCTCCGCAGTTTCCCCAGAGAAACATCTTCGATTCATCGAGCCACGGTGGTTACCTTCCAGCCGATTTGTATGCCAGTGCTAAGTTCCCCTCGTCCTATCTAGATCCCGGCACGATCACCGGACACCAGTTCTACGGAGGTAGCGTCAACAGCTCCAGCAACGGAACTGGCAATGGCAATTCTCAGACAGCGGGCAACCTTGGGCCGATCGGCTCCACGGCAACGGGCAACAGCGTTTCCGGATCCGCCCAGCAGCAGGCTGACAAGAACGCTTTGGTGGAGGGTCTGAATAATTTCGGCCTCGGGTCCGTGGCACCTTATCCTGCTAGCCAATATCAGCATCTCTTGGTAGCCAACTAACACCCCGCGCATGTGACCGGACAACGTGCTACACGCGCTACCACCCGTTTATCATGATCGGTGCAGCAGGTGTACTCGACGAGGAGACGTCCGACGATCATCATCTCTGCGTCCTTCCGTCATTTCCAAGATCTCGCGTCGCGATCGAAAGATCTCCAGGATCGCGGCGGCACACTACTCCTCGTGAATGGCACTTCCTGGAACCGCACAAGTGCCATTGACGAAGTTATCCGCGAGTGGTCCAAGGTTCTAAGGTTGTCGATGGGGCTGGGATAACCCGCGTGCCCTCACCGATGCACACACCTAGAGACCAAGGCCCGACTCGAGGAGGTATATCACCGCGTAAGGTCTTCTCCGCTAAAGAGCACCCACGACAACGGGTCTTCGAAGTCTCCCAACGACTGGTGGTGGTCGTGGTCGTGGTCGTGGTCGTGCTGATGGTGGTGGTGATGGTGGTGGTGGTGGTGGTGGTGGTGGTGGTGGTCGACACAGGCTCAGCAGCATCAAGCAATAACATCTCTCAGGTGATACGGAGAAGAATCGGATCAGCTAACTGACTCTTCGTCGTCGTCTCGTCGTCTCGTCACTCCGTCATCTTGCGAACCCCCGAGCAGCGCCGATAGAGTCTCTTCTCTCTGTTTTCATTCTACAGCTGTTTATCCCGCGAATTATCTCCACCTGCGCTCGGGAATTTCCTTCAGGACGCTTTGATTTTTTATCCCCGTATCTCTCGTTAAAGAACTCTAGTACATATAGATTATACATATAGCGTATACTTTATAGATTCCCCTCGATTGGATTTATTTAGGATTCGGAGGAAGAACATAGGATACGATCGTTGAGGAAACAGATAAAAAGCTGAGCGATTCTCGATATAAATGGGATATACATAGAAGCGTATAAGGGAAGCGTAGAAGACTAGGTCTCTGGAAATGAAAAGAGATGCAAGACATCAGTCGATAAAACCAGTACGTGTACACTCGGCTGTTTTAGGTGTTTAACAGTGCGAAGGTGTGCGAGCGCGCGTGCGATTCGTAACGTGGATGGAGAGATGGAGGAGCGACGAGCGAGTAGTAGGTGAGGTAGGAGGAGGAGGATGAGGAGAGAAATGGGGAAAGGGAGAAAAGGGGCTAGGGACAGTGTTACTATACGTATGTGCTAGCTGAACACCCGATACATAACCGATAACCAGCGCGCAAGGCGTTTGTTCGATAAAAGCTCGCTACTTCCGACGATACTCGAGCGCGCCCCGATGGAGAACGGAGCGGAAACCACGTTAACGCCTATCGAACGACGCGACGCGTCGGGTAACAAACCTCTGGGACAGCAGGACACACAGAAATATACGCGTACACACGGACACACGTATGTGCACAATCACCTATACCCATACACTTGCAAGAAAACACGAGACACGCATGTCACACAAACACAGATATTACCAATGTGTAATAATTTATTTTTTCACTGGTATAGTCGAAAGAATTGATATGGATATATCTATAGAGCCTATGTATTATATTCAAAATGCACTCACTTTACGGGTTCTCGCGAAACGGTAGAAACTACTACTACTACTACTACTACAACTACTACTACTACTACTATTACTACTACTATTACTACTATTACTACTCTACTACTACTACTACTACTACTACTAATCTACTACTATTACATACTTGTCTCTACTTCTATCGACATAAGAAAGAAGCGCGTACACTTGCATACACATGTACACACATACATAGGCACAGAGAGAAACAGGAAAATTCAATATATACCGAGCGACGATGCGAGAGGCAGAACGGTGAGATGAGAACCAAGCTAGCACAACACTTGGTGGAAGGACTCGTGATCCTGTTCTGGCGCGAGACGCTGGCACGAGATTTCGTAGCTTCTTAACGTTTGGAAAACTCGTCCTCGGTATAATCTTACATTTTATTTTTATAATAAATGGCAAAATAGAACGTAAATGAGCGGAAAATATGGATAGGAGGAGAGAGAGAGAGAGAGAGAGAGGTAAGAAAGATTAGAGTGAAAGAGCGCGCGCGCGCGCGAAGAGAGAGAAAAAGGGAGAGAAAGTAGATAAGGTATTTTCGATGTATCGTAGCGCTGTTGCTGCAAGTTCACAATCTACTAGAGAATTAGTCTATGTAATCTCGTGTATAATCAAGTATAATTCAAGTATTATTTTTCCACCAGTGACGTTCACAAATAATTCGATGCCAATCACTTGTACGTATCGATTATCGACAAATCAGTAACCTTGAGGAAGTAGTACAATCGACTAGGCCAGCTTAACCCGGGGTAATCTCTACCTAATCTCTGGCTCTTTAAGAGGAATTAGAATTTAAAAAAGGAATTTCTGACATTAGCAGCAGCTCCGCTACGTTCGCGAAGTGAGCAAGCCGATTACGCCGATTGCGCGGATAACCAGCGATTATTGGACTCGACGGTGGTAAGGGTGCGGGGGAGCGACCCTTGGATTGATTTTTAAGGGACGGAAAGCTCCCAGCGCTTTCTTCCCGTCGAGTCTTCAATAGCCGCGCGATAACAGCGAAGGTAGAGGTGCCGCGAGTCGCCGGTCGGGTTCAAAGTATTAAAACCTGTTATCCTGTCGTCGTAGCAGTGGACAAAAACGAGTGGAGCGCGCACCCCTCGGATTCTGCCGAGTCCTGTCATCGTCGTCCTGCAAGCTCGGCGTCGCGACGCTGCGCGTGGTTACCATGCGCGCGTTACTCGACAGCGTTAATAACGATCCTAGCGTATCTCTAGAACTCTCTGACACGAGTATACTTTTGCGCGTTAGCTTTCTCTCATAGATTTTCACATTGTTTCTTTCGTTTTGTACTCTCTGTCGTCCAATGTCGTCGTCGTCGATAGCGACGCCGAGCTTGCGCTAGGAGAAGAGCGGGGGACAGGCGAAAAAAGCGTCGGCAGAGTCCTCGGGCGTGCGAGGTGCGCGAAACCAGTTGCAACTCTGAAACTTTAAGGGTAGGGAAGAAGGGGTAGGACGACAACAGGGGGATGAGGCGCTGGATACCCTTTTAGTAATATCTAAACTTAATTGTAACTATTAACGATACGTACGACTGTGGTAGCTATGCTAGTACCTGCTATTGTTAAAAAGAAAAAGAAAAAGATAATGAAAGGGAGGGGTGGGGGGTGGAATGACGAGGAGCGAGAGAGAAAGGACCGGAGAAGAGCGAAATCAGAGAGAAACGAATCCAGTCGATTTAGACGAGTTCTTCATCGCTGATTACCGAAAGGATCCGCCTGCGATTTCGAGACCAAGCTATAACGTTTCTTGCTGGATCCCTGTGAATACGCGTGTCTGGACCTCGTGCACAGTTTCCCCAACGTTTCAAAGTCCGGAAATGTCCAAAAGCCAATAGCATTTTTTTTTATCGACGCCTCCTCACCGGCGGCCATTATCGAAAAACGGCTGGTGAGCGAACGGGATCTTAGGAATAAAACGCGGTCTGGACGTCGTACGTGGTGCGTAGCTGGTCGAAAGCTGGGGAACGATAGGGAGATGCGCGATAGAAATTGGGAGAGGGGGGGGGGGGAAGAAAAGATAAAAAAGTCGAGGAAGGAGAGGCAAGTTTTGTAACGACCATTGCAATAAGTTACGAATCAAATGGATCTCGGCTAGAAACGAGAGGCTCAGCTTAGCGAAGAATCAAACACGATGTATACTCTTAAATGAAAAAAAAAACACAAAAACAGATAAGTAGGGTCACGCGGCTTTTGCGTCGTGCATACAGAACTGCATAAAAGAGAACGATATATCTAAGGACGCGATGCGTCGTAATTAATAATAGAGAATTCATTGAGATACACAAAACATATAGTATTAAACGTTTACGATGCGATTGTATAAAAAAAAAAAAACTCTTTGTAATCAAGAAGACTTACGCATACATAGTTTTCCAACCCTATAATGGATGTATTCGTTAAAGGGACTCGAGAGATAAATCATCGTACACGCAAACACAACGCCACGTACACACAGCCTCGTATGCGTAACAATCGCTCCAACGCGTACAACACAAGTTACTCGAAAGTATGTACACCCATCCACCCACCCACCCACCCACTCACGGACAGACGGAGACACGTTCACGTACACGTTCACGTACACGTACACGTACACGTACACATGAACATGGATGAAAGAAAATCTGTCTTTAAGGTATCATGTGTCTATAAATAGCGGTCGATATTGTCTTTACATAAATGAAAAACAAGTAACCGTGTGTGTGGTACATTGTATAATATCATAGTAATAGCCAAACACAATGCCCAATGCAAGATATAATAGTTCTTCTTGTACGTTTAGAGGGGAGGGAGGGAGAGAGGGGGGAAAATTAGGCAAGGTATACGAGAGTAGAGAAAGTGCAAAAGCAAGCAACGGGCAGGTCTTCCCGATAAAAGCGGGTTTCCTCGGGGAAACTATTCCAGTTCGGCTGGATTTGCTTGGGCTGAATGCTCGAGGCATTTCCACCGAGGAAGGAAGCGAGGGAGATGCGCAGCTGAAACAGTTGGAAAGTTTCCCAACGTAAGAACTAACGCGGATAGTCGTGGTAAAAGAATTCGACTTTTGTCCCAAATTTCTTTTAAAGCCGATGTATACCGTCGACCGGTCGTGAAAATGAATTCCACAAATCAATAATAACGATAGGCTTCTTTTGTGGAAACCATCACGAGCAGGCGGCAAACATCGCACGCGGGATACATCTATCGGTGGAACAGAAATATTCTCTATACTTTTATCGAGACTATTCGACTGTGCAAGGCTGATGCGACAATCGTGACAGAAACCAACACAGACACGTGGCTCGCATCGGAATCTCTCGAAAACGAAGCGATATCAAAACCCGGACGCATCTAACATACTCGCCAAATTTCCTCTTTTACTCGAATTAATTCCTTCGTTTGTAATCGAAATTTGTTCCACCCAGTGGAAACATTGCAGCAGCGGCATCCGTAAACTTATTCAAATTTATTCATTGATTTTCCCGCCTTTGAAGTTACATTCGAGACTGGGAAGAACGTCAAACGATGAAATTCAATATTTCCTACTTCTCGATCGTCTGTTCTTACGATTGAACGTTAAAATTTGCCTCCATCCCCTCGGTAAAAAACGATGGATTAATTCGCGTAAAAATTTCCGTACCAATTAAATCTAAAACATACGCGAACCGACACTCCTCGTCGGTGTAGTGCAGCGTCTCTATCTAATAAACGAAACTACAAAACACACACACACACACACACACACACACACACACACACACCTCGCACATAAAGACACTCTTGACACAAGAATAAAGACCCAAAAATGATTGATTATTCTACCAAGTAATGAATTTAACAAGAGGATGATAATTAGATTTGTAATTAATTACATATATATTTTTCAATACTTTAACTACTTGCTAAATGTAAACTAAATACATATAATGATGTATATACATATACATACACATACTTATCGCGTAGAGCTGTAATTTGGTTACAGCGAGTAAAGTTTGAAGCTCCAATTGGCCGACTTCCGGCTCGCGCCGAGGAAAGAAAGTGGCTTCGGGGAAACCGGAAATGGGCAAGTTGGCGAGCTCCGGAACACGAAACGCCATGTTGAACCCCCGATCGATTGCAAAAGTCGATTCTACGAAACCTTTTGTACCCTATCCAAGTCACACTCTCTTGGTGTTGAAAACTTCGTTAATCGTGTAAGTGCATCCTAAGTGTAATTGTTAATTAATGCCCCTTTCCTAAGCCCCCGCAACCCCTGCATCGTCGTTACTAGAAAAGCGAAAAAAAGCCACGAGTGAGGCTTTTAGGGAGACCGTATGAAAGTGTGTGAGTGCAGAAAAAAAGAGGGAGAGGAAGATGATGAAGAGAAGAAGAGTCTTAATTGCGAAATTGTGCGCGTACGTATTCGTGTATATGCGTGAAAGACGCGTATGTGCCTCGTTAATTATTTCCTTTTTCATTTTTTTTTTTTCTGTAAATTTTCTGTTCTTTTTTTTTTCTTTTCTTATTCACTTTCTATGTTTTATTATACAAAACACAGCAAATCCTCTTATAGTTTTCGCACGTCTATTTCATAGTGTCTCAACAAGTGTATACCTAGTCGGAACGACACTAGATACTGTTCCAGCTGGAAGAGGGGAGAGAGGGAGTATTTTAACATTAGTAAAATAATAAAGACATTATATGTTAATTGTAATATTCTGCCAGATGGAACAATGTAGAAGACTTCCAGAAGTATACACTCGGTAGAACTTGTGTTGCAATATTCGCGTTGAGAGTTCAATGATCTTTTACCCCAATTGCCGAAGAGACACCGAAAAGTAGAGCATTCGAAGCAAGCTTGGCAAAGTGGGCTGGATACCTAAAACAAAATCTATCGATTAACGATTAGCGTTAAAGATGCAACACAAGTTCTTCGTAAAAGAGAGAACGAGAGAATGTAAATCAGAGCAAATGAGAGAGTGTCAAAGAGAAAGATATGGCATGCCTATATCTCTATATATCTGTATATAGGATCTTTCTCGCTAACTACCTTCTTTTTTATTAGTAATTGATATGTATTTCGTTGGCTTTAGTCTTTTGCCCTCTTATTTTTGTACGAAGGGGAGGCATCGAGCGGCTACATCACTGGTGCCTCTTCATTTATTATTATTATTATTATTTGTATGTAAATCACGATGAACAATCGTGCAATGCGTCGTTTACCAGCGAGGTTGCTAATCACGCAATTAGCCGCCAAGACGGAAACTAGCACTAAGGACTTCTTTCACACTTTTTTTTAATAGTTTGTTATTGTTGTTTTTGTATCATATTTGATTATCGTGCAATAATTGCGCGCAGATAATAATATATAATACAGCATATATATATTATATATATACGTATATATACACGTGTATGTACATTTATACATATGAATGTACATGCACGTGCATATATTTTTGTTAATAAAATGCAGTGGTTTGATAACTATATAATTAGTAATGTTAGATAATTAATGAATTTGTTTCTCATTTTTACGGCCCGTGAATGCATATATAATATATACATATAGACACGTGCGTTTACATATTATATATATAAATACACACTGCTCTATTATATTTTGTTAATATAGTAATGCAAAAACGTCACGTTTCAGCAAGCTATGACCACGAGAACGAAACGTTTCTTGAAATTTGTCAATCGACATACACTTCTCCGTTCGTATATATCGACTTGCGTGTAATATACTTATAATATCATTTTGTAAATTATTTTTTGTATTTTTATATACATAATATATCTATACATATATAAATATGGAAGCATAAAAAGTCGTGGAACAGTGTTGTGCGCACGGAAGGCAAAAGAAGGGAGTAAGAAAAATAAAGAGAGAAAGAGAGAGAGAGAGAGAGAGAGAGAAAGAATAAGCGAAAAGAAATAAGGGAAAATAGAAAAAGATTTGTAAAACATCACACTCGTGACATATTCTTAAACAGTCACTATAGTCCTTTCGTTGATCGAGAGCGGCGTTACAAAAGATATTTTTTCAGAATATCATGTAATCGATACACCACACACACATATACACACATATTACCCTTTATCCAATTCTACGCTACTGAATGAAATTATTTTACTCCCTGATTTATACCTTTATTGTATGTATTCTGCAGCTTTTGTCAATGCTTGTTTATTATTATACTTTCAATTAATAATTATTGTTTTGTATCTTTTATTTTACCATTAAGAACACTATTTATAAGTTTATACATATACATTTATACACATATATATATATATATATATATATGTGTGTATATAGAAACACCTTTATAATGTTACATCAATTTTATTGTATAAATTTATAGGTTGTGGAAAAGAGGAGGACCGATAGCCTTTCAATCATTTTTAAGAAAGACTATGATATTATTTTAATTATAATTTACTCGGAGGAAATGCATATATATATATATATATATACATACGTACATGTATATGTATATGATTTTCAATGAGAAACCAAACGTGTACATCGCATCGATATTACGGAGCCGCCGCGAGTAAAACGTGCGGAGAGTCAAGTCGTGATCGCTGAGGTCAATGGTCTATGGAAATTGTCCGTGTTACAGCACTGGTCGATGCTACTCGAACGCGTGTGGCTCCCAGATTGCGCCGGATTCACCAACTGCCTCTCAGCTACCAATTTAACCCTTTGCCTTACGATTTAATTATCAGTTATTGCGCCCATAAACATTACTCAGCTAAAATAACCATTGAATAAACGGATCTTAGTATAACCATGTAAATGTATAGAGCTTTTTAACAAAAATCGTCATAATATAACGCATAACATAATATAATATAACATATTACATAATTATAACGCAATTTATATATACACATATATCATTTGGTAAAATCTCGTCTTACGATAAGTTATTTGTATTTTAATGACAATATAGGGCCTATAGTTAACGATCGAACGATTTCAAAGTGTTTCTAAACAGTATTCTAAAGTCTAAGTTGTTATAATTTAGCAAATTCTCAAGCTAGTCATATCAAGGCAAAGGATTAACCTCGTTTGTTTGACAGAAAAATTTATCTAATAATTTAATCGAGAAAATGGCTTCGAGTGCATTCGGCACGTTGGTTTAGTTAAGGTTGCCGTCCGCCATATTGGGAGTCCGCGTTCGACTAGTGGTATAGCCATTAAGAAGCGGAACTCTTTTAATTCCGAGTCGCCCAAATGCGAAACAACCATTTCGGAGATAGTGTAGGTCGAGAAGTTTCAAGAAATGTTGCGTTTCGATACGCGCACGATAACCAAAGAGTGATTCTGGTATGAAAGAGGTGCGTGTCTGCAAAATGAGAGAAAGAGCATGAGCAAGAGCAAGAGCAAGAGGGAAATCCTTTTGTTGAGCGTTCTTCTTGGTTTCTCAAACAAGCACGGTGGACGAGGGTGGCGTCGATTAATTACTTCCTGGTTCGAATCCGCAACGCCTGCAGTTTCTTCGTCAGTCGATTTGACGAAGAGGCAACCTAATTTCTTCACTATCTCGCGTCTCTCATCTAGTGGCCAGGAAATTACTACCTGCTAAGTTCGCTACTCTTCAGAGGATCCATTAAGGATTTGCTTCATTAGATGTTTTCAGTACATCAATTAATGTGACTAGGTGAATTAAAAGCTTTTCCGAGAGCGAGAAATAGTGGGCTTTAATAAAAAGAGAGAGAGAGAGAGGGAGAGATTAGCGATATGTTACTGGACCGCGCATTTAAATTGTACGTGCAATTTATGTTGACGAGAGAAGAGACGAGATTGGGTTGTCCGACGAACGCGATACTGCAGGATCATAAAACTCTCTGAAAGCATTGCGCGAAGAAAAGAGAATCCTCGATAAGGATCGGATCCAGGAAGGATCCATTTCGGTAAGGTCAAGGGCAGGGCGCCTGGAATTAGTACACATTAGTTTCTTCGCTAGGATGGCGCCCAATTAGTTGTTGGAATTTTGTAGCCTAGGCGATAATTCTCGATATAGTTCAATGTTGTCGAATTTTTATTAGTTGAGCGAGCGGAGAGCGGGTGCGACATACCGTTGGAAGAAGACAGGCTCTTTATAAAAGTTTCATTGATCATTATAAATTACATAACTCAATGGTTCTATATAGCTAACTCTTTGAAATGTGTTGTGATTTGACGCGAAAGCTTTTACATTAACACGTTAAATGCGCTAGCACAAAAATTAGGTCTCGATGTTGCTCCAGACCCGGGGTTTCGAGTATTAAAAAGGAGAACACCCTCCGACAGACAGACCGAGATGATGAAATTACCGCTGGTTACGGTAACTCCCAGGACATTGAACGTGTTAATTGCTACTCAAAACTGTAGAGAGAAAAAATCTGTTTCATTCAGTTATGTAATAATCGTCGTATTAATTGGTTGAAGCGCGTGAATCATCGATGTAGTAAAATTATTAGAAATATTAAGATGGTGTGTGATTTCTCGCAAGCCCGCTCACCAACGCGATCGGTGTGTGATTAGTCACGATGATTTTGAGTCGTTAGTACGTCTGCTCGGAGTGTTGGAGAACGGTGAGAACCGGTAGCTAGAAATAATTAGAGTCTCGGAGCGCGCCCCATTTTTGGCCAAAGCTCGCGTAGCGTTTCTCACCACTTCCTTCATTCACCATTCCGCTCTACCGAATTTCTTGCGATGGATAAAACGCGAAGGAGAAAAACCACATTTTCTCTTCGGTCAGTTTAAAAAGTAAAATAGGAATCGCAAAGAAACGCGTGTTCTGTGGTGAATCTGGATGATGAAAAATGGAGAAATTCTGTCGATTGGCCAAAACTGGCCCTCGAGGAAGCCTCAAGGATGAAACTTTCCGCGGCAAAGAGTTTCGGGGTAGAGGATCTTCTCTCCCCGATGTTTCTCGTCTATTTTTCCGACGGAAGCTTTGGAAAGTGGTACCCTCGGAGGTGTTGGCGAACGGTAAAAATAATTAGCTGAAACGGCGCGCACCTTCGAACGATCGGTCAGCTGCGCAAAACTAGATGAAACCCAAACCTTTATCTATATATTTGCCACGACATTTAATAAATGAATGATTATAAAATTAATATTGATATAATATTTACATAGCGAGACAAAGAGAGAATGCGAGAGAGAGAGTGCGTGAGAGAGAGAGAGAGAGAGAGAGAGGGAGCGTGCTAATATCATGAAATTATTATTCTTTGTTACTTCTTTATAATTAAAACAATAAAAAAGCTACTGAATAAAAAGATACAAAACGTTATTATTTGAGGAGAGGACGTAGCTGAGCTTACGAGAGAAAAAAGGGTTCAAGAGTCCTCTAATCTGATTGATGGATCAAGTACAATACCAATTAAGAGAGCGTATACGAAATTTGTATATAAAAATACTATTATTTTGATAACTAACCGAATCGGGGTACCGTATAAAATTCCCTTGAGAAAAAAGGAAAGGCATCGCTTCTCGCAGGAGCTTGTAACGAAGTCAAGGTTCAGCAGAGCCTAAATCGCGCGCATTTAATTTATAGGGCATGCTCCGCAAAGGAGAAAGAGACATTAGAGAATAATTAGCGAAGGAATAGCGGTGGCCGCTGTTGTTGGCATATGCAGTTCGACCCATCTGTTTCCGTTTAGTCTCGAGTGCACTGACAACCTTGACGGGCAAGATCAAATGTTGCGATTTGAAAGTTTCGCAAAGTTGTGTGTGCGCGACACGCTTCACTGGGAGATCCTTTTACGTCAAACTCTGACGTTCCCAGCCAACGCATGCACTTTTCATCTTGGAATAGCTAAAAGTCGATTCACCGCTCGATAGGGCAGTAGTGGCGTTGATCCATCTTCAAGGGCGGCAAAACGCGAGACGTCTTCTCCCACTCTTGGTTGCGCGTATTACTTGCTACAAAAAAATTTCAGAGAAAATTCGGATTCTCCAATCGATGATGGAGAACTCTGATTCTACGATACTCATTCCAGTGGTAGTTCATTCTCGGTTTATCGAGCCTCGTGAAAATTTACAGGAATGGCGCGCCGATTGATTCGACAAACTATTGGCCACCGTCGCAAATTTCTCAAATGAAGTATTAATGAATTCCAGCGAGTGATAATAACTTGCAAGATTTACATTCCGCCTTTTTAGCAAGTCGCCCGTTATACTTGCAAATTTGCGGAAAATTAATTAACCCGCGGGTAAAGATAGTTGTCTTATGAATTATGAATAAAATTACTGTGCTGCAACGTTATTCCAATGACATACTACGTAGCGGTTTCCGGTATCAGGAAGAACGTGTTGCGTGACCCACGTTCGTGTACCTCGCAAAACTGCAACACGTGCACTTTTTGCTGTTGTTGCTCGAGCCCGATAAAGTTTTGGCTGACCGGCCGAGATTACGCCACGCGTGCACGCGCCGTCCGTGTCAATGGGCACTAACGAGCATGACCCGCGTCTGTCTGCCATGGAAAACACTTGGAAACAGCTGAACTTGCCTTCGATCGATACGCGCCATACCGAGATAATTTCATTAGTCATTTCTTTAAAGCCCATCCTGCCCCAAGTCATTTTCACTGAACTCTGCTCTTTTTTTTGTCTTTCCTTCCTTTTTGCGCCCCAAGGCGGAGTAAACTCGGAATAATGAAAAATTGCGTATTTTCCGAAAAACAACGATATTCCCTTCGAGTCCGAGTAATTCTCTGTAAAAAAATGCGTGTGTTGCGTAACCGTTGTGTATAAGCTGACAACTGACGAACAGGGTGAAGCGACGAAGCGAGAAAACGAGAAAGATGCGAGCTAATTAAGGAACGCGAGATTGGCATTTCCCTCCCATCATCCAGTCCGTAGATATTTTTTATCGTTGAGTCTCGATCACTTGAAGGAAAGAGAGAGGAGAATTGAGAGGAATGATGGAAAAGAGCGTGGCCAAGAAAACTTTCTTCTCGTTTCTTCGATTCTTAAGTACATGTCTCACGTGTAATATACATATAATATGAATGAGTCAATGCGTGTCCATGAAGTTCAGGATAAAAGGAGTGAATCTGACGTGAAATCAGATTGAACGTAGTGCAAGTGTGTGCGAGAGAGACAAGCGCGTGTCTAACCTCTATTTTTTATCTAAGAGATATCTAAAGCGAGAATGCCCAATGAAAGAATGCCAATTGCGCGCTCGCGCGCGCGCGTACTCGACAAACGATCGCTACTTGCGCGATCCATACAAAAATTCGTATAAATATATATATATAAATATATATGTATATATATTATAGAGGTGTATAACGTAAATTACAAATTCTATTTTACGTCGCTCCAAAATCCTTGTATTACGATGTAACGTGTATATTCGATTTTATATTCTAAAGTAACATTTACGGACACACACGTATATGATATCATAGGTGATGTACTTTAGATACTATCGATAACTACTATATACGTAAGCGTGTAGGGTACGCTAGGTATACCTTCTTCAACAGTACGCTATACACGAGCAAAGGAAGACCCAAAACGAGAGGCGTCCTCGATTCAGTTGTAGTCGCATCAACGAGTCAACGATCCAAAATTCTGCCAGAATCTCAACAGTGATTTCTTTCGAGAGAGGTCGTCTATCGTCGTTTCTACTCGGGGTATTAATTATTGTAGATGAATTAGAATTTAGTTATAAGCCGAGGGATTTGCGATATACTATTTTAATCTACGTGATATAAAAGACGGTGACTCGTTAATTCAGCTACACCTGCGAGTCCCTCGCATTACAGGCTTTATATTCATATGTGTCCACCTGTGTACCTATCTACCTACCTACCTGTCTACTTACCGACTCACCTACTTCTTTTCTTACCTCTATAAACTCGTCTGTATGAAAGATGATCGGTCATTGCAAATTCAGGCATAAAACCAGCGAAGCAGCTAGACCGGCCAGAAATCTCAAAGCTCAAGATACAAAACGAAATTTAATTACCAATTTCAAAATTACGCGCAAGTTTATAGCCTCCCTGCCCCTCCTCTTATTATTGGTGATGATGGTGGTGGTGGTGGTGGTGGTGGTTACTTTAATAGAACTTTAATTAAATCTCTTTCCTCTGAAATTAATTAAAAGAAGAAAGAGAAAAAAAAGTCTTCTGTAAACTTCTTTATCGCAATATAATATTGCGCATCATGCGCATCGGTGAATGGTACTTTTTTCATTTCTTAATATCATCATTTTTATCAGGCTTTTATCATGATTCTTGAAACGATCTTTTAGTCCCAAGAATAAAATATCCGTGCTTCAATTTTTCAAGAAAACTTCGTTTCTACGAGAGAGAAATAAAAGATGTCGCGCCAGCGGTTTTACGTGACAGCAATAATCAAAAATACCTTGTAGGTGTCTTTTTCTCTGTACAGATTATGATATAAACGTGTTAAATCAATGTCGTGTAATTCCACTATATAGATAAGAGATTTCTATTCCTGTTTCAAGCAACGTGTATCAAATAGATGAGACTTAGCTTTGTTTGTGACCCGCTAACTTCACGTTGAGAAGTGTCCCATGGGCAAAAAATGGTTTCAAGTGAAATTTAGTCCGCGTGGAAGCAACTTTGGTTGGTCCGTAGCGTTTTGCTCGAGTATCTGAGCTGCAGCTGTGGTTCCTGGCCGGATTAAGCATGCAAAGTAGCTTTTTAAGCACGTCATCTTGCTAGGCATGCCTTGAATAAGCCTCAAGTGTACGCGAGTCACCGCGAGACTTTCGACGGAACATACGCCTGCTAGCACCCCGTAAACAAGAAAAAGCTGAAAATAAAATGAGCAAACGCAGAAAATAGGGGGCTATAAACTAGCCCCGAGTACTTTTTCACGAATTTTAATACTGGAGGATACTAACTCATAGCGTTTAAGGGTTACGCATTAACAAACACTTCCTTAAGTATACATTATCAAATTAAAAATAAAAAAAAATATATATATATATATACATATAAAAATACATCATTGAGAAAAATCTATTATTATTATTATTATTATGAGAATTATTAATGTTATTATCATTATCATCATTATTATTATTATTATTATTATTATAATACAGTGTAAAGAATTATCGAGACCTAGACATATAGAGGTAATTTTCTACGAGAACTTTTGCGCATTCGTGTGATTCCTGTTAATAAGAGAGAAAAAATTGTCGTATTGTAGTTCTGAATAAGTATCCCTCCATAATTAAATTAGTTCTGCGTTATTAAGGTTACGAATGTATGGCCGATCCATCGAAGCTCGATGATCGAAAAAAGCGAAAAAATTTCCCTGGAAAATCTCAGTTTAGCCGATCATCCGATTTTTCGATGACTAGTCATGCATTTGCTTAAAAGAAACCCCACTACGGAATAGTTTATTGTAAATAAGAACAATAATGTTACATCGGTAGGGGTGGGTAGTCTTTTTAAAATCGATTAAAATCGATAAAAATCTTTTTCAATATTGTCAATATTGTTCCGTAGCACGACACTAGAGTACAGTTTTAGAGGCGAGAGAGTGTAATAATATCTCGACGGATATCAGGATCTAGAGAGAGCGTTGCCGATCTCCTTCGGCCCTATTATTGCCTAGATTACAATGAACGTTTTCCGGTGGCGGTGATAGACGATAAACATCATCTTTCTTGCATCATCATTGTCGCCGAGTATCTTTTGGAGAACGAAAGAGGGAGGAAAATACGCGTGAGGCAAAAGGAAATGACAAAGTTTACCGAAGGGACAAATCTAATTTCTATAAAGGGATTTAAGGCACGCAACGGCATCATTGACACGTCGATCGCCGATCGTCAAGTCGAATTCGATGATTTGTTGATTTTGTTTAAAAGCACGAGATTAGCGGAATATCGATGCTCTCGATTTCAGCTAGTTATGTCAAATAATTTGATTTAGGCAAGCGCGATGAAAGCAGCCAGATACGGGGGAGATCGTTAATTGCCGGAGCGGCGTTTATTCGCGATTCCGCCGTGAATTTGCAATACCGTCGACAGAATGTCGATAATCGCTGCGGTGACTTTGCTCCTGCCTACAACAAAGAGAAGCGACCGCTTTCAATGCGAAAACTGCGTTGTTCTCCGCGAAGATCGGATTAACACAGAGCGGCTCTCTTGATTTCATTCTCTTTATTCAATTAATTCAACGCGATCCAGTAATTTATCGAGAAACTCCTCGACTCAACATTTCGCCAATTCTCCCAGTGGATTTAAACCACGCGAGAGCCTCATATTTTCTGACAAAACACGCCTGTAATCCATTTATGCCTGGACCGATCGTAATTCGCGCAGTTTGCGTTAAGGGAAAAATAGACATTTGTTATGGGCTCGGGGAATCAAAGTGGTTTTCATGGGAGGAACGGTGCAATGATCAAACGATCTCATAAAACCCATCGACATTGTACCCAATGTCCATCGACGGACCGACCGACCGACCGACCGATCGAACGAACGAACGAACGAACGACGTCGTTCCTAGGGCGTCCATTTTTTTATCGATCGATCACGAACAGTCGAACCCTGCAAAAGGTTTTTCCGCTCTGGATTGTTACGAACGGAAAATGGATAGCCTGCCGACGATCGTTTTCCAGCGTTTAGTAATCTGATCAAGGACGGCATAGCTCTCAATCGCGACACTCGCCAGTGCTCGTCCTTCGATCGGTTTCGGCTTCGGCTTCGGCTTCTGACCAAGTTGGCGTTCGACGCATCAGCCAGATCGACCGAGAGCTGCTGCTTAATCAGTGAGTGTTCACCTCCTCGCTACGCTATATAGCTCTGTACTGGAAAAAAAAAAAAAAAAAAAAAAAAAAAAAACAGAAAAGTGAAAAATAGCATTAGAGCTCGCGGCCATCTTCTCCCAAGATCTCGCGCGAGATCATTTTCGATCATGCTCTCGCAAAATCACCAATGGAATCATCGAGACTTGACTCGTGGCGGGAGGCGAGTTACCCACTGGTAAGACTCGAAAAGTCAAGTTGAACAGTAGAGAGAGAGGGAGAGAGGGAGAGATTTTTCTTTGCTCTCTCCTTTCTTATTAAGAACACATCTTTCAGCTTTCGGCGTTTGATAAGTCATTCGTTCACTCATAATGCAACCAAGCGATAATCGCGACAGCTCAGCGGACTGGCACTCTCCGATCGGTTTGATCGAGCGCCAGTCGCGGAACGTCCACTTTTACCACCTAATCGTACCTTTAAGGCAAACTACTGTTGATTCGATGTCGTACTCTTACTACAGCTAAATTACGATCTCTCTTTACAATTAATGAATGTGACGTAATAACGTTCGATAGCCAGTGTTATTAGAATATAATAGTACTTCGATTAAATGCGAGACAACGCCTCTTGTGTCCGTGTCGTGGCGATTCCGTCTCGACCCCTTCAATTAGGTACTAGTCACGGGGAACGCCAAATTACGTTTAATCAGACCAAATAAATGGAGATTACACGACTCGACGAGATTACCCCCATCCGAAAGGAGGTAAGGGTAATTTTAATCGAGCATTGATTATGCCGGGCAAATAACGGATATAATGTGTTTTTAGCGATATAGCGCGCCAAAATTGATGATTTACACGATGATTTATCGCCAAACGGGAGGCTGCTAAACATCTACCGTCTCTGTCCCGTAAGAAATAGTCAGGCGACTATGTTTTCGCTAATTAATTATAGGCAGCAGCCACGATCCGGTGACACAAAGGCGCTTAATTAATCGAACAGTCTCGAACAGCGCAGCTACACCTCGTACATGATCTTAAGGGTTAAATGACGTTTACATTATAGGTAAAAAAAAGTTAAGGATAGGCAAGTCGCCCCTTCGCAGTACCTAATCAAGCGAGTCCTCTTAAGAATTTTTACATCGCGTTTTTGCAAATCTTTCCCGATTAGAGAGTTGAATCGAGTGATTTGAGAGTAAAGTTATCTTTGTACCTCCTCTATACGATACTAGATGTTTTTACGTATACAGCACACGGTCATTAAAAAGTATGTAAGCTTCTTGAAAAATGCGTTAAGATACGAGTCACGCTAGTTTGATAAAGAATATATTAGTTTTGCCCAGGAATTCCAACAAGACGTACCTCCATCGCAATATTTAACATTGATAACTTATAAAAGTCGGTATATTATGCTTTACGCGCAAATCATACATATCGAACTGTACTCTGTTCTCGGAAGAAGAAATAAGAAAGAAAAGGAAAAGAAAAAAGGAAATGGAAATAGAAATGGAAATGGAAAAAGAACCGCGAGAGAGTGGAAAGAGGAGAAAACGAGAGAACAAAAGCTACGACTCCAATTTATATCGCAATGCTTATTATTTCAGGCAACATGTTATTGGAAAACTATATCATCGTAAAACCGTAATTAAGTGCAACCGTATCGATGAAAAAGTAGAAGCTCGTAGACTTGGGGAAATTATGGAGTCGAGCCTGCAAGCAAAGTCCAGTATGGAATCATTAAGTAGCGATAGAGTCGCGTCGCGGATTCTAGGGCTTTTATTATATAGTTTGACGGGTCTGCCAATTGCTATAAAAGTTGATTAACGCTTCGCGGGTAAGTTGCTTATTGTACCAAGGACATTCGGCACGTTTCGCTAAATAAAATATCGTTGCTATAGAGCCGCTAAGCACGGGCCTAAGTTAGCTGGAGATAATTACTGCAAACCACTCGAATTGCGATATAGAATGGAGTACGCGCCGTCTTGTTCTATTTCTAACGTTACTAACGACCGTTTTAACAATCCACAGTCCAAGCTATAACTGCAACTTATTTTCTTGCAAATCACGTCGGTAATTCTCGTTTGCATCCTTGACCTGACTAAAGCACAACGATACACTTACTCATCTTGTGTAAACCCTTGTACTCAAAAACTCTTTATATCTAATATATACTCAAAACTGTGTGAAAAACGAGGAGGCCCTCCCTCCCCCCTCATCGAGAGGGGTTGGCGAGGAAAGAGAGAAATTCAATCGAAGACAGACTCGACGACATCGAGAGTACACGAGAGGGTAGTTGAAAATCCGGGGTTTCCCCCAAAAGTGGAAGAGCCGCATATCAAGTGATCAAGTGAAAGAAGACTAGCACTCGTGAAGTATCGCGGAGATGCTTTTAAAAGCTTTTGAGGTGGATGAAAGTTTTGGCCTAATCTATGTCTCATCGGTGTGTTATGTACCTATACTATTTTCCTTACGTCATCCATATGCATATAAGTATGTACTCCGATGAAATATCTGTGTAAAAGTATATCCGTGCGATCACACACTAACCGATAAAGTTCTGACACGATCCTTCGAGGTACAGTTACTGGCGTAAATAGCGTCATTGCATATCCAGGTTGAACGCATACCCGTGCGACTTATTCTTCTCAATGCGCGCTGCTTGGATTACTGCGTCCCTGCGTAATGTGCCATTGCGATATATCAATCGGAATATGAAAATTATCATACGCTCTGTAACCGTGAGGGTTATCGCGGACAGGAAATGTGTCACTGGATCAAGGATACTGTTTTATGCCAGTTTCCGTACAACGGCTACTATACACTCAGCAGCCACGTTACAACACAATTTACAAAAATATATAATGTATGTATATGGAACATTTTGAATATATCCTGCGTGTGTGCGCGAAACCAATAAAAAGAAAAAAAAATAGGTTGAGCACACCATCACGCGGTACTATACACTTACTACCTAATGTAAACTCCCCACTTTTTCGAAAAAAGGCGCGTACATAACATCACTATTGTTGTTACTTATTCTTATAATTATATTTACGATTATTACCACTATTATTATCGACTTTAACTAATGGATATAAGTATTATTACAGATTCTCTCTTTGAATTGTAATTCAATTTTGAAACACCTTGATTGTAAAATGTAGCGCGGGACCGTGCAACGGTTCACACTTTATATTTCTATATATTTAACATAAAAAAGAATATGTATATGTGTGTGTGTGTGTGTGTGTGAGAGTGTGTGAGTGTGCGTGTACATATATATATACATTTATATATATATATATATATATATAATGTTTGTGCTTGTGTTTGTGTACATATATACGCGTGTATGCATGTGTACATCTACAGGTACATATGTATGTATATATATATATATACATGTGTATATATATGCATACATAATATATATATGTATATATATATATTTATATATGTATATATTTAAATACATACTTAGTGAGAGCGGAAGTTTTCCATCCCGTTAAAAAAAATATATATATATATACATATATATGTGTATATATATATTTATATTATATAAATAGTAAATGAAGGAAAAATAAAAAATATATATTGATAAACCTTGAAAATAAAAATAAAAAGTACGACATATATCTATATATACATGTGTATAATAGTCTATAATTTTTCATATTGTTGTACGAATTTTTAAGTTTATATTAAAATGTTTTGTGCATTCATAAAAAAGAGATTATCAATAATTCGTCTTGTCACTTTATCTTTGATTTACCTCTCTTCTTCGCATTCCTATTGCTCAAGCATCCTTTTACTATCCTTGCAGATATCTGATGTACGAGGATAACGGCGTTAGGTGACGTGTGAATGAACCGCAAATTTTACCGTTAGTGATGTACAAGCAACAATTGTTACACTATAAATGTTGCATCGTGCAACGAGAAGAATGACTCAACAACCTAATCACAGTGAAAAAATAGCTAGTGGATTAAAAGATTTATTTTCACGAATAAAACTCTTTTTCTTTATAATCAAGTCAAAGTGCATGCTCGTTAATACCGATTAGTTTGTTGACAGGATTGATTCACAAAACTTGATACATTAATATATTAAATAATAGATTTTCCTTTATTACATTGTAATAATTAAAACGCTCTTACAGCTCTTATACGCTTTACCTTTAATTTTATAAGTAAGCACTTAAAGAAAATAGCTAATAAAAGCAGCACATCTTTTTCCACTGATCGATGAAGTTTGCTATTTAACTGCACACCTGGTTCTTTTTATTTGTATTTATTGTCTCAAATGGAAATATGTAATTATTTAATACATAAAAAAGAAAATTGTGTATTTTGACTTCGTAAAATGTTAATAACATTAATGATGATATTATGGCAACATGGTATTTTAACAGTTTCTTTCTTGGAGGCACATTCTTATTCTTTCAAGTACAAATGAAGTTATCCAGTGTTTTTAATTCGAAGTAAAAGCATATTGGTATCCATGTTCTTGAGGCGATAATAATTTTCACATGAAATAGTAATCGATATTCAAACTTATTTACATACTTCAAGTCCAACGTACACATAACATATTGAATTAAAGAATTAAAGGTATACAATTATGATCGATACAAAGTCGCAATTATATATAAACTTTAAGAATATTGTTATAATATAATTATAGTGGAAGTACTATATAAAATTTATTTAGGTCAATAATTGTTTTCCGCATGTTCTCGGTCCCAAGCTTCGATCGAAGGAAACCAGATTTCTTCCAATTTTATTTTTAATGTCATAAAGCAACCACACCGACAAACACGTCATGCTTAGTCTAATATACGTTTTATATAATTTTTAGGGATGCCGTTGTTTAACCTCTTCACAATACTGATTTCTTAGTATTAGTTACCCCAAAATCCATGTTCGCGTGGTGCTTAAAATAATGGATCTTCAAAGACCTGTTATTAGGATATTTAATGTTACAACGCGGACAAATGGTATCAACTGCACCACGAATAACGTAATTTTGGAAAGTTGTCTCCCGATGTAAGACTTTAGCAACGCCTGGTAAGTATTGCGTTTTATGAGTATTAGAAATATGATTGACAATTAACGACTTTTGCATACTTATTCGATCGCAAAGATTGCAATTATAGATTATTGAGTCAGGCTGAAATTCCGGGCAATATCTCAATCTCTTGATGGCTTTCGTTGGAGAGAGACGCTTAGCTTGTTCAACCTTTCTGTGTTTAATTGTGAAATGTTGCTTTAAATGAGACAAAGCTAAAAATTGTTTTCGGCAAATATTACAGGCAACTTTGCCCATAGTGCCGGGCTCCGGAATGAATTCGAGCGTAGTCGTGGACGCTTTAGATCCGACTCTCTCGGATAATGAACTTGGCCGATTCTTATGTGCACTTTGCTTGTGTCTATACAAAATGCTCATATTGGGAAATTGTTTCTTGCATACGTGACAAGTTACCGGTTTTTTGCCGCTTTTAAAATGGTTTGGATCGCTCGGACCATCTTCAAGCTCCTCGACCTTTATCTTCTTTGTCTTAACTTCATTTACCGAAAATTGCTGAGAACTTCCTGTATCCGCGCGATGTACCTGAAGATCAGAGTGCGCACTTGCTCTGTGCCTTAGCAATGATCTTCTGCAACTGAATGTTTTTTGACAAACGTTGCAAGTGGTATAATTAGATATAGATTTCTTCGCCATTGATTGTAATGCGTTAGAATGAGCTATTTTATGTAATTTCTTGTGCCTTTGTAAAATTTTTCTCGAGCTATACTCTTTCCCACACACTTCGCACTTGAAATTCGTTTTTCGAATATCACTGAGAATCGGATGAGCTTTGTGCCATTGCAGATGAATCTTTAGAGTTTCTTGATCCGGAAAGACATTGGTACACAGTTGACATTGTAGTTCATCGCCAGAAAAGCTTTTTTCTGGTTTATTACGAGCACAGTGAACGTCCCACAAATGCTTCCTTAACTCTGTCACGTCGTTAAATTTATCACTGCACACCTGACACAAAAGATTAGGAGACGGGTTTGCGGGTGGCAGATTTGGAAATGATTTTCTAGCTTTGGCTGGTCTTTCCTCGCTAGAGTTCGAACTTTCTTCTATTTTTCTAAAATTTTCTATACTTAACCGAGAATTAGGTCGATAATGCCACGCCCTATGAATCTTAAGCGATGTTGGTTCTGCGAATGATTTACTGCATATGTCACATTTATAGCTACCAGAAATAGAAGCATGCATCTTCTGAATGTGATTCGTTAAATTCGCTTTGACTACGAAAATTTTCGTACAGTGAGGACAATTCAGATACGGTGTTTTTGTCTCTTCATGTTCCGTAGCAATATGAGAGTCCAGTAACTCTAAGTTATTAAAGTTTAGTGGGCAGTATGTGCATTGATAATGTCCAAGGACATTGTGAACATTTTTCTGATGTCGCCTCATGCTAGCGTTATTAGAAAATGTTTTTTCACATATGTAGCAAGTATTCCTTTGGACGTCATAATCTGTCTTTATCTTTACATTTTCAATTTGCTCGGTGTTCGAATTATCGTTACCCTCTTTTCCATATTCCATGTAAGAACTATTAGCGTTTTGTTCAAGCGGATCTTCGATACCATGATCTTTCATATGAACTTCAAGGGCACCAGCACTACTAAACATACTACGACAAATCACGCATGAATAAATCTTTACTTTGAGATGCAAATTTCGATGTTCAGCAAGTTCAGACCTAGAAGAAAATTCTTCATCGCAGAGAGCACACTTAAATCTTTGATCGTTTGTTTTCGTTATATTTATATTTTCATTTTCCTCGTGATTTTGCCTATCTATTAAAGAAGCTTGAGAACTTATTCTTCTCGGACTAAGGGAAATGTTTTTATTTTCTCTTTGACTCTCCGATTTCCGATGCGTGTCATAGTGCGTTAAGAATTCATTTGCAGATTTAAAGTGTTCATGACACTTAAAGCAAATGAATTCTTTTCTATTATGAAATTGAGTCGTGTGATAATGAAATTTTTTGAAAACTAAAAAGGTTTTCAGACAGTGAACACATTGATAAGATACTCTAGCTTCGGGTGTCAATTTTATGCAGAGCATTGTGTGTTTAATCCAATTAGATTTTCTCTTATAAATCATTCCGCACAAATTACAAATATGATTATAATACGGATCGCCATTCTCGTAAGGACCGTAATTACGATTGTTTATTTCGGGGGTAGTTTTATTATTTTTTGGGGATGGCAAAGGAGCCATAGGTTTCAACTTAGGTGGCGATCTTGATGGAGAAATAAGTTGTTCATATTGTTTATCAGAATGCTTAAACAAGTGACTAAGTAAATCTTTTCGATTAGATAATGGCTTTAAACACATATTACACGTGAAATATTTTTCATGACCATGCTTTGGGACGACTAATGCAATTTTCATAGCGCACTCGAAAGATGCTCCACAATGTAATTTATACATTGATCTATCCGGAAATTCAGTTAAGCATGCAATACATGTATAAGGCCTCAGATCTGGCATATGCTGCCGAATATGATTAAGTGTACTTCTACGATCAGTAAATGATTGTTTACATGCATAACACGAGAAAGTTTTCAATTGACTAATAATATTTTGCTGAACCTGTGTTAAGGGAGAATCCTTTTCCATACTGACCAATTCATCTTCTATATCTTCAACCTCTTCTTCTTCTTCGATGGATTCATTTTGTGTATTATTCACTTCAGTTACAGTTGATGGATTATGAAATTTATTCATATGATTTTCGTAACTATGTTTTGAGTGCAAATTAATTTTGCAAATCGTGCACTTTTGAATAAAAATTTTAGTTCCTCTATAATGCGTATGTGGACCACGTCGAGTTTTCTTTCTCAATGAATACTTAGCAGTTGCATTAGATTTTTGTGTAGAATCTGCTTCCATGACAACATCATTAACAGACTCTTCCACATTATTCATTAATAATTCATTGCCTGTTACAGATTCTATCTCTATGATACAGTCAGTATCACAATTATCTTGCGGTTCATCTTTAATGGCTACATTGCATATTTCTTTGTCCAATTGAGGTATGTCTTTATCTAGTGAGTGTGTATCTTTATCAGAGTCTTTGGTCAATTCGTTTCCTTCTATTTCTGGCCTTTCAACTGTCTCTTTATTTTGCGTTTCCTCATTCTGATTGAATTCTTCAGTACAATCCTTATCCACCACGTTAACTTCGTGATCTAATGTTACATCAGGAACATTCTAAACATAAATAATGATTACTTAGTCTTATTAAAAATATATGATAAAACATTATTATAGATTTAAATCCTTACTTCTTCAATATTATTGATATTTTCCAATAATATTTCTACAGAGTCTACTGGTTCAGTTTTTACAGTTATAACCTACAATAATTGAACGTTTTAATAAATGCTTCACAAAATTTTCAAAAAAAGAGAAAATGTAAATTTACCTCTGGTGATGCATCAGCTTGTTTCGATAACCATTCATTCAATTTATCTTGAGAACGAAGACACGACTCTCTATAGTCATTCCATTTATTTATATGTTTTATACAATTTACACATATTAATGTTGATAATCTATCATCAACTGATACCTAATGAAATAAAACAACCAAAAATCTATACTTTAAGGAAGTTGTTGCTTTTTGGGAAATAATTCTGATAACTTATATATAGTAATAAGCACATAACTAATGAACTTATTGAAAACAGAGAGTTTAATTAAGTTAATCAAACTTAAGAAATATAATTTAGAAGAATTGTAAACTTTAGAAACTATAAATCAATGAAAGATATTACCCATTGAGCATATAGCATGACTTAACCTTACATTGACATGATTTTAAGGTTTTAGAAGTGTTTAATATAATAGTTAATATAAGCTATCAGAAAAGATAGAAATATATGTTAAAAAATGTTATTACGTATTTTGACAAACCTTAATAGATAAAAACAGTTGTATTTTTGTAACTAAAGATATTGAAGAATCTTGACCATCAAAGATTGACGACTTGGGAGAATCGGAAGAAAGGCACAATCTACACACGTTATTAACATTTTCTTTTTTTTCCACTTTATTCATTTTGTAAAACAATTTTTTTATTTCACTGCGGGAAAGCTTCCCGACAAGCTTTCCGCCCGCCAGAATTAAATTTTTAGTGGCAGGTTAGGGACGCAACGTTTGTTTGGAAAGCAATGCTTGAACCTAAAATCGAGCAGTTCCGTTCTATAGTGTTCCTCTATTCAGAATACCGAACTATATCAATTTTAAATTGTTAATTTTTTCTTTTACATGGATTGTAGTGAAATAAAATTTACAAACATTATTTTCTACAATTTAAAGTGTTTTAATAGACTTTCTTATCAATAACTTAAAGACATAACAGTGAAAGTTGGTTTAATTATCAGATCCGATGAGGTAAGCTATAAGATCTTCCTAAACCTCATGGCTTCTCTTGTATAGTCTTTTTGTATGAAGGAAAATAAAATACAAAGAATATATTTGATCGGAGAAATTTTA
The DNA here is from genome assembly GCA_037305995.1 of Sclerodermus sp. 'alternatusi'. NCBI lineage: Eukaryota > Metazoa > Arthropoda > Insecta > Hymenoptera > Bethylidae > Sclerodermus > Sclerodermus sp. 'alternatusi'. The sequence continues at coordinate 5,577,528 of CM074553.1, read as the reverse complement.
TTTTACATAAGTTCTCCAATATTATAACATCTAATCATTTCTTTTTTGTACATGACTAAGTACATATTTATAAATATCATTGTTATAACGACACTTAATATGTGTATGTATATATATATATATATATATATATATATATATATATATATATATATATATACACATCCAGTATGCAACATAATAAAATAAATGACGTAAAACCATCTTTGCGTATGCACATACATAAAAAGTTTGATGTAGCAGATTAATGGCCATTAAATCTATTTATGCCGGTAATACTCAAAGGGAATTTGGTACATTTTTTTATTTTATCTTAGAGATATATTTTATTAATCTCGTTACACAATACTTTTGATGATTTTTTGGGTTGCAATTTTGCAGTTTCTTTTTATTAAAGTAAACATGAGAAAAGCTGAAGAAAACGCTGAATGCGCACCAGTTCATTGGCGCGCGTTAAATTCTATTCACATTAATGTACATTGCAGGATTAACCATTGATATATTTCTATGATCTTTAACAGAAGGGTGAGAACCCCATGCTCCATTTTATACAGAACAAAGCACGTGTAATACTTGTCGATCCAAAAATAAGACTATGATTTCGGTGTTTCTCTGAATCTCTTTGGCTACTTTATATTTGAGATTAGCGTACTCATTATGACTACCCATTAAGTAATGACCCGATGTTATAATATGATGTACATGTGCGTTGATGAATTGCTGATGGCTCCAATTGAACAGGACTCGTTAGGCCAGATGCATACAAGCGACGTGCGTCTAACAGTCATAATAAATCAGTGCGCGTGAGAACTAGAGTATAGAAGTATTAATTTGTGCTATCCGGCGGCCTGACAGTACCACTTCTTACGGAACAAATTATTCATGCTAAGTGAACAATGTATCATTTACCATAATCGAAATTTATATATAAAAATAAGAATTATACACGATACATGTGCTTTGTCGCTCGTGAACATCCGGATTCTAGACAACAGTTTAAGGGCTTATTGGTGGACTGCGTTTATTGCATGACTCCTACAACCAAATGTCGATATTCTCAACAGTAATTATTTGGTACAAGAAACATCAATGCGATTCCTATCAGCCCCCATGAAGGTGGAACTGTAAGTTCACGAGTGGGTAATAGAGTGAGATCTTTTTGGAGTCGAGGGAGCGCATTCGCGCGTAATTTTCACGCCAACAAGTTCCGGTTCAAGTTCTCCCGTTTCTCCGATTCTGTTTATAGAGACGTGCGCCATCGCATAAAACGCAATTCAAGTTGTTAGACAGTTGGTATTGAAGCCGCAAGAATTTCGCTGAGATTGTTGACGCACGTAGTCTTGCACATTAAATTTATTCTCGTCGGGATCGTCGCTCTTTCTCGATAACAATTCCCTGAAGAAAGAGGTAGAGACATTAGGGCTTCGGAGCTCAATTTTAGTTTAACTTGGAATCATTCTGATAAAGTTATCGGGCCGTTACCTAGCTACAGCATGAAATGCCAACTCAACATTGAGGCCAGTCTTGGCAGACGTTTCGATAAATGGCACTCCATATTCCGACGCTAATCTGGCTCCATCCTCTTTTTTTACAATACGCTCACTTCCGCAATCGGATTTGTTGCCTGTAACATCGAAACGCTATTAATGCCTAAAAAAACAAAAAGAAAGAAAAGACCTTCCAGCTCCAAAAAGGGAACGCAGAGAACATGTCCCGCGTGTCGTCATTAAGAACAATGATTAGACCTGCTGCAGCAGCAAACTCTAACTTCGATTGAAATTAAGAAAGAGATAAACGCCATACGGTTACTGCGTTTTACATTAAGTACTTCTGATTATAATATCGTGTGACGATAAATCTGCGATTATGTAAAGAAATAAAAGAAACAAGACTGACCCAGCAACATGATGACCACGTCCTCGTTAGCATGTTCCCGGATCTCGCTGAGCCAGGCCCTGATGTTATCGAAGCTCGTCTTATTCGTTACGTCGTACAGTAGCAACAGAGCTGAAACCAGTCATGAACACTCTCGTCTCATCCATTATGCAATCGGTTTTACAGCGTTATGCGTCGATTTATGAACTAGAAGCTTAGAGCAAGCACTGACTACGTTATTGTCATACTCAGGGGGCGGGGAGGGGGGAACCGGTCTCATTTCATAATCTCCGGTAAATATGCACGTGGGAATATCAAAGTTATTGGCAAGTCTAAGTAGAAAGAAAAAGAAAAAGAAAGGAAAAAAAAAATAGAAAGCGACAAAACGTTCCGTGTTTGTCCTTCATTTTGAGAGACTCGCGACGAGCACATCGTGTTCGGTTAAGGCAAGTGTCTACGAGAGAGTTGCGCGGTTGCTCTACGAGAACAATGAGAAATTCAGATGTGCGAGCAAGCTTCGCGAAACACTTTGACCTCGAATGCGAATCGAGTTAAGCATCTTCTAAAATTGGCAAAGCAAGGGAACGGAGGTTCTCGAGTTTCGGACGTAGCTGCAAATTATCCATCGTACGCTTCAGACTCGATTGCCAACTGCCAACTGCCAACTACCGACTTCCGACTTCCGACTTCCGACTTTCGATTACTTTGTTATTATTTCGAAATCAGATATACGAATCTCTCGAATATACAATAGGAAGAAAGAGAGAGAGAGAGGAGAGATCCACGCATGATTGCCCCGTTTTGGCCCGTCGAACTCACCGAGAAAAACTACTCGATTCTACCTACCATGGCTCAAACTTTTCGCCATCGGTAGTCTTTCGTTTCCTCAAAGCTTATCGGGGAAGAAGTCGTTCAATTGGGTCAACGCGATATATTATAGTTAGCGGGTATTAATTTGCATCTCGTGGAAAATTATCTTTCAATAAAATATCACACAGTGTGCTTGCCCTGAAGCCAATGGCTGCCAACCAGCAATTTGTGATATCGCCTTGTTCCGTGATTGCCGGTTGCTGCTCGGACATTTCTAAATGGGATGTTGATTGCGTGCACGAGAGCTGGACGAAGGTTTTCGTATACGATTCACTGATTCGAACAATGCTCTAGATTCCAATGAGAGTTTGTAGCTCACAATTAAAAGTGATTGTTCTCAATTGTACTAATAGACAACTATCATCGATAGCGCGAGTTCCCCTGACTTCGCTGTCATCTCGCTATACATCGACGGTTCGTTTCTTTCGATCTTTCGAAGGAATTTCCAAGATAAACGTACCATGAGCATCCCTGTAGTAAGAGTGAGTCACACTCCTAAACCGTTCTTGACCAGCCGTATCCCATATCTGGATTTTAATTGTCCTTTCGTCGACTGTAACCAGCTTGTTCTGAAACGTTATACGAACATTGTAATTGCATTGTAGGGGAAGCATGCGTGCGGTGAATAATGCGATTTATAGCAGACCGTGAAATCATTTCGATCGTCTAACGTGAGCAATGCATTTTTAACTGGTACCTTTTGGTACCACAAATGCCTTTCGATAGCTGAGATTTCATTGAACATCGAGTAAAGAGTAAAACGAGTATTCGAGGAAGGAGAAAGGGTTGTAGCGAGTGGCGAGACATTTTAGTTGTATTTGGATGAATACCGAAGACTGAACACCGAGACACCTAGTTGAAAATGTGTCTCACCCTGAAGTCAATGCCAACCGTGGTTAAGTAGTTTCCATCTAAGGACCTGCCACTATGGAAACGCGTCAGCAGGCACGTTTTCCCCACGCCACTATCTCCCAATAGCATCACCTACATTTCATAAAAAAGTTTATCATTATAGAGATAGCTTAGCATCGTTAATTTCTCATATATCCATTCTCAGACTCTAGCAATTCCTCTAATTGCTTCCCATTTCCAAGTACAACGAAATAAGTTTAAAGGGGGTTTCGCGTTAATTTTCAGCAACTTTAAATTCAATTAATAGTTAATCCTCTTAATTGCCAGTCGATAAGTTATTTTACAAACTGGAAGTTTGCAGTTACGCTTTGCTCCGAATAATGAATTTTTGGGAAATCTAATAAGAAAATAATTGTATAATCACGAAGTTATTATCTGGTAGCGCGTTCTTTGAAATTCACTGGTAACTTCAAACGATATAAAGAGGCCGCGGATCAACTATGAAGCAAGCAAGTAATTTTCCAGGAAAATAGTTCCAGTTCATCCTTGGTAAGAGATATGCGAATTCTACGAAGGGCTCCATATTGCAATAACTCTCTGGAACCTTAAGCTGGTTGCAGGTGAAAGACATATCCGTTATACCATGAAATAACTATTTTTAGTCTTTAAAGTACATGAAATTTTGCAATCCGATTTTCCCTGATACAAGAACGGAACCAAGTGCGTGGAGTTAAAATTTGCAGCTCCATAGATTACGCATAAAGGACAGCTTAATTATTTCAGAGAACAGTTAGAAACTACAATACACGAATTATACATGAAATTGTTAAAGTAACGAGAGAAAGAGAGTACAAAAGGAGTGGGAGGGGACTTTAAATTATTAAAATTACTTCATAAACGCCATTCAAAGAGTGCATAACGCTAATGAAATCTTTAAAATTAAGCTACGGGGAGAAACGTCAGATATCGAAAAATCCGGGATCGTATCTGACCTCCGAGTATAATTTGAAAAGAAGCGAAATTATAATTAACATTTTCTTATTAAACTCAACTCTGATCTTTGAACGCTTCTACTACACTCTTTCAAAACAATATTTAAAGCGTTAAAAAGAAAATTGCTTCCAACACAAAAGAGTGTGCCAAGAGAGTTTCATAGCTATACTTCTTTAGCCCTCGAGTTCCTAATACACGATCGAAGAAAAAGAAAAAGGAAATCTCTTAATAAGAAAACCGATTTCTTTACTAGACTTTCCTTCGTTACAATCAGAAAATGCGGACAGAGTCCAAGAAGGATTTACGCGCACAATGACAAGAGTATGGTCACGGAGGAATGGAGGAAATTTTAAGATAAAAAAGGTTAGTCCTAGGTAAATCGTTATTGTTTCTCCCTCGCTTTCTCTTGGTTGGTAGGTCCAGAAAAAAAGATATTCAAGACCTACGCATATCAGTATATACAATATAAGATAGAAAGAGAGAGAGAGAGAGAGAGAGAGAGAGAGAGAAATGAGTACATAAGAAGCGAACTAGTAAGAAAGTATCAGGAGAACGTGACTCGACCTTGAAGAAAAGGTCTCCGTGGTCGGGTGGGGCCTGGTCAGGAGAGCCGGTGCTGTCGTTGGAAGATTGGCGGGCCTGGGAGGACTGGCGCGTGGGGACCTGAGAGGCCGGGCCCCTGGCGCCGTTGGTGGGACCCTGCTGGGACCAATCGGTGCTGCTTTGACTGCTGCCGCGCGAGCCGAGCCCCGTGCGCTTGCTCACGCTGCGCAGCGCCTCCTCCACGATGCTCATGGGCTCCTGCTACCGGGAGCACCAATTTGCTCTTCTTCTCGGCCAATCTTCGTCTCGTCGCACTCGCTCCGTCCTCCTACTCCCTCAACCTGCGTTACCCAACGTTACCAACGAGGTCACTCAACCCAACGACCACTTTTGCTCCTTCTTGCCTCCTTCCTCCTATTCCACGCTCTCCCGTTTCCCGTTTCCCCGTTTCCTCGTTTCCCCTTTTCCCCTTTTTTCGTTTCCCGCGCGCGCGCCTTTCTCGTTCCCTTGCCTCCTTCGGTCCGTTCCGTCGGCTTCCGCTGATTCTTCCTCCGAGTGGTCGCAAATTCTTCTCTCCTCTTTACCGCTGCTGCTACCGCTGCTACTACTGCTGCTGCTGCTGCTGCTACTGCTACTGCTACTGCCGCTGCCGTTGCTGCACCCACCTCTTTCTTCCGTGCGAGTCGGGATTCAAGAGGTTACGAAGGTTGCGAGACCCACGAGGACGACGACGACGACGACGACAGGCTTCGCCGAACCGAGAGGCCGAGTGAAAGTGAGCGGGAGACGTCCCGGCGAGTCCTTCCCAACAAGATCCGTTCCTTTCCGCTTTGCGCGAACTCCTTGCTCCTTATCCTTAGCCTTAGCCTTAGCTTTCCTCCTCCTTCTTCTTACTCAGCCCCTTTCCTCGTGGACGAGCGAACGGCTTGGGACCTCGAATAAGCACAGAACCTCCTCAATTCTATTGACCATTACCTTCGCAATGCCAAACACAGACCAACAACACAGACATCCATTCGAGAATAATTGCAGACACACACCAAAATCATTGCCATGTTTTTAGCAGTTTCCCCGCTCGATCCGTCGAGAAGACGGAAGACCGAGGACTCTCTTCGCTTTGAAAGTTCTTTCCATATTCGCGCGTATCGATCAGTCGAGAGTACGCTCGTAATTAACAGGAAAATAATGAGCGCTGTCGGGACAAATTATCCCGAAATGTCTCGATGCTTCGTGGTTCGGACGAGATACTCCAAAGCGATGCGAACGTTTCATTTCGTTTCGTTTCGTTTCGTTCGTTCGTTCGTTCGTTTCGTTTCATTTCGTTTCGTAACCGAGCCGCTCGTTACGTAGAGCTTGTTACGCGTGTACGGCATATTTTACAAGACGGGTAGGTAGGTGCTCAATCAAATACATCGTATCCGGTTATGCAATAGTCACTCTGGCGATTTTAATGAATTCGCAAATCGCATTTAGCGATGGGATACGAGAGTTTCAACCAAGTTTTCGGAAAAGCCGAAAAGCCAAGTTTTGCGCGAAAATCTGCGGAATTCGAGAGAAAAATTTTCAGCGACTCGCGAACAACAACCGGGGCGAGAATCACTGTCGATTGACCAAGAGAGGCTTTATCGTCGCGTAGGATCTTTCCCGCGAAATTCCGATGGAAAAGTGTTAGACCGCGCTGGAAACAATTATCAAGTGGTTCCCGTTGAATCGCTTAGCTAAACAAATTGCACTATGGCGCGCCGCCCTGTGCAACTACGGAAACTACTATGTTGACACATCGAAATCGAACTTTGCAAACTGTTTGGAAACTTCAAGGAAGGACGCGTTACGCGAATAGTTAACGATTTCTGAGCGATTCGCGCTCAAAAAGGCCGCGCCTACGATTGATTGGGACGAACTTGGAGCGCTACCGCGATGCAACCCGTCTCTGTGACCCAATTGTAGGAAATTTGCGCTAAGCATAATTGGGAGAGGAGAATCCACGCTGTTCTCGACAAATCCGAATGCAGTCGATGCGATTACTAAAACGCTACGCGCTCTAAACGGACACTTGCCCGACAACTTTATTTCGTATATTCATTCTTGCGCAAATAAAACACGACATTAGCTTTCCTATTTTTAGACCTTGTGTGTACTTTGCAGGAAGTTAATTACAGTTTCCTTTCGGTCAACAAGAAAACTGGTGTGCATGAAATTGATAATGGGAAGAAAAAGAAAGCTATGGCAAAACTAATAGACACTCGGTAAACTTCTTTGACGTTACTGCTACCTCAATTTAATATCAATTTTATCTCTACCCGTGCGACTGTGGAACTTCATAAAAATATAAAGGCATAAAAATACAGTCCTCCCCTGTCTTTATAGACCATTCGCATATATACATTGTACAATGGCCATTTATTTATCGTACATTGAATTATAAATGTTTTGCCTCTACGCGGAGTTTCATAGGTCTCTCGGTGGAAGCTTGGAAACGAGTTAATGCGCAACTAGAGTATTAAGGGACCGGATTTCTAATTTGTCACCTGTGCGAGAGAGTATAAGCAAATACACGGATAAATCGTACAATCGTCGATATAATGGCCCAACGAGAGTCGTAATTGATATTTTCACGTTACGAATCGAACAACGAGGGAAATTAACGACATCTCCGAAACACCTTGAGCGTTCTCAGCCCTATCGTCGTACGGCCTGCTTCAACGTTTCGGGCCCTGTGCGCATTCTAGAGAAATTCATTTTTGTCTATTTCTTCTATTTTTGTGCGAGTCCGTTGCGATACGTGCGGCGAGGAGGGCGCAGAGTTCGCAGGACTATTTAAAAGTTAGGGAGGAAAAACCAGTTGCCGATGCAGGAGAGCGTCGACGGGTCGGCCTACCGGTTGGGACCCACCCACCCACGTTGGAGTTGCATGGTGGGTTCTGTGCAAGGGGGCCCCCTTTGCCTTGGGAAGACATTCGTATTGGGGTCTGGCCTCTGTTCCAGAGGGGATTACCCGACTAGTGGCGCCTCTGCTACACGACCACACCAACCGAGTCTCCTCGACGAATAGGCCACTGACACCATCTTCTCTCTTTCGAGAGGCAAACATTCACGTGACTCTCTTGCCTGCCTGCCTTGCTTGCTTGCGTCACGTCACGCATCGGCAATTCGTGCCACTTAGACGCGAACTCGATTGTCGCTTGAAACTTTTTCTTGCTTGCCAGCCAAGAGCCTGCATGTTTCATTTATACTCGCTATTTCGCACTTCCTGCCAGCCTAGCAATTGTCGTCGTCCTTATCCAATTTTTCTCCCGAGCCCCAAATCCACCGATGACCGCGTCGTCGTACAACGGGAGAAATCGTCCGGAGACCGTCCAAACACTTTTCCCATTAATTTCCTACAGGATGATCCCTGGAAAGTTCATTCGCTTCGACGAGTCGTCTCCGTCGTACACAGCAGGGCAGTTAGCGCTCGACAAATACGGATTGGCTTTGGGGAGGGATGGGATCTTTCCGTGCAAGAAGCTGCTTTCACGCACGCCGAACCTTCCCCGAAGAATAAAATCCGCCAACATTTCGCAAACAGAACCGCGCATTAATCGGCTATGAAAACATTAATAATTAATCGTGCGTACGTCAATCAATAATTAATTACGCGTCGGCGCGAGTGAGCGTGCAGGTATTTGGAACGTCTACCTCAGGCGCGCATGACCGCGGCACCTGTGGCTCCAAAGCCTTTTATTTCACAGCTTCATCATTATTCTCCTTCGGTTCATATGCACTTCATTTGTTTGCTCGCGCTACGCTCACGATTTAGCCCACTATCATTTTTTTTCCCCGCGTAATTACCTCGTACAGTTACTCGAGCAATTTAAACGGAGGTCTGCCTCGCAACCCTACTACTATTATTATTATTATTAGTGTCGTTGTTCACGGGAACACGCAAATTCTAAGATTCGAATGCAGAAAACGCATGAAGAGTCGGCTGCCATTTTTACCGCCATACACGTATGTATGCACTTTAACATGCATTTTAAGATTAATACGTGGAGCAAGGGGCGGAGGGTGGTGGCTGGCTCAAAAGTATCTTAAAAGCGCTGATAGAAGGATACAAGGAAATTGGATCCATTATCGCACAAGCTAGATTCTTGTTATTTCCATTCTGATTTCATTTTTCAACCTGTTAAACTCCTCGCTTGGCTTTGCTCTAACGACGTTAATTATTACATGCCATTTGTTTTCTGTTGCCGCTGCTTCGTTTCCTCGGGCAATTTTGTAAATCAATTTTCTTGAAAAACTTTTAAGCTGTCAGGAGTGGTGGGGGGGGGGGCTAGCTACATTTCACTGTTCTCTATTGCCTGACGTTCTTAAGCTTTTAAGAAATCTTAAAAGAAGAAAAAAAAAACGGAATAATGTAAAGCAATATACAGCGTTAGAGATTTTATCGGCTTGAGCGCGGTATCCCACTCGAAGGTTGAAATTCGTTAGCTTTTCGTATTTTCTTTTGGTCTTCCTAACGAGCTCCACAAAGGGTCTTTATTAGAACGGCGTAGCAGCCATTATGAGAATTAATCACGCCCTTTCAGCGCGTGCCATTGGCCATCACGAGCTCAGAATTATTAGCCGCAATGCTCACTATATGCTTATTAAGAGCAGTCCTAAATATGCTCTCCTAATAGAAAGGCAAGACAGACGACCTTAAGGTCAGTTAGCAAAGCAACTTTGCGAGAGAACAGTCATGGCAGACACTACCTACTGATTAACATACTAATTATCAAGTTGATTGCAACGGGAGTACCGTCCGGTTGGCACACAAACCTATTTGTTGGTTCACCTCAGCGCACATTCCCTCTATTAGTCTTTCATATTCTTTCTATTCCCCCTGCTCAACCTTCCTCATCAATTTATAAAACCATTTCATTTACCGCAAACTACAATATTTCTCTGATTCATTCGCATTAGTTTTCTCAAATAGTTTACTCAACTCTATTCTAGTTTTTGATTTACAATAGTATCCTCGTTGCTTCCCAAGTCTATTTTTTCAACAATAGATTTATCCAATGCGATTAAGATGATAAAAATAAAATTTGTTCACACTCAGAGTAACTATGACTATTGTGCTATTCATTGAAATGGTGAGATCCCGATCATTTTCAGGTTCAATCACCAAAACTCGGCAAACAGTTTGTAATCATCATCGCGTGAATTCTACTAGGAGAGTATGAGGAAAATGTGAGGGGAAAAAGTTGTTCCCCTGCACGGAGATTCGAACCTACGACCTCTCTTCAAGAAGCTATCGCCTTCTACGCTTGTCCAACATTGTGCCTCTGAAGAATGGCTAATTTAGTCCCTCAATGCTACTTACGATTAAGCTCAAAATTGCTATAAACATTGTTTCCGCGATAAAATATTATAAGACTCTATAGTAATTAGTATCAAAATCATAAACTGTTACTACTGTTCTCTGTTTAAAGTACTGCAATATGCTGCAAAGGCACATAAATAATATTTTATTAACAATTTCTACACAGGGACCAACACACACTCCTCGCAACAAGGCATTAGATTTTACGAAGACTCCGTTAATATGCTTTTTTCAATATAACTCCAATGAGTATATATTTAAACGTGCGCGCAAAAACAGCAGCTATATAAAATGATTCGGTATAAAAAGATCTGAATAGTTATTGTATAAAATCATGTATTCATGAAAATGGCGCGCTGCGCGCATATAGATTGTATAGAAAACCAATTTTAATATTTGCCAAAGCTTTCGATTTTAGCTGGAGATTCAATATTGAGAAGCAACCAAATAGGATACTTCAAGTCGTAACAAATAGAACCGTGTACCTAGATTTTCCGCGTAAAACTCCATTTGATTTTCACGATATAAAATAGACTATGCTGGCGACACTGGCTTTTATTAAGTTTTCATCACGTTAGTTCATGATTATTTTCTATGGAAAGCTTTCCTGCCGCTACTATCGCGAACATGAACAAATTGGTTTAGTTGTACCTTCTCTCTTTCGTGTTCTTTATGATTAAGTAATAAAGCATATTTTTCACGGGTCAAGAAAAAACAGTGTATCTCGTCTGCGAAAATAAAAATATCTCCTTCGTATTTTTCCTACCCCTATACTTTTCATTGGCGAATTATTGACCGAATCAGAGTGGACCGAGCGTGAAAACAAGAGTTATGAACTTTTTACGAATAAATGTATTTCTCTAATGAAAATATTTAATCGATTTTGAAAAATCTATAGCTCATTAGTAGATTGCTATTAAAGTAGTCAACGGTGCATAAACATTCTTCTCGTCACAACTATTTGTATTTAACCGGGAACGACGTGAATGTTCAATATTTGTCACATACCTTTTATGTGTATGATCTATATCAGTATATTCAGGGAAACTCAACATTAACACGCAGGAATCTCATTGACGAGTAATTCCAATCTCGTCTATCTGGAAATCTCAAATCGTTCAGGCCTATAATTATCGCCTTTTATCAGCTTTATACGACAGATGTTAACGCGCACGCTCGATCCTTATTGCACTCGTTTCGCGGAAACTAGTTTCTTGTAGAATTCTCATTTTCCTAAGACTCTGATTACATGGAATTTCGAGTAGCTCGAAAATCAGATAAACGATCAAACTTTAACGCGGTAAGTGAAAATTGGCTACCGAAAAGCAATCTTGTAAGTAAATGAATTTCCTTTGTTTGTGTTCGGGTTCTCTCTCTCCTTCTCTTTCTCTCTCGCGTTTAGCCAATTCACTCTTTTTTCCTTCATTTTCATTCCTTCCATCTTTCGTGCTTTCTGGTTTGGCGAGTGGTAACAGTAGCCGGGAGTAGATCCCTGGACATAGCACGCGATTACTGAAGCGCTAAATAATTAAATCTCTATCGCGGCCCAATTAAATCTGTAGCAATCGCTAAACGCAGTTGCGCGGGCTCTGAAAGATTGATATCCTCCTCGAGAGATGCATGCCATTGCGCGAATCAAGCGAAGCGCGTCTATTCCATACCCTGGTACTACAAATGTCCAACGTCGGATTCAAAAATTGGCTTTCCACGTTGCTGAACAATTTTTGTCATTCCATTAAAAAGCAGAACCGACCAGGCTCGTACTTTGGGACAAACGATTGGGAATCATTGTTGCGAGCAAAATTGAAAGTTGAGAAACTAGGTCGTTAGAGCTCTTAGACCCGATTTTGTAACAGTAAGATAATAGTTCTTCCTCGTGAATACGTTAATAAATTAATGGAAAACAAACGAGAAGCGTCTTAATAAATAAATAAATAAATAAAAATATACGTGTAAATGTAACAATGGGCGACCACCATACGATCGTCTCGCGCATTTCCTCAGAATTTTCCTTCTAATTTGAGTACCTTCGGCTTTCTCAAGATTACAGTCGATCCTTTATATCCATCTAGATAACTCTCGTAAAACTTGCAGGAAAACGCGACTCTCGTGGTTCGAGATTCTCAAAACTTGCGGATTTTCTGCCCCTATCTAGAAACTAATCTCATTTTACTCTCTCTCTCTCTCTCTCTCATTAAAAAGACATTTTTAATTTATATATCCTGACAATTTGCTACAGTTCTTAACAATGGCTCGTTTAAAAATTTCTATCAGTCGACTGTCCCGTCTACAAATACGGATAAAAAAAAGAAAGGAAAATAGTAAAGAGAAGCAATAAAGTTGTATTTATTTAAAAGCATATTTTTGTGGTCGTTGAAAATATTGGCTGGTATCCCCCTATCGATTCGTAATCCGAGAGAAAGGCTCCTGGCAGGCATACACTGCCTCGAGTAACGCATAAGGTTAAGGACCTGTTCACACCACATTCTTAGATAGACGATCTTTCGAGAGACTCGCTGTGGAAATTCTCTACTCGAATGTTATATTCCATAATTACAGTATTTCGATTCGTTCCATATTTTCCATACCAGACCCGGGTCTCGGGTCTCGGGTCTCGGGTCTCGGGTCTCGGGTCTCGGGGTCTCAAATCCGTGATTCATTATCACGAGGAACAATCGAGAAATGAAAATATCTCGCAGCGATAAAGGAGACTCGGTAAAAATACTTGACGAATTGCTCATTTTCGGAGAGGGAACGTGATTTTCGTGGTTCGCGGCGGTAAGAAAAAGAATGATATTGAAACGTTTCTTGGCTTATTTGGAATGTTTAATGCTAGCGTAGCCGTAGAATTAGCTAGAGGGTAAAGAAGCGGGCACCACCCGCTGCTTAGCCGTAATCGTAAAGATCGCTAAGACTTGTGCAGCACGAAAGCGACGCATTCTATCTCCTCCGCATCCTCTAGTTCGTTCGTGCTGGGAGTCGAAGCGCCAGAAACGTTTGAACGAGCCCATAATTACCGGTCTTTTGGTTACAGACTCGATTTATGCGTCGCTATACGCTTCGTTACACGTTATTGGACTTTGCCCGTTTTCGATGCCCGGACTCCAAATATGTATTTTCCCTCCACTCTTTCGAAAATATCCCTCTAATTATATCTTCATCCTCGGCCCCCGTCTCATCGTCTCGTCCCGACTCTTCTCGACGAGCTCGTTGGCCAACACTGATTGAAATTTGCTCGCGATTTCACGATGATCGCCAGTCTGAACGATGATCATCGACGCAAATCCACCGATCGGTATTCGGCGTTCTCGCCGCCAATGCACGCACATGTCGGTTCGCTTCAGTTTGACGAATTGCTGTTGCATCGAGAAGTTCGGAGGGGAAAACCGCCCCCAATTCATATTTAAGATAGCGAACCGACGACGGATGAAAATCGTGCCGATCGTAATTGTCGGAAGCGATAAGGGTAGTCGGGGAACGGATTATTACGACCATGCGATACCCGGTGGTTTCAGTCGTGAGAAAACATGCGATCCTCCTTTGGTAGAGCCGCTTTTTCACTGAAAGTCTTCGCACGTTCTTTAAATTCCTCGGATATTAACGCTAGATCAACGTCCGTCATAAATTTCAATAATTTCTCTCCTCCCCGTTTATCCCCCTTTTGATTCGCGCGGGTTCAGGTTGATAAATCTTAATCGATCATACTGAACTGTTTCATTTCCTCGGGGGATACTCTCCTCCCGATTGAATTCTAAGTTTTATTTATTTATTTATTTTTTTTTTTTTTTTTTTTAATCAGGATTTAATCAGGATCGAGACATCGATTGTCAGTGGGCGGCTTGATTATTGTTTGACAATAAGTTGGAAAAGCAGCGGTTTTTTACTTTTTCCCCGATTCAAGGCAAAATGGTTCCGTCATAAAACCGGACTTTCATTACCTGGCCGATCGTTACGCAATTAGGTTAGGTTATTTGCTCTCGCTCGCGCATTGTGCCAGGTCCGGTGGGTTTTGCAAACGCGTCGGGCGTCGGGACTCGTAAGATTGCAATGATGATCGGCCTTTGCCTCTCTCCCTCTCTCCTTCTTTCTCTCGCATCAACCTCTCTCTCTCCATTCTTTCATTTTTGCTCTTTTGTTGCTCTCTGCAACTCGGTTTCTCGCAGCCAGTGTGGCCAGCGTGTTAGCCAGCCGGGACTCCAGGGTTTCATTTAATTGACAGGCGACGATCGAAGGCTTTTAACATCGAGCCTCGTCAGTCTTAACGAGTTTTTCCCATTCTGTTGGTCACACTGGACGATTTTGCTCTCTTCCTCGTTCGTAGATGCCATTGCACCAGAGAGTCACCCGATTAATCTGCCCGTACGTCATTCATTGTCAAACGCCACTTTTTTCTAATGAAAAAGATTTGTTCATTTCCCGACACTCCATTATATATATTGCATCGAGGGAATCTTTCGAAATGTTTCGACGTTTTGCATCCTTCGACGACGTTCTCGATATCAAATTTGTATCATTTGTTCAGCTTCTTGCAACAGCAAGGTCTCTCTCTCTCTCTCTCTAAGGTATTTCGATTTATTATGAGATTGCTGTCAAAGAACGAGGGAGGTACATTGAGAGAGTCGCTTTTGAAACACTCTGAATTTTTAGAGACGAGTCCGTTCTTCGTGGATTCAAGTTGTTTAAAAGG
Source organism: Sclerodermus sp. 'alternatusi' (assembly GCA_037305995.1). Lineage (NCBI taxonomy): Eukaryota > Metazoa > Arthropoda > Insecta > Hymenoptera > Bethylidae > Sclerodermus > Sclerodermus sp. 'alternatusi'. The sequence continues at coordinate 5,562,361 of CM074553.1, read as the reverse complement.
GGAGAAAATTGAACGAGACCTTCTATTTAACGCGAGTACCGTAACCGATTTTGCTTCCTTTCTCGTTTTACGAAGCCGAGTCAATTACGCGGGTAATGAAGTGGCTGAAAGGTAGATAAATGAGAAATAATTATACTCTCGAAATCCTAGATTGCGGATTTTTATGATCAAAAACAGACACGTCCTTTTTTTTTCATCCGAAAATCCTTCGGGTCCAAGGAAAAGAGATAATTAAATAAATTGAATGAGAAAAAAGCGCGACGTAGCTTCCCGGGGGTGGAGGAAAGGCGATATTGCGAGAAAATCGATGAGCGGGTTTTACAACCAAATTAACAAGCAAGTTAATAAAGAGAGCGTTCTCGCTCCTCGATAGAGTAGCAATGAATAAATAAAGTGGTGACTTTCGTTGATACGCTAAATGGCGTACGTGACAGAGGCCGTGAGAAGTCGAACATTAAGGACGCGAGGCAGAAATTGAAAAACGAGCCCGAGCACGTGTGCTTTAACAAGTGACGAGAATGATGGATGATAGGTAGTCCGCTAACAAGAACAGAGGAAGCGCACAGGTGCAATGAAACGGTTTTAGAGTACTCGATACCACCGTCTCTTCCCGTAAGAAGATGACACGTACAGTCGATAGAAAAGTAATTACATGTGCGCCCCGCAAATACTATCGTTCCACTCTATTCGTTTCAATTTTGTCAGATCTAATGGTCTTCGCTAAAATTCCATTAGCCAACTTTTTTAATCGGATAGCACCTGCGAACATTCGCTTCTGGTGGCGCGCAGAGTCCTTCGACTCAAAGAAATTTTCAGAGACTTATAAATAATTGTTCACGCCATAAAGAACACATTTCTCGCTATTCGAATACATTAGAAAAGTACAAACGGTGAAGCGTCAAGTGTTTTTTATTGCTAATGTAAAGGTGCAAAGGTTTGGACAAGTGGCTCTTTTGCCGGGCAGACGTTTATGGGCGGCTGATTGCTTTGTCTGGCCACTCTGTAAACTGCAAGAGACCGCAATGTGACAGCATCGACAATTTCCAGAAACGCCACGTTCCATAGAAAATCGCTGTGACGTCACGCTCTTGCACCATTGGATCATTCAATTTTCAATTTACGAACAAAATCGCGGTACATATGGAATTATTACAAAAATTAATTTCTCCTCGACGCTGACTATTCGCGCAGTAACTATTTTGTATATTTTTCGTACAAAGGAAATTTAAAAGCAATTTCGCATTCTTGGAAAAACTGTAACGCCTGTCTGAATGCGAAAAATATTTGTTCGTTAGATTGTCGCGAAATATGAGAATGTTGGATATTCAGAGAATTCAGAACATTCGAACGGAACGCACAATACGAAAGGGTAAAAAGAAAAAGTGGAGTCGAGAGAATCAAAAATAAATGTTATCTCCGTGACAATTTAACGAAAGATAGTTTTCGGGGTGGAGGAAAAAAAAGCCACCGTGCTGTGCGTAAGGAAAATTGATAAAAATTGATCAAATCCGAAAAGGAAGGGGGGAGAGACATTTATACGCTAATTGATAGAAAATGAGAATCTCGAACAACGAAATTTTTAATATCGTTTTACGTATCGAAAAACCATTATTTTAGCGAGAAGTCGAGAAAACCCGATATATAAGAAAATTTCAATTTGCTGCCAATTCATTTTTTGTCAAATTAAGCTCTCGACGAGCTCCTAACGAGCGACGGAGGAACTCTTTTTCTCTTGATTAATATTAAAATTGAAAATTCACGCGATAATTTTGCAACAGAAAGGTAAAGCAAGAATTGCAGATAAATGCAATATCAAGGATGATCTCGCGGTGGATGTTTAACAAGGTAAAAAAGACCGTAAACGAAATTGTAAATGGCTGATGGATTGAAACAAGATATCCAGTGACATTAATTGCATTAGTAACAACGCAAAGAAGAAAATGGTGTACTAACTCGATACAATAGTAACGAGTAGCAACTCACCCATGTGTTTTGCTCGCGCATTTTTTCATCTTTGATCTCGAATTCACTTCTCTTTACGGAATTATGCGAATTTTCCCATTGAACTTTATCGATAGGTTTTGATCACAGCCGACTCATCGGATGTGGAGATACACACGCACGCGCAAACTGAGCTTATATAATAGAATTTTATAAATGAAATTAATTGAACGAGTAATAATTACGAGAAAATAATGAGTCTTGTTTAGCGCAGCTTGTAAATTGGCATTAATATAATGATTCATCGTGTAGTTGTAGTCGCTTGATTATATCATAATTATCTCAACGTTTGTTTAGTCGCATCGGCAGAGTGAAAAAACAAAGGTATTTTCGCTTATCACTCGTAAAAAACGATATCATTATCTAGAATTGCCCACGTAAATGATCGAATAATCGTATGTCACTTACCCATTATCAAGATCAGTCTATTTTAAAGTATAACGAAGTAATAACTAACACCGCAATATAATTGATTTTGCCTTGCTGCAATATTATAATGTATTTCAATCGCGCGCCTCGAGAATTAGCCCGGAGTTTTGCTAGGGAGCGACCGCCGCCAAAAATTGGTCGTTTTATCGCTGGAAATTTGATTTTGGCCCCGAAGCTTTTTTACGTTCTCCATTGTGTGTTATCCCACGGGAGAATAAAATTGGAATAGGAATAGAGATGCAGCTGCTAAAGGGAAACTCGAGTATTAGATGCGTTATCCAATCATCGTCCGTGCCGGGGCTGATTCGATTGGCTAAAAAGCATTTCCATTCATTTTCAAATATTTTTCGCGGCATTATCGAATGGAGTTTTCTTAGGGTAGCGTTACACAAGCGAAGCAAGTTAAAACACTTATTTTTCCAATAGACTAGTGTAGCGTGTGGCGGCTGAGAACTTGAAAAGCAGAGAGAAATAGAGAAATAGGAGGAAGCGCGATCGAATAAAAAAGTTGGTCGCGCAGAAAAAAAAAGGTGGGAAAGCAGCAAAGTTTAATGGTGAAAATAGTCGCGCTTATTTTAAGAGGGAAGAGTAAATAGAGAGAACCACTGGAGGATTTATTAAAAAAGTATCGTGTCCAAGAGAGCTTTCTCGCCATTGCAAACATCGTCGTCGTTCACCCTTTCTCTCAGTCGAATCGATATTATTCCCTACGGCGGCGGCGAGTGCCAATCAAAAAAAAAGTCGAAGAAGCTACCGCGTAAAAAGAAATGGCTGATCTGGAAGAGAGAGAGAGAGAGAGAGAGAGAGGGGCGGCACAGGCTCAGTTTTTAAAGAGACAAAGACAGAGAGCGAAGGGGATAGATAAAATAAGAAAGCAGAAGAAAGAAAGGAAAGAAAGTATCAGAGCGGTGAAAAGCATGGGAAATTGAATGAAAGTTTATTTTACGGGGACGAGACGAAATAAAGGAGACAATAGTGAAAACCGCAGAAAAGTCTCGAGTTGCAAATTGAATTTAGCGGTAAATCCTACGGGGGGGTAGTGCGATGTGGATTTTGGAAAGTTTCATCTCAGCCGACAAAGGGGTTCGACGTGAACTTTGCCAGGGTTTATTAATGAATTAATGCGATAAGAATACAAGTTCTACTTCCTCCACTTAACGTCGTCCGCCATCTCTAGGAATTTTGCGCGCGTTCTCCATTGATACCGTCGATGATGATGGTGGTGGACTCCCCCCGAGGGACGCGTTCGCGTTCCTCCCCAATTGCATTTAAGTCATTTCATTTATTACAGTCAATATAGTCTAATGAATCGCTCAAGTCTCGAATTCTCCCCGAGCTACCTTCAATTTTCTCGCAATCGCTTCTCCCCTCGTCCTATTTACCGAGTTGATAAAAATTTCAAACTTGCTCATTTCCGCTGCAGGACTCTCGGCCAACTCCTGAAATTAATAAACGATTTCCGCGATGTTTGATGTAAGTGTATTTGTTCACCCTGAATCCACCCTGAAAATGTAAACGTTTCATGGGAGTTTCTTCTAACTTGTTTTTTTTTTTTATTTTTTTTTTTTTCTTTCTTCCCCGTTAATATTCCGCCCGGTCAAGGAAACCAGACGACGAAGGCGCGCGTGCATAAAATAAAATTTGAAGCCGCTATTCAATTTTGGATTTTTGCGAGACCCCATTTTAGCATCTAAAGAGAAAAATTAGCGGTAGCACAACTACGCGATCCCTCCTGCGCCAGCTGAATAAAAGTTTCTACATTCGAGCTTTCTAGAGTTATGAAACCGTCTCCACTGAATGGAAAGTAGTCTTACTTACTTAACTCACATTACAGCAATAGAATCGCAAGTGAGGTAACAATTAATGTTTTACAGATAAAGTTCCGAGTGAATTGTAAAGTTCGGTCGGTCGCTGCATATTTTATGACTCTCTCCGTCTTTTTCGGATCTTCCTCTATTTACGTAATTTGCTGATTAAATTGTCTCGTTGCGTAAGAGGGAACTAGATCGAAGCTAGTTGAGAAAGATTGTTCATTCTCTGAAATATCTGAAATGGTGGATCTCGTGGATCGGGAGGAAAAGGCGTTCTAGATTTTTCTACGGTAATTACATGGATCGAAAGGTGCCGCCGCCGCCGCCGCCACCGCAGCCACCGCCGCGGGCAATAAATCAAAGAAGGAAGAATCGAAGGCGAGAGCTCGCCGTAAGTTTTCCTATTAGTAAAATGAATTCCTTCAAGAATGTGTTTGGAGTAATCTCTGTCTATCTCTAGCTGCTTAAAATTCGCGAACTCGCCCGGATAGCGGATAAATATGGAGAGTTCTCTACGGTAGATGCGATAAAAGCGAGTATAAGTGAGTTTATCGCGGTCGGATTATCCTCCTGCGGCGAGTCAGCAAAGAAAAACGGCGAGTCGATGGGGGAAGGGAACGAAATCAGCGCTACAAATACCCTCAGCCTCCAGGACGTGGGGTAGATGCCATTTTGATTTGGTTTGCGGCCCATTAACGCGCTGGGGTACCGGGGCAGAGTTGTATTACCGGCTTTTTTTAGGCCATGCCCATAATTTCTTCCACGTTACACATTTGCTCCGTCCAATCTACGTTATTTATGTGCCCCATTATAGTCCCATATTTATATGTCGCTAAGTGGGGCCTTGCATATATTTTTTAGACAGAGAAAAGCTTATCGTGTTAATAGCGCGTGCTTTTGGAATCTCTCACGACTTTTGTACTAAACTTTTGCCTAAATTGGCACAAGTTATTTCTTCTACTACTTCTCTCCTTCTCTCTCTCTCTCTCTCTCTCTCTCTCTCTCTCTTTCATCTTCTCCCTCGCCTTTGCCTTTGCCTTTGCCGTCGCCTCTTTCCCTTCTTTCGGCAAATCATAAATGTAGTAAAATATAGTTGCGATTGCCAAAATATTGGCTGAGAAATGGCTCTTCCGAGAACCATATTCTTCAGAGTAATAGACTCGAGTAGTCGCCACTAGGCAGATGCTTCTTCTTTCTCTTTGGAGATACGAATACGATTTCTCAAAAAGCATCATGCTGGAGAAAAAGCAACTGGAGAAAATTATGCGAACTGACAGGAGAAACGATCGATTTATCTTCTTCACGATTTATCTTCTTCTGTCTTATTTACGCGACACGGACACCGGCAACTGCAAAGTCCTCGCATAATTCAAAACGTGCCAATTCTATTTTTCAATTCCGAATACTGACACGTCGAGAATGACTCGTCGTTAGGGGAGAAAAATGGCAGGAATAAAGCAGAAAATATACCCGCGAGCTAAGAATTAACACTACTTGATGTTTCTTCTTCGCCCGCTCCTCTCCTCCTCGTCCTCTTCTTCTTCTCTTTTCTCGCAATCTGCTGTTATCTCCGTTATCCCCTGGTATGAAGTCACAACTACGAATCTTTACACAAATTACACTCTGAATCCCTATGCACACCCACACGCATACGTACACGCACACTCATGCAAGTGAAGAGGTACGCACGCACGCACGCACTCACACATATACATTATGCCTTCACAGTGGAGCACTTCTCTTCAGAGATGAAATTCCAAGAATAATAAAAGCTAGAATTACAACTTCCGGGAGACAAGATGCGACTCTCAAAGTATACGAAAATAAGTGAGAGTAATCCCAGTAGCGAATAACGCTCGGTAAAAAGAAGAATGAAAAGCATAGTGGATCAAATCGCAGAATAGAGCAAAAGGAAGAAGAGAGAGAGAGAGAGAGAGAGAGAGAGAGAGAGAGAGAGAGGAAAATGATAAAACCAAGCGGGGGGAAGATTATAGGAAAAGCCAGGATTTAGTTACAAATTTGTTACTCACGGATCGCACACTGTCTGAATTTTCACTGTTTTCGGCAAACTATGGAATCGGTCGTTTCCTATCCGGTTAATTCCGCAAAATCGAGTGGAAGTCGAAGAATCGCGGAGCATATCCTCACGTGAAAAGGTAGACGAGGAAGATCCACGAGAAGCATGTGGAAGCCGGATGGGATATGATTGAATGCAAGTGCGTGTAAGAACCGGAAGTAACATGGAGGGTGGTCACGCGTGGCATTTTAGCGCCAAGTTTCAACGACGAACAACTGCTCGAACCTTGATAATACAAGTTCTTCGTGGACGAGGCTCAGCGAATCGCTTTATGGCGACTATTTCCAGAGCGCGAGCTATGAGCTCTTGGAGCACAGGAGGGAGGGGACGTCAGGGTATGCCGGCAGAGGGATAGGCGAGGCGGAAGGGTGAGGGAAAATGCAACGGCTCGGAAAATGTGCCGTTGCAGGGCGCCCTCGTGCGCTTTACGCGTTTCTCCCTTTTTTCAGTTTATGATACAGCCTTCTCTCCTTCTCCTTCTCCTCCTCCTCCTCCTTCTCCTTCTCCTTCTCCTCTTCCATCGCCTTTTCCTTGACGTTTCCAGCGGTAACGTCTCCACCGATGGATAATCCACCAGCAACGATTTGCTTCTTCGATTCTTTGACACGGCCTATCATCCGTGAACTCTACCAACAAATTCTATCTCTTCCATCTCTCTCTCTCTCTCTCTCTCTCTCTCTCTCTTCGTCTATCTATCATCGTACGTAGTTTCTATTTCAATTTGCTTCTATCAATGCCACACTCTTCGTCGTCCAATTTTTTTTCCGAAAAGAACGTGGTCCCGCGTGCTCGTGCTACTAATTGCTAATGCCAATGGGAGAGAGAAAGAAAACCCATCGTTTTTGTCCTTGAGCATTGTTGGAGAACAGATTAATTCCATCTCTCCGTTTCATCTGTGCCATTCTTTATTTTGCTTTTCGCGAGCAAACCGTGGAAACTGGATTACACCGTCTGCGCGTATATCTAAATTTTTGCGCTTTGTTTTGCACACTCGAGCTGATATTTCTCTGGGAACTTTTTCAAGGGCCACGTTTCGCGCGCAACTCACTTTTAAATTAAAGACGCGAAATTTCTGCGATAAGTAAACCGGTGGTTTCGTTCGATTAATTGATTGATTTTTTTTTATTCTAAATTAATTATACGGAATACTGACGATATATTTAAAGTATTTCGGAATTATTATTATTATTAATTCGATGAAAGGATATTCATTCTCGCGATCAAGTCATTAAATTTCATAATTCTGCGTTTGAGCGTGCAAAGTAAAATGGAGAGAATCGTTAGCGAGGTATATCTACTTTATCCAGATAAACCGATTTTACTCGAATGGCAAACGTGCCGGGGACACTGATCAACTTGCTCGAAATTTCTTATACGTCACGTATCTATGACGGATAAAGCACAATACCAGATGAGAGAACTGGATAATCTAGCAATCTTTATGAAGTACTTTGGCACACACACACGCGCGCGCGAGCGCGCAAACTCTACCTGTCTTATTTCTAATTTCTAAAATTGGAAGAATCACAACTTATAAAATAATAATTTATTCCATAATATATTTTACACGTGCGAAAAATCACCATAAAAATACAATTGCTTTTAATAATCTTTTAAAACAAAGCAACAAATATTAAATATCATTGAAGAATAAATAACAATATAACATTCGAGAACTCATATATATATATATAAATATTAGAAAATTTAATAAAATTTAAGAATAATATCACTGCCCGCATATATATATATATACTGTTTCACTATTGGAATAAATAAATATATTAATATTGATTTATATCAGACGTCCATCGGATTGTATGGTTCAATTTCGGTAGTTTGTGGTATTTCTTCTTCTTCATCCAACGACCTCGGTCTTCTGAGTTCTTTATCTTTAATTGCTATCCAAAGGTTCTTAACCTCCTCTGTTGCTGCAAACTCAATTTGATAAGCTGGATTGATAAATTTTTCGTACAAAGCATGACCATATCGTTTAGAGTTCATTAGAGGAACTTCTTTCTCCTTGCACCATTCATTGTCCCATACCGATGAGAATTGCATGCATTTCTCAACTATTGCTGCACAGATTCCACATAAAAACACATTGCTCAATCCATCGAGATTACTGAAGAAGGTTTGGTTTACTAATCTGGCCCATAATGCGGATATTTCGACATTTGGCCCTATTAGGAATTTGTTGACAAATCTGTCATGCCGCGACCAAGATTCCTCAGTGGTTTGCATAAAGGTATGTTTCTTAAATGTCTTTAAACTCACAAAAAGATTTTCTCTAGCCTTGGCAACTAAGGAAATACATTCCATTCCATTGCACATCAAAGATATCATACAGCCGCTATTGAATACATTGATCAAGTAGGCACGATTTTCTTGGTTCTTCCTGACAGTTACATATTTATTAAGTACCTTTGTAAATAATGTGTGTGCTTTATCTTCATCCTTCGATAACACTACTCCCAATGAACTGTAAAATTCTGGACAAGGAGTCATGAACTCGTAATCCTTCTTCCATAAAGAAATTGCATATATAGTTTTGTAATCTAGTTTAAAGGCTTCGTAACTCGTGTAATCAATGTCGTCTCTCATGAACTCCAAAGATTTCAATCCTAAGTAACCAGTTAGCCTTAGAAGACATAAAAAGTCAGAGGTGTAATCATTCTCCATAAAAGCTTCGGTCAGAGTGTTTACTACGGCATTTGCAAATTTGGATTTGCACGTTGAGGAGAAAGAAGGCGCTGTGCCCAAGTTTTTAAATGGTGCAATTTCGGCACTTAAAGTACCTATTTCGTGGAAAGGCTTTCCTTCTTCCGAAGGAAATAAGCGATTGAATTGAAAGACTGATTTATCTCGAGGAATCAATGAAATAACACACGAGAGTATGACAAAGGGACACTCCGTTGGTGTTGAATATCCATCGAAATAAAGTTGGTAAAATCTATAAATGACTAGAGCCTGTGTTCTAACATCATTGATTTTAGGAAAGAAGATATCATTACTGAGTTTGTTCAAATATTCATCCGACCAATTCCAGTTGGGTAGCTCTCCGTTCAATACAAAATCAAGAAAATTTTCATCAAGATCAGATGATTTGTGTAAATCCACATTCGCATAACTAGTAGTAGGACCACGTAAAGCAAGGTCGCCGTAAGACATTTCTATCTATTGCAATTGACCGAATTAAGCAATACCTGTAGGGAGAAATAAATTTCAAATTATAATCCGCGAAAGAAGGCAAAATTAATGGTACTATTATCGATTTCAATAATGACTTTTCTTCTCTCTTGTTTCGCTACTTTCATTAAATTTGTCTATAGGAGAAACCGAATTCTGAATATTATAAGAAGAAAGAAAATATTTACCTTCGCGTGGATTAATCGCACACGAAGGAATCGACTGTGTGTAAGTATTCGAAGAAGAGAATCTCAAACCGCCGTTACAACGATGAAAAAAATCCGCCCAATAATTATGTTAATATAACGATAGATCAATAGAATAGACTAGAGTGGAATAGAATAAAATAGAAAATTGAAAATTTTCGCAAAATGGGATACAGTACGAGCGTAAAAATTGTATAATACCTGAAAATATTTCTAATCAGAAAGACGAGAAGTGGGTAAGACTTCACTGGGTCCTGATTGCTTTAATAACTTTACTTTTCTTTCTAAAACTTTACTCTCTAACTGCGACTTCTCTTCTTGCCTAGCTTGCTGCTTGATAACTGGTGCGTAGGTCCTAGTTTACTCACGTCCCAACTGTATGTGCCAGAGAATATGTTCCGTTTCCACCTATTCCTATCTGTGTATACTGTTTGAATTTGTTTTTATGTCGATTCATAGAGCAAATCTTCGCTAAATAACAACAGTCTATGATTTACCGTATTCCTACAATTTCTAATTGGAGTATTCATAATTAATGATTTGAAAATCAAGCTCTTGTGAACTTTAGTAATTTTTACTATCACAAATTGGCTGCTATATCGTATCAAATAAATTATTGGCATCAACGATTCCTTGATATAGGACAAAAATGAGTAATCGAGGTGAGGGGAGTAGTCTACCGTGGGTCCAACTAAAGATTAAACAAAAGTTAAAAAGTTTATTTAATTATTCGGAGCGCGCATCGGTAATCGCACCCAGGACTAATATTATTGAGCATGTTATTATTATTAACTAAAAATTTGTAATATTCACTTGCAATATGCAAATCCATGTGGAAAATGTAAAATAGAAACACATGGAAATGAAATGTATACGGTGAGAGCATGCGCAACATATTTTGGTGTTCCTGATTGTACATGGCGTGAAAAACTTGAAAAAGTTGAATAAAATATGTTGAAAATCTCTCGCGAGCAATGAACATACGGAGGAAGAAAAGTTGCTTAATACTTGCCACTCGAAGAAGACGAGCGTACACATTCGTTGTTTTCTGCTTGAAGCGGAAGTGGAAGTGGAAGGAAATCGGAAGCAACTGTGATATACCAGGGCGGTTCGATTTAAATTTTCTTGAGTAACTGATACGACCGAACGCGATCGCTTATTGAAAACAGAGCTTTGCCACTCCTTCCTAACACAAACTTTATGCAGCTCCGAGGCTCTCCAAGTTTCTCACCGATCAAATTAACTCTTATCGTCTTTATTGCCCATTGTGTTTGCTACAATTGCTCCCGGCGAAGGTTTCCTCGCACGATTCACCACGCGCATAAGTACAGCAACTAACTAAGTAAATAGAGCTCCCGAACACTCGTAAAAAGCTAACGATTATTGCAATTCATCGATTCTCAAGAAGGGAACGGGGGCAGGGAGAAAGGGCCAAATCAACCAAGGGGATGAGTTTTCCCCGAGGGTCGAAGCGAGGAGGTTAATAAAATCGCTCGATGATTTCGGCATTCGCGCCGGGTTTCAACAAAGTCGACTTGGCCGGCTTGTTGCGTAAGGACCGTAACACCGTAACACGCGAGCACATGGCTAAATATCGCTCGTCCACGTTGCGAAAACTTTTGGACGAGCGTATTTTATGTGCCCGTCGCCCTCTCCCGTCCTGACTCGCGCATTTCAAGTTCTGCAAGATTCAGAACTTCCGTGACTAACCAACGACACTCGTTCAGATTTCAATGAATATGTGTGTGTGTGTGTGTGTGTGTGTATGTGTAGGATTTGTCCACGCGTCGCGCAAATGCACTTGTTACTTATGTATTTCATTCATGCATTCCAGCGACAGGCGCGCGCGCGCGCGTGTATGCGTGTAAATACGTTTTTCAATTTTACAATAAGATTTCGCAGAGCTCTCGCTACATCCAACTCTCCTCGACCATGCGAAGAATTTTACTGATGCATGGATGGAGAAATTTGCGCGAGTCCTGGATTATGTTTCCTCGAAGGTTACCGATGCGTCAGGAGTCTACACGGAGTGTTAGAAAACGATCGCGTTTCCTTTGAGGGAGAGGAACTTCCAACTCCAAGACCTCCAAATATCTCGAAGATCAAGCTTCGGACGAAAAAGTCGTAAAGGACCTATCGATTCGATTTACTTTCAGAAGCGCGTCTCTCCCTTTAACTTACACGGAAAATGCAGTTGTTTTGCAACACCCTGTAGACACTTCGTTTTGTCCTTGTTAATATTTCATAGGGTGCTGCAGGATAAAGGGATTTTTGCGGTTCTCGTTGATGCGATTCCAGCCGTGTAATTCGCGAATGCATAATTCGGTATAATAAATCTGTCGAATGGGAGTCTTTGAGTGGGAATCGACGAGTTCTTCCGGTTGTAAAAGGGATACTCGGGTTAGCCGGTAGGGCATCAGCAACAGCAGCAGCAGCACCACTACCACCACCACCACCACCACCAGCAGCAGCATCGTAGAAGACCATCGAACGGCGTACGTATATCGGCTTGCAGCAATCAATAGTTACGTCGGCGAAACTTAACGGCCGTTACGGCGTTAAATCTGACCGATACAAGCGCATGGCGTTATTAAAGCTACAGTCGCATTGCCGTTTCATGCACTTCCTGCGTTTGATGCCCGGAGGACCGCGCTTAGATTCCTGGAAACACGATATCCTCCTGTCGCTCCTTTGAAACTTGATCCTTTTTCATCCAAATACCCTTAAGAATACTCGAGAAGAGTCAGTCGGTGTAGCTTATACTTTCCCGCAATTTTTGAATAAGCAAATTATGCGAGAAGGGAAGAGAGAGAGAGAGAGAGAGAGAGCGAAGAAATTTCTTCAATTAAATGTACCTTTGAGAAATATATATCTCCCACCCATAACCTGGAATGGTGGATGAGAGTGCGATTTTTCAAGTTTTTTCTCACTCGAGCAATCGAATATCACGGTGAAAAGCATTGCCTAATTTCATCGAAGGTTGCGAGTGGTATCCCGCGGTACCAGTTGCGTCATTCTATAGTTTTCACTTTCCCTCGAACACTCGTAAATTTCAGGGAACGGATACCCCCCGAGTTCGACCCCGATTTCTTGACAATCGAGTAACTTACCGAAATAAGGAAAGTTTAACTCCTTAATCGACGTAGAAGTACAGAATACGAACTTTGGATTATGTAAGGTGACGCGGCGGGGCCGTGCTGCAGTCTTCCCAAGTTTTTTTTTCTTGGGCGAGAGATTACAAGGAAAACCTTAAGACGTATATCGAGGGTTTGATGGGAGTTCCATAAAATTTCTATTAATGCTTTAAAGCGTGAAAAGATATAGTGTCGATATTGAAAAAACATTGATAAAAGTTTAACTATAAAAATCATCGACGGGGTGGCAGGTAATATTGGTAAACAGAGAGGTAACTTCGAGAAAGTTTTCTTCGATAACCGTGCACACACGCACACACAGTTGCTCTCATCTCCAGTTACCATTTTGCCTCAGCAGTATGCGTCCTTGACGATTAAAATGCAGTATCAGCAAAGTATCGACTGTCATCTCGTGACAGTTGAAAATTGTCTTCGTCAAATGAATTCTTTTCATCCTCGTCAAACGGAATTGTATTACTTTGCGGCTAGATAAAAAAGTTGCGGTATCCTATGGGTTTTGTAATTAAAAATTGCCATGTATAATAGCAGTGGGGGGAGGGGGGGGGTCGAGAAAGCGTTGCTAGTGGTGGTAGCCTGCAGTAGGATTAAATGGAAATTTATAGATAACTTTTTTTTTATAGAAAGGTATTTTATCAAGTGTTTTTAATATGCCGAAGGCCACCTGCAATTAATAATTAGAATATAGTCGACTTATTTTCTAGTCAAAAGATATTTCTCCTATAAAAATATTCATTCTGTTTTAGCCTGCCATATTAGCCCTGTAGCCTACCTTGAGAATAAGCTACGGCTCTCGCTCTGTATTTTCCTGGAGCTTCTTGTAAAAAAAGGAAAAACCATGCTCTGCCACTTTTATTATTATCAGGGTTTTTAGCAGAATATTGGTTCTCTAAACATTTCTAAATAGCATCGAAAGCGTATAGAACGATACTGCTCCTGATAGCTGGAGAAGGAAGCGAATGAAGTTTTGCGCTTTTGTGTTATTTATTTAATAATTTCGAGTAATATGCGCGTAGCAGCTGCCTTGATGTATAAATCATATTAAATTTCTTCCTACAGAAAACAAAACCCATTTCTATAATTTCTGCCAAAATGATCATAAGAGAACAACTACCAACTGTTTAAACAAACGAGAAATGTAAATTCAAAATTATTACGAAAATCGGAATAATTATTCGCTCATGATGGAAAAAATAAGCAGGAATTCATAAAGGTCGGAATAAACTAAAATTTCAATCGGTAATTTTATATTCTATTTGGTGAGGGGATATTTAAACAAAATTTCAGAGTATTAGCTGGCCTTTTCACATGCCATTATACGTGTATCCTTTATGTCGATCTTTGAAAATTGCTTAAAAAAATCAATTATGCAATGAACAGTCATGAAAATGATAGAATTTCGAGACTTCCAAATGTATCCTGGCGCTTGTTCCTAGGCGGTTGACACTTAAACCTATGCCGATAGGAGAAAAATCACTGCCGGCAATCTCGCAAATGGCGAGTATCACCGAAATCACGTCGATTCTTTTGTTATCGCGTGTCTTTTATTCCAGAAACACAATGCTTGTTTCTAACAAAACGCGAAATAAATAGACAGTGGCTTCGGCCTCCGGTAAGAGTCGACGAAAAGAAAATGGACGTCGACATTAATATTTTTGCGCGACTCGCTTTGCCCCGCATTCCAACAGAATTATAAATTCCCGGCGTCAGGAATCCGCTATTTTAAAGTCATTTAAATAAAACACGATTCCGTAACCTACATTTTTTAGCGCGAATTTTACTGGAAGCTTTAAGAAAAACTTTTCTCCCGCTCGAAAGTTTTTCCACGGGGTGTATCGATTTTTCCCCCTCGTACAAGAGAAGGAACCCCTTGAATTATATCCGCGGCGCAAACCAATGTGCGGATCTCAGACCTTCCCCCTATTGTCGTATGACGGATGACGAGGGGCGTCATGGGGTTTGCGAAAATTTAGGTCGCCCATTCGGTGGAACCGGCAACCACAGCAACGTCTTTAAGACACCCTTCGTAATTGGAAAGCGTCGAGCTAAAATAACAAATGTACAAAAGGACTTGGCTATTTAACGCTTGCTAGCGAGAGTCGCTTGTTGCTGGACAATTTTCGAAAATATGCAACAATCCAGAAGGATTTCCTCGCATGTGAGTTACAAGCGAAACTTTTTACCATAAGCCAAAAAACCAGAGGAAAATCCTTGGACTCTGAAATATTTGAATACAGAACGGAAGAGAGAAAAATTTGTGGAAAGCGCTCCATCATAATGGAAGAACTGAAAGCGAACGATTATAAAATATGTTGGTGGAAATTTGAAAGTAGTCGGAAAATTTGAAACAAGATAGTGATAAGCTTTGTACTACGTGTATATAAGGACGATATATTCCTTTATGATATTCACCCCCGTTACCACGTATCTTTTTACTTTGCTTTCCACGACGAGCTAGCGGGATGCAAAATTTCAAACGAAAGATATTTATTTGCCTCTGAGCGAATGTGACGTAAACTGGAAAAGGATCCGAAGGATGTGGAGGAGGAGACGCAAAAAGTCAAAAAGATTTGACAATACTGGTTACCACTATATCAAGCTTTTATCAAGTATTCCTTTGCTTTCCATTAAGCTACCATGCCAAACGGCAAAATTGAAATCCATTAAAAGGAATTACCAACGCCTCTCTAAACGTAAACGTAGAAGAGGAGAGAGTGAGAGAATTAAAAAGGATATTTAAAAAATATCAGTACCGTGCTGCAAGTCAAATACCGTTCATTGGATCGAGACATTTGCCTTTTGCATTATCAATTTAGTCGCATCAAATATACTGCATTTCGTAGTTTCTCAAGATTTTCAGCTTAAGAGCTTAATAATCCAGAGCGTGTCTTCTCCTCGAGATTTACTGCAATGTGTTACAAACAGAACCAGTTGCCCTCACCGAAATTCCTTCGGGAGAGCAAAGTCATGGGACTTTCCTTAGATCGTCGACGCGTTAACGAAGACTACAATGTTCGCCAACAATTATGTGTGCGAATTGTAATACCCCTAGGACACTCGCAGAACGATCGCAAATTTTCGAGCTACGAGCTGGCAGAAGTTCAGTTGCGGTGTAGACAACGAGCATCATCCCCCTTTCCTCGCCATTGTCCAACAACAACGGTCAGTGTCAAATATTTCGCTAAATAGTAAAATGCATTATCTCGTGGCCTGCCAAATTATTATCTAGCAAAACATTAAATTGTCACTGCAAACCATTTCGTTATAAGCTAATTAACGAGATTAATCGGACGTAAATTGAATTCTGATTACCATAATAAGTGGTTTAATAATTTTACTTAACAAGGTTGATGTTCCATCCGTGTATAATCTACGTTTCATCGCTTTAATATATTTTCCTCGTCGTCGTTTCATCCCCCAAAAATAGCGGCGCGCGCTCTATTTCTCTTTCTCGACAAGCTTTTGCATAACGACGCACAAATACGTAGAGAAGTCAGCCCCTTTGATTGGCTCGAATTTCAATTGAGAAATGGAGGGGGAGCGTCGTCGATCGTCCATCCCGTAAGGCAGAGGACGAAAGATTGGCAATCGGTAAAAATTGCGTCAAAATGGCCGATGCTTTCTGCTCGGCAAATGTTGTTCCGAGTAGAAACGATAAATTTGAGCAATTCAGCAGCAGATATCTATGCGTCGGGGAGGAGGAGGGTGGCGTTTCACACTCGGCTAGCTGGAAATTTGAGCACGCGGGGGTCAAGGAAAGAGGGGGATGTTTGAAAAATGAACAATCCAACGCAGCCCTTCGTTGCGAAATGCCCTCTTGACAGAGGTTTACGCGTGACAAGGCCACCGACCCCGATTCCTCTTACTGGAAATACATACAGATCGAAGCTTTCTTATTCGGAGGAAACGCAACTTCCGATGAAATATCGCATCTTGCTGCGCGAGTAGTGGCGTTCGCTTAACGAAAATGCAATTACGATCGAATGGAATCGAGCGAGGACTGCCTAGGAGGTCCAAAGCATAATTACTCGCTCTAACAATAAGTAGAGAATTACAGCGTGGTCCATGTAAACCTCAAAGTTACTGGTATCGAGCGAGTTACAAGCTTTGTGTCATGGCGCCGCCATTCGGTTCGTATACTCGGTACGGACCTTTGCCGCCACCACCCACACCGACTTCATACGCCTGTCGATTCTTGGACGCTTAAGCGACAAGCGTCGTATTCGCCTAATCTTATCAAAGTTTCAGCATCGCGCCACGACGCCGACGATACTCGAAAGAAAATTCTCTCTCGAGTCTTCCACGCCAATGCATTCCACAAATGCGCACTCTCTCGTATTTCCATAGGCGAATTTGAATAAAAATATCAACGCGCTGCATTAACGAAACCAGGCACTCGAACGAAGTTTACACACACACACGCGCGCGTATGAAACGTACGTGTGCACGATAATGAACGGGCTTTGAACATGCAGGAGACAAAAGTTGCATTATGTCAAATTCCATATCAGACTCTCGTAATCTACGGGGAGGAGGAGAGTCTGGCAAACGACGCGGGCTAGGCTAAGAAGCGGCGACTATGGTGGCAAAATCCTGATCGCGCGCCGGAGTTTCCTGGGAGGAGCGAGCGTAATTTCAAACGGCCCGCGTCAAAGGTCGCTGCTCGAAATTCTTGGAGGATACTTTCGGAAAGTCACGAGATCGCAAGGACTTTTCCCAAGGAGTTTTGAGAAAAGTCGCGAGGGCAAGATCACACAGTTGCCCGGCAAGTTCTCGGTTCGGGAAAGTTTCGACGTCGCACACAGCCAGTCCAAATATTCATATCCCGCGGGAATGTGCCCGGTTGGCGCGCACGGCACACAATGCGGATATCTCCACTTATCTGACGGATCTCGCATCGCACGGGAGGAAATCGGAGAAAATCCGCCGCCCTTCCAAGTTCTCCCGCGGTACTTTATACCGGTCGCGCGTCCCGCAACTTTTATTATAAAGAAGCTGCGCATATTCCGCGGGGAGAAATTAGAAGGGATTTCTCACGTCGGAAACTCCGATGCGAAGCGACTGACGAGAGAGAGAGAGAGAGCTCTCCCTCCGAAGTCCTTGGGGTTCTCGGGGGTTCCGCCACCGGAAGTTCGCCATCCGCGGATTAGACACGCGAGAAAAAGCTGAGAAGATCTCGGATCACGTGATTTCTTCGCGAGAACAATTCTCCGTCATTTCCCCCCGGACGACTTTGTCGCTTGCCGCAAGCTTGCCGCAAGCTTCTCGTTCGAGCATCTCGCACCTCGTTAGATCGCCTTATTAGACTTTTGTCTAGAGTCTCTGACTTGGACCACCGTGTAAACGCGATGTTTCGATAAAACCGGTTCCCCCTTTGTCGCAAACACACACACACACACCGAGTGTGTGCCTGTATGCACGGAGGGTAAAGTTTCCCGTGGGTCTTTCGCGAATTCTACACGAAACTTGCTAGTCTCGGAAAGCAAAACGTCGAGTAACCGTAAACAAAAGGTTCGCGACACTCGCTCTCTGCCAAGACACAAGTACGACACGAGTACGTTCTTCGCTCTCTGTCGGGGAGCTGCAGCTGCAGCTGACAAACGTTTCCGGATGCTTGTTCGCGCGATGCTCCACGTTTCCCGCCAAGGATAAAACGACCCGAGTATCCGATCCGTCGGAAAACCTGGCAACTCCACTACTCGCTTCTCCCCTTCCCGACCACTCTGCTTCGCTGGATAATTTTATGAAGCAAGACGTTGGTCGCAGCTGCATCAGAAATTGCATCGGATCTTCGGAGGATCACTCGTGCTTCCTCGTGGATCAAGGGTCGCGGCTAATATAATTTGCAAGTCTGTCGAGAGGAAGCGAGATCGAACAACCGATCGCTGGCTCGGGAGGAGTAGCATGAAATCAACAACACTCAATTTGTAAGTTCCTCCTGTGTGCTTCTCGCGGAAAGAACTCAGACGGTAGGTAAGTAGGTACAGAGAGAGAGAGAGAGAGAGAGAGAGAGAGTGGTATCATCCTTCGCTAAAACTTTCAATGTAAGTAATGGAACTGTCTATCGAAGAGTTGCTTTGCTTCCGCGGAGAGGAAAGTTTTCCAGTCGTGTGCGAATAAGGCGAATGGAAGGTGCCCCATCCACCACCCTCTTCGACCCTTCAGCGGACGGCACGCCACCAATTCTGATTTAGCGTTGTTGGAAAGTAGTCGGGATTGGTCAACCCCGACCGTCGGGTGACAACCCTGAAGTGGAGCATTGTTGTCGTTGTTGAAGTTGCTCCCCGGAAGCGAGTCCCCCGGCAAGCAGCCTAATGACATCAGTGATTAATGCGAATAATTAATTTTGCGGCCGAGATCGAACGACCTCGATAATTTCGCGACCAATCGCCGGCCAGGTTGACCCTTCGACAATGCGCGGGGCTGCCCAACCGAAACGCGACACGCGCCTTGCGGTGATAATAATCACTCGAGCCAATTATCGCTGGAATCGAACTCGTTACACGCGGCAAACGTAAGCGGCTGCCTAGAAATGCCGCGCTCGTTACACGATACAAGCTAATTAACGGAATTAGCATCGGACAGAGAGAAAGAGAGAGAGAGAGCGGGTCTTGAACGGAAACCATCAATGAAATCAATGAAATCCAATCGAACAAAGATGGCCTTGCATCTCCTCCACCCTTCATCCGCCTTCCCATCGATAAAATTCATTCGAGTTAAACGCCGGCAAATTATCCGCAACCCGCAAAAACTCTGGATCAACGCAAAAAACTCTAGGATCGCTCTCTCTCTCTCTCTCTCTCTCTCTGATGAATCCAACGAAAGCACCGGGATGTACGCGATTGAATCGTACAAAACTCGTGTTTCTCCCCCGGCTTCTCTTTCTTGCGGAATTCCATAAAACGCGCGCTGGCAGCGGCGAATAGTGAAAATACGCAACGCAGCTATTTTATTGCGATTAAAGCGATTTGTTACGTTAAAAAGAGACACGTTCGCCTTTCTTTTTACAGCGGAGTTTCCTGGAGTAGGTAGGAGAGGGGGGGGGGGATTAAAATTATTTACGATACAAAGTTTCACGGTTTATCAGTTCGCTTTGCCGGTTCTCGCGATAAAAGCTTGCGCGATATCGACGATCTTCGTAAAATATGAGAGGGGCGCAGACAAAATAACTCGTGAGAACGCGGGGGTGGACAATTAACGGAAATTATCCGCCATGTTTTTCCTGCGTAACGACAACGCTCCGCTCGTTCGTTCGCTCGTTCATTCGTTATTTCTTCGCTAGTCGCTGTTTCTTCTACGTCTGTTTTAACGTCGTACGCACGCCGGCGATTATTTACGTATGATGAAATTGCGCGACGTCAGAAGGCAGCCCGCTAAGAAAACAGGAAACGATGTATCCTCGTGGAACAGTTTGATCTACATCGAACCTATCTTCCCTCTCTATGTGTTCTTCTCGACTCTTCTCGCTATTGATCTTACGGATGTATCGCTCGAAGCTCCCGAGTACTTGGAAAATGTAGAGTGTACTTTGGAGAAAAGTACACGAGTTGCCTTTTCGAGCTGTGTTACATGCTTGTTTAACAAACAACATTATGTTACAAGACTCCCGTTCCTCGTCCCTCGCTCGAGTTACCCAAGCAGCCGCACAGCCCCAACTCCTCTGTCTCCGTCCGTGAAATTAAGCGAGCGATCTTGGCCAGCTTAGGAATTCACCACCGGAACTTGTTCCGCTCCCCCCGTCCCTCCATGATTCCTCCATTAATTTTGCACATTCGCGCAATATTGCTGTCTCGCGCGAATAAACGATAGACAGGAAGGGATAATAAAGTGCAAAAAGAAGAGCGTGATCCGGGCGACGCGAATAATTCGCTCCTAATGAAATGGTAATCGGTCGAAGGTGTGGGACCTTCTCACGTTTTCAGGTCGTGTCGTGATGCTCGAGGAGGCCGAGGGCTGCCGACTCCAGCACGCGTGCGCTTGTTGTTCGTCGTCGCCTCCTTGATTAACCGAGCGGATAATTAATTAGACTCACCGATCGGCGGAGATCTCTCCAGCGATATCCTCCGCGCCCGAGCCAACTCGCGTCGGAAAGCTTTTTCCGGAAAGCGTTTGTTTGTCGGGTGAAAAACTTCCCGAACTGCAACGCGGTTCCTCCCCAATCGATGACATCGTTGTAGTCTCTCGATGAAATCATATCGCACGATTAAATTCATCCCCGTTTTTTAACGAGAAGATCTCGTGGAACGGAGAGTTCGAGCTAATTAGCCGATGCGTATAAATTAATCAAGCATTAATTCCGGGAGATCCCGCGTGCCGACTCCCTCCTCGTCTCTCACCCTCTTTTTAATTGGGGCGCGTGGCTCGTGCGGGCTAATAAATAATTGGCGAATTAACCGGGACCGGCGGCCACTACCGACTAATTCCACCATCAAGACTAACTGGAATTATTGGACAATCGAATCGAACAGATGGGGGACAGAGGGGGTTCCCCATTACGCGATTTTACACTCCATTCCGCGAACTTGCAAAATTCAAACTGACACGCGTTAGTTTAGTCGCGCGATTGCGATTATTACGTGGAATGTTAATCGCGCGAGAGAGTCCTCAGCCTAAATGATCGTGGTAATAATATTGAATGACGCCGAGAACTCTTCGTCGTTCTCGGTTCACTCTTCGCTACGACAAGATCGACGACGATCAAATTCTAAATCCTGAAACGTGCTCCAACGGTATTATTGTTATCGCTCTCGCTTATCGCGCTATTCGTTTGGCCATTAGCGGTTGGTTTATTTCACTATGCTTTTGTGGTTTGTAGAGTCTCCGAGATTTCTCTCGCAGATATTTCATTGACTCTCGGGTTAAGCGATTGCGTTAATTAATTCGACAGCTCGCATTCGTTAAAGGCGTCGTTCAGCTCCTTCAGGACTTTGCTATTTCAGCAAGGTAAAATAGGTCTCTGACAATCGATTCGATTATCCATTTCCGGCTGTACTCGACTGCCCGTCTCATAAGTTTTCGCGTCTCGAGGCGGATTTCGTTAATTCGTTTAATTAGTAAAAGGTCGTTTCGTTCGAGAGAGTGAGAGACCAGTTGGTTTCCGCGCTATTAGCCGAGTCGATGAAAAATTTGATAGTTTCGCCTTTTTCGCGGGATCGTTTGGCTGAATCTTGGCGAGAAATGGCAAATGGACAATAAGGCCGAGGATTGTTAAAGTTTATTGGTCAAGGTGGAATAAATTTTTGCTAAGAAACTATACGTTTTGGGAACAGCGTGTTTTCCTTGCCTTACCGGACCGGAGTATAAAAAGTGGTTCTGGCCATCCTATGCTGGATAAGACTTTTACGAGAGGCCAAACGTGCTGTCGAGCTGTCGTTTGACTGATACTAATCCCGAAATTTCGTCAGAAATCGCCCTTCTCCAGAAGAACATAAAAACTTGTTATACCACATACTCATCGCAGCATCGGATCCACTCTCCTCCTTCTTTTCGCCCTTTTGATAAATCTCTCTCGATCGAACGCTTTCATGGCTGTGTGCTCGGTATTACTTTCTTCCCCCCCCCCCCCCCCCGAGAGTGATAATGCTATTTTATATCTGTTATCTCAATTTCCAAAGAATCGATCTCCCCCTCCTTTGATCGCCTCGCATTAAACGTACATGACTAATACCCATTTTCTCATTTGGACTTTTCCGGTACCACCAACCACCCCGATCTCGAGCTTTTACCTCCGACAAAACTCTTCGTCTCCTTTTAACTCTGCTAAATACGAAAGCTAAATAAAAATTTGCAAAACTTGAAAATATGCAGATTCCACCGAGTTATTTCTTGAAACCTGCTGCAATTGCGCCTTTTCCTCGAAGATCGCGAAAGATCGGATATCGAGAGACTTTAATATTTGCACACTAGTCGCTGGAACAGATGTCCGAACATTTTCCCAATACTTTTACTTAATCGAGCAGTTGTACAAACTCATTTATTTCTTATAACTTGTAACTCCGAGCACGTCCCCCCGGTGACTGGTAAGACTGCTGCAGAATTGTATTCGCGATATTCATTCTCAAGTTAAATTTGATTGAAAATATTTAACGAGTTCGTTGCAAATTAAGTGAGAACAATTAAATAAGAGAAAAATTCAATTAAACAAATTAATAACTGAATGGATAAATCAATTGAACGAGCGAATCTTTAATCACCGACTCGATGGATTAAAACGTGGATTATCGGATATGAGAATGGAAATTTTTGCTCGTTTGCTTTACTAAATGCAAGGTTAGTGAATAAAAAAAAAGGGAGAAAGAGAGAAAAATATTTGAACAAAATATATACGTCACGGTAAATTAAATACAAATACACCGGCAGTGAAAGAAATTAAGGTTTCCACGTGAAAGATTCCTCACGCGTGTAGTTGCAACCAGGTGTAAAGATTTAATGGATACAAACTCGTTAGAAATTCAAGAGGTGGACACAAATTAAGCATTCAAAATATGAAAAGGTGAATTTCTCGCGGATTTATTTGACTTCCGTTGCGTACTCTCGACACTTTTCATTTCAATTTTTCATAAAAGAAATCATTTTCTTCGAGTGGATACTCGTAGAAACATATGGCTCACGTTTCCCTCGAAAATGTTCATGCTTTCTGTTTTTCTTGATCTCTCTCGCGACTCTTGAGATCGTCATTCTTGGACCACCGACACACGGATCCTCGGTAAAAAATGCTCTCTCTTTTTCGATCAATGTAGCACTCGAATTCGAATTTGAATTTGAGTTTGAGGTTGCATTTTCCACATCGAGAAAAGCGACTGCTGATACGACTAATGTTTCCAAAAGTTTCAATCAATCGCAAATACACAGGCGCACACGCACGCACACAGGGGTATTAAAACTCACGTGGTGGGAAGGTGAGAGAACCGAAAGTGGTAGCACCTCTCTGCCTGAATGCGACGGCAGGAAAGTAAAAGTGTAAATTGACACATCGCAGGAGGACCTGGGCGATGTTGGAGGAGAGCGCGGATCCTCCGACTTGGCCAGTTCGGAGAAACTGTCGGCACTGTGACGAGAACGAGGGGTTTTCTACCCCCCAGTGCCGCCACCTGAAGCCGCAGGGGGTCCTTCGGGAAGTCTGTGTGCGTGTGTCGATCTTCGTGTGCGCTCACGCTCGAGCCAGGAGCGAGCAGCGTTCCCATGGAGACACGCGCGCGCGTGCCGCCACCGCTTTTCTCTCTTCCTAACGCGAGTTTCGCGCACGCGCTACCAAATCCTCGCAGAAAGCCTCGTGGCAACAGGTTCGACTGGCATATTTCCCCAAAACTCCCCAAATTACCCTCTGATCGTCTTCCACTCGCCTTACGCTCTACGCTCCGACAAAAAATCACTCTTCTATCGTCTCATCGATACTTGTCGATTTTGCACTTTTGAATCGCGCAATTTTTGTGCATTTTCTCTCTGAAATTGGCACGATGTTTCATTGAAAATATCCTTTTTTCGATATCTAGATAATTCCTACGAAAGAATAAGGAGGAGCGAAGCCAGTTCCCAGCAGCACGACGCGAGAGTAGAGAGTATTGTGCACAGGATAGGGCTAGGTAGGATGCTGGGATTGTTCGGGAAATCAAGGACGAATGGTCACCCTTCCCTGGGCCCACTCAATAGCGAGCTTTCCAAGATCCTCCAGGAAACCCTGGATCCCTTGCCCCGGATCAATATCGATTCCCTCAAGATGCAGCTGCCACGCATCAAAAGCTTGCGCATAATTGAGACTGCGCTATGATGAACTATGATAGGATATGATAGGATGACCGTACCATGCTTATTTACGTCAATCCACCTCCTGCGAGGAGAAATTTAGAAAAGGGAGTACAAGGGAGGATCCCTTTTCTAGCGATTTACGTAAAATCCTCGAGATTGCTTTATTCCCCTGTTTCGAAATCGTTCAGACGTTTGCCTTGAAGAAATTATTGGTCCCATGAATAATTCGATTGAAATTCGACGTAGGCTCTCTGTCGTGTCTAATTCGAGTCTCGGATTTTCATGAATTTTGCAAAATTTCTAGATTTCAAAAATGATCCCTCAACCGTAATTGGATCAATATTAAGAAACAGCTACCGAGCATTGAACAGCTGTGTATAATGAAGCTATAGGTTTTAGTTCTTCGCTAATGTAGCGCATATAGACGTGCTACAGCGAACTGGAAACAAGTGCCTCTAATACGCGAGGAAGAGTAGCTCGAGTGATTATATAATATACTGGGTCCATATCAACCATGGTCTAATATCAACAGCGTGGCATTAAGGATAGCATATTAATTACACGAGTCATCCGCCTCTCTGCAACGAAATAAAGAGAAAACTTACGATAATTTATTGACAATGCCAATTAGGTAATAGTCTCTCTATTGTAGAAATAAATTTAATTACTTAATTTATGCTTTGGACCGATGTAAATTCATTACAGCTTAAAGGGGACCAAACTGAATTTCGGGATTCTAACAGAAGCGAGAGCATTGGGTATAATGTGAGATATTAGCGAAAGGATGATGATTTCTAGTCGTAATGGGACTGCACTATTTTGTTTCGTTAATCCCGTGGCATTTATCGAATCGCGTTACTCGGTTATAATTAAGTTTTCTTTGGAGTGGATTTTAACGGAGAGGAGGAGATACGATTTAAGACTGCGTTACATCAAAAACAGGTGCCAAGCGATATTAAATGCAAGTCAGTGCATAATTAAGCTTAGTGTTTCAGCTCTTTGTTCAAATGAGTTATACGAACACAGAAACGAAGCTTCTGTCAGTAGGGGGAATCAGAGAGGGTTTATGGTGAGCGCCTAGCATCATATTTCCAATTTTATTCGCTCAATATTGTGGTGCGAGCTCTTGAGAATTTCAGGAGCAACAAAATTATTCCATAGCATTTATCACGGGAAATCGCGAGGAGGCTTATTATCGAAGTCTACCGTGATATTTGCTTCATCCTCATTTCAATACGACGAACGAGACGCGAATCCATTTTAAACTCGAGCTCATTTTCCAAATTAGCTGCAGCGCCTGTTTGCTAATGTCGGAAATGAGTTACGCGACCAATCGACGGCTCCTGGCAACAGGTTACAGGATTGTAGAGCCCGCGAGATAATACAGAGTACAAAAAGGTTCCGCTTCCTAGAAAATTGATATTGATCACCAAAAATGTCGGCTGCCGATCAAATAAGCGAGAGTAATCACATTTTTGGTATTATTAAACTTTGAAGACGAAGAGGGGGAGTTGAGGAAATTTAAAATGATGGGGATAAATGAGAAAATTTGCAGAGTCTAAAAAGTTAAAAAGATATTTCGAATAATAAATCATGAAGTAAGTAACAGGGCGGAGAGAGAGAGAGAGAAGGAGAGATTACTTGTTGTGTGGTAATAAAAATTATCAGAGGGAAATTATTTTCTCGTCCGCTCTCCAGAGTCCTGGATGATCATTTCCTAACTAATTGCATCCCTTCTATATTAGTTTGCATTGAGGGTAGCTTCTGGTAGACAAATAAAGTTTACATGGATATTCTCTACTCTCCGAGCGACGAACATTCTCTAAACAAGAGTGTATTGTTAATTGGCAAATTATTAAAATTTACACTCCTTTCTATGAATTTACTCGCGCTTATTCATTAATTTGCTTTATTTGCTAAGAGATTAAGTATCACGCGTGATTCTCTCTACTAATGTCCATCTAATCGCGAAATTGCGTCCTCGACGAGATACCAACGCAAGATACTACAATTCATCATGCTGAAATAGTATTTGCGCGTGCATTTTAAAACACATAAAAGGAAGTTTCAGTAGCTGATGATGAATCCAAAATCACAAGAGTTTCAAGTGGTTGGTCGCAGCTGGCAAATCCTGCTTTCGAATAAACTTCCGCTTCAACAACATTTTCGCAAATTCTATGCATTATCAGGATGCTCGAGACACGAATACGTGAAACTGCCAATACGAATATTCGATGACACATTTCAACTATTTTTTTTCTTTTTTCTTTTTTCTTTTTTCTACCGTTTTTGAATACGATTTCCATAAAAAATGTCGAATATTTTTCCCCGTGGTAATATAAAGATTTCCAAGATGCCACATGAAAGTAATATATGTGTGCACGTAAAATAAATATTATTATCGAGTTTTATCTGTGACCGTAATAATGCTAAGTCGTCCAATAACCGTCGTCGTAACAGTGGTAATTGTCAGAAGTAAACGAGGATCACATAAATTGAAAAATGAATCAGGCCTTAGTGCCTGAAATCTAGGTACTAAATAAGATAAGATAAGAAGATTGAGGTAGATTAAGTTAAGGGATTATTATAATAGGGCTAAGATTATAGTAAGGTTTCCTTCAAAGTCATCGATATTAAAGATTCGAGGAGATAATCTTGTCGAAGAAACTATGAAACTCAAATGGACAAGATTCTAAAAGCAGGGGAATTAGGAATTAAGAATAGAGTATAAGCGAGAGGAAGTTCTTTCGCGCAACGCGTTCTCTTCCTGTTCCGATAGGCAGAGTAAAAGCATTGAAATCACCATCTCTATTCGCAATTTCTTTTTCTTTTTTTTTTTTTTTTTGTCGAATATCATCATGACTTTTTTTGCATTTATCGTAAATCAATCCAAATGAGATAAGTGAAGGAAAGGAAGAAAGTGCAAAACTGTAAGATGCGTTGGTTGAGGGATTCGACCCCGTAATGAGACTGAATCCTCGGCTATTGGAGTTTCTACACATACAAACTGTTTCTTCGAGTTAGCAGAGCGAAGTTCGAAGAATGCCAAGGAAAAACAACGAAATCTTACTCACGAACGGGAACTCCAGGGCATTCTCGTGACTCTCAACCGATGGTAACGAGGTCAAGAAGCTTTGCGAGATCAACCTTCTCTCTAAGCATGTGCTACACTTGTGCTTAACCTCACAAATAATCTTTCGTAATATTCTTCTACTAATAAATTCTGAGACCAGTCGATAATGTTTTGCCTCCTGAAATAAAGCAGGAAGTGGCGCTTTTGCTTTTGATTTCCGCTCTAAGAATTACTGTTTCGCCCTCCGACTACTAGATTTTTAAATGCTTATGTGAAATACTTGACAGAAAATAGAGAAAAAAAAGGCGCATCAACTGAATTCTTGATATTAATGCGGAAAATCCAGGCTACGAGACAATAGGGAACAAGGGAAAAATGGAAGTATATGAAAGCAATAAGCAGAAACGAGTTGGTGTAGCCACAGTCTGGAGTAATTACCAGTTGAGTTCCGCGATACGGTTGAGAGGAAATAAAATGAGACAAACAGGAGAAACGGTCGCCGGTCCAATAAGAGCGGAAAAAGAAGTATATTCCGTTCCTCGACTTTTGTTTGACGTTTACCAGTGATGCACGATGGAACAACTTAGAGACTTCTACCCCGTTAAATTATTTGCTTTCTCTACCTTCGTTGTGTGCGTGATGGCAAAAATTCTCATTATCAATTTCTCAAGATATCCCCGTCAGTTTGCCTTTGTCCGTCAAATTTATTAGCTTCGTATTTAGATTTTCCGCATGCGCGGATCCTTGGAATGTTAACTTTTCTTATATCAAAGATAGGGATCTTTTCTCTTTCTCCCTTTCCCCTCTCTCAGTTTCTTGTATTTCGAATTTGTGCAAATGCAATAGTACTCCTCCTAAGCGGACCAGTGATTTGTATAATATTTCAGTTTTTCTTTTTTATTCCACACCCCTCCCCCCGCACACGGGATACACGCGCACAGTAGTTGGAACTCGCAACGACCTATCTCTCTCTCTCCCTTTGTAGTTTTTGCCTTGTTTGAAGACCTTCGCGTCGAGGGTTAGCGGAGGATTCGATCGATCAAAGAAAAGAAGGGGGACGCCTGCTTGCCAGTAGCTTCAATCTTGCTTATCGAATCGTAAAGGGATGTAGATATTATTCAGATTTATTACGGTATTCATAACAATACCGTGAGCCACAGATTTATATTTTGCCAAACACTTCACGTACTTCTTCCAATGTACTGAAAAAATTCCAAACCAAGTCATTAATTTCAAGAGGATCCATTGAAAGGCAGCACGATTCCTCCGAGCGAAGTGATTCGAAAGTTAAGGAAAGATCGTCCAATTCATTGGTTTTTTTTTTTTTGGTGCTCTCGTTTGAGCAGCGAGTAAAATGTCGAAGGAGCGATTTTAGCGGTTTTTTGCGGATTCAGGAGTATTTTTTCCAGCAACTGTACAATCTTACATCGCCCAATAAGAATGAGTGACATGACTACCCATAAAGGCGGGGATAAACGTCAAAATGTGAAATCGTGCTTCTTCGGCGCCGACAGGGCTTTGCATCATCGAAGTTCGCAGATGAATGTTTCATCGGAAACCACATGCATATTCTATAGATCCATTGGTATCTATGTTTAATCCGGCTATTTTCCAATCCATTATTCAAGTACTCATAAGCTTTTGCATTATCTTTGGCGGGACCCAATTGAAAATTGATCGTGCCATTACTTTTAATTCTCTCGTTATCATTACGATAAGTAGTCGTCGAGACTCTACTCGACTCGAAATAGTCGATTGAATCGAGAGAACCTTGAAGAACTATATTCGAACGGAATAAAATTGGTTGTCACGTTAGGTACCGTGCATGCGTAACTCGGCCTTAAGCATATTGCAGGAATGTGTCAGACAATTATTGTACGCGAGGCCACAAATAGCACTTCATAATAACAATGAACCGCGGAACGGCCTTGCGTCATGGCATCATCCTACTAACATCAAACGCACATCAAATATGACAATAGGAATTACGTTTCATGGTCGAACAGTTCATATAGGAACTGGCCAATCCATCGCCGCCATCGTCGCCACCTAAAACTCTCCCCTTCGCCAAATCGTTGCTCCGGAGAGACGGTCCAACGCTATTGCTAGAAGTGCCCCTTATCCCGTGCCGTCCCGCGTTCTTTCGCAGTCATTTTAATTATAAGCAGAGAGTACCCGACGCGCGTGTAGGCGATGATGCACGTGAGCGTGTGCGACTTCTTTCTTTCATCTCGTAAAACCTAGGGAAAAGGATTTTACACTCAACAAAGTTGAGAAGCATCGTCTGGTACTCTGATGAGATACGTGTCCGCCATATTTTGACGAAGGGATGCCAGAAGTGTACCAGCAGCCCTACAATTCAATCGTATCGCGGAAAAAGCAAACGCGCCGAATACCAAACGCGTCCCGGGGCGTATTCGCGCGATCCGCTCCGTTTCTCTCTGTTTCATTCCGGTGTTATAGCTGCTTAATTTCTTCGATCTCTCGATCACTCCACGATTGTGAGCGACCTCCTCAGATTCCTTGGAATTTTCGTGTCAATGTACAAACCTGCGCGCCAACTAAACTCATTACGAGTTCCGATAGCTATTCGATCTTCGGGATTAGCATTTCTCTCGATTCCTCGCAATATGAAGTACAGGGAAAAGCTATTTAAAAACTGGGGAAAAGACCGGAGAGAAGCTGGTAAAACCGGAAAGTAATTTTTACCGATGCTAAAGCGAAATTTGAAGAAACACGACAGAAGCAGTGGTAAATAGACAGATAGGTAGGTAGGTGAAGCCACCAAAGCGGAAGGAAATTAAATGTTCGATCGGTAAACTAATTTATCGCTAATGTGTCGAGAGTGGGACTTTCCAGATATTAGGACAATGAGAGAGACACGCTGCTTGGCTGATCGTGAGACGTTTCCACTCTCATTGAATTAACACACGGTAGCTGAATATCTTAATGAGATCGAGACGAATCAAAGCTGTTTACGCGATCTTGAAATCCGAAACTGACAATTGAACGAGAGAGTACGAGAGTACTAATTACTATTTCAAATAAGTAATTGGAGTCTCGCTAAGAGTCGCTGTAATCGAGTTCAAGGACAAGACGCGAAGTAACTGGGTCGTGAAAAATGTCAGAACTCCAAAATGATCAATTTTATCGTGCAGTAATAAATTGCAATTAAGGTTTCCGTGCGGACTTTGCCATAAGAAGCTAGAAGCTTTGCTAGGAAAAGAAAAGCGAAGGAGATCCATAAATTATCATTATATTATATTTTTAAAAACTGTCCAAAAATCTCCGTCGTATCAAAAGGGATCGTCAGAAACGTTGTAGGATTTTCGGACAATTTTGGAATAAAATTTATCGAGTTTAAGTCTTCGCGAGGGAAATAAGATGTCAGGGATTACTTATTCCAAAGAGTATGCTGACAATATTTTGACGAAGGTAGATCGGCATAAACATTAGAGGAGCAAGCTGAACGGAGAGAATTGGGATAAGAAGAAGAAACAAAAGGGATATCGAGATCGTGACCGGAATAACGTCAAGTTTAGTACTGCATTGCTTCTCTCAAATAAAAAGTTCGGATCGATTCTACCAATACTCGCGCAAAATCTTGAACGCCAGTGATTTTTATCACAAAGACCGAACACGAGACTCTAGTCACTGAAAGGAGAGAGTCAGTTATACTTTGTTCGCACATGAGTGAATCATTGATTCGATAAAAAACCAAGTAAAACACTATCATAAATCCTATCGATTTTGGATCTAGAATTGCCATTGATCAAACATTATCTTTCGCGTGTTAACTTACGTCTCAACATCTGAATCATAGTTGATTTTAGGGAAATGACATTGTTGACGTAATAAAACATAGAATCTTGCTGCTTCGAAGACCGCCAATATGCATTTTCCTTTCAGGTAAATATTTGCCAAACGTTCATGGAGCATCCATGGTGAAGTAGCGGCGCATGTTTCTTCTATTGCATTTCGCATGTCCAGAAATCGATGCTGCTCTATGCATGTACGCGTGTACAGCCGGAGGCATATACAAAGTCCCGACATTACTAAATCTTTGGACTAACCAGCGATACCCCTAATCAGATATCATAAATTATTAAGATAGCTAGCACGAGTCATTGATAGAAATCACTTAGCCAACATATCCCATTAGTGTCATGAGAAGAAGTCTTTTTTAATGTGTAATGTAATAATTGGTTTTTTAGCCGAGGAAAAAATTGATTGGAGAGACAGATCCATCGTTAAACTTTAATTGTACAATTGTCGTTTCGACATCGCTTATTAGTCACCGCTATAATTAATCACAGAATTCGAGGTTCCGTATTGAAGTGTCAAGCTTGCATTTAATCAAAGCCCATTTAATTAATCTTGGAACAATATTAAGAATAGTCATCGTTTATCTTCATTATAAGCTCTTACAATTCTTTCATCTTCATTCGGTAATTTACTACTTTTTATGAAAGTACTTGTCAAAAGATGAGTCGTGGAAAAAGTTTCATTCCTATGTATAAGCTTTTTCGAGTCAAATTGAGTATGGATGTACAGGCTTCAAAGATCAAGATAAAAATAATAATCGTTTTGTCAGCTTTGAAGCAATGCTTTAAAATACCTTTTTTAAAGACCTGACATATTAAAAAAATCACCGTGTCAGAGAAAAAACAGTGTCACCCTTATTCCCGGTGGCTATGAAAATAAACTGGATTAACGGAGAATTTTAAAACTTTAATTAAAAATCATTCCAATTATTTTGTTATGAATTTTAGTTTGGTTATAAAACAATCTCTTTGCTTTCAAAGAATAAATACAAATTTTGAAATCCCAATATGGTTGATTTACACCTTTTTTTAATGGAGTGATTAAATAAATAGAAAAGGTAGACAGATACAGAGAGAGAGAGAGAGAGAGAGAGAGAGAAAAGAAAATGAGTTTGAGAATAAATGAAGAAAAGACTAGCAGAGGAGAGAACAAGGTAAATGAAGAAGGAAAAGTCGAAAAGCAAGTAGACACTGGTGGAAGGAAGAAGAACGCGTTGAAGCAAGAGTTGAAGATGAAAAGGGAGAAAGAGTGAAAAAAGGAGCAAAAGGGAGGAACCAGCTTCGTCATGCGGACCGGCCCCACTTGCCACTGTCAGCTGAAGTGATTTATTGCCCTCTCCTTCCCCTCTTGATAGTCCGGTTGTGCACAGCACCATAATACCCCTAACCCCCTCTTCTCTCTATCTCGCTTCGTCTGACTTTGGCTTCCGGCTGGTATTACGGGGGTCTTTCCACACCCAAATTCGCCAAGTCCGATTTTCTCGATGAAGTTGCTCCGAACAACTCTATGCCTTGGACAGGTGCCGCTCGAAATCTCCAATAACGAACGAAGGATGCAGGAAATAGAAAGTACTTCCAGTAACTTGAGAGGAGCATCGGAAAGATCCAGTGGCGCTTTCCGTAGAAATTTCTTCCCTCTATGGCTCCGATGAATCGCAAATAATTATCGAGGAGCGTTGTCCACGTTACATGGCATTTGGGCGAATAGTTCATTATCGGTGGGTCCATTCGAATTATCATTCGGTGACACGATAATTACATAATTACGAGGGTAAGCGCTGAAAGAGAATCAGAGAGATTTCGATCAGCCATAAAACACACGGATGCACACAGGCCGAAACCATAATTATATAATCGTCTGCATCTCCGCACGAAGCAATGCAGTGATATCGTAAAAATCAGCATGAATATTGAATTAGTTCGCTCCGCGTGCACGCGTGTGCGTTCACAGCTCCACGATGGCTTCTGTGAACTTGTTGCAAATTTTAAAAATTCTCCGAACCGGTTCAGCCGGCCTAATTATTATTATTTTCGATGATTTTCCTCGAATTTTTCAATTAGCTTATAATGATACGAATTATATCCTGTCGAATGTGGACTGAACAAACTTATAATTCAATAAACTAGTCGTTTATCGCACTACCACTTAGTGCCGTGACATTAAAAATCACCCTATTAACATAAATGAGAGAAATCGATAAATGATAAATATACAGTCCAAAGGTACGGGAATCTACGGGTTTTTCATCGACGGTGTGCTGCAACGCTCCAACTGATACGATACACCAGCCAGTCTCATTAATAATAATAATAATAATAATAATAATTAAATAAAGGAGTCAACGCTTCAAATTTTCGGAGATGCAAATGCAGAAGGATAAAAGTTGAATTTATCGAAGCACACGAGGAATCCGAGAAGCGAGAGAAGGAGGTGGCGAGGAGTGAGGGGTCAGGGGTGGCATTTATCGTAGCGTAAATTGCAACGGTCGAGGTACATAAATCATGATACGCCAGTCTTAATTATAGCGGTATTAATAATTATTCCTTTTTTCGAGAGAACTGCTGCTTAAGCGACAGCAAGAAGAGGATGATGGTCGAAGTAACGACGCAGACTTTAACACTGCGTAAATGTCTAATTAACGCTACAGGTCTCTCTTCCATACGAGCAGCTTGATTAACTGTTACAGTCCTTAACTGCGGCAGCAGCCTACGCTAATCAATTAACTCCTGCGATGCTCGCTCATCCTTGGGCCACTCTCGTTCGATGTTAAATTCATCGAGAAAAGCGTGGCGCGCCACGACGAGTGCCAGCGACACATGCTAATTACATCGCAAAACGTGGATCCTAATAAACGAAAAATTCCAGCATTAGCCCGGACGTGGATGCCGCTGAGATAATTAGATTCCACGCTTCCTCGGCTAGCTTCTCTCCTCGCTTGCTAATAAGCCCCCCTCCGAAACGAGCGCGAGAACGGCTTTAATTTGTAGCGCGCGTATAGGGTATACTCTCCGATAGTAGTCGACTAACAATGATTATCCTTTGAGCGAGCTGCCACCGTGAAATTAACTCTCCTGAATTATTTAACGTCTCGGCACCGTGGCTCGAATCCTCCTCTGAGCGAAACTTGCCAAAACCTCGGGGCCGTTTTGCAAATTCTTTCGCAAAGTATCGGCGCGAGGGTGGCGGCACGCGCCCGTTCCATCGCGATACTCCACGGATTGGGAGCAAGGATGTTGGCCTTGAAAATCAATTCGCGCGATGCCTGGTACACCTTCTCCATTGGTCGCGATGCCATTTTCAATAGCAGGCGCGTGTGCGTGTGCGTGTGCGTGTGCGGTGTGTGCACGATGTTGGATGATAATACGATGTTACGGGTCCAAGGAATTTCTCTCGTCATTAGAACGTACTCTTAACTAGAGGCTGGCAGAGTCTTGAAATTAAACTTCCGCGGGAAAGCAGGAGATGAAACGAACGCCACGAGACAGACGGGGCATTACGAGAGAAATCTGCCGCAGTGCTGGAGCGACGTTTGATAGAGCAATTTCAACTTTCTCGACGATGCTGCAGCAGCAGCAGCAGCAGCAGCAGCAGCAGCAACGGCGGCAAACTGTTACAGTACAGTAAAACTTACGAAGTAGCGGCGGGTAGTTTCGGTGTTTCGCGCGATCTAGGAGCCCGCTATTCGCCACTATACGCAACTGTCTAATAGATTCAGCTATGGGACCAGTTAGTAACCCCCTACCGACTACGAGACTAATGGCAAATTTTCTTTCCTCTATTCATGCGTCGGTAATACTTTTTATGTACGGTCGTTTGTCGACACTTTGCCTCCTCCTCCTCCTCGACTGCTTGCTTAGATTTAGATCCTCCTGCGTCAAGATGCTCATCGACGGAAACTTTTGCCTAAGTACTTTATCAAAGGGACTTAGTGTTCTCGTTTAGAACATTATATTAGCCTAAATGCATCCAAGGCTGTTTTCCTCGAGCTTTTGCTTATACAAATACCGTAAGATAATTGGGTTTATTTAATCTGTTTTTTTTTTTTTTTTTTTTTTTTTTTTTTCAACGCCGGAACTTTCCCCGAGATTTTCTATCTCGGGAGCAAAAGAATCGCGTTTCTCCCTAGGTGCGCGCAAGGCTTTTTAAGTGAAAAATACGATGCTCGGGAAAATATTCTCTCTGTTACGCTAGAAATATCTCTACTCCAGCTTATTGGCCGATACTTCGCTTATGAGCAAATTTACATGCGGCGAAATGAAGCTTTATAGATGGAGGAGTACCTGCTGCCGCGCGGTTTTCACCCTGGCACCTGTGCGTAATTAGTGCTTTCTTAAGGCTCTGGAGAACGGGAAATTGATAGAATGGATAGAGTCGACGAGGAGCAATGGTACGTTAAGAAAACAGGATATCTAGTGTGCTACCAGAGATTCAAGTGGGATGATCGATCGGCAAAATGGCGACCTATGGCAGCGCGATCAGAAATCGTGGCTTGCAGATTGCGCGTGTACGCGTAGGAGCGAGGCAATTACCAATTACGAATTACTGGGCATTAGCATTTCATGCAGTACCAATGCTTCTTTGTGTGTGTTTGTGTGTGTGTGCGCGTTGATGCCGCGCACAGCTTTGTAACTTGTAAGCCACTGCATTAATTCCATCATTATATGGTTTTACTGCCATTCATTTCCCAATAGCTCGTAGTACACCGTTGAAAGTGCTCGATATCATTAGCCCTTTAACTCGATCGTAATCAACTTAAACGCGAGATTAGATATTTTTCGATCCCCTGTCAAATTATAATAGAGTGATGCGATATTACAGAGGAGAGAAAACACGTGTATGATAAAGGAAAGATAGCATTGTACGGCACCGGTGTGTGCGCGCGTGTGTGTGTGTCTATAGAAAGAACTTTCTCCCGTCATTGGCGAAGGAGAGTAAATGTGGAGAGCGGGCACCTGAGAACACCTCTCCGTAAATTGCGTCGACTCGTAGAGATTGGGAAATCCGTAGGAAGTGCGAAAAGAAATGATGCAAATTTACGAGCTACCAAATGAAAACGTTCTAGAAATAGAGCCAACAGCCAACTACGGAGATTATGACAGAGAGTTCGGAGTTGAATTACTTTAATAAGTGACATTATATCGACGAATGATCCGAGCATAATTAAGCGTTTCGCGTTACGACGCATAATGGTCGAGGTGAAAGTATTGTTTGCGAATTCACAATGCGAAGTGTATTAAGGCGAATAACCAATTTGGTTAGAAACGTGCAAGTGCGAAGTAACAACCGAAGGCAGAAAACTTGTCGGGCATCATCTTAGGTTTCGCGAGCTCCTGCCGCGAGCACTTTCTCCGCGAGGTTCAAACAAAGAGCGATCGTCGAGAAGATTTATGAAAATCTCAACACGGCTTCGTAAATCTGTCATCTCACTCTCGACGCCAGGAAGTGTGTACGGATGAAAGATGCTTCTCCGCGAAGTATGGACGGAGACAAGAGCAACGAGAGAGGGGTCACGACGAAAGAGCGGAGGAGGAAAGAGCAGAAAAGGAAAAAGATGCGTTCGCCGTGGAAAAACAGAAAGGGGAAAATTGCCTGGTGAGTCGGGGCTTGTCCGACTAACGATAACTATCAGTCAGTGCGAAGACAATAAAGCAGCGTATAATACAGAACCAATAAAGGCGGAGGAGGACGCGAGGGTGAGGAAAAGATGATACGGACAATATTGAGAAGAAGAGGAAGAAGAAGAAAGAGCAATGAAAGTTTACACGCTACACACCATCCGTAATAAACGCCTTGGAAAATGGAGTTGGCAATGACTTTATTAGTTTTATGAGTGAAATTTAATATTAGGCAACGGGGAACAGTGGTTATCGCGCGCGAAATAGCTTAATCAAGCGTGGCCTGTCGAGAAATAATTGAATTAGTATTAAACTGGCCCACACAGCGCGGTTAGGCTGGCTTTATTTCGAGCATGCAGCGAGAGTAAAAAGAAACATTGGATGGGAGAGAGTAGTAACGCGCGACAAAGGAGTCGTTCTGGACTGCACAGTCAAGAGAGACGACGATGAACTTATTGGATTCATGAATGGGACCATGCTGGATGACCGGAAGAGATATTTCTTCGGCGAAATGGACTATTGAGACGCAGCCATCGGACTCGGCGATCGTCCAGATCGAATCGGAAGTGCATTATAGGATAATTCGCGGGGTTGCACAATGCTTGCATTCCGAATTCCGCAGGTGGACTCGATAAAAACCGATCAACGTTATTTCGTTTTGCTGCTTTTCTCTACCTCTTCTACCTCTCTTTTTCTACCATACGCTTGAAAAGCGACGCGTTTTCGGCCGACTCCCGACTGCGCCGGATGAATATTTATGCGGATTTCTTGGAGTGAGCGCGAGACCGACCGCTTTTTGCCGAGAGAAATTCAATTTATGACTTCATCTCCGATTTGCGCGCGGCGAACGAGGGCCTCCACGAGAGCTTAGGCCGTCCCCCATTTGCATTTGATATTTCTGCCGGTGATACCATGAAATTTTGCGAACGACTCTATTGTTACACTTTGTTGCTGCTGCCGGAGCTACTCTCCGCCACTACTCGCCTCTCTTTTCCATTAATCTTAAATTCTAATTTCTCGCGAATATATTATTGGGAGTTTGAGAGTTGAGAATAGATCGATTCGGAGATTTGCTCGACATTACCGAGAAGAGGCGCCTGCTGAGTAATCTCCAAATTCGATCCGATGACTACTCAAGTGAGAAGAAGAGGGGGGATGGGGGGGGGGGAGAGAAGATGGAGAAGCTTTGCTTCGCTCGAGAAAAGCCAACTAGCTAGAGAGTAGGATTGTGTCGAGAGCTTAGAGAGACTTGGGAATCCCTCCGTATTGGCATATGCGATTATTGTCGAGTGCGCGGACCAATCAAGCCGCAATTACGCACACCGTATACACACCGCGCTCTGACTTTACGGATTAATGCCAATAACTTATAATTATAGTCAGATGCATTCTTCATTATTCAGAGCAACCTACGGACGTCCTTGGATCTGTCGGATCTACCGGCTCTACCGCATTAAGTAGTCTATAATTTCTACAGAATTTCTGTGCGAGTAAAAATAAATCGTAGCGCGGTATGCGAAGGTACTAATGAAACGTAAGAGCTCTATGATGCAAGTGCATTAAACGAACCATACATTCATTCGTATCAGTCAAGTCCTCCACTCTCTCTCTCTCTCTCTCTCTTCACTACTTTCTTTGTGCAACACGCTCACTAATTTCGTCTCTATTTCAAAGTCGCTGTCAGGGCTAAATTTTTTCTTCCGACGCGCGACGACGCACCGCTCCACTCTACGCACGAACTTATCGTACAATTTAAAAGTTTCAACACGCGTCCTCGTGCTCTCTCCGAGAAAACTCTCCGCACAGTCCGAGAAAAATATATGCAAGACTCGCGGAGAGAAAAAGTCCAGAGCAGGAAGAAGGAATTCCACGCAGAATGTTTAAACAAGGGATCAAGGTCGTATCCCCAGCAAAGTGGAGGAGCGCGCTACCAGATGAAAAGATACGAGAAAGAGTCTTTTCTATACGAGAGATACCAAAGCGGAATGTCAAAATAAAAGATCTACCTGAAAGAGGTAGAGTAGCCAAAGTATCGAGATAAAAACTGTTTGCAGGAGGTACGAAAAACAGATCAAGATAAAAATTCCAGTCCTCGGACTAGGCAGAAACTCTGAAATGGAACATGCATAAAAAGGAGGCTCCTGGCTCGAATTCTGTATGGAGAAGCGTGTGAAGCGTGTGGAGGAGCGTGTGGAGCTCGTGGGTGAGCGGGAACGAGCGCTATGGTGGAAGAAGGTTTAAGCCTAAATCCTATCTAGCGATCAGGAATCACTTTCTTCCACACGTTGAAGAATACGCTCGGTCCCCCGCGCGCGCGACTGCCGCGGCAGATAATATATAAGTTAGCACACAGCTTGAATACACGTTGAGAAACACGCGTGCTCACGGACGACCGAGAGTGTCCGTAGATTGCATATGAAAGCATCTCGTGGCCCTTGGCCTCATGCATAAATGCATTGCTCACATTGTCAGACGCTGATACACGTAGTTGTCACGGACTGACATTATAGTCGACGACGCGATACCGCGTCAAAGTGCTCGCTCGCTTATGCGACCAAAAGAAAGAAACAATTCGAGAGAGACTCGGGGGAGGCAAAAATCAAAGAGGGGCGCTTTGCCGAAAATTAACTCTGGTCCAAAACTGAAGCGTCGTCACTTACCGTGAAGCCGATGCCCACTGTGGCGGCGAAATTTCTCGGCTGGAATCGCCCCGTGTCGAATTGCACCAGGAGGGAGGTTTTCCCTACGCCACTGTCGCCCAGGAGGATAGTCTGCGAATACAAGCGAACATGGAATTTCCTATTAAAAATTGCAGTGTCGATCGAGAGGGAGCTATTTCGCGGGAAGATCGAACACCGCGATCTATCGCGCGCGTAAAATCGAGCAGCGCGCTACCTCAAAATCACGTTTAATTGAAATATTTCCAAGACGCAAGCGCGCATCGTCATATTTCACCTCCACCGAAATATTTCGCGCACTTTTCATCCCCCATCCCTTTCAGGATCTCGCCTCAGGGGGAAATGGGGGAGGCGATTTTGATAAGGGCCAGCCAGGGAAAAAGCTGCGGCGAATCTCGATTGGAAGGAGCGACCGGGGGTGTTTGCGGTATTACGTCAGAGGGGAGGAATTCGTAGGAAATTCGAAGGCTTTTGACGCGTCGCGTCGAAGGGTTTCGCGCTTTATCGTGAAATAGACTCCAATTATCTTGACTGGAGCCACTTTGGAGGGACTCGAACAAAGCTGCTACCGCGGAAGATTACAAGGACAGACAATGAAACAACACGCACTCGAGACAAAGGGAAAAGGTGTTTGGTGGCGAAGGAACGGCAGCATAAGTCGGGGACGTTGGAGCCACACACGCTTATGACAGGTGTGCCTTGCCTCCATTGTGGCGCGTAGCGCGTCAAGTCCTTCTCGTAAATGTCGCTGAACGATCGCCCGGCGAACAATGACTGTTAAATGACAGCCGCATTTAACACTCTCCCTTCGCAGTCGCCGCCTACGACGGGTCTGCCCTGCCTGCCTGCCCGGGTGCTCGCCCGCTTACCCGCCTGCCCTCACCCGCTTACCCGCCTGCGATATATCGACGATGCCCTACAACCTTCGAATGATCGCACGAGCAACACGCACCGCGATGACTATCGTAAAATTTTCAACATGGTGGAGACCGTAGGACCGAATAGGGTCCGCACGCGCGATCCTTCAAACCCGACGACGAATCCTCTAACGCTCTACTCCGCCATCTTGAAAGAAGTAGCTGCTCCTTTCACCGGAAACCTCGGAAGGTAGTAGGTAGAAAACGGGCAATGGGCAAGTTTCGAGGACGAGGGCTCCAATTTTCTTGAACGAAGAAAGAGAGGTCGAGAACAGTCTTGAGAATGGGGGGAAGGAGGGGGAAGGGCGAGGCGCGATCGAGAAAGAGGAGCAGAGAGACCCTCGTGTCTTACCCGCGCTTTACACCTGAGGAATAGCTGTTTTTCCCTCGCACTATAAATTAGCCCATCTTCTCGCATAAAATTTTATTGCTACGGTTAACGGACCCCCATCAAAGTGACACCCACGCCAGCTGCGGTATATATCCCTGCTGCGGTCCCGCAGGTGCCACCGCCACTCGTAATGTAATAATTTGCCTGCTGCACACGGCCCGGGTCAAATGCTAATCGCTTACCTTCCGCCAGGAACCTTCTTCAGCTACAGGTGTCATCGCGCCAAAAGGGAATCGCAGAAATATTGCAGACAACTCGGAAGCTGCGCACTCGCCCGCAATTACCTTGATTTATGCTAATTGAATCTTTAGCCACCTTAACCACTACCGAACTTGCAATTTGTCACAACCCCTCTCCTCTCTCCCCATTCAAGTTAAGATGCAAATTCGGTGTCTCGCTTGAAGCTTGGGCGTCGGCGTTTTGGCGAACCATCTCTCGAACCTCTCGAAACAAATCGCTTACTTAAACAGTATTGTCGGTCCACGCGCAGCTTCCGCAGGATGCGATTGCGCGAGTTCTCTTAATCGTAAAAGAGAATCAAGTGATTTGTTGGCTAAAGTTTACTAGCTATAAAGTATCGGGGGACTACCGCGATGTCAAGGAATACGCGCGTCGCGCAGCGGTGGCAGCTTTCTCTTTTTGCCGAACGGCCAAGATAAATTGGAAATTGTTAAGTAAGAATTTCCCGATGGAAAGAAGCCTTGAA
This sequence comes from Sclerodermus sp. 'alternatusi', assembly GCA_037305995.1. Taxonomy (NCBI): domain Eukaryota; kingdom Metazoa; phylum Arthropoda; class Insecta; order Hymenoptera; family Bethylidae; genus Sclerodermus; species Sclerodermus sp. 'alternatusi'. The sequence goes on along the minus strand of CM074553.1, from coordinate 5,520,546 downwards.
ATTTATTATCCTTCTCCGGACATTTTCGATCAACGATCGAGAGAGTCTGTGCGATAGGTAAAATTTTCAATTTACACGGGATCAAAAGCAACGAGGGAGGGGGGAAAAGAGCAAACGAGCCAAGTCAGCACGAGGAGAGTAGTATCTTTTCTCGCGATGCTTTAAGTTCTGTTCTGTGCGTTGGACAACTCCAAGGACATATTGGTTTTCGCGCCAGAACGAGCACACTGGCGACGAAATCGATAAAATCGTTTCGGGCCGCATTTAAGCCTCGATGCGCCGCCGAAATTTCGCGCCACATAGGGCAGGTGTAAAAAGTGGCTTTGATGGAGTAACAAAACAATTTTGAAGGGTGAGAATCAACAGCGAAATTCAATGCAGGTAGCATCTGAGTGTAGCTACTTTGATCGAACGAGCAAACAATTTTATACACTGAGGACGCCCCCCCCCCCCCCGGTGGTGGTAGTGCGGTGACGCAATCTTTTCCTTCTCTTTTCTCTTCTTTCCCTTCCCTTCAATTATTTCGATTTTAATTTCCTTCGAAACCAATGCTCTTTTTGTACGTGCCGCGTCCTTATCGTCCTCGTGCGTTATCGCAACATCCGCGACTACGAGGGTGGTCTATGGAGACCTTGAAGAATTACCGCCGATCAATTCCTCCGGGAGGATGGAATAATGCAGGATGAACGATATTACTCCAGTTGCTTCTGCGATGTCATACTGAAAATAGAATATCAGAGCGGTCGCGGTAGATCGCTGTGAAATGGAATCCGCGATGTTGTGTCGGATTTAGAAATCTCGTTTTTCACGACGTAACATCCGCGCTGCCAGCGTAGTCTTCGCTATTTGTCGATGGGGGAGGATTTATATTCCAGGGGCCCCAAGGCGGCGTCCCTTCATCGAGAATTTCCATTGAAAGGCTCGCATGACCCCCGGAGGGTGATCGTCACGAGTGTCGACGAATGTATCGGCCTCAGGGGCGGAGAAACTTAATTCACTGCCCCCCCCCCCGCCGCCTCTTCCCCGTCTCCTTCTCTCCTCTCTCTCTCTCTCTCTCTCTCTCTCTACCTACCTACCTACCCCAGCCTTTGCCAACTACCTTGTCAGCTTTGGCACCCTTCCACTCAGACCAACCCCCTTTTCTCGTTTTCTAACAAACCCTCTGTTCTTACCATTTTTTTTCTATCCCTTCCCCTTCTTCCTAAACAACCCTTCTTCTATTCTTTTTCTCTAATTCTCCTCTGCAATCATTCTCCCTTTAGCTTCCCTTTTCGTTCGACTTCTTCCCTACCCTGTCTACCTATCTGGTTTTTATTACTTTTTCTCTAATTTTATCTCATTGCAGTCGTACGAGCCTTCCCTTTCCAAGGAAGAATCTCTCCTCTTCTCCTCTCGTCGTTTTCCCTCTTAACCTTTCTCGACATCCGACTGAATCAATCTGGCTTAAGAACACAGCGGTTATCGTCGGCGAACTATCAACTCGAGAGAGATGATAGTTCTCTCCTTTCCACAGTCACATCTCACATTTTCACCTCGTACCCCGTCGAGAATCTCAGTTACAAATTGCTACGTGACTTTTCTTGAATTTCCAAAGAACTCGTTCCTTATTACAAGTATCAGTCAGTCCCGGTCATTACCAGGCGTCGCTTTGAAGTTACGCGTCAGTCAGTCATCCCTTATGGAAAAATGCATGGATCGTATAAAGCATTTATGCACGCGTGGAAATATAAAAAGGTTTTTCAAGAATTTTCGAGAAAAACGACAAAGGTAGAGCAGCGCGGTGCATAATTATTGATAATAAAGTAGCGGGACGACCGATGGTTTCAGCGAGGAAAAAATGAAATTTATAGCACGGCTAATCCATATTCAGTCAGTATGATCGGCCCGTTTATGAGTGGCGATAATTAACTTTCCCCCGAGTTGCGCGCCAGGGGCTCTACGCAGGATTGGACGACGATCGAGATAATGGGACCGCAGTCGTTAACGCGACGACATTTCTGCAACGAATTCGTAGCAAAAAGTGAATTCAGGCCGGCTTTACGGCCGCAGATAAATTCTTCGCTCCGGCCGATAAAGATAGATACGCTCAGGCGTTCACTGAAAGCAGGATCGCAGAAAGTAGTCCTCACTTTCACCCGCTTTACGCGACTCTTCCAGTCATACGTATACTTGCCGCCGCGCTTTTCACGCTGGCCTGACAACGATCGAATTCCTCCTCGCGCGCGTTCGCTGGAATTGCGCGCTCTCCGCAGAGACGAAACCCCGTTTCTTCGACGGAACGAGGATCGAAGGGACACGCGAGAAAAGTTGCGACACTCGCGTTACGCAACAGGCAGAGTCGTTGAAATTCGTATCCGGGAAGACTTAGCGTTGGCAGAAACCAAGAGCGAGGGAGAGAGATTCGCGCGAGGTGTCGACGGAATCGCCGATAATTTCCGGCGAAATCTCGCGATATTTTTAGAGCGCGCTCGCGTTTTTATGGTGGTTGCAAAGTACGAGATTTGAAGATCGGGCAGGACGAGCCGAGGATCAAAGTAAACGACGCATAAAAGATTTTTGTGGTTGGAAGGAAAATCGAAGATGGGTGGGTCTCCTAAATTATACAGAAAAAGAAGGCGGCGCGAAGCTATAAACCCGAAGCCGCAGACTCCTTCGAACGTACACGAGCGCTTCAACATTTCCAAGCGAATTTCGTTGCCACGCGCGTTACCGCGCCAAAAAGAGATCCACGCTCATCTTTATTAATTGAATAACTTGACCGGCCGGCTGAATCGCCCGGCCGCCCGGTGATCGTCGACTTTCCGAAAACGCTCGGGCATATCCTCGGGCGCGTTATTCGAGGCATTCGCAAACAATTTCACTTTCCTCTCCCCGGCGGACAGTGAGGAACTTTTTTAAACAGAGATGTTATCGTCCGTCCATGGTATTTCTCCATATACGGTAGAAATAATGATTAAAAAAGAGTAGAATAAAAACGCGCGCACGGGAGGGTAACGCGACACAAAGACGTATCTTGGAGCGAAGAAAGAGGGGTAGGACAGAGAGAGAGAGAGAGAGAGAGTAACGATAAAGGATCGGTGTTTATGTCAATTTTAACTGTCGCCGCATGCTGCGGTTTCGCTCATTTGCATTTCCATATGCAGCTCGTGCGACCTTTGCGCCTTCGAACACACATAGCCGGGCGCATTGTGCGGCTTTGACTTTTCGTGGTTGCGCCGCGGCGCCCGCGGCGTCCAATGGCGCGACAAGGTCGCGGACATTCGTATGCTAATCGTACCGAGAGCTCCGCGGGAGAGAGAAAGTCAGCCGAAGACAGCGAACCGTAGGAGAGTCTAGAGAACCAGACGGACCAGACGTAGATAAACGGGCTGGGAGAACGATCGACTTGCGAAGGGAGGAGAGAAGAGAGGCACTCGCGTCTCCCGCGGTGCACCACCGGTCATCTAAAATCATAATAGTGCGATCTGAGTGAGATGGTCCTGAAACAATGCGTCCTTGATCATCGATTCGTTTGGGAATCAATCGCAGGGGAAAAAACTCACCGGGAATCGAACGTCCTTGATGCTCTCGACCTTTCGCGAGAGAGAGGGATAGGGACAGGAAGTCCGCGAATGAAGGATTTCGGCGGAAGTGGTAGGAAGGAGAGCGTGAAAGTCGACGGAACACGGATAATCGTGTAGGTTGCATTCGAGCTGTGCTCCTGCAATGCTTACGAGTCCTCGAGGAGAAGTCGACATGGTATACGCGCGCGTTACACGTGTGTTCGCGGGAATAAACCGCTAGGCTCTACACACTCTACCAGTTAATCGCACAACCTCGAAAACGCACAGTCAATTACACGTGCGCGTGCTACCGGTAGCGCCGGTGGTACTCCTATTAATATCGTGGGAATTATGAGGTTTAGCGTAAACGCCGAGGAACATCATCGCGCATGTCTGATCCGCGGAATTTGCTTGAGACGAGAACCCCCGAGCATTTTTAAGAAGAATCTGACATTTGATTGTGGCTGATAACTGGCCAATCCAGTTACCTTGCCAAGCTCCGTCACAGTTGGCAGAAGCACCGATCGACGACCAAATGACAAACTATTGTCTCTCCTCTTCATCTTTTGAGGGAGCCATTAAGATTCTGTCAAAGAAATTAATGTAAACTTCCCTTACCACGTTCTTACGTTCCGCCACAAGTGCATTAATGTGATTAACTCCCGTCCTTTCTAGGTCTAGGTTTCAATTATAGAGATAACAAGATGGAGACCTAGTGAATTGTTTAGGTACCTACCTTTAGGTCATCTACCTACTTCGCTCTCTCTCTCTCTCTCTCTCTCTCTCTCTCTCTCTCTATCTCTCTGTCTCTTTGCGCTGTGACCTTTGTCGCATAAATGTCTGATCCTCCTACCTGCAACTGTGTTAAAATTATTCTGATTAACTCCGTGGCCTAATGTATAGCCTAGATGTGCCATGGGATAATGCATTTAGTTTTTACTCGTGTCAAAGATCCTCTAATTGATTGTGACAGTTTTTAAGCAGCAGACAGACCTTCGAATTCCGGAGGCTTGGCTCTCTTCTACACGGAGAACGCTCCATTTCTCCTTTCGGTGGTTCCCCTGGCATTCTCCTCTATTAACACGAGGCTGCTAACTCAATTTGTATGCAACTGCGCAAGTCGGCCAGATGCACTGCTTAAGGTCACTGGCGGACAGCCTCCTGGGGGACTGGTACACGTACCGGAATAAAAGATGTTCCGGATTCGATGATGCCATTTCTCACACCGATTCAATCTAGCCAATCGTAATTGAAATTTAAATTACCGTCGATAGAATTTTCACGAAGATAAAACTCCACGATGAATCTGTATCGGTTCGGACTTTTTCAAAAGTTGAATACTCGAAATTTTGGCGACGCTCATAATTGAAGTGAACCGAACCGAACTCAATGGATTTACGATGTCAAAAGAAAAGACGAGACAGTCGTTTATGCCAGTCTCTGTACACACGCGAGCGGAATATCTTTCAGCGCTGCTCTTAATTGCATTCCGGTGGCAGCACCAGCCACCGCATCGTGCATTGTCACCTCCGTCAATCCAATCCCAGTATAATGATCCATAAATAGAAATCTTCTTCCTAGAGCCAACGTACACATAGAACTCTATCTAGAGATACTCGAGAGATTCTTGACCCTCCGCGCAAATCTGCCTAAGCTCCCTGCCTAAATATCTAGTACGGCAAGACCGATTTACGCAGAATCGCAAGGTGATTATTCGGAAATTGCCCAGCGACGCTTAAGCTTTGTCACGGATAGAACGTGACCAAGTCCAACGCGCGACAACTTTATGTCCTCGGGGAATGATATATTGAGAGAAACAGGAAAACAGGATGTTCGTTAAAGAGCCGTGTGTTTTCAGTCCTTCATCTGGAAAGATTAATTAAATTGATCGAGTGCACCCGTATAGGCAGTCGGCGGAAAAAAATGGTCGAATAATTAAAAAGACACCGTATTGAGTACCACCACACCCCGCCGCTTATGACCATACGAGTGGAGCAACTATTTTTCGAGATAAAGAGAGATTAACGGAGTACGCGTAAGAAGTATTTGCGAGGATCGCAGTGGATCCAGAGGAGACAATTATCCCTTATCGGCAATACGAATGAGTATTCATGAGACACTCGAGCGAGCGAGCGAGCAAAAGAAGAAGTCGGTAAGAACCGGCCGAGAACACTAGTACTAATCCCTTACCGGTTTTACTCGCTTCTCCTCGGACAGATTCAAGTATCGCGCTTAGTCTTGGAATACTCTCGATGTACCATAAGGAAATAAAAGAAGGATTTTTCTCTTGTCAGTGAGAAAAATGATGAGCGCGATAATTCAATTGATGGTGGAGCGATAAGTGCACGGAGCACTCTCATCCATCGAAGAGTTTAATCAAAAGGACTATTTTGAAGGGAGCGAGAGAGGGCAAGAGAGAGAGAGAGAGAGAGAGAGAGAGAGAAAAGAGGAAGAATGAAAGAAGTAAGCAAGTGGCGAGGCAATAAAAGAAGAAAATGGGAGTTTAAGCTTTGAGACTGCGGATCTCGTGAGGCTGGCAAACTGTATGGGGGATTCTCGCGGTGAAGGTGAAGGAAGAGGAAAGGAAGGAACTCGAGAGAAGGAGCAAAACAAAGTGTCGAGAGAGAAAGAGAGAGAGAGAGAGAGAGAGAGGATGGGGGAGCTTCATGGAGGCCGTACTACGACTACTCGGAGATCTCAGGCATCCTCGATCGTTATTTCGCTACTTTGCCATGGAAAAGAAACCAAGGCGGCCTTGATTCCAAGCCGAGGATGACCTTGCCGCTGAGATTCCTCGAGAACACCGAATCCCTCCCATCGCCTTCTGCTTCTCTGATTGGAGCAGCTTGCCTATGAGCTCCCTTGCCTATATTCTGAGACGCGAACAGCCTATCGGACCAAGTCCACCAAGCACGTGTCTATTATAACGCAACGCAATGCAAACCCCCGTGCGTTGCAAACCTCCTTTTTGCTCTATTTCCTTCGATCGGCCAAAAGAGAGTCGGGAAAACCAAGAGCCACCCCGAATATTATCAACTAGTTTTCAAGTCGTACAATCTCCATTGGATCAAAAAAAGGCTTTACCTTGTGCGCCACTCCAGCTTCATCCCTCTCGTGGTCCCTCTTCAAGGTACTCCTGACGTTATCGAAATTGCTCTTGAAGGTGGAGGATACGTAAGACTTGCTGAGAACCTCCGCAGGTGGCTTATAGTCGCGATAACCCGTGGGTGAGGGGGTCACCCCTGAAAGGCGTTCCAGAGTCGCGGCTGCGGTCCCACCCGACGGTGCGCTGCTCATTTTCGTCTGGTCCTCGTCGTCGAAGACGTCGTCGCTCATGCTATCGTCGCCGGTCAGAATCTGCGAAAAAATTTCTCCTTCGTTCACTCTGCGTAAACAAGCGTTTGCCTGGTATAGCGCGAACGCAACGTTGCGTGGACTCGCAACGAGTTCCTGTCAAATTTTGAGAAAAAAAAAACAACCCACACGGTTGTGTCGAAAGAGACAGTTTCTTCGGCATTTGCGACGCAATGGCGGCCGGATGACTTGGTTGCTCCAACTGGTTTTCTCGGTAGCTTCGATAAAGCGACGAACGAGTCTCGTTTGCAAAGAATTATCGCACGCACGAATATCCCCGGGGCAAGCCTCTTCCTCCAACGATATATATGGAGGAGAGAGAAGAGGGGAGCGGGGGATGGTAGACCTCGTAGAAATTATCGTTGCAATCTAAACGGGAGGGGCTCTCGTATCTCTTCCGGTATGACTAAATATTTCGGATTAGGATCGTCGTTATTATACCAGCCGAAGTACTTCGATGCCAGAATTACGATATTGCCATGGACGTCTCGCCATGTCGTGGGACGTACGGGGTGAGATTATTTAAAGTTAGTCCGGCGCCACTTTGACAAGAGCACAACTGTAAATCTTCCGTGGTGCCGAGAGGAGTGCCAATTCGCATTTCCTTTCCTTTCGCGTTTCGTTTCGTCGCTCCGTCGCTCCGTTTATGGAGCTGCTGCGGATACTGGCGCAGGATCTTTGAATATTTTTTTCAAGGCCGCGCGACGAACCGTGGAAATTGTCGCGCATTCGTTGTAAAAGTCTATCGCGTTTGATGAATGTAATTGGAGGACGCGAGAGACTCTCGCCAAAGCGTGGAATTCAAACGCGGAATGACGTCGCTCGAGTGGGACTGGGAATCTGGATGCCGAGCGACGATCGAGCGAAAGCGTTGCATTTTCGTGGAATCGAATAGATCGAGGTAAATAGGAGGGGAGGAGGAAGGACAAGTTGAAATTCGTCGAAAGCTCACTCGCAAGGCTGGCTGCCCTCCATTTCACTGCACCCTACAGACCGCCCCACGTTACCCCGTGATGGAATCGACCGTAGTCCCACCCCTAAGCATCGCGACACGACACACTATTCGTGTGTTCTTCTCGATTTAGAAAATCGATCAACTCGCAATTGGCCAAGATTCTCCTCGTTTCTCGTCAATGAGACGTCGATCGTCGGCTAAAGTTCGCCGGAGAAGCGAACTGTACGGGGAGGAGGATCTCGCGTGTCGTAAAAGGAAAAAAGCGAGGTTTTGTTGATCGGCGAAATGTTTAAACCGACGCTGCGTCCTCGACCACAGGCAGCTTTCGGTAAGTGGATTACGAGATCATCGCGGAAATATAGTGGCACTCCACTCACAAAGAGCCTCGGGCCGTGGCAAAGCTAGACAGTAATTAACAACTAATGAAATCTCGGGGTCGGCGAAAAACTTTTCCTGCAAAAGTTCGGATAATTCAACTAGAAAATTTTTCTTTCAACCAGCAATTCGCATTAAACAAGTCAGGCACGACGGGAGAATCCCGTGAAATATACATATATTTCATGTAATATGCAAATAAGCGCTTTTCGGTTTTAAAGCGTCGCCTTGCTTGGACGGAAATGGAGGGAATTCGGGTAGAGTGGAGAAGAAGAAAGAGAAAGGGTGGAGAAGCCGCACACCATTGTGACAGACGGAGGAGCATTCGTACATTCGATAGAAGCACATTAGCAAGCAACCATGGAAAACACCAAAGAGTAAAATCTCAATGCTGGTTACAGCGAAAATAGTTTTCGCACACGCTTCGATATCCACACGCGGGGATGTGAATCTCCGTGTGGTTTTTTTTTCTTTTTTTTTTTTTTTTTGGAGAATCAAAGTGCGACGGTAAAAGAAACGTCGAATCAAGCAATTCGCGTCATTCGAAGGAGGGTAAAAAATTGGGTGGAGCAACAACGTTTGATCAACTTCTACGAGTGTTACGTAAATTGGGAAGATCCGGAACGCGAGCGGAAGTGATACTCGCTGCTCCTGAATATTCAAAAGTCCTCGGTGATCCTTGTCAATCTGGCGCAACCGGATAAAACTCTGGCTTCAAAGCCCGTGCGAGATTTCCGAGGCTATCGAGTTCTCCATCTCCGGTGAACGTGAAGTCGTGGCTACCACCCTTTAATACTCGAAGAGCGTGGAAAAGTTTTATGATTTTCCAAATGTCGAGTGCCCTCGGAAAAGCTGTAAGAGTGATGTAATGGTTATGAGACTCGAGGTACTCACATTAAGAGAGGCGGAAGCGGGTATGGTGACCATGCCAGGATTGTCGCCGGTGCCACCCCTCATGGCGATGGATTTTATGGTCCCGACTCAGCAGCTTCACGGGGTGTAACGCAGCCAGGGGTTCTCTGCGAACATGGAAAGTCTTCGGTCTGTTCGTACCCTATCTAATGAAAGCTTACCGATATGCTTTGGTCCAGGGGCTTTAGCGGCAAAGCTTGCGAATGCGCGATTTCTGCTAACCGAGCTGGATCAACAATAATCGCCACTACCGTATCATCGCATGCAGAAGCGATTCGCGATTAAACTGCTCGGAAGTCTATGCCATAGTTAGTGGGTGCATAATCAACGCAACGATCAGCGCACAACAGTCTCTCCTCTCCTCGCGAGCGAAAAGGAGGAAGAGGAAACAGGCGAACAGGCAAGCAAGCAAACAAGCAAAACAGACGGACGGACGGACGGACGGAGCGCATGAAAAATTATATGGTACACTCATCGATTGTAAGTGTTTCCACCCACATAATTACGCGCAGTCTCTTTCCCCCTTCAATTATCGTCATCGCATTTACTCGCATCGGCCAACTTCCTGTCTCTCGCAAATTCTCTGTCTCTCTCGTCTCTTTAAATGGCTAATCTCTGAATACACATGGCAGCGAGGGATATACACGAAGAGAGAGAGAGAGAGAGAGTGGTACAAATCGGGGTATCAAGCGCGGTATTCGTCGGGGTAAAAGCCACGCGGGCTTGCGGGCGTGGGCCTCGGGTGATATTGAAAAAACTCCGTTATCCTCACCCATCCCCGCTTTCGCTCGTTTCAACACCGAGTGATTTGTACGCGGCGAAACGTATTCATCAGTTTTCTCATTATGACAGTTTTTCCAATCTGACGCGCGTAGACATTGAAATTAGCACTCTTGTTTCATTCGGTAAGTTCCAGCTATTGATTATGGCGGCCATGTTGGAAATGTACAAATAACGTGGCACAATGGTGCCGCTGCGTTTCGACGGATAAACCAATAATAGATTTTATAATGACGTTAATCGAAATAACCTTATTTCATCGTAATAAATAGGCGCTGCACAGGAGACTAATGGGCGTCAAACGCCACTAATTAAAACTCTGACGTTATTCCTCGTAAAAGCATTTGAGGAACGGGGCAGGGGGCAGGGGGGGGGGAGGGAAGGTGCGTTCCAGGCAAAGTCACTTTATTGCTCCACTTTAGCCTGTGCATTCTCCTATTGATTTATTTATGCAAGCGTGACTCTCATAGTTAAGAAGAAATTTATGACACAGTTTCTTCAATAGCAGCTATCTTCTTGCTCTCTGCCAGCTCTCCGCCAGACCACAGAGAGAGAGACCGGGCGGCAGGTTTCCCGCGCTTTTTCTCTCTCCTCTGTCCGTCGCATGCGGAATTGCATAAGTAACTGCATCGCCAAAGGGGAAAGAAAATTAACGCGAAGGGAAAATGAGAATTAAACAGCTAATTAAAACAGTTGTAAAAAGCGAGACATTTTTAATCCTCGTCAAGACGTTTTTGCGAGCTTCCTTCGCGTCTGTCCAAATGGAAGGGAACGGGGGGTGGGGGTGAGAAGGAAGAGAATCCGTTCTCGCACAAAGTTCGCAACGAGTCCAAGAGGACGGTGTACGAGTGGAATTTGCGTCTCACCGGTAAGGAGGTGTGTTTCAGGGTGGGTTTCATCACTCCTCGAAGGTTCCCTTCCATTTCTTCCCGATGCATCGTAAAAAGCTGCGGGATCTTCCCGCGTGATCTTCCACGACGATCGTTTCTCCGAGTTGTTTTACCGGAAAGATTCAGTTACGCCTTCGTGGTCACGCAGACGAGTTAAAATAGATGTTCGATTCCTCCGATAGCTACCACAGTTTCCCCAGCCACCCGCCCCATTTGCATTTCTCGCTCACTTTCTCCGCGGTGGCTCCACCCTCCCACGGTATCCGTGAAAGTTGCACACCACTCTCTAATTAATGCTCGCTAATTCTCCAACTAATAGTCCAATATTCCGCGCAAACTGCTTTTCATCCGGTCCAAGCGTGGACGTTTAATACGGAGTTTAATTTCTAGATCAGATAATACTCGTTGATACCCGAGACCGGAGGAGGAGGAGGAGGAGGAGGAGGACCCGGGCATCACCCGCGGCAGCAAAAGTTCGCTTGGCTCACGAATAGCGCGAAAATGTGGCAATCATCGAGTTTCGTCCGGAAAACTTGCGAGAGCTGCGGCGGCGGCGGCGGCGGCGAAAACCCAGGCAAAATATTCCTGTTCCGCGCGTGTACAATAATTGGCAGGAAACTCTGGCGATACTCGTAAAACTCGCGCCGTTCACACGATTATCGTAAAACAGATATTGCATTATGATTCATTAGCGCTTTCACACTTTTTTTTTTGTTTCTCGCGTTTTTCGCCGAATAGCTGTGGAAACGAGAGTGCGCGAGGCCCCTGAAAATCGCACAGGCCACTGCAGCGGAGCATCGATCTCGATGCGAGAGAAAAGTCGCGCAAAAACTACAGTTTTTGCGTTTGCCATCGTTATATAGAATGCGCAAAGTTTTGACGGCGCGCGGAATTACGAGCATTGCTGGCAGGAAATCCCCGTCGGAAGGGGGAGCGGCGGTGATAAAAATGGCATGGATCACACAGGAACACCATTTCTGCTTCTTTGTGCGCGCGCGCGCTGGGTTCCTTCTCTTCAAAGCCAAAGTTCCAGAGAATCGAAGCGAAGTGCGTGTGCACACACGCGACACGCATACGCACACACGTGCGCGTACCGACACAAGCTCGCAAAGTATCGGAGTTCGAACGTGTGCGTGTTCCCCACGCGCGCCTGTCTCTCCCTGCGGTCCCCTAGATCTCCCCTTATTTCTCTCTTTCGCCGACAGCTTCTCCCCTCTCGCTCGCACTCAGCCACGACCGGCCCACCCACCGTAATAAGTTCCACCCGCCCACGCAGCACTCGCGCCACCGCTTCTGCCGCGCGATCATCCGTACCTGATTGAAAAGCCTGGCCGAGCTACGTTTATCTCCTTTCTCTGATCTTTCGCCGATCCCACAGCTACTCTACCGGAACTGGCGGACCTCCTCTCCCTCCCCAGTTATTAAAAAGTCCTAGGACTCTTTTGCTCGCTGGAGGCAAAAAAGTGCCGAGCATCCGCGTTTGTCCTGCCACGATCCTTCGATTGCTCGGATGTACGAAAGCCTATCGCTTCAACGAGGTTTCGTTTGACTTTGCTCGAATTTTGCCCTTACGTCGATCTAGGAGATTCGAGAAGCGTGTAACGCGGATGTAACAGGTATTTCGTGAAATTGAATTAAAGGTGAGAGATGCGAGTACCGGCGGCGGCGAATCAACCGGATATAATGATTCGGAATTCTCGGGACCTTGAACTCGGGAGCCTTTTCTCGTACCCCTCTTCGGCTTCAACGACCAGTCGAGCGGATCGTACTCACGGCTGGAGGCATTACTCCGGATCCGAACGTTCAAGGAACAAAGACCCCCGGCGTCCAGACGCTAATCTCATGGTCAGGAAGGAGGAAGGAGCCTCCACCGACTCTGCTTGGAAGCGAGGGAGAGACGGAAAGACAGACAAGGATCGAGATCAAAATGAAGATTTCCCCACATACACGCACATATCGCACTCTCTCGCGCGAACACTTTTGACAAAATTCTAATCGCGAGTGTGGAAAAATCATAATGGCAATGTATAAAACTACGGGGAAGCCAATGACCGGCCACCGTGTACAGGGGGAGGAGGAGGAGGAGGTAACGGGTAACCCGATGGAACAACACTGTCCGCGTGTTACTCGCCCACTTTTATTAATTGAACGTATCTGCATATTAAAGGACATCCATTTAGTGATTTTAATGAAATATAACACTGGAACAAATGTTTTCCTAGGCACGACTGCATAATGCATATATCGATCATCGCACAACACTCGTACATCCTGTGTCTGGATATGGTGGACTGCATTGCGAGGGCTACAGAAACGAATTGAAATGCAAGAGCGGGGGAGGGTGATGATGGCGTTGCGCTAGTCGCGCGCGCGTTTTATGACTTTGCACACGAGTTTTCGTAGTGTTTACATGCCGCGGGAAATTATCGGGCAATTAAAATTTCCAGCCATTCTCGTAGAGAATGCTTAAAATTCAATTGGCAAGCACCCGCATCGCTCGATCGCAATATGCTCGTCACGGTTGCGACAGGCTAATTGAAAATCTGAATAAAAATGCAACTCTCTCGACACTTTCGTACTCGTTAGAGACCGCGACTAAACGACACCGCGGCAATATTGCGGAGAATGGCGGTAAACGCAATTATCACTTTTCCCCGTGGTCACGCGTTTCTTCTCCAAAATGTCTAATTGCTCCTTCGTCCGCTTCTTCGCGCGCGCGCGCGCGCCTCGTTAGCCCGTTCGATCTGTTTCGTGAAAATGCCGGGGGTTGGAGGTGGCCACCATCGGAGGAGGATGTTCCTCTCGTCAGGCAAAGTTCGAGCAGCGTAATTACAAAGCACTTTCGAATCTGCCCATTTCTCACGGCCCATTTCTCTATCTCCCTCTGTATTTGTAAGAATGGTTGCAACTTTGAAACTATGAGCCGATATCGATTATGGTAATGCCAGACCCAAAGGTCAGCCGTCTTGATGTTGGGCTTGGAGCGCTTATCGTCGATCTAATAATACTACAATACGGATGTGTACGAGCCCTTCGTTTTTATTTTCCCACCTTGCATAATGCTAACGTAAAATTTATGCATGAGTAAACTAATGCACAAATAGAAAACGCAAACAGCAGCTTGTCCGCCATTGCACTTGTTATCTGCTCGTAAATTTCTACGATATATATATATGCAAGGGCGAGGAGGGCCGAGAGGAGAGGGTGCGAGAGTCGGGCATATGAATTCACGTGGTCAACCATATTCTGCAAATGTAGTGCAAAACGCATATGAGTACACACAGATGCTCGGTGGTCTTCTCCTCGGTCTCGTAGCGATTAATCGTTTCATTGCCATCGTTCTACGATTTCCACTCTATCATCGAGAACGAGCGAACGTCACACTTCCGTGATCGAATAATTTCCACGATGCGAATGACGCGGAGAGCGAGGACAACGCGAGAAGTTGCGTGTGTGTAAAGATGAGCTTTTCGCGCTTTAATGCGAGCAATTCCTTCAGTTGCAAGCTTGCCTCGGGCCTACTTCAGCTGCAACCCGAAAAAATCAATACTTTGTCGAGAAATGATTTGGTCCCCGCTGTGTAGGATCAAAATCCCTCTTAAGGTAAGATTTAGCGAGGAACAGCTCGTATCTCGCGAGAGGAGAAGCCACGTTTCCCGAGGAAGGGAACCACGAATACAAACGGAGCGAGGTCAAAGGACACTAACCTAACTCACGAGCGTTCAGCGACCCAAACTGGCCACAGTTTGGTAATTTCCAGAGCGGAATTTCAGCCGGTGCAGGAGAACGCGCGAAGGAGGTTCCGCACAGCTTTTGGTAAGAAAAATCCCGTGATCAGGGTGGTGCAGCAGCAGCAGCAGCTTCACTCTCTACCTCGTGACGCACCCCGTTGCTTCGCCGTCGCTTTGTCGTCACTTCCGTTTTGCGATAGGTCGCGCGTCGTCGAGGATCAAACCTGACACAGTTTTCGGTCTCGTGTCAGTGGCACGTCCATCCGGGTAAAGGTGGCGTATGCACAGGGTGACCCGCACCAGCACCAGCACCGCAGGCCGCAGTTTTATTCGCGCGAGAAGTCGCGCGTGCGATAAAAAGAAACTGATGAGAGAGGAGAGCGTAGAGGCAAGGCAAAAGGCGAGGCGAGAGATACACGGTGGAACGCGTGCAAGAACGGGGCCGCACGCAAGCGCAGCCGAACGTTGTCCTAACCTCCACACCCGATATCCTCGTCTCCGTCGAGTTTCACTCCTGGTTGCGTCACTCCAATCGTCGTACGTGTTGCGTCACCGTACACAGCGCATTCGTCGCACGTGCTCCCGTTCCTTCAATTTCAATCGAGTGGAGCGGAGTCGAAACGTCTCGTCTCTAATCGTCTCGAGACTCCCCGCGACTCCACCCTCCAATGACAAATTCCACCCCTTCGCGCGTTCGAGTGTTGCGCGACGCCGATGATCCACGAGATCTACGGAACTCGAGCTCGATTCGCGATCGAGAGAAAATCGCTCTCGCCCGAGTATCGAGCGAGAGTCTGTCGAGTTGGATACGATTAGGGTGCGAGATGAGACAACGACGACGGTGGTGGTGGTGGTGGTGGTGGTGACGATGATGCGGTTTTCAAGTAAATCCGAATCTAGGAATCCGGGAATAGCATTCTCCGTTGGCATTCTGACGCGTCGTCGTCGGAAGCATGCAGTTTCGTTGCCGGCTGCTCGATAGCGATCGATCGCCCCGACGGTTCTGACGTCACCCAGCGGGAACGGCAGGGGGTAGCGGCACCCACGCGGGGGTGGAAGGGATCGATGAGAAACACGCGGCCGCTCGTATATTTTCTCTCACAGAGGGGTTTGGTTGGGTCGCCCTATTCACGAGTCGGCGCGACGTCCTTCCACCACACCAGTGCAACGAGAGTCACGCGAAACCCAAGCCGATATGTCGGTCGAGCTTGCGCCCTGACGGTCCGCCGCTTTCCTGAATGGACGCCCGCCAATAAGTCTGTGCAAAAATACGCCAACGCTTCGTAGTTTAACGCGACACCTCGCGAAACTACGCGGTAGTCGCATCCTCGCTGACGAGTCAACGAACTCGTGACGCAATTGCGTTTTTACGTTTCAGATAACGTCGTCGTATCTCCCGCGCCTCCACCCGTCTCGTCCCTCTTCCTCCTCGCCATCCCTCCCCCCGTCTTTGGTGACACCGCCATAATGGGACACTTGCATAATAGCGGTAGGAAGAAGCGCGCGCGTAGCTACACGGATGGGCAGCAGCGATACTAGGTCGACGAGAGGACTCTACCTACAACGGGAGGCTGCGAGAGGAAAATGAGGATTTTCCGCGGATTCGCGGATCTCGCGCTTGAAAAAGTGCGGGTTTTCCGATCGGGCGGGGCAGAGTCCTCCCGAGCTTCCGCGAGTTTTCCCAAAAGCTCGAGGGGAAGCAGCATCCACGGCCGATAAAATCGTTCGCTGCAGGACACGGCTACCCTTGAAAGAGGGAGCGAAGCTGAAGGGTGGCGGAGGGATGATTTAATGATTTCACGTGCGCGAGCAGCTGCGCGCAACCCCGCAGCTTGGAAAGCTTGCCACAGGATGGCGACGCTTCTCGAGACGACGTCGAAGCGTCGTCGACCCCTGGCAACTCGAAAGCGAATCGGCCAATCGGGGAAGCGCCGCTTCGTACTTTCTGGAATTCGGCCTGCCGACCGCCATTTCGGCCAGCCCTCCCGATACGCCGCTGCTTCCGGATGTCGATTTACGACTCTCGCCTGCCAACCGCCTCCTCCGAGGAACTTGCACCCAGCCGAACGACAATCTCTCCGCTAATCCCCCGCGCTAATATACCCCTCTCGTTGATCCCTTGCCCATTCCCACCACGTTCCCTCCGTGCTCGATCAATCCCCTCCCCCCTCCAACCCTTCGCTATTTTCAGATTACACGATTTTCCGATAGATTTCCCTCCGCGGATCGAAGCTATCGAATGGAGGGGGTGGGCGACGTCCATTTTAGGCTACTGGACACATTGTACGGATGCACGTCAAGAAGATGGCGATTATAAATAGAAACCACGATAGAATCCCCCGTTGCTCCCCGATGGAAATCGTCCAATCGCATCGCGGTGTCCCGGAGGGACGCGTGTCGCGATCGACGAGAAATTTCACGCGGAAAATCTCCCCGTGGTGCAGGTACGAGAAATCGAGCTTTTCATTTCACCGGCGCACGCGTTCGATTGGTGGTGGACTATGGTGGTGAAAAATGGATAGCGCACTTGGTCGGAGCTACTACTACGTCATGCGCGCGATACAGCACGAGCGCGTATTTCGCGTTGTCGATCGCGAGGAATCACACGGGGGGAGGTCGGAGGCGCCTGTAAAACCGGCGATAAAACGGAAGATTCAGCAGCGAAAGCAGGCTGGAAAGTAAAGAAAATGGAAAAATTGTGATAGAGTCCGGGCGAGAAAAACGTGGAAGGAATCCAACGGTTCGCGAAGATCTCATCCAATTAGCAAAGAAACGTCCGCATTCCATGATCTCTCCCGTGCAGCATCCGCAAATCTTCATTCAAGAGCGAAGAAACGAAATATCCAGAGCTACAACGACCAAACGGAAAGTTTCGAAAGCCAGGAGAGGCCAAAGAAGAAAATCCTCGATAAAGGCTATCCGTCGTTTTATCGTTTTCTGACGAAAGCGCGCCAGAAATTGGAGCGAAGTGCGGAGATGAGCGCGCGCGCGCGTTGCGTCAAGAAATCGGCCCGTGGCCGATATCCGGATCTTCGCCTGTTATCTTCTTCGTTGATCATTCGTAATTCTTGGCGATTTTCTCGGAAAAATAGCTCTCGGCGCTACTCTTTCCAAGCTCGAATTACTCGGTACGAGCTCGCCTACAAAATTGCCACACTATTATACATTTACCCGGTCAATCGCAAACGGTAATAAGGCATTACGCTAATTGAATCATATAATCGTTTTGGAGAGAAGTACATCTACCGGTAATTACATTACTTAGGCCGATTTAATGGGCTAATAAACTCTGGTTGGTGGTCCGATTTCCGCGCGCCTAACAGCTCTTCTACGAGAGTAAGCAAAGAGAGAGAGAGAGAGAGAGAGAGAGAGAGAGAGGGGGATCTGCATTAGTCACGTCTGCATCAATGATTCATTGGCCGGTAATTTATATGGGGAAGTTTACTCATTAGCGAGAGCAACGAGAGAGTCGGTGATCGGCAAATCGGCGAGTCGGCTTTTCCCGCGAATAAATCGCGCGCGGCTCGAGCTCCATAGATCGCGCGCGGCTCGAGATCCATAGATCGCGCTCCGCACGAGTCTTTTTCCGAACGGGAAAGGATGTTGCAAGCGCGCTATTTTCAATCAGCCATTCAAACACGATCGATTCGAAATCGATCGACCTTCGCGGCCAAGTCGCACGCACAGTCCTTGACTTTGATCCGTCGTACGCGGTCTCTGAAAGTTGCGCACGCGGTAATCACGGCGGAAATTAGAGTTTTCCGGTTCGCGAGAGCGCTCCGATGGTTGCCATCGAAAGCGCGTGATCTAATAAATGTTATCTCGCCGTCCGCATTATCTTCTATCTCGGTATCCTACGGAGAATGATATACGCTCGTTCCTGCCCTGTTCTCCGGAACCGTTTGAGCGATATACGAGTTCCTGCTCCATCATTTAATCATTGTCCGACGAAGATAAAATGTGCAGTACTTTTGCGCCAAGAATTTATCAGCGATTCCCCCTCCCCGATTCTTCCAACGTTTCTCTTACCACGCTGATCCAAGCTTCGAACTGAAAACAAATTTGTGATTTTGGAAAATCGAATGAACTGAAAGAGAGAGAGATCGCGCGCGTGCGCATCTGCAACGACCGGGAAGAGCAATGTCTTGCGTAATTGTAAGGTTGCGCAATGCTCGGGCTGCGAATGGCACGATTGGAATCGGGCCCAGCGCAATTTGAAGGTTTCGCGCTTGACACATGCGATCCTGCTTCCCCTGTGACCGGCAGCAACAACGGCGTCTGCGTGGCGACAGCTGGGCGTGCCATCTTGCACGTCTGCGTCCGGCTGCCCATGGTATCAGGAGAACATAGCGCTGCCTCGGGTGACCTCGAGACACGCGGAGGCCTGCGTGCTCGAGCGAATCTGCCTGGAAAGGAGGAGGATTGGCGCGTCGAGGCGAAGGGGACCTCCGGCAAAGAGGAAGAAAAAGGAAGGAAGCGGAGTCCGGCCGAGCCGCGTGCCTCCGGAGAAAGAAACGCGCCGCGCGCGGAGGCGACAAAAACGGGAGAGATCGCTGAAAAAGGAGGAGTTTTTTTCCTCTCGAAGATATTTCACGAGGCGAGGCGAAGCGAGAGGAGAGTAGCCGTTCCGGGAGATGGTGGTGGACGCGCGAGACTCTGAGAGAGACGGCCAGTTTATCAGGGGGGAGGGCACTGGGGGGACGAGGGAGAGGGTTGGGCCTGGAGCTGGGGGAAAGTGCCACTCACCGTCTCGGGAATTCGCTGCGAGACGAAGCCAATGCGAGGAGGACCGGTGCGTGTAACCCCGCGAGGAGTCACCGGGACCAAACTGGTGCTGCCACTTGATAGAGAACGCGGACGCTCTCTCGGCTGCGCACGGAAGAAACGAGGAGAGAATCTACGTTCTAGCAAGGCGACAGAAGCGACAGGAAGTGAACGAGAGGAGTTTACTTTCCTTCTCTCCGTTGTCGTCGTCGTCGTCGTCGTCTTTTCGTCTTCGTCATTCTCTCTCTCTCTCTCTCTTTCTCTAACTGCGCCGGATTTCCACGTCGGGAGGGACCTCCGACAGGAAAGAGACCCAAGTGAAGAGAGAGACAGGGGGATTCTCATCCAACCCCCAAACACTGGGGAACTTTGCTGCGCCGTTATTAAATTAGACAACGATACTAGGAGTTTAGGACATCCGGATTCTCTCTCTCTCTCTGTGAACGAGTTCGATCGCCGACCGATTCATCTCGATTTGATTTTCGCGCAATCCCGCTGCTGTGAGATCTCTATCGAGATACTCCAGAGAGTCCTATCGACGATGACAGTAATGGATCGCGAAGCATCCGAGTCCCTGCACTCAAATTAATTCCTCGCTAATTCTCTGAATCCTTCGAGGTAATAGCGTCGATTAACGATAAGGCATCGAGAGTTCGGTCGGTACATCCGGAACCAATTATCCGCTTACAGTTAATCAGACCTGCACCGTCGTTAATGAGTCAGTGATTACTCGCTGGCATTGCGAGCAAAACGTGGAAATGCGATCACGTGTTCGAGAGAGGGGGAGGGATGGGTCGCGTCCCGAGATTCGATGAATTTTTGGGGAGGAGGAGGAGGAGGGTCGAGTCATCGTCGGAGCGCGAGAGCGGCATCACTTTTACGATGATGCACGCGCGGAGGCTGTAATTTGATCAAGTGCAAGATGTCAGTGACCCTGACGAGGCTGCAGCGGGCGAACGTAGAACCGCTGCTCGAGTAGATATCGATTTGTCTGTGTTCGAGAGGAAAAAAGTTGGCCGGCCTCCTGACATTCGCCGATATTGGCCGCAGTCTATGCTGACGTACCATTTACTCACTTCGACGACCGAGGAGACCAACCCCCTTCCCCTCCTACCCTCTCCGTCTGTCTTTTCCACCACGAACCAACGCGAGACGACCCACGATGAATGATTCGAACGGAGAAATTGATTCGAGTTCCAGCGGCGAGGACAATGCCGCTATCGGATATCCAGGATCTCGTCGAACCTCCGACCGACCACTTCCGCCATTCGTGTATCGCGAGTCCTCCGCGATTGCGCCACCCTTCTTTTCCGGATCCTCGAGGATCCAGCGATTCCGATGCAAAATCCTCCTCTCCTTGCGAGAGCATCCACCACCCCGGCCGATCGAACTCGAGGAAGTCCAACGCTAGACCGCTGCCAAGGAGCGAATTATTCTTACGCGTCGGAGTCGGGGGAGGAAGACGGTTTTCCAGCTGGTATGCACGCTGCTCGAATTCGCCGAAAGCAGGAGAGGAGAGGAGAGGAGAGGAGAGGAAGGAGCAAGGAGGGAGGGGATGGAACACGAGAACGTTATTTTCAGTGCGCAACGCTGAAAGAATAATTATGCCGCTTTTAGAACCGCATCGCGTCGCTCTCAAAGCGACTGCTGGTCTCTCGGCTAAATAATTCGTAGCACCCGCATAATTATTCCGGGATCTCCTGCAGTTTGCGCGATTATCGTCCCAGAGTCCCGTAATCCCCAACTGAGAATACTGGCTGGTAGGTCCGTCGGTCGGTCGGTCGGTCGGTCGGTCGGTCGGTCGGTCGATCGGTCGACTGACTTGACTGACGACTGTGCGTGTCCCCAGTTTGAATCGGCCGTCGATTCGAGTAATGAGATCCGGTGCAAGGCAAAGCGACGCAAGGGTATCCGCGAGAGGACAGAGCAAACCCGGGTTGAGTAATCCGTCGATGAACCGAGCCCCGGGGTGTCCCGGGGAGAAGAATGCGCTTGAAAAGGGTGCACCTGGAGCTGTCGAACTTGGGCCACCGTCCCTTCCTACCCCCGGCCGCCGTGCGTCTCTCCCTCCAAAAGGGAGCTTGCCCGAGAGCCAATGCCAGTAAAATTCCGAAAGTGATCTCGCGACGACGTTCGACGTCCGACGTTCGACGCTCGACGTTCGACGTGCCATAACCATAAACCGGAACTCCATGGTCGCCCCACCCACAAAACACCACCATCGTATTACGACACCGCGCGTTTCCAGACCCTGAGCAACCAAGGCGAATCAAGCCGCTTCCGTTGAACTCGGCTGAACTTTGCTTCTCTCCCGATATAGCGGTCCGCCTTCTCTCCCTCTCTTTTCTTCTCTTTGTCGCCAAGTTCCACTGTCCTCGATGCCCGGACCCACTTACTCGAAGAATGGCTCTCTCCAGCCGAGCGAGTTACCTTCCACTCTAGATATCGCGCGGAGCATCAACGTCCAACACCACCACCACCACCACCACCGTTACGCTTTAACGGGAGCTCTCCTCTCTATTTATAACAGAGCATCTATTAATAATGCTTCTATTAATACACTCGATTTCCCGGCAAGTGTTGCATCGCCGCCGTCCGTTTGACTCATGACTCGACTCTGGTGGAACGAGAACTCTTATCGCTATCGTTCTTCCCTTCTACGAAACGAGCGCGCGTCCATTCTTCCGACTCCTATCGCTCCTTTCATCCGCTCGATTCGATTAATCGAATCTCCTTCGAGTCTCCATCCGCCTCGACTACCCTCTCTCTCTCCATCTCTCCTCTCTTTTCTTCCTTTTCTGCGTTTTCCATAATCGCGCCAAGATCCTCGTCCTGTCGGACGCGATTTCCACTGGATTCGCGCGTGGCGAAGAAAAAAATCTATCACCCGCGAGACGTACGTGCACGTCCGCGAGTTGGCATTGCATGTTTGCACGTGTGTCGCATAAATCACGGCGATCCGAACACCAAACTGTGGGGGCGTCCACGGACCACAACCGCGCTCGAGCGAAAAGGGTTAAGGTTCCGCCGTTCGATGTCAGGAACTCGTTCCAAGTATAGAACCGAGAAAAGCATTTGAAAAACACTGGCCCTTGGCCCTCGGTCTCACCCCGGAGCCCAGAGGCGGCTGCTGCTCCGCGAATCCCCCAAACGCTCGCGCGTCTAAAATCGAACTCGCTCGAGAGTTCGCTTCGAAACGAGTCGCGCGTCTGCCCGCGACTCGATAAATATACACGCGCACCGTTTGATCTCTCGGTCGATTCGGATTTCGCGGATCGATTTCGCGCGGGATCGCCGTATCTCGCTCGAGATTTCGCCGCTGCATCGATGGGGAGGGGGGAGGGGAAGGGGGAGTCGTCCAACCTGCGAAGGTGAGAGAAGCGTGGGCGTCCAGGTGTATCCTCGGGCAGGTTGGCCCTCGGGAAGATTTGGAAGTATCCGGGAGGGGCCAGGGTCCCGTGGTTGGAGGGGAGGGGTCAGCTGGTGGGACGGGCACGGGGTACCTGCATTGCAAGAGTTAGCGCCAGACGGTCAAAAACCGACCGAACCGGCTGCTACCGTGAATTCTCCTTTTCTTCGCTTCGCTTCGTCTTTTTTGCCGTCACCATCACCACCACCATCGCCACCACCGCCACCGTCATCGTCGTCGTCGTCGTCGTCGTCGTCGTCGTAGCTCCTCCACTCATTCATTTCAACTTTTACTCGGCGACCATGCACCTCTCAGCAGGGACTACTACTCGCGTCGGTCTTTCTTTGCCGGTGAATTCCCAATGGCGAATACGCGCGATTCGTCGAAATAATTTCTAGGAAAGTTTGCGAGCGTCGTACTTTACACCGGCAGCCATTATTTTCTTGCTCGGTTCCCCATCTCCGAAGAAAAGTATTCGCAGTTACGAGGAGGAAAATGGAAGATCGCGCGGGATGTAAGAACGGCAAAGTCAGCCCCCGTCGTCCCACTCGCGCGAGCCCTTGGATTTGCATGCGAGCCGGCCTGGATCGGACGAGTTATCGATTCGCAGGTGGCTGCCCTGGGGATTGCTTACAATACGATTTATTACGGTGGACCACCTGCTCGCAGAAATCTCAATCGAGCCGCCCGGATGCCGCCATACTCCCCCCATGACGGACGTTCCCGTAGATTCCACTCTTCTTCCCACGGATCTTCATTAGTGCGTGGCTCCCAGAGCCGCTTAACTCCTTGACCAATCTACTATTTCACCGTCGCGAGTTCCTCCTCCGAAACCTTGAGTGATGCTCTCCTCTCTCTCTCTCTCTCTCTCTCTCTCTCGACTCTCTTCTCATTGATCTTTCAACGGATCCTACGCACGCCAGTAGAGGGGAACCATCGGTTGAAAGAGCAGTGAGAAAAATCCACGGAAAGAGGCTCGCTCGTGACGTGTCGCGACGTTTCGCTACAAGGACGAGCAAGCACGCTAGGTGCCTGTAGCCATTGGAGCAACTTTTGAAAATTCCACGGGGCATTGATTCGTTCGGGCGGCTGCACAATTAAGGATGTCATATAAGGAGTCACGGGGGACCAATTAGAGAAGAATTCACGTAGCAGTAGATCGGTATCTCCGCTCGGTTCGTGGGCGAGCCGAGATTGGAAGCGCCTTGACGGATCGTTGTTCTCTCGCCTCGTTCCACTCTCCCTCGTTCGTTCGTTCGTTCGTTCGTTCGTTCGTTCGTTCGTTCGGCTCCGGCCGCAGTCGTTCCACTTGTTGATATTAAGCTCCGTGCACACGCGAGATCGGACCTAGCCAGTCACCCAATCGCGCCGATCCAATTTCATCGCGATTTCGCGATAAGGAGTCGTGATCTCGAAACCCTCTCCTCTCCTCTCTTCTCGCTCTGCCTCTAGCACGATTATGCAATAATACGACCAAACCCTTTTTTTTTTTTTTATACGATCAACCACGCACGCTCCTCCCTCGCGGACCCTTTAATGATTAATCAGTGGATTATCAAGTCGACTGGCAAGTTAATTGCACGGAGCGCAATTCAGAAGTGGTATCGCGCCCCGGTACTTTCCACTAGCCACTGATTACACCTGCTCGCGAGCTACGACCAATCTCGATTCGTACGTGACACGCGATAGCTCTTGTCGCAAATCGACCGCAGCTTCCCTGTGTGTAGTCCACAGACTCGCACCGATAGCCAGCAGCAGCAGAGCAGCCACAGAACCTCCGCAACGTCGGAATATGGAAAAACTGGACCTTTCCACGATCAGCTTTTAGCTGATTGCGCGGCTACTTTGTTCGGCGATTGAAATTCCTGGAGGAAGAAGCTCCTGCAAATCAATCCCCGCAGCGTGGCTGAAAACTCTCTCGACGCCTTCCATCCTTGTCCAATTACAAACGCCCATCCAATGATCCTCCTCGCGACTACAAGTATGCACGGAGATTCGATGATGATTCCGCCAAAGTTCTGGAGATTGGCCCGACGAGCATCGCGTCTCGACTGTCTTTCAGCCGAGATTTTCTCAATTTTCTGACGCGCTCTCTCTCTCTCTCTCTCTGGCGATTCTCCGTGGTATAATCGCCGCATAAAAGCAAAGAGCCAACGGCGAACGCGGATGATGGTGCGCGTCTCTCATTATTCCAAGTCGGAGTCGGACTCGGACTCGGAGAAACACACACCGTGGACGGACGAATCCGCCGTTAGCTATGAACGATCCAAGCGCAAAGGAAAAGCGTAAAGGTAATTCCGCACGTATAACTCGAGCGGCGCGCGCGCGGTAAGCCAAATTACCCCGTTCAGTGGCGAGCATGTCTGGAATCCAAGATGAAACTGAATGAATTCTTTCTTAGCGAGAACAAAGGAGAACTCGCGGTGGATGCGCTCCTTCCAAGTGAAACCGCTCAAATATTTCAGCCAATTCCTCAATTTGCTCGGAACTCGAGTCCACTTTTCCAAGATTTTCTACTTCTCTTCCTTCCCTCCCCACGCGCACGGTGTATTTTTTATACTTTCACCCATCAACGCGCGATGTCTCGAAATCGTCGAAACCAAGTTGTTGCGCGAAGCGGCGATCGAATCGCGATCGTCTTAACGACGCGTTCCAAAAATCGGCCCAGCGTGGAGAGGGAGAGGGGAGATGGGTGGTGATGGTGATGGTGATGGTGATGGTGGCGCGATGGGCCTCTGGTGGTCTGCGCGAAATTTTTCGGCAAAAAGATTCAAGAAGATATATACGTAGAAAGGCGTTCTTTCGAGAGAATAATTACCGATCCGAGACCATCATTATTAAACGAGAATCGCCTTAAAATCAGTTTTAGTTTCGTTTAAGTATCCGATCCGGAGGATGCCGTGGCAGTTTATTCCAGGCAAAATGGCCATTCTTTATCCCCGCTGGACCTGAAATTACAATAATTAAGCCGCGGCTACCGCGGACGAGAGTTTTGCCAGTTTTTACGACAGTCCTTCAATAATGATAAAGAAATGAAGATAATGTTTCTGGTTATAAACGTCGGATGTGTCCGTGTTTTCAGGGAAGTTTCGCGTGAAAACGTCGCTGTGACTGCATAGATCGTTCGTTATTCCCGGCCTCGGATCGCAATAATTAAGGGCTCTTCGGCAGCCAGAGTTAACGAGCTGCTAACGAGCAGCCACGTACTGGACGATTATCATAATCAATGATGTATAAATATTCCGGACCATCAATGGTTCTCCTCTTCCACTTTATACTCCTCGAAGGAGCAGATTTGCAAAAAAGATCCGCGGGATGAACAAGCGTGGAAAACAACGCGACAAACTTTTACCGCGCACATCCACGCACATCCGTCGATCGTGAAGAATTTTACTCGATGGATTCCCGCGCGCGTGTGTCAAGGATTCGACATTTTCCAGGCGCAATTGTGCGCGGATAAAAAGTACAGTAGAAAAAGTAGCCGTAACCCTGCCAGACTTCTCTAAAACACTCTGTGCCCGTTAATACCTACACGCGCGCGCACACACGCTTGATATTTTATACTAATTCGTAGTTATATACATTCTAAATGAAACGAATACAAATTTACTCGTGGAAGTGGCGCATTTACGAGACTCGTGTTTGCCTAGCAAGTTTAAGGTCTCTCGCGAAGGTTCATTAGGACTTCTTGGCACGTGTCTGAAATGTCTCGCGGCGTAGTTACGTTGCTGGCATACACCATTTTCCCTTGTCCCCTGGAAACGATAAGCATGAACGTACTTTTCTTAATACGTTTTTTCCGCCAACTTCTATCTCCGCTTAATGCAGAAGTGATTTTCGTTTCTTTGGAGCACGGGTATCGAGGATCGAGTATTATCAGGGATTCGTCAAGGATAGAGAGCGTTTTCGATCGCACACCGAGCAATTCCAGTTTCCTCGTCGAAGAGACACGGAAAACATTGGAAGACACGCTCTCTTCCTGGTAATCACTAGGATAACTTATCCCACTATTCCCCTGTTCCCGATCGAGGGGACTCGGCCTTCTCGGTTACCACCTTCGGCGAACGTCCTCCGTTGAATTTTCAATATTTACATGCCCCGCAGACAGCCGCGTCCCGAAGGAAAGCGAACATGGCACGGGGGCTACAAGAACAAAGTGGCTTCGTTAGATGCAAATCACTTCTGGAAGCCGTCCAAGAAGGAATATAAAGGACGCGCGAGAATAAAAGGTACAACACCGGCGATATTTTAGCTTAAGAATGCTCTAGGACCGCTGTGCTCGTTCTCACAAATTTTACATTTCGGTGCTGGGATCGATAATCATTACTTACCCAGGTATATCGAGACACATAAGTAGCGGTGTCTCCAGCCCCACTCGTAAAACACCCAGAGGTGAATTACTACTTACTCCGAGAGGAACCATCGCAAGGCTAACATTAATTCATTCCCGTCGTCAATTTTTCACCTGCAAATGCATACCATTTAAGTGTCTCGCTCTTAAAAATGTATTCCCCTTCTCCCGCGCGAGCTACGCGAAGAGATAGGAAAAACGGAGAGGCGCGAGACGATTTTTTGCGATTTACAATTTGAGGGAGCATTTTCCAAAAAAGTCCCATCTTCGCGCTGGAAACTCTCGCTATGTTTATTCGAGCAGTGTGCACGAGCCTTTATAGCGACAGACGGCAGAATGGGTCTAGTAGGATGAGGCCGGAGGAAGGGGAGAGGGATGAAGATGAAAATGGGGGTGGCATAAGCGCCGGCGCCAAACGACTCAGTCGATAAACACCGAGTCGAGCACCCTCGCTGTACGTCGGAGCACCTTCTCGACCCCTTCGATACCCTCGCAAAGTCCAATGACACGAAACGCAACAGGGATGCTCTCCCCATCCTTGGTGTCCTTGGGGTTAAACGAAAACTTCCTGACGGCCATGTCCACTCGACGACCAATCACGACCACTAACACAATGCTGCCTGTTCGAGAAACATTATCCACCAAGTCGCGGGGGAAGTGGCAAACGCCATAAATTCAACGCAAACATTCGGAGGGAGAAATCATTTATTTATCGCGTTACTTTAAACATTGTACGAACGGAGAATGAATCTTGTTAAATGTGCTCACCTGCGCAAGCAATCGATAATTGTCGTACGAATGTAGCAACGCACGCACGCACTATTATTAACAATTTAGATAGGAATATTTCGCGTTATTACACACGATGTAATAATTATATGGAAATGAAGGGACGAGGGGGGTGGGAGAGACTGTGCAAAGCGCAATAATGTAAACGTTGCATCGTGGAAAGCTGTTGGAATCATTGGATCGGGCACATCGAGCCACAGAGAAATTCCTTCGAATCATCGATACGATACCGCCCGGTCATTTTCCAAGGACCTACACACCAATTCCTCCAGTTCTTTCGCCAATTTCCTCGAACAAAAGTATCGAGGGAGCTTGACATTCGTTATTCGAGTCGAGTCGATCGAATCAGTGGTTTTTATAATTGACCTAATTTGGTGGTAGCGAGCACACAGCGTCGTGCTCCGTCCCGCTGGAATAAACAGCAAATATCGGAATAAATAATCGAGCGAATTAAATGACAGAGCATCGGAGGGGGGAGGGGGTGTACTCGCGCGACGGTTTTATCAGTTTAGGATGGAAGAAGGGGTCCGACGACTCCACTCGACTCGCGAACCTATTATTTTTCATCGGCACGAGGGGAGGGGTGCGCGGGGGTAATATCAATAATTTGAGCAAGTCGATAGTTGAGCAGTTTGAAGAAGAAGCGCCTCCTCGCCCCCTTCTCGAGAAGAGTCGTAGTACCGAGGAGGAGGAGGAGGAGGAGGAGAGACCTCGAGGATGAGGAAGAGAGGACAAAAGGACAAAAAGTAGAGAAGGTAGGATCGATCAGGCAGGCACGTCCGGTGGAGGACAAAGTGGAACCAAAGTAGCTTCTCCGAAGTATCCTCTCCTTCGCTTGGAAGGACTCGTCGGTGGGCAGGTGGATTCGGAACGCTGCCAGGAGGTGGCAGGCATTAATAAATTTTCACACGAGCGGGCATATCGATCCAGGGTGAGAGTCTTGGAAACACGACGTCCTCGTCTTCCTGAAATCCCTCCAGACGTAACCTCAACACACGTGACGCACAGAAAACACGTACAGGGATACACTAGGGGAGGGGGGATGGTACAGCGTCTCTCGTATATGGTAGAGCAGTCCCCGCCGTACCCCGGACATTTTGCCGGCGATGGCAGCGGGGGTGTCTCGAAGGAACACGCCTTTAGGATTAGCGGCAGGTTAACGCGAGTGGAAGAAGTCGAGAGAGCGAAGCTGGTGGTTGCGTACCACGAGACACGATTGCTCGCAACACTTGCAAAAACCTACACGCAGGTTCCTCCTCCGAGATAGGCATACGTGCATATATGGAAATGACGCGTTTCCCATTTACATAAGACGGTGTTGCGCGAGTGCGTCGTCGAGAAGCGGGAAGAGGGGGCGGGGGGTGTTCTCCGGATACCACCAATACACACTCGCGCGATCTCGCTGGATCCTTCGAAGCGGCCGCGGGGTCCGTCCGGACAGGTGACGAGAGTGTGCGAAATGCACTTGGGGAGATTTCCAACTTATTTCTCGCACGCTCCTCGGCCAAGACGAATCAGGAGAGCAAAACTCCAGGAGGATGAGGAGGAAGGAGTTAGTCCTGCCGCCGCAGGAATTGGGATGCGCGAGCAAGAGCAAAAGGACTGGGCCGTGCGAGGAGAAGGAGCGCAGAGTTTGCCTTGGGGAGAGTATCGATGTTCAGGATGAAAGGACGAAACTGGCCGACTGCATGCTTCGAAGATCACCGAGGACAATAGAACCCTCTGCAAAGGATCAGAGCACCAGGACGGAAAGCTGGTGTGCCGCGGGGTACCGACTGGTGTGGTTTCCCCGTGCGAACCTGATTGGAGCACGAGAGGGTGGCCCTTCTATTCGGCACGCGGCTACCTTCGCTACCTTCGCTACCTTCGCTCCACCGCCTCGCGTAATACGCGCCGAGTAACCTGCTGACTGCGATTAATCTAACCAAAGAGAAACTCAGACTTCCAAATTCACCATCGAAACTCACTTATCGACTTTTTAATCCCTCTCTCCTTATCTTGCCCATTTTCTCTCTCTCTCTCTCTTTCTCTTACACAGACAAACACATCCAATAAAGAAGAAGAAGAAGAAAAAGAAAAACTGGGAGCTCTAGGCACCCCTTGAAGAACCGAAAGGAGGAGAAGCCGAATAGAAGAGAACAGCGCTATGCGAGATTTCATCCCTCTGGAAGAGAGAACGTTGATCAAACAATCTGGATCACACCAGCGAAATGCATGATTGGCTTTCGATTCGAGAGTTTCTCAAGGCTATCCGCTTATTCGACTCGATATCATCGCTAAACAGAAGTAGCCGAGCTTCGCGATAACTTTGAATTTATCAGCAAGTTTCTCACGAGAGTTTGGCAGAATAACAGTGGAATAATAGCGGTGTGTTCCAGCTCGCGGGGAATCGTACTGTCCCCTCGTTTCTTATTCCAATGAATCCGGTTAACCTTAAACATGAGCGAGTCCCTCGTTTATTGGCGCTCCCCTTGCCGATTCCCCGCAGTCACGCAATTCGCCATTTTCCGCTGACATCAATTTCGTTGGGATACCAAAAAACGAGAGAGAGAGAGAGAGAGAGAGGGAGAAGTCGAGAAATGTGAAAAATCGATCGCGACTCGTGAATATAACTGGTTAATGGCATCGTGATTAAATGTGACCTTAAGAGAAGAAAGTGCATACGACTAGAAAAAAGTCATTAGTCATTCCCTTATAAACTTGCGACAATAATAACCGCAAGAGAGAGAACCGTCAAAAAATTTCATAAATTATCGAAAGTGCAAGGTTATTGATGGAACGCGAAACACTGGGTGACGAAAGGAGAATGTATATATATATATATAGAGAGAGAGAGAGAGAGAGTGGCCTCCGGGGGGATATTAATCGAAAAATGCAGTTCTCCGACGAATTTGAAAGCTCTTTCGGCAAAATAGTATAGAGCGTTATCTCTCGTTAATGGAATTGCAAGTGAGAATCGAAAATGTGTTTCCACGAATGTGAATACTGACATTCAACTGCGAAACCTGGCTTCACCTACTACATGCTACCGAGTAATCCTCTCTCGCAACGACGTTCGGAACGACTGCACGAACGACCTCCACCGATCGATCCGCCGATTAAATACCCGCTGCCTTTCGTTTTGTTTGTCCG
This sequence comes from Sclerodermus sp. 'alternatusi', assembly GCA_037305995.1. NCBI lineage: Eukaryota > Metazoa > Arthropoda > Insecta > Hymenoptera > Bethylidae > Sclerodermus > Sclerodermus sp. 'alternatusi'. The sequence goes on along the minus strand of CM074553.1, from coordinate 5,489,562 downwards.
CACGACCAATGACACTATAGCGCATAGCAACTTTAAACCCTGTTTTCTGCGCCCGATTAATTTCTAGCCAATATGCGTCCAGGTTCGTTCGAAACCAACTTCCTGATTGATTGGTCGATTAAATTTTATTTCACAGCGCGCCTATTGTTATAAACTTGCGAGATGCGAAAAGCTGCTGCGTTGATCGTACGATTGGAAATAGATCGTTTATCCGAAGGGGGGAGGAGAGAGGGCACGAGAGAAAATGGAGACTCCCGCGCAACCATCGTCCTCCACCTACGAATGAATCACGAGCGTCGAACCTGCCGACAAATTCAGGTCACTCCACTTTATTTCGGGACGTCTTTCAGCATTTTTCGCTCCTTAACGACGAATCTGACGGTTCTAAAATTCCTGAATCTCACCCCCCCCCCCCCCACATTAATCTGGCGGATTTTGCCGCCAGAATTCCGCTGGATCATCGCTCGATGATTTCCGGATGGACGATGTCGCTGATAAAAATGGACGGCGGACGACGAGGAGGAGGGACAGGGCTGTCGTAAAATATTCAGCGGCAAATAATGACGTTTGTGCTTTATCAAACGAAGCAAGCTCACAATTCCCGCGGCGAGCGAAACTTTATGGAAGCTGATAGCACGGCGTAGACACGTGGGTGTGACGATTCATTGGTGGCATTGTTATTCAGTGTCGTCGATAAGGCGTGAATTTGTAAGCAGCATAACGTCGTCGGACAAGGCTCGTTATCGATTGACTCGCACGACACTCACTTGACTTATCTCTTGCGAAACGGTAGTTTCAACCACGAAGATCGCCGCGAGAACAGCTTTTGCCCAGCGGAAGACCCTCTCGACGAAAACTGTCTCGACGACGACGACGACGACGACGAGGACGACGACGATGATCCGCTGCTGATTCAAGGCCACCACCATAGCTGCTCGTTGCTGAAATTAATGTCGAGTGGCACGCGGTAGTGAGACGGGTCCCCATATTGCAGTTGGTCGAGGAGTTGAGAAAGTCGGGCAATAAACGGCCGGTAGGCGCGGCAGCTCGGCCCGTTCGCCACTTCGCCACTTCGCCGGATAAGATAACCTCTCTGCCGGCTCATTCGTCGAGTGCCAACGGCTTCCGGTCCGACCGAGACTTCGAGGACATCCTCGCACGCCTCGCCTCGCCTCCCCTGCTGTCTCCTTTCCTATGTTCCCCGATGTCCTCGATCGACTTCTCCCCCCAGTAGCGTGTGGAAATTGTCGAATTTGCAGAAATCGCTCTCCGCTATCGATTAGAGAGAGAGAGAGAGAGAGAGAGAGAGAGAGAGAGAGAGAGAGAGAGAGAGGGAGACACGTTGCGCAACGCTTTAGGATTTGCGAGCAACTTTAATGAGGCGCGCGGCGGAAAGGAGGTGTCCCATTTTCCAGGTTTTCTTCCAAAGGCGAAGGTCATTTTCTGGATGCTTCTTCTTTTTTCGACTGATACGCGGCATGTACCTATATTTGCGGAGGATTCCACAAGGGAGACTCGACTTCAAAAGAGGGAATACATTATCCTCTGGCCGTCTGCCAAGAAAATCGGTCTATGCCCAGCTCAGCTTGTTCGGCTTTGTAGCTATGCGACGTCTCTTGCGATTTTATGAGGTCGCACGAACGATCATCTTGTACACGAATCAAAAGGACTCTCGTGCTCCTCTCTCTCTCTCTCTCTTTCTGGATATGAACACAGAGTCGTACCCTCGAGCTTGCAATAAACTTTGCCAACCCTTTACCCCCTCGTCCCATGTCCAACCGCTTTCTCATTCATTTATTCTCGAGGTACTTGGCGCTCGATCTTTTGCCCCTTCTATCCCCCGCGTACCTCCAAGAGGTACCCACGCGCTTTTGCGAGAGCAACGTCATTCTGGACGTTATATTGATTTAATGACGCAAGAGGTAAGCAAGTGCGAATTGAAAACCGATAGTGGCCTAGCTCAAATTTAAGAAGATTAAACACTCTTAAGAAGCGTATTCCGCGAGGATCGTGTTTCCGCTTGTGTCTCGCGTGTCGCTTTCATTAATTTTAATGGCGAGTCCGGCTTCTCTCCCGTTCCTCTCCTTTGCCGGTAATCCCGAAGGTAAGTACCGGCGCGGTTGAGTGCCTCGCTGCGAGGTTTTGTCCTCGGATTTGTTCGTGTAGCGTATAGCGCAAGGGTGGACTGTATGATATTACCGCCAGGCCAATGGGAAGGAGACAAATATTTGTCGAGACAGTATCCTCCTTTTCTACTCTATTATCTTTCGAAGAAAAAGCAACGCGCGATACGATATATCGCAAAGGATTTTCCACAAAACTGTTCCGTTTCACCGAAAGCCACGAAACATTCGTAAACGAGATAAAAACATTATCGGTTTTGCCCAAGGAACAACCGATTATTTTCGCCCTTTTTGCTTCTTTCCGCGCACTCGCGCCCCACTCGTCATTCTCGATCATTCTCAAGGGTCTTCGCTTAATCGCCTGTCATTTTTTCTCCCTCGACGTTAACGCCTGTGGAAAAACTTTCCTATTTTTCGCCAACATCTCTCTCCGAGGTTCGCAACTGCTGCGAAGGAGCATTATGCACTTTCGGGGACGGGCCAAGTTTTGTCAACGCGGTCGCAGAATAATGCGCGAGACACACCTGCGGCGGCGGCTGTGGCGGCAATGGAGTATTACGTAGACTTTGTAGGTGACTGCTGATGCAGTTGAGGGGAATTGAGAGAGAGAGAGAGATAAAAAAAGGTAGTTCATATCAGCGGGTATCGGCGAGAGGATGCGACGGAATCTTGCATCGCCGATATTTTTCTCAGCGTGGCACCAAGTGGCCGCTGCGGCTGCGGCCGCCGCCGCCGCCGCCGCCAGTAAAACCGGTTTTTTTATCCACCCAGTATGCACACGCACCATTATGTAGGGGGGTTGGTATGGCGAGCGCAGAAAACGCTGTAACTAATGGCGCATGTCAAACGACGTGGTAATAAGTTTCGCATACGCGTCCGCGGGGACTGGCCATGTTGCTTGCCACACCTGAACACGCGACAGCGCAACTTTTCGTACTACGCAAGAACATGAATCCACGTGATGGGATCTCCAAACGAATTGACCCGTAGGACCGGAGGAGAGCTTTGGTCCTTGCGCCACCAAGACAAACGATTAATACTTCTCTCTCTCTCGTAGTACCATCGGGGAGCAAAAGAACTTGATCACCAGGAGTTAAACGTTTTATTCCAGCGGTCAAGGGGGTGTACGTACCATTTTTCCCCAAGAGGCTATTTTAGGAAAAATGGCGGATCTAGCGCCGTCACCGCCGCTGCTGCTGCTGCTGTTCGATACACTCATGGATTCCCCTTAATTATGTATAATTCGCACGTGGAAAATCATATTTCATGCAAAATCTCTTCGCTTTGAATTATGAATCTCCTTACATGATAGCGCTCATGGACAAGCGGGGACCATGAATTTCTGAAAGTTCTCTGAGTCTCTTTGGACGGACGAGAAACGCTAGTTTATAATTTACAAGACGTTTGCGCGAGGACTCGCCGCGCGCACTGTGTTAAAATACTGTACACCGTGCAACAAATCGGTATAAGTAGACGTGGATTAACGTACTCTCGGACTTTTCAATGCGGCCTATCCGCTCGCTGATAAAGCTCGTGAGATTAAATATAGCCTAGTGCAGAAATGAATAGTTGCAGCACGTGCAACGATATCTACATCGGAATACCTAACGCCTCTGCGTTATCGACTCATTCTTACTATTTCCAACATCCCCGGTATTAATGACGCTTGCACCGAAAAAAACCCAACTATTCTCGAAACGCTAACGACCCGCTCCAAATTAATGGATTTTCATTTGGAAGAATTCACGAGGGAGTCCGGCGGAATTCGATCGTTCTCCGGATTGTGCCAGCGAGAATTTGTTCGCTGCCGGAGAATTCTTCGTCGATTGTTTTTGAAGAATTATCAGGTTTCCAGGTATTCCAGTGAGAAAGAGAGAGAGGGAGAGAGGGAGCTAACGCGTCATTGTCATTTATTGCACTTGGAGCAAGAATTGGCATTGTTTCATTATCTGCCTGACGTCACTCTTACATGAACGTACTTGGAAATCTGCTCGTCCTGTTTACGCACAGTCACGTTGACATTTATTGTACAGTGACCGGCAAAGATGCCGTCCTCCGCATTCGCTCGATAAAGTAACGCAAAGACAATGCAAACGCGGTAATAACGAATTATGCAAATCGATGAAAACGCCCGGATAGGATAAATGCTGAAATAGATAGCAAAATTATCTCGCTTCCCCTCGTTTATTTTCAACGTTGTTGATTATCGCTCTTCTTACACCGTATCCTATCTTGGATAGGGGACAGCATCGCTCTTGGTCGCTACACGCACAGCGCTCTTGTCCGTGCGTGGTTGTCTCACCAAGTGTAAACTCGAATATAAATGCTTCGGACGCTTGTCCGTCATACTTTATTCTTTCCTCTTCGTTCTCCGAGATTTACTTCGACAGCGTTCGTATAATTTTTCAACAGAGTTTCGCGCAAACGACTATAAAGAACAGTCTTAACGCCCATTCCGTAACTTATTCCCGTGGCATCACTGCCTAATAGCGCGATGCAAAGACAAACGCGAGTTCCGCAGTTTTCGCGTGCGGCGATCAACGGGTAGGGATGTCTAAATAATGAGACCAGTCGAGAAACGTGATTGCCGGAATTTCACTGAGCTCTCATTCAGTGATCGATAATGCATTATTAATCTTCGCGCGAAGCGAAGTTTATTATTTGCATAATGGAGTAAATTGATTAAATTTCTAATATGGTTTCGTTATTGAGAACCAGAATCATTGTGCGCTGAAAGGCCTAGAAGGCTTTGTGCGCGTGTGAACGATTTGAGATTGATTGGTGGAACGTTGAACCAATTGAAACGTTCAAGGATCGGCTTAATATTTAGATACGGTCACGATAAATGGCTTAACGTTAGAAACTGATAGCGATGCGGCGGCATGCAGTTATTTTCAGGCTCGCTCGGCGACACCGAGTTCATTTCATTGGAAATGCAACCCTGCCAGGAACTATGGAATGAATACGCGTATCGATTGCTCGCCTTTCTTCACCAGCGGCGGCGAACACCCGTACGGCGAATCTCTGATTACGCAGTCATCGGTGCACGCGACGATTCATTAGAGAAATTTTGTTGGAAAAATCTGAAATTATTCGCTTCCCAAATAATCTGCCCGTCTCCTTTTTCAAGTTTCCCCGCTTATTTGTTCTACTCGCAATGGCGCAAGGCACCGAGCGCGGGAATGCTTGCAAGGATTTAAGTGAGAATAAAGACAGGTGGCGCGAGAAAAAGAAGTATAAATAAGTCGTCTCTCGTTCGGCTGTAAAAGTGTACAGCTAAAAAGGCGCAAATGCGTGAATAAAACGGTATTTCTTGCAGGATAGTTATAAAGTGGCCGCTTGCCTGGTGATTGCATTCTGACGGAGCCAACGTGGCAGCAAATGGAGCATGATTGGCGGATAAAGCATACAGGAATATCGTTGGACCGGTAAGTCGCTTCTCTTAAAAAACTTCTTCATAATCACCACTGCAAATATTAGAGTCGACCGTTTTCTCCTGTTGATTCTTCTCTTTTTCTCTCCGCACGGCTTGGCTTCGCCTTCGAGAAGAAAGAAGGAGAGGAGATGTTCCTCCCTTCCCTCTTTCGGGCGAGCGCACCAAACTTGATTCTCCGAACAGCGTTTCTTCGAGGTTTTCCTGAAAACGCGTCGATGTGTCCGAATGAAAATACGCCTCGTCGAAGCTCGAGAGAAGCGCGCTGCTGAATCCCTTTGCGTGCAGAAATAATCGCACGCGTTCTCCGCGGTAAATCAGTAATGACTCTTGACCTTGAGCGCTGATCATCGCTTCCTGGTTATGGCTCATGGTAATTTAATGGCGGGCCCCGGTACCGAAAGGCCCGTAGCTCGTAAACGATCGGACCGCGTATACCATTCATCGTGATTGACGTTCCATGCTCAGAATTGCTCCTTGAAAACCTCCCGTCACCCTCACCGGGCTCGTCTTAACTGCGCCATTTTTCTTAACCGACTCCACTGCGCGCTTCCGAATGGCTCGCAATTAACCTCTGACTGCTTATCTCGGATCTGGATGCTCCATCCCAAGCTATCCGTCTTCCTCGTTGCATCAATTTCCCTCAATTATTTCATAAGAGAACACACGCGCTTTCGTCGTAGACCAAAGAGCTTTGCTAAAATAGCGAAGAAGCCTCGACAGAGTAGGAAATTGCTGGAGAAAAGGTCGAGCACTGCGCAACCATCGTGTGTTTCGTTTTCAAGTACTCGCATTAAGGAGTACTTGACGGGTCACTCGAGCTTGCCACTATATGTCAATCGCTTGTTATCTCGGAGTAGTTCGATAATCGTATCGACGTTATCGACGTGAGAATGTAAATGCTTCTCGCGAGCAAAGCGTCGCGCTATTATCCGTGGCTCGGGGGATACGGGATGTGTCAACCGTGAATTATTCGTACTTGTCAATTTCTCCCCGTTTTCGAGATTGCCCGCTAAATGGCGGTGGAAAAATTGAATGAGAAAAGCGTGGAAACGATCGAACGATGGGAATACGATGGTGGTGGTGGTGGTGGTGGTGGTGGTGGTGCGTTGACGCAATAGAGGGGGGCGGAAGAGGGAAGTAAAAATGACGAAAAGAGAAGGAGGACCGTTTGACCTCAGAGCTACGTTCCATCGCAGCTCGTAAAGAATGCATTCGTCGCGAAGAGAATTCCAACCAATGGCGCGCTGCCTCGTTAAGGCTAAATGGCTTCTCGCCGCACGACCCAGCAGCAGCCAGAATCCGGGACCCCCGAAGAAAGAGATCGCCGGGTCAGAACGAAAGGGGAATTCATAAACCTCAAAAGAGTCCAACGCTTTTATCCGGCGCTGTCCTTAACAAGAGAGACTGGCCAAATGCATTAAACTTACGTCGCTAAAAATTCTTCTCCCGCTTTCCGGCATCTTGCCAAAGCAAAAAGAGGCAAAAAAAAGTAAAACGGTAAAAATGGGTCAGATCCCGAAAAAAATATGCGCTATCTGCGAAATAAGGCGGGGGAGGGTGGAGGGAGGCAACTTCCTCTCTCCACCGGCGAAATCCACCCTCGGGTACGCCGATAAGAGAAGCGCGTCCCTGAGTGCTTCTTTTTTCCGCGAAAGCCCCTGGAAAATCATTTCTAAGGAATCGTGGAAACGCGAGCGTGGGATGGAGCGCGTGTAAAACAAGTCTCTTTAGGAGAGGGAAAAGTTTCCCGGGGTTTTTAGCGCGGGAGGAATTTTCGTCTCAGGTAGCGATAGCGGCGGTCCGGTAGCTTTGGCCCTCTCGACCAGACTTTATTTTGCCTTGTTTAAAGCGAGGAAACGTCATTTGTCGCGTTAAGTGGCATAGCGATCCCCTGCAGTTATCCGCGCTTAAAGCGTGTTCGATGTAAACGGGTTCGAGCCCTCGCACACCCTACAAATAAATGAGGAGACAGACCCCATCCCCCCGCACGCCCGTAACTCGAGCGGGAAGCTTATTTCGGTGGAGGCTGCCTGATTTTGCGGCGTTTCGGGGTAGGGTGCATCAATCGTCGCTTGTTAATACCCCGCTCTCTCCCTACCATCCACTTCCGGTAACTTCTAATTTCTCCAAAGTACCTCTCGTCGACCTTGACTCCTTCCTGGCATTTTCCTTTTCTTTTGGGGGCCCCGACTCGATTTCCTCGATGCGTCGCTAAACCCTTTACCACTGCCCCACCCCCCTCGGACCTAATAAGCGGAGGGAGTCGTAAAGTCAACGTCGACCAGCGGGAAACGCTCGTGTCGGGGCAAAAATTTCCGAAGGACTTGTTAAATCCTCGCCTTTCCTTTACCTTTCCGGTCTTCTGGGCGCAGAATTACGGTTCTAATTAAACGTGCAAAAAACAAGACTCTCTCGGGGACGACGCAAAAAGGTAAGAAGCGACGAATATTCGTGAGAAAGGATCTGGTTGCTCGAAGCTCTTCGGTTTTTTCATCTTCGACATCGGCGCCGAGAGGGGATTAGTGGATCGAGGGGTGATTCGCTGATTCGGGTGTGAGTGACATGTGTCACGAGGCCCTCGCGACCCTCGCGTTCATTCATGCACACGCACACGCACACGCGCACGCTCGCACACACGCGCGCACTGTTGTACACGGAGGGAAGACACAGGACCCATCCCCGATGCTACATAATCGTCCCAATACTCGAATTTTTCTTGCGACGACGAACAAAAGATGGCGGAGGGGTGTTGCCAGATTCCAGAGCACAATGTTACGTAATTGGCTGATACCGGATGCTGAGAACCTGACTCTTCCCATGGTCAGAATCGACTTCCGCGCACCGAGGAACATCGTTCCTTCGCGAGAGCGGCCACCGAGCCAAGAGCGAACTTGATCAAATCAACGACGAGCGTATTAATCAATCACGCCTGATCATCGATCGAAGCAAATCAATCGTTCGACTAGAATCGTCTCTGCTCCATTTGGGGAAAATGGAGTGGAAACGAAAGTGCGCGTGCCTGGCAATAACGATAACGATACAGTAACAAGAAGAAAATGATAACGATGACGATGACAATAGCGCAGCAGACCCAGTTCGTCATAGCCAAGAGCAGAAATTGTTATTCATGGAGAGATCCTTCGAGCACGTCGTTAGCTTTAATTAATTTGGAAGAACCACGCGCTTGGTCGCGGTCGTTCGAAAGCTCGAGCGCATTACTGGAAATATTACTTTTGGCGAAGCACATCGGGGTTTACGGCAAAGGTGCTTGCAGCAGCTTTGAAATACGGTTGGTGGACGGAAATCTAATTTGATGGGAGCGTTGCGGCTAATCCGCGGATACGAGTCGATCGAGAGGGTCTCTCGGTGACCCTGAATGGTCCATCCGATGCAGCTTTCCTCCACCCCCTCCTGCCGGCGGGGACCTCCGCCCTCCGCCCTCCGCCCTCCGCCGCCTCCAGCCCCTCGCAGTCCCACGGAGCAGCGTGGTCAAGCTCGTCATAACCACGCGATGATCCCGCGCAGAGATGCCACGAAACCTGCTTCTACCCCCTCTCGCATCACCTTCATTGAGACCTCATTCATATGCATGCCCTGCCGCATAACAGGCATAGCGCAACGCGGATTATTGTTGCTCGACGCGATCCGCTCGATAGGCAGCGGCAAATTTTCGATCGTCTCCTCCTGGTGGATCGTCCCTTTGCGCTTCTATCGCCTCCCCCTTCCCCGGCTTATCTCACGCATCCTCGGCATTCTCGCCCTGGATGGTTCGTACCCGAAAATCCAGATATCACCGTGACCAACCACCATCCGAACCGAGCGTGTCCACGAGGTTCGAAGTTGGACGGGTGGACTAAATGTCGTGCGCGCGCGCGCGCGTGCGGGCTCTGTGCGGTTGGAGAGCGGCAGGGGAAGTTTCCAAGTAAGGATAGTTAAAGCGGAGGAAGAAAGTAATAGAATGAGAGAGAAAGAGGGGAACGAGATAATACGGGAACCCTCGGCTCACTGTGGGAATTTGTAATTGCGCGCGGTGGCAGCAGCGCCGAGAGGGGGATTTTGGGTTAGGGCAGGAACGAGAAAACTGATTGTCTATTACGATCTCGGAAACGCCGGCGGCATACAAAATTCCTTTTAGAATGACGATGATCTCACGGGGAAAGTGATCGGAATATCGATACGGATGAAGCAATAAAAAACGTGCCAGTCACAGACACGAAAATAGCCGTAATAAGAATATACGGGAAGAGGCGACGGAGATGCGCACAGGAAGAACGAGAGAAACTCCCTTTGTCCACCTCCCTTACCCCCAGGGGGGCCCACCCGTAATTAGAGCCCCGCTCGTAAAATCCAAAATACGAAATTCCGGAATATTTCGAAATCCTCCCTCCCCCTTCCCCGCCGATCACCGTCGCTCGAAATGTCCAACATCCAACTGACGCATTAACAGGATGAAATTTTTAGCGGGAGGGCTCGTCGTTATTATCGAACAGAATCGATTATCCTGTTTCCAATAAAGTTGTTTACGGACCATCTGTGATGAATCAACACTTTTCCCGTGCGCTTGTGGGCTTAATAGGTTTTCCTGGGACTCGGTTAATGAACGGAGCGAGCAGCTCGCACAATAAGCGCGTCCGGTGATGTTTCGAGTCCGGCGTAATCTCCGCGGCGGCAACGGTGGCAACGGCGGCAACGGCAACGACGGCAACGACGGCAACGACGGCGGCAGCAGCAACGTCGAGAGTACGGACGTCCGTAAGTGGGAACGCGTATCTCTACCATTGAGCAGAGCGAACACGGCGCGTTGTTCATAAATCTCGCGCGAGAAAGCAACCAAGTCCATGGAGAGCCCTGCAACTACGTGGCAGGGGAATGGAACTGGGAACAAGCAGCGGGGGCGGGGGGAAGAAACAGCAACGCCGCACACGAAGGGCGCAAACAGGCGGCATCGTTTGCGTCCGTTCGATCGGTTCATTAGCGTCCAGCGTAATTTCAGACAACTACCGAGTCACGAGAACCCCCGGGAACGAGAGAGAGAGAGAGAGAGAGAGAGAGAGAAAGGATGGATTCTCCGAGAACGGCCAAGTTCCCGTGATACAATGCTGCTGCTGCATAGATTCACGACGAGGTGCCACTTGTCCTTATGCAGTTTGCGAAATTTTCACGCGAGATTCTCTCTCTCTCTCTCTCTCTCTCTCTCTCTCTCTCTCTCTCTCTCTCTCTTATCAAAAATCTCTTGAAAATATTCTTGGTTCGATTCAACGTCTCAACGACAAAATCAGCCTAGGAATCCGTGTTTTCTCTCCTCTCGCGGTGTATTGTGCCGTCTGGGAGAGGGAGATGCCACCCCGGCAATCCCGTTTCATCCATTCGCGCGAATATTACAAGAGGAAAGCGTGGAAGGGGGTGAAAATTGAAATCGCGACTGCCTCCTACAGTCGAGGCTGGACCGTCGATAAAGCTGCTCTAATTTAACGCGTCATAATGGCAAGACCCCGTGAAAAGCAGCTAACACCACTCTCCTTTGTCGGCCAAACTGCAATTAAGTAGCGGCTGCACGTTTGTATTCCCGCGAACGCGAATTAAACCGAATGAAACGCGACGAGTGAATCTCACTGCCCCGGATTATAATGCAACTGCAACTGCAACCGCACTCTTTTCATTCGCAGAATATTGAAAAAGTTAATTAAGGGATACTGCGCGCCGAGCACAGTCTGCCAATCGCTCGGCTGTCGAAAGCTCGAGCAGCTTTTCGTTTCTACCGAAAGGAAGAGACTTCTCCGGTTCTCCTCCTTCCACGGAGATATCCCTGGCAACCACGCAGGTCCTGCATCCTCGCCACAATAACGCGCTAGCGAGATTAGGTGCTTTGAAAAGGATCCGTGTCAGTGGGAACTAAATAACGCAACAATATGTACATATATTAAAAAGCAATCGCCGACACACACGCGCACACACGCACGTCCGCGCATATAGAAGCAAACGATGGGTTGCCGCCACCCTTGAAAGTCTCTCCCGAGCGAGAGACCAGATGCGGAGAGCAACAGGCTAAAGGATGACGGTAACTCTCGCTCGGAGAGATAAACAAAGATGCTCTCGAGGTTGGGGATCGAGGAGAGAAGCAAAATCACGCTCTCTCCCTCCAGAATGCGTGATTCTTATGAATCGAGGGGAAGGCGTAACCCAGATTACTGTTCACTGGACTATAATATTACGCGAGCAGATCGGTCAGTATATACCGGGTGTGTCCCGCAAACTCGATTGCAGCGCGAGTGAAAATTCGCGGAAAACCGCCGCAAAAGCTTCGCAGCCTGGCGAAAGTTTCCTCGAATGAAATCGATCCGCGGCGCCCGTGTGCGTCCGTGGAAGAGAAATTTCGGGGTGCGCGGCGTCGAAATTGATCGTACAATGGAAAATGGTGGAAAAGTAGGTAGCGCTCCCAGCAAGGGCACCCGGTAGGCATTCCCGAAGGATAGTACCGTACGGGACGTTGCGGAGTGCCCCCTCCCTCCTCCTCCAGACCCCTTGGCCCGGTTCAGGTAGAAGCGGAATCTGCTGCTGCTGCTGCTGCTGCTGCTGCAACGCGCGAAGGGGTGGGAACCCTTCACGGTCCGAATTCCCAACCCGGACACGACACGACCTTACGCTTGCATATGCTGCGCGGACTAGCTGCGAGCGAACGAGCGAGTTTTCCATGTGGTGGTGTGACTCTGTTCCCGCGTAACTGTACTCGTATCCATCCACACGTACGAGTTCGTCCAGCGAATTCTCCGCGTGTGCGTAAATGTGCGCTCTACCTGTGCACGTTTAAGCGCTCTTTCATGGCTTTGCTTGTGTTCCACGCGCATACGCACGCACGCACGCACGCATCTTACATAGGTGTGCTCAGCCATGTGTCATCCCGCATATGTCTTCTCACGTATTTACCCTGTCGGCGAGCGCGTGTGTTTGCTCGATGTCTCCGCAGTTCGCACTTGCGCGCCGATGCGTGTGTGTGTTGGGGCACGTTGGTTCCCACACACCACACACACACACACACACACTGGCAATGGTCGCGTCTGCGCGCGAGAGCGTTGCCTCGGCGGTGCATGCACTTGCAGCAGGAACGCTGCAAGTGCGCGCGCGCGCGCGCGCTTGTGTGTGTGCGTGTATGGGAATGGAGTACACAGCGATAAAACGTGTCTCTCCGCTGGCTGATTATAATTCTCGCTCCTGCCACCGCAGCGTGTAATGGAGAAGCAGCAATAAATTCGTATCTCGTTGAGGCGCTGGGCTTTATCAAGGTTTAAGTCGATATTGAAATTTATGGAGCCGAGCCGAGCCGAGCCGAATCGAATCGAATCGAATCGAATTGAATCGAATCGCATCGCATCGCATCGCATCGCATCCCTCGCGCTACTCCCTATCACTCGTGGAACGGACGACGCGACTAGTTCCTCCTCCCGACAGAACTCGCGGTTTCTCTTCGATGAACGAAACGCGCGTCTCCCCGGGGCTCCCCGTCATTAAAGTATAATTAGCCAGTCGAACGATAAATCCTTGGACGATAAGTCTCGTCGACCCAGAAGACCTCGATCGAAGCGACGCGACGCGACGGAACCTCTCCTATTCTTACGCACATCCTGACCTAACGCGCGTCGCCAGCAGAGAATCCACCCCCGCGGCTTCGCTTCCGGTTCCAGGGTAATGTGCCAAGGCAAATCTTCCAAGGGTTCGTGCGCCACTTTGATGCGGCGCTTCAGGAAGTTGAGGAAAATCTGATAAATAATGCAATGCTCCAACATGGTTTCGCGGAGTGTCGGGGGCGCATGTTCGTGCGATACGCGTGTCAGGACATACATATGTAAACGCGACACGTAATCTAGCGCGTGCAACGCTAACTATGCTCGACTCGGCTGGGAGCATTCCACGGCACTTATGCTCACGTTAAAGCGGGATCGTCTAGGTGTATCCGTGTGCGCGCGCAAAGAGGAGAACACGCTCGCGTGCATATCGCACACGCACACATCGCGTGGCTGCTGCAGCCACCGAGTCTCTCTACGTGTGTGCAAACAGCGTATAAACATGTGTGCGCATGCACGAGCACAGGTTAGGTCATGCGGCTGACCCAGATAGAGGCAACGGCAACGGCAGCGGCAGCGGCAGCATCGTCGACGACTCGAAACGCGATTGAAAAGAGCTGCTCCAGATTTCGCGAGACGACGACGCTTATTATTCAACCACGATGAGCCTGGCTGGAATTCGATGCCGAGGATTATTAAAGTTTCAAGCCCTTGCGGCGGTGGTGGTGGTGGTGGTGGTTATCGATGTGTTCGAGCGCCAGCACCCTCGTGGTCGTCGAGCTCAAATCCCGTTGGGTCGCCATCTTGAAATTTTGAAAACCGACCACGACCGTCGCTAAAGACTCGGAAAACTTACGTCAGGGGGGGGGGGATGAAGGCTGAAAAAAGTTGTCTATGACGTAAATCACGAAAAGACGTACGAACGCGGATGGGGAGGAGGAAGTGGGGAGAGAGAAAGAGAGAGAGAGAGAGAGAGAGAGGGAAATCCTCGAGAACGGAGGCGCGATTCATTAGCAGAAACAAAGGGGGTGGAATCGGAGACAAAACAGATCGAAACGACATTGGTCTCAGGGTGTGTTTCCACCCCGGCACCCCTCGATGCGCTCGAGTGCCGTGCTAATTCCATTAAGCGTCTACACCAGCCATCCCCTACCACTGCCTTACTCGAGGACCCTAAATTAGCCTGCAATTAATTCTACGGTGCAACTGGCTGATCCTCCGGATAATGCAGATTCTTTATGCATTAAACGAAACAATGAATAAGCGAGGTAAACTCCCCAGTGTGAGCGCGACCCACAAATTTTCTCGAGCGTTTCTCCAATAGCCTGAAAAGTTTTTCATTCGCGAAGCTCGAGGACTTTTTGGAATCTCTTCCGGGTAGCGCGCGCGGTAACGCGATATCCGCACGCGAAAATGGTTGCGGGGTGTAAACCGCGATGATGTTGCCACGGCAACGTATTTAAAGATGAAGGAATCGCGTTGATGGAAAGAATCGCGCGATTGATCGCGATAAATCGTTAACAAACGCGCGCCGGACGAACGTTGAATAAAATTACCGCAACCCTTGATACATAATTTCCGACCTCCTCTGCTGTGACTTTAGCGCAACGCTCTCCTAATAAAATAATATATTCCAAATACGATTTCTTCCGAATATAATGATCGCGCGATTATGATACACAGCATTAATATAATCGCGCTCATTACGGGATATTATAAATTCATGAGAAATTAACGAATTCATCGGGCGTATCGCGTTACATAATTTAACATTGAAATTCATGTTATTAACTTGAAAATGCAGCCGGTGCGCGCCAATTAATTCGTGACTGCATGGAACTCGCGCGCCAAGCCGGTGACCGGAATTTTTTGGGTCGCGGTCAAGTTCCAATGATCTAACGCGTTGCAAGAACGCGCGCTTGTGTGTGTGTGCGCGTGTTCCCTTTGCAATGCAAATGTTTCCTTCCTTCGTTCCAAGTTTTCCCTTTATCGTAAAAACTGTAATGAAAGTCCTTAAGAGCATTTGCGGCATTTGCGCAGCCGAGCCTCGACTTTGCAACGACGCAATGCACGTTGCGACGTACTTTGACGCGGCGACTTCTCCGTTCGTTTCCTCGACGAAAACGTCGGGAACGTCGCGCGCGCGTAGACCTGACGCGAGGGTGACGTTGCAAAGCGCCCGTGGCGCTTGCGTCACGACGCTTCGTAATTGCCAACAAATGGACTTTAATTCCATTTGCGCAATCAGCGACCCACAAACGTAACTACCAGGTCGGCTGGTCGGCCATTGATGCCTCCAGGACCACCACCACCACCACCGAATTAACACCGTGCGCGAAACAGAAACGGAAACACCGCAAATCCTAAAATGTCCCCGACTTCCCGGTGCTGTCGCGATTTCATCGTTTTTTCTACTCTTTCCTTCTTTTTCCAAGGGAGCGCGAGAAGGGGGAGTCTACTCGCACGCGTTTTCTCAGCTGATAATGGAACGTGTTAAGGCAGCGGTGATTATCCGTGGGATAGGCGAGCCGGTAAAAGTCGATTTTCCATTACGGATCCATAATTGACGCTGGAACCCGTAATTGGACATCGCCGTAATGTCGTCTTTCGAAGAACGCTGCCTGTACCAATGCGCGCGAATGCTTTTTCACGGCACATTCGTGCGTGTCACATAGAAATTGAACGGTTTATCTGCGATCTCTAGGGAGCCGCGACTTGGTTAATACCGAGGATCGTTCGCGCAGTTTTTTTCCCCTTTCGCAAAAATCAATTTTCCCGCGCGGAAGGAGGTGGAAGAGGATCAATGGGAATCTTGGAAATTCATAGTGAACGCGAGGAGAGAGAGAGAGAGAGAGAGAGAGGGAGAGACAGAGCTATTCCTCGCGTAGACTTTTGTAGTTTTTCATTAATTATAGATTGGAGAATTTCTCGGAGAGGAGTTTGAAAAACGAAGAGCGTCCGAACGCGAGAAGAAAGCCGGGATGAGCTAGTTCGATGGCTAAGCATTCAATTAGGAGAACACATTGCCAGAAGGCGAGGAGGCGATACCCAATGATTTGGAGTTTAAGATCCCCGGGCCTCTTTCAGAGGTACCCGCAGATCGAACCGGGCGATACTGCAATTTTCTCGCGCATCTCTTTAAAACCTCCTCCCGTCTCTCCTTCGAGAACTAGCATCCACTTGGTAGATTTTATTACTGATAAAAGCATCGCGAAACAAGAATTCCCGATGGTTACACCACGCGTTAATCATCCGAAACAAATTTCCTTCATCTTCATCGCAATTGCTCGTGACCGCTACTCGTCGTTGCTAGACGCTCCACCATTTGCTCCCCACTGTTTCTTCCCGAGAAGTCCGTTCCGCGGGACTTAATCAGGTACATGTGTTACGGATGATGATCTCTCTCACCGGAGGATCGCGCGGCCTTCGGTGCGAACAGTGACCAGATCGGTGATTCGAGTGAAGATGTAAAAGGGGAAATGAAGGAAACTGGAGGATGCGGAGGAGCGAAGAAAGAGCGGAAGCGTGGATTCTTGCCGCTACATCCGACCCCCCCCCCCCCCCGTCGCGTCTCTCCTCGAAACAAGAAACAATCGCAGTCGTTCGAATTGGACTACAGGGAATTGACGATGATCTAAATTGACTGGCCTCTCGACCCGGCATTTAACCCATTTAGCAGGAGGCCGTGCTGCCTGCGCGGTCCCGAATAAGCTCCCCTTTTTTCCGCCCCTCTCATCCTCCGGGCACTCGCGCCCTCCGGGGCCATCCTCCTCTTCTCCGAACTCGTCTGCCTACCCGTTTCGTTTCGTTTCGTTTCGTTTCGTTCCGTTCCTGACCGTCGACCGCACGTGAACGCGAGCAAAACCGCTCGATCTTCGCGAACGCAACAGTTCGCCTCGCGATCGAACCGGCCAACTTCGATGATCCCACCCTCCCCATCACCACCGCGTTCACGGAGCACCATCCCCGATCGAAACCCTCCCCTTCCGGAACGCACACCGCGCTACGTCGACACCTGTTTCTTCGACGAGGCGATTCGATGAAGCGAGGCATATTGCTCGGCGGTGGATGTGTGTACTTGGAAAAGAATAAAAATTCCTCTCTCGAACCGGTTTTACATTTTCGTGTCTGTGTGCGCGTTCTTTCTCTAAACTACTGCGAGTGGGGGAGAGACACGGAGGAGAGAGGAAGAGCGCGTGCCGTTTGGAAAAGTTGTAGATTTTTTCGGACGAACCGCGTAATCGCTCTGCCCGGGACCCACCGACGACGCGGAAGCGATCGGCGTCCTCCGATACGCCGGACGAGACTGATTTTCCCAAAGCAAAGACACCGCGAGAAGAGGTTGCGCATACGCTTCCTCGTCGATCCACCCACCGTTAGCTCCTTTGACACTTTGCGCAGCGGAAACCCCCCGGAGTTAATAAATCGAGATCGGACCCGAGAGGAGGATCGGCGGATATACTTTACCGCGAAACGTTTGGAAGTAAAAATGGTAGATTTGAGAAAAGTTTGGTGCCTTCTCGCACGGAAGGACCGGGCAGAACCGGAAATGGCGAATGTCAAGCTGCGACCGACTTTCTGGATAGAACGTCAAAGTCGGGTTTTAGCGGGTGGGTGTTTCAATAGTTTCGCTGTCGTGAAGAATAGGTAACGAAGAATCGAGAAACCTAAAGGAGGAGAGGGGCGAGAGGAGAGGAGGGGAGAGGAGGGAGGATAGGAAGACGCCGGGAACGGGTTCTCGTTGGCAGCTCGCCAACATCGTCCGCCCTGAGTGTTCTCCACGAGGACTTCCTCTTTCTTTTTTCCCCTTCCCCTGCCCCTTCCCCCATTTGCCTCCCCCTCCTCCTGTCTTCCGATCACGTATCACAGATCGGTTCGCTACTTCGTTAAATTGGACCTCCGACGTTTTTACAACTCGCCCGAGCACCGCGGTAATCTCGAGATATCGAGCCCGCGTTACTGACAACGTTCTTGAACCACTTCCATCTCAAGGTCACCGGGACCACGGAGTTTCCACGCCGGCGGAGTCGACTCTCGGAGAAACTACTACGAGAGCGAGCCCTATTTCGCGAATCCTCCCTGGAGGTAATTCATGCAACGTATTCCGCGGTACGCGATTTATCCAGCTGTGAAACCAAACTCTGGAGTAGTCGCAAAGTTTCCCGCATCAACGAGGAGGAGGAGGAGGAGGAGGAGGTGACCGCCAAAGAGGAACTCGAGGAATCGGAGAATCGGGGAAATCACTAATTCCATTTGAAATTCTTCGATAGTCTTTATTTTAACGAATCGGCTCGGCCTGTGCCGCCGCCATCTTACATCTCTAAACTCAGCTAGAAATTGCAAAATGGAAATTGATATCGGTCCTCGACCGATCGTGTGCGTCGTTAATCGAGTTGGCCATGCTGTGGCTAATAATTTTGCGAATTATAGCGCAAGAACCGAGAGCGTGGCTTCCAACGTGCGCCGAAGCGACGTGTGGAAAGGGAAGGGAGGAGAAAGAGAAAGAGAAAGAGAAAGAGAAAGCCGTTCGCGTTTTAAGTTCCACGTATACGCACGCACACTCGCGCGCGCACGTTACGCGTGTATAAATCGGGAAAAAGCAGCCAATGTGCGAAGAGGTAGAATCTGGAAGGAATTTTG
Organism: Sclerodermus sp. 'alternatusi'; assembly: GCA_037305995.1. Taxonomy (NCBI): domain Eukaryota; kingdom Metazoa; phylum Arthropoda; class Insecta; order Hymenoptera; family Bethylidae; genus Sclerodermus; species Sclerodermus sp. 'alternatusi'. Next base: position 5,470,804 of record CM074553.1, on the reverse strand, counting down.
CAAGTCAATCCTTCCTTGGGAAACGGAAGCTGCGTCTTCTTGATTAATCCCTCGTTGTCGCCCCGTGGCATCCGCTTCCCAGGATTGTTTTCCCCCTGGATGATACAGCCGGTGCGAATATCCTCGTATCTGAAAGAAAAACACTCGCAATATGCAATTTAAAGTGGTCGCATAAATATTCAAGTGGACGCGAATCGATATCGCGTTCGGCGGGTACACCGATTCCTCTCGAATCCCCATCCCTTCCCTTCCCTTCCCATCTCTTCGCTATCTTCTCCTCCCCGCCACCTCCGCCGCTACTTGCTCGCGTCTCTAATTAATTGCTCCGCTTCCCCTGTGCAAGTCCCCTCCCACCCTGCCTGGCTCGCGCTCCACGGAAAATCCTACGTAGAATCTGCGGTCCAGCCATCGAAATCGACTCGCACACGGCTGATTTGGAAAAGTGGTTGCTCGCAATGCCGATTTCTCAAGTTTCTTTTCTCGGGCGGATGCTTCCGACAGGCCACCGGACAATCGCCGTCGAGAGCAAAATTCTCGGGACGAGCGAGAATCGTCGACGAAGTGGCCAAAGCTTCCAGATTTGGAAGCGCGAGATCGAGAGTAAAATTATCAGGTCGACATCGGCGCTTCGGCTCACTTGGCACGCCTACGGCACGCGCGTCGGGCATTTGCCAGCCGGCCGACATTTTGACAGATAAACGCGCCAAAAACTGTCGTCGTCGCCGTCATCGCTAAATCCCGAAAACGCCGACGGATCTCGCGCGCGCACCTCCCAAAATCGCGCGACTTGCGCGTCGTTCTTAAAATTTGCCAGTTAGCGTCACGGCGGAGATCGATCGATCGATCGGTTTCCGGTTCCGTTTCCTGCGCGCAACGCTGGATCGCTCGCCTATGCGCGACTCTCGCCTCGAGAGGGGAAAAGAGAGAGAGAGAGAGAGAGAGAGAGAGAGAGAGAGAGAGAGAGAGAGAAACAGCGCTCGACGGAACGCAAATGGCTGCGTTTGTGTTCGGGAACACGCGATATGGGCTCCATTACGATTTACGAGCATTACAAGCGTCCGAGTTAATTGTCGCGATAGACGCGCCGCGCTGAACACGCGCTAAGCACGCACCGAACGAGGCGTATTTTTCCCAGCGGAGGGGAGGGTCGGCGGCAGTTTCGCAATCCCCGTGAAAATGCCCCGCGCAATGATCTTTGGTATTTTCCAGGAGTCGCGGTGGTGGTGGTGGTGATGGACTCTGCTACTTTTCCGAGATTAGCGCGTTAATGACGCAAACTCTCCTCCGCGCTTCTTTCCTCGTTCCGGTGACGCCGGAACTCGTTGAATTCCCGATAAGAAAAAATTGCATGGCGTTTTTACTCGAGTCGAATGATTTATCGAAGAGCGAGAGTGATTAGACATTGTCAGACTCGGGGCCACGCCCGCTGGCGAGCGATTGGCCAGTTTTCCTGCTCAATATCCAATTGATTATTCATCCGATCGCAAAAGTGCAAAGGGCTTTGCTGGCTGGAACTACTCGCGGGGGACAGCACAGGACCGCGAGATTCCTCGACGGATTTCTACCACGGCGCGTTTGGCCTGCGGCTAATGACGTAAGCCGCGCGCGATCCCAGTGATTTGAATTCGCCTAACGATATGCGCGCACGCTTTTAGATTCTTACATAAAATCTGAATAATCGTCGCGGCCGCGTCGCGTGCACGGGAACAGAGTCGCCTCTCTTCTGCGCGATTTGAAAATCGGAAAACTTCAAGTATTTCCGCTCCGCTCACGGCGGCTTCGCGGAAATTTCAATGAGAAGCGAGAAGAGAGAAGGGGGAAGGGGGGTCTTTCCTCGCCGACTTTTATCCCGCGGAGTAGCCAACGTTCCAGCACTTTGCCAGATTTTTCCCGGCTAAAAGGCCTCCCCCCCCCCCCGCGAGATTCGACGTTTCCTCGATCGCGCGCGCGCGCAAGCATTTCCCAGTATTTCCACCCGCGTTTCCGTATTTTCGTCCCGTTAAAGTGCGTGCGGGTGCGGGTGTAGCATCGTCGAGACTCCACGGCGCGAGTAAACGATTCGTAAAAACGCCCCCGGCTAAACCATCGATGTTTCTCGCCCGTAAATAAAGTTCGGATGATGGGAATTCGGTACTTGTCGCATCTGCTCGAGCGACTTTACAGGTTTGGCGCGATCGCGGCGAACCGACTACCGACCAATCGAATAACGGCGAACGTATGAAAAGAGCCAGAGCCAGAGCCAGAGTCAGAACCAGAACCAGAACCAGAACCAGAACCAGAACCAGAGCCGGAGTCGGAGCCGGAGTTCCACACGAACGTTGCGTCAATTCGCACATACATTACATTGTTTCCAGCGTGCATTCGCTTATCAGTGCGCGACTACGCGAACGCGCAACGAGCTTCTGCTACCGTGCGCGATGCACTCGCTAACGGGAGAGCGAGCGGAATGCAGCTTGCACCCTTCGTTCATTTCGCGCGATGTTATCTCCAAGCGAAGCGGCGCGCTTAATTAAAACCGAGCGGAATATCAGTCAGACGTCATTACTCATTTTCAGAAGTGGCTCGAACCGGGCACAGGTGTCGTCTCAGATCCTGCGCGGTTGTTCGCCGGCCGAGGGAAGTTTAGCTGCAGGGGGTGGTTCCTCTTCTACTCGCTTGGCGAACCCCGCGACTCGACGCCCTGACGATTTCTTTTCCCTCTTCTTCGAGGCGACACGCGCTATGGCAGAGTCACCGACGACGACGACGACGACGACGACGACGCTGCACCGAGAAGCTTACGGTGATTTATGCAACGAGGGAAAATAAATCGCCCCCGCAAGGTGCCCGGACGATAAGCCGCCGTCCTTCGTCCTCGGCGATCGACCGATCGATCATTTCGTTCGAATTTTTCGTTTCCGTGAAATTTCTCGGTAAAAGCGGAAAATCCTGGGGAGGGACGGTGCGCCAGAAGCCGCGGGCCGGAGGCTTCTCTCAAAACGTATGCACCGTTGAAAGTGCAGGGGAGAGAGGGGAAAGGGATTGCGAGAGAGAGAGAGAGAGAGAGAGAGAGGCAGGGAGAAGGGAAGAGGAGCGATCCAAGAACGGAGCGCGAGGTCGGGAGAGAATTATACTTGCATGAGCTAACCACCCTCCCCCTGACCCTCCGGCCTGAATGGTAATTAAAGCGTGCGAGACTTTCTTACGATGCTCTTAATTCCCAAGAGCATCGAAGAAACTGCCGCCACCGCCGCCGATTCTTCCGCGAATCGTCGCTTCGTTTCAGAACCACTCGGAACTTGTTACCCCGATCGATATCCTGCTGCTGCTGGTTGTACCCGAAGAAGTACCCGAGGTTCTCGCGACGAGTCCTCCCGCGTTACTTTCGTCAAAAGCGGCGAAAATCGCGACGTTGGGCGTCGCAGTCGGACGAGCGCGGAGAGACACGGGCGAAGATTCCCGAAATTTCCCGCTGTGCTCTCCTCGGATGCCGACAGGATCATCCGGAGAGAATTCCGAGATAGGAACGACGACGAGATAAATCATGGCTTCGGGCCGAGTTTGTCTATCCCGCTGTGGGCTTTCGAGTCCGATGTCCACGTGTCCGCACGTGCAAGCCGCGTGCGTGAGCCGAGCCGGTAGCGCGCGCGAGTGTGCGTGCGCCAGTGTGCGTGACCGCTCGACCAATGCGAGAGCAACAGACTGTAAAGGCTTTGCTGCTACGTACTTGTTGATTTATTGGCACCTACACCCGCGAAACGCGAGTTCCCCGCGAAATACGGAAATAACGGGAACCTCCGCCTCTTCGGCTCCGCACGGCTCGGCTCGACTCGCGCGATTCGACTCCGCTCTTTTTTCTTAACAAACGATCCCGCCCGGACACTTCCCCTGTCCCCTGCTGACCCCCGCGGTTCTCTTCCCGCTAATAACACCAACCAACTTGTCTTTTCTCCCATCGAGAAAATTTCGCCCGATCAACCCGAAGAAACCGAACTTAGAGAGAGAGAGAGAGAGAGAGAAAATGAATTTCCCTCGGAAAAACGTCCGCTTTCCCCCGTGCAACGATCGACGAAACGACCGTGAGAAAAATTTCTCGAGAAACTCGAGATTTACGCGGCTTGTAAGAATTTTATCGCCAGTTAACTGTGCGCGCCACTGGCTTCTCGGGGGAATGGTGGGAGGAGGGAGGGAGCGGTGGTCCTTGCCTCGCGCGGTTGCCTCGCGCTTTTAAGAGGAACGAAGATTTATTATTTTCAGCGAGTAGACCGAATCCGAGGATCGCCGTGAGCGTGGGATCGATGAAAATTCATTAGAAACGCAGCGAATATTGTGCGCCGCGGCAATACAAGCCCGTGGCGACGCGAGTCGAGCGTCGATTCCACGTTGCGGTTGGAGTACGTGCGAGCTTCGCGATGCTATGATCCGATAAGCATCCCCCCTCTCGCCCCAAACCACCCCTCCTCTCCACCACCCGCCGCCCCCAAACCATTCCTCTTATACTCGCCGCACACCTTCTCCCGAGCCTACAGCGGCCTTACCGCACACGTTTGTAAATGCAGCTCTCTACGTGTCTCTCTCTCTCTCTCTCTCTATTTTCTATCCTTTTTCTCTTCTCTTCCCGATATCTCTCTCTCTCTCTCTCTCATACCCTCTTCTTCCTCTCTCTTCAATCAACGTTCTCTCTCTCTCTCTCTCTCTCTTTCTTTCTCATCACTCTCATTATTCTTTGTCAGTTCTTCCCGTACTCTCTTCTACCTAGTTCCTCTCTTGAATCACCTTTCTCTCTTTCTCTCTCCTCTCCTTTCATTTCCCCACTATGCCGCCGCCGCCGCCGCCACTGTCCCTCGTCACACTCTTGTTTTTCTCGTTTCTTTTTTTAGCCCTCCACAAGCTATTCCGCGTCTCGCTCGCTATACCCGTTTCTCCGCAGGTCTCTCTCCATCGCTTTGACGTCGGGCCATCCTTGTTGGTTCGGCCGTCCTTCTCCCACCGCAGGACGCGTCTCTTCGGATCTCGTCTCGGCCTCCGGCAGCGGCTTTGGCTGCTTCTCGGCTCTTCTTCTCGGCCCCCCTCCTGCGCGAACCAAGTAGACCTCCTGCCGCGGCTCCGCTCGCTCCACCGCCGACTCTCCTCGTATTCGCGATAGGAAGGCTCTTCTTCCTACTCCGCCGCCGCCGCCTCCGCTCCATCCACCCTCCAAAACCCTCCGCGCACTTTGTCACTATTCCTCGAGGAACCGACGACGAGTACGCGCCTCCACCGAGACACGATTTGCGACAAATCGCTGGATTCGCCCGCCTCGAGAGAGTTCTCGCGCCTAATTTCTCTTTACCCCATTTGATAACCCGTTGATAACGCGGCAGGGAGGTCCCTCGCTCACCCTCCTCCGTCGAGAAACGAGCAGACGCTTGAGAGCCAATCGAAAATTCAGTCGAAGGGCCGCAATTTACGGAAATTGATTTAGATGCTCGGACGAGCTGGACCAAGCGCCGCTGAAATGGGTTTATTGTTAGGAAGCATCGTTATGGGGTTTATGGGGGCATAAACCGGTAACGGAGAATTAGCCTTACGCATGCAAGAAATGATTTTAGCGGTTAGCGATACGCCCCCGTGTTACATGCGCGGAGTGCTCGGTTACCGTCGCTGGAGCATATTTACGCGTTGCGTTGCGTATATGACGTAGACGGCGCGGCACGATCGCAACCCCCGTCGGGACCTCCGGCTCGACGCCGTTAACGCTTTCATCGACAACGACGTCGGCTCCTAACAGCCCCGTAATCTCCCGTCATGTTCACGCGTGCAGACTCCTCCGCTCTCGTATCCGCTCCTCGACTCCCGGAGACACGTGTAAACTACCCTTCCCCCGGCTTCTCGCAGATCCAAGGGCACCCTCCTCTTGCCCCTTCGGATCGGTCGGATTCCTCGGAGTCTCGCGTTTCTATCGAATGGAAGCGCGACCACCCGGTTGCAGCGGCCACAGTGCGCGGTCGCGGAACTTTACGCTAGGGGTCGAAGGGGCGAGGGTGAACGTCCGCGATAGTTTGCACGTTGGATCCTCTCCTCTCGGAGTTGCTGGAAATATGCGAGCGGTAGCCGATAATCCACTTTGCGGAGCGAGCACTCCCGACCTCACGGGCTAGTAGTTCCGGAAGTGTCGGCACCGGAGCGAAGTCGATCCACCCTAATTGCGCGTAGCTCCGCACCCCCCGTAATCCCGCGGCCGGCGAGTACCCCTCAAGATCGGGAGCACCGGGAGTCCGTCCGCGGAAACGGAGCTCCATTTAGGAGCCAGGAACGTCCTGACGCGATTAGCTTCCGCAGGGTGGCTCCGCGGGACTAGGATAGTAGTAGTCCCCTTCTCCGACCCCCGGCCCTCCTTTGGGGGTTAAAAAAATTCCTGCAAAGATCGCGAGAGTTCGTCGCACATCCGGTCTCTCCCGTCTAACGGAGCCGAAGGATCCAGCGGATGACGCTATCTGCTCGACTCGCATGACTGCACCCTCCGGGGTGATCCTGCAGTCAAACCCACCCCATCCTGGGGCCCGCTGCTATTTACTCCGCGGCCTATATAACTCCCATATCTAGGTAAATGTTTGTCGTAAGCATGCTGTCGTCGATCGATCCTCCGGGTAAACATTGATCCTACCTGTTGGCGATGGCCGCCGGAACGGCGCTCACCGCTCAAATTGTTCCGACAAATGTTTTGCCCCGGATAACTCGCGCGATCATCGTCCGAGGGTCCTCCGCGAGTAACCGATAATTGGACTAATTGATTGGCCAACTGATACGGTGAGCCGAACCAACCCTGACACAACGGGGCAACATGGCGTTTCGCAATAATGACTAAGCAACCCCGGTCGCGTGCCTCCCTCCCCCTTCCTGCAGCCTCTACTCTCGCGCACTCCGATCTACCATAGATAAATTCGTAAGTTTCGACGAGAGCTTTCGTAGGGGAGAGAGAGAGAGAGAGAGAGAGAGAGTAACACGATACCCGAGCCTTAATGAAATTGGCCATTAATGCGAGAGTCGGTGGTGTCTGTGGGGGATGCTGGGCGCCAAGGGTGGCGCGGGTATCCGGGTATCAATGGGGAGTTTTTGGTCGTATCGGACATGAAAGAATCCGCTGGTAAAGTTGAGCCAGTCGTGAGATAAAGGTGAAAAAAGGTGGTGGGGGGTGTGTAGGGGCTTCGATTGTTCCCTCGGGAGGGAGCTAATGGGCCGAGTTTCTACAATGGCGTATTTGCATCAGCGGGGAATGCGCGAATACCCACCTGAATATGAAGGTCGCTCGTAGCTCCGCCACGCCACGCCACGCCACGTCGTGGATAAGTTTCTGCGAGTACCACGGGTTCATTGTGTGCGGACAGGGATAGGGGTGAGGCCGCAGGGGTTATTACGCCAACAGAATCCCTCTCGCTCTTCTCTCGAGGGCTCGGGAGGAGTCGACCAGAGGGAAAGAAACTTCCCCCGGTGCGAGGAGGATGGATGGACGAATTGGAAAGGAAAGGGGAAGCTGCTGGCACGGAGAAGCGCGAGAGGGACAGGCAGATAGCAGCGAGAAGAGAAGGGAAGGGAGAAGGGTAGGGCCGCAGAAATTGCCGACGAAGAGAGGAAACCTCGCTGGTTTTTAGGGGAACTCTGCCCGAAGCCAAGTCTCTCCGCCTAGAAGGTGTCCTAAAAACCTATGAGAATTCCTGTTGGCACGTCTCAGGCTGATCCAGGGGCCTGGGGCTTCTATCTAATTTACTGCATATATCACATCCGAGGCTTTCCCAAATCCAGAGTCATTTAATTTCACCTAGAAACGAGCTCCGGGATATTAGATAGAAATATTAGTCGCTCGCGGTCCCTATCGCGGTGTGTGCAGCCAATGGAATTATCGAGCATCGTATCTCGATGTAAAACATTTGGGGAGAAATCAGAGTCTTTGGAAAATCCTACTTTCTGGAAAACGGTGATGCCCTCCATCGCTAATTCCCTTTGAAGAATTTTCAGAGATTTTTCATCGAATGTCCAGTGATCTGCGCGATGACTGGTTTATTTTTAGCGAGTTCTGCGAGAACGAAATCAATAACCCGTCAACAGCTTTCGATGATTGGCTACACGGAATGTTCCGAATATGATACGTGCACTCCTGATGATATATTTCTAGCCTGTCTAATTGTGGACAAATGCGCGAAATAGGAAAAATAGGTGAATCGAGCGAGTGTGCTCGGGCGAGCGCCGCGCGAGAAAAAATAGGTGTGACGTGTTCTCGAGGTACACGGGCACAGTCGCTAATCTTCGCCCTGTCAAATAGGATCCTTAAAGGCTCGTAAAATTGGAAGCGAGAAAAAATGCGAGGGTCAATATGGCAGGAGACATAAATCTTTGGTCATCCAAGCTTGATGGCGGTCGCACCGCAAACGAACACTGGCGGCACCAAAAATAAACCGTCGAGATATATAGGCGAGGGAGAGAGAGAGAGAGAGAGACGCCGGAAAAATCCAAGCAAAACAGACAGACGATGTCTCCGTCGAGCGACGATCAACGAAGGAGGCACGGTGCGAAACGATCGAATCGTCGAATCGATCATTCGCGCCTAATCGCGCGAGTGCGTCGACGGTAGTAGCCACGAGACAACCGATCGAGGAAATGTGTCAAATGCAAATTTGTCTCGGAAGCCTCCGAGGAGTTCGACTGGCGCGTTTTCTCGAGTTCCAATGGAAAATCTTTCCGCCGGGTTCTCATAGCTTATGCATGCAAATTTTTCAACGGTACGACAGGAAACCGGCACATTTTTACGGGAGCGATTAAAAAGAAACACTGGGAAATCCAGCGTTCCGAGGGAACGCGACGCCATAAAAATAAAGATCCGCGCGCAGATTATCGACGTTTTATTTCATTGAAAAATACGAGAATGAGCATCGAAAATTTCACAATAAACTTCCGCAGCGGCGTTTCCGCCGGAGAGTCACGGAGGCTCGCGAAATCTCCTCTCGTACGAAAAATCGAGAAAGAGCGATAAAAGAGACAATACGCGCG